>OY728120.1:2067288491-2068784325 GCA_963277665.1 Viscum album | reverse complement strand
AATAAAAAAAATAAAAAATAAAAAAACTGCCACTAAATCATTTAGCGGCGGTTTAAACCGCCGCGAAACGTTCAGCGACGGTTTTGAAAACCGCCACGAATAGTTTCCCGACGCACGATTTCGCTGTGGTTTTTCAAAACCGCCGCCAATCGATTTAGCGACGGTTTAAACCACCGCGAAACGAAAAAAAACCACCGCTAAATGCCTTTTTTGCCGTAGTGGAAGAACGAATTCCTTCCTCGAAGAAGAACGGTCGATGTGATTCTTCTTCTTTCCTCTGAGATTAGAGGGAAGGCCCCACATCTTCAGATTCACTCCAACGTCGCCAACGACTCTTTTCCCGTGACGTCGTCTACCACGGCGCCCGACGAGCGACGTTATTTATTCGAGGTAGGGAATTAATTTGTGAATGTTAATGCACCCATGTTTATTTTCCCTCGAAAACAAAGAACACAGATCAACTAAATATTACGTTGATCCACGAAAGAATATGTTTGCGGGTTGGGAATTCTTGATTGCGGGAAGAACTGTTGGGTTTATTTGTTTTTGCTGTGAATTTATCATTTTCCATTCTTCATCTCTATCTTTGGGCCTCTTGATATCAACTTATTGGGAGGAGGTCGGACCACACGAACATGGCCGACTCTCCACCCCCTTTTTGTTGTTGTGTTGTTGCGGTCCGAAAGAAGGTGGCGCGGTGCAATGACACCGCGCAGAATCCCGGAGAAATGTGACGAAGAGGCGCGGCGCCGTCGCACCGCGCCGTTGAGGCCAAACGAACCCACGGCCGGAGTTGGGCCACAGCGAAGGGGCGCGGTGCCATCGCACAAATCCAGAGAATGACGAATACACCGCGGCCGGTGTGAGGCCACGGCGGAGGGGCGTGGCACCGTCGCGTCGCGCCGACAGACAAGGTTGCTGCTCGACGCTACGGCGCTGCAAGGCCGGGCGGCCGGAACCGCCGGCCGCAGTCACCTAGGAAGGGCGGGACCCCGGCGGTCCCGCGGCAGGTTGGACCGGGCCGACCGGCTTCCAGGAACTGGGGGTCGTAACCCCCGGCCGGCCGAAGGAGCGGCCCCACCACCTGGGGGTCGTGGTTACTCAAACCGGGGGGGCAGCGCCCCCCCCCCCCCCCACCCCCCCCTTCTGCTCAGCTCGGCGTGGCCGAGCTGCCATGCGGTCCGCGCACAGTGTGCCGGCCGGGCCGGGCTGTGCCCTTTTGGGCTGAACCCGGACCCGGTTCGGGCCGACCCTGGTGGGGGGGGGGGGTATCGGGCCGGGTCGGACCCGGCCTGAACCCCCGACGTTCGGACAGATCTGTTCAAACGCCCATAACATGGGATACGGACCTCCGATCGACGCACCGTCAGTTGCGATATGATCCTTGGATCGAGATGGTCGTTTCTATATATTACACTCAAGTTTTGAAAGAACTTTGAGTATGGCCGGGTTGGTTTGAACACGAAACCAACCAGGCCCTCGGAGCGGAAACGCTTATAACATGAGCTCCGGACGTCCGATTGACGTCCCATCGACTTTGTTGAATTCATTTTGATGATACGGAACTTTTGGAATACCTCACCTGAGGTTTGAACGTAGTTCGATAGTGGCTGGGTTGGGATTGATCCTGAAATCCAACCTGGCCCCTGGAACGGAAAAGCTGATAACTTTCAGACCGGACGTCCGTTTGACGAATCGTCAGCGGAGATGGTGATCACGATGAGAAATGGTCCCTATGAGTATAACCTATGAGTGTTTGGAGTACAGTTGAGATACAGTCATGTTGGTTCATACACAAAACCAACCGGGCCCCTAAGACGAAAAGGCTAATAACTCACAGACCGGGCGTCCGACTGATGCGCCGTCTGTTGCGTTGAGACCCCAATGATGAGGCAGTCCTTTGAGATACTTTTCACGGGACTTTGTGATACTTGGAGTATCGACCTGTAGCTCGTGGAGCGGACCATCCTGGAGACGAGCATACGGAGTACGGAGACCGTATAACCGGCTGAGACCTGAAGACTGCTTGACCGACTCGACTTGGAGTGTGTCGAACAGCCCAGTGGACGGAGCACTACTATGTTTGGGTGCAGACCCACGGCGGATGGAGTGCCTGGTAGCAGGCAGCAGTCCTGCGGTACTCGACAAGAGGAGTACCTCTCCAGGCTATTAGGGGGGTGCACTACTGTGTTTGGGTGGCAGACCCCGGCGGGAAGCACTATTGTGTTTGGGTGGCTGACCCGCGGTACTCGATAGGAGGAGTACCTCAGCAGTCTTAGGTTAGTGAGAAGTATCTCGGTGTCGTGACAAGATCACTGTACTCATCATAGACAGAGCTCTTCAGCAGTTACGGTTTCGATAATGAAAATCCTGGTTTGAGCTGAGTCATTGACCTTTGTGTTTACCTCATGATTGAGATGGGTCACTTGATAACTTAGGTATATGTATGGGCATATACCTAGGTAGTGGTTATCCATTAATTTCATAACCTTTGAGTTTCCTCATGATTGATATGGGTTACTTGATAACTTAGGTATAAGTATGGGCTTATACCCATGTAAGGGTTATCTGTTCAGATCCTTCATTGTGGTTATACTTGTTGGATTTAGTGAGACCATGAGGGTATTGGGGTCCCTACTGAGTATAGTATACTCACCCCTGCACGTGCTATGCCCACACCTCATTATGTTGGTTGCAGATGATGGGCAGCACTGACAGAGGCCGATTGTTCGAGGACTAGACGGTACCCAGAGGTGGACCTCACAATGAGTCAGTATCCGGAGGTGGACTTCACGACGAGATGATACTCGGAGTAGGTTGACGGGCAAGAGCATTGTGGATTCTATCTATACCTACCCTTCAGGTAGGATCCGTGGCGGACGATCCAGGAGTTGCACTTTCTGTACCTACCATTCAGGTTGGATCCGAGGTGGACAACCAAGGAGCTGCTTCTATTCTTCCAACTGTTTGTCTTTTCTGTAGTACTTTCATTCGAGTGTAGCTATACATTCAATTGGGTTTGTATTCTGGCCCACTTAATTTTCAGCACTTTCTTTTGTACTTAGTGTATTACTTCCGCTTGTACTCTGTGGTGTTTGTTTACTTTTATAAAGGCAATGTCTTCCCAGTTATTGGGATTTATGCCTTTTGTGCTAGTCGTCAGCCCCTAGCCTATGGGAGGCAGGATTGGGGTAGTCACGACACTGGCCCCGAGGATGGGTCATGACAAATTGGTATGAGAGGAGTCGGTTCTACCGCATGACTTACTACTCTGATATTCCTTTTCTGTGAAGAAATAGTGTTAAGGGTACCAAGTGTGTTCTTCAGTTCAGGGAGTCCATTGTTGGGGCGGCGGCCGACGTATCCGTACACTAGGACCCGAACTACTGATTTCTGACTTAGTGCACGAAAACACTGATTGTGTGTGTGTTTCAAAAGTTTTATAGTCAAGTCAATCTAGTTTAGCTCCCCAAGTATAAATCGTTGACCGTGTCGCATATGTTCAGGATGTCTCCACGCAGACAGTCAGTTGGAGTTCTAAGATTGTACACGATGATGGCCCACCGAGCAACGAGACTCCGGTGTGGGGCCCTTTTACTATATTGGCACCCTCGGGTGGAGTACCAGCTGCAACACCACCTAGTGGGCAGCAAATGCCACTTTCTATACTAGCAGATGGTGCACGCCGATAGAGCGCTTTGCACGAGTTCCAGCAGTAGAAGCCTCCAAGGTTACGAGGCGAGGTAGATTCCCAGATAGCAGAGGACTGGCTGGAGGTGATTGCTAGAGTTTTCCACCTAGCTGAGACACCAGTGGAGTGGATGTTATTCTTGGATACTATTGTTTTTCGGTGAGTGACCATGAGGATGGTCCGCATAGTGATGAGGCTTTGGTACGTGGAATGATGCATGAGATAGTGCCTTCGGGTAGTGTGTGAGCTATACATCACTACCTGTTGGTCAGCAGTTACAACCGGAGGTACCGGTAGGTGACACATGTAGGCTTACTGCCTTACATGTGTTCCAACATTAGATGCCCTCTAGTTCCGAGGCGAACCTGACTCATAGGCGGATGAGGATTGGATTGAGGTGGTTGCTGAGAGTTTTCTAGAGCTTTTACAGCTTCGGCAGGATGACGTGTCAGTAGCTGAGAATTCATCGAGGCGTACCGAACATTCCGGGTACTCGATGAATACGATTCGATCTGTGCTATAGATATCAGACCTCTGAGCGTGGTGTGTTTAAGGATATTTATGCCCTCAGTTTTTCCACTATGCATTCCTACTCACATTAGGGTGCTAGAGAGAACCTTGAGGTTGAATGTTCTTTGGATGAACGAATAAAGCTAGAGAATGTTAGAAGTTGGAACGTAGCGAGCTGGTGCCAGTCTCAGAGACTTGGGCGTGTGAATGTTTCAAGAAGAGGAAATGTTAAGGACAGATAAATCTGTAGAGCAACAGACGTGGAGGCAGCGCTAGGAGAGCAGCATGAGGTGGTGTACATTTCAACATGTTACAACCACCCACCTTTGTTGTCCCCTCCAAGCTCAGGGAGATGGTGGACAGGGTAAGAGAGTAGCTGGATGCGGTTAAGGAGTGTTACCCAATGGCTCTAAAAATGAATCAAGGGGCAGTTTGTGTCCACTAATAGCTACCGTAGTAACAGACGTTGATATGAATCATTCCTTCTTTCCATGAATCTTGTCCTAGGCCTAGAGTTTTCGGTAAGCTGTGGACTTTACCCTCACGTCTGGATATACCTTTGGGATGAGACTCGATAATCACACTTACGCCGACAGTGTGATCTGCCCTTGAGGCGAGAGTTTCGGTTGGAATCTCTTGGTGGCAGCATCGAGGCCTTATGACGTTGGTCTCGGTATGGATTGGATTCACATTTCATGCTCAGATTGACTGTATTAGGCAAAGAGATTGTGTTCTAACTACACTACTGTAAATATGACTTTTGCCAACGGTTTTGGCCAAACTGTTGGTATAGTTCATTATTTTGGACCTATACCAACGGTTTGGCCAAAACCGTTGGTATAGGTCACTTATATGGACCTATACCAATGGTTGTGGACAAACCGTTGGTATAGGGGGGGTACCTATATGACCTATACCAACGGTTTTGGCCAAACCCTTGGTATAGGTCCATTATAGAGACCCTATATCAACAGTTTGTCCAAACCGTTGGTATAGGTCCCCCCTATACCAATGGTTTGTCCAAAACCGTTGGTATAGGTCCTTCGATTTTTAATCGAATATTCTTACCGAGAACATTATATAAATCAAAATTTAAAATTATTATAACAATACATATATATATATTTATGAAATTATGTTCACAAAATTCATGTTAGGTTAGTGGTTAAGTCATTCAATTGTAAACTAGAGGTCCTGGGATCAAATCCCACCGATTGTTTTTTTTTGAAATACATATACCAACGGTTTTGAGAACCGTTGGTATAGGTTTTCATATTACTTATACCAACGGTTTTCAAAACCGTTGCTATAGACCTATTGTCATGGATTACTTGCCAACGGTCCTCCAAACCGTTGGTATAGCCTATACGAACGGTTTGAGGGCCTATACCAACGGTTCCAAACCATTGGTATAGGGTATTTTTCCAGTAGTGCTACAACGCCGGGATGGGTTTTCCTTAGACGGCGAAAAGGAATACCCAGGCAGCACATGATGGAATCATGCATAAGAGGGTGCATTCGATCACTCAAGAGATATCCAAACTTACCTTTGTGCCAGGATTCGCCAGAGTTGCGGCACCACTTCCAGCAGAGCTGATTGGAGGCCTCTAGAGTTCGAGGATGATGACCACGTCCTTATACGGGTCTCACCTCGAGGAGGTTTACGGAGATGTATCCAAGGCGGTGAGATATCTCTGAGGTTCAACGGACCTTTCTAGGTCCTCAGCTGGGTAGGCGAGGTGGTTTATCGCTTGAACTTTCCACCTCAGTTGCACCAGGTGCACGATGTCTTCCACATATCTCAACTGAGGAGATATGTGCTTGATCTAACGCATACCATCGACCATGGGGAGCTGGACTTTGGTGATGGGGTGACATTCACGGAGGTTCTAGTGGAGATCGAGGATCGACAGGAGCGGATCCTACATAGACAGTCGATTCCTCGGGTGTGATTTCACTGGATGTACGAGAACTTCTAGGTGAGCACATGGGAGTGGAAGGCTCAGATGCATGCTCAGTACCACTTTTGTATCCCTAGTTTGTGTTAAAGCTTTACGGGGATGTAAATCCCAGAGGTGGGAGTAATTTAAAGACTCGGAAATTTCAAGGAAATTTTTTTCTTAATTTCTTTGGGATTTTACAAGAATGCAGTTTCTGACGGCACCTGATTCTATGGCCCGGTGTGCCCACAATCAATTCCCGAAGTCTAGCTCGGGTACGTTCAGTGAACGAACGAGCGGGTTTTTCTAACTTTTGAACCGGTGCTCAGAATTGAAAGCTAATGGCACTGATGGAACTGCAACACCAGTATTTGCTTAGGTGCGCCTTTTCTGAAGGTGTGTTTTCTCTGGAGGAGTTGTTAATTTTTGTGGTTTTAGTGAGGGATAAATAAAATTTTATTAAAAATTTTATTTACTTTCCACTAGGTAGTTTTATCCTAAGTAAGGGAGTTGGGGGTGGGACCGACATGTTGTTAACCAACCTTGAGAGGATAAAGGTTGGTTGGGGCCCACACGAGCCCAACCCCTCACATTCCTTAACTCCTCACCTCCATTTTAATTTTTGGGTAACTCCTTCTCTCCCTCTCTCCCTCATAACTCATGCCAACTAGCACTTAATTAAGTTATTGAAACTCTTAATCAATTAAGTGTTTTGAGTTTTGAATTTCAAATGGAATGTGATAACCAAATAATTAGTTGAGACCCTTTTATTTTATTTTGGTGGACACACTTTGTGTTGGGGAATTGGGAGAGAGAAAGAGCCTTGTGGGAAGAAGAAGAAGAAGAAGGAAGAGAAGAGAATTTCTCCTCGTTGGAGAACGAGGCCTCTTCAACGAAGAACGATGCTTCTTTATCGAAGAACACCGAATCCACGAAGAACGAATTCCTTCCTCTATGAAGAGCGGTCGACGTGCTTCTTCTTCTTTCCTCCGCGATAAGAGGGAAGGCCCCACACCTTCGGATTCACTCCAACGTCACCAACGACTCTTTTCCTGCGACGCCGTCTACCACGGCACTTGATGTGCGGCATTATTTATTCGAGGTAGGGAATTAATTTGTGAATGCTAATGAAACCATGTTTATTTTCACTATAAAACAAAGAAGGCGGATCAACTAAATATTATGTTGATCAGCGAAAGAATATGTTTGTGGGTTGGGAATTCTTGATTGTGGGAAGAACTGTAGGGGTTATTTGTTTTTGTCGTGAATTTATCCTTTGTCATTCTTCGTCTTTATCTTTGGGCCGCTTGATATAAACTTATTAGGAGGAGGTCGGACCGCATGAACACGGCCGACTCTCCTCCCCCTTTTTTTGTTGTGTTGTTCCATTCCGAAAGAAGGTGTCGCGGTCCAGCAGCACCATGCAGAATCCCGGAGAAATGCGACGAAGATGTGCGGCGTCGTCGCATCGCGCCATTGAGGCCGAATGAACCCGCAGCCGGAATCGGGCCACAGTGAAGGGGTGTGGTGCCATCGCGTCGTGCCGGAGAACCACGAAGACACCGCGGCCGGTGCGGGGTCGCGGCGGAGGGGAACGGAAACGTCACGCTGCGCCGGTCAGACAAGGTGGCGGCGGTGCAAGGTCGGGCGGCTGGAACCGCCGGCTGCCGGCACCTCAAAAGGGCAGGACCCCATCGGTCCCGCGGAAGAAGCACCGGTGGGCCGGCTTCCAGGAACCGGGTGTTGTAACCCCCGGTGAAACGAAGGAGCGACCCCCCCCACATGGGGCCGCGGTTACTCAACCAGGGGGGGGGGGGCAGCACACCCCCCCCCCCTTCACTCAGCTCGGTGTGGCCGAGCTGGCCATGTGGGCCGCGCCCAGGCCGGGCTGGGCCATGCCCACCAGGTCGGGCCTCTCCCTTTTGGGCCGGACCCGGGTCGGGTCGCCCCTGTTCGGGCCGACCAAGGGTGGGGTATCGGGCCGGGTCGGACCGGGCCCGAACCCCCTGCCATCAGACAGATCCGTTCAAACGCCCATAGCCTGGACTATAGACCTTCGATCGACGCACCGTCGGTTTCTATACGATCCTCGGATCGAGACTGTCGTTTCGGTATATTACACTCAAGGTTTTCGGAAACATTTGGGTATGATCGGTTTGGTTCAAACACGAAACCAACCGGGCCCTTGGAGCGGAAACGCTTATAACATGAGCTCCGGATGTCTGAATGACGTGTCGTCAACTTTGTTGGATTCTTCTTGATGAGACGAAACTTTTGGCATACCTCGCCTGAGGTTTGGATGTAGTTGGATAGTGGCCGGGTTGGATTGAACCCAAAATCCAACCGGGCCCTGGAACGGAAAAGCTGATAAATTTCAGACCGGACGTCCGTTTGACGAATCGTCAGCGACGATGGTGATCATGATGAGAAACAGTCCTTATGATTATAACCTATGAGATTTCAGGGTACATTTGAGATATGGTCGGGTTGGTTCGTACACAAAACCAATCGGGCCCCTGAGACAAAAAGTCTAATAACTCACAGACCAAGCGTCTGATTGACGTGCCGTCTGTTGCGTTGAGACCCCTATGACGAGGTGGTCCATTCAGATACTTCTTCGTGGGACTTTGTGATAATTGGTGTATCGACTTGTAGCTTGTGGAGTGGACCCTCTTAGAGACGAGCGTACGATGTACAGAGACCATGTAGTCGGCTGAGACCTGACGACTGCTTGACCGACTCGACTTGGTGTGAGTCGACTAGCCCAGTGGACGGAGCACTACTATGTTTGGGTGCAGACCCACTGTGGAAGGAGCGCCTAGTAGCAAGCAGCAGACCCGCGGTACTTGACAGGAGGAGTACCTCTTCAGGATATTAGGGGGGGTGCACTACTGTGTTTGGGTGGCAGACCCCGATGGGAAGTACTACTGTGTTTGGGTGGCTGACCTACGGTACTCGACAGGAGGAGTACCTCAGCAGTCTTAGGTTAGTGAGCAGTACCTCGGAGTCATGACAGGATCACTGTACTCGTCAGAGACGGATCTTTTTAGCAGTTACGGTTTTGATAATGAAAATCCTGGTTTGAGCTGAGTCATTGACCTTTGTGTTTACCTCATGATTGAGACGGGTCACTTGATAACTTAGGTATATGTATGGGAATATACCTAGGTAGTGGTTACCCGTTGATTTCATAACCTTTGTGTTTCCTCGTGATTGAGATGGGCTACTTGATAACTTAGGTATAAGTATGGGCTTATACCTAAGTAAGGGTTATCTGTTGAGATCCTTATTTTTGGTTATCCTTATTGGATTTAGTGAGACCTTGAGGGTATCGGGGTCCCTACTGAGTATCATATACTCACCCATGCATGGGATATGCCTGCACCTCGTTGTGTTGGTTGCAGACGACGGGCAGTGCTAACGGAGGCCGAGTGTTTGAGGACTGGACGGTACCCGGAGGTAGACCTCATGACGAGTCAGTATCCGGATGTGGACTTCACGACTAGAATATACTCAGAGGAGGTTAATGGTAAAGAGTGTTGTGGAGGCTATCTATACCTACCCTTCAGGTAGGATCTGTGGCGAACGATCTAGGAGCTGTTCTATCTGTACCTACCCTTCAGGTAGGATCTGAGGTGGACGATCCAGGAGCTGCTTCTATTCTTCCAACTGTTTATCTTTTCTGTTGTACTTTCGTTCGGTTGTAGTTGTACTTTCAATTGGGTTTGTATTCTGGCCCACATACTTTTTATCACTTTCTTTTGTACTTAGTGTATTACTTTCGCTTGTACTTTGCGGTGTTTTTTACTTTTATAAAGAAAATTCCTTCCCAGTTATCGGGATTTATTCCTTTGGTGCTAGTCTCCAGCCCCTATCCTATGGTAGGCTGGCTTGGGGTAGTCACGGCACGGGCCCCGAGGACGGGTTGTGACAAGGTCAGCAGGCCATGAATTAGGAGTTGGACATGGCCTTCCATTCGTCAATTCAAGTGCCAATATGGAAGACTCTCAACACTCCCAAAAATCCAAAAGGACAAAGGCGATGAAGGAGGAAGTACACCGCTAAGTGCTTTGTCAGTAGTGGTAAGCCCTTCGAATAATCATGAATTTTAAACCATGAAAAATATTTCACACATTCCTTGGGATTACAGAGGCTTCTTCAATTTCCCCTCTGAGGGAAAGGAATGATCCTCCTTTAAGGACCACAGAGGGTGATGTGGAACAAACGCAAATTCAGGCTGACTTGGATGCTTCTGAAAAAGAGCCAACATCTATTCCGAGTACTACTCATGCTGCTGTTACAAGTAGAGAAGAACCTGCATCAGAATCATTGGAGGCCGTAACAACTGAATCTGCCATCATTCTTGAAGAAGTTGTCCAGGGTCAGGGGCCGCAGAATGAGAGTTTCCAAGAGGACACGTCAAATTTTCCCATTGGTGAGACTAACCATGATTCTGAAATATCATTGGATGAAATGATGAATCGTGTCATGTCTTTCGAAGAATTTTATGATCATGCTAAGTTATCATGTGATTTAGAAGACCTTGGGCATGATTGTTATCCTTCGTCCAGTAAATTTTCTTATAATTTACACTTCTAATAATGACTGAAAATAATATACAGTTCCATACATAGAAGGTGTTGAACTGCAAATGCCTGAAGAGGGTGTGGACATTGATGCCAACCCTACCATTGCAGAAACATTAGCTCATGTGGAGATAAACCCAGTAAACCCTCCTGAGACCCATCTTGAAGATCCTGTTGAAACTGGGAAAGATGGGGAGGAGTCTTCTCAAGCTGCTGATCTACTTTTAGGTAATGATTGTGCTGAGTTTTCAGGATAGACAACCAGCTTCCATTATTCTATGAAACTAACCAGACTTTTAATTGATCAAATAGGGCTATCAACTTCAATGTCTAGAACTAGAGGTGAAGTATCAACCTCCACCCAAACAGTAGTAAAAGGTGAAGCTACCAGCGTCAGGGGGGAAGGAGCAGAATAGGGCACTTTCTTAAGTGCATTAATCCCAGATTACATGCCCCCCTATGATGATGATGTCGAATCAGACCCGAAGGTGCTTAAGGAACTCAGATTTTCACAATGCAAGGCATGGAACAACATATGGAAAATCATATCTGAAGTGCCTCTTGAAAAGCTGTCATCAAATATCCCTCGATTGTCGTCCCAGTTTTTCATGCTAGGACTTGGCGGTTTTGGATACCAAGAGATCCATACCGCAGTGAAACAAGTCATATTCAGGAGGGAGCAGGAGCAAAAGTTTCACGAATATTTGACCAGGGTGAAACTGTCAGTCAACATCAGTGAATTTGAGGCTGTGGTATCCCGAGCTGAGGCTGACTATGCTGCCAAGATGAAGGAGCTGAAGCATAAGATCAAATAAAAAGTCGTCCAGCAGGTGCATCTCTAGCAACAGTTAGATATTGTTACTGGGGAACTTGACCAGCTCAATAATTCATTGGTGGGAGCTCAAACGAATGGTATGAAAGCCATTAAAGATGCCAATAAGGCACTCCATCAAGCTGAGAAGAGTGAAGCTGATCGAGTGCACGAGCTTCAAGTAGCTGCTGATGAAGCTCGGGATGTTGTACATCAAGTGAAGACCTATGTGGACAGTCTTTTGTAATTTCTTGAAAAAGAGAAGAGGCTCCAATATGTGGATGTCCCTCTAATTCTTGTGCATCAATGGAGAGTACTTTTATCTTCAATCATTTATACTTTTATTCTTTCGCTACCTACTTTAAATTTTACCTAATCCAATGGGCCTAATAAGCATAGTTTTATTTTTTTACTAGGATTAATGTAAAAACCCTACAAAATTTGAATCTTTTAATTTCTCAATATTAACTAAATCATAAAAAATGTATGTTTAGTGCGCTGGAACTGGAATTTTATTCAGAGTTACTTTGTATTTTGTGTGTAGTTTAAAGTCATGCACGCCAGACATAAAGAGGCTAATGTTTAAGGTTGAAATAGATTTGACTGAAATGGATTAAAATTGACTCAATTCCTTGACAATTTATCTGAAAACATATTACCGTAATCAAGTATGAGGGAAAATATGTAAACTATGACTTAAGAATATTTGAATCTGAGGAATGATATGAAAAAGAGCTAAAAGGCATTAGAAGAAGTAGTTCCCAAGAATGAAGTTACCATTATTTAACAAACCCGTTAGGGGGTTGAATTATACAGGGCCACCTAAGGGCATTGGCTGCATAGTAAAATAAATAGAATCGTTTGGCTGACAGGTCCATTATGTAGACTACTTATGCAAGGCCACCTAAGGGAACGTGCTGCATAGTCAGGAAAAAGAACTCTCAGAAATTTACTTTCCTAGTGCTAAAAATCCAGTGAAAGTTTATGGAGATTCAAATTTTCCAATGTATAGAGTTTGTTGTATGGAAAGAGATACTTGATTATGGAGAAGATATTTCCAAACAAGATTATCGAAGAATTCGATGGATATCACTCCTACGAAGGTCTGACCAAAATGTAGGGAAGGAGAATATAAACCATAGACTTGAATACTTTCAGATCATGAAAAAGGATATGGGACAAATATGTTATGGATGGCTATTTTTGCGGATCCCTACATATTATCAAGAAAAATAAAGACAAAAGAGGTTTTACTCCCAAGACTGAAGTTACCATTATTTAACATACCCGTTAGGGGGTTGAATTATGTAGGGCCACGTAAGGGCATTGACTGCATAGTCAAATAATATCATCTTTTGGATGACAAGTCCGTTATGTAGACTATTTATGCAAGGCCACCTAATGGCACATGTTGCATGGTCAGGAAAAAGATCTCTAAAAATTTCAAGACTTTTGTGATTAAAAGTTTAAAAAAAGGGTTATGAAGATCTGAATATATTTAAGGTTAGGATTATGACACAAAAATATGGGTATTTTCCAATGTATGTAGAGATACACAGATCAGTGCTAACCATAATCATGTTGTGGTTGGGTCCTGAATGGAAATGTTGGACTTCACTATGTATCCCATAAGGATGGGAATCAAGCCATACGTAGTTCTTGAACTATAGATTAACGTTGTGTGGGACAAAAGGATTAGAGATCTTAGTTTAGGGTCATAGCTCTTGGACCATTGTAAGAAACACACAGTGTGTGTTTTCATGGGGACTTTTCAGCTAGGGGACTGAAAGAGGAAATTGGGGTTAGGCCCAAAATACTTGGGGCTGGATTCGAGGTACACTCGAACGTTCCTACGTATCCCATAAGGATGGGAATCAAGCCCATATAGTTCTAGAACTACCCTCTATACAAATTAGGTTCTTACATGTGAAGGGTGAAAGGGGATTTTAGTGCAATGATAGTTTAACCCAAGATAAAAGGTTCAAGTATTGCCATGTATGCACGTAGTCTTTGAAATGATAAATGATTGAAAATCAATGTAAATAATGATTCCCTCTCAGGTGATGGTATCAAAGAATATTGTAGTTTATTGTCATACTGGTCAAAAGTGTTGTATAGTTTAACAGCGTATAGCAAGGATGAAAGTGAACCAATGTAAAGATATTGATTCTGGGGGTGGTTTCACGAATCAACATCGTATGAGATAGAGGTGAACCGATGTGAAGAGATTGGTTTTGTGCTTCAACCTTGGGAGTTTGCCTACGTACCCAGCCTCGAAGGCAAGGATCAAAGTCCGCGTAGTTCAATTAAAGAATGAATTAGTGATCAAGTTGTCCTTGGGGACAATGACCTAAAAAAATAGTGTTTGGAATTACACATGTTTAGTAGCACAGAGAGAGTGTTATGGTTGAAGTTTTCTCTAATCTCACATGAGTCATACTCGGTGTGAGAAACAAGAGGTAGAAAAAACCCTAACAATGCACAATTTAATGTCATGTAGGACATATAAAGGGACTATGGAGTTTTAAGGTCTTGCAGTTAGGAGTATTGGTGCTGCACAGTTTAGCTTCATGTAATTAGGACGATGGGGACAATATAGTTTTAATGTCACGTTGGACAAAAGGGAGACTGTGCAGTTTAATGTCATGTAGTGAGGACAAAAGAGTATACCATTTATTGTCATGTTGGACGTATTAGGGACTTAATCACAGTTTAACGTCATGTTGGATGAAAAAGGGATGATATAGTTTAGCGTCATGTTGGACATAAGTGCCAATAGATTATGGTCATATGCATGGACCATTGGTTATGCTGTTTAATGTCTTGCGGGACGTAAGGGACTTCTGTATAGTTTAGCGTCATATTGAAAGGATGATGATGGGGGACACAGTTTAACGTCATGTTGGATGAAAGTGCTAATAGTTTAAGGTCATATGCATTGACCCTGGATGGTGCAGTTTAACGTCATGCTGGACTTAAGGGACATGAAAATAGTTTAAGGTCGTATGCATGGACCTTTTCTGTATTTTGTGTTCATACAAAATATTTATTCAGAAATCTAGCATTGGTTTGAGTACTGATGAGTTCTCCATCCATTGAGAATAAAGAATAAGCTCCATTGGAGTAGACCTTATGTATTGAGTAAGGTCCTTCCCATTTTGGCTCAAGCTTGGGAGGTTTCTTTCCTAGTATCATTGGAGTTCTGATAACTAATACCAATTCTCCCTGAGTGAATGAACGAAGATGAACATTTTTGTTGAACCTCGTGCTATTCGATTCTGATCGACTTCCAAGTGGTGCAAAGTGCATAATATTTTCTCATCTAACAGTTCAAATTCATTCAATCACTTTTGAGATTGTTCATCTGTAGATGACTGGTCAAAAATGGCTACTCTGAGCGAGGGTAATTGAACTTCAATGGGCCAGACAGCTTCCGTTCCATATACCAGTAAATATGGAGTTGACCGCATTGCAGTGAAGGTGGTAGTCCGATAAGCCCATAAAGCATGAAAGAGTTTATCAGGCCATGATTTCTTATCTTTATCCACCATATTTTGTAGTATATTTGAAAGAGTCTTATTAAAGGATTCTATCTAGCCATTGGTCACTGCATGATACTAAGATGAATGGTTGGATTTGATGTTGTATTCTTGATACAACTTCTTCACCTCGGATGAACAGATGTTTGTGCCATTGTCCGTCAATATGGTATGAGGGACACCAAATCTTGTAATGATGTTAGACTTGATGAAGCTAACAAAGCATTTATAACTAACTTCCTTAAGAGGCATTGCCTCTGCCCATTTGGAAAGAAATCAGTAGTATTAAGAATATACTTAAACTACTTGGTCGTAGCTGAAGGGTAAGGTCCCACCACATCCATTCCCTATGTGGAAAATGGCCACTAGTATTTAGCTTTATGAAGAAACTCTGGAGGTTGATGAATGAACTTGGCATGTACTTGGCATGAATGACACTTATTTTTGAAATCAACACAATCTTGTACCATTGAAGGCCAAAAGTATCCAAGACATCGAATCTAATCAGAAAGCCTATGTCCAGACTAGTGGGCACCACAGACTCCTACATGCACTTCTTTCATGAAAGCCATTTTCTCTTCACCATCAATTCATCTGAGGAGAACTCCATCAAAACCACATTTGCAGAGAATTTTCATTAGGTGATCTGGGCTATCATAAAGAGTAAAATTGAACACACGTCGCCAGATTTGTACTTTCTCAGCTCTATCAGGTGGAAGTGTTCCATTTTGAAGGTATTCCCTGATAGGTGACATCCATCCTATAGTATGACCATACGGTTCAGGAATGGGACTAACATCATTAATTTCCTCTCTTCTGATTCGAACAGAAGGTGAAATTGCACGATGGTGGGCAATACTGATGGTTGTCTCGTCCTGATTTGGATCTTCCAGAGCTGTGGCTATATTAGCCTGTGCATCAGCTTGAGCATTTTGTGATCGCATGACATAAGAAAATGTCAGTTCCGAAGGGAATTCCTCCATTAAATCTCTGACGTAATCATAAAAAGGGATCAGTTCTTATTTTTTGATGGTATATTCCCCATTGACATGTTTGATTACCAGGTCTGAATCACCTTTCAACTTTAAGTGATTCACTTGTGCTTGAAGCGCCAATTCCATGCTTATGATGAGAGCTTGGTATTATGCTTCATTATTGGTACCACCTTCCCACAATAAGAAGGAATAAGGTAACACTGCCTTTTCTGGACAAATGAGCACAATTCCTAAGCCAACTTTTTTGATTTAGGATTTTCCATTTTCCTCCCTGTTGGACTTCTGGAAGCACCATCAAAATACATTTCCCATGCCTGAGGACTTACTTGAATATAGAAGACTTCCTCATCAGGGAGATCAATATATGAAGATGTGTCTTCCACTGATGGGTGTTCAGCCAGGAAATCAGCCAGAGCTTGGCCCTTTATTGCCTTTTGAGACACATATTGAATGTCGGATTGCTACAAAATAACTACCCACCATTCTAGACGTCCTGTAAGCATTGGACGACTAAGGATGAATTTGACTGGGTTATTGTGATATAACAATTGGACATTGTGATGTTAGAGGTAGTGTCTCAACTTCTGAACTGCAAAGATTAATGCCAAGAAGCACTTCTCAATACTTGAATACTGGGTTTCTGCTTCAAGCATAGTCTGACTGAGGTAGTAGAAGCTGTTTTCATTCCCAGCATCATTCTTCTGAGCAAGAAAGGCACCCAATGATCTCTCTAAAGCTGTCACGTAGAGGATAAGTGGTCTTCCTTCAACAGGTGGCATGAGTACCAATGGACTCAAGAGGTATTTCTTGAGAATATTGAATGATTCTTGACATTCTTCAGTCCACTGGTAAGTGACTCCCTTCTTCATCAATTTGGTTAAGGGTAAACCTTTGCCTGCCAAATTGGCGATGAAACGCCGAATATAGGATAAGTGTCCTTGAAGTCCACTTAATTATTTCAAATTTCTAGGAGGTGACATACCAAGGATTGACTTTGTATTCTTAGGATCGACTTCAATACCATGGTGGCATACAACAGAGCCGAGAAATTTTCCTAAGGTTACCCCAAAATCACATTTTAAGGGGTTCGTCTTCAAATTATGTTGTCGAAGCTTGCGGAATATGACTTCCAAATCAGCAAAGTGATTAGAATGTTGTATGGATTTTACCACAAAATCATTCACATAGAATTCAAAAAACTTCCCTAAAAAGGTTTTGAAGATACGATGCATGGCATGCTGATATGTTGCACCTACATTATTTAAGCCAAAGGGAATTACCCGGTAGAAAAACACACCCTGAGGGGCTTTGAAGGCTATAGATTCCTCATCTTCTGGGGCCATTAGGATTTGATTATATTTGTAATATCCATCCATGAAGGAATGTGCTTTATATCCATCTGTTTCATCAATTAAAAGTTTTGTAATCGGAACTGGGAAATCATCCTTAAGACAATGCCGATTAAGATCTCTGAAATCGATGAAGACTCAAATTTGTCTATTCTTCTTTGTTACAGAGACAATATTAGCCAACCACTTGGGATATTGAACTTCTCTAAAAAAAGTTATCTTTGATAAGCTTATCCACTTTAGCTTCAATTTTGGAAGCATAAGTTGGGTGTGTTCTTCTCGCGACTTGCTTAAATCCTCGATGTTCTTCTGGTAAACCCAAATGATCAGTAGCAACATCAGGATCAATCCTGGTAATCTCTGTATAGTTACAAGCAAATATGTCTCGATTTTTCTTTAAAAATGAAATATACATCTCTTGTTCTTCAAGAGTCATGGCCGCACTGATTAAAGTGGGGCGTGGATCTTCTTTTGTACCTAGATTTATTTCTCTGAGTTCATCCACGGTGGTAGAGATACCCTCATCAAATGCTGGAGGACCATCTCTGAGATCTTCCTCTTCCACTTCAACATGTGTTCTTTCTTCCATTTATAATTACATAGTAGATGATAAAGCAGAATTTCCATGATCAGAAGAGATGTTAAAATATGAACATCTTGAAGAAGAAGCTTCCATTTCTGACCCGATTGATGATGAAGGGTCTTCCTTGGGAAATAAATAGGAGTTTATGGATTGAGAATCGACATCATTGTTCACCTCCTATGTTTTTATAACTTCTTCTGGCCTGATTGGAGAAGTATAGACTTGTTGGATTTCAGCAGATGAAATGAAGACGTCACCATTTGGGCTTTCATCACTTCTTGGTGGGTTACCAATTTCTCCCATGTTTTCTTGATCGATTGTCGTAATTGACTTTATGGATCTTTCCATAAGAATATTTTGATTTTGGTATATCATGTCAATTTGACTAATAGGAAACAAATAATATGTACTCACATGTGTAAATGGATTTACTGGAATCTTCTCCAAACCATGTGGAGCATTAACATTGGTAATCTCCTTTGTTGTGGATTTCTCCCTTCCCTTCATGTGATAGAATTCTGCCTCAATGTATTGAGATTCACATGTCTTGAATGGGGCCTTATCACCATACAATGTCCCAAATTGACCATCGAAACAATATTTGAGACATGGATGGTATGATGAAGGGATAACCACATGTTGATGTAGCCAGGGTCCTCCAAGCAAGATGGTGAAGTCTGAGTCTTGATCAACAAACATGAAATCTGAATTTGAAACAAGATCTCCAAACTGAGTTCTGAGTGTAACTTTTCCCAGTGGTTCTTGTTCATTTTTATCATATCCTTGTAACATCATGGTAGATGGAGATAAATAAGATTCCATGAGGCCCAATCGATGAAGTGTACGAATGGGCATGAGGCTGACTCCTGAACCATTATCAATGAAAGATCTTCGGATGTCTACACGATTGACCAAGCCAGATGAGTACAAAGGTCTAATATGTCCATGCATGACATCATTTTCATCTTCATCAATAAAAGATATTACTGCATTAAATTCTTGAGGATTATTCTCTATGTGATAGACTTCGGCTACAACAATTTCAGTTTCAAACTCCTGAGGACTTGACAAAGACTCAACGAGTGATTTTCGAAGATCGTTTGATAAATTCAAGGAATCCAGAATTGATAACATGGCTGGTACTTGGGCCAGGTGTTTCAATATATCATACTTTTGATCCAAAGGTCTGCGTTTCCCAACAGGAACATGTGGTTTAGCAGGTGACTTAGAAGTTGATTCTTTGGAAGTTGATGCATCTTCTATCTGGATAGGAGTTGGAAATATGCCTGGCTTTGGATGATTAGACTAATTATATCCATTTACTTACTGAGAGGAAGAAGATATAACCTTCAACCGGTCTTCCAGAATAACTGTTCCCGGACTGAATTTTCTATTGGTGGAAGAACTTTCTTGTTCTTATTGAGCTCGCTGAAGGGCTCTGCCACGAGTTTCTATTGCATACACAGTTCTAGTAGGGGTAGAATTGGAATAGTGGCTTCTGAAAGATCCACGTATTCCCCCTGTATCTTGATCCTCTAGAACATACTCTGATTCCTCTATTTGATATAGGGAATTCAGGCTCATCAAAATCTAAACTACAACTAGAAAAATGGATCTATTAATTGAATCATATTAACAGAACCGAAAATCAACTCTTCATCCGATGAAGACTCTGCCTGATTAGCCTGTTTAGGCTATGCTGTTTGGTGGGATGGTGCCAGTGAATTTGAAGTAGATGGCATGAAGTCTTCCAGAGTCAAAGTCAACTTAGACTTTGACACATACTCATCTTCTTCTTATTCTTTTTCTTTCTTTGAATCATACTGTTTCGTTGAGGATTTTCCGTCTGATGAAGAGGGTTTTTCTGCGGCATTCATGGCAGAAGGCACAATTGGTTTCTTCAATTGAGTTCACAAAATAACATGAGTTCATTTGATCATCTTTCTGACCACCCAGTCATCATATTTTTGTGCATTTTTGTTCTTAACTTCTTGCCACTTGCCTTCCTTCTCTGGAACTGTAGCTGTAACACATGCTACCTGAGATGAAGAACCTTTTAATTTGACTTGTCCTGAGTTGACCATCTTTTTCAGGAGTTCATTGAAGACAAAACACTCCTAGATGGGATGCCCCAACATTTGATGAAAGGGGAAATAATTGGTACGGTCTTCATCTCCTTCCTTGTTTGGCCTTTTGGGCCTTGGAAACTGAACCAAATTATTTTCCAGAGTCGAAATGAAGTAACCAGGAACTTTTTCATTTCGGAAAGAGTATGTTTTTCTCTCCAAATCATCAAATTGTTTTCGTCTTTGATCTCTTTGATCGTCTTGACGAAACGAAATTTTTTTGCGCTCAGGAGGTGTAGCCCTTCGAGAAGATGAAGGTTTTGAAGTAGAAGCAGGTATGGGTGCTTGTTTAAGAAAAACCGTAGCAGTCTCTACTTTACCCATTCTCCTTCCTGGAGCTGATGGAATTATACGAGCCTTATCCTTAGTCTTTATAATAGAATCTTCAATATGTTGAGCAATGGAAGTAAGGTCTCGAAACCCTCCTGTGTATTTCACAGGCATCAACAGTGTGTGTAATTCTTCACACAGACTTGCCACACAGATTGGAAACAGTTCTTCCTAAGGGAGTGCTATGCTTAGGGAATATGTTAATCCCTTTTAGCGAGCAATGAAATCTGAGAGCCTTTCATTCTCCCATTGCTTAATGTTTGTAAGAACAAAAACGTTTGCCTTTGGCAATGTTGAGAAGAACCGAAGAAGAAATTTTTGGCGAAGATCTTCCCACCCGGTAATTGACCGAGATTGCAAGCTTGTGTACCAAAAAAAGATAGTCCTTGCAAGGTTCGTACGAAGCATCTGAGTTTCACTGCTTCTTGCTGTTCCGGAGTTCCCATAATAGGATTGCAACAAGACAAGTAATGCATCAAATGTTGTTCAGGATCGCCTGATCCATTGCAAATAGGGAATACAGGGTTCCCAAAACATGATGGGGGAAGGATTGAATCTACCCATTCAGGTTAATCTCTCTTTTCTGGTTGAAACTGTGCACGATTCCATTCCATAGTCTCTAACCGAGCTGTTAATGACTCAATGTTAGTTATTAACTTTTGAGAAACATCCATTTGAAATTGGACTTGGGCAGGTGCAATAACTGGAGCTGGTACAGATGTGGTGGCTAGTACTGCAACTGATTGTGGCACCGCCAATTTTTGTTGCACTTAACCCGTGGAATTAGACCTGTGAGGGTGTACTGATAGAAGAGGATATTCTTGATCCATCTTAGTAACTGCAACAAACTCCTTTGGCTGACTGAATCCAGCACTCTTAGGAGGAAGACTACCATGAAGTAATTCTTCATTCATCCTCATTAATTCCTTCATTTCTTCCTCTTGTTGGGAAAATCTTTTCTCTAGTGAGAGCGATTGCCCTTCTCCAGAGGAAGGTTAGATAACTTGATTCTTTCCTTTCCCCTTGTTAGCTCCCTTTTGGAGAGGGGGAAGTGGGTTACTTGAAGGATTACCTAGATTCTGGGTAATCTTTTGATTTCGTGTACACACACCTTCTTCATTTTTGTTTGTGCGTACAACTTCTGGAGCAGGAACTTCTTCATATGAGTCCCCCCGAGTGAGCCTCATGTTCTAGAGGATCATAAACCATAGCATTGATGACATTAATTGATGCATAATGCATAATATCCCTTCTATCAGCATTTCTGTGATATTGTCTTCTTCCATGCCCCTGATGAGACATTACATTTTGTTGATTTGATCCCTCAGGAACTTCATGGAGAACCATAATTTGGAGAGAATCTCTTGATAATTTGGTTCATTGTTCATCTTGTGGCATCTTCCCCAATCGGGAGAAGACAGAATTTCGCTGAGGAGGGGATTGATGATTTGAAAAATTCCCCAGTCTGGTGGATTGGGGCTATTCCTGCTGCATTTTCTCAACTCCTCGAATTCTATTTGTTGATTCTGATGGTTGGATTAAAAGAGTCCCTAGTCTGGAAAGTTGGGGTGGCTCTTGACATGCTATGTCTGAGAATTTCTTAAAATCTCTCCTGATCATACGGACCTTAGTCCAGAAATTAGCTGGATGCATCAATCGATATCCACTTTTATCACCTGGTTCAAAATACCGTTGGATGATTTCTGACACTTTTGTCACTTGATGATGTTCTTGCTCCATACGAGAGGCATGTTAAATATTCTCGTTTTCTTGATGCAGGATTAATTCAACAACTTGTTCTCTGTATTCTTGATTTTGAGAGGAACTAGTTGAAGCCTGTTCTTGATAAAGATTTATATTACAAACAAAACCCATTGATTGTGGCCATCCATGGGCAATAACATTACATGAGACCATTTTCGGCAGGCTTTGCTGACTGGAGAGTACAGTGAAATGTAGTTCTCCATGAACAACCCATCCTCTAACATGAATACCAGATGGGGCATTGGTAAGTAAATGGTGCAATCTTCTTAGTGCGCCAAGGTATGAACGTTGAAGGGCTCTCTACTACTTTTTAGCCTTCGGATATCGAGTGACTGATAGAGATGACAAATAAATCTGACGTTGTAACCCTTCTATTATTATAAGATGATTTTTATATTCATCATAATATAATACTTTATTTTTCAACTGACAAAGAGTTTTCCATATGTTTAGATGAATATCATGAATTCCATCTTCCGTCAACATCTCTGGAATGTCATACTGAGAGTTAGACAGAGGCCAAAACATGACTGGCACTTCACCCATCGCAAGTTGTTTTCTCATGTTCAGCATTTCCTCTTTATCATTCAATGAAGATTATTCTACCTGATTTGACCAGATCTGGTGTTTCCTTGTTGCTTATTCGGATTAAACAAGATTGGTTGAGAAATCACTGATCAAACTAGAAGATGCATGACTTAGGGGTGGTTCGGAGAACGACCTACACCCTGGGCTATCTTCTTGTTGAGAAATTATTTCACCTACTAGCGATGAAGCATCAGACATGACTGGTTTCGCATTTTCACGTGCCTCAAGATAAGAGGTCTTTCCCGGCACTACATTGTCCACTGGATCATTTTCTGGGCAATGTGCATCACTACTGCGGAGAGGACTTTCACAGCAAAATTCATCATCATGGGGAGGACCACCATGGTGGGTTACAACAAAAGATGAGATCTCTTGCTCCTTGGTCTTCTGGACACACAGATGGTTATTGTAGCTTTCATCTAAAGATGATACTTCAAGATCGACTGAACTATCATGAAGCAAACCTTCATGAGGAAGTTTCTATTGAAGACCTTCTGAATTAATGTTCCCACTATTGAGAAATGAGGGAGTAGAATATTGGATTCCAACAGATAATTGTCTGAGGGCTTCAAGAACTCCAATATCGAGCATGGCCTTATTACATATTGGCTCTTGATCTCTTGACTGTGCTGGACGGGTCTTATTCTTAGACGCCTTCTTACTCGCCTTGGAAACCACTTGTTGACGAAAGTGGCTACTCTAAATAGGTGTATGTGCCTGCTCAGGAGAGATGGCCATGTTTGGATGTCAATCTCTACTCAAATCAGTTTTATGTGCCTGACTTAGTTTTCCATATGATATGGGGGAATACGCCCCCACAACCCTCTTGGAATGGAACAAATATGTGTGTCTGTTTTGGAGTGAACTTTTGATTTTCCACTCAACCGGTAGGGATAGATTTATGTGTCTTTCCCTGAGATGTTGCTGAATCTATTATAATATCCTGACAAGCATCCAGAATATGAGCAGGGATTTTCTTATACTCTTTCACCATTGATAGAATATGTTTGGTGACTTCAGCTGCAGGAACGGGGATATATGCCCATTCTGTGCATTGAGTATGTGTGTGTACCTGCTCTTGTCCTCATTTTCCTGTTAGTGAATCCTGACAGTACTCATGTGTGGGGGTAGAGAGTTGAGTCTGCCTTCTATTTGTCGCCGGAGCTTTCCGACAGACTTCTCCGAGTGCTACCAAGCGAGACTATTGGTAGAATTGATCAATACTAGGAGGTGTATGTGCCTACTGATTTTACTTCACCGAACGTGGTTGACGAGATCCATCAAATGTATTCAGACGAGCCTGCTGACTAGCTGATTATGTATAAACAGGTGTATGTTCCTGCCTATAGTACTCTGCCGGAATTGCCTGGCGGGATTGGCGTGATGCTTCCAGACGAGTCTACTGGATGACAAAATTAAAACAGATGGATGTATGTGACCACTCATTGTTTTCCACCAAGTTAGGTTGGTGGACTTCTATGGAGATAACAGAGACGAGAACCTGCTCACTATTGACCTGATTTCGTCTCTGGCAATTCGTCTTTCCTGCTCGGGTTCGAGGAACTTGAGCTGAACTCCTGGAGTTGATACCCTCATCATGTTGAGGGTGCACTGCTGCACAATTCTGGTGGTGATTTTTGATGGGAACCCTCGTTAAGGACTCAAGCTTCCTTCAATTAAGGCCCTAAGGGACCTTCTCATTCACCTCCCCAGAATATGGGAGTGAATGGTGATTGCGTTCTGGGGATAACGACCCGAAACGGTTGGAGACGGTAGTTAGCACCGCCTGCTTCTTGATCACTAGTTGTTGTTATCCGAACGACCAGGGTGAATTATTCACATGGAGGGCCTATCGAGCAGCCTCCATATTTGGAATGGTACCGTGTTGATGGTACTCCTTAACCAGCGCATTTGATAACCAGCATTGAATACACTGAGTAGGTGATGTCGTCCTCAGAGTGGACGATGATCTAGCAGGAGTAGCAGCAGTGGCATTTGCAGTAGAGATTTTCACAGTAGAGGTATTCACAGATGTGGACTTAAAAAAATCCGTTCTCATAATGCAGAAGATCTTGAAAACGAGTTCCTGTTTGATATAACAATCATAATCAAGATAAGTTCGGCTGATACATCTTTTGGATGAGCACATATGTTATGGATTGCCTTGTTGGACCTCTCATTGAGTTTAAATAGGGGCCTAACAAATAGGATAAACATCATTTTAACTTGGTTAAGGATTCATGTCGGGTTCACCATTTTTTGTTTCCTCTGGAATTGGGGATGACCTCGATGATTGAAGGTTCAAACATTCTGATAGGTTTCTAACGGGTTTTTTCGTAGAACCAGAAACATACAATGATTCCATATCCATTTAGACCTACTTTCCAAAGGTATGTTCTCATTAGTTGTAGAATAATGAGGCTTAGGAATTTTCATTGGTCGAGAGGATGGGAGGTCGGACTCATCACACCTTTTTGAGGGGAATTATTGTCTACTCCGAGACTCTCTTTATAGATTTAATTTATATTTGTGAATCCTTATTACATTACCTATTATAAAATGAGCTTTACTTTAAATATGACAATCAATGATTGATATGAAGAAAATTTAGAGAATCTTGTATATGTATTCGAGGTTCTTCATCGATAGAGAATCATCTGTATTTGTTATAGATTCATAGTTGATGGTATCCATAAATACATAAAAGTCTCTTGGTCATTATGATGACCATACTGGTTTTAAAGCCACTCAGTGGGGCACTTGAAGTTTATTGTCATTTAAAAGGGTATGGATTATTTCAGAGTTGGGATCGTACCCGCTGATGGGCTACCTACGTATCCTTTGTTTTGGAAAAGGAATCAGAACCCACGTAGTTTGAGTAAGGGAGTATTATTTTTATGCATGACTGATGGCTCAAAGAAAGATGTCATGATTACTTTTACACTCTAAGCTCACGTGAGTCATGCTCAGTGTGAGAAATAAGAGGTATTGGCGAAACTAGACAATTGTGCCATTCAATGATCTAGGGCTTATGTATGTATGACTGCCCAAATAGATGAGGATTAAGATTTATTTCCGGGAAGAAATCCATGAACAGTGTCCATAAAGGTATATGTGCTTCATGGAGATTTAGATACTCTAATATTGGGGCTTACTCCTAAGGAAGATTCCCAAGTTAGGAGGGGACTTATTATTGGGTTTTGCTCCTGAGAAGGAAGCCCAGATAAAAAGTAATTATGACCGGTTATGAGAAAATAAGACTGGGGCTTCTTCCTAAGGAGGAAGCCCAGGTTAAAGGGATTTGAAAATTAAGGGACTTGGGGCTTACTTCTAAAGAGGATTCCCATATTTGAGACTGGGGCTTATTCCTGAAAAGGAAACCCAGGTTATAGGATTTAAAGTTTGGTTCTTACTCCTGAGGAGGATGCCCATGTTTGGAGAATTATGACTAGGGATTATTCCTGAAAAGGAGGCCCAGGTTAGAGGACTTGGGGCTTACTCCTAAAGAGGATGCCCAAATTAATGAGGATTTGGATTGGGGCTTACTCCTGAAAAGAAGGCCCAGGTTAAGGATTCTCTCATCTTAAAGGATGAAGTTGAATGAATGAAATCTCTAACTTTAGTGACAAAAAGATGTGAAAATCACTATGTTTTGAGAGATGTTCCATGGAGCTCCTTTCAGATAAAGAATTCAATAAAGAAAACAAGCCATAAACGGCTTTGAAGAGTGTCTTGAAGACTTAATCTTTAATAGGATAGGTGGAATGGCATAATAGGGGTGAAATGGGCAGGAAAGGCACCCAAAAAGATAGGGGCATGCAAGTCCTGGCAGGCGTGCAGGTACTGTGTGGGCGCACAAGTCCCTGGTCGCACACGTATACCTGCGCGGCACATGGGTACTTGCACGATTGTTAACCAGTAGGGTAATACTTGGGAGATCCTTGAACAAAGCCTTTAGAATTATCCTGAGGTGTATCCAGAAGAGGGGAGCACAAGTTTTAGTGAATAGATAAGGAGGCGTGAAAGTATGTTCCTTTCCCTTACGGGTAAAACACTTTAGCCACGCAAGTGTTGGTGATTTCTAACACTTAGACCTTATTCCTCTTGTATAGACCTTCCATTCTAGGTAAAGAATTACCTTAGAAGTGTTTGGAAGACTTGAAGAAGAGACTTGGGAGTTCATAGATCTGTATATGAATTCTGGAAAAATTCCTTTTTAAATGGGGGGCCTACAGGGTCTATTTATAGGCTTCTGAAGACCCTGGGTGGTTTTCAAATAGGGCACGCAAGTCACTTGTGCGGCCATTAGGCGGCGTGCAAGTGTACTTGCACGGCAGTAAGGGAACTTGCGCGGTGCAGGGTTCTTTGACTCATTTTTCATTCCTTTGTTGATTTTTGATGTTTTCTTCAAAGGCTGAAACAATTTGTGGTAAGTCATTTCCCTTTCCATTCCTTTAGAAAAATGATACAAAAAGGAGCGTCAACATATATGTATCATTCGTATGATTTAATTATACTTAAAATTTTGTTCTTATAATTATATTACGATAATATCATTTATTATCACTCTTGTACTCTTGTTGGTTAAGGTAATCCTTTCATTCCTATTATTCACCCCTTTACTAGGATATTAACTCACTTATTCATTAATTTGTATCCCCAGGTGATCATATGTGTTAAGAAGGTCATAATATATCTATAATGGTACTGTGATTATGGTTTTTAATAGTTATTATGGTATTATGTTTAAATAACCTATTAAAAAACATAATTTTGGAATATGTAATATTTTTTTTGTGTATCTAAAAATGATTAATTTATTTGTTATGTGATATATTAGTTTTTACAATAGGTATCAATGTAAGTTTTAGTAAAATTGGGAATTAATTTAGATAGAAAAATATAACCTATGTTGGATTATATGATTTCATATGTTACGGTGTATTTGACATAATTACTAGTATATAAGTTGATTCCTCTAAACATAATTAACTCATGTTATTTACCCCAAAAAATTAATATTTTATTTCATGTTGGAGTAACAAAATATAGTGGATAAAGGTACACTTAATACTCTCACAATAATGGAAGAAGTCTTATTTTATTTTCATTTTACACATTCTTTCATATCTTATATGTTTTAAATAAATATGAAATTATCTACTCAATAAAATGAAGTTGAGATATATATAAAAACACACAATTTATGTATAGAACCAAGATTTATGTACATAAATATTACATTAAATCTTCTTAATACTTAATACATAACAAAAACAGAAACCCAAGGACTGTAATAGTTTAGTGTCTTTGGAAACTCGAAACATAATATTCTAATCCTAGTGAAAGATCTTCAACATCTCCCATAAAGATATTACTATTTTGTTTTCTTACCTAAAACCATTATTTATATCTTGGGGAAAGGAAAACATAAAACATTGAAAGGGTGAGCTCGAATGCTCAGAAAGGGTAAACATGGTGAACATAAAACAATCCACAAACATTTAAATGTAAAAAGATGAACATAAAAATTAAACATCAAAATCTTGAGCAATGACATAAAACATGGTTGTACATAAGGCATGGATCAAAACGGAAAATTAACCATAAAATAATATAATTGGAATAAAACATGTAATTGTGGAAAACTAATAAGCACATATTATGATTTCAATAGTATCCAAGTCATTTCTACCAAGACCATCATAGTGGACAAATTCTATTACTGAATAGGGATTACGTGTCATTCCAACCGTGTAATACTGAATCTGATTTACTTTCTATTCTAGCCATGTTTATCTCATGAGATATAAATAGTTACCCAATTCATTGGAGGTAGATATATTTCCCACCTATCTCATAATAAAATCATTCTTATGTGTGCCACAAAATAAACATAAATCATTCATCATTACCCAACGAATAAAATTGGTTTCATAAACATCATCTCATCATAACATAATCAACATAAAACAGTAGATATCATTTCATAATAAACAAAATCAAACCATGTAAATAATTAGGTAATTATACTTAAAACATAATCATATTAAAGAATGTAATCTTATATGGAAAATAGTTTTCAATAAATACTTGAAATGATTTCTTTAGGAAAATATCATTTCCTTTTCAAAATCATTTTCTTTTCTCCAAATTACGTGAAAATTTAAAATAAAATAATTTTTTTCTAAATAATCAAGAAATATTGTAGAGGAATTTTCATGTAAATAATGTGTTATGAAACCATAAAAATCTGTTCATGCCGTATAAGTTAAAAATATATTCTTCGAACTTTTTCTGAAAAAGTCAAAAAGTACCTCATATGGTAAACAAAATAATGATTCCTTCCATACTACAAACTAAAAGTAAAAAGGGGGTAGACATGACTTTAAACATACATGTAAGAATAGTAAACACTTTATGAAAACATTTTTATAAAACATGGAAATTGTTGATAAATATAACCCGAGTAAATACTTACATATAAGGAATCTTGGATAAAAAGTAGATTGAAAAATTATCCCTTAACTTAGGTACAATATAATTTCTATGTATTTGAACCTCCTGTATTATGATTTAAATAAATTCATTTAATTATTCCATAATCATATTCATTTTTATGATATCATATATGTTCATATTCTTATCGGTTTATTAGTAATATTTCATTGTTACACATTATTTGGGTGTCAACTACTTTATGTTCTTATGCATGTTTTGTCGAATAAATTTTTATTAGTATTTTTAGGTTATAGTTATATCATTTACATAATGGTATTAATATTATATATATCATATTAATTTATTAAATTCATTTATATAATCATTATTCAATGAATATCATGTTGAACGAATCGCATCACATCGTGGAGACGGTAGGTCGTACGTACACACAAGCGACGATATCATTCCCATGATTATGGAATTTTATTGAAGTGTACGGTGTATAATATTTCATAATAAATATCACTTTAAAATAATCATATATTTTTCTTTATTCCTTCATTATACCCATCCAAGCATGTTGGTGATTAAAAACATTTTACACCACGACGTGGATATGGTAGGCCGTACGTACGCACGCATGGTGATTTCATTTTTCATAGGATAGATAGAATATGGAATATGGTTGTTTCATGTTCATAATAAAATATCTGTATAAATGTGATACTGGAGTTATTACTTAATAATGAAACAACTCATATCGAAGAAGTAGAAGAAGGAATAAGTTTGAAAGAACCGGTAAAGGATATTACCTTTTCTTCGATGTGCCTCTTCTAAACCTCATCTTAGGGCAATGATGTAGGTCTTAGAAGAAGACCCAACCCTATAGTATGTTGTAATAGAAGTGTATAATGGAAATGTACAGGGTTTGGTCGAGTTTGAAGGCTCAAAATGGAGAGAAGATAAGAGGGGGGAGGTGCCCTTTTATAAGAGGGGAGATGGGAACTTTTGGAAACCTCCAAAATATTAATTTATAATAAACTCAACACCCACTTAAAAACCTCTAAAAAATATAAAAATTCAAATATTAGAGGATATAATGTTGTAATATAATCAAAAAATAAAATTTTTACATTTTTGGAAATTATTTTAAACCTTATTAGTTTTATTTATACTTATTTAATCTATTTAATTTTATTTGTTGTAATAATATTCTAAATTTTAAATGGTTATAAATACTTACTTATATGTTATTAATTTTCTATATTTAGATACTTTATGTACTTTTAGACCATTTAATTTTCAATGGGTAATTTGTAAATATATTTGTGATTTTTATTCAATTTAATAATATGTTATTTTTATTAAATATCAATAGTGTCAATTTTGACACTATTCACTTATTTGAATTTAAATAAACTCCACACAAAATATATATTAGAACCAAAATATTTAATAAATTTATAACATGTCTTATTCCTATATAAAATTCGTGTAGAACATTAATTATTTTATATAATATTTATTTTAATATTTTTAAAACCGTTTATTTGATATTTCTCTTAACAAAATAATTACAACATCATTGTTGTATAATTATTTAATATACTTATTTGTTGCATAAAAATTAAAACTAAATTACTATAATGAAGATAAATCTAATAGAATTAATAATAATACTTTTAGTCTAATTTAATTTCCAAAACATCCAACGTTTTAAAAGATATTTGTATTCAATTATGATGGTGACAACTTTGACATCATTTAAAATAAAATAATATAAATGTCATAATCTCTTTTATAAGGCACCAAATGGTCCACAAGTAGACCATTTTATGATTATGGTATATATATACTCTACCAATAATGTTTTTCCAACTGTTTGGTCATTTTTATGCATATTATTATTTTAATAAAAACTACATTATTGATTTTTAACTAAATAAATAATTTTCCATCATTAATGTATAATCTATTAAAGTAATTATATAGTTTTTAAAAATTAAAAATATATTACTATGATAAAGAAAATAATTTTATCTCAAAAATTATTAATTATAATTGAACATATATTCCTTATAACCATATATTAAATATAATTTAATTATTAATGTTTAAGTGAGACATATTTATCTTTTCTTGAAATAAAATAAAATAAATGTCTTAATCACAAATAATTGGGTTCCAATAGATACCATTTTGACCCAATTATATTTTAGGAAGAATTATAATCACCCTATCATACTAAGAAAAGTTTTAGGGTAATTTTATAATATTAATTTTACCCTTAATTACCTGATTTACCTTTAACTATGGTAAATAAAAATTTTCGTAGTTACTATTCATAATGCCCAAAAATAAAAGTAGCCTATTCACATAATTTGGACCTAATAATTCCAAATAAAAAATCCATTTTTTCAAATATAAATCACATAATTTTCAGTAATTAATTTAAAATTAATCTTGTTGTTAAAAAATGGGTTTTTGTTTAAAACATTGCAAATGATTGAAATGTTTTTACTTATGGATTCAATGTAAAATTAATGATAATGACATAAATTGTATTAAATTGTAAAAATATATACTATTTATACTTTAAAACCATTCATTATTATAATTTATCAATATAAATGATATATATGAAAAAAGTTGTTTTTAAATCAAATTTAGCGTATTTTTACTATTCATCAAAATATGAATGTTATCAAAAAAATATCAAAATTTATCCAACGTAAATTTTTATATCCTGATTCAAAATAAGATGTTTATTTCGTAAAATTGGACTTAAAAATTTGTTAAAAATTATATTTAAAATGGGCACGCCATCAAAAGGTGGAAAAACTGCATTTTTTTAAAATTACCTCTTTTATCCGAAAAATTGATTTTGTTCACATTACATGTTATAGAAAATGTGTAAAATAGATGATAATATTATAAAATTCAAAATGCGGTTAATACTATTCATAATGTCTAGTTAATAATAATATTATAATAATATATCATTTTTTAGTGAAACTCGATATTGCGTACAACGCAAGCTATCGAGGATGGTTGATATTGCTTGTAACACAAGCCAAGTTAGTGTTGCGTGTAATTAAAGCTTAATTTGGTTTTTTATAACATAATCCAAACTTAGTTCATTTATACATTGATCAAAAATCCATACTCAGTGTTGCATGAAATGAATTCTATCAAAAGAACTTGAAATTGTGTGCAACAAAATCCAAGAGTAGTGTTGCGTATACTACAAGCTAATACGGTGTTCCGTACAGTGAAAGATAATAATGGTGTAGCGTACAACACAAGACAAAAAAGAAATTAAAATTCATATTTCCCATAAAATATTGTGGTGTTACATTCTACCCTTCTTAAAATTAATTTCTCCCTCGAAATTCGTCGGGGTTATAAATGGTTTACTACTTGAAAGTTTTTTTCATGGAAACTCACATCATAAAAAGGAATTATAAAACTTCATTTAAAAAAATTAATTTTTAAAACATAATGTTAGCCCAAATTAACTCATCGATGATTTTCCTTATAGGATAACATAGGTGAAAACATGGATATGGAAGAGAAATCTAACCATCAAGTTCTGATGAAGAGTGGTAGAGAACATTTCTATGAAAAATCCAATAGTCACAAAGCCATAAATTTGTTATTATCTAAGGTACCATATGATTCATTGGATATGAGGGTACTAGGACAACATTTTTGGTTTTCAAGATCATTTCCCTAAATTTGATGAATTTTAGCATAAGGAGAAAAACTTACTTCATTTCATTGTAATATAATTGTCGGTCATTCCATGAACAATACCCACTTCATCTCTTATTTAAAGAAAAGAAGTTGAATTTTTCATTCTTGAAGTGGTAGCAGATCATTTGATAGAATGATAGTTCATTCCACTTGTCTCTATCACAAAAAGGTTAGCACAAGATATTAAATATACATAAGTCCATCTATGGTGAGGTTAATCGTATATAGTTCAAAAAATGGACTTATACTTCATTTATCATACCTATTAATAAAATAAAACTAATTTCTACTAACTAGGGACTTCTTGTAGGCCAGTGGTAGTTGAAAAAGTCATGTCACTCTTCTATTTTGGGTTTGATTCCCATAGCCTTGTCTGAAGTGATGGGTTGTCGCCCATCCTGTAGGTTGTCCTTTTTTCTGTAACTACACTATTATAACATTCTAGAAATAATATTAGAAAAAAAGATCGAGCCTTAAACAATACTATATAATTTCCAACTTAATCCATTCCAACATTTAGGTTTATCCAAAATAAAACTATCCAATCTCACAGTACGAAGAAAACAATTACCAGAAAGGTTATTTAACAAACATGTTAATAAAATTATTTATCCCTAATATATCACAAGGTATATCTTATTGGTCATATTCCAAACATGTGATTATGTTAATCATGTATTCTCTTGAAATTTGAATTACCATAGAATCTTAATGAAAACATGGATTATGTCAAAAGTAAACTCTTTCCACTCCCCAAAATTACCCAAAAAAAATCTATACACTCTAACCTTGATATCACTTTGTCCATTTATCATTCATGAACTCATTAATACTATCAATCATATTATTTTCTCTATATCCCTTCATTATACTCACATTATCTACTTTCCAAAAATATTTCAATCACTTTTCTTGGTTATCGGTACCATTTAACATATACTTTCAAATAATCAAGAAAAAATAATAGAGTAACAATAATTATATGTTTATTTATTCCATAGTACCATGAAATTAATTATACATCATTACTCTTGATAAACATGAAATCATTACACTACCTTATTAAACCATTGACTGAGCTTCATCATTTTATTCATCAACACATCTTTCTTCTCATATATCATTTGTAGTATCTTCATCATCATCAATATAAATACTACCCATACGACCATGCTGATTCTCTTCATGATATTTTCCCATAGGAAATTGGTTTGAATAATGCCCATACATTACACATTTAAAACATTTAACTATTATTGATGTCTTAGAAATACCATTATCCTTGTCCAATATGTTAACAGAACCTTTTATTTTGCAATTAATGGAATTGTGTCCTTCTTTTCAAGACCCAAATCATCTTCCAGTTCCTTTGAAACATTATCCTTGATGTCTCTTCCAACATGATTTACATTAGGAAAATTGAACTTTCTTTCCTCTATGATCATCATGAAACTTCATCATTATCTGATTAGATGAGTCTGGAAACTTACCAATGTTGAGATTATTGATCATATTATGAGATTACCAATCAGGCAAAATAACGATTTTTCATCTTCTAAATCCCATTTCATTTGTTTTATCATGAATAATATCATTCCATTGTCCATCATATTCACCATTAACATGAATCTTCCTGTTTCCATCCATTTTCAAAAAACCAAAAAGAATAGTGTGAGAGGAAAAAGTTACACTAGGAAAACAACATAATTATGGGGAGTGCATTCAATCTATATCATCTTAGGTTTAATCCTAGGTTATTCCTGATAGTTATCATAGTTTTAGGACTGTAAAATATACTTAAACTTAACCTTAAGGACATCCCTTGACATTTCTTAGAAATATCTCTTGGGATCTCACTAAAGTTTTTGCATCCAAGTTTCCAACGGTTGACTAAACCATTCCTATGATACCAACTATAGAGACCCAAGCTTGATGTACATAGATATTACAATAATTTTTCAGAATACTTAATACATAACCAAAAATGACACCCAAGTATTGTAATAGTTTGGTGTATTTGGAAACTCGAAAAATAATATTCTAATCATGAAGAAATATCTTCAACATTTCCCATAATGATCTTACCCTTTTATTCTAACCAAAAATGGTTCTTTATATCCTGGGTAAAGGAAAACATATAACATAGAAAGGGTGAGCTTGAATGCTCAGTAATGGTAAACATGGAGAACATAAATCAATCCATAAACATTTGAACGTAAAAACATGAACATTAAATTTAAACATCAAAATCTTGATCAATGACATAGAACATGGCAGTACGTAAGGCATGGATCATAAATTAACATTAACCATAAAATAATATCATTGTAATAAAACATGTAGTTTTGGAAAACTAATAAGCACATTTTATGATTTCCATAGTAGCTACGGAATTTCTGTAAAGACAATCATAGTGGAGGATGCCCATTACTGAACCGGGTATACGTGTCGTTCCAGCCCTGTATTACTGAACCAGATTTACTTGTCTTTCCATCCATTTTTATCTCATGAGATATAAATCTTTACCCAATTCATTGGAGGTATATATAGGTCCCACCAATCTCATAATGAAATCATTCTTACGTGTTCCACAAAATAAACACAAATCATTCATCATGACCCAACAAATAAAATGGGTTTTATAAACGTCATCCCATCATAACATAATCCATATAAAACAGTGGATATAATTTCATCATACAAAAAACAAAACCATTTAAATAATAGGGGAATTATACTTGAAACATAAACTTATTAAATATTTTAATCTTAGATTGAAAATAGTTTGGAATAAACAATTGAAATGAATTCTTGAGGAAAATATCATTTTTTCTTCAAAATAAATTTATTTTCTACAAATTCCATGAAATTTTAAATGAAATGAATTTTTTTAAAATAATAATGAAATCTTGTTGACTAATTTTCATGAAAATAAGGTGTATGAAACTGTAAAAATATGTTCATTCTGTATAAGATAAAAAACATTCTTCGTACTTTTTCTGGAAAAGTCAAAAAGTACCTCGTACGGTAAACAATAGAAAATTCCTTCAATAATCCATAGTAAAAGTCAAAAAAGAATAAAAATAACTTTAAACATACCTGGAATAATAGTAAACACTTTATGAAAAAACAATTTATAAAACATGGACATGGATGATAAATATAACCCCAGTAAATACCTACGTATAAGCAATATCGAATAAAAATGAGATTGAAAAATTATCCATTACATTAATTCCAATATGCTATGTATGTATCTAAACCTCCTGAATAATGATTTAAATAATTTCATTGAATTATTCTAGAATCATATTAATTTTTATGATATCATATATGTTCATATTTTTATCTGTTTATTAGTAACATTTCATTGTTGCTCATTATTTGGGTTTCACCTACTTTATGTTATTATGCATGTTTTGTCAAATAAATTATTATTAATATTTTTATATTATTTTTATATAATTTATATAATGGTATTAATATAATATATACCATATTCATTCATTAAATTCATTTATATAATCATTATTCAATGAATAACATGTAGAATGAATCGCATCACATCGTGGAGATGGTAGGCTGTACCTACGCACGAGCGACGATATCATTCCCATGAATATGAAATTGTATTCAAGTGTATGGTGTATAATATTTTATAATCAATATCACTTTTCAATAATAATATATATTTCCCTCTTCCATAATTATACCCATCTTAGCATGTTGGTGATGAAAAACATATTACACCACGACGTGGAGACGGTAGGTCGTACGTACGCACGCATTGTGATTTCATTTTTCATATGATGGATAGAAGATGGAATATGGTGGTTTTATATTCATAATAACATATCATTATACAATTAATACTATAGTTATTACTTAATAATGAAAAAACTCATATAGAGCAAGTAGAAGAAGGAATAAGTTTTAAAGAATCGGTAAATGATACAACCTCTTCTTCGACGTGCCTCTCCTAAACCTCCTCTTAAGGAACTAATGATGGTCTTTGGGGAAGACCAGGACCCCTAGTTTGTTTGGTAGGGAAGTGGAGAAGGGAAATGAAAAGGTGTTGGCTGAGTTTGAAGGCTCAAAATAGAGAAAGAGAAGATGGATGAGGTGCCCTTTTATAAAAGGGTAGAGGGGCACTTTTGGAAACTTCCAAAACATTAATTTATAATAAACTCCAAACTCACTTAAAAACCTCAAAAAATGACTCAAATTCAATTATGTGATGATTTAAGGTTATAATATCATCAACCAATAAAATTTAGACATGTTCGGAATTTATTTTAAACCTTATCAGTTCGATTTATCCTTTTTTAATCTAGTTAATTTAATTTTGGTAATAATATTGTAAATTTTAAATGTCTATAAATACATTATTATGTGTTATAAATTATCCATATTTGGATAATTCATGAATTTGAGACTATATAATTTTCAATTTTTAATTTTTAATTTTTTTTATTTTTAAACAAGTTCATAATATGTTATTTTTATAAACTATCAATAGTGTCAATTTTGACACTATTCAATTATTTGAATTTAAAAAAACTCCAAACAGAAGATATATTCAAACCAAAATATTTAATAGATTTATAACATGTCATATTCATATAGAAAATTCGTGTATAACATTAATTAGTTCATATAATATTTATATTAATATATTTAAAACCATATATTTGATATTTCTGTTAATAAAATAATTACTACAACATTGTTGTATAATTTTTAAATAAACTTATTTTTTTGCATAAAAATTAAAAATAAAATACTATGATGAATATAAATCTAACAGATTTCATAGGAATAATTTTTAGTGTAATTTATCTTCCAAAACAACAAACATTTAAAATGTTATCCTTATTAAATTATGAAGGTGACAACTTTGACATCATTTAAAATAAAATAATAGATATGTCATAATCTCTTTTATAAGGCTCTAAATGGTCCCCAAGTAGAGACTATGATTATTATGGTATATATATACTTGACCAATAAGTTTTGGTCAAGTTTTTGGTCCTTTTGATGGGTATTATTATTTTAATAAAAAATATATTATTGATTTTTCACTAAATAAATATTTTCTACATCATTAATGTATAAGCAATTAAGGTAATTATATATTTCTTAAAAATTGTAGATAAATAACCATGATAAATAAAATAATTTTGGCATTAAAATTAGTATTAATAATATAATTTATATTCCCTATAACCTTATATTAAAAATAATTTAATTATTAATGTTTGAGTGAGACATATTTATCTTTTCATTAAATAAAATACAATAAATGTCTTAATCACCTACAAGTGGGTTCCAATAGATACCATTTTTACCCAAGTATCATTCAACATGAAATATAATCATCTAGTGATATTAAGACAAGTGTTAGGGTAATTTTATAATATTATTTTTATAGTTAATTACCCTATTTACCTTTAACTGTAGTAAATAAAATTTACCGTCGTTACTATTCATAATGCCCAAAAATAAAAGTAGCATGTTAACATAATTTGTACCCACTAATTAGAAATATGGAATCCGTTTTTCAAAATTCATAACACAGAAGATGGAGTAATTAATTTAATAATAATCTCGTTATCGAAATAAAACGTGTTTTTGTTTAAAACATTGCAAAATATTGAAATATTTTTACCTATGAATTCAATGTAAAATTAATGATAATGAAATACATTTTATTAAATGTTAAAAATATATTCTATTTTTACTTTATAAAACATTAAATATTATAATTTATCCATATAAATTATATCGATGAAAAAAGTTGTTTTTAAATAAAATTTAGCGTATTTTTACTATTCATCAAAATATGAAAGTTATCAAAAAAATATCAACATTTTCTCCAACATAAATTTTTATATCTTGATTCAAAATAACAAGTTTATTTTGTCAAATTGGACTTATAAATTTGTCAAATATTATAATTAAAATGGGTGCACCATCAAAAGGATGAAAATATCATTTTTTGAAAAATACTTCTTTTATCCGAAAAAATGATTTTGTACTCATACCAGGTTATAGAAAATGTTTAAGATGAATGATAATATTATAAAATTAAAAATTTGGTTAATACTATTCATAATGTAATGTTCATAATAATATTATAATAATATATCATTATTTAGTGAAACTCGGTATTGCGTACAATGCAAGCTATCAAGGAAGGTTGATCTTGCATGTAACACAAGCCAATTCAGTGTTTCATGTAATGATAGCTTCCTTTGGTTTTTTGTATAATATAATCCAATCTTAGTTCATTTATACATTGAACAAAAATCTATACTTAGTGTTGCATGAAATAAATTCTATTAAAATAACTTGATATTGTGTGCAACACAATCCAAGAGCAGTGTTGCGTATACTGCAAGCTAATACGGTGTTTCATATTGTGCAAGCTAATATTTGTGTATCATAAAACACAAGACATAAATGAATTTAAAAATAAAATTTCTCATAAAATCACAGGGTGTTACAGTGGTGAAATTATTTCATCCCATGTGTTTGAATCTTCCAAAAATATTGTTTGTGGGATGACTCTTCCAAAAAATATCACAATTCATCCATTGGTATAATTTTATTCTATATTTATCATTTATTGGATCTCTTTAAATACATATCATGTCAACTCTCAAGAAAAGTAAATCTACTTCCATATCCCAAACCACCCCATGATCTTATATAACAATAAATAGAATTATGAATCTCATTTAGGAACTCCTTCACATGTATGGGTATTAATGCCTAATGACAAAATATATCTTTCCCAAATGGTTGAAAAAAATATAGTTTCCGAACTTGAATGTATTTCTATTATGAGGTAATATTAAGATGTATTTACAGAATAGTTATTTATTCTTTCCTCAGATCATTATGTAGAGTTATCAATAGATCTTATATCTAGTGTAATGCAAATATCAAAGTTACCCTATAGAATGGTCTAGATTAAACTAGAGGAACTAATGAAGAAACAATTAAAGAATCTGAACAAAGGTTTTATAAACCCTGGTGCATTACTTTTGGTTGATTCAAGAGAATTTCTCAAGAATTAGTGTCAATCAATGTCGGCTTCCATAAAACATGAAAATATTAACAGGTCCACTATAAATAAAAAGTATCTATTACGATGGATTGATGACTTATTTGTTCAACTTCATGGTGCTCAATACATTTAAAAAGTGGATCTTTATTGTAGATATAATTAAGTAAAGATAAATAGGGAATATATTCAAAAAAATATAATTCTATATAAGATATCGAAATAATGTGTTTATTTTTATTCCTTTTGGACTCTAAAATTCCAAAAATATGTTAATGTAACTAAAAGATATAGTCTTTAGAGAATAAATATATAAATTTTTTGTGTTTTTAAGGAATATATTTTCCTATAATCTATGTTAAAATAATAACATGATGATTATATAATGAATTTTTTAAAGGCATTAAGATTGGATATTTGTTTAAAAAATTTGAAAATGTAACTTTAAGATGAAGCAAGTTAGGTTTTTTTGTATGTGATCACTAGAATGTTGTTGTTTATATATCTTTGAAAAGTGAATAAATAATGGCCCAAACTATTAAGTGTCATAGTAATTTGTAGTTTTCTTAGATTAGTGGGTTTCTATCAAATATTTCTAATAATATTATCAGTATTTATTATCCCATTAAATAAGTTAATAGGGAAGGTAGTAAATTATATTTGAATAAAATGATTTGGATAAAGATTTCAGGAGATATAGAAGAGATTAGTCATTATACCTATACATACACTTCGTACAAGTATAGAATGGTTTTTAATAAATAGTAAATATTTAAATAATGGATTGGATTATTTCGTCAGGAAAAAAATAACCCGATGGCCTATATCGCATAAAGATTCAAGAATCATTTGAAAAACTACTTAATACATGTTCAGAAATTACATGTAGTGATATTTTTTTTGAATAATCATAGGAGTAACCTATATAGGGATAATTCTGAAATATATATTGATAACAATATAATAAAGTATATATTAAAATAGAAAGATATTAAGTCCAATAAAAAAATACTATTGTAGTAAATTAAGGATTATAACTGGTCAATAAGCTACCATCCAAGGATGGTGGATAAGGTGGTTGATTATCTAAATAGAAAAGAATGTTATATCTTATACATGTTGAGGATTGAGAAAGATAAAATCATCACAGACATGAAATTTATGTATTTTTAAATGAAAATGGTAAATAAAACATCATACATTTCATAAATTATTTTCATAACATACTTTTATGAGAAAATCAAGGAGGTGTAAAGGAATGATTTTGAGCAGTAAAATAATTTAATATTAACAAAGGAAATCTCCATTCATTCAGAATCAATAAATATGTGTTCTTTTCTTGTAACTCAATAGTTTTTTCTATCGACACAACATCTAAACAAGAATTTATTTGATGATGTAAATAGATTATTTACCTATTCCCCAAAAAAGTACCATGATGATTTTTGATCATTAAAATTAATTATAAAGGGAAAATATAGAAAGGATATTTTATAATACACCTCAAGATGATTATTATACCAATTATATAAGGTAGAGCATTAGAAATAAAATAGGGAATATGAAACCATTACCCATACTAATATGAAAATGGGAATACATCACCCTGAATTTTTTCCATAGGTCGTGCAAAGAAATACAAATGAAGCAACTCTATGTGGGTTGTGTTGTATCAATATAAAATGACTGATCACTTTATCACTATTCAAGAAGATTTCTAACTCTGTCAACTTTTCAAGATATATATCAAGGAGTATATGGGCTCCATGGGAAACCTTATTCAATTGTATTTGATTGATATTTATGATCACCTCAAATATTTGGAGGATTTTTCAACATGATTTCAACATAAATTTGAAAATAATTATAACTTATCACTCCTAATATGTGATCAATATGAAAACTTGAATACTTGTTAGGAGATTACATGATATATTTCAGAGGTTGGTATTAACATCATCATCTGGTTGCATTCTCAAAATACCACTACATCCACTCAATTATACATAGAACACCATATAATGATTTATATCACTAGTGATGCAGGACTCCAACATGATGGGATGAAGTTGGTGAATATAAGTTATTAGGACTCAAACTAGCTTAATAAATGACATGGAATATTCAATTCATTAAACAAAACATCAAAGTATCCTTAACTCCATAGATGGGTGAAGTTGAAAATCATCAAAGATACCTAGATTTTGATGTTGGAGATAAAATATCCCTTTAAATATCTCTTTGTAAGAGATTTATTAGGTTTGGAAATAAGGGAAAGTATATTCCCTTGTATATTATATGTTTTGATATTCTTGACCGCGTAATATTTGTGTCTTATTAGATGGAACTTCTAACAAACCCATTTCAAATGAGTAACTCTATGTGCCTCTCCTGATTAAGTGTATATTAGACCCCTCACATGTACTAATTCCATAGGTGGTAAAATTATAGAATAATAACTCTTATAAGGATCAACCAGTGAATATCTTATATTATAAAGTAAATATTATATGTAATAAGAAAATTCAACTTGACAAAGTGTTATGAAGAAACCATGTGTATAAAAAACAACATGGGAATCATATGATATAATCAAATAGGAATACCCCAATATATTATTAACTGAGGATGAGAATTAAAATTTAAAGGGTGAATTTTATAAAGGGGAAAGAATATAATAACCTAGATTTTTCAAATATTTAAACTATTTTATTTATAATATATGTGTGTCATATAGAAATGTATTATTCTTATTAAAAATAATATATTGTATCATATAAATCAATCACATGCATCATGAAAAAAATAAACACCAGTTTATTTCATCAATATATAACATTATATATGAGGGATGAATAAAATCTATAAGATTAATACTAAAACAATTTTATAATAAACACGTGTGAATAAAATAACTAAAATTAGGAAATCTAAAGGGTCATGACCTTTAAGAAATACAATAATCACAAACACTATTGTAATAAGAAAACAACCGATTATAAATAAGGTGTTCATTTTATGAAAAAAATAGAGATCCTTAGGGAAAAATATTTGTGAATAAAATGGGTATTACTTTATAGGTATATATTGTAACACCCCAGGTAAATAAAGAATATGACATCTTTATATTTATCCATATTTGTGAATAAAATATTAATATTACTTTGAAGGGGATGTTATGCTCGATGGCGTACCCAATATGCAAAAACGAGTTTCTTGGGAATCTTACGTTGCACTCTAATAATAAAATAATATTATTTTAAATGGTAGTTAACTCCTAGCCGTTGTAATTGCGGGAATGAATAGAACTAACTACAAAATGATTATATATGTTCGTAAAATATTTTTACTTTTTATAATAAATTTTAGAGAATTAAATATGCGAATGAATCCAATTTTATGCGTCAACATTCTAATATTCTTTAAAAGCTCGATTAAACGCCTTTTGATGGCGAACCTCTTTTAAATCCCCTTTTTGACAATATTATGTGTTATATTTGACAAAATAAAACTCTTATTTAGAATCGGGACATCAAAATTTACTTTGTGTAAATTTTTGGTATTTTTCCAAAAAAGTTCAATTTTTAATGAATAGTGAAAAATGTTGTATTTTAATTCAAAACCTCTTTTTAATCTAATTTATTTATATGATTAGATTATCTTTTTAATTGGTTTTAAGGTGAAATTAGAATATATTTTTAGTATTTAATACAATATTGTTTGTTGGAATTAATTTCACTTTGAAATTGGACTTAAACTAGTGTTAATCTTTTGATACTTATTGTTTCATAAAAACACGCTATTTTCTCTGACAGCGGGAATTAATTATTAAATTAATTAATGCAACTAATATGTTTTGAATTTTGTAAAATAGACATCATTTTTGAATTCGTAATATCAAATATAGCTTATGGTGAAGTTTTGGTATTTTTCTGAAAAACATCAATTTTTGATGAATAGTGAAACCACTAAGTGGAACTTATAAAAACTGATTTTCCGTTTAAATAAAATTTTTCCATCTTTGTGTTTTGAATTTCAAAAATCCGACATACATGGTTTTCATTAATACGTATAATGTGTTTCAATGGGATTAAAATAATTTTTTGGTGAATAGCAACTTATTAAGTTTTTAATCGCGATTAGAGGTAATTAGTGTAGTTTAAGGTAAGAATAATGTTTTAATAAAATTAAATGACCTAGACACATGTCCTACCCTCATTGGATGTGTCATGGCAGACCAAGACAATCCATGGGTCAACTTGGGGACCCCATGGAGCCACTTTATTTGGAAAATGACATAAATATCTTTTTATTTAATGTTAAAGTAAAAATGACACAAACATGAGATGTTTTACTAAAACAATTTTAACATGAGGTTATACAAGTCATATTTTTTACTATAAATATTCATTAGAAATATACAAAGATTGACTACATCATTGTATTTTTTTTTTAATTTTTAGACATTAAATAAATTAAATTATTTATGACATCATAATGATGCAGCGATGACCCCATTATTTAACGATTTAAATAAAATGGAAAGATAATGTAATATCTAAGACCTACACATGTCCAAAACCTATTTTATGAGTGTATTTCGAACCCTTATCACCTTATCCTCGAAATACATCAATTTGGGACCTTTAAAATCCGAAACTCTTTTGAAAATAAAGTAAAATTTTGTAACTTTACAAGAGTGCCCCTCCTCTCCTCTTATAAAAGGCCCCCGCCTCTACCTCCTTACCCACACTCCCAAAGCCTTTGGATCGACCAACCCCTGACCATTTTGTCTCTCCACTTCCCTCTATAACTCCTTGAATCCTCACTTTGGGAATAATACTTTCCAAGTAAGCCTTTGAGCTCAAATCAAAGGAAGTTACCCGATTTTTAGGTAATGTCTTCACTTGAGTCCTTTTGTTTTATTTTACTTCTCCAACCCCATAAACTCTTTTTATTCATTTATTTTGTAACAACTCCAGTATATTCAATGTAATATGATATTTTTATAAGAATTATTCTAGATACACTTACACACACCTATATCTAATGGTTAAAGAACATACTGTTTCCGTGGATGGCCAATTTCTGCCTCCCGAAATGATGATTGTTCAACATTCTTCTAACACCTTCAAAGGTGGAAATTAAGAAGACACTATATTTATATATGATATCTAATATGTTTATGTTTTACTTATGCTTCTGTATTTTTCATTTATGTCATATCTTTATGGTTTCCATTATGGGTAAACACGATATCTTCATTTAAGGAAGTGCGGTCTACCGCCCCCTCAAAGTGATTTGATTCGTTAACACCATATGTGGTACATATAAAGGATATATTTAATGATATTATATATGATACCATACTGGAATTAAAATACTATTATTTATAATTATGTTTTAATTCCATTAAATATGAAATAGAAATGGAAGTAGCGTTCATGCGTACGTACGGCTTACCGTCTCCATGAACGGTACATTTCATTTCTTATCTCAAAATGTTATGTACTATTATAAGTACATATATATAATGGATATATATGTAATATATTACATCTAAATGATGGATATAATTCTGAAATTATAACATATATATATATATATCTTTCATTTTGTTTTAATTCCATTAATATGACAAAAAAATTAAAGTAGCGTTCATGCGTACGTACGGCCTACCGTCTCCATGAACGGTGATTTTAATTTTTATCTCCAAATTCTATGGAATAGAATAAAATGGATATATATTGGATATATATGATATTTAAAACATCAATACTATTCTAGATATTATGTACCTATAACTACATGGAAAATTATTTTCCAACAAGTTCAATTTTTGACTCATGTACCAAACATCGACAAAAACGTATGATATGAACTCATATTATTAACCAATTATTATAACATTAAAATATGTGATATTGACTGAATAATAATCTTTATAGGAGGTCCTTAAGAAATTATAAATTGACCAAAGTTTATTATTCAGGAATATAATGAAATGAATAAGACAAGTTGGACTTGAGGTAAGGGATCCTACACCTCTCTTTCTTTTTAAGTACACTCTTTTATGTCATTCCTTTTAATCTCATCTTTCTTATGATTGGGGTGTTATTTTATATTAATCCTACTGTACTTATTATGTTAATATGATGAGAGACCCTATTTCCTCTCATCAATCCATTTTGGATGTTTTGAGTGGTGCCATTAGGCTGCCGAATTTTCATAAGAGATCTAACCTCTCTCTTTCTTTTTAAGTCCTCTCCTTTATGTCACTTATTTTAAGATCTGCTTTGTTATGTTGGGGGATGTTCTTTTATATTCCTATTTCTGTAAACATTATGTTAATATTATGAGAGACCCATTTTGATCTCATCAATCCATTTTTGGAAGTTTTAAGTGGCGTCGTTAGGCTGCCGAGTTTTCGTAAGGGATTTTTCATCTCACTTTTATTCCCGAGAGATTTATGCTAAATTTTCCACAATTTCCGTTGAGTGGTGTATGTACTGCCCATTATTTTACTCATTTTGTAATATACTTTATTTTATGAGTATTTACATCAATATTGTATTTTCCTTCTTTCACGAGGTGTATGTTTCGAAAGATACCCATGTCGGTAAGGGAACCTTTCACCCTCCTCTTTTTAAAAGACTTCTTTTGTTCGGTCTTTTAATTTACATATTGTTATGTTGGGATATGTTCTCATATATCCTTATTGACGTAAATTTTATGTCCAAGTGATGAGATACCTTTTTTTATCTCTCATCAACTCATTTTGATATGACGTCGTTAGGCTGTCAAGGGAACTTCTTAACCCAATTTCGATTTCCTTGGGTTCAACATGTAGTTATTGAATATGTCATCCTTTGAATATGTGTGAATGACCTTTGATTATTTTACACTTAATATCCACTTATATTTGGTGTATTCGTTTTTCACACATAATTATGTAATTGATTTATCCTTAAACCAAGGATATCATCTTTGTATGGGACTTCGTCTCAATCTCCTTTCATTGAGGCATATTTTGTTTTATACACAACCTTCTTTTATACGGTGTATAAACGCCTTTGACTTTTATGTTTATCCCAAAAAGAATATTTTTTATAAGAAGCATTTTACTAAACGAAAAAAGGGAATGTTTTTGTCATACGTATGCGGCGACAATGACTTCTCCGCCGCCGTGACCATTATTTGAGTTTCAGCTTCCTCTACAAGCCATACCTTTTTTTAAAAGAAAAATAAATACCATGTTTTACTTTTCTTTTATTTTGGTATTGAAAATGGTTTTCATAATGTTTTATATCAATGTGTTGTATTGATATCTTGTGATTGAAAGGTGGAAATGTTATGTTTCCTTTATGCATGTTTTATGTGATAGGATTATGTTGAGGTTCTTGGGCATTATTATGAAGACGGTTGGTTCTATGATAAACTATGGGCGGGTGAGCCCGATATAGCTCTCCAATGCATTCGGTAACGCGAAGGAGTGAAACGTCAAGGTTTCTCCGAAGAGAGTTAGGGAATATACTGTGATGGGTATTCTAAAACGTAACCAAGAGGGTTACTCCCTACGTAAGAATGTTATGAATGCCTCAAGTTACCTTTTATGTCTTATGATTTCTATGATTTATACATGATTTGATGAGGTATGTTAAAGTGCCTATGTTTTATGGGTAAAGTATGATTTCATTCATATGTATATATGAACTCATGTTTCCTTTCCATATTTTTATATCCCTTACTGAGCTTTTTATGCTCACCCCAAGTTTTTGAAATGTTTTTCATAGGTCAAGGGAAAGGTACGTGATGTGATGATAGTTTCAAGGATGTGTCAAGAAAGAATCCAAGTTTTATTTTAAATATGTTTTCGTTGATGGGAAGAATGAATCCTGTCTTTTATGTAACCACTTTGTTTAAATGGGGAATGTAATGCAAGTTTTATGTTCTAATTCTATAAAACTCTAAACCTGAAAAGATCCTCAATGTGTAATCTTGTATTAACTCAAGATTAAGTAAGGTTTAAGGTTGGGGCCTTATATATATAGAGTAGTGGAAGACAATATTTCTATTACATCGGACATGGTATCCATTAGAGATATGACCAATAGAATAACAACCTATCCACTGGAATAGTAAACAAGTTTTTATGTGTGACAATTTAAACAATTATATAATTAAATAAATACCAATATATGAATATCAATAACTATATATGAATATTTTGAGTAATAATTATAATGTTTTAATTTATCTAACTCGAATAAAATAATAATTATTGGTGATGTATTTATCATTATTTATTTGACCTATTTATTTTATATTAGATTTAAATATACCAAATTTATAAATTTATTTTGATAAATTATATTACTAATTCTGAATCAATATATCAAAATTATTCAAGTGGTATTATTTTATTTCTCAGCAAAACATTATTTTTGGAATGAATTGTAAAAATATAGTTTTTTCAAATACATTATGTTTTATCACGTGACTCTAATTTAATAATGATATATTGATTTTTTAAATGGGTTTCATGACCTAAAATATGTTTAATAGTATAAATAATTTATTTAAAATAATAAAATAAGTTTCAAAGCCTATAATTTTTTTTCATAGCCTAAAAACAAAGTTTATCCCATTAAAGAAGAATCATTTGTTATCTCTCTTTTATATTTTTTAAATGTTATTAAAAAATAAATTTTATTTTTAGATGGGTTTTAAAGAATTTAAAATATTTATTTTTAATTACATAATATTCATAATTACCAAGAAGACCACAATGAAAAATATTCAACATTAAATGATTTTATATTTAATATTTTATCTCAAAATACTCCCCCTCTCCAACTATAAATACCCCCTCTCAGACCCATTCAAAACTACTTCCAAAAACCCTCTATTATTATATATTATACCAATATACCATCTATAAATACCTATTAAATTCTTTTAAATGTTCTAGTCACACCATACCCAAGTTTCTCAAGTAATTATACATTTATCAATAGAGTCCAAAATAAGAGGTGGTATCACTTTCATTTATTTTGATTTCTTCTTCTATTCATATAATTTTCTATTTTTATTTTTTAATTAAATCATAAATAAAATAATTAATTATTATATCAAAATTACATTATTTTTATTATGATTTTATATAATTTATATAGACTATTTATAGTATATGAATTGTGTCTCTCCAATTCATCAAAATTCTCTTACCTAATTGGTTCAACCACCTATAAGGGTGATATAATTTTTTTACTTATCAGTACCTTCATGAATGGTTAGAATAGTATAAAAACTATTTATATGTATTTTATATGGTTTATGTTTATTTTTATAGAGATAATATAACTCATGGATAAATAAAATTGATTAAATCTACAATATTGAAAAAAACTTGGAATGATTTGAATAAATATATCCTCATAAATGATATCTATATTTAAAGGTTAATTTATAATTAAGAACATTAAAAATTATCAAGAATAATTTAAATAAATTGAAAATATTTCTGTAAAAATATTTTAGAAATCATAAGCTATTTATAAATGAGGTTTAAGTGTGATGAAGGAATATAGACACAAAGGTAAGAATATCTCTCTTGATCTCACTCTTTTTTTATATTATCTACCTTTTAAAATTAATATTTCAAAATATTTATAGGTATTTTCCATAACAATTATCATATTCATTTTATTATTGACCATTTGTTTGATTTATATCACTATTAATTATAATCAAAATCATTTTTGTTGAAGTCATGTCAAATAAAACTCATAAGGGGATCTCTCTCTCTCTCTCTCTAGAATATCTTCCCTTTTTGGAAATGATTTCACTATTATTATAATTTTTTAAATAACCAATATATATTGTATGGTTTATATAGTTAGACCATTGAATAATGGATTGTGTAATTTAGTTAGGGATTTTATGTTGTTTTAAGGACCGATTTAAATAAACTCACCCTAGACTAAGAGTAAATCTCATCATGTTAGTTAGTTCCAATAAAAAATTATTCCAACCAAAAATTTAAAAATTAGAAGAGAAGTTTGAAATATTTGGGAAATGAAAAAAAAAATCAAAATTTTTATTAAATATATTGGGCACTTGTATCCCACCATTTTTAGAAATTATGAATAGAATTTTCAAACCCTTTTAATTAATCATATCATATTATGTAGAATTTTTTAAGAAAAAAAATATTATTTTATTCATATATGCATTTATATAATTAATATTTTTAAACTAAATATATATTTAATATTTAAAAAAGTATCAATATATATATATATATATATAAACACTCCTCAAACCTTTATTTTATATGGTAATGGTTTTAGGAAGGTGGGTAAATTTTTCATTTTGGGTTATAAATCTGCTCCAATAACTTTTTATAAGTTAACATAGTGTTTTATAATAATTTAATTTAAAATTTTGGAGTCCACAATAAAAAAAATGTTCTGGTGATAAAAATTAATGTATGTTTTTGAAAATGAAAACAATTTAATAAGAAAAAATAAAACTAATTAAATTGTGTGATTTATAATAGAAAAATAGTTAATTTAATATCTTCAAAATGGTTGTAAGACAATTAAAATATATTGAAAATAACAAGAATATTTGATAAAATTAACATAATATTAAAATATAATTAAATAAATAAACATGTTTTGCTTCCAAACCTAATCGATATAACCAGTTTAACCTCAAACTGATCCCCTCAATAGTTGAACAGCCTGTCCATTTCTAAAAATTTTACTTTTAAATATCCTCACTAATATATTATATTATTTAAAATATATTCCCATACTTCATTTTACTTTTTTATTTTATAATATTAATTATTTTTAAAAATATACCTTTTAGTTTACTGTGATATTTCAGAGAACATGAACCTCTTATTATTGATAACCTATTTGTTTCTATTTTCTTTCAAAATATTTTCATGTAATTTTTTTCATATTATTTTATAATTTTTATTTTTTCAGGATTTAAAATTTTTATCATTTTTATCCGTTTATATATTTAAATTTCACATGTAATAAGTTTTGATAGGTACACTACTCTATTTAAATCTTGACTTGTCCCCGATTCTAATTCTGAGTTACATTATATTTTTTATTATCCCTATATATCATCTATATGATTCTAATTAAATATATATTTACCATGAATTTATCATAATTACTTTATCTTTAATATCATGTTTACTTATATCAATTTATATTAATTACTTCTAAATAGATGATATGTCATGATATATGAGATTATTGTGAATCCTATTTCAATTTCATCATGTGTTTTCCATGTCATACTTATGGATTTATGTATGATCATTGTATCTGTTATTTTCTATGTGTTTTTCATTATTTTAAACATATTATGATGTGATATTTGGTAAAATAATAATAAAACTCTCCAATTCATTAAATAAGGCTTTAATATCAAGAGATACTATGTATATGGCTTGCATAGTGAGACTATCCCACCTATTGTATGTTTTCTTATTATAAATCCATGAATTATACTTGTTATTTCCTATTATTGTTCTTGTGATACACTCTATCTGACATTAAGTTCCTCATTTATATGATTAAATTATTTTTATGATAACTATTTCATGCTTATGATGTCATAACAACCATTATGATCATCTATGTTTTCATGTTAATTCATGTAGCCATTTCTTTAGTTTTATTCCTCCTCTTACATGAATTTTTATCTTATCCATTCATTAATCTATATCCCCATGGTATTTTATATATTCAGAATATTATGATGGTTTATCATATGAATATAATGAATTTTTTAATTCACTATGGCCTTAGTTTATATTTTCTTTTGAAAGAAAACTATTTTTTGTTGTGTGTGGTATATCTTACCAGGATCTTAAAAACCACAAAATAATATTTTTTAAATATAACTAGTATAACGTAGTGGTTGGTTTGAATGTTATTAATGGGAATAACTATATTATGAAATATATGTGTAAAAGTATTCCTTAATAAAATAAATAATCAATCCTAAATTTATTATAAATTGGTTATAAATGAAGAAAATCTCTTCTGTAGTTATAAGTGATATTTTTTCTTAAAAAAATTTATGCACACAATGTATTTAATAGATTAAATAAATTAATATTGATAAATGATTAAAAATTAACAATTATATTATAACTCTAATTTAATTAATTAATATTCCTTTAGTTATGGTTACTTGCCAAGTAATGAGAATCAAGTCTTTTTATAGTTCAAAATTTGCCTTTATCGCATTTTATGGAGAGTTATTATAATTAATATAAACCAACTATATAAATTTTATTTGAAAAATGGATATAATTTGATTAAAAAATATTTTCACAATTATATTACTGTGAATTTTTTATATTTTTAAGAAATATTTTATTTTTTACTAAATAGTGAAAAATGTATATTTACAAAAAAACTGACACTTTTTTGACTTTATAATGATATAATAAAAACACAAATTTTTATGAAATATTTTTTATAGAACAAATATATATTCAAGAATTAATATAATTAATTTAAAAATATAAATTGTAATATAGAAATATATTCTTGACATTTTAGAAATCTAAGAACTCTTTTTGTTCCAATAAAAACTAGTCTTAGTTATTCTCCCTTAATCAAGTATTTGAAAGGTAATTTTAGTTTTTGTTTTGGTTTTAAAAAATACATTTATCCTTTTATTTAAAATAATTCAATTAATCCCATTTTAATCAATATTATACTTTATTAGTCTATAAAATCCTTTTAATTCTTAAAACAAACAATTTTATAAAATCTGCTCTTGTAGCGTGTTTTGAACTTATATTAAAAGTAATTTAAACCAATAATATAATTTGAATCATTTAAAATTGATTAAATATTTAGAATCATTATAATTAATATTATTTCATAATTTTATTTAATTTTTTCATGATCAATAATGACCATGGTAAATATTTATCACCTCAATTAAGGGAAGAATCAGTTAAAAGGGTTAAAACACTTACTTAAACCTCATTTGTTAATATATATTTCTATAACACCCACTATTATATTCAAATATATGGAAGAAAACCTAATTTAAAATTATAATTAATTTATATTATTGAAAACTATAATGTAATTCCATGTGTGTCCCTCCCCTCATTTATAAAATAGCACCTCTTCTCCTCCCTTATTCAAAAACAGTATGTAACTCCCCAACCCCAGAATCATGAAGTTGATGCATTATTAAATTACATTACCATGATTATATAGAATTAAATAATTAAGGACCATTCAGTTTAGTAGTCATTTAAAAATATGTTTAATACATGTTACCCATAATACATTGGGTAACATGAAATAAAATCATGATATATAATATAATGAAACAAACTATGTCTTTGAATTCTTATTCAATTATTTATTCTTTATAACCAAGGGATAGAAACATAATAAGGGTGATATCTAATTCTAGGTAAGGGTAATTATAGTGGAATTAAAAATTAACCCATAGGAATAAATTAACATGTCAATATAAATAAATGATAACACATTCCATTCAAATAATTCGATAAGGAAAAATTAATTTGGAAAGGTAAGAAACTAAAACACATTCCATTTAATCAATGAACTAAAAATGAAATTTAAACATATATTTGTCAACAAAAAATATGTTGGATGGATAATAAATTAATCTAAATGAGGGAAAAATATTTCTTAATGGAATTTATTTCTGAGTCCTAGGAAAACATATTACTTTCAAGACCTTTCACAAGAAGATTTAATACTTTGGATAGAAACCCATTTAATTTGGCCAACTAATTTGTTTCATGAGAAATTTTCAATGCATCGATGAGATATATAAAGTCTTTGATCCAAAATTAATTTCATTTCCAAATAATTCCATATATTAAAAAAATACTCCTTAACAAAAAACCGTATGGAATTAGAAATATAAATTTATCAATAATTCCTCAATTGATCAAATAGCTATCAAAATAAACACCATGTGAAAATTTTATACGGTTTAGGTAATAATAATAACCATTATATAAAAATATGGATATTAAATTAAATTTCATAGGAAAAATTATTACAATAATTTTATTGATTCATGATAATGTTAACTATCATAAAAAGAGGTGAGATTGTAATGATAATCATTAAGATCATTCTTGAGGAGAATAATATTTAAACATTTCAAAGTGTCTCATATCACAATGAAATATTTAAATCCAAATCCCTAGAAATTTATGACATTAAACTAAAAAATTAATATCATGAGAATAATGAAATTCATGATATATAATGATAAAGGAAGTATATACATCAAATAAAAATGAATTGGCACATAATAACAAATAATTCTCAATGAAATGTAAATTGAGATTAAATTCCATTGCATATGTATTAAAAGACCCAAAAGTGAAAGTAATTAAATGATAAATATAAATACCAGGAATATAAAAAATTAATGATATAATATATCAATATTGGCTGTAGGTACACCATAGAAAAGAAGTAAGTAGTAAATATGACATTTATCTCACAGATGCAAAAAGTGAGATGGGAATTGCTTACCTTATCCCTCCTTTTGGTTTTGTGTTATCTATCCTAATTCATAGTGCATAAAATATATTAATGACTAATACTATAAGAATAATCATGTTTACAACATCATTTATTAACATCTTACAATATTTTATTATTGTTTGTTAATACTCTTTCATTATTTTAACTATTTTGGTTGTTAATTGCCTAGTTTTCTCAAGTTTATTTTGACTTGTGATTTGTTGTTCCTATTAATTATATCTTGATTTTATCATCTCAAAAATTTAAACCATAAATTAATAATCTTATATATTCATTACATATGTATTTATAATAGTACATAATATTAGGATATCAGAAATGAAGTGCATTGTTCATGGAGATGGTAGACCTAATGTACGGTTGAATGCTACTTTCATTTCATTGTTGTATAAAAAGAATGAAAACTAAATGATACAGGTGTATATTATAATTCCAGTATTATATATATGTTATATATGTTATATAGGTGTATTAACACCATCCTTTATAAGTTCCTTGTATAGCATGATCGAGTCATATCACTTTGGGGGGGGGGGAGTCCACACTTCCTCAAACGAAATTATCATATTTACACTACTTGGAAAGCATAAAATAATGTTATAAAAAATTACATAAGAATAATGAAATTATAAATAAAATATATGTCTTATATAAACTATTTTTCCTATATAACGTCCAATATGATAGGTGGTAGGGGAAAATAGAACAATCATCGTTTCGTGAGGTAGTAGTTTGTTGTACAAAAAAAATAGTATCTTCGTTACCCACTAGATGGAGGTGTGTGTAAGTTTAGGTAGAACCCCTAGAATAAAAACATCATACTATATTGAGGATACTATGTTTTTCATTAAATTATAGAGTAATAATAGTATAGGAAGTGAATAATAGAAATGAAACTAAAAATATTTAGAGAAGGCTTTGCCTCTTTATTGGGTAACTTCTTTTGGTTTATAACTGAGGGCTTCCATGGGATAATTTATGACAAAATTTATGATTTAAGGTCAATGTTTGGATTATTGGGAATAATTTTGGGAATTTCCTGGAATAACTTCTGTGGTTTTACAGGTGTGAGGAATGTGGATATGTGGTGGCATTTTATAGGGAAGGAAAAGGACTCATATGGAATTTTTGGAAAGAAGTTTGGGATAAACATATTATTACCAAATAAAAGTCATACCAACCGAAAAAAAACTCAATAATGGAAGGTTACTAGAAAAATTACTGAGATCAAATGGTTTTTGTACAAGATTCAATGTCATTTGGTCCCTTGAGTTGAAGGTTTAGTACTTTATTAAGTTTAATTTTAGGCTAATAATTGTAATTAATTTTAATTTCATTAACTAATATTTTTGATAAAAAATGGTTTCATTAAACAATATAAATTATATGGTTTCAAAATACAGAATCCATTTTTACAAATTCCAATCACAAAATTTGAAAAAATTAAATTAAAATTAATCTCGTAAACAGGATGACAATGCAGGTTTTTAGAGTAAAAAATATCCTAACATTTGATATGTTTTTATAATAAATTTCAAATTAAAATTGATTAAAATTACATAATTTGAAATAATTGATAAAAATATTAAGTAATTTAACTTTAAATCCAATTAATATTGTAATTTTTCATTATAAATAAATTATATGAAAAAACATTTTTGAACAAAAATCCAGTATTTTTAACTATTCATTTAAAATTGATATGTTTCCAAAAAATATTAAAAATTCAACCTCACCTAATTATTATGTTTCTATTTAAAAGAAAAATTTAATTTTGAAATTTTAAATCAATTAAAGTTTCAAAATTCAAATTTAAAATGGGTTCTCTATTAAATGGAAGTAAAATTTCCTTTATAAAAATACAGTTTTTTATGTGTAAAAAAGGTTTATTATTTTGTTATTCATATTAAACCTAATGGATGAATATAAAAAATATTTAATTTAACATATAAAATATATATTTCATTAAAATAATTAACTAATCTTAATTAACAATTTATTTTAATATAAAACTCTTTTGTAATTAAAAAATAATTATATTTCTTTTTATATCATGTTGGACTTATTTTCGTTTCTCATTATTTGTTAACCCATAAATTCATTTTATATTTATATAAATCATATATTTTCATAGGTTAGTTAATACTGTTCATAATGGCTAGATTTTTTCATATTAAATTAAATAATAATATTTTAGTAATATATCATTTTATGGGGAAACTCGGTCTTGCATATAACACATGCTATTGAGGAAGGTCACTCTTGAGTGTAACTAAAGCTATCGAGGAATATATCCCTTTCATATAACACATGATAACTTAGTGTTTCAAGCATTAAAATATATATAATCTTTTTTCATTAGTAAAAATATTATTAAGTGTTCAGATATTATATTTCCTTATGCGCTTGGTGTCGCGTTTCATACGTGTTATCGAATATAATATTTTTACTCTAGAATTTTAGGGTGTTACATTCTTCACACATTAATTAAATTCCATCCTCTCCATTTAAACATTATCATTGTGATAGATTTATTGAACACAAAATGTTTTTGAAATACCCAAATTGATATCAGGGTTAATATCACATAAACATAAGAAGAGAGAAATGAAAGAACAATGGTCACATAACTAGGTTTCCTAGTAGGAGAACATAGGTTGGAAATGAAAACATGGATATAGAAGAGGAAAAATCCATGAATTAAGTTATAATAGAGGTTGATAGAGAGAATTTTCAGATAAAATTTGTATCCCACAAGACTATTGACCATAGGTGCGAGTAAAGGTCATTGATATCATCAAAAACGATTATAATATGACAAATGTTTTTTTCAAAACCATTTTTTATAGTCATGGAAATATTTCCCTTCTCTAAGAATATAAGTAAATATATGTTTATATAAAAATAAACTTTTACTTTTATTATTCCCTGAACTATTTCTAATTAACCTCTTAACACATGATTCGTCATATTGAGAAGTATTACAAAAATCTATTAACCCATGTTCAAAAATCAACATAATCCATTTTATAAATGGTAAACTTTTACAAAAGATAATGATACAATACATTAGAAAAAATGTAACTAAACTTTTCATTTTCCTTCAATCAATATGAATTAGATAAAAAATTTCACATTTCAAACATGTGAAGAACATTGTCATGTATCCTCTGGAAATATGTTAATAACATGAATTACCAGAAAGCCTTATTGGAAAAATTCATTATTACATATTTCTTATGTAAAAAACATGGTATTTTATATATCCCCTAAATCCAAATGTGTTGTAAACTCCTTCAAGGATAGTATAGACCACTTTTATAAAAGTTGTTAATCAATTATAAGGTAGTCACCACTTATCCAAATCAGTAATTTCATCATTATTATCTTAATGTAATGGAGTAAAATCCCCATGTATTTCATAATTCTTATAAACATTACATTTCTAAAACAATATTCCAATGAAATAATTCTTGAATATGAATATTAATCATTCATCTTCATCTATTACAGTAGCATAACATGATAATTATCTAATAGAATTATTGTATGTATATTCCTTTAACTCTTAGGATATGGATTCTCATAGTGTCATGTCTCCTTATATTTTAAGAGTTGTACATTGGAATACTTTTTCTTAACCATTTAATCATGAACTTGGTGTCTTTTTTTTCACAATTATAACAAACTCTCATTCCATTCAAGAAAATACTAGAGTGTTTCTAACCATAATTACCACATGTTGGAAAATTCTTCTTTCCCTTTGTATCCTTTGACTAATTCCCTTTTTTATGGTTCTTCGACGGCCTCTTCTTACCTTGGTTTCCTTCAATGTAATAGGTATTGGAGAATTGTTTTTCCATCTCATTATCACATGATACAATGTGATTATATGATGAGAATGTTTTCTAGAGTATTTCCCTTTGAAATGTTATCTTAAGACCATTAAATATTTGATTCTTCTTACTATTTGGATCATGTGAATCAGTGTGGTTCACATTCCTTCTACTATGTTCCATTTCTAAACAATAGAATATACTATATCAAATTATAAAATAATGTATAATCCCAAAACATTTGAAACACTTAATATAAATTGAAAAATTCTATGCATGGATAATTTCATAATCATAAATATGGATTCTTTAAGGAAATCATTATTTTAAATCCTTTATAATGTTATATATAGAAAATGTAAAAAATCCTAAGCATATCCCCCGTTAGTGTCATACTAGGTACACAGTATGGCCCATTCTAGTGTACCAGGTTACCTCGAGTCCAACCCATAACATCTTTTTGGGGTTATTACTCCTAGGTAAACCTATGCCAGAACCACATCCACTTCTAGAATCCAAGACAGAGATGTATTTCTAAGAATACCAACATGATTTCTAACTTAACAAAATTCTAGGGTGTTCTTCAATAATTATCCTCAATTTCTAGCTTAGGGTTTTTCTCCCTAATATATAATCTAAATCTGGTTTCTATGATTTCTGATAAAATTCCTTTGTAACCAACTGTAATGCCCCAACCCTAATAGATCAGAGTTGGTTCATTATTACATTACATTGGCATGATTATAAGGACTCAAATCCTGAAGGACCACAGAGTTTAGCAGTCTTGGAAATTCAGATTACATATATGATACCGATAATAAATTTGGTAATAGTTAATAAAATCATGGTACATAATATAATTAAATAAACTACATACTTGAATGCCTATTTAAAATTTCTTCTTCATGTCCTGGGGAAACAAACATAATAAGGGAGAGCTCTAATTCTCAGAAAGGGTATGAAATTAAAAATCAAGAACAAATAAATAGGAATAAATTAACATGGCTTGGTAAATAAATGATAACACATGCCATTAAAATAACTAGATAATGAAAAATCAATATTTCAAGTTAAGAAACTGAAACACATTCCATTTAATCAATTAACTGAAAATGAAATGTATCCATAGATATGTCAATGAAAAATACCATGGATGAATTATAACTAAATTAAAATGAGGGAAATTATTTCATAATTTATTTCATGTCTTAGGAACATGAAAACCTATTACCGTTACGATCCTTCACAAGATGGTTTGAAACTACTGATAGAACCCCATTTAATTTGGCCAAGTAATTAGTCTCTTGACAACATGTCGATACATTGAGGGTCCATATAAAGTGTGGGATCTACCAATAATTTCATTTAAAGAGAATTATACATATTTCATGATCAAAATAAATAATATTTCTTATAAAAATAACCCCATTGAATGAGAAATTTGGATTTATCAATAATTCATCAATTAATCAAATAATTGACAAAGTAAACACCATATGAAAAATGCTATACAGTTTAGGAAATAATTATATCTATTTTAATAAAATATGGATTTTAAGAAACATTTAATATTAAAAGTGATTACAATAATTTTATTTATTCAAGAGAAAGTTAACAATCACACAAGGAAGTGATATTTCAAAGATAATCATTAAGAACATTTTTATGGACAATAATAACATTCCAAAGTATCTCACACCACTTTGAAACATTTAAATCATAATCCCCATGAATTTTTGACCTCAAATTAAATATATAATTTAATGAGAATAAGTTAATTCATTATATAACATGAAAAAAGAAGTATATACACCAAATAAATTTAAATTGGCGCATTATAACAAATAAGTGTTTATTAAATATAAATTGAGGAAAAATTCCCTTACATATGCATTGAAAGACAAAAAAGTGATAATCATGAAATGAAACATATAATTACCATGAAGATAAAATAATTAATTATATAATATATCAAAATGGGTAGTAGGTACACCACACAAAATAAGTGAGTGGTGAATATGGCATTTATCACAAAAATGTAAAAAGTGAGATGGGAATCCCCTACCTTATCCTTTCTTTTTGCAGTGTGGTCTGTATCTATAGTAATACTAGTTTAAAATATTTTAATAAATAATACCACAACCATAATCATGTTTATAATATCATATATTTACCTCTTACAATACTTTATTACCTGTAAGTTACCAATCTTTGATTATTTTGACTATTTTGGTTGTTAATTTCCTAGATTTCTCAAGTATGTTTTGGCTTTTGATTTGTTATTACTATTAATTAGATAATTATTTAATCATTTTTTGAATTTAAACCAGGAAAAAATTATCTTATATATTATGTAAATTTGTATTTATAATATTCCATAATATTTAGAGATTAAAAATGAAGTGCACTGTAATGGAAACGGTAGACAGTACATAGGCACGAACACTAATTTCATTTCATTTTTTCAATGAAATAATGAATAATAAATGATAAATATGTATATAGTAATTCATTTATCATATATATGTTATATATTTTACAAAGTTTTACAAACACCATCCTTCATACGTTCCATATATGGCATGAACGAGTCATATCATTTTGAGGGGATGGTAGTCCACACTTCTTCAAATGAAACTATCATATTTACCCAAATTGGAAAGTATAAAGGTATGTTATAAATATAAATTAATTAATCATAAATAAATTATAAATAACCAATATATTATATATAAATATATTTTCCATCATAATGGCCACCATTAGAGGTGGTATGGAAAAATTGAACAATATTCATTTCATCAGATAGTAGTTCACCGTTCAGAGAAACATTATGTTCGTTACCCATAAGATGGAGGTGTTTGTAAGTTTAGGTAAAAAAACTAGAAAAAAAATCCTAGTATATTGAGGATAATTTTTTAATTTACTCATAGAATATGAATAGTATATAAAGTGAATAATGGAAAGGAAACTAAAAATCATTAGAGAAGGAGTTACCTCTTAATCGAATAATTTCTTTTGGTTTATACCAAAAGGATTCCAAGGGAGGAATTCATCCATAATGGAGGCTTCAATTTATATTGTAGCATCATTGAGAAGCTATATTGGTATATATTTTCTGATCCAATGTGGTTTGAGAGTTGTGAGGAATGGGGAGAGGTGGTGGCCTTTTATTGGGAAGGAAAAGGACTCACTAGGAATTTTTGGAAACAAGTTAGGTGTGCACATGTTCATACCTAAAAAAGTAAAAAAAACAATTAAACTTAATAATGGAGGTTTTTGGAAGAAATTTGGAGATCCAATGGGTTTTGGAAAAGTTTCTAGTTCATTTGGGACATTACATTAAAGGTTTAGTCATTAATTAAACTTAATCTCACCTTAGTAATTATAATTAATTTTAATTACATTCACTAATATTTTAGGAAAAAAATTGGTCTTAACAGAAAGTATTAAATATTATTATTCTTAATATGTTTCAATTTTTCCAAATTCCAATCATAGAAATGGCAGAAATTAAATTATAATTAATCCCGCAGACGGGACGATAATTCAGGTTTTTAAAGTAAAATATCCTAAAGTTTGATATGTTTTTATAATCAATTTCAAAGTGAAATTGTTTCCAATTAGATAAATTTTATTATTTGATAAAAATATTATCTAATAAATCTTTAAAATCAATTAAAATTATATTTTATACTTATAAATATTAGATAAAATCAGTTTTGAAATAAAATTCGGTATTTTTAAATATTCATTAAGAATGATATGTTTCCAAAAAAATAAAAACTTAAACCAGACATAATTCTTATATTTATATTTTAAATAAAAAGTTTATTTTTAAATATTAAATCAATTAAAGTGTAAAAATTCATATTTAAAATGGGTTCTTTATTAAAAGGTGGTAAAATTGCCTTAAAAAAATATAGGTTTTTATGTGTAAAAAGTGATTCTTCTTATTTTATGCATATCAAACCTAATAGATGAATATCAAAAATATTTTATTGAATATATAACATATATATGTAATTAAAATAATTAAATAATTTTAATTAATTATGTTAATTATGATAATACTCATTTGGAAGCATAAAATAATAATATTTCTTTTTATATCCAATTGGTTCTTCATTTCGTTTCTCATCAATTGGTAACCCATGCATTAATTTTATATTTATATAAACTATGTATTTTCATAAGTTATTTATTACTATTCATAATGTCTAGTTTTTATATTATTATATTAAATAATAATATTTTAATAATATATCATTGTTTTGTGAAACTCAGTCTTGAGTATAATGAAAACTATTGAGGAAGATCGCTCTTGCATGTAACTCAAGCTATCAAGGAAGGAATCTATTTTTTGTAATGTATCCTAACTATGTTCTTAATCCGTTGAAATATATAAAATCTATTTTAAATATTAATCCGATTATAAAGTGTCCACATATTATATTATATTACGCTCTTGGTTTCATGTGTGATACATGTTATCGAATAAAATATTCACACTCTACAGTTTTGTGGTGTTACACGTTAAGACCTATAGATTATAAAATACCTTAAAAACCATTATTTATTCCTTAACTTCATTATTGATCTCATTTTCTTACCTTAATACCATCCTACGATTTCTTATGGTTTAAGCCAAATGAGGTCTCCAAAAGAAGAGGCAATCTTCTTACCTGACTCTTTGAATGTTTATTTCTACTTCTATATGAACTATATTTATTGTATAGAACATTAAATAATTACTGTAGTATCACTAATATAATTATATATTATTAATATTTTATAAAATTCATTTTCCACCTCATTTACATCATGTAAAAAATAAAAGCATCACTCATGTGTGCGTATGGACTACAGTCGCCACGTAGCAGTGTAATTCTTTTGGTGTCACCACATTAGTTGTATGGTTAAAATGTATAATTAATGAATAAACATTATATCGATGAAATAATAATTATTTTACAAATATAATATATCACTTACCTTCTTTCCCTTCTTTCTGTTAGAAAATGATAGTGTCGGTCATGCGTATATGTGGACTACACCTCCATGAAGCGATGCGATTATTTTTTTCATTTTTATATTTCATAAATAATAATAATTTTTTTAATATATAAAAATTATAATTATATAGTTATTAATATTCTAGATATGATGTAACTATAACCAATATTCAAGAACCATAACTACAGAACTGAAACTTGTATGAAAAATAGAATAGTTAACACCCAAGATGGCATTGTTAATAAAGATTTGTTAATAAACAGGTTATAGAATATTATAAGTGAATCAAATATGGTATTATAAATATGAAAATTTTTATATTATATATGTATAATAAATATAAATTTATTATTTGGGAGGTTAATAGAACATATGAAGAAAAGTTTACCTGAGGTAAGGGTAATTTTGTCTCCTTTCTACTTCAATGAGACATATTCATATTATAAAAATAATTTCATTTATTTGGGTAATATAATTACCCTTTAAATTTTTATATCATGAAATAATATTTTATAATGGTATTTCAATTTTCAATTAATTTTTAATCTTTTATGGGGTTTTGATTCCAAAGATATTAAAGTCACATGGGATTTATGTTACAATCTTATTCTATTTCAGGATTATTTATGTTCATATTTAATTTGGTAAAATTATTTGATACTATTATATTAAAATCCATATAATTTATTCACCTATTTTTAGGTTTGAGTTTTATATGTTAATTTCCCTTTCCTTCTCCTTTTTATTCAAGAATCAAAAATAAAGTTACATGTAAGGGACATTCTTTTAAAAAAATATTGTTTTAAATTCATCCTTCTATGTTGAGGTTATTTTAAATGCATAAAGAATTTTATAATTTATGATTCAAAGATTAATAATGTTTATTTAAAAAATTTACATTCTTCACAAAGTATTAATAATGAATATTTTCAAGGTTTTATATATTGGTTATTTTTAACTTTTTATAAAAGTAAAATAAAAAGAATTTTGTTTAACATGTACATATTTCTTGTCATTTCCCATTGTCATGTTCATTATAATTTATTAATATTACTATACAACTTTCCATGTTTGTTTTCAAATAAATTTATTTTTAAAATATTTTGTATTTTTTTAAATTTTATCAAAAGAAAAGTATATTCTTCTCATGTTTTCATATAAATCCTTGTATTTTATTTTAAATGTATTTTCCCCTATGTCAAAATATTTTTATGATTCAAATACATTATTGGGAATATAATATAATGATATAATTCCCATTATTTTTATTTCTAGCTAATGATCATTTCATTGTATTTTAATGAATGGGAAATATTCCATATTCTTGATTCAATAAAGATAATATATTATTTATAAGGGGTTTTGAGATTGAATTATATTGATCATTCAATATAAGAGGAATTAATTGGATGAAAAAGTAATGGATGGGGCCCATTTATAGAGATCCTCTAGATGCATCAACAGGTCTCGTGAGACAAAATAGATAACCAAATTTGTTGGTAAATTATTTTATACCTACCAATACAATGCATTTTTCTTGGCCAAGGCATTTATAGTAAGATTCCTGATAAGTTGGATGAGTCCATGATGGAATGATCGATAATCTCTAGATTTATGCATTTCTAAAATTGAGAATTGAATGTTATTTACCCATGTAACTTCTATGTCGATATTATCCATGTATTTAATTTGAACTCATGTTTTTTATTGAAATAGAATGTGTTTGGATTGTCCACTCTTCAATATTGATTATGCATTTTCTACACATGATATATTATATTTCATGCTTACCCATACTAAGAATTTCATATTACTCTTTATTAGGTTTTCCTTTCCCCAAGATATGAAGAATGAATATTCGAATGATCTTTAAGTATTCAATAATTTTTTTCATGCTATGTTTTATATTCCCATTTAATACAAAAATAATTTATGTATCTAGTTTCTTGATATGGAAAAAGTGATCGATTATTCTTGTTGAAATTACTTATATATTTTACTAATTTAATAATTAAGTATCAGTAATGCGTTACTAGTTTCAAGTTTCCTAAAAAATCATTAAATAATTTTCGTGCTATTATTTGTAATTACATTTTAAAATGAAACTAATTTTTAAAAACACTAAACCAATTGATTTTTAGATTTACGCTATTATGTATATTTTTTAAAATAAGGTGGTTAATGTTATTAGGAGAAAACCAATTTCTACCGTGTCTATAAAAATTATTGAGAAAGGGACAATATTCATGAATATATAAAGGATGGATTTGGAAATCATATAAACCTAGTCAGCATTATATATTTCCTAAAATGGTTATCCAACCATCCATCCAAGAGAAAATCTAGGAGCCATAAAAGAATGATTTATAGAAACAAATTAAATAATGTGTATCTATGGAAGGGAATATTTATGAATTCAACATCAAAAATGAAGGATTAGTTCTACCTTGAACTCAATTATATGTACCATAAACACCATATATAAGGAAATATTAATTAGATGATGCACGTAACTCATTTACACCATCCATAGAAGAACAACCAAGATTTATTGAGTTTATTAGGAACACTAATGAAAGGAAAACATGAATAATGAGATTGAATATTCCACCATAATGTGATTAGTATGGTACAAGTTAATAAAGACCATCATAAGTCCAAAATAATTGTGAAACCACTAGTTATTCAATTATGAAATGGGATAATATCACCTTGGATTTTTAAATTCTTCTTCCAAACACATATAATGTTTATTTATTTTAATATAAGTTTTTGATAACAAGTTTAATAAAAATGTAATGTTTTTTTCATAAATATATTCAATTTAATTTGAAATACATTTAATCTAGATTTTTTTTATTGAATGTGTAATTAAGTGAAATAATTAATGAATTTTGGTGATTCAGTACTAAATTGGTTAATTAGTTCTTAAGTTAATTTTTCTAATAATATTAAGATCTTTCGTTTTTTTTGTAGTTTGAAGAAAAATCATTGAGATATAATTTTCAAGTAATTTTAAGGAATTTTGAGTTTGGAATTAAAATTTTTAATGTTCCATGGGTTTATTATAAAATATATTTTATGGAACAAAACTTTCTTGTTTAATTTTTTGAAGATTCGAAATTTATGAAAGAATTTTATTTTTAGTTGTATCTTGTATTTTGTAAGGCTTTTTATGTCATTTATTATGAATTTGTTAATTACCATATGACATTTTAAGTTATTATATAGGAATTTTATGATCATATTAAAGTCAATATATCCTTTTCCTTGTTAATTTTCAACATGACGTGTGATTTTTACATGACGTCTAATCTCACATATGACTTCTCATAAATTTCGATAGGACTCCACAATCTCCCACCATATAAATATGAGTTATCCCTGATTTTCATAAGACTTAATTATGTTGGGTAAGACAATTCTATAATACTTCTATCCAAACACTCAAGCATCATTTGAATTTTAGGACCAAGAGTATTAACTAAGAACCAACAAAAGAGAGAATCCAACATTCAAAGACAACCCGAACAAAGATAAGGGTTCATCTTGGATCAAAGGAAAAGAGTCTCCCAAGTCAAGTTATTGATGAGAAGATGAGAATATTAGTGGATTAAGAGAAAATTATTTTTTGGATTTTCTTAGGGTATTTATGATAATATCAGATGAATAGGATAAATCAACTATTATTGAGGATTGTTTAGAAGTCTCTTGTTAAATCTAACATGAAACTGAAAACATGGAGACCGAGTGGTAGTCTTATTGAAGAAGTTGAGGAGTTAAATATTCATTAGGAAGAAGATAGACCGTGATAACTAAGATTAATATAAAGGGGGTTCATCTATGATTCAAGATGAAGATAGGATAATAAGTTTCTCTAAAAAAGGATATTGATATGAATCTGATACAAGCTGAAAGAATTTGTTCACAAGTTTTAGATTCCATTTTCTTGATCATTTTTTTGATGTTGGAGGCCTTGTTCCTTACCTATGTGATGTTTTTAATTATTTTGAGCACCACACACAAGGTGCTTGAGATATTATCCTAGTGAATCTCTATAGAAGAGGATGAGAATCTATCGATCTAGAATTATCATTGCTCGACATTGTTTGAGGTCCATGTTAGGAGCCAATCATCGATTAAATAAAGTATACATCCAAGTGTGGTTGACTATAAATTTAGTTTCACAAGTGTAATTATATTAATTTATAACTAGTTAGTGAGTGAAAATGAGTTTATAGTGTTCTTCATAATCAAATAAAATCTTGTTTTAAGGCTCATGTGTTTGGTAAAACTAATTTTACTATCCATGTTGAAAAATTGATAAGAATTTATGAAGATCTGATGTATTCATTACAGTTAATTAATGTCATTTGAGTTAATTTTTTAAATTTTTAATGAATATTTACAGGGTTTTCCTATTCATGTTGAGATATATGCATGTGAAGGTGTTAATTTATTTCAAGGGGAAACTACTATCACATGACTTTAAGTGAAAAGAAAATCAAGGTCAATGTTTTTTTTCACCACTAGGACTAGAGGACCATGAGGAAATTTCAAGTGATTTATTAAGTATATTTTTATTTATATATTTTTAGAGAAATATAAATTAATTAGAGAGACTCAAACTAACACTAAGATGATCATAGAGCAGGGAAGAGTTTAGATGATCTTGATTGGGAATGAGTAGAGGATTCAAAGAGAGATAAATTCTAAGGTGGATGGGAAAATAAATATTCTAACTAGACAGAGTAGAAATTATTTTTCCTTATCTTAATTTTTCTATATCTCAATCATTTTCTCTCAAGTAAGATCCATTATTATAGTAACCATGCACTGTAATTAAATTTCAAAGTGTAGATTACTAATTTTGTAGTTCATTAAAAATAATTTTCATTCCTGAATCCTTATACCATAATTTTTATTATTTTTCATTATAATTGACCACATGTCTCATTACTTATTTTTTTTCATGTATTGATGGATTAAAATTTATATCAAGGATGATTTGAATAAATTTTCCACTGTGATATATCAAAAGAGTGATCAGATGGTACTTGGGAGAATAAAAATTCATAAATGAATGATCGTTTAATTATTGCATGAACTTTTATCAATTAATTATTCAATAATACATAAAAGTACTACTTAAAAAATAATTTGTTGATATATAGTAATAGATATAATTCAAAACATAGATTGTAATGAATTATAGAAATCTAATATTCATGTCTTTTAAAATTTTATTTTATTGATCATACCATTTTTAGAAAACATCTTTATTTGGATCCCCCCTTTATCATCTTTTTGTGGGTCCTATACATTATAACATTATATTTTATCCCTTTTAACACCATAATATTTTTTCTCCATTTTATCACTATACACACACTCATATCCAACAGTAGTCCTTTTCAAGGTTTTCCATATTTAGGAAAAAATATTCCCTTTGACCACACATCCTCATTCATTTGGTATGGCCCTACTTTCCATATAAATGAATGAGTATAAGATATAAATGATATTCTAATTTCAATAAAAACCTCCAACCCATTCAATATTTGATGTAGTTTTAAGGGAATGAGACTTGTTGGGTGTCTTAGGTTCTAAAATAAATAATCACAAAATAATAAAAATTATATAAATATTAAAAAATAGTTGTTCTATTTTTAATCCAAAGTCATAAAATTTATTTCATAAATTATCGTGTTATCTATAGTTTTTTGAAATATGTTTTTCTATATTTTTATGAGACATTTTTATTTTAATAACAACATTGAAGATTTTAAAAATGCATTGGGTAGTCGGTCAATGATGTAAAAATTATAAACAATTTATCACTGGTTTCATTAAGTGTGTTGAGATGATATTTTGTAATGAATGTGGTATTTCTAAAAATCATCTAATTCAATGTCCAAATAATGATTTTCCCTTAATAATTTTGTTACATTTATTTTATGAAGGATTAAATAATTATGATTGATCTGATTTAGATTAATTAAATAAGACATTTCTAGTGTTTCATTGAGATGAAATTTTTTTGTAAATCTATGTTAAATTCCCTTAAAATACAAAAGTAACTACCAAATTTAAATAAAAGAAAATATGGTAAAACCTTATCCCTTTCCAAGTTACGAAATTATTGGGGGGATTCAATTTTTGAGATTGGTTGATGGTTAATTTTTGGAATCTATTTTTAGATCTATAATCCAAGAGTTTGAGCATCATGGGAGGATTTTTTTAGATATGGTTTGAAGCCCGAGAGATGCCTCAGGTTCTAAAATAATGATCAGGAGATTCAGGTGAAGCTTTAGAGGTATTCAATATTTATATCCAAGGTGTATAGTTTTTTCTATACAGTTTAGGGTAAACCATGTAGCAGCCTGAGTGTGGATTCTAACATCACAAAAATTTAAGCATATTCTTCTTTTACTTAAAGGTTAATAAATAGAATTTTTTATAATTTAAAACCAAAAAAATATGTCTTCGTATAATCTTTTATGAAAGTAAATGATTATCTATAATCAAAATATTTTTTTTATTATAATATATTCAAATCACACAATATTACATTTAATAAAATAGTATTTTAATTTCTAAAATGTAAATATAATAATTTTTTAGTAAACATTAGAGTTAAACAAGATAAATTCTTTTCCCTTAATATTTAATATAATATAATTATAAATAGAAATTTTTAGTTATTAAAGTATTTACTTATTTCAAAAATTTTAATATTTTGTTAATACGTGTATATTGTTATGTTTCAACACTATTTTTATTTGAAATATTGAATTATCTTTTAATATTAATTGAATTTTGAAATAATTTGTGGTCATATGTACTTAATATTGTTTTTAAATCATACTTTGTATAAAAAAATTGAAGTGTTTATTAGTTATTTAAAGAAACATTTAATATTAATATATAAATTCAAGGTTTTAAAAGTATTATTTTCTATTTAAAATATTTTTAATCCATTTCAAAAGTATATAATTTTATTAATAAGAGATTATTTTAAATGATAGTTTATTATTTAAGAGTATATTTATTTTATGGAAAAATATTAATTTTAATAACTAATAATTTTTAATATTATTATTTTTTGTTATACGAATGTTTTTCATGAAATATAAATATAATACAGTTTTTAAAATATTAATTTAGAAATGGTAATATAACATATATTAATTAAAATTAGAAATTTAAATGTTATGTTTATTTAATTTTTTAAAATTAACTTAATGTAATTTTTGAGATAAAAATATTAAGGGTGTATATATTAAATAAATATCATATATATTATAATTATATTATTTATTTTTTCACTAAAAATTATATTAAAAATTTGCTAACCATTATCCAATCAAGGGATCACCTAAAATAGATACTTGTGGGACCTATTGGTCAACCATGTATGGGAGGTAGTATAATTTTACTAGCCCATGGTGTAATAGGATGAATTGAGTGCCTATTCATAGAAAGGCTAATGTGTGTATAGCGCCCACTGTTCACACATAGGGCATGCATGGGGTGCGTTGGGTTGCCAGTGCAATGGTGCGAGTCGGTGTGGATACATGATGCAGTGTGTGTGAGTGTGTCTAGAAGGGGACCCCAATTTCATGGATGATATATTTATGGAATGAGAACACATATTAATCATTCCATGAATGAACTGAAGTTCAATGTGGGAAAAGAGACACAGACACTATTCATGCATCTTAAAAATAATCCATTTTAAAAAATCATTTGATTGATTTAATCTGATCCATCTGATCTTCCACTATTTTTCATATTCCTCAAACCCAACAAATCAAACCCTCGATGATAATTTTTTCATCCCCTATGTCGCTGGTTCTATCCTTGACTAGATACATCACAACTCAAAACTGATATATATCTCTATTATCATTATTTTTCAATTACAATCCCATTACATTATTAATATTCATGGGTGAAAAAAATGTAACATATATATATATTCCATTAGTATCACATATATAAAACCTAAAAAGATTCTTGGGATAATCCATGACACATTCAATTGATGTTAATGATACCCTATTTGTCATATTTCTATAGTTGTAACGAACAAGATAGATATATAATTATATATAAATTATATTCTCTATCAAAGAAGAAATGAACCCATATTTCATTAATAAATAAATATATATGTATATATATTACTTTCACAATCAATATTAAAAAAATACACATTATCAATCTCTCTTGTTAATATTGAACAATTGAGATCTCCCTTAATTTTGAATAACCAATTCTAGAGGTTCTATATGTCCAAATAATAAGAAATAAATATATAGTATATATATATATATATATTCTAGAACCTTCACCTATTTTTATATTTTTAACTAAACAATATTGAATATATGCTATATAAATCCCTTCTTACACTTTGGAAATAGAAAACACACACAACCAAAGTTATCCCTCATTATATCTCTTTCTTTCCTATCCTGTTATAATCATTCAAGAAGGCAGTATGATATTCCATTACATGTTATTGTCTTCAAATTTAGTTAAGTGATTATTATTAATATTCTTTTTTAATACCACTTTATTTATAGAATCCAACAATATTTTTTAAGTGTAAATTATGAATCTATTATTTTATTAAAAAAAATTATGAAAATTTATAATTTTATATATATTATAATTTTGTTTCAAAATTATATGTATGGTGGTTTTTCTGATTCTATGTCAATATTATTTTGAAAACCCATTATTGAAAAAGTAAAATATTTTCTTAAATTATTTTCAAAAACCCCTATGAATGGGATTTGTTTGGAGAGAAAATATTTTATACTATTATGTAAAACTCATACTCCATGCAATGTAAAATTTTGTTTCAACAATTATATGTATCTATTTATAAGAATATATATTTTTACCAAGGTTATAATATTGTTAAAAAACTTCTCTAACTTAAATATTTCATTTTAAGAAAACTCATGTTTTATGATCATCAGATCTCTAAACTATGAAAAATTATTTTTAAATTGTTTATATTATCATTTTATACAATAAATATTATTTAAAATTATGAATGTAATCCACGATCATATGTATGAACATATTATATAATTATAATTTGAATTTCATGCATATTAATATAAGCATTTGTTTTGAGTTCAATATCAAAAATGTTTATGAATAATGCCTTTGAATTTATTAAATTATTCTAAAATTATGGATTTCTCCTAGCCCTAACGATGTTTTCTAAAAAATAAAGATATTTCTAAAGTTTTAAAAAATGAAAAATTATTTTATTCTTCAAAAATACATTATGTAGTTTTGAAATTATGTTATTGTATTATTAATGAGAAATTCAGGCCGGAAAAATTATTTCTCAAATAAAACGTGACACTTGGGTATCGAATGAGTTGATAAATAATGGGGTGGTCCCATAACATCAATGGGATATTTCCATATTATTGATACTTCTAATTGCCTCATTGATTTCTTAATGTTTTAAAAGTATCATTTTAATCTATAAAATATATTATTTTCAAAATATTTTATAAGATAAATCCATGTTTATTTCAAATTGTTCCTATTAAATGTTTTTTCAAAATGTTATACCTTTTAATGGTTTTTGAAACATATTTTCCTATATATTTTTTTAACATACTAGATTACTATTTGGGTAAATGTGTTTATGAAAACAAATTCTTTTTATTTTAAAATAAATAAATAAGTTTTCAAAGGAGTTTTAAACCCTTATTTATAAAAGGATTTTTCAATAGTTTTAAACCCCGTTATTAGGAAATTTTTATGCTGGAACTATGTTTTAATGTTTTTTTCATAGGATATTTAGAAGTTCTTAAGGTGTTTAGTATCATTTAAGGAACTACAACATGTGAATCCAAATAGGTAATATATTTATTAATTGTGTAAACTCTGATATATTATAAGAAATTTTTATAATCCTCTAAAACCATGATCATAAAAGATCCTTGGGTGTGTAAAGAACTATATATTTTCTATTTATTTATAAAAACAAATACAACATTTTTTACCATATCTAGAATAATGGGTCATAGGCTTTAAAATGAAACTCTTTTTAGTTCATTTTTTATAGGGGTGATTTTCTAGCATGGTTCGTGCATGTTTTGAGGGAAACCGTGTTGATTTCATATGAAATAATGCAAGGTGGATTGAATTTGGGACATTGTGTCGGGTTTACACATAGTTGAAAACAAAGATTTTTAATTATTGTGGAGGATTATAGTGCACATTCACACAATTGTTAAATTATGTGTACCAATAATATGAGTTGGGGTGTTTTGGGAAATTTCTAACAGCATGGTTTGGGAACTTCTAAGACCCGTAAAATGTGAAAAATATACATTTTCCCCTTCTACATTTTTTACCCAAAGAACCCATTTTTCTCCCTTTTCTATCAATAATTCATAAACATGACACACTTTTCCTCCTCTTCTCCCCCATAGTATATTTCCCCCATCACTTGGCTGTTTGGATTCAATTTGAGGTGTTATAAAGATCATGTTAAAGTTATGTCTCTATTACCTTCCCTACTTCATTTATCTCACTGTTGAGCCAGTTATCAATACTTTTGTCTAATATTTCCTATTATTAGGTTTTTTGTATGGTTTCTCTTTTTCTCCCATTTTATCTCAAACCAAATATAACAAACTAGGATTTTCCTGAATGGGTATTGCATATTTTTAGATGAAAATTCATTACATTACACAAACACATGCCCAAGGAATGTAATACTTTTGTGCCTTTGGAAACATGGAACTTATAATTTAGTGAGGATCATTATCAACTCCCATAAACATATTCCCCTTAAGTACTCCTAATTAAAACATTTCCTTATAACCTAGGTAATGTAAACATAAGAAAGGGTGAGCTCAGATGCTCAGTAAGGGTAATCCTGGAAGATATATAATCAAGTCATGAGAATAAGGGTATGAAAATATGAGCATAAAGTTTTACAACAAATCTCAACATATTAAAGATCATAATATTTTATCATGGAATTCAAAATTGTAAGTTTGTAATTCATTAATCATAAGTGATTTTAAGAACATAAACCATGAGATAAAGACATATAAATAAGACATGGAATTGTGGAAGACACATAAACAAATAAAATCATTCCCTATAAGTCAAGGCACATTACCAAAACATATCAAGGAACTTCATGGGGACTAAACCTACTAAGAGGGACACACCAACATCCAAATCGTAGTTCTTTCCATACAGGGGATCGGTTTTCCCCATCTTCCCATAGATTATCATGTTTCTCCATATTCCAAAAGTGGATCGGATTTCCCCATCTTTCTATAGTGGGTAGAGTTTCTCCATCTTACCCTAGTGGAATGGGTTTCCCCATATTCTCATAGTGGATCAATCCCATTGACTTGTTTTCTATCAATATATCGTGAGATATAAATCTTTACCCAATGAATTTGAGGGAGATATAGGTCCCACCCATCCAAAAATGAAAAACATATATATGTCTTCCATTGTTCCCAATAGAAAATTAGTTTTCTGACGATCCATTGTAGGGGGTGAGTTTTTTGAAATCATTTTTGTTGGATCCACTACTTATGAACGGTTTCCAATAAGATTGTTTGTAGAACTTGAAACACCCAATGGTTCTATATCCATGAGGTATCTTCTTTCTAATGGAAGGTTCCCATTGATAAGTTTAGAAAGATATTCTTAACAACTCACATTGGTTGAGAGGATGGGGTGTTGGGATCATCACACCCTTTTGGGGGAATTTTTACCTACTCTATGACTCTCTTATAGATTGAAGATATTTTTTTAATGCTTAATTAATTCCCAAGTATAATGTGGGTCACCCATGAATTAACAATAAATTAATAGCATGTATGGAAATTATAATTGTCTATATATATCTGAGGTTCATTATAAATTGAGATATCTATATGTATCTGAGGTTCTCCATCGATTTTATCCTCTTATATACTAAGTAGAGATTATTTTGTTGTAATTATGATGATTCTGGTTTTCTAGCCATGCTTTTGGGATCTTTGGAGTGTATCATTGCCTAGGGAGATTAGAGTTGTTTTGATTTTGGGATTGAACCCATGTGATGGGATTCTTATATATCCTCATGAAAGGAATCAGAACCCACGTAGTTTAGTGCCACTTAATAGGGAAAATAATACATTTTAAGGCCATTTGATATGGACTTAACCATGTTGTTTAGCATCAGGTGGTAAGGACATCTAGGAAAAATGTTTCGATTCAAAGTTTGGTGTGGGACTTATGCTGAAGCATCCCAGTGAACTTGTAAGGAATATTGATTCCCAAATTGAAAAACCCCTTACCGGGGATGTGTCCTAGATAGAATAGGACTGATTTGGGGTATTGTGTTTGAACCTCTATGAGGATTCCTACATATCCCAATTGAGGGGAATCGAAGACCATGTAATTCATTTGTGAAGACCTGCACCTATAGAGGCCCTCATGTTTGTCTCATAAGGGATTATGGCCCCTTTGTAGGATTAAGTTGAGGCTCATTCATGGAAAATACTCCTTATAAAAGGTTCTATGAGGGATTGTCTCGAACCATGGTTATTTGTGTTGAGCAAGTGTTGTTTGCAACAATACATAATATTGTTATTTAAAGGGGGAGTCTATATTATTACTATATCTCTTTATGATAATTTTGATGCTCAAAAACACCCTTAATTATTTTCTAATGATTTTATTTATTAAGAATTTTGCAGGAATTTATAATTTTATTTTACTCTTGAAACTACGGGAATTTATTATTAAAGTATTCGTATTTACCGTGTTCTGGAAACACTGTTCATGCGCTACTTATTCGGAATCTGCTTGAGAGATTTCTGGAAACACTGTTCATACCCTACATGGGTAAATGTAGCATAAGGATAAAAACCATGTATACTTTTTTAGATAAGGAGAAAGCATGGTTAAATAACCATATGTTATCGGCAAAGTATGAAAGAAGAGCCCTACGTTAGGAAGGAACCCTACATTTGGGATATCAGAAAAGTATGGAAGGATAACCGTGCGTAAATATTAAACATTACATTTGTTTCTCAAAAGTATGGTTCGTCAACCTTAATTTTGTAAACAACCAAACATTCTTGGGAAAGTATGGATAAAGTAAAAGTATGGATATTTTATCTTATGTTTAAGTGTTGAAGAGAAAAGTATGGATGATCAACCCTACGTTTGGAATGAATCTTACGTTTGTTGTCAAGTTTACATTGTCAGCCATACGTTGTCAACCTTATGTTATGAAACTTACATTTGAAGAATACATCATCAAACTTACGTTTAGAGAACGCATATAGTTCAACTTAACCTTATATTTGGCATCGGAGAATTTAAAGTCGATATTTTTATGCAACGGTCAATACGCTGATTATTAGGCGTATTTAAAACCAAAATTAAAGCTGATTTTAAAGTACGCTTTTTACTGATTCAAACCGTTTCATCGGTGATTTGATAATTTAATTAAAAGGAGAATTTTATGCCGAGTCTTCAGGTAAGTTACGACTACTCTGTAAATTCAAATGTTTGGATTTCACGATTAAAAAGGCGACTTTTGTGGATATAATTTTACAGGAGAAGTTCTTATCATTCTTTTATTTATATAGGATTTTTAAAAACTACATCAATTCTAATTGATCGTGTGTGATCTTTTGATTATTCTGAAAAAATAAAAAACAGAGACTACTAAAACACGCCGATCTGCTGGTTTAAATTGTGCATCAAAGCTATGTTTGTTAAAGAGGAAGTAACGTGATAGAAGATTCACTTGTTCTACAATGAAGATCTATTGTGAATTTTATAATACTGAAGTTGTGAATTATATTTATATAGCTACTGTAATGGGATCGACTCAGAACATTTCTTATATGAAAATTATTATTTCAGAATGTGATGATCTACCTACTTTCAATTTCATACTGTTGCAACTGTGAAGAAAATATGGAAAGTATTTTCAAAATATGAAAATCGTTTCTTTCTATTCATGAGTGATCGGCTTCTTTTACTAAGCTGTGTAAGTTCTGTAAGTGAACCAGAAGGATTTTTTTCCTTGGATTGTAAAGGTGTCAATAACCTGTACTCATTTGTGAACTGGTATATTGAAACGAGGACCAGATAGTGAAAATCACCAAGCTCGTGGAGCAGAGTGTTGGTGGAGTGGACTAGGGGCCTTCTGTTCCCCAAACCACTATACATCTTGTGTTTCTGCTATTTAAATTTCCGCTGCATCATTTTATCTGATTAAAGGTAATATTCATCACACAATCTTGTAAATATTTTTGAAAAGACACAATTCACCCCCATCTTGTGTATATTTGGTGTAATCTGATCCAACAATTGGTATCAAAGGTTGTACTTTCTAACAATGATTTAACAAGCTGAAAGTGAATATACACAGAGCAAGATGAGTGATACAAGAGAGGTAATGTATATGGTTAGAGCACCGTACTTCAATGGAACTATGGATGATGGAAGTCGCGAATGATTATCTATCTGAAAAATCTTGGATACAAAGTCTATTCAATGATTCTAACTCCATATGAAATACCAGAAAAACCTGAAACATGGAGTGCAGATACTGAAGCAGAATATGATATAAATTCGAAGGCTATAAATGGAATTATATGTGGTCTAGTAGCTATTGATTTTAACAAATTATCTCAATGCCCAACCGTAAATGAAATGTGGCAAACTATTGTTGTTGCTTATGAAGGAACTAACAATAACATTGAAATGAGATATGCACCTGCTAAGTTTCAATTTGATACATTCAGAATGGTTGAAGGTGAGAGTATTACTCAAATGAATGGAATATTGACATAGATTTTCAATAACATAACTACCTTGGGAGATCCCATTAAGCAAACTGATCAAGCTTTAAAAGTATTGCGAGTATTGCCTACAAAATAGAATTGAATCTCTAAAGAAATCAGACAGTCGACACCTATCAATGATTTAACCATGAGATAAATGATTGTAAAATTAATTATGTATGAAGATGAGATGGAAGATGAAGCTAATGAACATAATGTTATTATCAAAAGAGAAGATACTGCCATGAAAGCATCATCACATAGCAAAAATAGAAAGATGAAAAAAATGAAAAATAGAAGTCATAGAGTTATGAGTTATCTAATTATGAAGTGGAATTGGCTCATCTAGTCCGAATATTCACAAGAGGCTACAAAAAATCCTTTAAGAAAGATGATAAGGAAGTAAGATTCTATGAATACAAGAAAATGGGGCATATCAGACCTGACTGTCCTCATCTAAAAAGAGACAAGAGAAAGAAATTTTTCAAAAGAAATGACTATGAGCATAAGGACAAGAATGACATGAAAGCTACATGGAGTGTATCTGAAGACTCCAGTAGTACTTTTCAATCATACTCAAAGGAGGAGGAAGCAAATATGAAATCCAACATGTTTTTTATGGAATAAATAGATGAGGTACAATCTTACTACTCTTCTGATTCTAGTTCTGAATCAAATTACACTAATGAAAAACTTGCATCCTACTGCAATATGCTTGAAGAAAAATATGACTCTCTATTTAAGAATCATAAGTCTTTAAATAATGTGCATAATGTTGTTTCTCATGAAAGATATACAATGCTGAAACAATATAAGGAGTTAACTGAAAATTTTTATTCAATTAACTCTAACAATACATATTATGAATTAAAGATAAAATCACTGCAAAATGAAGTAGAAACTTATAAAACTGAAGCCCTTGTTTTTAATAAAGTAGAAAATACTTTAAATGAAATCCTTGGGAAAAATTTCATTAAAAAGGAAAGATTTGGAATTGGAAGTAAAGGTGAAAAACCCAAGCTGTACAAAATCTATTTTATTCCAAGTGAAAAAAGAGTAAATTGTAATTATTGTGGATTAAGGGGACATATTTCTAGAAACTGTTTCATAATACAACCCCAAATAAGTGTCATTAAGAAAGATTTTGTATCAAATGATCTATTCGACTCATGTGAAAGTACAAAAAGAAAGAAAGTATGGATTCCCCGATCCTTGCTAGCTAACACTACTGGACCCAACAAAATATGGGTACCAAACCAATCTGTGTAAATGTCTTTACATGGAGCATGTCACAAGAGAAAAAATAACATATGGTATATGGACAGTGGATGCTCAAGAAATATGAGTGGAAACTCGTTGAATTTCTCTATACTCACTCAAAAATATGGTGGACTTGTCACTTTTGGTGACAATGCCAAAGGAAAAATAAATTGTATTGGAACAGTTGGAGATCCACAAGATGTCTCAATTAATAAATTACTTTATTTACAATGATCGAAACACAATCTGATAAGTATCTCTCAACTATGTGATGATGGTTGTGCTGTTGATTTTTCTAACAATTGTTGTTCTGTTTTGAAAAATAAATTGTTTAAATTTAGAGCACCAAGAACTGATAATGTGTATACCCTGGATTTAAATTCCTTCTGTAAACAACAAGTAAATTTCTTAACTGCTAAAATAAATGAATCTTGGATCTGGCATAGGAGACTTGGACATTGTAATATATATATTTTAAATAAGTTATCTAACAAGCATTTAGTTTCAGATTTGGCTAATCTCAAATTTGAAAGTGATAGATTATGTGATGCATGTCAACTTGGCAAGCAATACTAATCATCCTTCAAATCTGTTAACAAAATTGAAACATCTAAACCTCTAGAACTTATTCGTATTGATTTTTTTGGACCTTCAAGAGTAGCAAGATTTGCTGCTAAATTATATGTATAAGTTTTAGTTGATGACTATTCTAGATTTACATGGATTTTCTTTTTGAAATTTAAAAATGAATCTTTTACTTTATTTTAAATTTTTTGTAAATATGTTCAAAATGAAAAAGGTTTTAAAATAATTTCATTAAGAAGTGATCATGGTGGAGAATTTGAGAATCAGTAATTTAATTCCTTCTGCTCAAATATGGGTATTAAACACACCTTCTCTGCACCTAGAACACATCAAAAAAAAGGAATTGTTGAAAGAATAAATATGACTATTTAGGAAATGGATAGGACTATGCTAAATGAATATAGCCTTCCTACCTACTTTTGGGCAGAAGCTGTAAGCACAGCCTGCTATATAATGAATAGTGTTTTAATTAGACATCTTCTGAAAAAGACACCCTATGAACTTTGGAATAACAAAAAACCTAAAGTTAAGTACTTTAATGTTTTTGGATACAAGGTTTACATCTTAAAAAACAAGGATAATCTTGGTAATTTTGATCCAAAATCTAATGAAGGAATTTTATTAGGATATTTAGCTACTTCCAAAGCTTATAGAATTTATAATAAGAAGTCAAGGATTGTTGAAGAATCAGTTCATGTAAAATTTGATTAATCTGATCCCTTTGAGAAAAGGACAGATCAAATGGATAAATCTGACTCTAATGATAACATGAGGCTTGAGAACTTGAAAAATAATTTCGAAAAAGTTATAAATAAAATTCAGTCCAGTTCAAAAGAACATGATACTGAAGAACCTATAATTGTTTTTCCTATACAGTCTAGAACCCTAAAGAATCGCCCTTTAGAAACTATAATAGGCGACTTAGATACAAGAATAAATAGTAGAAGAATTATAGGAAATCTTGTATAATTATCTGCCTTTCTATCCGCTCTATCATAGAAAAATTCACAAAGAAGATGTCTTTGTTTACGGAGAAAGAAGAAAGGCTTCACGAGTTTTTCAGAGTCAATATCATTGAAGATATTCACATAACTCAAGAGTCCAGAGATCTTATTATTAATATTGGTGATGGATTAATGAAAAGTTTGAGAGAATAGTTATTAGAAATCAAGTCTATAGTCCAGAGAAGATAAACCCTACATGTTCACTACAAAAAACCTTTATTCATGTGTTTATCATCATTGCATCTATATTTGACTTTTAATGAAAATCTTGTTCTTTCTTTCTATTTGTTTTACTGTCTTTATTTTGATATTCCAGTACTCCAGATTTAATTATTGATAAATAGTTAACAATAGAATTTACCTACAGTTCAGTGCAACAATAAATGTGTTAAAATCCATGATTTATCAATCTTTTTTATATCGCAAAAAGGGGGAGAAATTTGGATAAACACAACATTTTATTTTATGATTTTAAAACCTTATTTAAATGATTTCCTGTATATTTGAAATTTTTTGGATTTATACAGATTTATACTTATATAGAAAACTATTTTAAGTTATTAACAGTCATTTATTATAAAGGTTAATTTTACATTACTTTTTGTTTAGAGGGAGAAATTTGGATAAAACTATAAACTTTTATTTTTAAAGAAAAATTATTTTATTTTCATGAAGGGGGAGAATTTTTTTTTTATTGACAATACAATGTTTATTTATTGAAATGATTCTTTTAAAATAAAATATTCTTTTATCCTCTCAAAAGTTTAAAAATTTATGTAACTAATTTTGAATGTTAATTTCATTTAATTAGTCATATTATTTTATGGGTTTTGTGATCATCAAAAAGGGGGAGATTGTTGAGAAAGTGTTGTTTTCAACAATACATAATACTGTTATTTAAAGGGGGATTTTATATTAATACTCTATCTCTTTATGATAATTTTGATGCTCACAGATACCATAAATTATTTTCTTATTATTTTATTTCTTATGCATTTTGCATAAATTTATCATTTTATTTTACTCTTGAAATTACGAAAATTTATTATTAAAGTATTCGTATTTAGCGTGTTCTGGAAACACTGTTCATGTGCTACTTATTCAGAATCTGCCTATGCGTGTTCTAGAAACAATGTTCATACCCTATGTGGATAAACGTAGCATAAGGATAAAAATCGTGTATACTTTTTTAGATAATGAAAAAGTATGGTTAAACAACCGTACATTATCGGCAAGGTATGGAAGTAGAACCATGCGTTAGGAAAGAACCCTACGTTTGGGATATCAAAAAAGTATGGAAGGAGAACCGTACATAAATATTAAATGTTACGTTTATTTCTCAAATGTATGGTTCATCAACCTTACTTTTATAAACAACCATACGTTCTTGGAAAAGTATGGATCAAGTAAAAGTATGGATCTTTTATCGTATGTTTAAAAGTTGAAGAGAAAAGTATGGATGATCAACCCTACATTTTGAATGATTCTTAAATTTGTGAACCTTATGTTTGAAGACTACGTCATCAACCTTATGTTCAGAGGACGCATACTGTTCAACTTAACCTTACGTTTGGCGTCGGAGAATTTAAAGTCGATATTTTTATGCAACGGTCAGTACGCTGATTATTAGGCGTATTTCAAGCCATATTTAAAGCTGATTTTAAAGTATGATTTTGACTGATTCAAAACCATTTTATCAATGATTTTATAATTGAATTAAAAGAATCTTTTTATGTCGAATCTTCAGGGAAGTTACAAATACTCTGTAAATTCAAATGTTTGAATTTCCCGAGTAAAAGGCAACTTTTGTGGATCTAATTTTACAGGATAAGTTCTTATCGTTCTTTAATTAATATTCGATTTTTAAAAAACTGTATCAATTTTTATTGATCGTGTGTGATATTTTTATTATTCTGAAAAAAGGAAAAACAAAGACTATTAAAACACACCGATCTATTTGTTCAAAAGGAGTGTCAAAGCTCTGTTTGTTAAAGAGGAAGGAACGCGATAGAAGATTCACTTGTTCTACAATGAAATACACTTTGAATTTGCTACTATTGATGCTGTGAATTATATTTCGATATCTACTACAACGGGATCGACTCAGAACGTTTCTTAAGTGAAGATTATTATTTCTGAAGGCGACGATCTACCTACTGTCAATTTCATGTTGTTTCAATTGTGAAGAACATCTGGAAAGTATTTTCAAAATATGAAAATCTTTTCTTTGTATTCTTGAGTGATCGGCTTCTCGTACTAAGCTCTATAGGTTATGTAAGTGAACCAGAAGTCTTTTTTTTTCCATGGATTGTAAAGGTGTCAACTTCCTGTACTCAGTTGTGAACTGGTCTGTTGAAACGAGTACCAGATACTGAAAATCACCAAGCTCTTGGAGTAGAGCGTTGGTGGAGTGGACTAGGGGCCTTATGTTCCCCGAACCACTATACATCTTGTGTTTCTGTTTTTTAAATTTATGTTGTATCATTTTATCTTATTAAAGGTAAAAGGCAGAACACAATCTCGTAAAGATTTTTGAAAATAAACAATTCACCCCCCTCTTATGTATATTTGGTGTAATCTGATCCAACAATTGGTATCAAATGTTGTGCTTTCTGAAAAAGCTTTAACAAGTTGAAAGTGATTATACACAGGGAAAGATGATTGATACAAGAGAGGGAATGTCTATGGTCAGATCACTATACTTAAATGGAGAAAACTATGGATGCTGGAAGTCATGAATGATTATCTATCTGAAAAATCGTGGATACATAGTCTATTCTAAGATTCTAACTCCATATGAAATACCAGAAAAACCTAAAACATGGATTGTGGCTACTAAAGAATAATATGATATGAATTCAAAGGATATGAATGAAATTATATGTGTTCTAGGAACTGATTAGTATAACAGAGTATCTTAATTACCAACAGCATATGAAATGTGGAAAACTATTTTTTTTCTTATGAAGGAAATAACAATATCAACGAAATGATATATGAAACTACTAAGATTGAATTTGATACATTTAGAATGGTTTAAGGTGAGATTATTACTCAAATAAATGGTATATTGACCGAGATTGTTAATAAAATAATTGCCTTGGGAAATCCCATTAAGGAATCTATTAAATCTTTAAAACTATTGAGAGTATTTCCTACAAAATGGAATGGAATCTCTGTAGCAATCAGACAGACGACACCTATCAAATATTTAACCATGTGATAACTGATTGGAACATTAATGATGTATGAAGATGAGATGGAAGATGAAGCTAATAAACATAATGTTATAATCAAAAGAGAAGATACTGCCTTGAAAGCATCATCACAGAGCAAAAACAGAAAGATGAAGAAAAATGAAAAAGAGAAGTGAGAGAGTTATGAGTTATCTAATTTTGATGTGGAATTGGCTCAGCTAGCCCGAAGATTCACAAAATTCTATAGAAAGAAAAGAGGCTTCAAAAAATCCTTTAATAAAGATGATAAGGATGTTAGATGCTATGAATGAAAGAAAATGGGGCATATCGGACCTAACTATCCTCAGCTAAAAGAAGACAAGAGAAAGAAATGTTTCAAAGTAAATGACTATGAGCATAAGGACAATAAATCCATGAAAGCTACATGGAGTGTATTTGAAGACTCCAGTAGTACTTTTCAATCAGACTCAGAGAAGGAGGAAGAAAATCTGAAATCCAACATGTGTTTTATGGCAGAAACGGATGAGGTACAATATTACTACTCTTCTAATTCTAGTTCTGAATCTAATTACTCTAATGAAAAACTTTCATCCTACTACAATATGCCTGAAGAAAAATATGACTCTCTATTTAAGAAGCATAAGTCTTTAAAGAATGTTCATAAGGCTGTTTCTGATGAAAGAGATACAATGCTAAAACAATATAAGGAGTTAACTAAAATATTTGATTCAATTAATTCTAACAATACAGATTATGAATGAAAGATAAAATCAGTGAAAAATAAAGTAGAAACTTATAAAACTGCAGCCCTTGTTTTTATTAAAAGAGAAAATACTTTAAATTAAATCCTTGGGAAAATGACATTAAAAAGGAAATATTTGGAATTGGCAGTAAAGGTGAAAAACACAAGATGTACAAAAACTATTTTATTCCAAGTGAAAAAAGACTAAATTTTAATTACTGTGGAATAAGGGGACATATTTCTAAAAAAAATCTTAAGACAACCCCAAATAAGTGGCATTCAGAAATATTTTGTATCAAATGATCTATTCGACTCATGTGAAATTAGAAAAACAAATCAAGTCTGGATTCCCATATCCTTGCTAGCTAGCACTACTGGACCCATCAAAATATGGGTACCAAAGCAATCTGTGTAAATGTCTTTGCAAGGAGTAGGTCACAAGAGAAAAAATGACATATGGTATGTGGATAGTGGCTTCTCAAGACATATGAGTGGAAACTCATTTAATTTCTCTACACTCACTCAAAAATATGGTGGACTTGTCACTTTTGGTGAAAATGCCAAAGGAAAAATCATTGGTATTGGAATAGTTGAGGAACCAGAAGCTGTCTTAATTAATAATGTACTTTATGTACAAGGATTCAAACACAATCTGATAAGTATCTCTCAACTATGTGATGATGGTTATGCTGTTGATTTTTCTAACAATTGTTATTCTGTTTTCAAAAATAAATTGCTTAAATTTAGAGCCCCAAGAACTGATAATGTTTATACCCTGGATTTAGATTCCCTGTGTAAACAACAAGTAAATTCCTTAACTACTAAAATAAATGAATCCTGGATCTGGAATACGAGACTTGTACATTGTAATATAAATCTTTTAAATAAGTTATCTAAGAAACATTTAGTTTCGTATTTTCCTAGTCTCAAATTTGAATGTGACAGATTCTGTGATGCATGTCAACTTGGAAAGAAACACAAATAATCCTTCAAATATATTAACAAAATTGCCTCATCTAAACATCTAGAAATTATTCATATGGAATTTTTTGGACCTTCAAGAGTAGAAATCTTGGATGGAAAATTTAATGTATATGTTTTAGTTGATGACTATTCCAGATTTACATGGGTTTTCTTTTTGAAATTTAAAAATGAAGATTTTAATTTATATGAAAGTTTTTTTAAAGATGTTCAAAATGAAAAAGGTTTTAAAATAATTTCATTAAGAAGTGATCATGGTGGAGAATTTGAGAATCAGTAATTTAATTCCTTCTGCTCAAATATGGGTATTAAACACACCTACTCTGCACCTATAACACTTCAACAAAATGGAATTGTTGAAAGAAGAAATAGGACTATTCAGGAAATGGCTAGGACTATGCTAAATGAATACATCCTTCCTACCTACTTTTGGGAAGAAGCTGTAAGCACATCCTGCTATATAATGAATAGAGTTTTAATTAGACCTCTTTTGAAAAAGACACCCTATGAACTTTGGAATAATAGAAAACCTAAAGTTAACTGATTTAATGTTTTTGGATGCAAGGTTTACATCTTAAACACCAAGGATAATCTTGGTAAGTTTGATCCCAAATCTGATGAAGGAATTTTCTTAGGATATTCAGCTACTTCCAAAGCTTATAGAATTTATAATAAGAAGTCAAGGATTGTTGAAGAATCAGTTCATGTGAAATTTGATGAATATGATCCCTTTGAGAAAATGACAGATCAAATGGATGAATCTTACTCTAATGATAACCTGAGGCTTGAGAAATTGAAAAATTATTTTGAAAAATATATAAATAAAATTCAGTCCAGTTCAGAAGAACATGATACTGAAGAAGCTATAAGTGTGTTTTCTAGACAGTCTAAAACCATAAACAATCACCCATTAGAAACTATAATAGGTTACTTAGATACAGTAATAATAACTAGAAGAAATATAGGAAATCTTGTAGAATTCTTTGCCTTTCTATCTGCTCTATCTTATAAAAATTCATAGAGAATCTGTCTTTGTTTATGGAGAAAGAACAAAGGCTTCACGAGTTTTTTAGAGTCAATCTCATTGAAGATATTCATATGACTCAAGAGGCGAGAGATCATATTATTAAGCACGATGATGGATTAATGTAAAGGTTGAGAGAACAGTTATTAAAAATAAAGTCTACAGACCAGAGAAGAAAAACCCTACATGTTCACTGCAAAAAACCATGATTCCTATGTTTATCATCATTGTATCTATTTTTGACTTTTAATGAAAATATGTTTCTTTATTTATATTTGTTTTACTGTCTTTATTTTGATATGCCAGTAATCCAGATTTAATTATTGATAAATAGTTAATAATAGCATTTTCTTACAGTTCAGTGCAACATTAAATGTGTTAAAATCCATGATTTATCATTCTTTTTTATATTGAAAAAAGGGGGAGAAATTTGAAAAAAACAACATTCTATTTTAAGATTTTAAAACCTTATTTAATTGTTTCCATATATATTTAATTTTATTTGGATTTATACAGATTTATACTTATACAGAAAACTATTTTATGTTATTAATAGTCATTTATTATAAAGGGAAATTTTCTTTTACTTTTTATTCAGAGGGAGAAATTTGGATAAAACTAGAAATGTTTATTTTTTAAAAAAATTATTTTATTTTCGTGAAGGGGGATAAATTATTTTTAATGACAGTACAATGTTTATTTATTGGAATGATTTTGTTAAAATTAAATATTTTTTTACCCTCTCCAAATTCTAAAACTTTATGTAACTAATTTTGAAAGTTAATTTCATTTAATCAGTCTTATTATTTTATGGGTTTGGTGATCATCAAAAAGGGGGAGATTGTTGAGAAAGTGTTGTTTTCAACAATACATAATATTGTTATTTAATGGGGGATTTTATATTAATACTCTATCTCTTTATGATAATTTTGATGATCACAAATACCCTTAATTATTTTTTAATGATTTTATTTGTTAAGAATTTTCAGGAATTTATCATTTTATTTAACTCTTGAAATTATGGGAATTTATTATTAAAGTATTCGTATTTAACATGTTCTAGAAACACTGTTCATGCCCTGATTATTCAGAATCTGCTTGAGCGTGTTCTAGAAACACTTTTCATACCCTCCGTGGATAAATGTAGCGTAAGGATAAAAACTATGTATACTTTTTGAGATAGGGAAAAAGTATGGTTAAACAACCATACGTTATCAGAAAAGTATGGAAGAAGAACCCTACATTAGGAAGGAACCTTACGTTCGGGATATCAGAAAAGTATGGAAGGAGAACAGTACGTAAATATTAAATGTTAAATTTGTTTCTCAAAAGTATGGTTCATCAACCATACTTTTGTAAACAACCATACATTCTTGGAAAATTATGGATCATGTAAAAGTATGGATCATTTATCGTATGTTTAAAAGTTGAAGAAAAAAATATGGATGATCAACCCTACATTTGGAATGAATCTTACATTTGTTGTCAAGTTTATGTTATCAACCTTACGTTGTCCACCTTATGTTGTGAACCTTACGTTTGAAGACTACGTCATGAACCTTACTTTCAGAGGACGCATATAGTTCAATATAACATTATGTTTGGTGTCGGAGAATTTAAAGTCGATATTTTTATGCAATGGTCAGTACGATTATTATTATGTGGATTTCAAGCCAGATTTAAAGCTGATTTTAAAGTATGATTTTGACTGATTCAAAAATGTTTCATCAATGGTTTGGTAATCCAATTAAAATGATATTTTTATGCCGAGTCTTCAGGGAAGTTACGACTACTCTGTAAATTCCAATTTTTGAATTTCATGATTAAAAAGGAGACTTTTGTGGATCTAATTTTATAGGATAATTTCTTATCGTTCTTTTATTTATAAGGTCTTTTTTAAAAACTGCATCAATTTTTATTGATCACGTGTTATTTTTTGATAATTCTGAAAAGAGGAAAAACAAAGACTTCTGAAACACACCAATCTGTTGGTTCAAAAGGATCATCAAAGCTCTGTTTGTTAAAGAGGAAGGAACGCGATAGAAGTTTCACTTGTTATACAATAAAGATATATTGTGAATTTTATACTGCTAAAGTTGTGAATTATATTTCTATATCTACTGCAATGGGATTGACTCAAAACGTTTCTTATGTGAAGATTATTATTTCTGAAGGAGATGATCTACCTACTATCAATTTCATGCTGTTGCAATTGTGAAGAATATCTGGAAAGTATTTTCAAAATACGAAAATATTTTCTTTATATTCTTGAGGGATCTGGTTCTCGTACTACGCTGTGTAGGTTCTGTAAGTGAACTAGAAGGATTTGTTTTTCCTTGGATTGTAATGGTGTCAACTTCCTATACTCAGTTGTGAACCGGTCTGTTGAAACGAGGACCAGATAGTGAAAATCACCAAGCTCGTGGAGTAGATTGTTGGTGGAGTGGACTAGGGGTCTTCTATTCCCCAAACCACTATACATCTTATGTTTCTGCTATTTAAATTTCCACTGCATCATTTTATCAGATTAAAGTTAAAAGGAAGAACACAATCTCGTAATGATTTTTGAAAAGACACAATTATACACCCTCTTGTTTATATTTGTGTAATCCAATCCAATAATTTGGAGTCATGTTTTGGGATTAAACCTAGGGGGAACATTGATCTTAGGCCTTTGGTATGCATCATATGTATACTAATTAAGGTAGTAATCTGATTTCCCATAGTTCGATTTTTCAGGTCTTACACACTACGGTTTCCATGGGGTGGGGGATCATGTGGATATCATGATTACCGTCATCCGTTAATCCCACAGGAGTCATGCTCGATGTGAAAAAAAATTGGACATAGAAGATCTAACAAAACCACACAATCATGTTTCCCTAAGGTTGGATACTTTTCCTTAAGTACTCTTGCCTAGGGAGACACTTTGAAGAAAGGTGAGAGGATGATCTGGAAGAAGTTTCTCTACCAAAACATGCATCTGACCAAGTGGATTCCATGATTGTTTCTAGATCTATGTCCACATGATTCAGGATGAGTCTTGATTTATTGTGATGGAAAAAAGGAGTTCAAAGTTATAGAAAACCACTCACATCTCCTCCTCAATTAGTGGAAGAGGATGGGGCAATTGGATTGGAAAATAGGACTTGGATTCACCTATTACCTCTTCTGTTTAATATAGTTAGTTATGAATACCCATATGGACAGAGACCTTGGGGACTGAGGAGGAATGGGATTTAAAACTCCTACAAGTATTTATAGAAAATTTAACTAGGAGGGATGCCCTAAAATATGTTCTCCAACAAGAGAGGAAGATCTAATTACATGTCAAAATAAAACTCAAGGGTTATCCTCTCCCTCCCTAATTGGAACCTGATGCTCCATGTATCATACATGAGAAGGTGAGTAAAGATTCCTCACCCATATGTCTGATACTAAGAACTCCTTGACACCATCCCCAATATCATGGTCCTCATGACCAGGGGAAAGTAAATCCATATGCACCCCAAGGACCCTAACTATCTGGTAGGAAAAGTTTGGGAAACCTCTGACTATTGGAATGAAAATCCAAATGGGAGACACACTATTGTTCCCCTTCTGATAGTATTTTATGTCTATAGGATTTAGTGGAGGTTTCAATTTTTTCCTATTCGGGAAAGGGATACAAATGAGGAGTGGCCCCTCCATGGGTGGCTCGAAAGATATCTTGATAAATGGCTCATGTAGGATGGAGGAATGAGAAAACCCTATGAAATTCACATAGGTCGGATTGGGTGAAACATGGTAGGTTCGTATTGGTATCATTGGTCAAACCAAGTTGACTTTTTTGACATACCACTTGAATAACAACACATAGGCGAATCTTTTCTCAATCCCTCAAGGGTCTCCATAGGTGTTCTCATATTTATCTCACGTAGTTCTCTATTTAGTGAATGGGGTATCATTCTAGTTTGTGTGAACCATAGGGGATGGAGATCCTTACACAAGTGTTATGTGTTTCATACTATGGGAATACATTAATTTATCTATACAATTTTAATTCTATCTCCTTCAGGTTATGAAAGACTACTTACATTATTTCAGAGGGAATGGGAGAATGATTCGAGCAATCAGAGCATCAAGAGGTCTTCAAGATGTTTTTCCATTGAAAATGAAGTCCTAAGGGTCTTATTTAATGGAAAATATGGGACCTTGGGTGAATGGACACTTTCTATCAGGTGTTTCTCTTAGGGGTGTGGCATTGGCTGATGTGCAAGTCAGTCGTGCAGGCGGATGCGCAAGTACCCTAGGAACTGAAACTACATGGAGGTACCTACAAATATAGAAATTGGTGGATTTTTTAACCTTTTACTTCCCCATTTATATTATTCACATCAATTTAAGATATTTTCCTTTGACACGTTTTCATCCATGTGACAAAAAAGTGTCAATAAAAGTTGTGCCTCGGGATTGGATCTGATCAGAAGAAGAGGGTCTGAACTTGAGGTAATGGGATGAAAAGGGTGAATGGATCTCATAGGTCATCTATAATGGCCATCCATGTTTTTTTCCTCATAGTTCATACACTTATGCATGTTGCACATGTATACCATGAATATGGGTGTCTGCATCTTTAAATACGGTTACTATTTAAATGGTTGTCCCTCACTCATTAGCATCCTTGGTCTTGATGTGTTAGTATTCCACAAAGACCTCCCTATTAGGATTCCTGTATGAAACATCATTCACATAGCTATGGTGTGTATCTATCTATATGATTCATGCACTTGGGGGAGTTCTATTCATATGGGCCTTTAGTGATGGTCGGGCATGAAGAACTTGAGCAAGTACCCTACACGATTTCTTGTCTTTTCTAAATTTTCTTTGTTCCCATAATTTTTTAAATGAACATATCTCTAATGAAAAACATGATGCTTATTTATAGGTTAAATGGACATTAATAAGACCTATTTTTCTGATGGTAAAGCTAATAATCACATTTATGAGATGGAGAAAACTATAGGGGTGACTATTTTGACGCTGGTGATACTAGTCCACCTAATCCAGAAGGACATCTAAATAAATATCACCATGAATTCCCTGAGAGTAATTATTTGACCCTTTATGGATATGACCATCTAAAGGAGGTCTTCATACATGATTTAGACAATTACACTCATCTATCTTGGTTTCAAGACTACAAAAATATCAATACTTCCAACATTTTCAAGAATGAGTGCATATATTAATTTCATGACATCATCTGAAGCCTATGTCATGCACCATACCCGGTGTGATCTATATCTTAAGTCATACATTCCAAAATTAGGTATTCATTTTTATTCGTCTATTTTCTTGATTCCCAGACAGATCAGTAAAAGGTTTGGAGGAAATAATGGGACTTTCTCCCAGGAGGGGGTGTTAAGCATTCAAGGATGTGGGCATACTGGGTGTTCTAGACTTGTGAATAATTAAAAAGGTAGTTTCATGACATCAAAATTTATTAGGCCATGTGGGAGGGGAAAACATATGTATATAAGAACGTTTAATTCATTATTGGGATGTCAAGTAACTGGAGTTAATAGATGAACTCTTTCCATCTAATACTTGGAGATATTTTTATCATCTTGTGGGATGACCATAAGATCTATAGGTTTCTGATTCTTAGAGAAATATATGACAAGTTAATTCTTATGAAGTCTATATGGGATGATATTTAAAGGATTCCACCTTTGACGCATGTGTTGTTTAGGATAGATCATGATATTAAGAAGGAAGACACCTACCTGAAGGTGGGTATCTATCCCAAAGAGTGGATCAGTACCTTCCTAGAGCTGAAGGGGAAAGGACGCACTTGTAAATGTCCAACTTGGTGCCCCATGATGGAGAATTAGAGCACTCTTGATACATTCTAGCTGTCTTTTGAAAAGGGGGAGTATGGAAAATTGGGATTCAAACCCAATTCCATAATTCTTGCAAATACATCTCTCGTAGGTTTTTTAGCCATGTGGATAATCATTTACCTACTTCTTTTTTTGATTCCAATGGTGTATTAAGGATAATGACATTTTTATAGAATCCAATATAGTTGAGAAGAAGCATGTGGGGTTGTAAATCCTCATCCATGCCAAAAAATTGAAAGCCTCCTACATGTTAATGTGGGGAAGGACTTGTTCATAATTGTTGGATTGTTTTAGGCACTGTGGGGATGGGTCATGGACCAGATTAGATCATACATTTTGTTAATAAGGTTTGATATTCCAAGGATCTAGTTTTGACTGTATGTTCAGGCAGTTGCTGGTATCATGCCCTTGTCACTGAATCCCAGTGAGACCATAATGAGGATGATCCTGTTCAAGGAGTTAAATATCATCCCATATGGGGACATGCACACTAGGATATTTATTGATGATGGTAAGGTGGTAAGTAATATAAGATCATATATTATGGCCTTTAGGGATGGTTTGTTAGAAACCCATATCGATGGTGAAGTTATATGTGAGGACTATTCTCCATACAGTTTTTCACACCAATCCTTGTGACAGAAACTAATAATCATATCTCCTCTAGTGTGTGTCTGATTAGGAAAGAATATTATGGTATCCCGAAAGATATGGATACTCACAACAATGGTGTTGACTATAGTGGTAATCAACCTGACTCCATCACATACAACTAATGGATTCAACTCTTGGTATGTTGATTCATGGATTACATCATACCCTAAGGGGGTGATAGTAGAGGTTGTTCCATGATTTGGGACCAAAACAACTGATAAGTGTGGAAAGCAATGTGGAAAGTATCCTACAACTATATAAGGTGTTTCTTCTCCCCTAGAGGATGCTTCAACAACATCAGAAGGTATGGATGATGAGTTCCCTTGTTCTCCCAAATGACCTCATGCAAGGTTCAGTCCATCAGATGGAATCGAAAGTGCTTGGAAAACGGAGGTTGATCCCACAAGGTCCATTCTTAACCATCATGATGACACCCAAGTTTCACTTTCTCATCCTTCATCTGTAATGGTGAGGGTAGGGATGACCGTGAAATCCAAGGCTATCAAATCATCTTCATGGAAATATAGGATAGCCTTAGAATTCTCATGGCCATAGGTAGAAAAATTTTATTATAACATGTCCTATAATGTTGAAGTCATCTAGTCACTCTTTTATGTTGGGATTTGGATTCTATATATAGGAGATGGAAGATTCCTGCCCAATATTAACTTCGAGGACTATATCAAGAAACTAGATATTCTCATTTATGTACCTAATTGTTGGATCCTTTCCATGAGATAGGTGGAGGACATAGTGAGATGAGCGTTGTTGAAGGGGCTAACCACCCATGCTCTGAAGAATGGATAAACTAAGTCAATACTGAAGAAATACATTCTTATTTTTATATCCTCTTTTTTACTTCCTTTATTTTATTTTAAACACATAATTGTTTCTAAGGGGAAGGTCGAGTTTATTTGGAGTTGGCTAAAGGGGAATCAGTTGAGGTACCATCGCCAAGATATGGTCCAACATGAACCCCACATGGGATCGATGAATCATCTCCCAAACTGGGGGATCTATCTCTTGGATAGCAAAAAATAGTGGATGAGAAGGTGAGGGAAACTATATTTCCTCCTCTTATACTGATATTTGAAAAGGTTGGTTCTAGAAATCCTCCATCTAAAATGGAGGGACATCAGAGAATAAAATCGTTTTCTAAGTGCCTTGTCCATGACGATAGATCTCCATAGTATCATTAACTATTGGTTTATCTAGTAAAAATTTACAATCCTCCTTGGATTCTAGAATATCATACCCTCCCCTCTATCAAGGAACTTACAAATGAACCTCCAAAAACTATAGAGGGATCTTTGAACCATGCATGAATCTATGTTGGTGAGTCAGCTACCTCGATATAATAATTTTTAGGGGTTGAGGATACGTCATTTTCTCCTATCACCGCTCCTACCACTATAGAGAGGGTGGATGATTCAAGTAAAGTAAAAGTTACATCATAACGTGTCATATATAAATTGATGACATTCATCCATCTGTCATATTAGGTTCATAGAATGTACCATTGGACCCTACGATGACTGGTGTTGACCCTGTGGCTGTCATTGTGGAAGTAGTTAAAGGTATTATTTCATCAGAAGAGGGAGATGTGTCGGGACCCGAGAAAAACATTCTGAACATCTCCATAGGTGATATTAACATGGGTCTTGGGAAATCTGTTCATACCATGAGAAATCTTTTCATGAACTCTAATGAAATGCTAGCACATATTAATGTACCTACTACTTTAAAATAATGTTAGGAACTTAATATGGAATTGAATTGATGTGAGTATTTATTTTTTGTGAAAACAATATTTTTATTTCTGATTCTATGATCATGATTTGTTGGAATGCATAATTTTATCCATGAGAAATGTCTTAGCGATGGTTCATTAACAAGTTTTCAGAGTCAATCCCAGTCCCACTACCAAGGGGGGACTGACATAAGTGAATCTAGAAATAGGAAATCATCCAGAGCCTTCCTTGGAGAGTTTCAAGCACACCCATGAGAGTTCTCCTCAATAAGATCTTTTAGTTCAAACTAGTGAGTTCAGGGATATTACTGGGGGATCCACCCCTTATATTGTCAGGTTACTAGTTGAGAGTGATTGAATTCTTTAAATATCCCCTATTTCATTTATTTATTATCCATTTTAGGCTAATTATGATTCATTCCCACTATCAATCACCATCAAATTCATTTTTTGGGTCTGTGGGGGAGCCTCTAAGATAATGTAGAAAATATAAGAAAAATATGTCATTATTGACCCAGAGGGAGTGGGGTAGAGTTCCTCAATAAGTGCACTGATCCCAAAGTATATTTCTCCCTCTAAGAGTGGCTTTGAGTCAAATTTGTAGATTCATAATTCTCTTCTCATCACTTGTTCTGGGGTTTGGTGGGATATCTAGAAAATAAACTCTGGGATTCCTTTTTAATAACTACATTCATGTATCCATTGACTTGTATTCTTGTTTGGTATGCTCGGATATAGAATATTTGAATACTACACGATTATGATTCTATGAACGAGATAATTCACATGTAAGAGCAAGAGCATGAGCTTCAATAGAACCTAATAAAGGCAAATTTTATTGTCAATACTGATGATCTCTAAGATGTTTTATCCTAGGTGGAGGCCCATTAGACTAAGAGTCTTGTGTAATGTAATCAACAGATTAATGAGAAAACTATTCAAGTATCGTGCCTTCGGTAAGAAATGGATGTTGCATAGGAGGAGCTTCTATTACTCAATCGTTCATTATAAGGATTCCAAATTGAAGGGTCAACTATTATTATAGATGAAATGAAAATACTTCATCAGGATAATTAGTCTAAATTAATTTGGTTGGTTGGGATTCAACAGGTAGTAGATGTGGATTGGGAGGTCGTTCGACAAATGAATAGTTATGATTATGGTCTCTTATAAAGTGTGGAGGAGAAAATACATCTTGTAGATGATACTCTAGTTTTTGATTGTTCCATAATTGAAAAGAATTTTCTTTCTAATCATCAATCTCTTCATCATTATTTTCTACCAATGATCAAAATATTACATTGAATCTGGTTTTCATAGGAATTAATTTTTTCATTATCTAGTCGTAACCACAGTGACAGGTGTGGAAATGCTCTAATTGTTTCCTAAGCCATGGGGCCTAGTCAGCATAGTCTTACTTTTTCTAGGGTTTCATAGAAAACTCTACAAACATTTTTTCTTTTTATATCATCACTCGAATTGTTATTATTTTCCTAAGCTCATTATAATAGACACTATGTGGGTGAGAATTATATTTTTTTTAGACCACCCTTTTGTGTTTTCAACCTAACATGTTTTTCACCTTTAACTTTTCATTGTGAATTTTTTTTCAAAAACCATACGAAGTGTTGGTCAAGTGAAATGAGACTAGACTTTTGTCTAGAGTTCCCTTTGTTGGGTTTCAATCTAGCAAGTATTATGCCTCTTTTTACAGTTAGTTTAAATACATGAAATCTAGACTAGTGAGGATGGTGTTTTAGGTTAAATAGGATTGACCATATGTTTCAAAATGATGACCTAAATAGGGTTTGTTTTCCAAGAATGTTTTGATATTAATTAGATATACAATGGGGAATCTTGATCCTTGATTTTTTATGTTCCAGAATATAAAATACGATATTATGGAATAGAGGAGGTATCTCAAGAGGATGAAGTTACCACTAGTTTAAAACCCGGTTTATTTGGGCAGATTTATTAAAATCCAACTAGGTCGTGTTACTACATAGTTAAATAGTGTAATCCTTTGGAAGATATACCCTAGAAAATGTGAGGATCATATGAAAAGATGACTAGGTCATGTTATAGCATAGTTAGGAAAAGGGTTCGTCTAGAATTTTGATATTATAATACTAATGAAAGATGGGAGATTATAGAGATTTGGATTTCTCAAGACCAAGACGGGTGTTTTTTTAAAAGGAATATGTATGAGAATTAATAGGGCATATATATTGGTATTTTCTATGAATGTGAAAAAATCCTACATGAATTTTGTCTATGTGAAGGAGGATAAATTTTGTTAAGTGAACGATTTTTTGGAGAATACCCCTTTCTCACAAAGTTTGAGGCACTGTGTCATTTAATGTCACGTGACCAGGACATTGACCATGTAATTTAACATCTTATGGTTAGGAGATTTTCAGGAAGTTAAATATATTATGACCAGGATGTTATGTTATGTAGCTTAATCTCATACATTACGAACATTCTAGGGTCTAGAATTTAAGCTCTTTATCTTTGACTAAAAGGTTGATGATTCTCCTCTCTGAGGGTAGTCTTTCTGGGAATGTAGTATCATATTTATTTATGATTATAAAAATGTTGTAAGCTGTTTTCTAGAGGTATTGGAATCCAACGATTTGTATGAAGGTGTTTCTTATGTTGATGGAGGAGGTCTCTCCTGATGAAGAAGTTACCATTGGTTGAAAAAACATTTTTACGGGACACTTTATGAAAAGCCAGTTGGGGTGTGTTACTGCATAGTAAAATAGTGGTATCCTTCGGCTGATATGCCCATTTTTGAAAAACAAATGAAAATCCAACTGAGGAATTTTACAACATAGTAAAGAAAATGAGTTCTCAATAATTATAACATTCTATCATCAATGGACTAAGGACGTTTATAGAGATTAGGATTTCCCCTGATATGGAGTCTGGTTTTGTGGAAAGGGTGTCCATGAATGTGGGAGGACCATTTTATGTCAAAGTTACCTAAGAATTAGGTGAAAAGGTTATTTTCATAGGTCTGGCCCAATGTGGGAAATATGGTGCCTATATTTTCAGCTCATACATCTAGGACCATAAAATTATGAAAACTATAGGTGATATGTGGCCTACCAGACCAAGATCATTCCTACATACTTCAAACATGAGGGAGGAAATTGTAAACTATGATCTTGGGGGTTTTTAGATTGAGATAATGTATATGGGAAAATATGTAAGGGATGGCCACAGAATGAATTTCAATCGTAGGATCCAACATAATTACATCAATTCCTATAAGGATAGAAGAGGCTTCTCCCAAAGGATTGAGCTACCACTAGTTGAGAAACCCGTTATGTGGGCAGTTTTAGGAAAATCCAACCGGGGTGTGTTATAGAATAGTTAATAGTGGTATCCATTAGATGAAAACCCTTTTTTTAGGATACTTTATGAAAAGAAATATGGGGCATGTTTCAACATATTCTAGAAAATAAGTCATCATGTTTCAATGATTCTATCACCAGGAGTTGGAGAAAGATTATCAAGAGCTAAAAGTGTTAAAGATTGTGATTTTTAGGTATGTAAGGGATATTTAGGAGCATAAAGGATGTTTTTAGATTGATATTTTCCATGAATTGTAGAGTCCCATTCATAGATAAAATTCATATGTATAAGTGTGGATCACTATTTCCTCAGTGGATCCCCTAATTTGGGGACCCAAATTAAGATCTCCTACATAAATCCTTTTATGTACAAAGGATAGTGGGTGCTTTACATTAACCTATATCTAGGACTAGTACATGAGGCACAAGAATCTCTACATATATCATTGGAATTAGAATCAATCCATACATAATTCTTGAGGTTCCTTGCAGTTTTAATTCATGTGGTTAGAATATTAGTCGTATAGTTTAACATCATGTGGTAAAGACATATGGTGTGCCTTTTAGCATCTTTCACTAAGGACCATGGTAACCCCAATGAAAATTGATATTCCTTACTTAGATAATATGTTTACCAAAATCCTAATACCCCATAAGCTATGCTCGATGTGAGAAATAACGAATGATAATGGTTTCCCCCACAACACAAAGTCAACACAAGTGAAAGATATTTGAATTTAGATTATATGGTGGATGGTCCAAGAGTTATCATCTTGGAATCTCTAAATATCTCATTATTTTGAGAATAAACCAATATGTATTTCTTGAAGTAGCATGAGGTTTAAACTCATGCGGTTAGGACATCATTCATGCAATTTAACATCATGCTGTAAGGATAAAGAAGAACCGACATTAAAGGACAAAAATATTGTGGGTGGACCCAAGATTGTAGATTTGGGCATCACTACATATCTCATGTGAATGAGAATCAACACACATTCAATTATTGGATGTTTCCTTGTCTAGGTCTTATCCATACTAAGGGGGTGGGGTTTTTTTTGTTGTGGTTGGACCTGAGATTGGAGATTTGAGCATCACTACACATCTTATGGGAATGATAATCAAGAAACATGTAATTCATGAAGAATCATGTAGTTTAACATCACGTAATAGGGAAATTGTATGTGCATCTTAATTTCTTGGTTAAGAACATTGGTTACCCGATGTGAAAAGGATTATTGTTGTTGGGATGGGAGATACGACTCGGGTGTCACTACTTATCATGTTAGAGCTAGAATCGAGCCAAAAGTAGTTATTGAAAATGGTTTCCTACATCAATCAAGATTTTATGTTGGATAAGGGGGATTTAATAATTTCCATAATGAAGATTGATCCCCTAACATGAGGTATAGGCATCAGTTCCCATATCATTTTAATTAATGAGAATCAATCCATTTTTTCTAGAAAAGTTCCTTGTGTGGATCTGGTTTGTCCACTGGGAAAATGGTCTATATAATTTTTTGGTTACATATGGACCTAGGATCATAGATCCATGTGTCACTATATATACCATTGTAATTAGAATCAATACACACTTAGTAACAGAAAAACCATGCAGTTTATCATCATGTGATGGGGATGTCGGTCCTGTAGCTTAACGTCTTGCAGTAAGGATGTGTTAATGTTAGGGATTATGCCTATAAAGGGGACCAAGTTTCACTATGGAGTGGAAATTATGTGAGTGGGTATTATGCAAGGGATATTCCCATATTTTATTCCCCATTTCTAGATAAGAATTAATTACAACCCAATATGGTCTTAGAGGGATGTGATTAGGACTTATACCTAATATAGGGTCCCATTTTTAGGGGACTTAGAAGAGTGTATCAACACATGATACTTTGGGGGTCCTTAATGTAAAATAAGAGGGATATTAACCATGTAGTTTAATATCATGAAATGAGCGTGAATTGTGTATTTCAGTTTTAAGTAGTATGAATATGACAATATGTCATGCATTTTATCATTGTATTATAAGGATTATGATCCCACTCAGTTTAACTTCATGCGGAATAGATGTTTTATATTTTTATTTAAGGCCATGAAACAAAGAACAACTATTTAGTTTAACATATTGTATATGGGATGAAAATTATTTGATTACAAAAAATATTTCTTCAAAAACCTTTCATTGGTCAGGGTCATAGTGACCTCTCCATCCATCGAGATTGAGGAATAATCTCTATTTCAGTGGACATTATGTAGGGAGTAAGTTCCTTCCCACTTCGTTTCATGATTTGGGGGCTTCTTTCCTAGTATCATTAGAGTCAGGATGACAATTCCCAATTCTCCCTAGAAGAATGAATGGATGCGGTCCTTCTTTTTAAAGTCTCATGCTATCCTATTTTGATAGACTTCCATGTGATGCAAGGTATTCAATATTTTATTCATCTACTCTCTCCATTTCAACCATTTGTTTATAAGATTTCTCATATGTGGATATATTATCAAATATGGAAACACAAAGAGATGAAAATTGGACCTCAATGGGCAGGACTGCTTCTATTCCATACACCAATGATTACAGTGATTCCCGTGTAGCAGTATAGGATGTGGTTTGGAAAGACTATAAGGAATAAAAGATATTATCAGGCCAAGACTTTTTTCTATATTCACCATCTTCTGGAGTATGTTTTACATGGTCTTTTTGAAGGCCTCTATTTATCCATTAGCTTCTGCATTATAGCAGGATGAATAGTTGGATTTTATATTGTACTCCTAGTATAGATTTTATACATCAATAGAATAGAAATTAGTGCCATTTTCAGTCAGTATTATATGAATAACACGAAATATGGTAATTATGTTTTCTTTTTTTAATCTGAAGATGCTTTTGGACTCGAATTCCTTGAGGGGTATTACCATTCCCAATTTAGAGAAAAAAATTGATAGTAGTTAATATTTATTTGAACTACTTTTCCGTAGATGGAGGGTATGTCCCCACAATATCAATTCCTCGCATGGAGAATGTCCATGGGTCTTTTATTTTATGAATAAACTCTGAGAGTTTATGGGTGATGTTGGAATGAAATTGGTAGGAATGATATTTCGTAATGAATTTCGTGCAATCCTATGTCATTAAAGGCCAAAAGTTTCCAAGCCTTCTGATTTGGTTGAAAATCTTATCTCTAGATTGATGTTCATTTTAGTCTTTATTGTTCACTTAATTCATAATAGCAAAAGTCTCTACTCCATCTATACATCTGAGAAGGTCTTCATCCAAGATTCATTTTTATTAGACATTCTAGTGTTTTAGGTCATCATAAGGAGTGATGTTGGATGATCACCATCATATTTTGTCTTTTCTAGCTCTATCTAGTGATATTACTCTATTTTGGTGGTAGTCCATTATAGGTTTCAACCACCCAGTGGTAGGACTATATGGATCAGTGATAAGACTAACATATTTGATCTCTTCCATCCCGAAATGAAAAAAAGATGAGACCATTCGGATATGGGAAATGATGATGAAGGATTCGTAAAAGTTTGGATCTTATAGTGTTGTAGCTTCATTTGAAAATGCATCTTCTTAGACATTCTGTGATATCGGGACATGGTTAAATGTTTTCTCTGGGGGTAATTCCAACATCAACCCTCAGACATAGTTAATCATGGGGGTTACCTCTTCCTTTGTGATGGGGTAATCCCAATTGATGTGAATTATTACTAACTGTAGAACTCCTTTCACCTCTACACGGTCCACCAGTATTTGGAGTGCCACTTCCAAACCTTCAATGAGGGCCTGATATTATTCTTCATTGTTGGTACACCCTTCTGATAACAGGCAGGAATATGGTAAAACATTTTTTCAAGAGAGAAAATAATGATTCCAAAACCATCTTTATTGAGATTAGGGTCTTCCATGTTTCTCCCTATTAGTCTCCTAAATTCACCGTCAAAATAAGTTTCCCATATTTTGGGGATGCCTTTAATAGAGAATATCTCTTCATCTAAAAATTCAGTATTTAGTAATGTTGTTTCTATAGAGATATGATTTATAAGTAAATATACAATGTCCAATCCTTTTAATAGTTTTTAATACACAAATTGTATGTCAAAATGTTGTATAATAACCACCCATTATTCCATACATCCTATTAATATAGGGCCATCACAAATAGAATGAGTTGATTTCCCTAAGCTGGTGTCATTAACACTAGTGGGATCAAAATATATTTTCTGAGGGTTTCAAATTCTTCATGTCATTCATGGTACATTGATATGTGACCCCTATATTTATTAGATTAGTGAAGGGTATACACTTGCTTGCGTGGTTGGCTATCAGGCACCGGAAGTATTCTATGTGTCATTGAAGTCCTCTAAACTCTTTATAATTTTAAAGAGGTGAAATTATAAGGATATATTTTTTCTCTCAGGGTAAAATTTTATGCCTCGATGCCGTAAAAGATCAAAAAAAATTATCTGGTATTACTCAAAAATCACATTTCAAGGGGTTTATATTCATGCAATGTTATCGTAGCTTTTTAAAGATAGTCTCTAGGTCTGATTGGTGATCAAAAAGTTACAAGAACATGACAACTAAATCACCAAAATATCATTCAACAAACATCCCTAGATAGGGTTTGAAGATGTGATGCATGGCATATTGGTATGTGGCCCCAGTGTTATTTGATCCAAATATAATTACATGATAGTAGAATAATCCATGGGGGACATAAGGTTATGGATTATTCATATTATGGGGCCATATGAATTTGTTTGTATCCAAAAATATCCATCCATAATTGAAAGGTCTTGATAACCAGTTGTTTCATCAATCAAGAATTTTATTATTGGAACCTGGAAGTCATTTTTGGATTGTATCAGTAGAGATCTCTATAGTCAATGAAAACTCTAACTTTCTATTTTTTTCCTTTTTAATAGGTACAATGTTAGCTATCCATTTCAGATACCACACCTATCAGATGATGTTGGCCTTGATGATCTTTTGCACTTCAGCCTCAATTTTAAAAGCATGGGTCAGGTGTGTCTGCATGGGTGCCTTTGGTATCCAGGTTGATCTTCTGTAAAACCCAAGTGGTCGGTGTCCACCTCAGTGTTGAGTCTTGGAATTTCTATGTAAATCAAGGAAAATATGTCTCAGTGTTTCTATATAATGGAATTATATACCTATTTTTATTTATAATACCTGGTTGTATTGATCAATTTTGGTGGTGGATCTTTATCCATACTGAGATTTATCTCTTTGAGTTCATCAATAGTGGTGGTGAAACCTAACTCAAATGCTTGAGGGATGTCCCTAAGGTATTACTCTTCTTACTATCCCCCATGATTTACCTCTTTTTTCTCTACCTAGGTGGTAGGTGATGATCCATGTTCTTCTAAGTTAGGGGAGGAGTTGGAATTTGGACATTCATCAGATGAAGCAACCATTCCTGGCTTGATTTCTTGTGTGAGGCCTTCCTGGAGCTCTAGAGGGGAGATAAGGTATTGAGAATGAGCACCATAGTTCTATTCCATTTTCAAAATGATTTATTCTAGCCTAGAAAATGGAATAGGTACTTTTTGAATATTAAGGGATGGAATGATGACATTTTTATCCCATCTTTCATTACTTTTCATAGATTAGATAACTTCTCTTGTCTTGTCCTGCCTAGTTTTCACGACTGATATTACGGATGTCACATAATGCGTTGTTGGATTCAGGAATATAATTTCTATTTGGTTATGGGGAGCACATACTCTACAATAATATATTTTAAAGGATTATTTACAATAATATTTAGACCATTTGGACCATTGATCCAGGTGACATTATCACCCACGGACAATTTCCCTTCCTTATGGTAGAATACAACATCAATATATTGTGATCCCTAGGATTTGAATAGGGATTTTTCATCATGAAATGTCTGGATTTTTTCATTGATACAATATTTGATACCTTGGTTTTAGGATGATGGATTAGTTGCATGCTGATGTAGCCAAGGTCTTCCCAGCAGAACATTGAATGTTGTATCCTATCTAACAACCATAAATTCTGGTTCAGACATGAGATCCCAAAACCGAGTCCTGATATTTATTTCCCTAATATGATTTTGTCATTCTTTTCATAAAACTGTAATATTATGATAGAGGGGAGAAATTTATATTCATTTAAACGTAGTTGAATAAGAGTTCAGAAAGGTTTGAGGTTTTCTCTTGATCCATTTTCAATGAAGTATCATTTGATATCAATGTCATTTATCCTTCCAGATATATAAAAGGGTATGACAAGTCCATTTATGATGGATTACTAATACCATTATATAAAAGATATGAGTGTGTGTAATTCAACATAATAGTTCTCTACATGATATACCTCAGTAGTAGAAGCCTTTACTTCAAACTCCCAATGGCTTGACAAGGCCTCGATAAGTGCTTCTCGGAGATCTTTTTATTGACTCAAGGCATCTAGGATTGAAAACTTGGCCAGAACCAAGACTATTTTCCTCAAAACATCATATTTATGGTCAAAAGGTCTATGCTTCCCAGTTTGTGGATCTTCATTCATATGTGCTTTGGGTGTCTATGTTACTGATGTTGAAGGACTTACCCTTGGAATGGGAGCTGAAGGGGCTTCCTCTCTTGGTGGATTAAGCCGACTATGTCTACCTACATGATAATCTTGATTAAGAAGTAGTGTATTTTATAAAAAATATTAAAGAATAAACATGTCAGGGTAGAACTTGTCTGGTGTGGGAGAGCTTCCTTGCTCGTTTTGGGCTCTCTGGGGAGCTCTCCCATGAGTTTCATCCATATAGACAGTTCAATCAGGGGCGTAGTTAAAGTAGTGACTCCTAGAATGACTGCATCTTCCTCTGTACCCTCGACTTTGGTATACCCTTCACCTTGTTCCCCAATCAATTTTATAGAATTTGAGTTCATAATAAAACTCATAATATATTAAGGGACCTATTAAGTGAATTACACTAACGGAACCCATGATCATCTCCTCATCTGATAGACATGTCGTCTGGTCGGTGGACCCATGTATCATCAGGAAGGGTGGTGCATGTGCTTCTTGAATTGTAGGCATAAAGTACTCTAATTTCAAAGGGAACATAAAATTTGGAATAGGATAATCTTCATATGTCTACTAATTACTCATTCGGACTTGTCTCTTTCTAGAGGACTACCCTTCAGAGGATGTTGACACCGAAGGGGTCGGCTGTGTCATAGTGGAAGTGGTCAACGGTGCAGTTGCTTGTTTTCAAGTGTGATAAAATAATATAATGAGTTAGTTTGATTATTTTTTCAAATATCTAGTGAAATAAATTATGTTTTCTCTAGATCTTAAATTCTTTCCATTCATTTTACTCCTCTATTTTGTTTGAAGAAACATACACTTCATGAGAAGGCGAGTTTCTCATCTTCACTTTATCAGAGTCTAAAATTTTTTATAGGAGTTATTTGAAAGAAAAACACTCCTGGATTTTGTCACCCATTACTTGATGGGAGGGGAAATAATTTGGGAGATCTTTGTCACATTATTTGTTGGGATTCATGGGATTTGGAAACATGACCAAGTTGTTTTCCAATGACATGATAAAGTATTATGGGACTTCATCATTTCAAAGTGAATAGACATTGTTTTTTGTCACCTCAAATTGTTTCTATCTCTTTTATCTCTGATCATCCTGGTGTGGTGGGTGTTGTTTTGGATTATTAGGAGGTGGAGCCACGTGATACAGTGATGGATTTGGAGTGGTAGTAGGTATAAGGTCATGATTAAGTGTAATAGTGGAAGGCTCTTCTTTCCCCATTATCCTTCATTGAGCTGGTGGAATTACTAGGGACTTTATATAGTTTATTAAATAGAGTCCTCTACATTTTGGGAAATTGTTGAAATTCCTTGAAACCCTCCAGTATATTTCATATGAATTAGTGGTGTGAAAATCTCATCACGAAGATTCTCTACAGATATGGGCATTAAGTATTCTTGAAGAATTTGTATGTTTAAAGAGTATGTTAATCCTTTGCCCTGAGCAATGAAATCATAGACCCTTTAGTTATCCCATTGTTTGTAGTTTGGGAGATAATGAACACTTTTCTTTTTCATTTTTGAGCTTGAATAGAAAAGAAACATCTAGAGGATGTCTTCCCATAACATAATTGATCAAACCTAAAAGCTCGTGTACCATACAAATGCTTTTCCCCTACAGTGATTCCACCTAGCACTTGAGGATCACTGCCTCCTATTATTCAGGGGTTCCCATCATGGGATCACAATGAGAGATGAAATGTGGTAAATTTTTCATTGTGACTCTTGAGACATTAAAAATGGGAAATGTTGGATTCTCAAAGTTCGATGGTGGAGGAGTTGGATCTACCCATTCAGGTTAAGGATTTTTTTCCTGTGGTATTGGTACACACCATTTTTCCATGGCTTCCAACCAGGTTGTGAGTGACTTAAGAAATTTCATGAGCCCTCAGTTAATGTCTAGTTGAGATGGATCTTGAATAGGTGAAGTGACTGGTGGGGCCCTAGTTGGTGATATCACTGGAATCTTTCATGTGTAGCCTATATGGGCAGCCTGGTAAAGATTCTATTAGACCCATTCGGGTTGTGAACTGAATGGAGGGAACTCCAGATATATTGTCCTGGGATTCATGTATATTGGTGGTTGGTGTCCCATGTTGAGTGGGTGCTCCACATCCACTTAAGTCACTATGAATAACCCTATTTGCGGAGGTAATTCAGTTGGGAGTGCATGTTAAGAGTATTCTAGAAGAGTATATCCAGTAGGAAGGAAACCTTAGAGTAGTTATGCATTGATTCTTATCAATTAGTTCATCTATTCCTCCTACTGGTAATATATTTTCTCCAATGAAGGGGTCTTGCCCTCTTCAAGAGAGAGGTGAAGCACAATTTCATCTTTACCCTATTCCTTGTTGGACCCTTTCAAGGGGTAATGATGGACTATAAGATGGAATTCGTAGATTTATAGAAATCATCTAGTTCTAGGTATGAACCCCTCCTTAAATTAGTTTAGTGTGGACCATATTATGAATCAGGACTTCCTCCTCTGACTCCAACTCTGAATGTGACTCATGTTTTTTAGAGTCTTCAAGGGTAGTGTTGATGACATTCACTAATGTGTAATGCATTTTAGGAATTCTATCAGTTTGTTTGTGGGACTATCACTTTTTACACCCTCCAAGAGGTCTCTTACTCTATTATGATAATTCTCAAGGAGCTATTTGGTAGATAGTGATCCGAATGGAATCTCTAAACATTTCAATAGTTCACACCCCTAATGAGGATACAAGATCATGGGATGGGATGAACTGGGGGGATCCATTTTGTGGTGTTTCCCCTAATCATGAGAAAATTCATATCTACTAAGGTGGGTGTTATTGTGGTGAAAAATACTCGATCCAAGTGGGATATGGATGTTCCCATTCTTCTTTCACTGCTCTTTTGGTCTGTTTTTCTAGCCTTGAGGGTTGGGTTAAAAAATCCCCCCATCTCTATGTGTTTCAGTGGTCCAAGAGATATAACATCTCATGATACCACTTTTGGTGAAATTTTATATTTAGGTAGCATATTGAAATGTAGAGCTCTGTGTAAACCCCCTACTTTGATATGAAAACCATATGGGGCACCAGCGATCAACTGTGTCAAGCCTTTTAACGCGTTGAGGTAGATTCACTGAAGGGATACTTACTGTTTCTCAATATTTGGATGGCATACATCCAACAGAGTTGAAAAGTCAATTTTCCATTGAATCCCTTATATTACCTTGATGTAGGTTTGATACTCATAATAGGGTAATACTCTCACTCTCAAGAGAAGAAGATTTTCTATATGTTTTGGTAGATTTTATACACACAGTCTTCCAACAACACCCCTAGAATGTTGAATCATGGGGTGGATAAAGTTTAGAACATGACTGGTATGTCATCAGTATCCCGTTCTTTCCTCATGTTTAGCATGTATTCTTAATATTTCTATATAGGTTCCTCTAAATGGTTTCACTAGAGTTGATTCTTTCTTTTCACATTATCATAATTGGTGAGATTGGTTGGGACTTCCTCTATTATATTGGAAGGAAAGAGGTCCAAAGGAGGTTTGAAGAATGACTATCACCTTAGACCATCTTCTAGAAAAGAATGAGTATCACTTTCCAATGATAAATAATCAGACATGGATGGCCTTGCTTTCCCATGTTCCTCGTGAAAGAGGTATTTCTCATCACTACATCTCCAAAGGGAGGACCCTTTTTCCAACATGAAATACTAATGTAGAGAGAACATTTTTAGTGAAAACCATCATGGGGAGGACCACCATTGTGGATTATAGTAAGGGGAATATCCTCTTTCTATTTAATCTTCTGGCCACATAGAGGTTTTCCTTGGCACTCATCTAGAGATGGACTCTTCATATCGATAGAATTAAGGCCATGAAGTAAGCCTTCATGGTAAATTGTCCAAGTATGACCTTCACAATTATAGCCACTTCCCTTATAATTTGTTAATGCGATGTTATGATTTTGAGCTACCACAGAAAAGCGTCTGAGGGTTTCAAGATCTCTATCATTGAGTAGAGAAGGATTATATATCATCTCTTTGTTTTCATGTTATCTTTAGTGAGGATTTTTCTTGGATTGTTCATGTGAGTGATTGTGGAAACTTTCTGGGGGAGACGTTTTTAAAGATATGGGTTTTTCCTTACCCTGTACAGGCCATTGGGATATGTCTATTACCTCCTATCTGAACCAGTGTATGTTCCTTGTCCTATTGATCATATATCATGGGGGACTGTTCCCAACATTCCTCTTGGATAGGAGAATATGTGTGTGTTTTCTCCAAGGTGGAATGATGAAGATCTATCCCATTTGTGGGGATAGAGTTTTGTATCTATCCCTGTAGCACTACTTTTTCTTTTGTTATGATGTCCAAGAAGTTCTTTAGGATGTGGGTGGGTATTTGTGTCTGCCCTTTTACCATTGTTAGGATATTTTTGTTGAATCAAGAGACTAGAACATGAATATATGATCATTATATATCTATAATAGGTGTATGTTCATGATCATGTCCTCCCTTTCCAACAAGTGAATACTGACAGTAATCATGTGTGGGGGTATAGAGTCGATTCTTCCCCCTACTCAACTTTGGGTCTTTCTGACATACTTCTCCAAGTGATTCTGGTAGAAACTACTTGCAGGCATGAGGAATGTAGGCAGGTGTGTGGGCCTACTTATGGTTAGCCACCAAACTTTGTATGTGGGATTCTTTGAGTACTTCTAGATGAGCCTACTAGAAGGAAATGTTATTCTTGGTAGGTGGGTGTTCCTAGTTATGGTGTGCCATTGTATTTGAGCAGTGGGATTATTTGATTTTTTTCAAGTGAATATGTTGTCTAGCTAAGTGAAGGTGGGAGGTTTTATGTTCCCACTCACATGTTTAAACCAAAATTGAGTTGGTGGGATTCTACTGAGGGTTTAGAGTTGTGACCATTCTTCCTGTTGACTAGTATTTTCCCCAGGTGGGTCTTCATACATGCTTGGGTCTAAATGACATGTGTCATATCCCAAGAATACCTCCCTTATCATTTTGAGGGCTCACTATTGTTTTTTGTTGGAAGAGGATATTTATAGTATAAGACCTTTGGAATGGCCCATTTGTCTTCTGGACGAGGCTATATGTGTCCTCTACATCCCCCTACCTAAAATAAGGGAGTTACTTTTTGTAGTGTTCAGGGGATAAACTCATAAAACTGTTGAAGACAGTGATAGTTGTTGTCTGCTTCTGGACCATCTAACATCACTGATTGGCCAATTAGTGGGTCTTGTTGAGCTGGAGGGTCTGTTAGGAATCCTCCGGGGTCAAGATAGTGCTATTTTGGAGATACTCCAAAACCATTTCATTCGATACCCATTGTTGAAGACACTGGGTGGGTGATGTCATCCTTTCCTTGGACAAAGTCCCAACTTGGGCAGTATTTGGGACAAATGATGGTGGAAACTAGAAGGATTACATTGGATCTCGGGGAGTTATAATAGAAAGTTACAAAATATATGACAATAACAACTAAGAAAACCCTGTTAAAGTATAATCTCATTTGAATGAATGCATTCATGATTGATTATTTTGTTTATCCCTATTTCATTTTAATAGTGAAAGGGGCCTGACACGTGGGTGATACTATCATCTTGGTTAAGTAGTCACATTTTGTGCACCATTTTGTATCTCTGATGGAAAATTCATCTCCCGTAGGTCAATTTCAGGGGTGAGTTTTGTGAAATCATTCACACCAGGTCCACAATTTTTGAATGGTTTCCAATGGGTTTTTTTTGGTATCGGAAAAACCCAATGGTTCTATATCCATGAGGGACCTACATTCCAAAGGAAGGTGATCATTGGGAAGTTTAGCCAATGATGCTTAATAACTCACATTGGTTGAGAGGATGGGAGGTTGATCACATCACACCCTTTAGGGGGAATTATTTCCTACTTCGATACACTCTTATAGATTTAAGATATGTTCACATATCATTTATTAATTCCCATGTATGATGTGGGTCACCCTGGAATTAACAATAAATTATTAGTATGTGTGGAAATCAGAATCATCTGTATATATATAAGGTTCTTCATCAATAGATATATATTTTATGTACCTGATGTTATCCATTGATGGTATCCTCTTATCTACTAATTATAGATTCTTTGGTCGTTATTACGATGATGCTGGTTTTCTATCATTCTAGTAGGGAACTCTGATGTGTATTTCCATCCATGGTGATGGGAGTTGTTTTGATGTTGATATCATACATGTGTGATGGGATTCCAATGTATCCACATGAAAGGAATCAGAACCCACATAGTTCGGGGCTGCTTAGTCGGGAACATCATACCTTTTAAGTTCATGTGATAAGGACCCAACCATTAAATTTAGCATCTTTCGTTAAGGATGTCTATGAAAAAGGTTCCTAGTCAATAATGGTTATGGGACCTATTATGAAGCATGTCGGTTAACCTAAAAGGAATATAGATTCCCAATTTGAATAAGACCCTACTAGGGATGTGGCCCAAAGAGAATAATATTGATTTTAGGTGTAGGGATTATACCTGTGGGAGGCTTCATATGTATCCCACTTATAAGGGAATCAAAGCCCGCATAGTTTGGATGTGAGGACCCATACCTATAGAGGGACTTGGGTTTGTCTCATAGGGGAGTATAGGCATTTTTGGGGATTAAGATGGGGATCATTTTGGGAAAATATTCCCTATGAAAGGGGTTGTGAAGGATTGTATCGACTCATAGTGAATCGAAGGATTGTTTGGGGCTTATGCCTAAGGAGGGGGGGCCATTGAGTTCGGTCCTTAGGTAGTTTTCCTATGTATCATGATTATACACTACTGGAAATAGATCCTATACGAACACTTTGTTCCCAATGGTTTAGAAAACCCATTGGAAAAAATAACCTATGCCAACGGTTTACTAAAACTGTTGGCATAGGCTTTTTATGGTGGGTTTTCCCAACAGTTTAAGAAAACTATTTGGAAAGAGATGTATTACCCACAGTTTTTATTAAACGTTGGGAAACATTAGACCCAAATTAGGGCTCCCTCCCTCGATCATTTCATCCTCGCATGCTCCTCCCCTCCCCGACCTCGAACTCCTCCCGGCCTCGGCCTCTGCCTCCCGGCCTCCGCCTCCTGGCCTCCACCTCCGCCTCCACCTCCCGGCCCCCTCCCTCTCCTCCAATGACATTCCCCTTCCCATCTCGGCTCCTTCTTCAAAGAAGATGTCCCCCTCCCTTCTCGGCTCCCAACGACGTTCCCCCATACCCTCTCGTCTCCCTCTCATGGCGACATCCGAGCTCAATCTCCTCCTCCGACATCCCCCGGCCCCCTCTCCAGTCACGCGCGAGACCCCCCATGAACGAACACCCCGCGGGATGTCCCCCTCTCTCGGATCCCTCTCCTCTTGTATGGGTAATAATATTGTCAAGGTCGACCCTTTCCCCCCAAGATCTAGAGTAGCTAAAGTGGAGTCAAATTTGGGTGGCTTTCAACTTTAGCTGATTGGGAGGTCTCAGCCTTGGATTTGGGGAGATTCTTCTTCTATTGGTACTACTTTAATGGGTGAAATATGTGCCTTTTCCCTACATTTTTGGTATCTCCATTATTTTATGCCGTAAAACAATGAATTTTTTGTTGTTTTAGTTTTGTTTAATCCACAAAGGTCATTTCTATTATATATGAAATGATCATTATAGGACACAATAGGTGTCCCTGGAGATGGGATAATGTGTTCAGAGATCCTGGATGCTACAGAAACTCAACAATGTTTCTTATAGGAGAGAACCCTCTAAACTCACCAAGGATGTTGTGGATAGATGCCTCACATATCACGAAGTTGGCCGGGTGTTGTTTATGGGTATTCCTTCATGGCTCCCATATTACCTTAATTTATTTTTGAGAGATTTTATACAACGGAATGGAACATAATTGAATGTTTGAGTTATGGTGAAATTAAATGGTTTTATTATACTCAGTGCTCGATCGAGAATGAATTTACCGGCTCAACCTCGATCTTGATCGAGCTACTCAATTAGGCTCGACTTGTCTTGATTAATATGTTTTGTCATAATTTTAATTACAAGATCCTGCTTGAATTCGAGCTTGAGCGTGAAATTAAATACACGTATAATGAATTAAAATAACATGTTAAAATATTATATGTTCGATTAGCCATTGAGACCGACTTGATTGTGTTATTATAACACTAAATTTGGCTTCACTACTCACAGCATGAGTTTGAAAAACTCCAAACCGAATTCAAGTATTTGTCAAGAGAGTCTAATTAGCTTGCAAGCACTCAAGGTTGTTTGAAACCATAATTTAGAGGGTCAAAAAATATGACATTGGATGACTTGGGATGTCATTATCTGTCATTTCATTCCCTCATTAAATAAACTTCTAGACAACTATTTTATCTAATATATTATCCTCTTTCATTATTTTATATCCATTTTTATCATTGGCCCCATTTGTTAAAGAATGTGATGGAACTGGTGAACCCAACAACATAGAACCTCAGATAAGGCCCTCTAATTCCTTTAAGACCTCCTCTCCTATTATAATTGTTTCTTAATTTTTGTTTGGGATTTTGTGATGTTTGACTGCATAAATATATACATGGTTTTGTAGTCAATATCGGATCGCGGTGCGATGCGAAGGGGTTCTAGCGGGGTTATGTGCACAATCTTCAACTCAACTAATGTATCATAGGTGCTTATTCAATGGCTAAGTGTACTAGTATAGTGTTTCCAACAATGTTCTATATAAAGAACATAATGAAAAATAAAGAGATTATTAAATGGAATGGTTTCCCCCTTGCTTGCAGGAACATGATTTGACCCATGGGAAGGTGTGGTTCTTAAATGGAACTGTTTCCCCCTTGAGGGAGGTGAAGTCTGGAATTTTTCCCCACCTCCTCCTGCTCCCTTCGCTCTTGGCCGGAAGATGCTGCTTCGCGGATGTCACTGGACCGGGACAACACGCCGTAGTCACGCCATAGTTAGGTCGTGGTCACGTCGTGGTAACGCCGCGGTCATGCCGCGGTCACGCTGCGGTCACGCCACGGTCACTCCGCGGTCACGCCCTGGTCACGCCGTGGTCACGTTGCGGTCACGTCGCGGTCACACCACGGTCATGCTGTGGTCACACCGCGATCACGCTGTTGTTACACCGTGATTTGGCCCTGCTCCAGGATGACAACCCATGGTGGTTCACAGTCCTATCAGAATTCGATGTATGATACCTAGATAAGGCCCAATCCATCCTCATAATTATTTCCTCATCAAACACTAGATGCACAATTTCCACAGCTATCACCATAATGCCCAATCCTCTTAAGAATTTTTTACTTGATCTCAACCCTCATTCAGTCCATACACATCATCCAAATTATAAGACATATGTTAGACCACTCATATCACAATCGATATATTATCCACTTGGAGACCTAGTGATAGGGTGATTTCATTTCCATATAATCACTAAAGAATTTTATCTAAAACCTGTAGGCTTTTGAACACCATATCTATTAGTATACTGTGTTAATCTATTTACTTTCATTAACTATCCTTAGACACCATGACTCCCATAGAACATAGTTATAATCAATCCCTTGGAAATATATGATCGAATAATCATGTTAGTGTTTAAGGGTTTATCGAGGCTCTTAATATTGTCTTTATATACATAAGAATTCTTATTTAAAGAAACAGTTCATTTAATTAATGGTTGATCACCACTAAAGGTGCTTATACTTCATCTTCTAACTGCTGAATGATGTATTCCCTCCACCTGAATGAGGAATTAAATAACTCCCCTTCCATGTGCATGTTAAACCTATATTTTCCAAAGACATCATACTAACCCCAAATATATAGGTGAGAAAAATCAGAATAATTTTCCACGATTACATCATTAGTCATAGCTTCATCACAAATCGTCATGCCTTAAGCCTTATATTAATCATATGATTTGACATATACTTACCAGATTAGTGAATGTTGATTCATATTCAATCACTAACTATTTTTTCCTACTCAATATCTAAGATATCTCAAGATCTAGCTTGTTTAAGCTCATCTAGGATGTTTTTTTCATTGAAGATTAGTTGGAATCACATCTAATAATGTTTTCATCCTTCCATATTCCACAATAACTTTACACCACAACCTATCTTGACCCTTTAGTAATGGTGTAGCCATGTAATTTCCAAACAAACATGTATTGAACAAAACCAAACTAAGATGAAACTAGAGCCAATATAATTATATACCATTTATAGGAATATTAATTGTTAATTAATAGGAATGTAATTTTTGATAGTATCATTTTGAAATATGGATTTGTTTCCCCCTTTCTTCAGGAACATTATTTGACCCATGTGGAATTGTGGTTATTATATGTTGGGCGGTGACATGTATAGTAATTGGAGACAGGTATGATTTATTTTAGTTTTTATTTTATTTTCTTTATCACATTGGCCACTTAGGACTTTTACTGCTTTCTATGGATAGGGAGTAGTTATATTATACAAAGGAGGCCAAAAGCCGTTCAAATTGTTTCAGTCTATCAGCATTGATTCAAGGTAAGATTCTATTATTACTACTTGTCTTGGACTTCATATATTTTGGGGATTTCAATTTTTTTACTCCATATTATGTTTTGGTAGGGTGTTGGATCGTTTTGTGTTGGTTCGTGTGGATTTTGTCCTCGCCAATCGAGGTAAGGCTTTAATGCTGTTGGTTGGTTTTTCTCTGGTTATGTAGGGTCCTTTATGTTTTTTAAGGTTCTTAATATCCATTGTGTAGTGCGTTGGTCCCTGCTCGTTGGTTTCCAGTCACCAGGTCAAGGGTGACTCGCCTGCGTGTGCATAGGTAAGTAAGTATTGGTATGTGGGTTCCCCCATTACATGTATAGTCAACCATGGCAATGATTATACTTGTATGGGGCTAGTTTTGCCCATGTATATATATAAAAATGTATACGTAGGTGAGTGGAGACTGGTATATGCATATAAGCATATGTGTAAGGATCCCCTTGCACATGCTCATGGCCATGCGGGTGTGTTCATAGGGCCTAGGTGTCCTTGAAAGTGTGCGAATGTGCTTATACCCAGTGGGGGAGCAGCAAATTTTAGTTAGAAAGCTCCTAGAGCTGAAGTGGACGACTTGGTTCCACCTTGAGGTAGAGTCCCTCTCGTAGCCTCTTTAATTTAAGAATGCTTTAAATTGAATTTAGCTTCTTTCTTAATTCTGATTAATTATATTGAATTGCGTATCTTGTATATGTTTTATTTAATATAATTGTTTCATTTGATAAATAAAGTCATGTTTTTATAATAAAACCACTTTTAAAAACAATGAATATAAAATATATATCATTATCATACCACAATGCCGAATCAAGAGTATATTTTTTTATAACATAAGATCGGTTTCTATAATGTGAAGGAAAACTACATAGGATTTATTTGGAATCCTGGCCAGAATATTCTACCCCATGGATGTTGCTGGACCGGGCCAACACGCCGCAGTCACGCCGCGGTCACACCGCTGTCACGCCGTGATTTGGCCCTACTCCAGGACGACACCTCGTGGCAGTTCGCAGTCCTGTCGGAATTCTATGTATGATACATAGATAGAGTTTTAGATACATTACTCACCCATTTTTAATGGGGAGGGAGGTGATGACCAGAATTTTTCCTCGCTTCCTCCTGCTCTCTTTGCTCCTGGCCGGAAGATGTTGCCCCGCAGATGTCTCTAGATCGAGCCAACACGCTGCGGTCACGCCGCAGTCATGCCGGGTCACGCCGCGGTCACACCACAGTCATGCCGGGTCACGCCGCGGTCATGCCACTTTCACGTCGCGGTCACACCATGGTCACGCTGCGGTCATGTCGCGGTCACACCATGGTCATGCCGTGGTAATGCCGTGATTTTGCCCTGCTCGAGGACGACACCCCACGACGGTTCGTAGTTCTATCGGAATTCGATGTATGATACCTAGATCGAGTTTTAGATACATTACCCACTCATAGTTAATGGGGAGGGAGGCGACGACCGGAATGTTTCTGCACCTCCTCTCACTCCATTTACTCCTGTCCGGAAGATGCTACCACACAGATGTTGCTGGACAAGGCCAACACTCCACGGTCACGCCGTGGTCACGCCATAGTAATGCCGTGATTTGGCCCTGCTCCAGGATGACACCCTACGGCGGTTCGCAGTTCTGTCGGAATTCGATGTATGATACATAGATAGAGTTTTAGATACATTACCCATTCATAGTTAATGGGGAGGGAGGCGATGACTGGAATGTTTCCCCACCTCCTCCTGCTCCCTTCGCTCCTGGCCAGAAGATGATGCCCCGTGGATGTTGCTGGACCAGGCCGACACGCCTCGATCATGTCGTGGTCACACCACGGTCATGTCGTGATTTGGTGCTTCTCCCAGACGACACCATGCGGCGATTCGCAGTCCTGTAAAAATTTGATATATGATACCTAGATAGAGTTTTAGATACATTACCCACCCCCCTTCCTAGACCCCGGACAGCCACCCACCCTCCTCCCTGGACCCCGGAAATCCCCCCGGACAACCCCCCCCCACCTCCCTGGACCCAAGACAACCCCCCGAACCCCCCCCCCCCCCCCAACCCTCCTCCCTTGACCCTAGATCCCAATCTAATAGCTCTTCAATATTCACCCTAAATCCCAACGGAAAAGAGGGGTTTAGAGCTTCAGAAGAAGATGAGAGAAGAGTGAAAACCCTAATCGAAAAGAGGAAGCAAGAAGAAGATTATAATCACCCATATCTTCAATCCACACTTGACAGCACTCAAAATTCCCAAGTGACATGTACGAGTCAACCCCGCCTCAATCCAAGGGTCGGTGTGGCTAGTACCACTAAAAGTGTCTCACTTTTATTTGAAATATACAACATTTTAAATGAAAAAAATAGCTGACATATGGAAAACCGACCCAGAAGATTCAGATTGTTTTGATACTTTAGAACAACGATACATGAGTCATTTGTGACATCTTCGAGTCAACCTTTCCTCAATACGAGGCACATTGTGGCCGGTACCACTCACAGTGTCTCACTTTTGTTTCAAAAGGACATCATTTTAAGTGAATACAATAACTTACATACGGAAAACCATCCAAATTCATTAAGATTCTATTGAAACATTAGGAAAATGATCCATGGGTCATATGTGACTTGTAAAAGTCAACCCTGCCTCAATCTAAGGGTCGGTGTGGCCGACACCACTCAAACTATCTCAATTTTATTGGAAATGGATAGGATTTTAAGTGAAAACAACAACTGGCATACGAAAAACAAACCAAACACATTTGGATTTTGTTGATAATTTAAGACAACAATAAATGGGTTATTTGTGATGTGTAAGAGTCAAACCTGCCTCAATCCAAGACGATGTTTGGCCGACACCAATCAAACTGTCTCTCTTTTGTTTATAATTGACGTCATTTTAGGTGAAAACAGAAACTGACATACAGAAAACTGACCAAAAACTTTCGGATTCTATTGAAAATTAAGGAAAAAGATCCATGTTCATATGTGACTTTTACGAGTAAACCCTGCCTCAATCTGAGCACCGGTTTTTCCAGCACCACTCAAACTGTATCGATTTTATTTGAAATGGACAGGATTTTAAGTAAAAACAACAACTTGCATATGAAAAACCAACCAAATGCATTCGGATTGTGTTGATGATTTAGGAAAACTATACATTGGTCATTTGTGACGTGTAAGAGTCAACCTCGCCTCAATCTGAGGTGTATTGTGGCTGACACCACTCAAAGTGTCTCCCTTTTGTTTAAAATGGACATCATTTTAAGTGAAAATGACAACTGGCATATGGAAAACTGACCAAACGCTTTTGTATTATATTGAAACTTTAATACAATGATCCATGGGTCATATGTGACGTGTACGAGTCAACCTCGCCTCAATCCAAAGAGTGGTGTGGCCAACACCACTCAAAGTGTCTCCCTTTTGTTTAAAATGAACATCATTTTAAATGAAAACAACAATCGACATACGAAAAACTGACCAAACGCATTCGGATTTTGTTGAAATTTTATTAAAACGATCCATTGGTCATATGTGACATGTACTAGTCAAACCTGCCTCAATCCAAGGAGTGGTGTGGCCGGAACCACTAAATGTGTCTCTCTTTTGTTTCAAAAGGACACCATTTTAGGTGAATACAAAAACTGACATACGGAAAACTGACCAAAGTCATTCAAATTCTGTTTAAACATTAGGAAAACGAACCATGGGTCATATGTGACTTGTACGAGTCAACGCCACCTCAATCTGAGGGTCGGTGTGGATGAAACCACTCAAACAGTCTAAATTTTATTTGAAATGGACAGGATCTAAGTAAAAACCACAACTGGCAAACAGAAAACTGACCAAACGCATTTGGATTGGTTTGATACATTAGGAAAATGATACATGGGTCATTTTAAACATGTAAGAGTCATCCTCGCTTCAATACGTGGTGCAGTTTGGCCGACACTACTCAAAGTGTCTCTCTTTTGTTTAAAATGGACATCATTTTAAGTGAAAACAACAACTGACATACAGAAAACCAACCAAAAGCTTTCGGATTTTGTTGAAACATTAAGAAAATGATCCATGGGTCATATGTGATGTGTACGAGTCAACCCCGCCTCAATCCGAAGCGCGGTGTGGCCGGAACCACTCAAAGTGTCTCTCTTTTGTATAAAATGAACATCATTTTAAGTGAAAACAACAATCGACATACGGAAAATTGACCAAACGCATTTAGATTCTATTGAAACTTTAGGAAAACGATTCATGGGTCATATGTGATGTGTACGAGTCAAACCTACTTCAATCCTTCGTGTGGTGTGGCCGGAACCACTCAAAGTTTCTCTCTTTTGTTTCAAAAGGACATTATTTTAAGTGAATACAAAAACTGACATACAGAAAACTGACCAAAGGCATTCAGATTCTATTGAAACTATAGGAAAACAATCCATGGGTCATATTTGACTTGTATGAGTCAACCCCATCTCAATTCGAGTTCTAGTGTGGCCTGCACCACTCAAATAGTCTAAATTTTATTTGAAATGGACATGATTTTAATTGAAAACAACAACTAGCATACGGAAAACCGACCAAATTCATTCGTATTGTGTTGATACTTTAGGAAACCAATTCATGGGTAATTTTTGAAGTGTAAGAGTCAACATCGCCTCAATATGAAGTGTGGTGTGGCCGACACCACTCTATGTGTCTCTCTTTTGTTTAAAATGGACATCATTTTAAGTGAAAACAACAACCGACATACAGAAAAATGACCAAACACATTCGGATTCTGTTGAAACTTTAGGAAAACTATTCATGGGTCATATATGATTTGTATGAGTCAAGACCACATCATTCTGAGGTGCAGTGTGGCCGGAACTACTCAAAGTGTCTCTCTTTTGTTTAAAATGAACATCATTTTAAGTGAAAACCACAATCGACATACGGAAACTGACCAAAAGCATTATTATTCTATTGAAAATTTAGGACAATGATCCATGGGTTATATGTGATGTGTATGAGTCAACCCGTCCTCAATCCGAGGTGCGGTGTGGCCGACACCACTCAAAGTGTCTCTCTTTTGTTTCAAAAGGACAACATTTTAAGTGAATACAACAACTGACATACGGAAAACCAACCAAAGGAATTTGGATTCTATTGAAACTTTAGGAAAATGATCCATGGGTCATATGTGAATTGTAAGAGTCAACTCCACCTCAATCTGAGGGCCAGTGCGGCTGGAACCACTCAAACTGTCTCACTTTTATTTGAAATGGACAGGATTTTAAGTGAAAACAACAGCTGGCTTGCGGAAAACTGACCAAATGCATTCGGATTGTGTTGATAATTTTGGAAAAAGATCCATAAGTAATTTGTGACGTGTACGAGTCATCCTCGCCTCAATACGAGTAGCGTTGTGGCCGACACCACTCAAAGTTTCTCTCTTTTGTTTAAAATGGACATCATTTTAAGTGAAAACAACAACTAACATACAGGAAAATGACCAAATGCATTCAGACTCTATTGAAACTTTAGGAAAACAATCCATGGGTCATATGTGACATGTATGAGTCAACCTCGCCTCAATCCAATGCATGTTATGGCCGACACCACTCAAAGTGTCTCTCTTTTGTTTAAAATGAACATCATTTTAAGTGAAAACAACAATTAACATACGGAAAACCTACCAAACTCATTCAGATTCTGTTGAAAATTTAGGGAAAACATCCATGGGTCATATGTGACATGTACAAGTAAACCCCGCCTCAATATGAGTTGCAGTGTGGCTGACACCACTAAAAGTGTCCCTCTTTTGTTTTAAAAGGACATCATTTTAAGTGAATACAACAACTAACATACAGAAAACTGACCAAAGGCATTCAGATTCTATTCAAACGTTAGGAAAACGATCCATGGGTCATATGTGACTTGTATAAGTCAACTCCACCTAAATCCGAGGGCCGGTGTGGCTGGAACCACTCAAACTGTCTCACTTTTATTTGAAATGGATAGGATTTTAAGTGAAAACAACAACTGACATACGGAAAAACGACCAAACGCATTTAGATTCTATTGAAACTTTAGGAAAACGATCCATGGGTCATATGCGATGTGTATGAGTCAACCCCGCTTCAATCCGAAGCACGGTGTGACCGACACCACTCAAATATAGTGATTTACATTCATACCTTCACAAACTTTGAATCTCTTGATACCACATTGAAATATCATGAGAGGTGAGCAGGGAATCAATACATCGTCAATATCAAAATCATTCATTGAACCTATAAATGACATATTCATGCAACCATGCTTAGAATACTTTTTTAGCATTTCACAGGTTACAAAAATAGATAATAAGTTTTTTGATTTTGTAAAAATATTTTAGATTTTCTGCAACAATGATCAAAAAAGTTTAGAGTAGTTCACAGGTTAAAAAAACACTTTAGAAGTTCTTGATTTTTTAAACCAATTTCAGATTTTCTATAACCATGCTCAAAAAACCTTTATATCAGTTCACAGGTTACAAAAACAGTTCACAAATTTAGGATTTTGTAAAGATATTTCAGATTTTCAGTTTTCTATAAACAGATTTCAGATTTTGACAACCCAACACATTTTTGTATTCACAGCTTATCCCTTTTAGAATCTCTTTCTAAATACATGATTCCCATTTAGAGATCACTCCCCCAAAAGGTTAGACACATATCAAACATTAAATGCACCTATCATTTCCAAAACCACACAATATATATTCAATTATGAATTGAATTCCGGATTCCACATATAATTGTCATCTAAATTTTAAATTGAATTCTAAATCAATTATATATGTTTATAATTACGTTATGAATTATTATTTAATTCTGGGGTTGTATAGTAAAATAATGCATTATATGTTAAATGTGTATGAATTTTTTCTGTATATGTATGTCTTAGTTTGTTATTGTAGGTATAGGCATTCAAACGAAGCAGAATGGACATCATTAGAGGTTGTTGTGCAAATTACAGGCTGTTGTGCAATTTGCACAGCATAGCCTATGCCAATGGTTTCAAACTGTGGGCATAGACTTCTGACCATTGGTAAAAACCCTTTCCCAAGAATTTACAAACCATTGGGAAAGGTTTCTAGGGATTTTTTTCCAACTGTTCAATGAGAATCGTTGGGAAAGAGTTGATTTCTTTATTTCTACCAACAGTTTTGTGTAAACCATCGGTAAAAATAATGCAAATGGTTGGCCATACCATTGGAATAGGTTAATTTTACTAACTTATACCAAAGGTTCTTTGTAAACTGTTGGGATAGGTTTTATAACATATACCAATGGTTCTGCATGCTTTCCCAATAGTTCAGAACTGTTGGGAAAGACCCCATTTCGAGTAGTGATAGCGGGAATCAAAGTTCTCATACTACAATTGTTTAAGTATTACACATTATGGTTTCTGTGGGGTCTGGGATCATGTGTATATCATGGTTACCATTAACCTCTAAACCCACGTGAGTCATGATTAGTATGAGAAACCAGAGAAAGTGTAAGATCTGAGAAAAAACAAAATATTCTTTTCCTTGAGGTTGGATACAAGGCCTTGAGGACTCATGCCTAGGGAGGAAATCTGAATGAAGGTGAGAGGAAGATCATAAAGAAGGTGCTACACTAAAACATGCATCTTACCATGTGAATTTCATGATTGTCTCTTGCCTCTATGTCTACATGAGTTCATATTAGTCATGCTTGAATGTTATGGAAAAGAATAAGTCAAATATTTGGAAAACCACGCACATCTCCTCCTCCATGGGTGGAATATGATAGGGTGAAAGGAGAAGAAAATGGGACTTGGATGCACCCATTCCCTCTCTTGTTTCATATCTAGGATAGTCATGTCTAAGTACCGATATGGACATGGACCTCATAGGTCTTAGAGGAGCGAGAGTGGAACCTCCTTTAAGAAAGGATAGGGTATTAATCCATGAGGTATTCCCTAAAATTGGTTCCACATAAAGGGATGAGTATTTAATTCCATGTCAAAAGGTAACATGAGAATTATGATATCCCTCCCAACATAGAACTACAGGATCTATGTCTCAGAAACAATAAGGAGAGGAAAGAGTCATCACCCTTATTCTTGAGACTGAGATCTCCTTGACACCATCCCAAGGGTTAGGGCCCTCATGACCATGGGAATAAAAATGCACATGGACCCTAAGAATAATAACCATCCAGTAGAATAAGTGCTGGAAATATTTGATTGTAGGATTGAAAATCAAAATGGGAGACATTTTGGCATGCCCCATTTCATTGTATTTCATGTTTGGAGGCTTTAGAGGAAGTTTAAATTTGGTCCAATTAGGTAAAGGGATCCAATTGAGGATATTCCTTTCCTTGGGTGGCTTGAAAGAGGGATTTAGAAATGGAATTCATAGGGTGGAGGCCTAGGAGAACCAAGGGAGGTTAGTATGGGTGGTCTTGTAAAAAACAAGGGAGGTTCAAATAGCTAAGATTAGGTGAACCAGTGGAGGTTCGCATAGGTAGTATTGTGTGAACCATGGGGCGTTGGGTGATTGACCGCCTAGGTAAAAACACTTGGGAGATTCTTTTACCAAGGCCTAAAGGGTCTCTTAATGTTTTCCTAAAATTATCTTATGTTGGTCCCTATTTATTGAAGGTGATCTCATTCTAGTTTCCATCATACCTAGGGGAGGGGGATCCATGCGTAGGTGTTAGGTTTTTAAAACCCTGGGAAGACTTTAATTCTACTATCCTCTTTTAATTCCCACTTCATCAAGTTTTTTAGGAGTACCTATAATGTTTTGGAGTTCCTGGGTGAATGACTTGGGTGATCAGATCATAAATAGGTATTTGGGAAGTTTCTTCCATGCAAATGAAGACCTCCGTTTCCCATTTATAGGAAAATATGGGACCCTAAAAGAAGGGACTCTTTCGCTCATGTGTTCCGAGGAGGGGTTTTATGCTGGTTGTTATGAAAAACAATCATACAGGCTGATAAATAGGTACCCTATGTGTCGAATCTTCTTTGGTGTACCTACATTAAGGTACATCATTTGATTTTTTATCCTTTTCTTTATTTATTTCTCTTCGTATCTTCCCTTTAATATATTTTCCTTTGACTTATTTTCATTCATGTGAAAAAAACATAGTTTCAACGGCCATAAGAACATAAATCATTCATCATAAACAAAAACTGTCCACTAAAATAATAAGTATAGAATCATTGAATCATAACCCCAATAAATCAAAAATAACATCATCATATCTAATCTTATATGGAAATAATTTTGGAAGATATTTTTAAAACATATCTTATGGAAAATATCCTTTCTCCTTTGACAAAAACTTTTAAAATAATAAAACATTTAGAAAACCTGTTTCATTGAAAATAATGTTGAAAACATATAAAATATTATTTTAAACTAATTTTAAATATCTTTCAAATCCTTTCCTTCTTAAATTCATATAAGATCATTTAAAAAACGTTTAAAACATTATTTTAAAGAAAGATATATTTCTCACCAAAGAGATAATAAAATTTCATGAAACTTATAATATCATGTAAATAAGTTGATTTATGATACAACAGTTCAATTTTAGTGTATACACCTTGTAAAACAATATAGGTTCATAACATAACATGTGTCTTAAAGTTGGAAAATTGAGACAAATTCCCTTAACGATATGGTAAATTTTGAACCGTAAACCCCATGAAAAAATAGACCATAAAATGGATATGTAAATACCCATAAATTTTCAGAATAATACACATAAAATACATTCATTGATTTTATATACACCACACAAAATTAATGGGTACTATGTAAGGCATGTTTCCCACATAAGTAAAAGTAAAGCAAAACTCCCTTACATTAATTATTGGCTTCCTTCGTACACGTAAAAAACTCATTTATAATAAATTTAATTTTATTATAAAAATAAAAAATAACAATATTCATATATATATATATAATACCAAATATTATTTAATTATGACTTTATATTACTCACTTATTAACAATTCCATGTTTAAGTTATCTTTTGGGTAATAACTGCTTTATTTCTCATACATGTTTTGACTTATTATTCTTGGTCCACATAATTAGACCATAGTTTAATAATATTAATAATTATAACCATGATATATATTCCTTATATTTATTTATGGTTATATATAAAATTTAGAGTTAGAAAGTTAAATACATCATTCATGGAGACGATAGGTCGTACGTACGCATGGACATTGTGTTAATTTTATTTTCATATTAATAGAAAGAAATGTATATGATATATTATCATTAAAGAATAATTTTATGTAATATACATCACATATTTTTATTAAAATCATTTTTAATACATTAAATGTAATGTGTGAATGAATCACATCACTTCGCAGGGCTGTAGTCTGTTGTACAAATGAATGATGTTATCGTATTCCCAAACAATTGGCAGCCTGGAGGTATGTGAGATATAAAAATTCCAAAAGTATAATTATTTCATAAACATCATATCTAAACACATAACAATAATAATTAACACTCATGAAATATTTTTCTAGAAAATTAATTATATCTCTGTGTGGAGACGATAAGTCATATATACGCACAGGTGATACTTTCACTTCTAGTTCGATAGGAAAGTGGTTGTATAATGGTGTGTTCATAATCATAATAAAATTTCAGAATATTTGTGATGATGAATTTTTTATTTTATAATATATATCATAGATTTATAGGAGGTATAGATGAGTAGAAAAAAGAGAGTGTTCGATTAGAGTGATTAACTCTTCTTCAAAACGGCACCTTTTGATATCCTGTAAAGGACTATAGAGTTGGTATTATGGGAAGATCATCACCTATAAAAATTTTATAGGAAAGTTTAGAAGATAAATTAGTAGATTTTTTTTAGAAATATGACCTAAAATCCCGAAATTTTATGAGGGATGAGGTTTTCTTTTATAATGAAAGTGAGGGCCTCTTTGGGAATTTCTCAAAAGATTAATTTACAATAAATTGAATATCAATCCAAATTCATTGAAATGGAATGTTTTTTAAATAAAATGTGTGATAGGGTGGTTATAAAATAAACTAATATATTTTATACAAGTTTTCTTATAATTTTAAACCTTATATTTTTTATTAACCCTTAGTTAACTAATTTTAATTTTAACTCTCATAACAACATTTTCAATATTTAAAGGTTGAGTGTTCTACTTATAGGGTGTAAATTGAACCATATACTGTACATTTACAATATTTTAAAACATAATTATTCCACTTTGACCTTATTTAGGATTTTTATGATTTTAAATTAATTTAATAAAATATAATTTTCATAAAATATCATTATTTCAAGTTTTGAAAATATTCATTACATTAGCTTTAAGAAAATCAATACAGAAAGATGCCTTGGAAGAAAATACTTTAATATATAAATAATAAGTCATATTCACTGATAAAATTTTCTGATCACCTTTATTAATTTAATTTATATTTATTGTAATATTCTTAATATTAATTGATTGGTTTTTTTCATTAATTGAATAATTAAAGTATCATCATTGGGTAATTATTTAATATAATTATTTCTTCACTAAAAATTAAAAATAAATTTCCATGATGTATATAAACATATTATATTTCATAATAATACATATATTTTAACAAATATTCTACTTAACCCTATAATAAAAATAGTATACTTATTAAAAGTAAGAGTGTGACATTTTTTAAATCTCTTTGATTTTAATAATATTTAAGAAATTTTTATTGTAAACTATCTATTAAATTATCCAATTTAGAAATTTATGTGTTAAAAGTTAAATTAACTTCATATAATAACATTTTGAAAAGTGATATGGTAATTTTATAATCCTTATCACTTTATTTTTAACCCAAATTATCCAATTTTACCCTTTTCAATGGTAATAAAAATTACCAATGTTACTCTTCATATTATCAAAAAAATAAAAAGGTCCTATTTAATAAGTTTGAAACATAAAATGAAATTAAATAATCCATTTTTTAAAATTAAAAACACATAAATGGCTCATATTAATTTCAATTTAATCTCATGGACGGGATGACAAAACGATGTTTTAAAGTTAAAATGTCCAAAAGCGTGAAATATTTTTATATTCAATTACAATGTAAAATTGATTTTAATGGAATAAATTGGATTAATTGATATAAAATTTATCTAATGAAACTACTAAACCAATTTAAAAAATAATTTTACCAAATAAATTATTTAGATGAAAAAGTAGTTTTGAATTACAATTCAATATTTTTCCCTATTCATCCTGAAATAAAGATTTTCAAAACAATCGAAAAAATTCACTAAATGATAATTTTGAAATTAAAATTTAAAAAATTAGTTTCATTTTATCAAATTCAATTTAAAAATTTTTCTAAAATTTATTTTTTTATTAATCAAATAAGGATAAAAAAAGAAGTCCATTTGAGAAAATAGTATTTTCAAACATATAAAGACTTTTCCAAAAATGACATGTTTCATTATAAATATGTATTATTTATATAAAAACATTATAAATTATATTTAAATTTTATTTATTATTGTTCTTATTACTAAGTTTAATTTTTATGTTATAACTATCTCATTTAAATAATTATAAAAATAAAATGTTGTTTTGTAGAAATTTTGTGTTGAGTGTAACGAAAGCCAGTCATTTTTTGCACGTAGAACAAGCATAAATCATTGTATCATATAAAAAATGCTTAACATGGTGTAGCATGAAATGAAATAAATCAAAGAAAAATTAATTTATTTGAAAACAAAATTGGTAATAAAAACTCGGGTTATTACACCAAATTCCAATTTTGGACATTTGGACTCTTCTAGGGATGCAATAGGTGGTCCCATGACATAACCAATAGTATTGATTTATTTTATTTTAGTGGTTACATCTGCGGTCATCCAGGATTTCCCATGCATTGATCCAATTTGAACTAAATTATATAATTTTGTCATGTCATTGTTAATTTACCATATTAAAATGAAATGAAACCATGAAAGAGGGTGATTCTAAGGTGATTCTCCTTTATGGTATTTGACCTTGAAATTGGGAACTATAAATTCTCATGGTCCTATGAAATAGGATATGATCTTGATAGTTCTCTTTGGTTGCACGAATAGGTTAATTGGGATTAAAAGGTTAAAAAGGAAATCATTTTTAGGTATATTATTGTGAAATTGAATTTCACAATCATTGATGTTTGAAAATTGATCATTAAGGCTTGTTTGGGATTTTATTAAATAAAAGGGGGAAATATTATTTGATCTTGGATATGATTATATTATTTGATAAAGATATTTATACATAGTAAATGGGTGTTATGTTATGACATCAATTTTTTTTAGTCTTGTAAGAAGTATGGGATAAATAATTTTTTGTAAAAGTCGGAACAAACCTCATGAAGTAGTTTTTTTTAAATTTAAGAGGTCCTTGTAATTGATTTGAAAATTTGTGGTGAATCAATAGTTATTGGGTGAATGGTATGTATTTATGGTTATTATAGAATTCAATTGTTAAGGATAATTGTAAAACCCACTTTTATGAAATCAATAATGTTTCCATGAAGGAAATTGTTGACTTCTAAATGGAAATGGAATTATAAGTTGAATTGGGAATTGGTTGTTTTAATGGTAATTTGGAATTAATCTTTGTGAATGTTATATATATGAAATATGAAATAACATGTATTGGTGGTCTGTGATAACTATTAAAACACCTGTATGGGAGGTCCATTATAATTAAGAAAATACCCTTATGGGTGTTCTATGATAACTATGAAAATACATGTATGGGTGGTATGGATGACTAAGAAATCTCTCTTTTAGGGAGGTCCCTGATACTTTAATGAAAACTCCCCTTTATGGAGGTTTGTGTCACTCATATGGAAAACACCCTAAAGTGTGGTTGTGGTAATATGGTTGGCACATTTACTGTGATGTTCTCAAAGACGCCTAGTACTAGTTGAAGCAGGTATGTTCGATCAGGGTCACCAATCTGAGGATCAATGGTGGTATATTCCAATCTTGGTTGTCTCTACAAAACCTGGTCATATGTGTTTATTTTACTACATTGTATTGAAATCTCATTGAATTATTTAATTGTAGTTCCTCACTTTCACTTATTTCAATTAGGTTAGTTTTACTTAGTGATGATGTTGGTGGTGACCTACTGATTTTTAATCTCACCCTTCTCAAGCTCTCATGGAACTTGGGTACCTAAGAAGATGCTACGTGATTGAAAATCTGGGCTTGGGAAAGGCATGATACTTAACAAATTGGGTTTCTATAAGGTTGCATAGGAGTTTGTATTGGTTTAAGACTTTGGACTAATTTTAGGGTTTTGGTTAGTATTTTCTATTATCCTTTATAGATTTTTTATAATATATTTTTTGATGTATGATTCCATGACATGTATTGTAGAGTTTCATTTTGATACAACATTGTTTATTTTTATTATTTTTCATCACTTTCCTAGGTTTTTTACTTCTTATTTATGTAGTTGGTGTATATGATATCCTTTATTTAAAATGTTCTTTTACATTTATATTTGGGTATAATATCCTCACCATACCACCTTATACCCATATTTCTAATTAGTATCCTCTTGTGTATGGGGAGTACACATGAGGTATATTAGAGACCGCTGATCGGGGACCCGATTAGTGGTCTATGTTGGAGGTACATTACAAAGTTTCATCAAAGCTCTTTTCTTTTATTTTATAGTCTGATAGGAATGTGATATGATTTTTTTAGAACATGGTACATAACATATGGATATGGATTTCCACCCCATGTGTGAGGGAAGTATATTTTGTCAGGCATGGGATTTGTGTTCATGGGGTTTGATTTTATAATTGATTTGATTTCACCTTGAGCGATGCACATGATTATAAGGTTACTAGTTTGAGGTATTGTGCACTATTTATAATTGTGTATATGTATCATATTAGGAAAATATCATTCACATTTAATTTTAATGATTACTTGTTATTGATTACTTAATCACGTGTACTATGGCATGGGATAGTTATCTAAAGTGTCTTCAACCAACAATACAATTTTTTCATGTATACATGTTTGGTGGTTCCTTATGTAACCAATACTTTAAATGTATAAAACCATGTTATGTGATCTTTTTTCATTATTATTATGAGGTATGAGATAAATAAAATTCCAATTTCCTCTTATAAATGGGTTTCTTCTAAAACATGGAATTAACATTTCATTTAACTGATCCTTAGTTATGAAATTTCCTGGTTAATGTAAATGGATAAATGTTAATTACATGATCATTTGTCTTGATTTCTAAGTGGTGTGATCTAAATACAATTCCATGTATAGATTCCAAATGTCATTATATTATAACTCGTACTTGACATTCATTTAATTAATCTCCTTATCATGAAATCATATTTTAATAAAATGAATGTTTTAAAAATAGTGAATCCTATATGTATATGATCTGGACCTACTGGGTAGCTGGTGTTTGACCCTTTGTATGGGTAGTTGGGGCTATTCAGAGAACCTAAGTTATATTATATACCTATGGTGAAAGGTTAAAGAAATATTAGGGTGTGGGTTATATGTTTTTTCCTTGATATATGATATTAATAATTAAAGTAGAATGTTATTCCTATTATGTTTTTGGTTTGAGTTGTGGCCTTTAGTTGTGGTGTGACATGACTGATTATAAATATTTTGGGTTATATCTTACCTACAGGTGGTAAATTTGGTATTACGTGACACATTATAGGAATACCCTTACCTTATATGATGTGATTGGAGTGGATAAAATGGTTTTTATTGATGCATTTCGTTGTTTTGTTGGAATATGAGATATAGGGCCCAAAATTGGGTGGTTGGTTTTGGCATATGCATGTGTCTCATGAAAGAAGTATATAATTTCACATAATTTTTGGTTATGAGATAACTTGATAATAATAATAGGTGTGAAAACCTATTATCCTTTTAGATATAACTTATAATAGTGTGGAGTTACTAAGTTTCGATGGTCTAGGGTAGATAGAGAGAGGAGTTTGCCCAGAAATGTAAGTTCCTTTTGGAAGTGAGGTATGAGTGAATTCTCACATTTGATAATGGTGCACAAAAGTATTATTAGTGTGTTTTAGATCCTTTTTATATGACATAAAAATATTTTAACATATTTACCCTTATTTTTAGAAAACCTTGAATGGGGCTGAGGAAATTTAATTTGTTGTATTGAGGTGATTTGATACCGAGACCAATTTTGGAAGGCAATAACTTTCATGTGCCTAGACTTATTGGTTTCGGGTGTGGTTATGGTGAGTTACTCTATTTTCACTCTAGGAAGATTAATATGGGGATAATAGAGTATGGTTAGATGCTATAGTTATTATCACTATTCTCTGTTATGAGTGGTTCTAAAAATTGTTTTGGTTTTTTGTGATGCTCTGGCTTTGAAATGTGTCAAGGGTAATTTTTCCTAATGAGACTGGCATGCGGTGGAAGAATAGTTAGTGGCATAGATATGTGGACTACCTTTGATGGGATATGAGTCATTAGAGTTTGAATCAGGTTTCTCATGATCAGGTTGCATAGGAGCATGTCACCATTATGATTTGATAAGGTCATAGAGGAAATAATGCATTGGAGAACCATTATGTCGTTTGGATTATGGGTTAGGTGGAATGTGATAATACTCCCATTATATTTAATTTCTTTTCGTGCAGTTTACACTGGTCGCCCATGGTACTTGATGGGATGTAAATCAGAGAGAATCCATTTGCAGGAAAGGGGTCGATATGGATTCAAGTAGAGGCCTTTGTGTATGGTATCCCATGTCCTTGGTTTAGAATCATGTTGTTCCTTATTATTGGATGAGGTTTGGTGGCATGGTCAAATAAATTTTATCCTTATCATGTGTTGATGTGGTGAGTGAGCATGGGTTTCTAAGAGATACATGTGTACATTAATAAAATAAACTATCAATGCTACACTGTATAAATGATATAAACGAGTTCATAAGGTGGGGACTACACCTTTGGCTGGTTGAGGGTATGTCCCTCAATATGAATGATGTTCAGAGAATTCCATGGATAATGTTATGTATAATCTTGAAAATAGTTAGTGTTTCTTCTTTCATATAGTTTCTCAGGTATGACTGGGAAATTCACATCTTCTCATTCCTTGTGGTAATGGATAGATTATAGAATATGGATCTTGTAGTGGGTTTAATGGACCAATGATAAAGATACTCCAAATGTAGAGAGTATCAAATCAGTCACAATAATGTAGTCATGTTTGGGTAGGACCATGGATGTAGTGAGATCAATCAATGGATGGTCATAATGCCTCCATGATTCTGTTGTGAAGATGAATCTAATTTTATAAGGTTTTATTTAGAGTTTCAGTTTCATAGTTTGGATGCAGCATTGGTGGAATTGAAAGAATTAGCATCATAATCAAGGTAGAATTTGAGTATCCAAGTGGGAGTCATATTAAGGGTGTGTTGATACCTCACATGTAACATGATGATAGTTTTGATGGGTTGAGGTCCTATTCATGGAACGAAATTGGAAAACAGTTCCATAATATGGTGGGCATACTTGATCGGTCTTGGGATTATGTGGAATCCATGAAATCATGTTTAAGATATGTAATAATGCATCAGTGAGTATGGACAAGTGCTTTTAGGATATTCATCCAGAAGATTTCCAATGTTGATTTTGTTTTTTTAGATGAAATGGGGTGGATACTGCATTAGTTTCGCTATTGGAGTGTGGGGTTTTAGTTTTTTTAATATATTCTGATGGTGGGAGCACCATGGATTAGAATTTTCCCTTTTAGTGTATGCATATGGTGGGGAACTCCATAAGGCTGAGAGGAGGAAAATTTGGTTCTTGGGTGATATCTCATTACAGACTAGTTACATGGAGAATCTTCTTGATGTTACAGTAATTATTTTTATTAGTAATCATGATTGGGTGATTTGAGCACCATGTGTTTGAGATCATCATAGAAAAGATTGTTCACTACTCTGGAGCATAACATGATGAACTGGTTGTGGAATAATAACACAAATGGGTCAAGATATATTGTTTAAAGGTTAATGATACTTATTGGGGATGATCATTGTTAAAGAGGTGATGTTATAAAACCCCATCCATTTCCAAATTATGAAATTCTTGGGGTTTTGGATTTTTGAGTTTGTAAGAAGGTTTATTTTGAGAATTGGGTTTTAGATTGATAATTTTATAGTTTGAGCATCCCGATAGGATATTGTTGGATATGGTTTTAGTTACAAGAAGTTCCTCTTGTTCTTTTCTATTTTAAAGGATCTTTCAGTAATATTTTTTATTATTTTGGACATTCTTTTGCAAAGTTCATGATTTTGTGTATAGGATTTAGGATAAACCAAGCACTACCCTAAGCATGGAGAACATTTCAGTTCTATTTGTATAGGTAATGGTTGTCTTTCATGGTTGGTGGTTTTTTTGTAGCCACAATGGAATTTATTGAGATATTTTCTGAAATGGGGAAGTGGATAATTAAGGTATGAAAATAGTTCATGTTTCCATACAAACCTATTAAAATTTCACTATCCTAACATATCTTAACCTCATTTTCTAGTAGGGTCACTGATATTTTCACATGTTAACTATTGATATAATTAAATGGTGTTTTTATCTTATCTTTATTTAGATAATATTGAAGATCTCTCAATCCACATGCTACGATTATCATCCTACCCAAAATAATAAAATAAAGAACACAAGACGTGATAATTTTATTTGGTTCACCCACACTAGGCTACGTCCAAGGATCACACATAGATGTTGTGTTGATGTACTGAAATCCAGTAATAATATTTTAGTGATAATTTTATTTTAGGTCACTCCTTTTCCTAGGGTCACTCATTTTCCTAGTTTAACTCTACTTACAAGGCTTAAGGTAAACTCACTACCACCTAATGGTCACACCTTTTATCTTCTCCCTTTGTGTTGGGACCACTTTTGTGTATGGTTGTATTTGTTTTCAAATATTGTCAGAAGTTTACAATATTATGTAATTTTAAGAAGTAGCTCCTAGTTTAATGGATGTTGTTGGAATTAATGATTTCTTGGGAATTGTTATGGATTTATAGCATTGGAATCCATACTTTTGAAATTCTCCATGTTGTTAAATCAGACGACTATTACAGTGGTACTAAGTTCAAAATACATGTATAAAAGGTGATACATTGTCTAAAAAAATGAAGATGGTTTAAGTATCATCTATTTTAGGATGATTGAAGTTCATTGGAATTATTATTCCAAAAATAATAAAAAGAATAAGAATGATGGTTGAAGATGAAGGGGTGAAGGGAAAGTATGTGTTGTCTTGGCATTTGAAGGTGTCCATGCATGGGTTTGATGTACTAAGGTAGCCATGCATTTTATATTAAGTATTTTTTTGTGGTTTAACCTAAAAAATTGGGCATCCAACTTAGTCAACAATTTAGCCTTGACCAAGAGGGAATGTGGGACTCAAGGTCAACCGCACCATAGGGAATCCCACTGGTTCTTCCGTCCAGCCGCATGAATGGTCATGTGTAAGCTCGTTGGAGTGCACAGGGGAGAGCCTGTGTATATTTTGGGGCAAAGTCCTATAGAGAGGGTGGGAATAGAGCACGCCTGTAGAATCCAGTCTTGAGAAGTATCGTGGAGGGAGAGAGAGTAATCTGAGCCACTGTTCGAGCATCTTGGTAGTTATTCTGTGCCTCGGTTGTGTTGTCATTTTGATGTCAGATGGAATTTTTAAAGAAGGGAGTAATCCTTTACGATCATCTAATCTCATGACTCTCTAATTTTATCACATCTTCCCAATCTCCCATAGCCTCTAACTTCAATCTATGTCGTGTTCATTTCATGAGTGTTGTCATTTTTCCTCCTTTTTCGGTGCCACTCATTAGAGAAGAAAGCTATATCACAATGGATGATCACTATCCATCGAAAGAGATCCCATTATCAAATTGAGATAATGCACACAACATATGGATTTCATGCATATAGATAACTCAATGGACAATTATCAACTAAATAAAATGAATTTCTAAGGTCACGTGGATGATTCGAGCCTAGTTTTGAATGGATAATTCATATATTTATAAGCACATACATGTGAAGAATACATCACAAAGAAGAAGGAAGTTATTTTTAAAAATAAACACTCCATATTTCATTTCACATCCTTAACGAGCATAAAAAATCATAAAATAAGAAGATCTCAACTATTAAAAGGAACATATCTTGTTGTGATTTGATTATGTGATAAAGGGAATAAGAGGTGGTGATCCTTGTCTATAAAAAGAGAGGCACTGAGCTTATTGAAGGTTGTTGTTTCATACTCCCTCATTCGAAAAAAAAGATCCTCTATGACCTTCTGTTTTCTGAAGGGAAATCAAGAACTGCAAACCAATCTAGGCTCATGAAGAAGAACCTCAAACCATCAAGACTTCATAAAGAAAGAACAGTAAACCATTTTGGTTCCATGATTGAGATCCACACTATCTGTGCATAGAAGAACAGTGCATCCCTTACATGAGGAAGATCCATGAACCATTCTATCTCTGTGGATAATATATGTACACCTTGTTCAAAGAATAATTGATAATCCTCTATGTGTAGAAGAAGAAAAAGAACACTGAGTAGTCTAATAAAACCCTCAGTGTGCTTTGTGGTGAAGATATGCAGAGCCCATGGGTTAGGTGCTCCTGTTTTCTTGTTGAATGACTACACTATTTTTAGGAGTTTGTTTGTGAGGAAAATAATTCATGCATGACGCACATGGACTTATGTGCATAATTTGAGACACCTAAGTGTGCATGAATAAGTTTGACAATGGAACTACACCCATTCAGGTTTTCATGGATAAAAGAACATGTGGATGAATATTTGTGCATGGTTGAACCAAAAGTGAAGAATAATGAGTTTATGAGATAAGGGGTAGTACATGCATGCATTCACTCATGTGAATTGTTTTAACATACTTGAGACAGTGTGTGTGTGTGTGTGTGTTGACTTTTGGAGAATTAAGAATTAAAAGTGAAGAGGATGTGCATTATTTCAGGCATACATATAATGTTGGATCATTTGAGATACCCAAAACACTCTTGAATTTTGATCATTAATACATGTAATCTGACTAGTTTATAAGTCAAGAAAAGGTTTATAGGTTAATGTTCAAGATCGTTATTTGTTAACATTGAGGTTTTGGTGCAATTCAGTTAAAATAATAATAATTTCACCAAGAAGAAGAAAAAATAATTGATACTACATGAAATGTTGATATTGTGTATCAATGAAGAATAAGAATAGAGTCTCCCAGATTGGAGATTGATAATTATTCAGGGCAGTCTAACTATGATGATGTTATGCTGAGCTTGTCCTTGTTGTTTTTACAATCACAAAATTAGTTTGTGATTCTAGAAATAAGATGGGGAGGTTTTAGTGTAGTTGGTTTTTCACTGAAGTAGAAGGAGAAGAATATTGTGTTGTGATCAAGGTTTCTGCTGTAAAGAAGTAAAAAGGGTTACTTTCATGCTTCTAGGAAAGTTATGAGTGAAAAGTGTAAGAAGAATGCAGCATTGTGACATCCAATAGGTCTCAATATGTGGATGAATTTATTGGTTTCAAAAACCATTTTCAATAGAGATAAGTTGGTTTGGGATGGAAATATAAAGATCCATCCAGGAGGTGTAAAACATTTACTATTGGATTTTTTTCAAAGTGCCTCATGATAGTAATGGTATATCCTTCTCATTGTAACCACACAAAGGATTATTTTCTAGTGGTTCTGTGGTCATGATTATTTTCGGCCATGCCAAGGATGTATCTTCTCTTATTTAGTAGTGAACCTTGTAAAAATATCATGTGAATATTTTTACAGATGTCGTATTATTTCATTCACCATGGAAAATGGAACAAGAGAATTAAGATCCTAATAGGTCAATGGGTACGGGCATAAAAATCAAGAATTGAATTAAAAAGTCCTCAAAACTAATTCACCCCCTCTAAATGCTAGACATAACCCAAATTATTCCTTTAAATTGGTATCAGAGTGAGGTTCAACTATGTTGGATTCTCTTTTGAAGTCTTGAGTTTCATTCCTAAGTCAATAAAAAAGTGTAGTTTTGGTGAATATCTAGTTGCCTCTGAGAATAATTCTATATCTACCAAGACCTTGATGGATATGAAAAATAAATATAAGAGAAAGTGGAAGAATTAATCCCTATTATCTAAGAATAGGATGTATATGTTCCCCCATACCTTGATGAAAATGAAGACATATCAAATATGGAATGTAATGAGAAGGTGGATCATGTTTCTCCTAAGATTACAGATAAAATTCCTAGCTCTAGTGACTAGAAGGTACATGTGAGTACATTTGAGAACTATTCTCATGATGAAAATTCTAGCCCAAGTGCGGGTGATACTGAATCTACAAATTCTAAATAATTATAGATTGATAGATTAATAGTCATTCTTCATGGAATTACTGAAGAAATTGCCTACCTTTTTTGTAGAGTATTACAATGTATGCTGGAAGATATAACCTATCTAGAAGAAGAAACTAATGTTTTGGAGGAAGTATTGCATGTAAAGATTTTTGTATATCTGAAGCTCTCCAGACAGGTTATATCCATTGAAGCAACAAAGAGGTACTTTGAAATGAGTTCCTCAAACTGGATTAAAGAGGTTTAAAATAAAGGAGTTAATAAGATTCTTGAAGAAAATGTCCAAGAACATTCAGATAAGCTAGAGATGAGCACTGAAGTCAAGGGTTTATATTTAGAAGAAACATCGAAGAAGATAAAGGAACTTGACTCTCTGATTTAGAAAAATGTTAACCTTCTTAAAGATGAAGTTGAACGAATGAAGAAGTCTTGTGAAAGAAGATGATTATAATTGAAGATCAGAGAATAATCCTCAATATAAAATGTCTAATATTAGAAGCTTAGTTTATCACTCTTGAGAATACACATATTAACACTTCACTAAAGAATGAAATAATTTATAATATCACTCAATGTTTATTTTAGGATTCTATGGTTTAATAACCTCCAACATGTGATAAGAATTTCATGCAATATTTCAATGATCTATAACACGTAGATGAAAATGAAAAGGTACCATCCATACCATCATGTATTCATGTTTCTAAATATGTTCCCATAACCAGTTCTAGTTCGAAGATTAATTCAAAATATTTATGGATGAAGAAAGGTGATGAGAAACCTACCACAATGATTATGGTGGATAAGAGAAAGAGTATGTAATATAGTTCCCTATAGAGATCACAACACATCTTGAAGAATACCCAACAAACTTATACAAAAGATATCAAGAAATCAATATTTGTGGTTCAACGTTGGTGCTGAAAAATATTTTTGAATTTTGCATTAAATTGATGGTATACTCCTCAAAATTTAAAATCACAAAATAGGACTATCTAAAGATATAGAAATCCAGTGAATATGAATCAACATTCATAGGTCCAGAAGCATCTATATACTGAAAGAATATTTGGAATGATTAATAGCATCTATGATATATGAAATGTAAGTGGTCACAAGGTATATTCATGGTTATATCAACATATATCGAAAGTTGATAAGAAAAGGAGATCAAAAAATCTGGCTAAGAATAAATAAGCTTCCTTGGGAAGTTATCAGAATAATGTTGTAAAAAAATTCTCCCAAGAATATTCCATGAAAAAAGGGGATAAAACCTCGGATTTGAAATCCAAGATGTTAAAGAGTAGTGCATCCAAAATAACTACTAAGAAGTATGACATTCAGAAGAATCCATGTCGAAAATAGAATCATTATTCCATAACTCCTAATGATATTTTATTGATCTATCCTGAATATTTGGAAATAATGAGAAAAATGGAAGATGAAAAAGATAGTGCAAAATATGAATATAATATTCCACATGAGGAAGAAAAATTTAATGTTAGGTTTCAAACAAAAGGAAAAAATTGTGTTAAAGAAGTCATATGTGAAAGATGAAAGAAATATGGTCACATTGAAAATGGTTTTTTAACCTTATTACTATAACAAGAATCGATTTTAAATAGCGTAATTGATATATCATCCATTACGGTTGTTAAGAACAAAATTTCTCCACAAAAAGAATAAGAGGATGTGAATTGATTCATCTTTTCTCAGCATAAATCAGAACACAATTTTAGATGTGCAAGTGTGAATTATGTACCAAATGAATAATCTTGGTTGAGAGAACCATCTCAACCTTGATGTTCACATTGATAAAGAAAGGAGGTCCAAACTTATTCCCTTTAATCATTTATTATTGTATTTGTTTTTATAATACATATAATTGAAGTTGAATAATGTTTTTAGGGGGATAACCTAATAAGTAGTGAGTTTTTTGAATTCTTGATAGCGAAGCTAAAGAAGCTTCCATACTTGGATGATTCTTCAATTGATATTAAAATATTAATATGATGAAGGATCTCCTTTGATAAAGATGATGGGGATTGTTTCTCTTGATGGGGAGACAAATGATGAAGCCTCTAGAGTTATCATTTCAATTAGTATCAAATTTAATTACTCTGGGGATTACATGAAGATCATTTCTTTCAAAAGGTATGTCATTTCATAATCTATAATCCTTGGTTACTCAAAATAAATATCATCATATAAAGGGTGAGTAACTGAATCAATCATCAACATAAAAAGAATAAAAGTGCCCCTGTGTCACTTATCCTACCTATAGCACTTGAATGTTTCAAATCTATTTGTTTCAGTGAGTCTAAGAGTTTCTGGTTGATTATTATTAAAATAATTTCATATCACATTCAATATATTTAGCTTAGAATGAATGTGGAAAGACCCTTGAAGACAAGTACATGAGTTCTCGTCTCATAAGGTGTCATGATTTTTGGGTAATGAAATGCTTTATTGTCTAAATCAAATCTCTTGTTTTCTACACTGAGCAATGGTCAAGCAGACTTAGAGTGAAATGATGTAAGTCACATTGCCTAAGAATTGATTGATTCCCTTTTCATGTGAGCTTTGTATTTCATTTCAATAAGGGGGAGAGAAAGTGAAATGAATTTTTGAAAAGTGAAAGGGTGATAAAAGGAATAGTCGAGGTGGTTGATAAGGTTCACATATTGATATTGACACATTCATTTGAAAGAGAAAACTGAGTTTTTTCATTAAATAAAAATTTGGGAATTTTTGGGTCCACTTTTCTGTATGGTTGTTTTTTTTCAAAGATTTTTAGAAGTTGTCATTGTTGAGAAATATGGAGAATTAACTCCTATTTTAATGGATGTTGGATGAAGTGATGATGCCTGGAAAATTATTATGGATTCCTATAATTGGATACCTTTCTTGGGAAATTATCCATGTTATTAAATCAGACAATTGTTGTACTGGTCCTAATTTCAAAATATGTATATCAAAGGTGATACATTTTCTACAATAATGAAGACGTTTGAAGTATCATCTATTTTAGGATGAGTGATGTTCTTTGGAATTTATATTCCAAAAATTATAATAAGAAGAAGAATTATGGTTGAAGATGAAGAGAAGAATGGAAAGTGTGCATGGGCTTGACATTAGAAGATGATCATGCATGAGTTTGATGTTCTAAGGAGGCCATTAATTTTATACTATGTATTTTTATGTGGTTTACCCAAAAATTTGGATATCTTACCTAGCTAACCAGCTAGCCTCTACAAAGGGAGTATGCAAGACTCAAGGTTGACCATGCCCAAAGGAAGCTCGTTAGGTCAGCCGACTAGCCATATGAAGGGCCGTGTGTAAGCCCACGGGAACACATGGGGGTGGGCCCATGCATAGTTTGGGCCAAAGGCCTATAGAGAGGGTTTCCATAGAACGTTCCCATAGAATCTAGTACGTGACAGTACCGGGGAGTTGGAGAGACTAATATGAGTCACTATTCAAGTAGCTTGATTATTATACCACTCCTCAGCGGCATTGTTGTTTTGATGTGGCACGTAATTTTTAAATAAGGTAGTGATCTTGGCCGCTTATCTAATCTCATTTCTCGCTCATTTGATCGTGGGAATCTGATCTCCCGCAACCTCTGCCTTTAAACTCTGGCATGCCCTTTTCATCAGCTACATCTTTATCCTCCCGTTGCTACTCAACACAAATGCCTATCACCAAAGAATAAGGTTGTATCACCATGGCTGATCATAGGACATCGAAAGAGCATCTCAATATTGATCCAAGATCATTCATGAAATATACGTCTTACATGAATGTAGAGAACTCAAAGAAGAAGTCTCAGCCATAGAAAACAAAGTTACGAGGCCACGTGGATGATTCTATCTTGGTTTTGAATTGATATTTCATGAGTTTATAAACACAAGCACATGAGGACAGCATCACGAAGAAGAAGGCAGTGATCTTGAAAAAGGAAACATCCCATATTTCTTGGCATATCTTTAATGGGCATGGAAAATTTTAAAATCCAAAGATCATGTCCATTAAAATGAACATGTCTTGGGGGGATTTGATTGTTGATTAAGAGGAGAATAGGTGATGATCCTCATCTATAAAAATAGAGGTACTGAGCATATATAAGGCTACTATCATCCACTCTCTAGATCTCTTGTTAGAAAAAAATCCTCTACGAGCTTCTATTTTGGGAAGGGATTGAAATAACTACGAACCATTCTAGGTTCTTGAAGAAGAGTCATGAACCATAAATGATTCATGAAGAATGAACTGCGAACCATTATGGTTCCACGAATTATATTCTTACTCTATGTGCATAGGAGAACCATACATCCCCTATGTGAGGAAGATCCATGAACCATTATGGCTCTGTGGAGATAATCTTCACACACTATGCAAAGAAGAATTATGCATCGTCTATGTGTAGAATAAGAACAAGAATAGTGAATGGTTTAGTCAAACCCTCTGTTTGATTTGTGAAGAAGACCTGCAAATCCCCTGGGTTGGGTGTTCCTATGTTCATATTGAAAGAATGCACTATTTGTAGGAGTAGGTTTGTGAAGAGAAGAAGGCATGCATGATTCACATTCACTTATGTGAATAATTTGATACTGTCGAGTGTGCATGAATATGTTGGACAAGGTAACAACACCCATTCTAGTTTTTTGAGAATAAAATCATATGTGGATGAATTGTTGTGCTTGGTTTCACCAATATTGAATAAGATTGAGTGTACGAGACAATGGGTAGTACATACATGCATGCATTAATGTGAATTTTTGAACATACCTGAGGCAGGGTATGTGTGGGAACTTTTCATGAATGAAGAATTAAAATTAATTAAGATATGCAAGGTTGTATGCATATGTAAAAATTTGGATCATTTGAGATACTTGAAGCACTCTTGAATATTGATCATTAATACATGTGATCTAAATCAGTTAGAAATCCAGAAGAGGCTTAGAGGTTAATGTTCAAGATCATTCTTTCATAACATTTAGGTTTTAGTACATCTAGTTAAATAAATATTAACTGCACTAAGAAGAAGAGAAGAGTACTGATACTACGTGCAATATTGATAGTGTGTATCAAGGAAGAACAAAAATATATTCTTCCCAACTAGAGATTTATCATTATTTATAGAAGTATAATTGAGATTATTCTAATGTAATCTAGTCCTTATTGTTTTGAGAATCACAAGAGGATTTTATGATTCTAGTGAGAAGAGGAGGAGGTTTCAGTGCAGTTAGTTTTTCACTAAAGAAGATGGAGAATAAGATTGTCCGGTTATCAAGGTTTTTTCTATGAAAAAAGTATGAAGGGTTACATGCATTATAATAGGAAAGTAAAAAGTGAATAGTGCAATAACAAAGATGCATTGTGAAATCTAATAGGTCTTAATAGGTAGAAGGCTTTATTGGTGTTTCAAACCCTTTTCAATAGGGAGAAGTATTTCTTTGAAGGTAGTATAAAGATCCAGCCAAGAGCTATAAAACATATACTATTGGATTGTTTTAAATGTTCCTCATGAGGGTAAGGGTATATCCTACCCATTGTAACCACAAAAAGGGTTGATTTATAGTGGTTCTGTGGTCAGTATTCATTCCAGCCTTGCTACGGATGTAGCTTCTCTTATTGAGTAGTGAACCTTGTAAAAATATCTTGTGCCTATTTTTACTGATGTCATATTATTTCATGAAACAAAGAAAATAGAATAATAGAATCATGATCCTAATAGTTTAATAGGTATAGGGATAAAAAGATGGAATATAATTAAAAATTCCTCAATGCTGATTCACAACCCCCCTAGTGATAGACATATCTCAAATCAGTCATTTACCTTTTATCACTACTTCTAAAGGACAAGCTATTTGTCACATAGGCCAATCCAAGACATCACTTTCTGAAATATAATTTACTAATTAGTGATTATTGAGATTCTCACTACTATTTCACAGCCTAGTGGTGAAAATAACCAATTTAGCTTCCTCACTTTCTCTACTAAACTAGTAACTAGTCTTTAAGTAATACTAAATTCCATTGAAAAGGCTTGAAATGATTTCCAATGACTTTCTATATTGTTATCTTAATGTGAGTGACCAATACTCACATTCATGCAACTTCCACAATTCATCTATATTTCATTGTGTCATGAAAATTTACACTTTCATGCAACCTTTCCACTAATTTCAGGAAACGTTCCGATTACTCATGAAACTTTTCAATTTCATATACCTTGCACGATTTTTTGAATCTTGGTAAATGTTCACAGAACCCCCTTGTTCCAATTGACACAAGTTTGTTTCTTCATGTAACTAATTTCTGTATGAATGATTCATGTATGAATAACTTTGGTGAACCACTATAGAGAATTGAGATCATTAAAATATTCATTTATGATTTGTTTCTATAAAGGATTGGGGTAGTTTCTTATTTATATAATTTTTCCCCTTCCTGAAATTCCCACACTCACCACATACCTTTTTTGAAACATTTCCCTTCTTTTTTGTAACTATCAATATTTACAAAGAATTACAGAATTTTTTTTTTCTGTACACATCCAAAAAACATGGCTCCTTTATGTATGTCCCTTCCTTAATGAAACATTATTTCATGAATCATAAAATCATTCATGAATTTCATTCCTTTTCAATATTTTTATGGGTCATTCTTTAAACTTTATTTTCACAAAACATTTATGTCCCTCCAAATTTTGGATCCTAAAATTTTGGTAAACACTGGGAAACATCACCACCTAATACATGTAACTTTATGTACACATCCCAGATCATGCATTCCTTTTTCTTATATATTTTTCAACAAACTATCAATAATCATACTAGAACTTCATCATGAATAATTCTTGATACAGCACTATCTATATACTTTACTATCATGGATATCATTAACCCATCTCTCAGCATAACTGGAATCAACATTCTGGGTTTTCAAATTTCATTATAAAATTCACCGCTTTCACTTAATTAGGAACATAAATATCTCATAAAACTATTGATATGATGAAAAATAAATAAATTGTGCACCACCACACCATATTAATGGAAGAACCTCATCCCACACACCAACTCACCATTTTTGACAATGAATCCAACACACAACACTAGGAAACACTTGTTCTCATTCGTGTCCAACATATAGTTTGAGGGAAACCATAGGGATTTTAAAGGAACCCATGTGAGTTATCCTAGATCAATGACTTGACATGGGGTTTGTGCATGGTTAAAGAAAAACCATTTTACTTTCTTTATAGGGTTTTAGTTATGATTTTTCATAATTGGTGCATGGTTGGTAAATTGTGTGAACCTACTATGATTCCCCAACCCAAACCACCAAGTTTGAGTCAAAGAGACACGTGACCTCATGTATTCCACCCTATATACAAGAGGCTTCTTACTAGGATATTGGTTCTAATCATCATCAGTGGGGAGACTATACCCTCAGTATCATGTCCATACACAAGTAATAATAAAATATAACATCTTAGAGTAATAATATGAAAGAAAACAATATCAAATGGAATACTTGTCACATAACAAATAAACAATCGGGATCTCTATATGGAAATCCCAACCATAGTATATAGAGTGAATGAAAATAAATAAATAAAACTATGGTATCCTACAAACTACATCTAGATACCAATCCCATATACATAATATTTGGATCAACAATCTTCAATGGGACCCTTTCCCTAGAATTGATCACTATACATGAAGTTTCCACCTGAATAAATATTCCTGTATAGGGTGTGAGTAATTAAACACTGTAGGAAACCACAAATGCATCTTCAAAAAAATGTGCACATGTATAAAATGTTTATTACTTGATGTTAGCTAATGTTGAATAAATCACAATGAAACATATACCAGGAACATGTGTCCTAACCAAGAGACCATGATCCCCAATTATACTTGATTTTTCTACATTCTATAAGGATGGTTAGCAAGTTGGAAATGATAAAGAAATAACCACATGGATAGTGACATGTCACTTGGAATCCCCATGGAATTGAGTGAACATTATACTTTCCATCAACATGGTATAATGTTTCAGCATATTACCCCTTACCCTCAAGGTGTTGAGTTCTATTTGGTCCATAAGGCAGTCATTCTCTTACCCTATGTAGGGGTCCACCACCATCATCATCTCATGCCATGTTCACACCCCCTATAAGGGGTAATCATAACACGATAGTCAAATATCATAAAATACCAATAAAACCACCAATAGTGTGATAATACACATAACAATTAATAGAATAATAATACAAGCATACTATGGAATCAGGAGAACATATTAACATCATACAAAAAAATGTGATCATCATCAAGAATGGTAATAAGGCTGAATGGCCTGAAGGCCTTCTTTTTTATTTTATTATGGATAATCACCCCTATTAAGGGTTGAAGGGGAACCCGTACATGACCTGTAGGCCCAAGGAAAAAGGCCCGATAAGCCCGCAATACATGACCCAAATTCCTAGAAGAATACCATGCCCAAAACAACAATAATGGTAGCAGGCTATTTTGGAAATACTCATGGAATCCAGGATCATATATTGGTATCACAGTAATGACCACACCCATAAAAAACCATCAGTAAAGAATAAAAAGTAATTACAAAAATATATAAATCAAGTAAATAAGATAATACATGGGCCTCAAATGATAAATAGCATAATAATTCAAGGTTATTGATGAAAAACTCCAAGGTTTATCAAAGGATATGAGACTGATCATGCCACACACCCACAAAGAACAAGATCACACTTCAATGAAACCTATTTTGGTTCTGGTTTTTCAAGAAAGAAGTTTATAATAGAGTTTCTTGTGAATTACTATTCAAGAAGGTCATTCTACAATCACATACTTTAAGGATTCCATTTATGGAATTAATTCTGATTTATGTTAAAGAAAGAAACATCAAAACACTAGATTTTTTATTGATTTAAGAAAATATTATGAATTCCTCACTAATTATAGAATAAATCGTTAGTTCTATCCAATTATCCTTAATATTTCATCAATACATCAAAAAAAGGAGATTAAATATGAGATCCAAGAATAATAAGGTCTCATGATGATCGTTCTAAAGAAACAAACTCTGAAATGTACATAGTTCTTTAGAATTATAACTTCAGTCAAATGTGGTTGTCATTAACAAATCAATTCCTCCACCATTATACCATATAATCATAAATGTATAAAGGTTACATCATCGATCTTCCATTATGAAGACATTTATAATGGCGATTTAGGAACACTTTCCCATAGAATATTTTTTATTGATGGTGGATCTTGATTTAGTCAAGAAATGATGTCAAATTACATGATCCACCACAGATCGATGAATAAAGGGACAAAAAATCATTGGATATTCACGGAAAATAAATATTTGAAATAGATCCATGCTCATCTGTCAAGTAGGAAGACGGATTTGGATTGGATCAAAGAATATCCTACTATTCTAGTATCACCTAAACATTCCAACGAAGAATGAACAGGGGGATGTGAATGAGATAGTTACATATTAAATAATGGAAGTATCTTATTAAAATTTTCTAAATAAGGGTTAGAATATGGGTATTAAATGGAGGTAAAACTTAACAGAATAAAGACCTGTGAGGTTAATTTAATGCACTCCTCATCTAGACACATCATATGGATGGTGGCACCACTAGTAGCCCAGTTCGCCTGGAAGAATACTGGGAATTATGCCTCATCAACTAACTATCTAGTGGGGTCTTCTAAAAAATGAAGACCAACTGGAACCCCACCAGTTGGTTGTTGGGTTACACTAAGGATCCAATGGCTATTTTCAAGACACCACAAGGACATTCCCTCATCAACTATTCCACCTTTGTTTCTCGAACCCATAGTCACTAAAAATAATCCTCTTCAGAACCCATATTAAAGAAGAATAAAACGATAAAGGATATTTTTGTTAACCTTAACATATCATACATAAAAATTGTGAGGATGATACAATTCTACCCCAATAATGACTTAACATACTCAATAAGTACCTTCAAATATTTTACTCAAACAACTTAGGACACTGAGATTGAACATCAGCCTCTTACTCCCATGTTTCCTCTTAAATCCATCCATGATTCTATAGAATTCGGACTAGTGGTAATATATTTCCTCAAATCAATTTTGTAGTCCAATATTTAATCTACAATGGGATCTCTACATATGATGTGTTAGGATATAAATCAATATCCTTGTAATCAATGACATGTTTACGGTCAAGCATGTACCTCTAGAGTTGTAACACATTAAACAATTCATGCATAACTCGACAGTAAGAAGGACTATCCATGCCAAATGCGATCATTAAAACCCATTTGATGATATTTAAGGGTCCAAAATATGGTGGCATTATTCTTCCTTGCTTCCATAAACATTAGTGGCTGAATAGAGCAGTCACTATTAGGGAGAACTGATCACCTACTACAAACAACAAAATAATCCTCATATGGTTAGAATATAACATCCTTATTCTCTAAGTAGTGATCAGTATCTTCTAAATTAGCTTCACTCTCTCATAGTTATCTTGTACAAAACAAGACCTCATCATTACTACCTCATGCCAATAGTGCAGTGAATAAAACTACTTTATGTAAAGTGACTTATATGGTTCCATTTAAATAAAATCCAAGTAACTATTGTTATATATGAACTCATACAAGGATATGCGATCATCCGAATCTCTGATTAAGTCTAGGGTACAATCCCGAATCGTATCCTCTAATATGTGAATCATGTGCTCAAACTATCTATCTGTCTAGGTTTGGTAGGTAGTTCTCAATATCAGTTGAGTGCCTAAGACCTTGTGTAAGCACTGTAAAAGGCATGATGTAAAACTAGTTTCTCTATATAATACAATAATAAATGGAACTCCACAAAAAATATTATCTCACATACATAAATCCATCCCATCTCATCTACTGATTGATTATCAAAGATTGGTATGAAATGGGAAACTTTCATTAGTTGATTAGTAATTATCAAGATTGTATCATAACTCCCAGGGTCCTAGGAAACCCCATCAAAAATTTCAATATGACATCCTCCCAATTTCACATAGGAATAATAAATGGATAGAGAAAACCACTAGGCCACTGGGGATTATCCTTTATCCTTAGTAGTTAAGGCATTGGGAAATAAATCCAGCAATGTCCCTCTTCATCCCTAACCATAATAAATACCACCTAAATGCATCATACATTTTTTTCACACCATGATGTACCACCTTGTTAGAGGTATGTAAGTGTCACATTATCTATTCCATGATGAAAATAAGGGCAACAACTCTCCCATATACAATGTTAACATTACCATTTTCAAATGACCACCTAGGTATTGGGTCACCTCTAGCTAGTATTTCCCACATTAAATCATACTCAGGGTTATATTCTTAACTAGCCTTCACCATGTCTACATGGGATGAAGTGATCTCTAATGGAGTAGAATCCCTAGATCCCTAGTCCTCGGAATCATCCATCTTCAAATCGGGAAAAAAACTCATCAGGTGACACTGTTCTTCATAAGGCCACTCACTAAGCTTCTGAGATATTAGCATATTATGACTAAGAGCATTTGAAATGACGTTACCCTTGCATGGTTCATAGTTTATCCAAAATTCCAATGTCTAAAATAACTCTACCCAGTTCCTCTACCTCAATTTTAGGTCCCACTATGTGAAGATATATTGAAGGCTCTTCTGGTCAGTTTATATAATAGGCCACTCACTGAAGAGATAATATCACTAAGACTTCAATGTGTGGACCAAGAACAACATATCCAAGTCAGTTGTAGGATAGTTTCATTCATGGGGTCATATTTTATGTGACCCATAAGCTAATAACTTCTTCTTTTTCATCTGTACTTCTCCCAAATAAATTACTAATGCATCATATAAAAAATCACATTTGATCCCTAGTTCTAGAAGTATCAAAAATAGATAATATTCAACAACCTATTCATATCAAAAAATAAATTTTCACACTATTGTGACCAGTATAACTTCACTCACTTTATTAGTCATGTCTTGGGTGTTGATAAATGAGAGAAGTTATGGATACAACATTGGTAGTAACTATATAACCCTAGAATTCTATTAATCTCAAACACATTTATATGATGTGTCTAGGATATCACTACCTCAAATTTATATTGGTCCATGGATATACATGTCTTAGAAAAAAATGAACCATGAATTTTATCTCCCAAATCCAAATGTTACACTTGGAAAGGTTAGCATAAAGTTGGTGAGATTGAAGTGTACTTGAGACTACCTCAAAATTTATGGAATTATGATCTAGGGTTGGTAAATAGAAGATGATTTATTCAATTAATACCATGAAAAATGAGTCAAGATATGGCAGAATATCTTTTTCATGAGATCCATAAACACTATCAGTGCATTCATCAGTCCAAATGAAATAATTATGTAATCATATATCCCATGCTTTCTCTTAAATTCTGTCTACATTATGTCCTCTTATCTAACTCACAATTTGTGATATCCTGACCAAAGATCAATCTTGGAGAACCAAATGGATCCAATTATGTGATAAAATAGATCATTGATCCAAGGTAAGGTATATTTATTCTTCACCATTACCTAATTTATTTTCTGATAATCTGTGTAGATTAAAATACTACCATATACCCTATTAGAGAACAAGAGAGGTGGACCACATGGTGAAGTACTCATCCTGATAAAGCCTTTCTGCTCCTAGTCCTCATGTTTCACCTTGAGATCCTTAAACTCAAATAAATACATATGATAAGGGATGTTGAATTGGGTTTCTCATATGAAACAAGATATATATCACATTTAAATCCACTTTCAAGTGGAGTCCTATGAAGTCTTATAGGAATAATTCTTCATAGATATCCACAATTGGAAGGAAATATAAGGGGGATTCCACTGATGCTACTAAAATAGAGAATCCAACCATTTGTTTCATGATCATTCCGAGCTGACTTAATTCTTGCCCCACTCTACCTACTTCTAGTTTTCATTCTATAATTATCATATACTTCTCTTCCATCATTAAATTGAAAGATAAAAATCTATAATAGTAATCAATGTTTTCTTATAAGATATCAAGTTATTCCCTACCACTAATCACATATAATATTACCATCTCGAGTTTCAGGAAGTCCACTAGATGTCCATAACTAAGGATGACTAAATGAAACTCTTGTAGTGGATGAAGATAGTCTACGTTAAAGACTAATGGTGCATTTATGGGAATTAACTTAGGGGATAACATGAATGGTAAGTAAATTCCAGAAATTCATTTTTTAGATATAATGGAATTGGAATCACTACTGTGAAATAAGGTAGTTGATAATGTAGAGGTTATCAAAACTATACCTTAAAAAACATATGGTCCATCACCACCATTTTCTAGTGTCTAATAAACTATATAAACATGGAATTCTTATGATCCATGATCTTATACCTAAGACACCTAACCAGTCTATGTTGTCATTTATCTAAGCCTACTATTGAGAACTTGATTCAGATCCCTTGACCATAGATCATGTCAATCATTCACCCTTGTGGAACCTTGGATGAGAATCTATACAAAAAACTGGGGGAGATTCCACTTCTTATAACATTGATCACACATGGTCTGTGGTTCTATACAAAACATGTGATAATTCCATACCTTTCCACATTTAAACCACTATGGAACTCTACTGGAGTGTTTGAGGAAGTTTTACTCTACTCCACCTTCATACCACTACTCTGAGGAAAATCCCATGTCTTAGTATTTCTTCTACCATGGGAAATTCATACCAAAGTCATACAAATTTCAAACGACTGTGTACTAATGAGTGGAAGAATAATGACTAATTGTTCCTCTTCTAGAGTCTTCTCTATAGTCAATACCTTATACAAACCCTCTATGAAATTAGATAGGTTGAAACTCTAAACCATACATCAGATGTCGGGATGAAGTTGTATCTTTAACATCCGATAATTTTTTCCCTCATTTATAGACAAGAGAGGAGAAAAGTAAATAAGCTATACAAACTGATTGTAGTATAAAAATACTATCATGGACCCCTACTATATCTCCATGAACTCTTGCGCTATGTCTAGATTTGTCATATTAGGAAATAATTCCCTATAGAAAGGGTCCTTGAAGGCCTAATAGATGAGACCCTAACCTTTTCTACCATGTACCATGATGCCCCACTAATTCATTGTGGATCCCTATATCATGAACGCTAAAAGATTCACTTTCCATCCCACTGGTGTCTCAACGAGGATAAAGACATCATCGATAATGCCTATTGGGTCCTCAACATCTGTCGGTCCTCCATTTCACTAAAATGATAGTGTATTATAGAGATGTAAGTCTCTAGAATATTCATCCATGGACCTTAGTACCCCTTAACCCCAGATAAAAACAGGTGGGGTGGCTCTCGGCTGAGGTGGTCATACTTCATAAACCACTAGAGTAGGTGTGAGAGCATGTGCTTATGTATCCTCCAGTATAGAAAGTGGTGGAATAGGGGTCTCCTCCCTAATGGGAGTACCCAAACCATATTAGTTGGTGGTATCATCAGTCTTCTATGAGGTGGAATATTCTTTAACATGAAGGTAAATATTTTACCAATTAACATAGATTTTAATTTTTCTAAGGGATCACATAAAGGTTTCACTATGAGTTTACCCATAACTCAAGGTGTATCCCTCCTAGAAATAACTAATGTCTCAAATAATACATGTTAGTCTTAGTAAAAAATATATATATAAAACATAACTTTATTCCCAGGTTCTACAAATGAATACCAACATAGACATATCATGATAGGATGGAAAAACAAATATATCACAAAAAATATTATACAATTCTATCTTGAATAGATACAATAATTCAAGGTTTTAAATTAAAAAACTAATATAAAATGAAACAAGAGGTATATAAATAAAAAATTAACCTATGTTTCCTTTAATTATGCATGAATTAATATAGAAATATATAAAAATGTAACAATAATCCCATTAGTAGTAACTCAAAGGTCCATTACACATGTGTGGGCTAGACACATCACAACTCCCCTAATCAAGTCCCATGCACCCTACCTCCTTTCTACCAAGTCCTTGGTTTGTCAAAAATGAAAATAAGAAAATTATTTCCCTGATACAATTGTGTAACACCCTTTCCCAAACCATTAGTACCAAGACATAGAGTCACGTGACCTCATGCATGCCTCCCCATATGCAACATGCTACTGACTAGTAGAGAGGGTCTTATCATCATCTGTGGGGATACTATACCTTTAGTATCAAGTGATTTCATACATAATTATAAATATAATATAATATCTTAGATTAGTAATGCAAAATAAAACAATATCAAAAGGAAAACATTTCATATAACAAATAAACAATCAGGTTCCCTATGTGGAATTCCAAAACAGAGTATATATCATAAAACAAAATAAATAAATAAAATTGTTTTATCCTTGAGAGTATATCCTAATATCATTCCTAGTGCCATGATCCTTGATTGAGTCATCTTCCATAGACACCTTTCCCTTTCCTGGATCCCTATACATGAAGTCTACACATGCATCCAAATGTTCATATATGGTGTGAGTAATAAAACCTATTAGAGAACCACTAATACATCCTTAACCAAATGTGAATATGTATTATAGGTGTATTCAATAATTTAAATCAATTCCTATTTAATCATAGACAATCATCTAATGAGAACCCATGTGATAGCCAAGACATCAAATCCCCAATCATACCTACTTTTTGACTATGCTATAAGCATTGTCAAGAAGTTGAAAATTATCAAGAAATATCCACAAGGATTTAAATGTGTCCCTCAGAATCCTTAATAAATCAAGTGAGCATACTACTCAACATCCATAAGGAATCATGTTCCAGCCCATTACCTGCTATCCCCAAGGAATCAAGTTTTACTTAGTTCACAAGGATATCATGATCCTACTCTATATAGGTGTTATCTACCATTATTGTTGAATATCAGGTGCACTCCCCCTCTATGGGGTAATCATACGATGATGGTCATCTATCATAAAATACCAAGAATGACCTCATGTTTCCTGGTAACACACATAATAGTGGAGATCATAGTAAGATATGAATGACTTGGAATCCTAATAATATAGCATCATCATATAAAAACATGTGATCATCATCAAGAATGGTAACATTCTACTATAACTATACACATGGAATCAAGTATCATATATTGTTATCATAGAAATGCACACACCCACAAATAGTAACTATTTATCAAGAATAATAAGTCATTCCAACATAAGAGGAATCAAGGAAATAAGAGAATACATGGGTCTAAATTGATAAGGAGCATCCAATCTCATGGTTTTTATGAATAATGTTAAGGTTCATGAAATTATTAGAGATGAATCATTTCACATACCCATGGATAAAAATGTAACCCATAATGTATGTATATTTTTTTCCAATTCATCAAGAAAAAGTTTTTGAATGGAGTGTCAAGATAATTCCAGGTAAATAAGGTCATTCTAGAATCATGTACCAGAAACATTCTATCGACGAAATAAACTCCGAGGTATGTTGAAGTAAGAAATGTTGAAACACTGGAATCATTGATGGTTCAAGAAAAAATCATTAATTCCTTTATAATTATGGAAGAAATCCTCATGTCAAGAAAATTTTCATTGATATATCATAAATACATCAATATAAGAGTGATTCAAAATGAGATTCACTAAGAATAAGTTTTCATGATAATAATTTTAGAGAAAATCACCAAAAACATCCACCATTATTGATAATTATAACTCTGGTCAAAGCGTTCTATCATTGACATGTAAAATCCTCCACCAATATAACCCCAAAATCATCAATGGATTAAGGTTCCATCCTTAATATTTCTTCAAGATGAGGTTTAGGGTTTTGATTCATGAACACTAACCTATATAATGTTCATTGATGATGGTAAATATCGATTTGGTCATGAAATGATGTCAACTTTTTGGATCCATCATTGAACTGTGGATAAAGGGATAAAAAATTATTGGATATTCATGGAAAATATAGATCCAACATAAATTCAATGCCTCTATCAAGGAGAGAGATGGATTTTTCAGGGATTTATGAATATCTTACCAATCTAGACTTACCCAATAATTCCAATGATGAATGGGAAAGGGGAGGTGAGTGGGAGAGTTAAAGAGGCTAGATGGGAGGTATCATATTCAAATTCAGTTCATAGCGTTCATAATTGGGGTATTAATTGGGTGCCAAACTTTGTGGAATACAGACCTATAGGGGTACATTAAATGAACCCCCATACTAGGAACACTAAATGGATGATGGAATAATTGGTGGGATAGTTCTTGGCCACTAGTTGAAAGGTGTTGTAGGTAGAATGCAAGGTACTATGCCTCAGCACCCAGTCATAATGTTTCTCCCCACCAGCTGGCTGGTGGGGTCTACAGAAAAATGAGGACCCACTAGAACCCCACCAGTTGGCATGTGGGATACACTGGATAGCTAGTGGATGTTTTCCATCCACATCAAGGTCATGCTCTCCTCAACTATTCCACATTTTGTTCTTAAACCCTTAGTCACTAAAAACCATACACGTCACATACCATTTCATAGAATAAAAATATGAGAAAGGATAATTTCTTAACCTTAACATCCCATACACAAAAAACAAGTGAGGATCATATAAAAACCATAGCATATGGGTTGTTTTAGTATAATTCAAATATCATGGTTGGAACATGATTTGTAAAATTATGTTTCCAGACAATGTGAAACTTAAATGGTGGGAAATTTCCTTTTCCCTTCTAATTTTTTAACCAAAATAACTCATTTTTTCCTCTTTTTTTATCCAAAACTCCTTCGTGTGACCCCTAACTCATTTTTTATTCTATAGTGGATCTCCCTCACACCTTTTCCATTTTAAATTCTATTTGAGGAATCGATGAGATTGATATAAATATATGACTCTTTTACCATCACTTCTTCATTTATCTCATTATTAAGTGACCACCTTCCACTTTCTTCTAATATTCCCTATTTTTAGGTCTTTTCTTTAGTTTATCATATTATTATATTTTATCTCAAACCAAATGATGATTTTGGATGTCTGGAATATTCTAAGGATAAGGTTGTTGTTCCATAGACTTAACCCTTAGACTTTCATTTTTTTGAGCCATGCATTGTGTGGTCTTTCCATCTTTGCCACACATTGACATAATTTAACCTAAATTATTAAATTTCTCCTTATATTAGTTAAATTACCCTATTAAAATGAAATTAAACTAAGAAAGTGGGTGATTCCAATGGGATTCCCCTTTTATAGTATTTGAACCTGAAATTGGGAACATTAAATTCACATGGAATTCTAAAATGAAAAATGAGATCAGTAAATCATTATGGTTGTATGAAATGGTAAATTGTGTTTTATAGGTTTAAAAAGGAAATAATGTTTAGTTAAATGATTATTAAATTGAATTTGAAAATCATTGATGATCAGAAATGGATCTTCAAGGATTCATTGAATTCTTATTATTTAAAAGAGGAAAAAATTACTTTATCTTATCTATGATGTTGTTGTTTGGAAAAGACATTTATACATGGTAAATGGGTTTTATTTTATTTCATGATATTATTTTCTCCTTGTAATAAATATGGGTTAAATTGTGTTATATAAAATTTGAAATGAACCTCATGAAGTGGTTTTTATTTTTTAATCTAAGTAGAACTAGTAATATTTCAGAAAATGGTGGTTAATTAATAATCTTGGGGTGAATTGTACATTATTATGGTTATTATGAGATAACATGGTTAATTATTATTAGTAAACCTAGGTTTAAGAAATGGATAATGTTTTCATGATGTGAAATGATGAATTTTAAATGTAAATGGAATTTTAAATTGAATTGGGGAAAGGTTTTTTAAATGGTAAATCGAAATGGATCTTTGTAAATGTTATAGTTATGGAATATGAAAACAATAGTATGGATCATCTGGGATAACATTAAAAACACTTTTAGTGGTATTCCATAATAACTATGAAAACACCTATAAGGGTGGTCTGTTGTAACTACGAAAATACTCATATGGGTAGTCCATGATGGCTAAGGAAACTTCCAATTGAGGTAATCTATGATCATTTAAAGAAGAAACCATTTTTTGGAGGTCTATGAGACTCTATAGATATACATTTTAGGTAGGTTTGTAAAATATTAAATAAAACACCCCTTTAGGAAGTTCCATGATACTAATATGTAAAACACCCAAATGGGTGGTCATGGTACTATGGTTTGAATAGTATTCATGAAATGATTGGAGATACTCAGTACTGACCAATGAAGGTATGTTAAATTAGGGTCACAAGCCTAAGGATAAATGTTGTTATATTATTATATTGGATGTCACCAGGGAGTTAGGGAATCAATGGTTATTTTAACCCTTCTTATTTAAATTGCATAAAAGTTTTTAATTGTAGAACCATATATTCACTTATTTCCATCAGACTGGTTTTATTTAGGGATTTCATTGGTGGTGGAATTCTATGTTGCACTCACACATTTCTTGGGATTACATGGAACTTGTGTGTTAGATTAAACGACACTTGAATGTATGCCTAGGCATGGGAAAGTCCATATTATTAACTATTTTGGATGCTAAGAGGGAGGATTGGAGTTTGGATCGTGCTAAGACTTAGGACCGATTTCAAGGTTTTCCTTAGTTTTTTATTTTATCCTTTTTAGATGTTAAATATAATTTTTTTTTATGTGTGACTACCTGACATGTATTATATATTTTCATTTTGTTATAGAATAGTTTATTTTTATTATTTATCATCACTTTCCTGGGTAATTGTTTTACTTATTATTTATCTAGTTGGTGTATATGATTTCCTTTATGTTTATTGTTGTTTTACTCTGATACAGGTGTATATTATCCCTAATATACCATCTTAGACATTCACTTTTAGTCGATGGAATCTGGAATATAGGGATTTGTGCCTATGGTACAGTAGTGACTATCAGTCGAGGCACTAATAAGTGTTCAACGGAAGTGGGACATTTAAAGGTGAAATAATAAATCCTTTTATTTTGTTTTATAATTTTATAAAGGTAAAAAAGAGATATTATATTGTCAATAAATGGTATATAAATAGTTCTTAGGATTGGAAACCCCATGTATGAGGGAATTATATGCTTCAAAGGATGGGATTTTTTTCATGTTCTTTTCTTTTATTATTGAATTAGTTTCACCCAGAGTGATGTACATGATTATTTAGTATCTGATTTATCATATTTTTTTATATTTTCATAAATGTATGTTCATCATATCTTACTTTTATAATTCACAAGTAATTTTTTTGATTTTCTATAGTTGATTTCTTGATCACTTGGACTGTGACATGGGTTGGTTATTTAAAGTGTTCACATCCAATTATAATGTTTTCACTATATATGTGTATGGTGGAACCTTAGTGAACTGATCTTATAAATGTATGAAATAATGTTATGTTATTTTTTTACTTGATTATCATGAGGTCTCAGATAAGTAAAATTCAAATTTCAACTTATAAATTTTTTTCCTCTATAACATAGAATTAAAATTTCGCTTAACTATGCCTCATTTTTTAAAGGTCTTGCTTAAATTAAATGAAAAAATGTGAATTATGTGATCACTTTTATTAATTTATTGGTGATATCAAGTAAATAAAATTATAAGTGCATCTTATAAATGGCCTTATTCTGTAAATTATACTTGAAATTTGATTTAATTGAACCCCTTATTATGGAAATCATATTTAAAGAAAATAAAAAGTGTAAAATTTGTGATTCCTGTATTTATATGATATGGAAATAACTAGAAATTGGTGTTTGACCTTGAGTATTAGTATTTAACTATGATATAAAAAATTATTGCATAATTTCATGCCTATTATTTTTTTGGTTTCACTTGTGGCCTTGAGTTGTGTTGTGACATGGCATTTTTTAAAACTTGTGGGTTATTCCTGGCCTGAGGTTGGGTAAGTTGGTTTGAATAAAGTCATTACGGGAAAAGCCTTACATCAGATGACATGAGATAAGTATATAACATCATATAAATTATATATTTTACTTATTATGTGGTAATATTATGTGTGGGACCCCAAAGTGGGTGTTCGGTCTTGGCATATTAGATGTATCCTGACTCAAAATGGGAGTAAGTCACTACTCACGAATTTTAGATTATATGAGACTTGTATTATTTTATTGGGTGAAATAAGCTAGTTATATTTGAGGTGTGTCTCAGTATAGTGGTGTCTTGATGAGTTTTAATGATTTAGGATAAACCAAGTGAAGGATTGACTAAGAAATGTATGTTCCTTTGGGATGAGTGGCATGAGATAATGCTTGCATTTGAGTCTGATACGCAAAATTACTATTAGTGTGTGGTAAAGGCATTTAAGATTCCATAAGAATTTCTAGGTCTAGTTACCATATGTTTATGGATATCATTGAATGGTGTTGATAAAGGGACAGTGTATTTCTTGAGGTTCATTGATATCAAGACTAGTTTTGGAAGACGAGATCATTTGGATGGCGAGGCTTGTCAATTTTTAGTGTATTTATAGTGATGTGGATAATGGTAACCCTAGAGTGATTAATTTGGGCTAATATAATTTGATTTTATGATTTAGAACTTATAAAAACACTCAGTTATAAGTGGTCATGTGAATGGTTTCAATTTGGTGTGATGCTCTAGTTTTAACAGATATTGAGGGAACTTTCACTTGATGAGGTGGCATGTAGCGGAATCATGGCTAGTGAATTGGATGAGTGGCATATTTTTGATTGGATGTGACTTTATAGATATTGAATCAAGGTTTCCATGTTTATATTATAGAGGATATTACCACCATTGAGTTTTGATGTGATCAGGGAGGAAAGAACGTGTTGGAGAAGCATTTTCCTGTTTGGATTATTGGTTGGGTGGTATGTGAGCATACACCTATTTTGATAAATTATTTCATTTAATTTCACAATATTTATGAATAAAGATTATTGGGCTATAAATTGGAGATAATATTTGTGTGGTATGATGTTCAATGTTGATTCAAGGAGAGTTTTATGGGAAAGATTCCCTGGGGCCTTTGTTGAGAATAACAGTGTTCCTTATTATAATTCAAGGGGAGATGGGATGGTTATCCCAAGCTTGAAACTTTTTTGGAGTTAACATGGTGATCAAGAATGTATTTGGTGGAGTATCACATGTATATTGATGGAGGAATTTATCAAGGTTATACTAAAGGAGAAATGTAAGTGAGTTCATATGGTGGGGACTACACCTTTGGATTGCGGAGGGTGTGCCCTTACTTTGAATGTTATTCTGATGATTCCATGGATAATTTTAATGGTAATATATAGAAAATTTAGTGGTTGGTGTTTCATATTTTCACTTAGGTATGAGTTTCGTGGTCACACCCAATCATTACATGTGGTAATGGGTGGAAGATAGACTATGGATCTTAGAGTTTGTTTGATATATTGTTGATAAGGGTACTCCTGAGGTGAGGAGTATTGAATTAGACATGAGAATGTGGTCCCATGTGGCTGGGACCATGGATGCAGTGAGACTAGATATTGGATATTCACAATGGAACTAGAATACTCATGAAAATATAAATCTAATTTAACTATTTTTGAGGATTTTATTGGGTTCAAACATTGGATGAGGTGTTTATGGAAGTTCTGGTGTTAGCATTTGAATCAAGGATGAAATTAGGGATTTGGGTGTATGTTTTTTTTCAGATAATGTTAATTCCTTTTTTAAAACACAATGATAGTATTTTTTTTATATTATGTAACTAGTCATGTACCAACACCCAAATACATATCCAGACTATGGAGTTCGTGTTGAATAGTCTTGTAATGCATTAGAAGTTGAGGCATAGTGATCGGGAAATGTAATTATGCATCAGTGTGTATGGAAAATAATTTTTAGGAGAGTCTTCCAATGTAGGTATGATGTTGATTTTGTATTTGGTTGGATGTTGTGGGGTGGAAACTACATCATATTTAGTATTGATGGTTGGTGCACCATTGATCTTAATTGATCATTTTAATAGATCCATATGGTGGGGAGTGTCATAGTTTGGGTGATGGATCGATTGGTTCTCAGGTAACATATTAGGATATATATTTTATATAGAGCATCATAGTAGGTTTATAGTAATTATTTTTAGTTTTAGATCATTTTTCATGTTTTGGTGGTTTGAGAACCTTGTGTTTAATATTGTGGTGGAGAATCTCATTCAGTGATCTATAGTTGAACATAATAATATGGTTATGGATTGAAAACCCTAGTGGGTTGGGAGTGATGATTTAAAGGTTGATAATACTTTTTCGGGACGATATGTGTTAAGGTGGGGAGATTTTAAAATCTATTCCCTTTCAATTTTATGAAATTTTAGAGGTAGAATTTTTGAGTTTGGTGGACAATTCATTTTGAGAACTGCATTTCATATTAATAATATGAGAGTCCAAGAACCTTGTGATGAATTTTTGGGATATTTTTTTAGGAAAAATAAGTCCCTCGGGATATCAAATATGTTTCATGGCCTTTGGGTTAAATTTTTTAGGGTTAAGATATTTATGTCCAAGGTTTATTGTTTAGTCTACACAGTTTAGGAGAAACCATGCAACACCCTAAGTGTGGAGTAATTTTCATTTTAGTTTGAATAGGGCATGGTAATATGGAATAGTTCAAACATGGATTGAGAGAAACCATAAATATTTCATATAAAACCATGTGATGTAGTTGGGATCTATAATATGGAACATTATTGTGAAAAAACCATCTGATTTTTTTGGAGAGTTCTAGAGCCGATTCACATGGATTGTGCATGATTGTTAAACTGTGAAAACCAACTGTTCTAGGTGGGGTTCTTTGGGATAGTGACAACCTCATGGTTGATACATGTTTGGGAAAACTGTGTGGCCTCCCACCATCCTCCTCCTGTCTTCCTTGTTGTATCTCCCTCAATCCCTGTCCTTTTTTACTTTTGTTTGAGGCATTGTAGAGCTCGAGGTAAATTTGTGACTCAATTACTACCCATTATTTTTTTATCCTAGTTTTAAGAGACGATGTTCCTTTTTGTATATTATGCACTATTTTTGGGGATTTTTTTGGTTTCTTATTTTCGTTATTTTTATATGGATCCAATGGCCAATATTTGACTTGTGAACTCTTATATGGAAAATGTAGGTGTTCCTTAAACAAAACTCATAGTTTTGATTTGTTTTTATTTTATTTATTTGAGTGGTGCATTGTGTAGTCGTGTCAAACTTTTTGAACATTGGCCTAATTTAAAATTAATGATTTATTTATTTTATTTATTTGTTAAATGCTTTTATTAAAATGAAATGAAACCAAGTTAGAGGTTGATTCCCAGGGGATGCCCATTTTAGAGTATTGAACATTGAAATTGGGAAATGTACATTCACACGGCCTTATAATACATGAAATAAGATTGGGAAATCTATTTGTCTGTTAGAATTATTAAATTGTGTTTTAAACGGTTAAAATGAAATGAGGTTTAGAGAGATGATTATGAAATTGAATTTCACAATCATCAACGATAAAAAATGGAACTTCCAGTCTGGTTGAAGTTCTTATTAAATAAAAATGGAAGATATGATTTGATCTTGGCAATGATGTCATTATTTGAAAATGATGTTTTGACATGGTAAATGGGTGTTTTGTTATGTTGTGTAATTATTTTATATTTTAAATAATTAAGGGGTAATTAATGTTTTATAAAATTTGAAATGAATCCCCTGAGGTGGTTTTTGTTTTGGAATTTAATCATCCCTTTTAATTATTTTGAAATTTTTTTGAGTATTAATAATCATTGGGTAAATGGTACATTATTATTGTTGTTATTAAATTCCATTTTCAGCGATAATTGGAAAAGCTTAGTTTATGAAATGGATAATGTTTTCATGATTTTAATTGATAACTATTATATAGAAATAAAATTGAATATTGAAATGGGAAATAGTTTTTTCTAAAATGGTAAATTGGAATGGATCTTTGTGAGTGTTTCTAGTAATAGAATATAAAAAAACTTGTATGGGTGGTATTTTATAGCATTGAAAACACTTGTATAGGTGTTCCATGATAACTATGAAAACACATGTATGGGTGGTCTATCATAATTGTGAAAATACCTATATGATTGGTCTGTGATGACTAAGAAAAGTCCATTTTGGGGAGATCTGTGATACATTAAAGAAGAAAATTTTTGGGGGATATTTTTAATATCCTAAATAAAACACCCTTTTAGTGAGTTTTGTGATATATTAAAGAAAACCCCCTTTGAGAGTTCCATGATACTCATGTGTAAAACACATGAAAGGGTGGCCATGGTATTATGGTTGGCATGGTCCCCATGATGTGCTCAAATACACTCGATACTAGCCAAACAAAGTATGGTTGATTAAGGTTACAAAATTAAGGATAAACATTGGTATAGTTTGATCATGAGTGTCATAGATGAGTGTGGTCGTCGGTGGTGATTTTATTTCCTTTTGTTTAAATTTAATAGGACTATATAATTATAACACCTTTTATTCACTTATATATGTCAAATTGGTTTTACATAGGAACATCATTGGTGGTGGCCTGCTAAGTTGTACTCACACCCTAATCAAGCTACCATGACACTTGCATACCCAAGAAAATGCTACTTTATTCCATGTCTTGGATTAGGAAAGGCTTGATGTTTGATGATTTTGGACGCTTGGAGGGAGCATAGGATTTAGGACTGGGCCCGAACTCAGGGCCAATTTTTGGGCCTTCCTTAGTTTTATCTTTTCTCCATTTTAGATATTGTATATAATCTGGTAATGATGTATGAGTTCATAACATCTATTGTATTGTTTCATTTTTTTATAGTATGGTTTATTCTGATTATTTTTTGGTACTTTGTTGATTATTTGTTTTTTTCTTATTTATCTATTTGGTGTAAATGATTGCCTTTATTTTCATTGTTATTTTACTCTAATATATGGGTATATTAACCCACTGTACCACCTTAAACCCACACTTCTAATCAAAATCCACTAGAATACTAGGATGCACGTATGCGGTACGGTAGTGACCGCTGATATATCTACTGATTCATGGTTCATGGGGTAGAGATGTTTCAACTCCCTTCTTGAGATTCCTTTCATAAGAACCTATTTGAACTGGTGATCAATGAAGTAAAAAGGTTTTCTAATTTGATGAAAGCTAATTTTTTAACTTAAAGAGATAACTTTGAAAAATAAATTGAGGTATGAAAAAAGTGATCAATTGACCAAATAATTTTTTAAATAAAATGTTAAGATTCTTTAATAATTTGAAATTAAATCAAATATTTCAGAAAATAAAAAGTTTGATTTTTTCTCTAAAAATATTATGAAATGGTTCAGTTAGGTGGCCTTGTTTTGGACCCACACCTCCAAATTCTGAAAATGTAGTGGGTATTCAAATATTAGTGTAATTTGTTTTTTTTTAGGATAAGATATATATCTTTGATCATTTCTTTAAAATTTGTCATTACTTTTATTTATAAACATGGAAAAGGGGTTACTAAACATTATATAGAATTAAATAAAAATATATAATGGAGTTTAAAAATGGATTCAAATTACTCAAAATATTTTTAAACTAGAATTAAAGAACCTTCTCCAAAAATTAATTTTCAAAAAACCAAAAAAATTCATCCCTTTTTTCTGGTTTATGAGGGTTTTTTTGGTGAGAAATTTTTTGGGACTCATTCTAAACCTTATAAACATCCTACAATATATTTTACATTATGGAAAATTTTAAATGCTTAAATATGGCTCAATTCCAATAGTGGGCATCATACGATCCAAGCTTATCAAGGGATGGTTTTGAGGGTGTATTTTATCTACAAAGGGAGTTAAATCATCACTTAGTGGTGTTATGAATGATAAAGTATAACCCTGAAATAAAATTAAATGGAAAAATCTCATGTGGTGGTTCCAAAATAGGAAACCACACCTTCTATTAGACTTCAGTTAGATGTTGAGTAAATTATGGCTAGAAACTTTAAACCATGAACTGCATGGGAGGAAACCCATGATTTTATTTTCTTCAATAATGAATTTTATTTTCTTTTCTTTTTAATTTTTTTAATTATTAGAAATTAATATAAGCCCCTCGTCCTTTAAATTTTTTAAACTCAATGTTTAAGGAATAATTCATATGACTTCCTCAAAGTTGGATGTTAAATTCATTCAATTTTATTTTTTCTTCTTGATACTAGATTCATTTTTAATGATATTTCATTGATTTATTATAATATTGAGTTAAATTTTAAATTTATCTTCTTCATGAATGTAAAAAAGGATAGTTTTAATGGTGATTAATGTGAAGATATTGGAAAAAATCATTTTAATACTCTTTGATTATCAAGGGATCATTCACTTTTATTTAAATATATTTTTATGTTTTAAAATCTTAAAACTAATGAATGATTCTCCCATTTGAATTATTGATACTAATTTGAGATTTTAGTATTGGTTGGATTAAATTCTATTCAGTATATAAAACTAATTCTCGGGGAGTTTTTCTTAAACTATTGGGAATGAATTCATGATAAATCTATCTCAAATTGATGTGGTTCATCTTACTTTAATATATTTTAATGGAATTAATTGTTTCATAAATTTTAAAATCTTGTTTAGCTCCCTAAAAAAGTTCCTTTGATTGTTTACCAATTTTAAAAAGTGTTTAAATATGTTGATGTTGCTTAAATAATTTACCATTTAACATCATATTATTGTGAATTTCCTTGAAAATTCATGTTTTGATCTAAAAATTAAATACTTGTGTTTTTTTATTCTACCAGGATATTTCCTATGAACTAAGTCATAAAATTTTAATGGAAAAAGTTCCCATTTATTCTCACTATAAAAAGTTAAGAGATTTTTTACTATATTAATTATTGGGTACTTAAAATTTTGGTACCCTCTAGAGTTAAAGTAAAGTTTAACATATTTAAAACCCACATGAAGCGGAATTTTGGAATTATTATAGGAAATTTTGAATGGATTTTCGCATACTAAGAGTAGTTTTAATCTATAGAAACATGAACTGCATTTCCTTAAAACTTAAACATTGGGTATTTACTTTCTTCTAAGTTACAAGTGATGGATTCATATGTTATTATTTTCATGTTTTAGAATTTGAAATCAGGGAAACTAGATGGAATTTTCAAAAAGAAAAGTGGTAGGAAACTTGAATAAAGTAAAATGAATAAAGATTCTTTTTCATGGGAGTTTCTATTCACTTTTGAATCAATTTTCTCCCAAATATTCTAAAAACTAATATTTTTGTTTTTTTCACTATAATGGTTTAAAATTAATCTGAAAAGTACTAATATATACTAAAAATATTTTCTATAATTATTTAATTTGGTTCCTATTTTATAATTGGTTTTTTACTCAAATTATGACATTGAATTATTTTTTTGTTCCTCGTTATAAACCCTTTTCATTCATCAATTTTTGAGTATGAATATTTATAATAAACATGTGTATATACTAGGTTTTTTATGTAGTGACTTGATGGAAACACTTTGAATGCTCTCTGTTAGTTTGTTGGTTGGGTTTTTTTAATTGGAAAATAAAAATTTTAAAATTCAATATAACCATAAAAAATGATTCTAGAACTACTCAATTGTAATTAAGATTTTTAATTAAAACTATTTTAAATGATTCACCTATATTCATATAATTAAATTGGGCGAAATGTTAGATTTTTTATAGTGGGTGAGTGGTATATATTGTGATAAAATTTATTATATTGAGTTCACATTAGTAATTATCTAAAAAAAATTAAAATTTACTATGCTTGGGCATCGATTTCAAACTCAGTGGATGAATATTTTTTCTAAAATTTGGATTTTGATTTGTCACATCAATGGGTTAATGATTTTCATTTTTCTATAGATTTAATTGGGTAACATAATTTCTATTAATCTCATAAAAACACATATTTTTTATGAAATAATGGGATAAAGACTTCAAATTTTAATTGAATTATAATTTCTTTATTATATTTAAACTTAGAATCTTATAATCTAACTAGATTGAAAATAAACTCATAATTCTGGTTGAGTTTTTTATTATTTAAGTTTAAACTTATGGATGTTTCATTTATGATTCCTGTTAATTATTAAACTCAATCTTGCATTCAATTATGTATACTTATAATATTATAAAATATGAGTGATCATTAACCATGGATAAAAGGATAAATTTTTATGAATAGTTTAATATAAAATGATATTAGTTTAAAACCTTCAAAAATTATAAAAATCTATAATCTTTGTAAAAAAAATAGAAATATTTTTTTCACGAACCCTTTTTTATTGAAAATCATACATTTTTACATGATAAAATCTAGTGGAAACTTATGAAAATATCCAATTTGTAGGAATTTAATTCAATTTTGAGATTAATTTCCTTCCATTTAATATGTTTAATTAATTTCTTGAGGAAAAAAATATGTTAGGTGTGGAAAAATTTGATGTGGCTCTATTTTGATATATATTTTCCACATAAATACTAATAAATTATAATTTTTTATGGAAAAATTCACATTAATAAACCATACTTTAAATATTGATTATTTATCATTGAAGTTATAATTTGTTGAATATTTTTGTCAAAATATGTGATTTAGTGCTAAATCTATTAAATTATTCATGGGATAATTTTTCTCATAATGTTTGTATCATGGAATTTTGTTTATTTTGGTGGAATAATTACTAATATATAATTTTTGATAAATTTTTATGAAATTGGGGTTTGGAGTTAAAATTTTCAATGTTTCATGGATCTATCATAAAATATATTTATTTGAAAAAAATAGGGTTTTATTTTTTTTACGGTTGGAAATATTTGATAAATCTAGTTTTTGGAAGGTTCTTTTATTTATTACTAATAATAATTTCATTTTAGATGAAATTTTTCATTCTCTTATGAATTATTATGTTAATATATATGATTTTTTTTTCTTAAATACCTTTATTTGAAGACCCTATGACTTTTACATTGTCAATTTTCAAGATGGATTTCGATTTTAATATGAATTCCCAACGTTTATGTGACTTCTTAGAAATTTGTATTGGACTTTTCAACATCCCACTATTTTCATATGAATTTTCCTAGAACTTATTAAAACTTCAGTAAATTGTGGTAAAAATTTCATAAGACTTTTTCTATATTCTCAAACATTGTATGACTTCTCCAATCGAGAGTCTTAATTGAGCAGAAATCAAAGAGAATAGCTTCCAAGAAATAATAACATGATAGAAGATGGTGGTTGAGATAATATTAAAGAATAAAAGTTACCCAAGCCTATTTTTTTATGACATGATGATTTCTTTAGTGAATTAACAGAAAATTCCTACCTGGAGATGCTAAAGGGATTCTATCTAGTCTTAGATAATGACGGAGAATAAACTGAGGTTGTGGATATTTATATAGTATCTCACTGAATCAAACTCAAAACCAAAAAATATAGAAATATATTTAAAGGCTTATCGATGAATCTAACTAGCCTCAGATTCACTGAGGAAGAATATTGACTAATATGATTAAGATTGATCAAAAGGGGGTTCATTTGAGTTTTTAGACAAAAATGGGCTACCATGTTTCACCATTAAAAGAGATTAATATGAATTTGAACTGATCTTGATTAATTCACTCACTAGTTTTATTTTATGTTATAGGATCATTTTGAAGATAGATAGGGCCTTATTCCTACCCAACACACCAATTGAAAGGATATTTAATGATACACACCATTTTCTCGACATAATAGCCAAATGAAGCTGTAGAGAACAGTATGAACATATAGTGATAAGGGATTTGAATTAATTTACATTTTTTGAGGTATAAGTCAATAATCAATCATATTTTTAAGAAATTGGTCACCCAAGCATGGTTTATTGTAAAGTAAGTTGCATGAGTTGAATCCTAGTTTTTTCTACCTAGTTGCTGAGTAAAGACTGGTGTATGGATTTATTCATGCTCTAATCAAATTAGGTTTAAAGGATCCTATGTTTCATGAAACTTCCCTAATAATCCATGTTTAAAATTTTAGATTAAGTTATGAGGAGGATAGGTCTTCATTTTTGATAATTGAACCTATTGGAGTTATTTTTTATAGGAATTATTAATTAAGCCCTACCATGTGTTCAAATGATTATTAATATTTATACATCGGTGGGTGTTAACTGGTTTCATAGGGAAACTGCCACCATATGAAATTTAGTGAAAATAAGCTCATGGTCGAAATATTTAAATCCTCCTAAAAATAATATCATGGTCGATGTTAGCTCTCCTTTTATATTTTATTTAATTTCAATAAAATGAATCGTGTAAAAATTGATATAATTGATGTTTTATAAAAAATAATAATTCATTATATTATTTTAAAATCCTAAAATTCCATTAAAATAAAAAATTAAATATTATATAATAAAAAAATTATTTTAGTGTCCAATTATGTGAAATTGACCCCGTTTTAGTAATATTAATATCCTCTTAATAATTAAAATGTTATTACCCCAATTCAAATTAAAGAAAATTAAGGGTAAAATGAGAAGATAAGTTATAAAATTAGATCAATACATGAATAAAAATTATTTTATGAGAATATTTAGAACAATATGCATATTATCTTCTTCATACCTCAATTTGGGATCATTTGAATTAAAAAATTAATTTATATTAATTTTATAATTTAAGAGTTTCTAAGTGTGCCCCTCCCCTCTCCTATAAAAAGGTACCCTCTCTTATCTAATAATCACACTTCAAGAACACTTTTCTTTGGAAAAGACCTGACCAAAACACTTCCCAAAATATCCCCCCCCCCCAAATCCTATAAACCTCCCTTATCAAAGAAATCATCCCAAGAAATCCATTTTGTATAAACTAATAGAAATTACCTGATTAAGAGGTAATTCCTTCTCTAATGATTTTTAGTTTCATTTCTATTATCCACTCCCAAAACTCTTTTTATTATATGATTACATAACAACACCAGTACCCTAATTATACTATGATGTTTTTATACTAATTTTTTAATCAACACTTACACACACCTCCATTTAATGGGTGACAAAAAAATTGTTTCTGTGTACGGTGAACTTCTGCCTCACGAAACGATGATTGTTCAATTTTATCCTACCACCTCTTGTTGTATCCATTATAATGGACATTATTTTTAAATATGATATATATTATATTTATATTTTCTCTATTCTTCTATAATTTTTATTTAAAACATAAATTTATTCTTTCCATGTTGTGTAAATATGATAATTTCGTTTGAGGAACTATGGACTACTGCCCCTCAAAGAGATATGATTCATTCTTTCTATATGTGGAACATATAAAGGATGGTTTTATTAAACCTTTGAGACACATATGACATTAACATAACACGGGTATTATAATATAAATTTATATCATTATTCTTTGAATATGAAAAATAACTAAAAGTAGTGTGCATGCGTATGTACGGCCAAACATCTCCATAAATGATGCACTTCATTTATTATCTCCAAATATTATGGATTATCATAAATACATATATACTAGATATATATGATATTTAAATCATGAATACTATTCTGGAGATGATGGAATTTTGACTACATAGACTATTTACATCAAAACAAGTTCATCATTGACTCATGTGTCGGATATCGATAAAATGTCCTATATGAACATAAATAGATATGTAATTTTTATAACATTTTAATAAGTAACATAGAAGGAATAATAATATTAAAAAAATTCACAAGAAATTATATATTAACCTAAGTTTATTATTCATGAAAATAATGAATGTATGAGATAAGTCAGACTCAAGGTAATGGACTTTGTCTCAATCTCCTTTCATTGAGGTGTATTTCGATAATATATATGACCTTATTTTATATGGTTTATATTCAACCCCTTTTACTTTTAATTACATTCAACTATTTTAAAAAGTAATATTTCTTCATGAATCATTTTACTAAATGACAAAAGGAATGATTTTTTAATATATGTGGTGACAACGACCTTTCTACCGCCATGACCATTATGTGGTATTTGGATTCTTCTATAAGCCAAAATTTTTAAAAAAAAAATTAAATACAATATTTTCTTTTTTGGTATTTTGGTATTAAAAATGGTTTTGAGAATGGATTGATTATATATATATATTGACATGATATATTATTATTACAATTTCGAAATGTTATTTTTAATTTGTTCTTGGTAATATTTTTTGATTATGTTATGGTTATTTGGAATTTATTATGTATATGGGTGGTTCCTTGATAAATCGTGGGTGGTTGATCCCGTGATTGCTCTCCACTGCATTACGTAATGAGACGGAGTTAAATGATACCATTTATCCTAAATTGATTTTGGGAATATACTATGGTGGTTATTCTAAACGTAACCATAATGGTTACTCCCAATGTAGTTATGAGATATTCAATGTTAGTATGATAGGGATTCCACAAGTGAACATTATAATTTATAATATCTATGAATTATTTCCGGATTCTTAGTATTTCATGGGTTTATAAATATTCATGGACTAATTTTTTATTTCCCTTACCGAGCTTTTTGTACTTATCCCATGTTTTTAAAAAGTTTTCATATGGTATAAGGATGGGTAAAAGAAATGGGAGAAGTCAATAGGGTTTTTATCAATGAAAATAAATCATGTTTACTTTTTCAAGTTTTACATTTTGGAAGAAATGGTTAATTTTTTAGTTGTACCCACTTTTTATAAATTTGAGATGTTTTGTAATATCTATGCCCCAATTCTATAAAACTATAAACCTCTAAAGATCCTAAATTTGAATTCTTAACTAAACTCAAGATTATGTAATGATTATGGTTGGGGAATTATAATGAAAAATATAATATCAACATTATATTTATGATTCAACCATAGTAATAATATAATACATGTTATATCAAAATGAAATCTCATTTAATGTCTCATTGTCATACATACACAATAGGTTCACATCTTGGGATGATTATATGCGGTCCTACCGAGAAATAATAAAAGAATGGGGGCATATTAAAAAATTTTGGTATGAGCCTCCACTAGATCCCATCTCTCACTCCAGTAATCCCACTAATGAATTTCTCAACATCAAGGCCCTTTCCCTCACCTATATACTTGACCATAAAATTTTCAAGGGCACAAAGATGTATGTTCAGGGTGTGAGTAAAACTCACTAGGACACCACCACAGGTGTCCCTAAATAAATATAGAATATATATAAGTGCATATATGAATGATATGTTGCATCCAATATCACATGATAAGATAAATAATTACAAAAATAATCACATCATCGGGTGCTAAACTAGCCAGCTGATGAGAGAACATACATGCTCCATACCATTTAGGTGTCAGACTGAATATATCACCTATAAAATAGTGCTAGATATATAATCTACCCATCTATACATAATCACAGAGAATAAGATATAATTTATCACAACCATTACACATTAAAAAATAGTCTATTTTAAATCCTCATTAAAAATTATAAATTAAAGGCATTACATTACTTTCCTTAATTAGAGATAAGAGATAATTTTATATTGTTCAATTCCTTAATTATAGGTTGGATGGAATGACACATCCTTACATTCCAAAAACAATAGTGAATGGGAATATTATTCCATTCAATAATTAAAATAAGAGTAGATAAGCATATTGTTCTATTCCATAATCCATCTCAGGTGGCATAACATTCTTCCCAATATTCCATAATCAAAGATAATATTGAGTGAGCATATTGTTCCATATCATAATCCATATTAGGTGGATATAAAATTAAACTCAGTATTTCATAATCAAAACAACATATCAAGCTTATTACATAACTTCTCAAAACATGGATACTGATTTTATAACATCAAACATTCTGTACATATCAAAATATGGTTACATATATCATATAAAAATCACTTCAAATAACACATCAATGAATGAGTAGGCATGTCATGTAAAAACGTTCACATTGATGGGTTTTAAGGATCAAATTACACTTATTCAATATAGTTTAATATGATAGATACATTATACCCAAGATCGTTATGCAATGAAAAACTAAAACTATAGTGACCCATGCTTTTCATACATAAATATTATATCTTATTAGATGAATATGCAATAAATAACAATAAGATCTATTAAATTATCCTATACGTATAGTGTATTTGGAGACTTGGATACATAAACAACATGTTCATAAGATATCTACATTATCTCCCACATAGTTCTTCATAGCTATCTCCTTTCTTAGAAATATCATATATAAAATATTTCCTAATATTATCAGAAAAGGAAACATAATAAAGGGTAAGTTCAGATTCTCAATAAGGGTAAATGAGGGAGATATCAACAATCACTTAAGAATAACATGATAATACAGGTATGAGAAATGACTATAATATTTAAAAACCATACCCATCATATTATAGATCATAAACATGAATCATGCCATAAATCATAGAAATTAATAAGACTTGAATTATAATGTAATCAAATATCATGATCCATGTGGGAAAAACATTTTTATAAGATAGAAGTTTTTAGAATAAAAATAGAAATAGAAAATATTTTCCATAGGAGTTAAGGTTCACTACCAATACTATCATAGTTGCTTGGATTCACTCCCCAAACCACCATATCTTTAGTCAAGTTTCACTCCCCAGACTATCATAGTGTACAGAGTCTCTTACTAAACTAGGATCACTCCCCATTCCAGTCCATATTAACTCATGAGATATACATCTTTAACAAATTCATTGGCCAAATATAAAATTATAATAACACCTTTCACATAATGAATATTATATATATTTGTTCTACAAGATAATTCCATCATATCATAACCCATGAAAATGAAGTGGGTGTCATAATCATTTCATCATTATATTATATCATAACCCATATAAAATAAACGGGTTACATAAAAATATTTTTATACTAATAACAAAATATATATATAAACTATAAGGATGGTATCATTAGATAATATCATTAGTAAATATTATTTAACATCAAAATATTCCATGTTAGATTAAGATTACTTTAAATAATTATTTAGAATTCTTTTTGAGGAAAATACCATTATCACTTTGAAATCACTTATTTAAAATCCAAAAACATTACCAAATATAACAATAAAAAAATTTCTTTTAAAATAATAAGGGAAAATTTAGAGGAAGATTCAAATTATTACATGGTTATGATGGTGGAAAATTCCAATCATTCCATGTACGTTAAAACAAATATTCCTTTCAATTTTTTGAAAAAAATCAAAAGTTTGTCTTTTGAAAAAGACAATAATATTATTTTTAAAATATTTTGTAAAAATTAAAACATGGGTGGAAATTAATTTAAAAAATAATTTCAGAATATTAAAAACATTCTTGATTTTTTTTAAAACATAGACATGGAATAAAATCATTCCCGACTGAATCGTAAAACATATATGGTTTTCCTTAAAAATATTATTTTGGTCTCTTGAGAACTTAAATAGAGTAAAATTAAAGGAAAATATTTAATCTATAGAAATAAAAAAAGGATAATAAAATTCATTAGATTATTGATAGTTTTATCATGAAATTTCTTCATTAGAGGCATAATCATAAATAATCATATTAAACAATGAGATTGTAACATAAAACTCTTCCCTCGAGTTCATCTTGATTCGAATGAGATTTGAACTCCTTTATAATAAATTTAAATTTATTATAATTATACACTATAGTCATGAACATAATAATAATATCATATATGATCTACTTATAACATTTCAACTTCCATTTATTAATAATTACTTAATAAAATGGTCATTTTCGAGTGTTAACAGTTTCATTTTTCATGAGTATTTTGGTTCGGTAATTCTAGTACATGTACTTTTACCATGTTTCCATAATATATAAATATTAAAAATGGTATAAATATCATATATATTAATTATATATATATATAGTCACCAATAAAAGTTAGATATAATAAAATGAATTACATCGTTTATAGAGAAGGTTGGTTGTATGTACGCATGAATGGTATTTCACTTTTTGAAGGATGAAACAAATGAAATATAAATAATAATATAAATTTTTAGGATATTTTTATATAATATATATCTTATATATACATTAAATATATCCTTATTTCCGTCCATGTAAATAGGAAACAAAATATGAATCACATCTCTTTGTGGATGTGGTAGTCCACATGTAGACACAAACGATGTTATTATTTTCCAAAGGATATGAAGGTTAGAAAGTAGATTTGATATTATAATTACATAATCATAATAATTTTATAATTATTAAAACCATCATAATACTCATCTATGCATGGTGGTGACAAAAAATGAATTGTTTCGCAATGTGGAGGTGGTAGTCCACATGTACGTACAAGAGATACTTCCACATCCCATTTGATGAAAGAAAGAGGATAATGTTGGTTTAGTGAGCATAATAATATCAAAATATATTGAAAATACTAATGTTATTGTTTTTTGATAAATACCACTAATTTATATGTGGGAGAAGAAATAAATTTAAAGAGGTCGAGTAAGATGATTACCTCTTCCTTAAGACACCTCATTTAGATCATTTAATAAGAACCCTTGTAATGATATTTTAAAAATATAAAAATCTATATTTTGTATCTATTGAATTTTTGGAGGTAATTTTCTAGTGTTTTATCAAGTTATATAGCTCAAAGTGGTGTAAATAAAAGAGAGGGGTGTCCTTTTATAAGTGAGGGAATGGACACACTTGGAATTACAAAAAAGATTAGAATATAATTAATCCATTATCAATAAAAATGATTCAAAATGTATATATATTAGAATAAAAAGAGTATAATTTTGACATATCATCATCCAATAGTATTTATAGAGGTTTTGGTGTTTCTTTATGCCTTATCCTTTTCTTTAACCCCTTGGTTAACCAATTTTAATCTTAACCATAGTAATAACTTTTTTAATGTTAAAGGGTAATAAATTTACTTATAAGTTAATAATTAGCTCATAAATGGATAAGGGATGACATTTTCAACCATTATTCATCCTAATTATACTCATTAAATATTTTTATGATTTTCAAATAATTTAATAAAATATTATTTAACATAAAATATCATTAATGTTATTATTCACACTATTTATTTAATTTAAAATTAAAGGTTACATGACAGAAAAGGAATTTGAATATAAACCATTAAAATTTATCAATATTTTATATTTATTTGTGAAATTTTTTTAACATAATAATTCACCCACATTTTTCTTTCTTTTAATATTTTTAAAATAATTTTCTTTATTTTTCTACTAGTTGAAAAAAATTTATGTCGGTGTTTCATATGCATTTAATGTAATTATTCAACCGCTTAAAATTAAAAAAAACACTATGATAAAATAAATATTTTATCATTAAAATAAAAACATATAATCAAATTCATCCTCATTTTATCCTTATGTAAAAAATTATAGAGATATTAATGTCAAGGGAGTGGCATTGTGTATTTATTCTTTTCTTAAATTAATATCAAGGTCATTATCGAAGACAAATTTTCCGAAGATTCTATATATTCAATAATTGGGTGGACACAGCTGAACTCCATTCATAAAATAGGATAAATGTAAGTCTTAGAGAAATTTTAAAGCTCTATCCCAATTATTAATCCCTAATTTACCCATTTTTTCCTCAATGAGGTGACAAATATTTACCAAGACTACTATTCATAATGAACAAATATAAAAGGGAACTATTTAGAAAATTTCAATATAATGATTGAAAATATTGACTCTATTGTTAAAGAATAGGTTTCTATAATTGTTAGAAATTCATTTTTAAATAAGTGCACAAAACGCAATGAATATTGTTTTTTAGAAAATTTTATTTTTAAGTATATAACTAGATTTATTCTTATCTCTTAAATATAAAAAATTAGATGAATGTTAAAACATTTTATGAATAAAAAATATATAAATTAAATTGAAACCATTAAAAATATTTATTATTTAACATAAAAACACATTGTGTGCATAAAAATAGTTTTTCAAAAAAACAACTCTTTTACTTTAAAATGATTTTTACTTTCATTTATAATAGATTTATAACCAAAAAATTCATTTTATATAAGTATAAAAAATAATTTGTTTTTGTAATTTAGTTAATATTAATCACTCCAACCAATCCAATGGCTAGGTGATAACTGGAACATTAAATAATAATATTTCAATAGTATAAAACTATTCATTTAAACTATGTATTGAATGTAAACAAATATATCAAAGAAATGAAATTTATTTAAAGAGAACTATATAATAAAATATCAAGGTTTTACAGAACCCACATATAAACTAAATAAATAATATTTAAATTTTACTAAAGATAACCACTTATACTATCTTTAATCCTAATGGTATGATTAATATCCCTTAGGAACAACCAAAAGGACTCTTCCCTCTAAGGTGTACCCATAGCCTAATATAAATAACCCAAATATTGGGTGGAGTAGTCCATAACTCCCATGGTATGACAGTACCTCATGGTTGAAAATGGGTAAAGATTATGTGAGATTCAGTAGAATCAATGAGATTATTGATAAATCTACAATAAACTATATTAATGTAAACTACCTCCGAATATATACCTAGAGGATACTCCCCATGTATTTGAAACATTTACTCAAATTATATGAAACAATCATGTAATTTTATGGCCACAAAACTTTGAAATCTCTCAACTACTATAATTATCCCCAATTTTCTATCATATGAAATGGTTATTAATGATATCCATTGTGAAAGAGGTTTGAACATTAATTATTTACATTACACTACCCATGTTAATCATAGAATACAATGGTTATTGTATAATATAAATCACAAAATTAGGATATAACCAATCACACAGTGTGTTTTGATTTGTAAAATATTCCTTATTATATCTCTTAATCCAACGCATATGAAATTCCTTGTATTTTATAAATTTCATATTATATTCCATACTTATATTTTATACAAAAATTGTGAAACTAAATCTAGAATTGTTTTTTGGATACTTCCAAAACACTTTGTGAAATTTTTTATCAAATTCATTGTATATTACATCGCATGTGGTACCTTGTGAATTTATATCCAAAAATCCGTTTGAATAAACTCAAAAACACTTTTAGATTGGCTTTGTGAGTTTTATAAAACCCATTACCCATTTAGTAAACCAATAAATATGACACCATGATCTATTCTATCATTAACAAAAAATATGTATTATTAAATTCAAAAATAAATCAAAGTGTGTAATCTAGAAAAAAATCATTTATATCCAAGATACAAAGGGATATGACATGATTTTCATCAAATGCATGTACTTATATACCTATTTCCCCCAATTTTATCATATATAATTATGCATAATCATATAATCTCCATGTCCAACACAGCGATTAATCCTAGTACGTAGAGTGTTTCAATTCCATACATATACTCATACATTCTTGATTCTATGCTTATAGATTGACCATGATGATTAATAGATCACATGTCATTTATATAAGAAGATGATCACATCACATACCCCTCACAAAAATAGATAAGCACATAGCATTTACTTTATTTTGGTTTATCTTTAAACTTCCACAATCTATTTCATTTGAGGGAATAAATATCATACTCATCATACAAGAGGAAAAATATCATTTTGGTTAAGCCTCTAATGATAAAATGATCAGCAACATACATAACCACCCCATGATTAGTTAAAACTCATGGAATTCATGAGAAAGGAATCAATATATGAAGGTTCTAATGCTAAGTATCTTACCAACTCATGTATAAGGATTAAATATAAATTATATACCCCTAGAATACTGTATAAATAGTTCATGATACACTATGTGGTATACTTGATGATTTAGCCATCATATAAAACTCAATTTTCACCTCAAAAGCATATTTTACATCTCTATATGAAATCCTACCTCTTCTAACCATAGATTTTGATCACAACCTATAATCCTCTATAAGGAAAATTGGTAAGGTATAATGCAAAGTCATACTTTGAGAGGTTATTTATCAATTCACTTCATGAAATTATGTATCAAATGTGAGTGAAGGATAAATTAGATACTACATTTTGAATAAAAATATATATTTTATATTATTAAACAATTTTAGGAATACTGAAATATATACATAAATACCTTCTATAGTATATCTCATATAATAGACCATCATAGAGGCCTTATATTTGATTCACTTTTCGGGTGTTGTTAAACACATTACATCTCTGTATAATTCCTTCCAAATATATATGTGACCATAAAATAAAACCCTCACACTAATCCCCATTAATGAGTTACATTTATGAATAAAACCTTTTTTAATAATGATGTGACATTAGGAATACTATTCCTAATTCTCAACTCTTTGAATATTGTATTCAAACAACATTACTTCACAACATCATATGTTATGATGTTATTGACTTGTATTTCCTACTTATAACTCTTTCTAAGTGAATCATCTTCAAAATTATTTCAAATTTTCCATGATTATTTTTCCTTGATATTATTTTGGAAATAAGATATAAATTTTTACATTACTATTTATCAACATATCCTAAACTCATTTTGGGATATATAGTAAAATTTACATGGATTTTGGTTGTTATAATCCTTATTTTTTAACTTTGAACTTCTCTAAGTCCAAAAAATATTCTCAATAGCCACATAGGAACTATATTCTCTATATAATATCATTCTAAGTGCACAAAATATTTTCTGCTGTTAAATAAAACAAATTTCCTTTAGTGATAATATTTAAAAAATAACCTATTGTAAACATAACATATGTGGAATTAAATATATCATGTGAAATATTATAAAAATAATAATTTATTCTTCAAAAAATGTCACTCAAGATATTGCGGTCATATCCCTTCTATTTAAAAAAAATCTACATAAATATGTTTATCCTTTATAATACTCTTTTTATCCTAACCTTCTATTCAATAATTATATAATTTTTTATGAATCATAAAACATGTGCATTGCCTTATTTTATTCATAAAAACTATTTTTTAATAAATAACATATCTTATCAAATAATAAATATTAGATAATAACACACATCCTTCATTTAGATCCATTTTATATTGTAATATTGTTTTTCATTGGAAATTTCTATAGTAGAAACATTTAAAACATATTTTAAAATTAAACTAAAATATTTTACATTCATGTCCTTCATTTTGAACTCCTGTATGATTACAACATTTTTAAAATATACAATAAGTATCATATACCCTTTAAAATCTAAGAATTTATTTATGTAACAATTGTAGAGACCCAAAGCTTGACGTACATGAACATTACATTACTTTTGCGAAATACTTAATACATAACAAAAAGAGACACACAAGGACCGTAATAGTTTAGTGTCTTTGGAAACATGGAACGTAATCTTCTAATCATGGTGAAAGATCTTCAACATCTACAATAAAGATCTTCCCCTTTTTTTCTTACCTAAAACCTTTCTTTATATCCTGGGGAAAAGAAAACATAAAAAGGGTGATCTCAAATGCTCAGTAAGGGTAAGCATGGTTAAAATAAAACATACCATATACATTTGAACTTAAAAACATGAACATAATGTTTAAACATCAAAAGCTTGAGCAATGACATAAAACATGGAAGTACGTATGGAATAGATCATAAAGAAACATTAAGAATGATAAAATAGCATGGGAATAAAACATGTAATTGTGGCAACCATTAAGCACATGATATTCTTTCCATATTAGCCAAGGCATTGCTGCCAAGACCATCATAGTGGACAAAGTCCCTTTCTGAATCGAGTTCACTCCTCGTTTCAGTCCTGTAACACTGAACCGGATTAACTTACCATTCCAGCCATGTCTATCTCATGAGATATAAATCCTTACCCAATGAATTTGAAGGAGATATAGGTCCCACCCATCTCATAATGAAATCATTTTTACTTGTGCCACAAAATAAACATACATCATTCATAATAACCCAACGAATAAAATGGGTTTCATAAACATCATCCCATAATCACATAATCCATATAAAAGAAATGGATATCATTTCATAATAAGAAAAGTGAAACCATGTAAATCATAAAGACATTATACTTGAAACATACACATATTAAATAATGTCAACTTAGATGAAAAATGGTTTTGATAAAACACTTGAAATGAATTCTTAAGGAAAATATCCTTTCTTATTCAAAATCATTTTATTTTCACAAAATGTGATGCAATTTTGAAAAAAAGGATATTTTTTAAAATAGTCATGAAATCTTTTGGAGGAATCTTCATGAAAATAAGGCTTTATAAAAACCGTAAAAATCCTTTCATGCCGTATAAGTTTTAAAAAAAACATTCTTCTCATACTTTTGCCAGAAAAGTCAAAAAAGTACCTCGTAACATAAAAAAAAGAAATATTCCTTACATACCATGTAGTAAAAGTCAAAATGGGTAAAAAGGACTTTAAAAATACATAAAAAAACTTTAATAAAAGATGTACATGGATGATAACAATAACCCCAGTAAATACTTACGTATAAGCAATCTCGGAGAAAAATGAGATTTGAAAAATTATCCATTACCTTAGGTTTGATATGCTTCGTACGTATCTGAACCCCCAGTTAATGTTTTAAATAATTTTATTGACTTATTACAGAATCATATTCATTGTTATGATATCATATATGGGTCACTTATGACTTTATGTTACCCGTTCTTTTGTAAATTCCATGTTAAAGAGCGTTTTGGGTAAAAATGTTTCATTTGTCGTCCATGTTTTGACTTGTAATTATTAATATGATTACATAGAACCTGATTACTTAATTCCAGAATATAAAAAATGATTTATATATAATATATATTCAGAATACACATATATATAATAGATCGATAAATGGAAAGAAATACACCGTTCATGGAGACGGTAGGCCGTACGTATGCATGAACGCTGTTTTTGTTTCATTATTGAGTTGAATTGAATTAAGTAGATGACATAAATATACATAAATAAAGTAGATTTATAATGTCATCTATTTCAATATTATTTCTTATATATACTTTATAATCATTCTTAAATGGTTAACATAGAGAATGAATCTCATCGCGTCGTGGAGACGGTAGTCCGTACGTACGCACGACCGATGATATCGTTTCCATAATTATTGAATTGAATTGGAGTGGAAGATACAATATATCAGAATCATTATTATGTTATAATAACCATGTATAGTTATTATTTACACAATTATACCCATCCAAGTAATGTGGTGTTGGAAAAATAGATTACACCACGACGTGGAGACGGTATTCTGTACGTACGCACGTGCGGTGATTTCATTTTCCGTAGGATAGATAGATGGTGAAATAGGGTTGTTTCATACTTATAATAAAATATCAGTATATGAGTGATACTGATGTTAATACTTCATAATTAAACAACTAAAGAATAAGAAGTAGAATAAGAAATAAAGTTGAAAGAATCGATAACGGACATTACCTCTTCTTTGAAGCGCCTCTTTGAGACCTCCTCTTAGGGCACTAAAATTGGTCTTTGAAGAAGAACAAGACATCTAGGATGTTTCTAGGGAAGTGGAGAAGATAATTGTTCATGGTTTGGCCGAGCTTGAAGGCTCAAATTGGTTTGAGGAAGAGAGGGAGGAGGTTCCCTTTTATAAGGCAGGAGAGGGGAACCTTTGGAAATCTTAAAAATATTAATTTATAATAAATCTAACCCCACTTAAAAACCTCCAAAAATAACTAAATTCGAATATTATATGAGATAGGTTTGTAAGAGCATCAACCAATAAAATTTATACATGTTAGGAAATTAGTTTATACATTATCAACTTGATTTATCCTTATTTAATCAATTTAATTTTATTTGTGGTAATAATATTCTAAATTTTAAATTATAACAAATAATTACTTATTTGTTGTGAATTTTCCATAATTGGATAATTTATAACATTTAATACCATATAGATTTAAAATTATAATTTTTAAATATTTTTGTGATTTTTAATAAATTTTATAATATGTTATTTTTATAAAATAACAATAGTGTCAATTTTGACACTATTCATTTATTTGATTTTAAATAAAATATATACACAAGATATGTTCCAAATAAAAGCTTTAATATATTCATAAAAGGTCATATGTATCTATAAAATTATTGGATAACATTAAATAGTTCATATAATATTTATTTTATTATTTTTAAAACAATTTATCCGGTTTATCTCTTAATAAAATAATTACTACATAATTTTTGTATAATTATTTAATATACTTATGTGTTGCATAAAAATTAAAAATAAAATCCTATGATGAATATAAATATATTACCTTTCATAATAATACTTTTACTCGAATTTATAATCTTAAAATCACAATATTTAAATTTTTATATTTATTAAATTATGAAGGTGACAACTTTGGCATCATTTAAAATAAAATAATATAAGTGTCATAATCGCTTTTATAAGGCTTCAAATGGTACCATATTCGACCATTGGATGATTATGGTTTACATTTACATGTAAAATAAGTTGTGGTCAGGTTTTTTTTCCTTTTATGGTCACTATTAGTTTAATAAAAACTATATTCTTGCTTTTTCACTAGATAAACAATTTCTGCATCACTATTGTGTCATAATTAATGATAATTATTTAATCCCTAAAAATTATAAATAAATTCATCTGATGTAGATACTTTCATTAGATTTATGTAGACTATTCATGTTCGAAGTTTCATGAAGTTTATCACTAAAGTAAAATTAATATACTTATAACATTTAAGAGAGTGACATGATTTCACTTTCTTTGGTTTTAATAATAATTAAGTTATTTTCATGGAAAAAAGACCATTAAATGATTCTAATCCGACCCTTAGGTGATATGGGTCAACTTTTAGTCATCCAAAAGTATGTTGGCAGGTGTTAGGGTAATTTTATAATCTTATATTTACCCTTAATTACCCGATTTACCTTTAACTATGGTAAATAAAATTTATCGTTGTTACTATTCATAATGCCCAAAAATAAAAAGTAGTCTATTAATATAATTTGAACCCACTGATTCCAAATATGGAATCCATTTTTCCAAATTCAATACACATAAGTTTCAGAAATTAAATTAAAATTAGTCCTGTTGTCGAAAGAAAATGGGTTTTTGTTTAAAACATTGCAAAAGATTGAATTTATTTAACCTACGAATTCAATGTAAAATCAAGGATAATGACATACATTATATTAAATGGTAAAAATATATTATATTTATACTTTAAAACCATTCAATATTATAATTTAACCACATAAGTTATTACGATGAAAAAAGTTGTTTTTAATTAAAATATTGCATATTTTTACTATTCATTAAAATATGAAAGTTATCAGAATAATATGAAAAACTTATCCAAGGTAAAATTTTATATCCTGATTCCAAATAATAATTTTATTTTGTAAAATTAAACTTATAAACATGTCAAAAACTATAATTAAAGTGGGTGCTCCATCAAAATTCGGCAAAACTGCAATTTTTGAAAAATACTTATTTTACCCGAAAAAATTATTTTGTTCTTATAAAATGTTCTAGAAAATGTGTAAGATGAATAATAATGTTATAAAATTCAAAATTTAGTTAATACTATTCATAATGGCTAGTTCATAATAATATTATAATAATATATCGTTGTTTAGTAAAACTCGGTATTGTGTACAACACACGCTATCGAGGGAGGTCGCGATTGCGTGTAATGCAAGCCATGTCAGGGTTGTATGTAGTGCACGACTCCTTTGTTTCTGCGTATAACAAAATACATTGAATATATATATATATATACACTCAATGTTTCGTATAATAACTATAAAAAAAACATGAAATTGTGTGTAACACGATCCAGGATTAGTGTTGCGTATACTACAAGTTGATACGGTGTTGCGTATAGCGCAAGATAATATTGGTGTGTCGTACAATAGAAGATATGAAAGAAATTAAAAAGAATATATCTTATGAAATCTCGGGTTATTACATTCTACCCCCCTTAAAATGAATTTCTCCCTCGAAATTCATCGGGGTTATAAATGGTTTTCTACTTGAAAGTTTCTTTAATTGAAACCCACATCGTAAAAAGGAATACCAAAACTTATCGTTATAAAATAAAGTATGAAACGTAATAGTTACCCAAATAAACTAATCACTGGGTTTCCACATAGGATAACATAGGTGAAAATATGGATAAGTAAGAGAAATCTAACCATCATGTTCTGATAGAGAGTGGTAGAGAACATGGCAATGAAAAAGCCAACAATTGAAAAGCCATAGATTTGTGATGATATAAGGTACCATATGATTCATCGGATATAGGGTCACTAAGACAACATTTTTGGTTTTCAAGATCATTTCCCTAAAGTTGATTAATTAAAAGAAATACTTACATGATTTCGGTACAATCTCACTGTTGTTTGTGAATTGAACAATTTCCACTTCATCCCTTAATGAAATGAAGTTGAATTTGTTATTCGTGATGTGTTAGCAGATCATGTGATAGAATGATGGGTTATTCCATCTGTTTCAAACAAAAGGTTAGCAAAAGTTATAAGTCCATCATATGGTTAGATTAATCGTATATGGTTCCAAAAATGAACTTATACATCATATAGCATACCCCTTAATAAGATAAAACTAGTTTCTACTAACCAGGGACTTCCTGTAGGCTAGTGGTAGGGGATAAAGGCCAGTTGCACTTCGGTTGTGGTTTCGATTCCCGGAGCCTTGTCCGACACGATGGGATGTCGCCCGTCCTGCAGGTTTTCCTTTTTCTAAAATTACATTACTATAACATCTCATCAATAATATCGAAAAAAATTTATCCTTAAACAATACTAGCTTATGTCCAACATAATCCATTCCAATCTTTAGGCTTCTCTAAAATACTTTGGTCCAAGCTCATAGTATAAAGAAAATGATTACTTGAAATGTCACATAACAATCACGTGAATTCCATCATTTATCCCCCATATATCATAAGATATATCTTGTTGGTCAAATTACAAACATGTGAAAACTTTAATCATGTATTCTATTGAAGAATGAATACCCATTGAACCTTAGTGAAAACATGAATGCAGGTAAAAGTTAACAATTTCCACATACCAAAATCCCCAAAATTCTATATACTCAAACCATGATATCACTTAGTCCTTATATCAATCATGAGCTCATGAATACAATCAAACATCTCATTATCTTCTTATCCCTTCATTATGCGCATATCATCTACTTTCCAAAATATTTGAATTACATTTCATGGTTACCTGTACCATAAAATTATTGAAAACCACAATAGACTAATACAAAAATATTCTAATACACCATAAAAGTACCTCAACAACATTATTCTTGAATACCAATACATAAACACTTCAATCCATACTCTTCAATGATTGTACTGGAATAAGTCCTTCCTTGATTTAAAAGTAACTTTTTAGGTCAGGGCATTGAGTTGGTTAATTTCCATGTTCTCCACAAATAAGACATTGAACTCCATTATAGTCTGTCACTCTATGACCCTTTTCTCCACACAGATAACATCTATCCCTCCATTTGAGGTATTCCTCAATGTTTTTCTTCCCTTCTTTAGAAATCTCAATATTCGTTTCTTTATGCTCTTCAACATGTGAAGATGCATAATAGTCTATATTCCTCTTATTTGATGAATTAGTAATACCACTAAATTTCACCTTGTTAATCATATATCGCGATGACTGATTCGAAATAATCACAATATTTTTCTCTCTAGGAATTATGCAATTTCGTTGCTCATAGTCACCAATTTGTCCATTGGATTCAATGTTAACCGAATTCCTTCGGGTTCCCCCCATTGACTAAAACATAAAAATAATTCTGTAAGAGGCAAAAATCATGCTAGGGAAAACAACATAGTAAAGGGGAAGTACCCTCAATATCTAACATCTTAGGTTAAATTCTAATATCGTTAGCGCAATTCTAGGACTATAACCTATACGTATACTTAACCTTAGGGACATCCTTAGATATACCTTAGACATATCTCTAGGGATCTCACTAAAGTTCCCCCATCCTAGTTTCCAAAGGTTGACTAAACCTTTCCTCTGATACCAACTGTAGAGACCCAAAGCTTGACGTACATGAACATTACATTACTTTTGCAGAATACTTAATACATACAAAAATAGACACACAATGACCGTAATAGTTTAGTCTCTTTGGAAACTTGGAACGTAATCTTCTAATCATAGTGAAAGATCTTCAACATCTCCCATAAAGATCTTCCCCTTTTTTTCTTACCTAAAATTTTTCTTTATATCCTGGAGAAAATAAAACAGAAAAAGGGTGAGCTCAAATTCTCATTAAGGGTAAGCATGGATAAAATAAAACATACCATATACATTTGAACATAAAAACATGAACATAATGTTTAAACATCAAAAGCTTGAGCAATGACATAAAACATGGAAGTACGTATGGAATAGATCATAAAGAAACATTAAGAACGATAAAATATCATGGGAATAAAACATGTAATTTTGTAAACCATTAATCACATGATATGATTTCCATATTATCCAAGACATTGCTACCAAGACCATCTTAGTGGACAAAGTCCCTTTCTGAATCGAGTTCACTCCTCGTTTTAGTCCTGTAACACTGAACCGGATTAACTTACCGTTCCATCCATGTCTATATCATGAGATATAAATCTTTACCCAATGCATTGGAGGGAGATATAGGTCCCACCCATCTCATAATTAAATTATTCTTACTTGTGCCACAAAATAAACATACATCATTCATAATAACCCAATGAATAAAATGGGTTTCATAAACATCATCCCATCATCACATAATCCATATAAAAGAAATGGATATCATTTCATAATAAGAAAAGTGGAACCATGTAAATAATAAAGACATTATACTTGAAATATACACATATGAAATAATGTCAACTTAGATGAAAAATGGTTTTGATAAAACACTTGAAATTATTTCTTGAGGAAAATATCCTTTCTTATTCAAAATCATTTTCTTTTCACAAAATGTGATGCAATTTTAAAATAAAAGGATTTTGTCGAAAATAGTCATGAAATATTTTGGAGGAATCTTCATGAAAATAAGGCTTTATAAAAACCGTAAAAATCCTTTCATGTCGTATAAGTTTTAAAAAAACATTCTTCTCGTACTTTTGCCAGAAAAGTCAAAAAAGTACCTCGTAATGTAAAAAAAGAAAGATTCCTTACATACCATGTAGTAAAAGTAAAAATGGGTAAAAAGGACATTAAACATACATAAAAATACTTTTAGAAAACACGTACATGGATGATAACAATAACCCCAGTAAATACTTACGTATAAGCAATCTGGGAGAAAAATGAGATTTGAAAAATTATCCATTACCTTAGGTCTGATATGCTTCGTACAGATCTGAACCCCCTGTATAATGATTTAAATAATGTTATTGACTTATTACAGAATCATATTCATTGTTACGATATCATATATGGTTCACTTATGACTTTATATTACCCGTTCTTTTGTAAATTCCAAGTTAATGAGCGTTTTTGGTAAAATCGTTTCATTTGTCGTCCGTGTTTTGACTAGTAATTATTCATATGATTAATTAGATCATGATTACTTAATTCCAGAATATAAAACATGATTTATATATAATATATATTCAGAATACACATATATATAATATATCGATAAATGGAAATAAATACATCGTTCATGGAGGCGGTAGGTCGTATGTACGCATAAACGCTATTTTCGTTTCCTTATTAAGTTGAATGGAATTAAGTAGATGGAATACATATACATAAATCCAGTAGCTTTATAATGTCATATATTTCATTATTATTTCTTATATATACTTTATAATCATTCTTAAATGGTTAACATGGATAATGAATCTCATCGCGTCGTGGAGACGGTAGTCCGTACGTACGCACGAGCGATGATATCGTTTCCATAATTATTGAATTGAATTGGACTGGATGATACAATATATCAGAATCAGTATGATGTTATAATAACCATGTATAGTTATTATTTACACCATTATACACATCCAAGTAAGGTGGTGTTGGAAAAACAGATTACACCACGGCATGGAGACGGTATTCCGTACGTACGCATGCGCGGTGATTTCATTTTCCGTAGGATGGATAGATGGTGAAATAGGGTTGTTTCATACTTATAATGGCATATCAGTATATTATTGATACTGATGTTATTACTTCATAATGAAACAACTAAAGAAGAATAAGTATAAGAAGAAATAAAGTTGAAAGAATCGGTAACGGACATTACCTCTTCTTTGAAGCGCCTCTTTGAGACCTCCTCTTAGGGCACTAAAATTGGTTTTGAAGAATACCAGGACCTATAAGATGTTTCTAGGGAAGTGGAGAAGATAATTTTTCAGGGGTGTACAATATTGAAGGCTCAAATTGGTGTGAGGAAGAGAGGGAGGAGGTTCCCTTTTATAAGGGAGGAGAGGGGCAGCTTTGGAAATCTTAAAAATATTAATTTATAATAAATCTAACCCCACATAAAAAACCTCACAAAATGACTAAATTAGAATATTAGATGATATATGGTTGTAATATCATCAACCAATAAAATTTAGACATGTTAGGAAATTATTTTAAACATTATCAACTTGATTTATCCTTATTTAATCAATTTAATTTTAGTTGTGGTGATAATATTCTAAATTTTAAATTATAAATAATAATTTCTTATTTGTTGTGAATTGTCCATAATTGTATTCTTTATAACATTTTTACCATATAAATTTAAATTTATAATTTTTAAATATTTTTGTGATTTTTAAACAATTTTATAATTTGTTATTTTTATAAAATAACAATAGTGTCAATTTTGACACTATTCATTTATTTGAATTTAAATAAAATATATATAGAAGATATGTTTGAACTAAAATCTTTAATATATTTATAAAAGTTCATATGTGTCTAGAAAATTAGTGGATAACATTAAATAGTTCATATAATATTTACTTTATTATGTTTAAAACCATTTATTTGGTTTATCTCTTAATAAAATAATTACTACATCATTTTTGTATAATTATTTAATATACTTATTTGTTGAATAAAAATCAAAAAAAATCCTCTGATGAAGATAAATATATTAACTTTCACAATAAGACTTTTAATCGTATTTATCATCTTAAAATCACAATATTTAAATTGTTATATTTATTAAATTATGAAGATGACAAATTTGGCATCATTCAAAATAAAATAATATAAGTGTCATAATCGATTTTATAAGGCTTAAAATGGTCAAATATTATACCATTGTATGATTAGGGTTTAAATTTACATGAAAAATAAGTTTTGGTCATGGTTTTGTGCCTTTTATGGTCACTATTAGTTTAATATAAACTATATTCTTGATTTTTCACTAGATAAACAATTTCTGCATCACAATTGTGTCACAATTAATGATAATTATTTAATCCCTAAAAATTATAAATAAATTCATATGATGTATATAATTTAATTATATTTCTAGAGACTATTCATGTTTTAAGTTTCATGAAGTTTATCACTAAATTAAAATTAATATACTTATAAGATTTAAGAGAGTGACATGTTGTCACTTTCTTTGGTTTTAATAATAATTAAGTAATTTTCATGGAAAAAAGTCCATTAAATGATTCTAATACGACCCTTAGGTGATATGGGTCTACTCTTAGTCATCCAATAGTATTTTGGTAGGTGTTAGGTTAATTTTATAATCTTATATTTACCCTTAATTACCCGATTTACCTTTAACTATGGTAAATAAAATTTACAGTTGTTACTATTCATAATGCCCAAAAATAAAAAGTAGTCTATTAATATAATTTGGACCCAATGATTCCAAATATGGAATCCATTTTTCCAAATTCAATACACATAAGTTTCATAAATTAAATTAAAATTAATCTCGTTGTCGAAAGAAAATGGGTTTTTGTTAAAAACATTGCAAAAGATTTAATTTATTTAACCTACGAATTCAATTTAAAATCAAGGCTAATGACATAAATTATATTAAATGGTAAAAATATATTATATTTATACTTTAAAACCATTAAATATTATAATTTAACCACATAAGTTATTACGATGAAAAAAGTTGTTTTTAATTAAAATATAGCGTGTTTTTACTATTCCTTAAAATATGAAAGTTATTAGAATAATATGAAAAATTTATCCAGGGTAAAATTTAATATCCTGATTCCAAAGAATAATTTTATTTTTTAAAATTTAACTTATTAACATGTCAAAAAATATATTTAAAGTGGGTGCGCCATCAAAAGGCGGTAAAACTACATTTTTTGAAAAATACTTATTTTACCCGAAAAAATTATTTTGTTCTTATACCATGTTCTAGAAAATGTGTAAGATGAATAATAATGTTATAAAATTCAAAATTTAGTTAATACTATTCATAACGGCTAGTTCATAATAATATTATAATAATATATCATTGTTTAGTAAAACTCGGTATTGCGTACAACACACGCTATCGAGGAAGGTCGTGATTGCGTGTAATGCAATCCAAGTCAGGGTTGCGTGTAGTGAACGACTCCTTTGTTGCTGCGTCTAACAAAATACATTGAATATATATATATATACTCAATGTTTCGTAGAATAACTACTATCAAACAAACATGAAATTGTGTGTAACACGATCCAGGATTAGTGTTGTGTATACTGCAAGCTAATACGGTGTTGCGTATAACGCAAGATAATCTTGGTGTATCGTACAATAGAATATATAAAAGAAATTAAAAAGAATATATCTTATAAAATCTCAGGTTATTACAGCAATGATACCCAACATAGACTATCTATGTAGATTTTCAAACCCCTTTAAGTATCATTTACTATTCTATCATATGGATACATTTCTCCTCCTTGACAATACATTTAGGGTTCAATGATTGAGGGTGACTATTATACCATCTAATATTCCTCTTCTAGATTAAACCATTATCTTTTCATACTATCAACACATCACATAATCCTATTCATCCCATTTCATGATCATTTATCTTAACCACATTTAGTAAATTGGGTAAAATCATTATTAATCTTATTTATATTTTTATAAAATTTCCAATGATGATTGAAAAATAAATTATATCACAAGAACATAGACTAAATGAAACATCTAGTCTCTCCAAGTCATTGGTATAACCAATCATATTGAATATATGAGTGTAAACTAAAGTTCCTCTGGTCATTAAAAAACCAATTACTTTGAAATCTCAAGTGAATCCTATTATTATTTGCTAAAACATCAAGATTTATCTATTTAATAGCTTCATCATTATATTGTTAAGGAAGGGGTTTTCTCTAACACATAGAACTTTCTTTCTTTCTTGGGAGAAAATATTAAATATATATATCATTCTAAGAATTTACTAACATTTATATTTTATTTTACAATATTTATTTCGAAGTTATATTTGATTATGATGACACCACTATATCTATAGAAAATATTTTATCATATGGGTATAATGTTTTTAATTCATTTAATAAGGACTTTTATTAAATGATATCCTAGTAAAATTATGAATCCTTTTGAAATAAATTATTCCCATTAGTGGGAAAAGATACATATTTCACTATTTTTTGGGTTAGTTTAGTGTTTATATTATCAATTATTTATTTTATTTGCTCATCATGCCAATCATATCATATATTAATCCTATATAGTTGAGAGAATAACTCTTTTTCAAATACTTTTTATGGATATAATCAAATCTATCCATCTAGTATCTTAGTTCTATTATGCTTTCCCATCTAAGTGTAGCCTACAACAATACAAAAAATAGGCCCCTAATACTATTAAATCCACCCATTAAATTCTTTTCATATAAAATAAAATATAGGGGAACCCAACTTTAGCATGAACTACCTGGTTAGATGATCGAGGTCATAAAAAATCTTTAAAATATTACACTTTGTATTTTTTAAGGTAATTTAATCTTGCTATCTTATCTCAAGTATTCCCTTTACATGTAGGCATGATTTTAATGATTTATTTTTCAAAATCCTTATTCCTTCCCTTAAATCAATATGATCAAATCATATTGATGTGAAACAATTTATACAACACATGAACAAGTCAATGTTAAGGTCAAAAAAAATAAATCAATTTTCATATCTATCATGTAACTCCTTAAATGAAATCCAAATAATTTAAAGAAGCTATTTAAACACTTCAAAATAAATCAAGCATCTCAATTCATAATGTAACAATTATATTCTTTAATAAAAAAGTAGGTGATAATACTAAATAAATGAATGATGTATACATTTTAACATGAAACTAACATTTATCAACAATTCATAAATTAACCAAATTATAAACACTTTGTAATTTAGCCATGGATTTTGCATATTCCCTAATAAGATAAATATAAACACTTTATAATTATTTGTAATATCAAATCCTTCATATTATTCGGTATATTAAATTTTCTATAAAAATACGGTGTCTAAAATATGTACATTCTATCTATGAACTATTCATATATATTATATTAACATCCAAAATATCTTATATTTACAATTTAATCCTTAATTATATTAATTATGAATATTCCTTTTAATATCGATTAAATAATCTCTCAGATAAGGTCTTTAAATTTGAGAAATTAAAATTTTATAATTCTAAAAAATCATAATTCAATATAAACATCTTTATATTTTACCTTGTTTAGTAATTTATAAACATTTTATAAATTATGCTTACAATTTTGATATAAACCATTTATATCAAAATTATAAGTCAAATCATATAAATCAAAAGGTATTTAATATTAATAATTAATAATATGAATATTTATTTATTAAATGTTTCATAAAGACTTAATAATTAATTAGAAACAATTTTCAAATAATTAACTTATCAATGATTTATAAATTAAATAAATATCCTAAAATTCCATTTTCTATAATTTATAAACATTTTAAAAAAACATTTAATTCAATTGAAAATTGAAAAATTGTAAAACCAAAATTTTTCCTATATCATATTTAATGATATATGATATATCATATTCTGTGATATGATATCACATCTTATGATTGTGTGCCACAACTTATGATTGATAGTGGATCTCCCTTAATCGTATGATATGATTGGTAACCATGGCATGTGATATCACCTTTAATGTAAGGGAAATAATATTTTATAATATCATTTATATTCTACAGATGATATGATGCTCTGTTATTCCGTATGAAATTGGTGTTATCACCAAGTATGATACACTATATGACTAGCTAAAAATTGAGATTTTTTTATTTTGAAAAATAATGAAAGAAAAAAAATCCTTAAGGAGGTCTGAAATGATGAATCCTAAGGGTATCCCCCACAAATAAAATCACAACATTATGAAGATAATGATCCAAAACTCATGAAATTAATTGGAAGCTTCACCTAGGAAGAGTTATTCTAAATAACAAAGCCTTTTCTTTAGAAATAGCGGAGTTTCATTTGTCATATAATTCAAAGAATTAAATGATGAAAAAACCCAAACAAATCATGAAAAATACCCCCACCATAAATGATTCCTAGAATATGGGATCCATCTATGTTGATTTTGAACCCTTGGTGAGGGGATTTCTATTTCACCCAAAGACCATAGACCTCTCTATTTATATGCACCCTCTACTAAGTAACACCAGACACTCGATTACTGAGGTACCTTGGAATGTCAGGGTTTCTGCACATTGGATACATGAAGATATCCAGGTAAATGAATTTGTCATTAATATATGCTATAATATGTTTATCATAATTATTTTGATACTCATTTTCTAGCTCCCATATAACTGAATAGCCAATATTGAATAAGACACTATGAACCTGAGAAATTTAAGATCCTCCTACATTGATTTGAAAAAAAAACGTATTGATAAAATGATGAATAGAAGTGAAGTTGAAACTCACCCCTAGAAAATCTCTAATATCAAAATAATAATAATTCTCACCCACACATTATTATTAAATATGACTAGAAAATAATGCATTCTAAATTTTTCAAAACACTAGCATTTTTTGATGAGAGGAATGATTATATTTTTCACCAAAATATCTACAAGAAGGGCTTGATTCCAAACACACCAAACTAGAAAATTGAATTTTGTAGGGTTGTATTTTCACCAAATTTTACAAGACATGAAATCAATATTATTTCAAATGATAATAATATTACTACATTCAAAAGAGTAAAAAATTATAGAATGGGGAATCATGAAAAACACTAGTCAAGAACGTCGACCAATTGGACTGAGAGATGATGGTACATTCACCCATCATTCAAAACTTATTATAGGAAATTCAAGTGGATACAGGTTTGTCAATAACTAATTATAAGGACTAGAAACCCAAGGAAAAAAATATTTTCTCTAAACCTGTTATCTCTCCAAAAATCTATGTCCTGTATAGAGAAAATCCAACATGAGTAGTCAAGGATGTTGTGGATGGGAACCTATAGGTCACACCAAAAGTGAGATCCCACTCCACTGAAATTATTAGAGATAAAATATAATATTCCATATTTTTTTAATGATATGTGGATAATTGTATTTCCTAGTGACTGTATCCCATGAGAGTCTAGTCATCATGAATTAAATGTTCCTAATAAATCTCATTAGATTGATACCTACTTATTTAATGGGCCTTAAAAAATATAGACCAACTATCCCAATGGTGTCTACCCTTTTGATGAGAATCCAAAATAAAACTATTGTGAGTATTTTAAATTCTTGAAACAACTACCTTAAGAGCACAAATGATAGAGAAAATTTTCATTAGAGTAAACATTTGAACATAATTGGCTAAGTTGATCCTTCCATAAAAGGATAGGATAAGTCTCGACCAACTATTGATCTAACCCATGATTCTATTAATAATTACATAAAAGTAATTGGTACCATGTATCTCTTTTTAAATAGGATCATCTATATGATAAAAAATGGTTTTTTCTTGTAAATTCTTATTTGAACCTCAATATGCTTAGCATGCCCTGTGAATCATTTTATAGAATTGTAGGTACTACTTTTAGTAGTATTTATGCATATACCACTACTGATATTACATTTTATTAATATCTCTTTGTACTTTTGAATGGAGTTTATTCTATCATTGATGAAAAAATTAAGTCATACACAAAGAAAATGTGAGGTCTACCAAAGAACCCATACCTACCTTTTAATAAATGAACTAAGACTCAATAAATCAAAAACCTAAGTTTATCACTGATAATATCCTGATCCTACAAAAATAAGATCGGAGATATAGGTTCCCCCTAAAAAAGTACCCTAACTAATTTAAAGACATCTAGACTTTCCCCCATAATATATATAATTAACAATTGATATTATAAACATTAGAATAGAATATTTCAAACCCACATAGAGAAGCCACATTGCCTGGGGGAATTTCAGAATGAACCCCCATTCTATCTTATCATAAACTTTTTCCATATCAATTTTTATCATGATGTAATAACTAATGATTTATCTATATAAATAATCATCATTTTTTCAATATAACCACATCATGGATACATCTATCGTGCATAATACCATGTTTCTTGATTGAGACAATGTGTGAAAAGAGTATATAAATCCTCTTATTGAGGATCATAACAAGTACCTTATAGGAGAAGTTACAAAGGCTAATGGGTTGAAATTGGTACAAATCATTAGGTTGATTCACCTTGGTAAAAAAGGAAAGAAAAATCAGTGTGGTGGCTCTAGGATGTGGAATTCCAGTTAATAAATTTCAATACACCTCAATCAAGTAAATCTTTATAAAATCACATGTTGTAATATAGAATGGACTAGGAAACCCATCAAGACCGAGAGTGTTATTAGGATCTAGGAACCTAATTTCTTTTATTGTTTTAACATACTATGGAATAGATTCATTGTGGTCATTATCCCTCCACTTAACTATTCTAGCAATTTTAAAAAAGACACTATCAATACTTTATTCCATTGGGATCCTCTCTCCAGACCCTAGAAAAGGGTATAAAAAGAATTTTACTAAGTAAGAGACCACCCGGGGTCCAGTAATATCCACATCACAAGTAATGGTACCATAATTAAGTTTTATGTTGAGTTTCACAATAAATTTATTTTCCTTGACATAAGTATGAAAGTATGTAGTATATTTGTCCCTTTCCTCCAGATATCACACTATGGATGTAGTTCTAACTTATTACTCATATATAACTCATTTATCTTCCAAAATAGTTCACTTACTATTTAAACACAAGGAAATATTTTTATCCTAATGATCTTATAGCTTTCCCTAAATTTGATTTATCATGTACTCAAGGTCCTCCATTGAGAGATTGTTACTTGGTTGGTTATTCAACTATTCATGAATAATACTTTTTATCCACCTGAGGTTTTTTTCAAGATTAACCAATTCAAATCCTTGAATATGGTAATTCCATAAATAGTTAACCATTTCCTTGAAGTAATTGTCATCTATACACTATTTAGAAGAAACAAATCAATGATCAGTCATGGATGCACATTGAATCTATTGTAGTAGAAGAGAGTGTTATAATGGAGACTAAGTCAAATGTGTAACAGTCATACTAGAGAATACATAAATAGAATTAAAATTATATATACACCTATCTAACCATCTCCAAATCCATTTGCTTCCCATTATTATTAAACCAAGTGACTATTAAACTTTAGAATCATAAATCAATTAGGTTTTTTTTGTGTAATAAATGATTGAAAATACTTCATTACCCAACTAAAATATATTCCCCCACCTTTATTTTTAAATTTTTCAGTGCTGGAGTTAAATTTTCCTCTGAAAAACTTGGAATTGGACCTTGTATTGACTGATGTTAGCCTTATATATAGTTTTACTCTATCTCCATCTATTTAATTCACATATATAATGAAAATTGATAAAAAAATGGAATCCTTGTAAACATTTATATTCATATACTAGGAGGAAACATTAATAATATCTACCTGAATATAGTTTTTATAAAAAAAATCATATTTGTGAATTTACCAAATTTCCATGCATGTGATTATAAATATGTAATTTTTAGTATAAACTTTGTATGGATACCTATCTATGTTTGGGTTCATGAAATATAACTAAGTCAATACTCATGAACTGATGAAACATGGACTGGTACTCGTACTTGGTTGAGGATCTGAGGCACATAGCATTCTAGATTAACAAAGAAGACATTATGAATGGGGAAAAGACCTATCCGCTAGAGAAATTTGGATTATTAAACCACTAAAAAAGTGTTTGAACATGACCTTGAGTGGTTAACCATACTTCCTGGTGTGTTTCCATGATTTTTAATTTTCCTCCTGCTACCGTGCATCAGAGGGGTCAATTTCCAATCATCCTCCCCCTGGGATATAACCTTTGAGGCATTGAAGATGAAAAGAAATGTTTTCTAGTTTTTTCATTACATGGAAAAATATAGTATCTTGGGGGGAAAACATGGAACTCCACACCCTAAAATTCACAACCCCATCTGGGTTTAGAAATACATATTCCTCTTGGCCAATAGGAATAATCTGCATGTTTTTACTTTCGAGAGTAGGACCCCTGTATGGAGACCGCATCAGATCACTATATGGAGTCAAGGAAGACTCTATAGTGGGGGGAGAACCAAGGGGGTATATGGGGGCTTAATCTAAATTTGGATGAGGATAATAATATGAATGATCATACCACATGATCATTGTTGAATCTGATTTTATTTTCAGTGGAGTAGGTTCTTCATGTAAGGATCAAATTGGAGATTAAGGACATGAACAAGGAAAATCCTTCATGTTTGAAAAAACCTCTTCGAAACAAATAATAGTTTAAATCCTATTAGGGACCACACTCTTGGATAAGAAAGTACCATATAAATCATATGAAATCACATTCCTCTATGAATCATCATTAAAGGACTTCTCCACCTATGTACTGGTATTTGACTTACACAAACTTCTACAAACAAAGGACATGTTCCCTTGTGGATGGAAATGGGATAAAAACCTATAATATTATCATAAAATAGATTCTACCAATGAGAAACTTTAGAACTATATTGAACAAGAACAAGATGAGGTACTGGAAAATACAGGTCTAATTCAACATATATATATATATATTATTGTTATATTTTCCATCCTTAAAACAGCTTCATCAGGGAATAAATTCTTAAAAATAGAGCCTCTAATATGATTGAGGATAGTAGGGTAATGGAATGGGAGTGTGAGGCCCAAGAGAAAGATCCATATCATAGTTAAGGACAATTCCCTGTATTAGAGGCATTCAACAGACTACTGAAAGAGGAGGAATCATTGTTTATCAAAGGAATGAGACTCCCAAACCCAAGCCTTGATAAAGTTGAACTCATATAAAAAGTCGATTAAAAAAGACCATTGATTAATGATAGAAATTTCCATATGATCTTCCATATTCCTTAATTTGATAAAGTATACCAATACAGATAGTAAGAGGTGATACACTCTAAACATAGTGAAAATTGATAATTTATGATATTTAGTATATGCTTTGAATTAACCCAAGGAAATTGAAACAAAATGACCGTCCTATGAGGAATCTTATTTCACCATGTCCAATGAAACTAGTTGAATTAGGAGAAGAAAAGATCATGAATTTGTGTTTGTTCCACCTGTAAGAACTGATATAAAATACCCTCCTGGAAGTGAAATCAGTTCAGATCAAGGTGTCATAGAAGATTGAGATATTGAAACCCTTCTTACAGGATCTGAGATATTAGCAGTTATAATAGTATCCAAATATGATGAGTTGGCATGATGATAGATAAAGGATTGAGTCCCTAATATTCAAGGAGCCTATTTAAGAGAAGGATTTCCTCATCCAAAACCATGTTGTATGCTTGTAGATATGGGTGAGAGGCCTTTTTAGACTCAAGCATGACTGATATACCTCCAACGGCATAATAATTCAAAATAGTTGGGATGCATGAAGCATATTCATGTATATCATATGAGTCAAAACTTTTATCCCACTTATCCTTATGATACACTATATCATGTTTTTCGATATAGTTAAAACTAAATAACTAACATTTTATCACCTATTACCATATCACATAGTGTACTCAGAAATCATACCATGCATCCATGTTCGTTTGAGTAGCATTGAGAGGGGGGAGATTCAATGGTACATGCCTTACAATTTATTCACAAATTAACCTCTATTTTTTATTTAAGTCATGATTCAATCTTTATTAATCCCTTCCTCAACTGTATATATTATTAATGAAAGAAAATTATCACACAGATGTTTTTTCATTTTTTCCCATATTGTGAGAGCCTACTACTTTTCATTTTTAATTTCTATTGAGAAAAATATTTTATTATCACTATTGTCATTCAATGATTACAAATGCTGTTCTAGTCACATATAATGGTTTGAGTAGGAATCATCCACTTTAATAGGGAAATAATCATCCACTTTCTAAATATGATGATCAATGTTATTTAAACTAGAAATACTAGTTATTAAAGTCTACCATCACTCTTTATTTTTAAAAAGATCATAAAAATTATCACAGATTCTCTATATTAAAATATGACATCTTCTCTTTAAAAGTATTTCACTTATTTTAAGATGTTGAATCTGTAACATGTTTGTCATCCTCAATTATCAGTTCTTTGTAATGATCTTCTCCTGCATGAGAGATTAAATCCATTATAATATATTATTCCTTGTAAATGTAATAAATCTGGTTTATTTCCTCCATGAATTTCTTACCACAACCTATTTAGGAATCACTAATGCAGCATAGGTCAACGTTCTTCAGTTTCTCCCACTTTGATACCATAGTTATTCACTAGATAAGAGTATCATCTAATCAATTAATGATCACCTTTTCTATTCTTCATCTTCATTTTTCATATAAATAATAAACTATGAATAATATTTCTATAATGATTTATGGAAACATCCCATGAGTCACAGATGCATAGAATAATCCGGGAGAATAGCACCAATAATCTTAAAGAATAATTTGAAATATTTTAATTTGAAATTCCCATAAAATACTCATGATATTTCCATTAAATCCTAGTTAATATTTCATTATAAATATTCCAAAAGGATCAAAAGATTTATTTTAAAATTCCACAAAATCTATAGAATTTATTTTTATTTTCCACACTGGAAATATTCATGACATGTAAAACTCCTTTACAGCATGGACAAGTCTCTTCACCCTTACACAACATCATAGATTCTTCCAAGGTGTTAAGGTTACTTTATAATTTCTCATCTTGAATCAAAATCCAAAATAATTAAATATATTTTATGTTTTAGTGAAGAATAGATCACAAATCAGTATCTTATTTCACCTTTTTTCTTCATAATAATTCATTCTATATTCTTTGGATCCATTATTTTTCGCAATGGATTGAACTATATGAATTTGTAATGAAACATAAAATGTCTCAATATCAACCATAAAATCTCATGACTTTTTTTTCTTCTCAAAATTCTTTATAGGTTCAAATTTATTTTTTTTCTAGACAACCTTAAAAAGTTTCTTTTTCTTCTCGGATGAACTTTATGAAGTAAAAACATTACAAAGTTCCATGAACCTTATGAAGATTTATTATAAACCATAAAAAGTTAATAGGAAAAATAAAAAGGTATTATATTTTAACCTTATGATATCTTTCAATATTAAAATCCTCTATTTCATTTTTCAATATTTCAACTCTTAGGTGAACCTTGCAATGTTCTCTAGGAACCCTGTGAAAACAAGAACTTAAATATATTTTCCCCAGTTCACAAACTCCAAAATTCACTCAAATAATCATATAACCTATTCCATCCATTCCAATCCATATCCAAATAACTCAAAAACACTTCAAATATTTTTTGAAACATCCTTTGTAGCTTATATCTAACTGTTTAAAACAAATATAAATCCTTTAACAATTCCATTAGGTACTTCAATCTCCCCCTTTGTGATTTATTGTAAAATTTGTTTAACTCTTTCAAAAACTCAAGTTTAATCAAGGGACATCCAATAATATTATATTTATTATTAGGTGAATCTTGACACCATACCATAGGATAATGTAGTGTTTTTATATACTTCCATTCCTCAATGACAATAATATTTTTGCTAAGAAATTTAATTGTTCTCCCCCAAAATAAATGTACTCCCTTCTCATATTTCTCCACCTTTTCACAATAAGAACAAATTATATATTTATAAAGGTTAAATTGAATCAATACCTTCCATCACAATTTTTTTTAAAATTTTATGCCATTTTTAAACAATACAAATTTAAGTGGGGTACTCCCAGTGTCCCTCAAGTGTGAGTGAAGGGATGAACATTCATGTTCAACTTCAAAGTCTCCAACCTCTCTTTAGGCATGGCCTTGGTGAAAATATATTTCAATCACTTATGGGTAGAAATAAATTCCAACTTGATGTCCTTATTTGAAACTCTCTCTTTAATAAAATGAAATATTATTTCCATTTTCTTGTACTTTATGTGTTTTACTAAATTTTAAACAAATTAAATGGTACATTGATTGTCACATTAAATCCTGAGAGGCTTTACAATAATTACCCATAAGTATTAAATCTATTACTTCATACATATCATCAAGGAACAACCACTTGAAGAATATTTATAGTTTTCTTATGTGGTTCTCAACATAGTATATTTTTTCTTATTGTAATTCCAACTACCATAGAATTATCCTAATTAAAAAATTCCACCTAAAGTGAAATTTATATCATCAAAAACTCATACCTAGTATATATCAATATAACATGAAGGATTGAAGTACATTACATTATTTTATAGTATACCATAGTCCAATGACCCTTTAACATATTTTAGCATCCTTTAACATCCATAGGATGTTATTTCTTAGGATCAATCTGATATCTATCACATAAACTCATAGCATAGAAAATATCTAGTCAAGATACCGAGAGGTAAAATAAGCTTAACATAAAACTTATATACTCATTTTTATTTATAATCTCACCTTTATCATTATTGGATAGTTTCAAACCAAATTTTATGGTCTTTCATACTTTCATATAATATTCCATGTGGACCTTATTTAGTAATTTTCTTTCATACATCTCTTAGAAAATAAAAAGAACTTTTTCATCTTGAATCACTTGAAATGTGAAGAAGTATCTCAGCTCTCCTGGCATGGTCATCTCAAATTGATTGTTTATTTTTTTAGAAAAATACTTATAAGTAATCTCTTTATCACCTACAACAATGATGTCATCAATATATACAATCATTATGAGATAAATTTATTTCATTTATTTTATGTAGAAATTGTTTTCCAATATACCTTTTATGAATTTTATATCTTTGAATCAGTCGTCCAACTTATAATATCAAGACCTAGGGTCTTATTTTATTACATATAAATACTTTAATAGTTTTAATACCATAAGAACATCATTTTCAAGTACAAACCTTCAAGAATCTCAATATATAATTTTTCTTCCAACTCAATGTTCAAGAAGAAAAATTTGACATCCAACTGATAGATTTTATATTTTCACTATTTTGAAAATTAGAGGAATATTCATATGGCTTTTAATCGTAACATAGGAGTAACAAAATCTTCAAAATAAACTCCCTAAACATGAGAATAAGCGTTTCAAAAAAGTATGACTCTGTTCTAAGATAATTCTCCCATATCATTCACTTTATTTCTGAACACCCACTTAGTCCAAATGAAATTTTTTTCATTTGGAATGGGAATAGGATCCAAAGTGATATTCATCTCCATTTGTTCTAGTTCCTTGTTCATGTAAAAAATACAACCCTCATGATTAATATCTGCATTCACTAAATTTGGATCAATTTTATAGATTATAGTTGTTTTCTTGTCACAAATTAGTATTCTTCAAGTATATTTTATTATTTTAAATAATTATTCAAACTATGGTAATTCATTTTCCATTATTATTAGCCTTATATTCATTACTAGTCTATTAATAGTCAACTCCTTCAACCTATAATTCATTTCTATCCTTTAACCACTAAATTTACTATAATTATACTCATTGTTTTCCTCTATTTCATCAATAAATACTTCACTTGAAACACTATTGGAATGATTTTCCCTGATACTCATATTAAAATAATCTAAAAATATATGAATCATTTTACTTCAGCATCTATAACTTTTTCTATTGGGCAAGTACCTAAGAAATTACCGTCCCTAACATTCTCATTGAATTTACGCATATTTGAGCCTTTAATTTTCATTATCCAATGGATACCATAGACATTGAAATAACATATTTTTGTATTAATTTTATAAAAAAACTCACATGACATCATATTTCAGTTTGATCTTAGTAAATATCAGTTTTGAATGTGTATAGTTTTGTACACTTCGTTTCTTTAGAAAAATTATGGCCATTCAAACTCAACAAGTAATGTAAATACCATTTCGACAATAAATTTGTTCATTATTTCAGAAAATTGACGCAACCAACAAGTTTAGTGGGAATTATATTAGTGATTTATCTCATTTTTAGGAGGATAATATTTATATTAACTCTTTATAAATTCAACATCATTAACATGCCCTATTTTCTTAATATTAACTCCAAGTTATCTTTTATATTCTCTTCTAAAAATTTTGAAAAACTCAAATTCTTATGAATTGTGTTTCATGAACACCACTCTTATCATTATATTATAATAATTAAGGAATATAATAAAATAAAATTCACATGTAATGGATTGATGTCTCATAGTCCCACACAAATATGAGTGAATTAAATCAAGTGGTCTCGTTAATTGTATCTCTACTCTTGTATTCTTTCCTTGATTCATATTCACTTTTTCAAAAAAATTAAAAAATAATCTACTTAACTAGGTTGGATCTATTACACAACATTGTTTTTATATTTTTCTCAACATATTTTTTCCCAGGTGGCCAATTATTTTGTGCCAAATATTGTTCTCTACCATAGACTTAGATGGATAGAACTGCTTGGATATCTAATTTGAAATAGAATCTAGCTAGTTCATTCCCCTTTTGGTATGTCTCTTCCATCCTTGACTATATTAATGAGTTTTTTGTGTATCTTTGAAATCACTTCATTACCATTGTCACATAATTGACCCACAATTATCAGGTTATGCTTTAGCTCATTAATTAACAAAAATTCATATGACATCAACCTATGAGACTCAATTTCAGTTAAGATAATTCACTTAATTTTTAAGAATGTCTATTTATAGAAGGTCAAATCTCCACGATTATGCTCTATTAATTTTTCTTAAACTTTTTATTATGTGATGAGAACCCACTATCAAGAATCCATGGCTTACTCCTCTTAATACTCTTGAGTGAAACCTCCAAAATCAATTATCTCTCTAAATTTTTTTGTTTTGTGACTTATTTTATTTTGTAAAATATTGTGTTTGACCTAGAAATAAGTTCCTAAAATCTTCTTTCCAATGACCTTTATAGTAACATCATTCGTATATCTTTTAAATATAATAAAAACTATTCTAAATAGGTTCAAAAATCATGATTTCAATTATAATTATCTTCTTAATAGGTTTGTTTCTCTTATTCTCTAGATATATCCCCCTTAATTCTAGCATTCCTTGGTTACATGGTAGAGAAATATTATATCAAAAACCATATTATTTGTGTCCAAAAATACCACAACACTAACAATACTGTTTAATACATGCTCTTTTGGGAAGTTATTGAGTCTTCCTACTAAATTATTGTTATTTCTTTTTAATAATATTTCCAACCCTTGCTTTATCCATGGACCATATCCCTTATTTCATCTATACGTAACTCCCTTTAATGGAGGAGACTTCTTTTCAGGGTTTTTCTCAACCTGGGATTTCTCAAATTAACTATTAAAATATGCACTGTTAATTGTAACTGACATCACATTTTTAATAAACATGGGTGCAGTATTTATCTAATATTGAGTAAAACATTTTTATGTGTCTTGGGAAAATCCATAATTCACTTTTACTAGAATATGATAATCATAATTCATTTTTTAGGGTCTTCTCTACCTTAATAAACCTTAACTTAGTCATGTTAATTACTTCTTCTTGAGAAGAAATGTTCTCTTTATATTCTTTTAAAAATTTTTTTACTCTAACACTTTTACATTGAGGTGCTTGATCTCCTAAATGTGATAATTATATATAATATATAATTCATCATCACCTTTATTCATATTTTCAACTTATTTATTGAGGTATTTTTCTTTTTTATTAAGTATATTTTTTCTCATTGGACACACCTCAAGCTTAGTTCTCATCATATGCTTTATAGTGGTTTCTTCACCTTTTTCACCACTACACGAGTTATCTTATTTTTATTCAATATATTACACAAAATTAGTGTATATTATAATAAAAATATCCTAATAATAACTTCTCAAATATGATTGGTCATCTGCATTTTTTCTAAGCATACTTCTCTTCTTAATACCTTGTACTCTTCTTTTTCCTTCATCGAACTTCTTTTATTATTTTGAACCTATATATTTTGATTTTATTTTCGGACTATTTTCATTCTCCTCTAATATATACATTAATCTCTTATTCTTTGATAGAAAATATATATAAAAGGGTTGAATTCCCCCCCCCCCAAACTTTAAACATTTCATGAGAGTTTTCGCATGTATTTTCCTTTACCACTGTTGATATTTTTAGATACATAATCTACAAAACTTTTGTGATTATCATCACATTAATCATATTCATGAAAATAATTAGAGGATTAAGCATTCTCCTCCATGATATTAAATATTTCCTGGTCTTTAAATTCTTTCTCCTCTTTATCATTCTTCTTAAAAACTGAAGATTTTATGATCTCATAACTAAGAAGATTATTTTTTAACTCATGAAAGTAAACATATTACATATCTTATATTGATAAAATATTTGGATCAAACCTATTTGTAAAGATCATCATAAATGGTTTTATAGTAGTATAATATTGCAACCTATCACTTAAGCCTTAAATGTGATAACTATCTCATTCCCCAGGTTAAACAGTCATCAAAAGTCCAATCATTATCCTTTTGCATATCTTTAAATTTAGCCTTATAGATTTCCAATTTGGCTTCCTTGATCTTGAAATTTCCCTAACATATGATATTTATATTGTCCAACATCTCCTTTTTAGTACATATCCCCATAAATTTAGTGTAATATTTAACTGATTAGGGTGATAAAATAGAAATTATGACATTCCAATATAACTATATGTTTCTTTCATTTGTGAAATCCATAGAAGCATCTCATCTAAGAGGTTATAAACACATGGTCATAATCTCACTAACCTATAGACCTTATACTAGTAGATTAGGTGTAATTATAATCTACCAGTCATGAATGTTCTTCCCATAAAAATTTGGAACGCCCCTAATGTAAATTGAATCCATTTTTTCATTCTTTGAAAAGGTAAGATCTAATATAGGGCTTATATTTTCTCTCATACCAATTATAGAGAATTGGTCGGTTGAGTAACACTGCAAGAGAGGTGAATCAATGGTACATTTTTTACAATTATTTCTCAAATTAACTTTTTTGGCTGATTAAGGTTGTGATATTACCTCTCGTAATTTCTTCATCAATAATATGCAGTAATAATGAAATAAAAGTAGCATATGAGAAATTTTAACAAGTTCCACCTCAGTGTGATAACCTGCTTATTATAATATTCAACTCTTGTTGAGACATGTATTTTATTAAAACTATTTCATTATAGAGACAAAAAAAATTAGTTCTAGTATCATATAATGATTTGAGCAGATATTATTCACTTATTTAGGTAAAGTATATTCCACTTTCTAAATATGATGAGAAGTTTTATTTTGACTGGGACCAATAGTTCTTCAATAATATCCTCACTTTTGATTAAGAAAAAAATATTTATAATTCTCCTAGATTATTCAGAATCAAATATTAGATCTTCTTTTAAAAGGCCTTTGACTTCCACATAGATTTTGAAGTTATAGTATGCACATCGCCCTCCCATATTAGTTTTTAATAATAATTATATAATACAAGAGAAAATAAATTCATGATATAATATTATTCCTCTTAAACAATATGTTCTTTAATAATTTGAACCATGATTTACTTTCCACAAACTCTTTAGAATACACAAATGTCATTTAGGTTGATGTTCTTCAGTTTCTCTCACTTGGATATTACTGTTATTAGATATATTAGAGTATCGGATTCTCAATTCAAAAACACATAATTCATACTTCATTTATCACTTTCATATTCACCATATTATGTGAATAATATTTCTATAATGATTTATATCAATCTCCCATGATTAATGACTACATTGAATACCGCGAAAGAACAATAGCAATAATCATGTAGAATAATTTCAAATATTTTAAATTGAAATCCATTTGAAATTTAAATTATCACATCCATTAATCCTAGTTAATTTTCCCTTAAAATATCTCAAAAAACACAGAATATTTCTTTTCAAACTCTAAAAAATTTATAGTATTAAATTTTATATTCAATATTGAAATGTCTTCATGACATGAAAAAATCCTTTATAGAAAATACAACTCTCTTCACCCTTACACAACATCACAGATTGATCTATAGTGTGAAGGTCACTTCATAAATTCTCATCTAAAATCAGAATCCACTGAAATAACTATAATTTTTCATTCAATGGAGAAAACACCTCAAAAAATCTACTGATTTAATACTAATTATTTGAAATAATTCATTTTTTATTCTTCAATTTCAATATTTTTCATAATAGTTCTCATGACTTTTACATCTTTAAACTCGTGTGTGAACCTTATAATGTCCTTTGAGAACCTTATAAAGATATGAATTATCCATTTGTATGCCTCCATTCATAAATTACTAACATTACTCAAATCATCACAAAACCTCTTCTATCCATTCCAATCCATCTCTAAATAACTGAAAAACAATTTAAACATATTCTCAAAAATCTTTTAATGATTCTATATCATGGTTTAAAATAAATAAAACTCCTTTAAAAATTCCATTGGATACTTAATTTTGAAAATTACAATATCATATATCATAATACAACAAATATTTCAAAACGTATATCATTTTTTTATGATATCAAATGAAACATCAATAAGATATCAAAAAAACAATTTTCAACATAATTTCAAGAATTAAGAAGCATGATAAAGATTTGATACCATTGAAATGTTTCCAAGGATCAAATAACACTTATTTAATGATTCTGAATAAATTAGAAACCTCATACCCATGTTCACTACGATATGAAACATCAAAACCATATATAAACTGAATGAATGTAATTTTCCTTTCACCAAAGATAGCCTGTGATATTTCCTTTTATCACAATTGTTAGACATAGATCCTTGAGGAACAACCGAAGGTCACTTACCTTTGAGGTGTACTTATGGACTGATATGAATCACCCAATGTTTAGGTGTAAATATCTATAATTCCCATAGTATGATAGTACTTATCAGTGGAAAAGGGATAATGATGAAAATATATTTGAGAAAATCAGTTGGAGGATTGAGCAATCATTGATCAATCATCTCAATGGCCACTAAATCCTTATACAGACCTTAAGGATACTCCTGGGGTATCTATAGTATTTACTTTAATCTTATGAAATGTTTATGTAATGCTATAGTAATAGCTCCTTGTAACCTCTCATCCAATATAATTCTCATGAATGTTCCATTATATAAAATGTTTTTTAATGATATACAATGTGGAAGAGATCTGAACATTCATGAATAATGTTCCACTACCCACATTGATCAAATAATTCTATAGTTATCTTATAATCTGAATCAAAACATTATGATATATCCTATCATATAATATTATTTTCTTAGGTATATATTCTATATGATATCCTGTAATAAAAGAAATATGATATGCCATGAATTTTATGTATTCTTTACTATACAACATACTTATATCATATAATATGATATTTATAAAATGATATCACCATTATAAAGCCTTTAATGAATATATCCATCACACATATCATAAAAACTATAAATTATTATTATATTACATTCCCTTTGACAATTTATCTAGTTGGTTAACCACACAGAACCCCTTTCCTATCCTCACACCCAATGTACAATCTACCTAGAACTAATCCAAGTAAAAATAGTGAACAAATCTCACCCATTTCCTCTATTAATTAGACTAAAAAATGTCAAAAATATCAGAATATCTTATAAAGGTTATCCTCCCATGAAAACCTCTCCCATATAAGAGTTACCCATCATCAAGGGATACTCCAAGGACACCAATCAAGGTTCAAAAATCATAACATATCAAGGACACACTATCTTATTTCCCATGAAAACGTCTATAGCACTTCCCATTAGGATCACGGTCATTGGTGTCCATGGAATGAAAATAGATCACATTAAGGACCACTCATGACCTTAATAATTCTTAATCAATTCTCAAATCAATAAGGAAGATAATTTGAGAACATTATAGGTCATACACAGCCATCCATATAACCAATTCCTCACACATCATAAGTAAACACGTAAAAACTAATGGGTAATCATGGGCACCACTTACCTAAAATATGGAGTTATTCCCTCATAAAATGTGCTCTCATCGTCATTGAAGCTCTCCTAATATCATATCAATCATAAACTTCCCCCATGAGTCCCTATCACCATCAAGGATCCAAAATAACTACTTTTAAACCCTATATAATTAATTATAAAATTAATCCCCAATTAATTCATAATTATTTCATTTGGTAAAAAAATTTATACCACTATGAGAGGTGTAACAATGCCAAACTCTTAGGAAATAGGGTATGGTTCAATCTCGACACACCTCTGAATCCACTACCAACAAAATCCCTAATATCTAACATCAATATATCAACCAATTGCAGTCTGAATTTTATGAAATCCAAAAGAAAATCAATGAAACGGTTTATCTCTAACAAAAAAAGTGAAACCATTTGAATTATAATCTAGTAAGCCACCTTTATCCATGAGGAACAAAATCCACACCATTATGACATGATTTAACCATAACTAGGTGGAATCTTGATAAAAACCCCTACTTTTATTCCACTAATGTTTGAAGAAACAACAGTGGAAATAAGTTATAAGAAGAAGGGAATATAACTAACCTTCACTGATGGAAAAAATGCCACGAATCTGGGAGGGGAAATAAGGAATAAAATATAATTCAAGGAGGGAAGTCTCCCTCTTATTCAGTGGATAAAATAGCAAGAACACTAAAAGGTTTTTAAAATAAAAACTAAAAAGTTCTAAAATACCCCTATTTTAAAAATGAACTTGGTCTACTCAGTACTCGATCCACCCTCATCATGTACTCGATGGCCTTCTCAGGGCCACCTCCCACTAGCACCACCACCGAGAACCTAGTACCATAACCCTATTATTAAGTACTTGATGGATACTAAAATAATTCATGCATCCACCTTCTACCATCAAGTACCTGGTGGCCACTATAGTCCTAGTATTTCACCAATTCTTTACCTATAGATACCTGAGAAACTACAATCACCCCCAAAATTTCAAAATATTCTAGATAAATACTTTAATAATGTTTCAATCATTGAATCTTTAACTTGAAACAAAAAAAATCATTCCAATTCCAGTTCCACTACATTCAAGTTCACGGAACCCTAATGACATAAACCATTATAGACTATCCAACATTAAAAATCACATCCCCAATAATTCTTCTTTTAAACCCATAATTATCCGTAATATCCATCGAAATCTATCACATTCTCTAAAACCTATACATAATGCCAGTTCTGATATATAAAAATGTATCTAATGCATCATATCTATCTATACTCTATGATCATATAACATCAATCAATAAAACATTCTATGCATTCATAAAATTAAATTCATTAATCCAAATATAAGTTACCTTAGTAAATCACATGTGAACTTGGCTAGTTGGTGCCCTACTACACTTATTCTATTTAAGACTGTAATAGTTCACGCACCATAGTTCCAACCACCTCCACTGACACCAAAACTCTATCATGACCCCAATGAAATTCATAAAGTTAATAATTATTTATGTATCACTCTAATGGTTGAGTTCATTCATCTATACCAGATTACAACTCACCTGGAACTCCACCCAAACACCCTAAAATCGGTTGCATCTCATATTTCAATCCCATACTCAAGACTCAATCCCTATCATGATATCATGCTTCACTATATAGATCGTTATACTTGTTATAAATATGACCTAAATCCTTGTACATATGATGTGTACTTATATATATCATATGGTATGATATAAGTGTATCCTAAGGCATGATATTGGATATCATGATACAATTTTTTTCTAGTCATAAGGTATAATGTGGTCAGATCATAAGGTTATGGTTTGTTCAAATCATATGATATGATGAATATAAAAAATTATGATTATAATGCATATTTATATTAAATTTTAACATTACATAAATCATTTATGTAAGTTTTCATAATGGTAAATATTTTATTAGAAGAGATGATTGGGAAAATAATATAAGAAAATAATTACAAAGTGTTTATAACAACATGCATAACTTATACATTTAATAATGTATATGAATATTCCTGAAAACAAAAGGATCATCCTCAATGTTCTATATAAGTAGGTAGTAACCGTGAGATGGTTTTTGATAGATCGATCCTTCCTACCCCTCCTATAATTTTCTCATTTCTCCATCATTCTAATCCTTTCATTTTGTGATACTAGTATATCATAGAAGAGAGGTCAATCCCACTCAATAATTTGGTGATTAGGTTTAGATCATGGTTACACCATGGTGGAGGGAGTCCAATGGTTTCATATTAGTGATATTTTTCAAGTATATGAATGAAGACAATAATAGTAGATCTTCAGTTAAAGTTATGAGTTTTCTATTTTTTTAGTTTCATGGAATTGGGTTTTTCAAATGGAGATCTTGATATTTGATGTTTCTAAATGATTTTTCTATATTTTTTATGTGTTAATTAATATTTGTAAACCCTTTACGGGTATCTAATAAATGGTTAAAAAGTTAACCAATTCCTAGGAACTCTCACACATGAATAGTGGTGAAATGAATATCGTCACCCAGGAACTTCATTATTGATAAAAAGAGTTTCATAGCCCAAGAGTAGGAAAATAAAGTTCTTTGATATGTTCTTTCACACCCACAATTTTATTTTCAAATAAAATATTTTTTATCTATTGATTTTTTATTTATATATTTATTTATACTAGATCTTGGGTTTAACATATGTGTTTGGACCCATTTAAGGTGTCATCAGTGTTAGTGTAGACTAAGAACCGTGTTTTGGGAGTTGATCTAGGTTTGAGACTGAATGTATGAGTTGAATATAAATTAGAGTTTTAGGTGGTGGATGTTTTTTGTTTAATAGTATAAGGGATATTATATAGTGAATTAGAAGTTTTATTTTGGTTTTCTTGAAGATGTTGTATATTTTAAAAAAAAATAATAGAGTCATCATCAATAAGGGAACATCAGTGCACATTCATAAGGGTTGGTTTATGTTCAAAAAGATACTAAGTACCACACATGGGAGTCACTTATTTAAGGGTATCCATTTTAGAAAAATTATAAAATTACCAAATGTAAGGTTCCTCTTATATAATTTAAAATTCACGTGTGAGGGTAATTTTTTTATTCAAAAGTTTTTTTAATCCCTCATACCTAAAGGTTACCCGATAGTATGTAAGGATAAACATAGGTTCATAAGATTCCTCATGTGTAAGGTAATTATACTCTCAAGAAATTAGTTTTTTTGGAATACATGTGATAGGTAAATTTCACCCTTATGATATTTGATTGTTGATCTAGTCTGAAAATATAGTAAAGTATGAAGTGTTAGTGTTATCCCTGGGATAAGTAAGGGTTAACTCTAGTGCGTAAGATTTACCATTTGATGCATAAGGGTTATTAGTGTTTGGTTAGTAAATAGAAAATTCATTAATATGTAAGGGGTAAAGATTCTCCTAGTAATACATAAATCTTCCCAATATATGTAAGGGTCCATGAAGGGAACTTAAATTTGGATAAGTACTAGAGTTCATGTGGTACATAAGGGTTAGAAAATAGTAATGAATGGAATAATTATTGGTTGTTCGGGTGATATGTAAGGTATCCTTACTTTTTTAAATAAATGTGGGTGATACATATGGGTTATATTTGAGTTATTTTTAAGGGTTTCACTTCTATAAAATGGTGAATAATGGTTTTAGAGTCATATGTAAGGGTCAACTAGATTTTTTCAATGTTTTAAAAAGATTTATTGTGCTGAGAATTTAGCCAAATTTTTATAAAATAATGTATTTAATAAATTATATTATATTTAAAAGTAGGTTATCCCTAAATCCATCATTAAAATAGTGGATAATATATATTCTCTCTTGTTCATTCTGTAATTACCCTATGGTTTATCTATAATGTTCTTCCACCATTAATGTTGATTCTTCAAGGGAAATTCTTCTAAATATCCACCTCTCTTATACATCCATTTCCACTTTGTTTCATTATATAAAATGATCATGGTGGACTAGGGTTTAGTGTCTCAATATATTGAATTTGTGTTTTTATGATTTTAGCATTGGTAATGTTTTTTTAAGTGTTATGTTGGCCCTTAGTAGTGTAATAACACTATGGTTTTATATTTCAATGAATTGAGGTATGTTAATCCATGAATAGACCTTTAAACATAAATATATTAATGATTGGTTGTTTTAATTCAATTATTTAATTATTTAAATGTAATATTACATTTATAAATTGATTATCTACTAAAGAAATAATGTTTTCTCCTAAATATCACTTGCAATAGAGGGAACATCATGATTTCCTACCTTATAAATTATTAACTATTTTAGTATGCAAGAAAAGTGTCTGTATAAATTTCTAAGAGTATATTTTAAAAGGAATTTGTGAATCAAAGGGGAGTCTTAAATTATCAACCTAATTTTGAAGGATATAACTCATGTTTTAATGAAAATGTTATTAAACTAAGGGTTTGTTTGTATTTTATAAAGTTATAATTGTGATTAATTGATTATTTATGGTATTTTGAAGATATTTGATTGTTGATTGGACTAGATTATAATAAGATTACATTTAAAAATAATTGTAGTTTCTAGAATTATTTATAAATGATATTTTCATGGGATAGTTTTAAAAAGATGGATTTATAACTATGTTTTCTATAAAAGTGTTCTAAAGGCCCAGTTGGCACTTGATACAAGAGTTTATATTGATATATGAAAAAAAATTGAAGTGATAACCTTGATATTTTTTATGTAAAGGTTATAGTTGATAATAATGTTGTGAGGAATTGAGAAAACTATCTTGGATATAGAATAGTAATATTATTTCTATTCTTAATAAGAAGGGTTACTTCTATGAAGGATGATCAAAGTCAATAATGTGTTATGATTGTTTCCATTTATATATATGATTTATGTGATGTGTTAATAACTTACATACATTTATTTCCATGATAAACAATGACTATCTAGGTGAGAAATCTAGGTGGTTGTAATATCTTGACTCTTAATTTTAGGTGCTACCATTGGTTTATTTTTCATTCTTGATTTTAATGTCTATTCTGGGTTATTATTAATTATTTAATGCAATTAAAGGTTTATAGGAGTATTTTTAATTATGTTTTGAGAGTTCAAGAGGTGTCTCAAGAGTTTGGAATAAAATTGGACATGGTTCTATAGCTATAATAGTTATAAATATTCCATCGTCTAGCAGGTGAGGTCCACTAACAAGACGATGGGAGTCCATGGGTCATCTGGTGGTAGGTTGGGACAATAGAGTTCCAATAGTAACTACACCGGCTAGTTAGTGGGGCTCCTAGTGAGGCATGAAATCTTTCTATTACCATTGGACAGTCGATGATATCCAGTGTCTAGCTGATGTTTCTGATCTAGAAAAGTTAGTGTTAGGTTATATCATAATTTTATTTCTTGAAACCCCCATTTTAAATCTAATATCTTCTACCATGGACCAAATTTGACTATTTAAAACTTGTATACTATCTTATGGTGATTTTTGACCTTCCAAACTCAAAACTTCAAGGATATAAGATCCTATTAAAGTTTCGATTCTCTTTGGGTAAGTGTGACCTTGATTTGATTATGATTTCTTCTTTCATCAAGTATCTCATTTTTTGAAGTCTATGAATCCTTGTGTTTTTTATAGATCTAGTCATTTATTGATGAATTATGTTTCTAAGATCCCCTCTTGATAGACTCTATCTCTTCATCTCTATGATTATGGATCCCATGATGGGTGATTTATGATAATTTGAATGAATTATGTTTTTATTTGTAATCCTGTCCCTATAAATTGAAATTGTTGTTTCTAGTTTGATTAAAAATAGATTTATAATTATTTATAAATCATGGTTTTATACCTTAGATAAATCTTCCAAATTTCATGTTGTGCATTACATCTTCATATAAAATAGCTTTTGAAGTAAATTTTTTATTTTTAGAAAATTATTTTGGATTGAAATGAATTATTTAAAGAAAATTTTTTATGATTATTCTCGATAAATAAAGTGATAAAATATTCTATGAACAAAAAATTTTGTTATTTTGAAATACTTGAGTTTTGATAAAAATAATTGATATTGGTTTTTGAAATGAAATGTAATGTTTGAAAACTTTATTTGGGGAAGATTGAATGATGATTGATGAAACTGATTTGAGATGAATGATTTTCCCATTAAATACTCTCTTAAAAACATGGGAGCCTCATCAGTTAGGCGGGTAGTCCAGAAAAATCACTCTTGAAATATATTAACTATACCAATCGATGGTTTGATGATGAAAACATTATTAAACTTTGATAATGGAAAAGTGTTCTATCATTGGGGTGGACTTCTATTCCCCCTAAACATGAGATCTGGGTAAGTGTGCACACATATATCAATAGTTCACAGAGATGTGTGAGGATCTTTGAGCCTTGATCTAACTAACCTTAGGGCTTATAACCACAGTTCTATGATTCAAAATTATTTATACATGCTAATGTTTATTAAATGAAATTCTAATGTCTATTTTTATTGAGATGATCATTCATGGTTGTGTTGATGGAAATACTTATTTGTATCAACTTTATACCTACCATTTAAATGATTTCATTGAATTTTAAATTAAAAATTTTGAAAAGATGAAAATGCCATGTTTTATTTAAATTTTAGAATTTTGGTTTATTTTATATGGACTTTTTATTAAATATCTTTATGGTATCCTACTAGACTAGTGTTTCTCACACCCAACATATGACTTCGGGAATATTTAGTTTTTGATATTACTGGTTCATAAAAAGGGAAAGTACTATTTAAAAGGTGGTGGGTGTTCTTTATAGCTAGACCATGGGAGTTGGTGGTGATGGGTGGATTATGTGACCAAACCTTTATTATGATTTATTATTTCATGTGAGATATTGGGATTTCTTTTCTTTTTAGGTTTTGTAATTTCCATTCATATAGTAATTTACTCTTAATTATTGTATTGTAATTCCAATGTTTTATAGATTATTATGTTTTAATTTCATTTCGTTTGGTTTTTATTGTGGAAAATTTGTTCCCTTTGATCATTCTAGATGTCGAGGCACTAGTAGCCAGCCTATGGGGATTGTCGCATCCTTTGGGGAATGTCAGTAATGATTTATGTACCAATTTAGTGGGTTATCTTGGTTGGTTCATCAAAATTTGATATAAAATGTATGTTTGGTCTCTTATTAAATGTTAATATGTAGTCTAGGATGACTTGGTAGATAAGAGATTGGATTTTTAGAAATTAAGGGGTAGGTTACAAGTGAGTTTCTGGCCATCACTCATTGTAACAAGGCTTTAGTTACCATGGGTGGTTGGGGAAAAGTGTATTTAAGGTTTTTATCATCTGATTCTAGGTATTTCTTGAACATTGATCTAATATATTTTTTCCAAGTTGAGTTCTCATAGATAGAGTTGATTCTCATGTGAATATTGACTAGGGTTTTCATTCATATCTATTAATGTTGTGAAGTACCATGCCCTTAATAATACATCTAATTAGACATTGTGAGGGATCTATTGATGAAACATAGTTATTGTACCCTCCAGTAAACCAAAATCTCATAGAGGTAATAATACACACTTTTTGAGATCATGATTATAGAGCCACACCTTCCCCCATTTAGGCTAGAGAGGTGAAACATTGAAATGATGATATTAGAGATCATGCCCAAAAAACTATTATAAACAACCATATTTATAAGGAAATAATGATCCTTAGGAGGTAGAGTATTGTTTAGGAAATATTTAATAACTCCTTGGGTTCTCGTAGATAACAGATTCCATTATGGTGAATTGTAACATGTCCATACTTAAGGGATCTAGTAGGAGGTGGTGGTATTTTATAGTTCTAGAGAACTAAAATGATAACTTAAAGTGGAAATACATCAATACCCTTTTCATAGAGAAATTATATCTATATTCAATAGTGTTTTATTAGTCCATGGAGTTTCTAAACCTTTACTAAAGTTATTGGACTGTGACTTTCTATACTATTTTTTCCAATATTTCTTATTTTCCACTTGATCCAGTGTCAAATGATATGTTGAAGGCCTAGAGGTTTCATATGTGTCCTGGATTAGATATATAGTGTCAATAATTTATGTTAAATCTTACCTTATATACATATATTTGGGAAAGGGGTTTGATGGAGGAAATTTACATGAATAGTAATTCAGGGTTGACAGGAGTTCCTACCAATCCTAGTATAAAATTTAGTGGTCCCTTTAAGGGGAATAGTAAGTGAAACAAACCCCATGGTGGAAAAAAAGTTATGTTCCTTAATATAAGACATCTTCCAAATCTACTATATTGTCTATTAAAGGCCCAATAACTTATTTCCAATGTTTAAAGATTGATCACTCGATGTGTTATTGCATGAAGGGACTGAATATTTGAAGTTCATGTAGATGTTTGGGATACATATAGAGGTTTTTACATGTTTTTACATCCCCTCATAGTGGCACGGACTCATCAGTATTGATATTAACTGTTTCATAGTAATATGAATCAAGAATAGTTGGGTTATGACCATAGGCATTAGGTATAAAGAAACATAACATAGTGTATGAATTTCAAATGGGAACTAATGTTGTTCCTATGAGAGTGAGAGGTACTATTTTTATTAATTAATCTTTAGTAACTTATTTATTTGATATGGGTGCCTCATATTATTTCATATCAACCCACATTGTGTACTTTCTGGATATTACAAATGATTTTATGCCTTATGTGATAGAGATTTCAACACCACTTAAGATGAAGAGAGAGAAGGATCTTTGATGTCCCTCTTGTGAATTTTATTTATCTAAGATCAAATAACATGATACTTTTTGGATCTTGATATAAAATATCTATACGTTATTGTTGGAATAGACTGGTTGGTTTATCCAAAATCTTAGAATGATTATTATCATTGGTTATTTTCCTTTACTGTACTCAATGGGGAGTTCCATTTGTTTAGGGAGAATGAGACCTAAGATATTGCAAGGTTGGACCTCTTTTAGAGCTGGGTAGGATGATATCCATGTGTTTCATTGAACTATAGTAGGAAACATTATGTATATATGTTTATCTAGTTCCTATTGAATTTTTGGATGTTTTTTCTTTAGGATTGTACGATTTACAACTAAAGAGGGAGGTAGAGTTCTTTATTGACTTAGTGTTAGGTACTTAGGTATTATTTATTCCCTCCTATGGTATGGAACTATCTAATTGAGGGAAATAAATAATTAGTTGGTTGACTTGGTTTATAAAGGTTTCATTCTACCAAGTGTGTTTCCTTGGGAAACACTAGTTACTTTCACTAAGAAGGATGATGGAACAATTCACTTGCGTGCTTTTTACCGAAAGATCAATTGGGTTATGGTCAAGAAAAAATACTTATTTCCCATCATTGAAAATTTATTTGATCAGATTAAATTGTATAATTGGTTCTCTAAGATTGATCTTCAATTTACTTAAAACCAACATAGGATCCAGTAGTCTGATATACCAAAGACTTCATTCAGGAGCATGTATGGCCACTATGAGTATCTTATTATTCCTTTCTTGTAGAACAATGGTCATGTTATGTTTATAGAACTCATAAATAATATTTTCCACCAATATCTTGACTCTTTCATTGTGGTATAAATAAATTACATCTTGGTTTATTCAAAAACCAAGGAGGATCACGTACATCATATGAGAGTGGTTTTGGATATCTTGAGGAATCTTCATCATTATACTGAGTTATCAAAGTGCCAATTCTAGATTCATGAGGTTAAATTATTAGGTCACATGGTCTTGAAACATGGTATTTCAGATGATCTTGGAATAGTTAATGTTGTTGTGTTAGGGGAGGAATCATGAAATGACTTTTAGATTCATATGTTTTTTGGTTTATAAAGGTATTACCTTCGATTCATAAAATATTTCCACAAGTTGTCTTTTATGTTTACTTCTCTTACTCATAAGTGAGTGAAGTTTTTTTGGTATTTGAAATTCAAGATTTTCTTCAAGGATTTAAAGCATCATTTGACTTTATCTTCATTTTTGACTCTTTCATATGTTGGTCAAGGCTACATGGTCATTTTTTATGCTTCAAGTTTGGGTTTAGATTTCATTTTCTTGTAGGGTAATCACATGGTGGATTATGGTTCTCGTCAGCTTTATCCACATGAGAAGAACTATCCCATACATGATCTAGAACATGAAGTTTTGATGTATTTTCATAAAAAGGCTTAACATTTACTCTAATTAAAAAACATGATTTATATATTTTCTCAGAAATATTTAAATATATGGGATAGGTGATGGGTGGAGTCCATGTATTATTTGACTTTGACATTTTCTACATGCCTAGGAAGATAAACTTTATGGATGAATCTTATCAGGAAGTTGTCTCATGTTTTTGAAGGATTATTCAGAGGATGGGAATATCATAGAACTTTTTTCTCACGTGCAGTTGAGATTTCGAGAGGATGAGATGGGTTTACTCTAGAAATTCTTCAATTTATATCCTCTTTTATTGAGATGATCTTATATAAAAATAGATTTAAATTTTTTTATGAGATATCATAAATTATTTATATAATGGGGAGACCATTGATGAATGGTCTCTCACTTTAAAGGGAATAATTTTCTTTATGAAACATTATGTCATTATGTCACCTAATAGAAATTGGTTTAAGGGTAATTATCATCATTCCTTCTTGGTGGTTAAACCAGGAATAACTAAGAAGCTTTATGATATGGGGAAGCAATTTTGGTGGCCTAAATGAATTAGTAAATCACTAATTTTGTTTCTCATTGTTATACCTTTCAACAAATAAATGTTGACAATCGTAATACTTATATTTTTCTTCAACCCCTTCCCATACCAGCATGTAAATGGGATGATAAGTTGATGGATTTCATTATTGGTTTTCCATATAATCCCTTAGGAAAGAATGCGATTCAGGTGTTGATTGACTGATTTTCCAAATTAGATCTCTTTATTCGTATCAAGAAACCACCAAAGTTAAGTTTTCATCAAATAATTATGTGTAAGAGGATTTAAAGATGCATAAAGTCTCATATTATATTGTTTATTATTGGGATCCCAAGTCCACATCCTAGTTTTTGGGGTGGTATCTAAGAGGTGATGGGATAAATGGTAAAGTTGAGAATCATTTACCATTCTCAGATGGACGGTCATATATAATGCGAAATATATATTCTTGAACACATGATTCATGATTTAATTCAGGATTTTGGAGGAGAATGGGATTTCCCTTGGGGTATGGTTGAGTTTTCCTAAAATAACAGCTATCTATTATCCATTAAAATTTCACCCATGTTGGCCTAATATAGATGAACTTTAATATTTCTACTCTATTGGATGGAGATCGGGGAAGATTCTTTTTTGGGACCTTGTTTGGTTCGGGAAATAAAGGTGATGATCTAGATGATTATTCATAGGTTTTTTATGGATCAAAGCTAATATAAATATTTTAGATCATCAACAATATCATTTGGAGTTCTCGATCTATGACCAAGTGTTCTTGAGAGTCTTTCCTGGGCTCAGTCACCAACATCATTGTCATGACCCATCCAGTGGAGTGTGTGTCATGACTACCCTAAGCTCGCCTCCCATAGGCCTGCGGATGGAGACTAGCACCAAGTAGGCATATCCCAATAATGGGAGGAATTTGGATAAGTACCTATACCCTTGCTCATGTATCCAAGAAAATGTGATGAAAGTAAAAACACTAAGTAAAAAAATGGGCATACCACTAAGATACCAACATAGAGTACAAAAGTAGAAAACTGAAAGTAAATGGGGACAGAATACAAGCCCAAAAAAAGGATAAGTAAAAAAGGTATAAGTCCCTAGAACTCCTCTGTATAAAACCCTACCTGAAGGGTAGGTACAGAACATCTGTCTGAAGCCATAGAAGCACACCTAATATTTTAGGTCTCTCTAAGAACCACCTGGCCTCAATCCACTAAGGACTCCATCAAAGCATCAATTTTCTTCACAAGACACGACATGTGTGGGTGAATCCTATGTAGGGGTGAGTAAAACAATACATAGTATGACACCCATAAACCACAAAGGAAACCACAAATGAGAGTACACCTAGTTCACTACAATGGAAAATACACACAAAGTATAGTCAGCTCTCACAGGTATAATCTAAATCTTGAAGAGGGATTATCAATAGTTATCTATATAATTTCTTATCATGATTTAACATAAAGTGTTGATGATGCACAAAGCATTTCTAGCACACAAAGTATCATCTTCAGCACATGGAGCATCGATGTCAGTGCACGGAGCATTGATGACACATAGATCATCAATGTTAGTGCACGTAGCATTGAGGTCAGCACTTTCAGTGTCAAAGGTCGTCTCACGGAACGTCGAAGGAGAACGGTTCATCTGGTTTAATGCATGAAGCATCAAAGTTGGTGCACAGTGTTCCCAAGGTCAGTTCAAGGATCTTAAAAGGGTCATAAAACCCTTGATTAAAATTTCCACCAAGTCATGTAGGCACCAAGTCATGTAGACACCAAGTCTCTACTAGCCATATGATTCCATTCGTAGCACGCTTGTCCTGGGAGAACCTACTCCTCATGAAAAAGTTCATCTCCCAAAATCCTGAAAAACTCACTTATAGTATCTCTAAAGGACTGCCACATCATAAGGGTCTCAACACTGCATACGGCTTGTCAAACCGATGAATGTTTTGGAAGATATGGCCAAAACAGTGAAACTGGTCCAACCTGGTATGGTTCTAGCACAACCTGACCCAACCCAACCCAATCAGTCTGGGGTATCCCAAATTATCCTAGCTCCACTGGACGTGGCCCACCTAGTTGTGCCCCACCCTATTCCACATGTTCACTGACCACATGGCTCACCCAATCCTATATCCTCCTAGCCATCGTGGTGTCCCCCTATGACGTGGTTCTGTTGGACCACATCGACCACAGCCCATTGTCGGCTGCCCTACCAATGGCATTGTCTGGTCATGACACCTATGGCTTTCCCACCATGTGTCTCCCCCAACCATGGTCCCTCCTGGACCACATGATGTTTTCACCACTGGCCGTCGAGCTGGCTGATCATGCCAGCGCCGGCTGTCATTGCTGCTCTAGTGATCTGTTTTTCAAGACTATGCCATTTTCATGATCCTTGGATCATGTTCTTCACTTCCATGGCCTTTGTTTCATCTCTCCATACCATTGGGGGGTCCGACCGCATTCCAAATATCCCGCCAAATTGTGTCATGACCACAAGGGTTCCTTGGTGATGAATTCCCACAACGGGGATAGGATAATCACAAAGAACTTCTGAAGTAAAAACGTCGGCCTTGTTAGTTTTAGCATTTGTTCATCCTATTAGAAAAAAGAGATCGAAACAACAATCACATGGATTAATATCCCTTCAATCCTGCAGTAATGATTTCACATCCCACATGAATGATCAAACCATGAATAAACATGTTCTTGGGTTGGTCCGCATTCTTCATTGTATCTAAAAGCAAGGAAGAAATCACAAAGAGATCCAAACCCTACTTGGATTTTGGATCAATCAGTGAATAACTTCCTTTATCGTCTGTGATCTATCCATGAATGATCTTGATCCTTCATCTCAATTTTTTTAATCATTCGCCAACAAGAGGTTTCACCAATTCTTTTCTTCTCCAGAGCTTCTAGGGAGTTTACCTAGGATTTTGAATCTAATCTCATATCCCTATCAACTATTAAAAGTTGAAAATTCATTTCAGTATTGCTACACTTTCATTTATAAAATAATACGGGCTCCACTGTTGAGGCGTCGTAGCATTGTTCTGGCATTTTGAAACATAAAAATAAATAAAATATACTTTTTAAGTTCATTTTATTCTCCTTTAAAACGTCCAAAAATTATATTTTGCAGCTGTCTTGCGTCAGTCAAGGTTAGTCCTTGCCTAAGGAAAACACCCCCTTAAAAACTCAATGGTGGTCTCAGATTTCCAATATGGGTCACTATTTGTGAGTTATTATGATTTTTTTAAAATGAAATTATTATATTTTAATATTTTATTTCTAATTATTAAATTTTCGAGTTTTTTCATAGAGTACATGAACTAACTAAATTTAAGTCACAACATGGGTAAAACCAGTTCTACGTGGTCTACAGTTCCCTCAAGTTTATAATCTGAGCACTCTTTTAGAAGTTATTTCTCTTTTTTAGGAAAATTTCTCATATGCACTATTAAAAACATAACATTTTTCACCAAATATTTCTAAGCACACCGAGCCTCAAAATCACAAGTGGTCTCAGTGCCTGGTCTTAGAATTTTCACAGAAATTTTCTAATAAAAATAGGAAAAATATGAGTCATTACATTCTCCCCACTTTAACGCTTTACATCCCTGAAATCCAAACCAAATTATACACAAACAAATGAGGGTATGAGCTGGAATATGTGCCTCTCTCTCCCATATACTCTCCCAGAGATTCTCATGATACCACTGATCACGAAGTAAAGGACTCGACTACCCACAGAAGATCATCTCCTTTCAATCCTTGATCCCCACGACCATGATGAAAAATGATCATCCTAGTTATAAATTAAAATTTATGGGATTCCATGGAGTTGAACTATCACCTTTGTGTAAGGGAATCCCAAGATCTCTACTAAACTCTACTCCTGAAAAGCTAAGAAGTGTCCAACTTGGTTAGGCATTAAATGATCACTGAGATCATATCGTGTCTCCTTGAAGTACATGGTAAACCCATCATGAAGTTCACTAATATCCTCTCCCACTTCCCTTCTGGTACTATAATAAAGAAAAGGAGAAATCCCTTCCAAGCACAAAGGGCATAAAATGGTGAGTAGAAAACCCATAAAACTGATTCAAACAAACTCTCAACTTTTATATCGATAGGTAAGTCTAGATTCAACCAGTTGTTTCATCCTTGGTTTCCATATTCACACCCACATGTTTATGCTGATGCATATTTCCACTCTAGGTGTTCACCACCACTATTATGTATCCCCCAAAAATAACATCATACTCCCCAAAATTTGAGTATCCCTCTAGGGTATGTCTTGTGGATATCCGAACACATAAAATCTCATCATCGGTATCACTAAGATCTTACTCCCTAACTCACTTAAAGATTAGGGGATTAATAACAATCGACTAGAGGTAACCTTCTCCATATCTATCCACAAACGATATTTGTAATGAGGCCAACAACTGTGATGCCTTGTTCAATAACTATGAACTGGATCTCCTACTCGGAGCATTAGGTTCTATGGTCCCCTTCCTATTGGCATAGTCAATCTAAAATTCATGGTTATGGAGGAACTTTATCCATTGTCTCGATCTCAAGTTGTGGTCCTTATGAGAGAAGATATACTTGAGACTCTTGTGGTCATAGTACATGATAAACTGCTCTTCCATCTTGTTGTGTCTCCATGTATTCAATTCTAAGACAATCGTTTTCATCTCAAGATCATGGGTCACATAGTTATTCCCATGTGGTATCAAAAAGCACAAACCAGAGGCAATCAATGATTGCCTCCACATCAAATAAAAACCAAGTTTGGTCCCTGATGCATCACAGAATACTATTTACTCGACTCCCTCTTATGGAAAACTCAAGATCGGGGAGCTCATCTAACTCTATATAAACCACTAAAAAATTTATAACACATCTATGCCTACACGAAATGTTTCCCCTTTCATGTAAAGGATGAAATATCCAGTTCATGGGTCCCATGAACACTGCTAGGTTGTTTTTCACGTCAAAGGGCATTACCAAGTACTCATAGTAACCGTAGCGGCATCTAAAATCCATATTCAGTATATCCTCAAATCGTACTCCCAACTGGTGATAGCTTGATATAAGGAAAACCTCCAATAACCATTGTTCCCCTTTACACTAATCAAAGTGATCATAGATCCTTTGGTAGTGGATTTTTTTTCTCCACAATCACTTGGTTAAAGCACTGGTAATACACACATAACCTCAAACACTGGGTCTTAATAATCCCATTCTCTATAAGTCCTCCAACTTCACCCTCAGCTCATGAAGCTCTACATAAGCCATCTGATATGTTGATGCTGATATTAGTGAATTTTCAGGGTGTAAAACAATATAAAATCCTATCTCCCAGTGGGGAGTTAATCTTGGAATTTATTCTTGGAAGACATCCTCGTACTCTACCACTACTACTAGAAACTTGAAAACTCATAACATCTACTACTATGAGGGTAAGTCTAGTTGACTCATGATTGATAGATTTCACCCTCCTATGTAGGAGTCCATCCTATGCTACCTAGGTTTCATTTTTCACTAACCAAGTAAAACCTCATTCCATATCTACAAACATACAACACTCTTTTCCTAAAATAGTCAATATGATCATGGACTGTAGATAACCAATCCATACCAAGAATGATGTTGTATGGCCTCTACACTGTCACCAAGAGGTTCCAACCAAAACTCTCCCCTCAATGGTAATATCACACTATCAGAATATGTGTGATTATCAAGTCTCCTCACATAGGTATATCCAGACGTAAGATTCAAGTCAATAGTTTTATCAGAAACTCTAGGTCTTTCACAAGATTCATGACAATAAAGAATGATTAGCACATATTTCTATTAATATGGAAGCTAAGAGTATACACAGACCATACCTAGAATCATTTCCTAGATCCCATGGTTCATATGCCTCAACCGTGTGTAGTTTTAAACTCCCTTATTCTTCATATCCCTGAGCCTTGTTTGGACCACATGGGGATAGTGGTGGTAACAAGTCAAAATGTATACAACCTCCTACTTCTATACCTTCTCATCTGCTATGTATTCTACCTTACAGATCCATATGTTCCTATCATTGTATCTTCCTCAGTGTCACATCCACTATTTCCCTTCCAACATTATGATGGGATGGACAATCTTTAGTGAGATGTCCCCAGCCATCACATGAAAATAATTTCCTCTCTCCAGGCCGAATGGACCCCCCCTATGACACCTAAGATGTAACGACCCGAAATTTTGAATAAATCTTGTTTCCTAATTTCATGTGTTATTTTTTATACTCAAAAAAATGTTTTATTTTATAAACATGATTATAAATAAAATGAGACCATTGGTTTTTGAGTGTTATATGACAATCGGTCAATATGACCACCGTGAACAAAATGTTTTGATTATTGTCTCTAAATTTAAGTAATCTTGGTTAATTATTATAGAAAGAAGATTTGATGGCCTCACCTAGTAGCCTTGGGCCGATCGAAGCCCATCTAACAGAGATTGGGAAGGAGGTAGCACCATTGGGCTTTGCTCTGGACCAAATCCAAGCCGAACTTCATCATGTGAAGCTAGAACGGAATCGCCTTCGCGAGAAGTTCAAACTGATAGAAATTACTACTCGGGCAATGTTGACTGAGCCGCCCCAAAATTCTATCACCCTAGCACACCTTACTCTTAGGTCCTATGCTGGTATTATAAGGGGTTATGTAACGAGACCGTAATTGCCTTGTGTAATCCTTTTTTTAAATAAAAATTTGGATTTCTTCTTATGATGATGTTTATGAATTTTCAAATGACCGGATAAATATTGTATGCATATTTTTGATGAATTTTAGAAAAAGGATATTTTAAAAATGGTTGTGTAAACCTTAAATAATTAAAAATGTGTAATGATTTTCGAAAAATGGTCTTCTACAATTATGTTCAGTACGAAATTTAGAGTCTAATAAAATCAACTTGATTTTTGATGAATAGTAAATTGTGAATAGTGATTTTACGCTTAGGATTAGTAATGTGACCAAATGGATTAGCAATCTCACTTAAAGAAAGTTTTAAAATAATCTAGGCACCTTGATTAAGTAATGTGATTCAATAAAATAGTTAAATAACGGTTTCATTAATTATTATTCAAGTATTAGTTTCTTCGGGTGAATAGTGTTTTTTAATTAAAAATTTAATTAAAAATAATTAGAAAATTATTTTTATAAAAATGACTTCATTTTTGAACTCAGAGCATCGATATTATGTTATGGTAATTTTTGGGGATTTTTCTGAAAAAAGTGAATTTTCGATGAATAGTGTTTTTTTTTAAAAATTAAATTAAAAATATTTAGAAAATTATTTTTATAAAATGGATTTCATTTTTGAAATCAGAGCATTGATATTTGGTTAAGGTGAAATTTTGGGGTTATTCTGAGAAGGTTGAATTTTCAGTGAATAGTAAAAATACAGTTTTAGGGTTTCGGTATGTTTAATGACATCATAATGGTGTCATGATGATGTCATGAGATCTTTTGAGGGTTGGCCGGCCAAGGGTGATGAATTATTGTTGTGGGGGCCCCATGTGGCCTAACTCCATGATAAATGCCAAGGGAGAGCACATGGGTTTGAGAAAAGCACATGTGAGGTGTCCTTTGGCCATTAATGCCTTGTCCCCTCACTTTCCCTATAAATACCAAGACCTCCTCTCATCCATTCGACTCCCCACTCATTCCCAACGAATTTATGGTCTCATTACCTCCCAAGGAGTCCTCCCAAGGTGCCCTCAAGCCCTCAAGGTCCCAACCTTTGAGGTTTAAGAGTTACATTTTAAGGTAAGGGATCCGACCTCTCTCTTTCTTTTCAAGTAATCTCTTTTATGTCATTTCATTTATACTCCATGTTCTTATGTTGGAGGATGTTATTTTATATTCATACTACTGCCTATTTCATGTTCATATGATGAGAGACCCCCCTTGCTCTCATCAATTCGTTTTAAGAATGTTTAAGTGGCGCCGTTAGGCTGCCGAATTTTTAAGTGGTTCTTCACCCTTCTCGTTTTGAAGTTCTACTTTCATGTCAATTATTTCAAGTTCCTTTTTGTTATATTGGGGTATGATCTCTATATCTATCATACTGGACTCTTATGTTCATACGATGAGAGACCCCATTTTATCGCTTCAATTCAGTATTTTGAAGTTTTAAGTGGCGTCGTTAGGCTGCCGAATTTTTAAGTGGTTCTTCACCCTTCTCGTTTTGAAGTTCTACTTTCATGTCAATTATTTCAAGTTCCTTTTTGTTATATTGGGGTATGATCTCTATATCTATCATACTGGACTCTTATGTTCATACGATGAGAGACCCCATTTTATCGCTTCAATTCAGTATTTTGAAGTTTTAAGTGGCGCCGTTAGGCTGCCGAATTTTTAAGTGGTTCTTCACCCTTCTCGTTTTGAAGTTCTACTTTCATGTAAATTATTTCAAGTTCCTTTTTGTTATATTGGGGTATGATCTCTATATCTATCATACAGGACTCTTATGTTCATATGATGAGATACCCCATTTGATCGCTTCAATTCAGTATTTTGAAGTTTTAAGTGGCGCCGTTAGGCTGCTGAATTTTTAAGTGGTTCTTCACCCTTCTCGTTTTGAAGTTCTACTTTCATGTCAATTCTTTCAAGTTCCTTTTTGTTATGTTGGGGAATTATCTATATATCCATCATACTGATCTCTTATTATCATATGATGAGGGACCCTATTTGATCTTGTCAAATCATTTTCTTTTGAAGTTAAGTGACGCCGTAAGGCTGCCGAATTTTCATAAGAGAAATCTAAACTTTTTTTTTTCTTCCATGTTTTTCATTTCAAATGGTATGTCCCTAAAATTTCATTACCATGTCCATATGTCCTTCTTATTCCTTCACCCTACTGTTTTATGGATCATTTATGAGTGGGTGACCCATGTCCCCTCTCATTTCAATGTTTTCTAAAACCCCGAAACTTAGCCGTTATGCTGCAGAATTTTCCCCTCAAAATGTCTCTCTCTTTTCTCAAAAATTATTTTATGTTATAAAGTTAATACTCAAAGCACTTATTTATACAAGTGTATTCACATATATATCAAAATTTTCCATTTTAAATTCTGGGATTTACATACATGAGACCCGCTTTCCCTTTCCGTGGGTTTAAAGTGACGTAAAGATCATGTCTTTAAAGCAGTTTTTAAAACGTTATGATTATGAAATGAAACCCATTTATTTTATGCTATGTGGGTTATTTATGAAATGTTTGATGATGATATATGTGGCTCACATGATAATAAAGGCAAATTTAAGGGTGCGCCCTGATAGCGCTCCAATGCATTGGGTAATGATGTAACCACTAGAGATTACAATTTTAACGATGCCTTGGTGAATGACCTTGGTAATTTTTAATGACACCTTGGGGATGGACCTTGGTGAAACGAAACGATTGTCAATATTAAATGTTGCAGCCACATATTCAAGTTATGAAAAATGTTTTTTTTATGATGTATCTCATTATTCTTTCTCATGCCTTAAATTTATTTTCATGTCCTTATTGAAGTATCTCAAGTTCACATGTAAAATATTTCTCTTGTTTCCCTTACTGGGCTTTCTGCTCACCCTTTATTTTGATGTATGTCCCCAGGTTATGAGATGCAGTAATGAACCTAGGATGAACTTAAGGAGAAGCCTTTCAAGTGTTTAAGAAGAGTGTTTTTGTTCTTTTCATGTTTTATGTTCCTGGTTTCCAAGACACTAAACCTTAAAGATCCTCGGTTTTGTAAAATGTAATGAAAGTTTATGTTATAAAACGGCGGGATGTTATAGTTGGTATCAAAGGATGGTTTAGTTATTTGTGGAAATTAGGATATGAAAACTCTAGGAGGAACCCTACAGAAAAGTTTAATATAGTAAATCTTCCTGGTATTTTGGTGAGTATTGAGTAAGGGGTTGCCAAGCAAATACATCCCTGTCTAGATACGAGCAGGTAGAGGTGGCTCTGGCACAGATGTACATAGGGGTAAAACCCGAAAACACCGCTTTGATCTAGACTCGAACGGGAACTGGTACACGACAACGGGCCTTGCTGCACTCTTGGTTACGACACTCCCGGGGGATATGCTTTGGTAAATTCATAAGCTTGGTATGAACCATTATTAAAGGAACAAAGATAAAATAAAATAAAGATTCACATAATAATATATGATCATGGATAACCTAGATGGGAACCTAGGGGATCACAAGTTAGGGTATACTTTTCTTCTACAAGTTATCCTTATATGCTTTAAGTTCCTTTTCATGATTATTGGTTAAGTATTTAAGCCTCTAATTATACTTTATCTTCTTAGTTAATGGTGGGAAATGGAATAACGTGTCCCAACAACCAATGTGATAGGAAATGCGAAAATTTCCGTATTAATATGTCAGAGATGATTAGGGGATTAAAAGATGATTATTATTTTGGAAGGCGTTCACTATTTTGGGGACCCTATATGATCGAGGTAAATAGATTACTATAGTATTTTCATTGAGGAGTAAGGTTGACTTATATTTTGAAGAATTGATGAATTTAAGGTGGACTTATAGTAATTTAGGTTACTTTTGGGAATGATTAACCTATCTTGGGTAAAATATGTTTAGGTTAGCTACTTTTGTTATAAGATGTTAGGAGTGGTTGATTTTGTCTGGAGATGAACAATGAAGTTGTTTTGGAAGACTATGTTATCAAATCCTTCTTGTATTTGGGTTTCAATCTTAGTTTGGTTTATTTTGAGGAATTTTAAGGACCGTTATTTATGGAGTGGTCTATGATGAACGTTGGGTAGTACCATGGAACTTTGAAGATTTAAAAGTAGGTTCTATTCCTATGGGATTCTTTCTTTTTGAAGAGTTGTTTTACCTTAACCTTTCTGTTTTTGGGATAATGTTTAAAGATAGAAGAAATAGATAGTTAATCTTTTGTAGATTATGTGATTCTATAGAAGATGATTCTTGTGCTTTTATGAGACCAAGTGTTTTTGAATTCTCATCATTTGGCGAAAAGATTAGTGTTGGTAGGGACTTGTTAAAGGATGAAACTCTACTTGAAGGTAGGTATATTTTCTTATGTTTTTGTTCTATGTAGTAAATGAAATCCTCAAAATTATGAAAAGAAACATAAAACAAAAATGTTGTTGGTTTACGTTTCCTACTAGGTAATCAAAGACCGTTTACACACGTCATAAGTTTGGGATTTTCTCATGGTTAACTTTCTCCTAATCATGTTCTCTATCACACTCTCTCAGAACTGACCCTTTGTTTTTTCCTCCATGTCCATGTTTTCCTACATGGAACCCGAGTGTGGGTTAACTCGGGTGGCCTTTGTACTTCCTTTTATTTCTTTTAAAGTAATGGTGTTACTGACTCTTTTTCCGATGTTGGACTTTCAATGAAATTTCAAAACCCAATTTAAAAAAAAATTGCGAGGACGCAATTTCTTAAGGGGGGAAGATTGTAACGACCCGAAATTTTGAATAAATCTTGTTTCCTAATTTCATGTGTTATTTTTTATACTCAAAAAAATGTTTTATTTTATAAACATGATTATAAATAAAATGATACCATTGGTTTTTGAGTGTTATATGACCATCGGTCAATATGACCACCGTGAACAAAATGTTTTGATTATTGTCTCTAAATTTAAGTAATCTTGGTTAATTATTATAGAAAGAAGATTTGATGGCCTCACCTAGTAGCCTTGGGCCGATCGAAGCCCATCTAACAGAGATTGGGAAGGAGGTAGCACCATTGGGCTTTGCTCTGGACCAAATCCAAGCCGAACTTCATCATGTGAAGCTAGAACGGAATCGCCTTCGCGAGAAGTTCAAACTGATAGAAATTACTACTCGGGCAATGTTGACTGAGCCGCCCCAAAATTCTATCACCCTAGCACACCTTACTCTTAGGTCCTATGCTGGTATTATAAGGGGTTATGTAACGAGACCGTAATTGCCTTGTGTAACCCTTTTTTTAAATAAAAATTTGGATTTCTTCTTATGATGATGTTTATGAATTTTCAAATGACCGGATAAATATTGTATGCATATTTTTGATGAATTTTAGAAAAAGGATATTTTAAAAATGGTTGTGTAAACCTTAAATAATTAAAAATGTGTAATGATTTTCGAAAAATGGTCTTCTACAATTATGTTCAGTACGAAATTTAGAGTCTAATAAAATCAACTTGATTTTTGATGAATAGTAAATTGTGAATAGTGATTTTACGCTTAGGATTAGTAATGTGACCAAATGGATTAGCAATCTCACTTGAAGAAAGTTTTAAAATAATCTAGGCACCTTGATTAAGTAATGTGATTCAATAAAATAGTTAAATAACGGTTTCATTAATTATTATTCAAGTATTAGTTTTTTCGGGTGAATAGTGTTTTTTAATTAAAAATTTAATTAAAAATAATTAGAAAATTATTTTTATAAAAATGACTTCATTTTTGAACTCAGAGCATCGATATTATGTTATGGTAATTTTTGGTGATTTTTCTGAAAAAAGTGAATTTTCGATGAATAGTGTTTTTTTAAAAAAATTAAATTAAAAATATTTAGAAAATTATTTTTATAAAATGGATTTCATTTTTGAAATCAGAGCATTGATATTTTGTTAAGGTGAAATTTTGGGGTTATTCTGAGAAGGTTGAATTTTCAGTGAATAGTAAAAATACAGTTTTAGGGTTTCGGTATGTTTAATGACATCATAATGGTGTCATGATGATGTCATGAGATCTTTTGAGGGTTGGCCGGCCAAGGGTGATGAATTATTGTTGTGGGGGCCCCATGTGGCCTAACTCCATGATAAATTCCAAGGGAGAGCACATGGGTTTGAGAAAAGCACATGTGAGGTGTCCTTTGGCCATTAATGCCTTGTCCCCTCACTTTCCCTATAAATACCAAGCTCTCCTCTCATCCATTCGACTCCCCACTCATTCCCAACGAATTTATGGTCTCATTACCTCCCAAGGAGTCCTCCCAAGGTGCCCTCAAGCCCTCAAGGTCCCAACCTTTGAGGTTTAAGAGTTACATTTTAAGGTAAGGGATCCGACCTCTCTCTTTCTTTTCAAGTAATCTCTTTTATGTCATTTCATTTATACTCCATGTTCTTATGTTGGAGGATGTTATTTTATATTCATCCTACTGCCTATTTCATGTTCATATGATGAGAGACCCCCCTTGCTCTCATCAATTCGTTTTAAGAATGTTTAAGTGGCGCCGTTAGGCTGCCGAATTTTTAAGTGGTTCTTCACCCTTCTCGTTTTGAAGTTCTACTTTCATGTCAATTATTTCAAGTTCCTTTTTGTTATATTGGGGTATGATCTCTATATCTATCATACTGGACTCTTATGTTCATATGATGAGAGACCCCATTTTATCGCTTCAATTCAGTATTTTGAAGTTTTAAGTGGCGCCGTTAGGCTGCCGAATTTTTAAGTGGTTCTTCACCCTTCTCGTTTTGAAGTTCTACTTTCATGTCAATTATTTCAAGTTCCTTTTTGTTATATTGGGGTATGATCTCTATATCTATCATACTGGACTCTTATGTTCATACGATGAGAGACCCCATTTTATCGCTTCAATTCAGTATTTTGAAGTTTTAAGTGGCGCCGTTAGGCTGCCGAATTTTTAAGTGGTTCTTCACCCTTCTCGTTTTGAAGTTCTACTTTCATGTCAATTATTTCAAGTTCCTTTTTGTTATATTGGGGTATGATCTCTATATCTATCATACAGGACTCTTATGTTCATATGATGAGAGACCCCATTTGATCGCTTCAATTCAGTATTTTGAAGTTTTAAGTGGCGCCGTTAGGCTGCTGAATTTTTAAGTGGTTCTTCACCCTTCTCGTTTTGAAGTTCTACTTTCATGTCAATTCTTTCAAGTTCCTTTTTGTTATGTTGGGGAATTATCTATATATCCATCATACTGATCTCTTATTATCATATGATGAGGGACCCTATTTGATCTTGTCAAATCATTTTCTTTTGAAGTTAAGTGACGCCGTAAGGCTGCCGAATTTTCATAAGAGAAATCTAAACTTTTTTTTTTCTTCCATGTTTTTCATTTCAAATGGTATGTCCCTAAAATTTCATTACCATGTCCATATGTCCTTCTTATTCCTTCACCCTACTGTTTTATGGATCATTTATGAGTGGGTGACCCATGTCCCCTCTCATTTCAATGTTTTCTAAAACCCCGAAACTTAGCCGTTATGCTGCAGAATTTTCCCCTCAAAATGTCTCTCTCTTTTCTCAAAAATTATTTTATGTTATAAAGTTAATACTCAAAGCACTTATTTATACAAGGGTATTCACATATATATCAAAATTTTCCATTTTAAATTCTGGGATTTACATACATGAGACCCGCTTTCCCTTTCCGTGGGTTTAAAGTGACGTAAAGATCATGTCTTTAAAGCAGTTTTTAAAACGTTATGATTATGAAATGAAACCCATTTATTTTATGCTATGTGGGTTATTTATGAAATGTTTGATGATGATATATGTGGCTCACATGATAATAAAGGCAAATTTAAGGGTGCGCCCTGATAGCGCTCCAATGCATTGGGTAATGATGTAACCACTAGAGATTACAATTTTAACGATGCCTTGGTGAATGACCTTGGTAATTTTTAATGACACCTTGGGGATGGACCTTGGTGAAATGAAACGATTGTCAATATTAAATGTTGCAGCCACATATTCAAGTTATGAAAAATGTTTTTTTTATGATGTATCTCATTATTCTTTCTCATGCCTTAAATTTATTTTCATGTCCTTATTGAAGTATCTCAAGTTCACATGTAAAATATTTCTCTTGTTTCCCTTACTGGGCTTTCTGCTCACCCTTTATTTTGATGTATGTCCCCAGGTTATGAGATGCAGTAATGAACCTAGGATGAACTTAAGGAGAAGCCTTTCAAGTGTTTAAGAAGAGTGTTTTTGTTCTTTTCATGTTTTATGTTCCTGGTTTCCAAGACACTAAACCTTAAAGATCCTCGGTTTTGTAAAATGTAATGAAAGTTTATGTTATAAAACGGCGGGATGTTATAGTTGGTATCAAAGGATGGTTTAGTTATTTGTGGAAATTAGGATATGAAAACTCTAGGAGGAACCCTACAGAAAAGTTTAATATAGTAAATCTTCCTGGTATTTTGGTGAGTATTGAGTAAGGGGTTGCCAAGCAAATACATCCCTGTCTAGATACGAGCAGGTAGAGGTGGCTCTGGCACAGATGTACATAGGGGTAAAACCCGAAAACACCGCTTTGAGCTAGACTTGAACGGGAACTGGTACACGACAACGGGCCTTGCTGCACTCTTGGTTACGACACTCCCGGGGGATATGCTTTGGTAAATTCATAAGCTTGGTATGAACCATTATTAAAGGAACAAAGATAAAATAAAATAAAGATTCACATAATAATATATGATCATGGATAACCTAGATGGGAACCTAGGGGATCACAAGTTAGGGTATACTTTTCTTCTACAAGTTATCCTTATATGCTTTAAGTTCCTTTTCATGATTATTGGTTAAGTATTTAAGCCTCTAATTATACTTTATCTTCTTAGTTAATGGTGGGAAATGGAATAACGTGTCCCAACAACCAATGTGATAGGAAATGCGAAAATTTCCGTATTAATATGTCAGAGATGATTAGGGGATTAAAAGATGATTATTATTTTGGAAGGCGTTCACTATTTTGGGGACCCTATATGATCGAGGTAAATAGATTACTATAGTATTTTCATTGAGGAGTAAGGTTGACTTATATTTTGAAGAATTGATGAATTTAAGGTGGACTTATAGTAATTTAGGTTACTTTTGGGAATGATTAACCTATCTTGGGTAAAATATGTTTAGGTTAGCTACTTTTGTTATAAGATGTTAGGAGTGGTTGATTTTGTCTGGAGATGAACAATGAAGTTGTTTTGGAAGACTATGTTATCAAATCCTTCTTGTATTTGGGTTTCAATCTTAGTTTGGTTTATTTTGAGGAATTTTAAGGACCGTTATTTATGGAGTGGTCTATGATGAACGTTGGGTAGTACCATGGAACTTTGAAGATTTAAAAGTAGGTTCTATTCCTATGGGATTCTTTCTTTTTGAAGAGTTGTTTTACCTTAACCTTTCTGTTTTTGGGATAATGTTTAAAGATAGAAGAAATAGATAGTTAATCTTTTGTAGATTATGTGATTCTATAGAAGATGATTCTTGTGCTTTTATGAGACCAAGTGTTTTTGAATTCTCATCATTTGGCGAAAAGATTAGTGTTGGTAGGGACTTGTTAAAGGATGAAACTCTACTTGAAGGTAGGTATATTTTCTTATGTTTTTGTTCTATGTAGTAAATGAAATCCTCAAAATTATGAAAAGAAACATAAAACAAAAATGTTGTTGGTTTACGTTTCCTACTAGGTAATCAAAGACCGTTTACACACGTCATAAGTTTGGGATTTTCTCATGGTTAACTTTCTCCTAATCATGTTCTCTATCACACTCTCTCAGAACTGACCCTTTGTTTTTTCCTCCATGTCCATGTTTTCCTACATGGAACCCGAGTGTGGGTTAACTCGGGTGGCCTTTGTACTTCCTTTTATTTCTTTTAAAGTAATGGTGTTACTGACTCTTTTTCCGATGTTGGACTTTCAATGAAATTTCAAAACCCAATTTAAAAAAAAAATTGCGAGGACGCAATTTCTTAAGGGGGGAAGATTGTAACGACCCGAAATTTTGAATAAATCTTGTTTCCTAATTTCATGTGTTATTTTTTATACTCAAAAAAATGTTTTATTTTATAAACATGATTATAAATAAAATGAGACCATTGGTTTTTGAGTGTTATATGACCATCGGTCAATATGACCACCGTGAACAAAATGTTTTGATTATTGTCTCTAAATTTAAGTAATCTTGGTTAATTATTATAGAAAGAAGATTTGATGGCCTCACCTAGTAGCCTTGGGCCGATCGAGGCCCATCTAACAGAGATTGGGAAGGAGGTAGCACCATTGGGCTTTGCTCTGGACCAAATCCAAGCCGAACTTCATCATGTGAAGCTAGAACGGAATCGCCTTCGCGAGAAGTTCAAACTGATAGAAATTACTACTCGGGCAATGTTGACTGAGCCGCCCCAAAATTCTATCACCCTAGCACACCTTACTCTTAGGTCCTATGCTGGTATTATAAGGGGTTATGTAACGAGACCGTAATTGCCTTGTGTAATCCTTTTTTTAAATAAAAATTTGGATTTCTTCTTATGATGATGTTTATGAATTTTCAAATGACCGGATAAATATTGTATGCATATTTTTGATGAATTTTAGAAAAAGGATATTTTAAAAATGGTTGTGTAAACCTTAAATAATTAAAAATGTGTAATGATTTTCGAAAAATGGTCTTCTACAATTATGTTCAGTACGAAATTTAGAGTCTAATAAAATCAACTTGATTTTTGATGAATAGTAAATTGTGAATAGTGATTTTACGCTTAGGATTAGTAATGTGACCAAATGGATTAGCAATCTCACTTAAAGAAAGTTTTAAAATAATCTAGGCACCTTGATTAAGTAATGTGATTCAATAAAATAGTTAAATAACGGTTTCATTAATTATTATTCAAGTATTAGTTTTTTCGGGTGAATAGTGTTTTTTAATTAAAAATTTAATTAAAAATAATTAGAAAATTATTTTTATAAAAATGACTTCATTTTTGAACTCAGAGCATCGATATTATGTTATGGTAATTTTTGGTGATTTTTCTGAAAAAAGTGAATTTTCGATGAATAGTGTTTTTTTAAAAAAATTAAATTAAAAATATTTAGAAAATTATTTTTATAAAATGGATTTCATTTTTGAAATCAGAGCATTGATATTTGGTTAAGGTGAAATTTTGGGGTTATTCTGAGAAGGTTGAATTTTCAGTGAATAGTAAAAATACAGTTTTAGGGTTTCGGTATGTTTAATGACATCATAATGGTGTCATGATGATGTCATGAGATCTTTTGAGGGTTGGCCGGCCAAGGGTGATGAATTATTGTTGTGGGGGCCCCATGTGGCCTAACTCCATGATAAATGCCAAGGGAGAGCACATGGGTTTGAGAAAAGCACATGTGAGGTGTCCTTTGGCCATTAATGCCTTGTCCCCTCACTTTCCCTATAAATACCAAGCCCTCCTCTCATCCATTCGACTCCCCACTCATTCCCAACGAATTTATGGTCTCATTACCTCCCAAGGAGTCCTCCCAAGGTGCCCTCAAGCCCTCAAGGTCCCAACCTTTGAGGTTTAAGAGTTACATTTTAAGGTAAGGGATCCGACCTCTCTCTTTCTTTTCAAGTAATCTCTTTTATGTCATTTCATTTATACTCCATGTTCTTATGTTGGAGGATGTTATTTTATATTCATCCTACTGCCTATTTCATGTTCATATGATGAGAGACCCCCCTTGCTCTCATCAATTCGTTTTAAGAATGTTTAAGTGGCGCCGTTAGGCTGCCGAATTTTTAAGTGGTTCTTCACCCTTCTCGTTTTGAAGTTCTACTTTCATGTCAATTATTTCAAGTTCCTTTTTGTTATATTGGGGTATGATCTCTATATCTATCATACTAGACTCTTATGTTCATACGATGAGAGACCCCATTTTATCGCTTCAATTCAGTATTTTGAAGTTTTAAGTGGCGCCGTTAGGCTGCCGATTTTTTAAGTGGTTCTTCACCCTTCTCGTTTTGAAGTTCTACTTTCATGTCAATTATTTCAAGTTCCTTTTTGTTATATTGGGGTATGATCTCTATATCTATCATACTGGACTCTTATGTTCATACGATGAGAGACCCCATTTTATCGCTTCAATTCAGTATTTTGAAGTTTTAAGTGGCGCCGTTAGGCTGCCGAATTTTTAAGTGGTTCTTCACCCTTCTCGTTTTGAAGTTCTACTTTCATGTCAATTATTTCAAGTTCCTTTTTGTTATATTGGGGTATGATCTCTATATCTATCATACTGGACTCTTATGTTCATATGATGAGATACCCCATTTGATCGCTTCAATTCAGTATTTTGAAGTTTTAAGTGGCGCCGTTAGGCTGCTGAATTTTTAAGTGGTTCTTCACCCTTCTCGTTTTGAAGTTCTACTTTCATGTCAATTCTTTCAAGTTCCTTTTTGTTATGTTGGGGAATTATCTATATATCCATCATACTGATCTCTTATTATCATATGATGAGGGACCCTATTTGATCTTGTCAAATCATTTTCTTTTGAAGTTAAGTGACGCCGTAAGGCTGCCGAATTTTCATAAGAGAAATCTAAACTTTTTTTTTTCTTCCATGTTTTTCATTTCAAATGGTATGTCCCTAAAATTTCATTACCATGTCCATATGTCCTTCTTATTCCTTCACCCTACTGTTTATGGATCATTTATGAGTGGGTGACCCATGTCCCCTCTCATTTCAATGTTTTCTAAAACCCCGAAACTTAGCCGTTATGCTGCAGAATTTTCCCCTCAAAATGTCTCTCTCTTTTCTCAAAAATTATTTTATGTTATAAAGTTAATACTCAAAGCACTTATTTATACAAGAGTATTCACATATATATCAAAATTTTCCATTTTAAATTCTGGTATTTACATACATGAGACCCGCTTTCCCTTTCCGTGGGTTTAAAGTGACGTAAAGATCATGTCTTTAAAGCAGTTTTTAAAACGTTATGATTATGAAATGAAACCCATTTATTTTATGATATGTGGGTTATTTATGAAATGTTTGATGATGATATATGTGGCTCACATGATAATAAAGGCAAATTTAAGGGTGCTCCCTGATAGCGCTCCAATGCATTGGGTAATGATGTAACCACTAGAGATTACAATTTTAACGATGCCTTGGTGAATGACCTTGGTAATTTTTAATGACACCTTGGGGATGGACCTTGGTGAAACGAAACGATTGTCAATATTAAATGTTGCAGCCACATATTCAAGTTATGAAAAATGTTTTTTTTTATGATGTATCTCATTATTCTTTCTCATGCCTTAAATTTCTTTTCATGTCCTTATTGAAGTATCTCAAGTTCACATGTAAAATATTTCTCTTGTTTCCCTTACTGGGCTTTCTGCTCACCCTTTCTTTTGATGTATGTCCCCAGGTTATGAGATGCAGTAATGAACCTAGGATGAACTTAAGGAGAAGCCTTTCAAGTGTTTAAGAAGAGTGTTTTTGTTCTTTTCATGTTTTATGTTCCTGGTTTCCAAGACACTAAACCTTAAAGATCCTCAGTTTTGTAAAATGTAATGAAAGTTTATGTTATAAAATGGCGGGATGTTATATAAGATATAGATCACATTTCTTTAGGACTTCCTCTCATAATGTCTCACATGTCTAGTCTCTCATATTGACTTCATCTTTGTACTCATGAGGTTTCTACCCCTACCTTCCCACTATTGACATTCACGGGCTACATCCACTCAACCAAGGGACTTTCAACCACAAAGGATTGATCTATCACCCTATCATAAGTAGAAATTAACATAGGAATAGATATGGCTAGGATGTCCCTAAACACGCCTTAGTTGATGGTACGAGACCTAAATCACCAGTCATGTATTGTATTCATCAAGTGCATGTAAAGGTCAGTATGCCTCAGTGAATACTCAGCTACTAAAATGTCATTCTACTGGAGTTGTAGAAGCTCTTGGGCATGTATATTTCTTATATTTTAAAGTGATAAATCCTTCTCTAAAAAAATATTCTCAAAATTTGTTCATATAAGAGTAACCTCATCATAAGTTCATATATCTAAATCCCACCACTGACATACTGAGCCATGTGAAAGGCTCGCCACTAGGACCATCATCTTGTCTACTTGTGCCCGGGCTGGATGGAATACTTGGTCCCCACCCCAAGTCAGTCCTCATCCACCTAATATTTAGGCTTTCCTTGGAACCTAAGGGGTCTCTATCACTGAAACTTTTGAAGTGTGCTCCACCTACGCATCTCATATTTTAGTACTATGGGTACCATGTGATAATCTATAGGTGGTGGTATAGTTGGTACACCACTCGATGGTACTGTCTCTAGTAAGAATCTATGTACAAATATCTTGTTATCCTATGGATCATCCTCTTGATCAGGTGGTGGAATCCTAGATGGCTATCTATGTGGAATCATCTTGAAGTAAAATAAGATGTAATATGAACAATAGAGTATACCTGGTGAGATGACTCAAAAATGACATGGAAAACAAAAAACATTCCTATATGATGCCTGAACAATCATTTTTCCCCTACAACCATTGTTTTCATGTACCGTGTCATAAATTAGTATTTATGGTCCTCGTGTATGCATACGTCGGCCACTACACCAACACTGGATAACCTTGCCTAAAATCCGAACACGAAATATTTAATACTATTTCCCCAAAAAAAACACAGACTCTTAGTCATTAAGGTATAATCATCCACTTCTAAAAACACTCTTTCATGACCCACCTCAGTGGGGACCATGTCATTATTACCCCAAGCCCACCTCATATGGGCCATGAGATGGCGACTAGCACTGAGTAGGCATATCCTACAAATGGGAGGTATTTCCCTAAGTACATGTACACACACACTCATCTCCAAGAAAAAGTGTTGAAACATAAAACACTAGGTAAACAAACAGGAATACCACTATGATACCAAAACATAGTACAATAGTAGTAAAATGAATGTAAATGGGGCCAGAATATCAGACCAACAAAAGGATAAGTAAAAAGGTAAAAGTCCCTGGAAATCCTCTATAGAAAACCGTACCTGGAGGGTACGTACATAATAGTTATCTGATTCCATAGAAGCACACCTCATCTATTTGGTACCTCTAAGCACCACTTGGCCCTGGTCCACCAAGGAATTCGTCAAAGTTTTGATCTTCTACACAAGAAATGACATTTGTGGGTGAAGCCGATGCAGGGGTGAGTAAAAAAAACTCAATAGGACACCCCCAAAACACAAAGGAAACCACAACAGAAAGTTCACCAAGTACACCACAAATGCAAATACACATGAAGTATAGTCATCACCCATAGGTATAAGTCTAAATCACGATGATTAATTATCAATAGTAGTTTGTAGAATTAATTATCTTGATGCACAAAGAGTGTTGATAACTCATGGAGTGTCACTGGTGCATGGAGCATCAACATCAGCACACCGAGTGTCGATGGCAGTGCATGGGGCTTCAATGGAGCATGGATCATCCTTGTCGGCACACAGAGTGTCAAGGTCGGAACACATAGCGTCGAAGGTCGGTGCATGGAGGGTCAAATATTGGCACCTAGAGCGTTGAAGGTGCACGAAGTATCTGGGTCAGTGCACGGAGCATCGAATTTGGTACATAGAGTGTCTAAGGTCAATGCATGGAGCATCGAAGGGTCGTACAACCCCTGAGTCACATAACCACCAAGTCATGTAAACACAAATTCATATAGACATGAAGTTGAGTAGGCACCAAGTCATGTAGTCACCAAGTTGAGTAGACACCAAGTCTTGTAGACACCAAGTCATGTAGAAACAAAGTCTAGTAGACACCTAGTCCTGTAGACACCATGTTGTTTAGACACCAAGTCATGTAGACACCATGTCATGTAGACACCATGTCATGTAGACACCATGTCATATAGACACCATGTCACTACCACCCATAGGATTCCGTTCAGAGTGAGATTGTCCTGGGAGAACCTAATCCTTAATCCAAAGGTCGTATTCCAACCTCCACAAAAACTCACTTAGAGTATCTCCAAAGGACCTCCTTATCTTTAGGGACTAACTCCATAGAGGGGTCATCAAATGGAAAAACGGTTTGGAAGATGTGTCCAAAATAGTGAAATGGGTTTGGCCTGACCATGTCTGGTCAGCCCGGCCAGATTCAGCTGACATGAAATAACAAGACCCGGTCGGTCTGGGCCCAGCTGAACCGACCCAGTAAGTCTAGGATGACCTGAACTGACCCATATTGTGCCACGCGTGTCAGCCCTACTCTGCCGGATGCGGCCTAACTAGCCGCACCCTACCCTGGTCTATGCGGTTGATGACCAAGTGGCTAGCTGGCTCCTATCCAGTGTGGCTGGTCCATGTGGCCCACCAGATCCTATGGTCACCCAGCCACCATGGGGTCCCCCTATAACATGGTCCCATTGGACTACCCTGTCACTGACCTTGTTTGGCCATGCCTCCCATGGCCTGCTCGCCATGGGTCTTCCTACCATCACGATCCCGCCTAGACTGTGGGATGCTGCTACCACCAGTCATCAAGCCGGCATCCCATCTTCTCCTGGCCACCACCACTTCTCGAGAGCTCTTTTTTTCAAGAATAGGCTATCTACATGATCCTCGGCTCATGCTCCTCACTTCTGTGGCCTTCGTTTCTTCTCCACGTCCATCAGGGGTCCGACCACATTCAGAACCTCCCAGTAAATTGTGTTGTAACCACGAGGGTCTGTCGGTGAAGAACACCATCAATGGTGATAAAAGATTCAAAAAGAACGCATGAAGGAAAAACAGCAGCCTTGTTAGTTTCAACCGTTTTTCTTATTAATAAAAAACAGAGAGCAAAATAATAATAACATACATTAATCTCCCTTCAATACCACATTAAATATTTTTACATCTTGCGTGCATGATCCAACTATGGATCAACCTATTTTTGTGTTGGTCTGTGTTCATCTTCGAATATAAAAGAAAGGAGGAAATCAAAAATAGATACAGACCCTACGTGTATTTTGGATTGATCGGTGAATATTTTTCATTGTCTTCAGATATCCATCCATGATCAATCTCGATTTTTCGTCTCTTCGTCATTCTTCGTTCACCAATGAGAGGTTTGGCCAATGATTTTCTTCTCCATAGCTTCCATGGAATTTCCCCAGGATTTTGAATCTAATCCTATATCCTTAAAAATAATTTAAATGAATAAAACTCATTTCAGTGTTGCTGCATTGTTTCATTCACGCAAGAAAATAAGTTTCCCCATCGTGGGGTCACAACATTGTTGTGATGCAGAGAAATATAAAAAGAAATAAAATAAACGTTTTAAGTTCATTTTATTCTCCTTTAAAACGTTCAAAAATTATCTTTCTCAGCTGGCTTGAACTAGTTGAGGTTAGGCCTCTCCTAAGGAAAAACCTCCTTAAGAACTCAACACTGGTCTTGGATTTCCAATCTGAGTCGCCATTTAATGGTTATTTGGATTTAAAAAATAATAATATTTTATTATTTTATTTACAGTTATACCATTTTTTCCATTGAAGACCTTCACCTACTAAAGTTAAGTTGTGCCATGGGTAAATCCACAACTCTGAGCTCAACATCGCCCTTGTATCTCTAATCTGAGAACCCATTTAGAAGTTAATCCACTTTTTAGGAAGATAACCTACCTACTATTAAAAACATATCATTTTTCATCGAACAGTTCTGGGAACACTAGGCCTCGGAATAGCATGTCGTCTCAGCTCCTCATCTCAAAAGATTCCTAGAAATTTTCTAAAAAAATAAAGAAAAATTAGAGTCATTACAATCTTGGAAAACAAGGGATGTTAACATCAATATTTGCAGGACTGTTAGAGTTCATTTAGAGGATTGGGAAGGTGGCCTAAAATATTTCCTTTCCACAATATATGACTTTGATTCATGACATGTTGTACATGTCATATATCAAGAATTATCTTTAATACCTACCTCATATTGTTAATTTGGAAGATCTTGATGTGTAACCTGATATGATCATGATTTAGAAACTGTTTTGTACTATTGATTATTAGGTGAGGATATTATTTAATAAATTTTTTCACTTATTCCAGGTTTTATGATAGCATCGTTCTAATTCTCATGATATTTTGAATCATAATTTGATGATGAGAGATTAGTGTCCACATATCTTTGTGGATCGGTCTTCATGATGAGGATTTCTATTGGCATAAATAATTATGATGGAGAGGATTGTAACATCTTGACTCCTGCTTTCAGGTAAAAACTTTGGTTTATTTTTATTTTCTTGATTTAAATATTGATTATTTGTTTTTCATGATTTTTGATCATATTTAAGGTTCAGGGAATTAATTTTTATTATGATTTCAAAGCGTAGGATGTGTCCTAGTAGTTGGGATCAATAGTGAATATTGGAATGTTGCTAGAATAGCTACAGGTAGTCCACAAGATTGCTATTGAGGGCCACTATCCAGTCGGTGGCATGTGTTTAGTAAGCTTCTTCCTATAAAAATTCCATCGTCTAGATGATAAGATCCCACTAGATGGATGGTGGTAGGCTTACAGAATGGATTTCCTATAGAAATTATACTAACTAGTTGGTCGGGTTCCTAGTGTTGCAGGCAATTCCCGAGCACACCTGTTATTTGGTGGAATCCAGTAGCTAACCGATGATGATAATCTTGCTGAGAATGTTTTCATAAGTATCATATTTACATTTATAAAAACTACCCATTTAAATCTCATCTCTTCTCCCTCAAACCTAATTCAACCATATCGACCTTGTAGGCTCTTTTGAGGTGATGTTTTCTTTTCAAACCTTGAATCCTCATGGATGAAAGTTTTGATTGGAGCATTGATTATATTTCATTAAGTGTATCCATTATTCAAATATAAATTCTTTTTTCCTCATTTAACCCATTCTTTGAGGGATTTGGATCCTTATGTCATTGGAAAATCTAGACATTGATTGGTGAATTGTGTTTCTAGGAACCCCGCTATATAGATTTTAGCCCTTTGTCTCTCTGTGTGTGTATCTTGTGATAGGTGATTGATGATACTGTGATTGAGGTAAGTAGTTTTGTAAAATATTCCCCATCAATTGAAACTGTTGTTACTTGTTTGATTTAAATGGATTTATAATTTATTTCCAAATCATGATTTGAGAACCTCGATAAATGTTTCCAAATGGCATAGGGTGTGTTGCAACACCTTTGAAAATAGATTTTGAAATAATGTTTTGAATTTCTTAAAATGATTTAATTTAAATGAATGGTTTGAAGAATTAATTTGATTATTATTCTTAAAAAATTAACTCATAAAAAAATTAACATTAAAGGAATTGAGTTATTTTGAAAGGATGGATTTTTTATGAAAACCAATTGATGTTTGTTTTTGAAACGAAATTTCATTCTTACAAATTTTATTTTGGTATAATTGATTGATGACTGATGGGGAGTATTTGATTTGAATGATTTTCCCATTGATTGATTTCTTGAAGCACATGGAAGCATGGGTTTTTAGGTGGGTAGTCTAGGACAAGCATGATAAGAATGTATTAGCACTACCAAGACATGGTTTGATGATTACAATGTCGCTAAACATTGATGAGGGTAAGGAGTTCATTCATTGGGGTGGACTCCAATTCTCCCTAGGCATGAGATCAAGGTAAGTGTGCACACCTAGATTCATATTTCACAAATATATATGAGGATCCATGAGCCTTGATTTAACTAACCCCGAGGGCTTATAAATATGGTTCTTTGATTGAAAATTATTTATACATATCAACAATTATAAAATTAAGTTCTTGTATTTTTTTGATTGATATGTTAAATCATGCCTATATTGACAGAAATGATTATTTTGACATGATTTTGGGATTATTAATCCTTTTTTTTATTTACCTTTCATATGGTACTTTAGTCTTGATAATTGTATTGGCATGCCAACTATTTATGTATTCTTATTTTCTAATTTTATTTCTTTTTGTTTTTCATGTGGAAAAATCATTATATTTTATCATTATTGATTCTTAAGTGATAGTTTCCATCTCGTGGGGATTGGGAATTCCTTTCAGGTCATGTAAGTTTTGATTTGAGTCCTAGATTAGCAGGTTATCTAGGTTGGTTCACGAAACTGATAGTATTGCACTAGTTATATTCCCCTAAGGATTGTTGCACCAAGTGAGTATCAGATCCTGATTAGAGGATTTCTCCCATTGATTAGGTAATGTAGGGTAAAACCAATAAGGTCTCAACTTGACTCACTTTGAATAGTAGCCAGCGCGATCCTCCATGTGGCCTTAGACATGCCTCCCTATGCACCAGAGGTTGTCAACTAGTGGCAAAGGCATGTGAGATTACCCAGGACAGATTATTCCCTCATTATCAGAGTGTAAATCATCGAGTAAATAAAGTACATATGAATACACATCAAGAAAAACATAAAAACCAAGTAATAATCCAATAAAATAATACAACATCATATGTGATAACAAATGAATGTGTCATACATACAAACTAGATCCTCTATGGGAAGATCATACATAAATAGTACTAAAGAATGAAAATAAAAATAAGTCCAATAGACCATCCCAATATGTTCCTGGGTCCTACTCAGTCCAATCATCCTTTCCCTACTCTATCATGTTGAGCCAATAATAATAAACATTGGTCTGTTCCCTATACCTTGAACTAAAAACAATAATGGTATATACTCGGGTGCCAAAGTTTCATGGTATCCAAGTCTAGGTGTGAGTATAACTCAGTAGGTCCCCACCAATGGAATATCTAAATAAAACCAATCCTTAAAAAGTGCATGTATCATTTCTCAATATATACTTTTACAAAGAAAATATTTTCAAAAAATTAAATTAAAATTTATAATAAAAATTCATACTCGGGCTCTGTGATGACACCAAACAATGATACATACCTTCTTTGGTTAGTGTTTTGGTGTATTAGAACACATCATGATTCATGTGTCAACCCATATCCCAGCTAGGGTAATATACTTATCCCAAAGCAAAAAAAAATCTTCATGTAGGATAACTTCACCCTTGGTCCATCAAGCACAATTGATTCATCCAGAGGGATAGGTTTACCTAGGTTTAAACTAATAATCAATTCCACCTGGGGGATTGGATTCACCCTGGGTTTAACCAAAAAAAGATTATAAGTCACCCAAATAACATATCTAATACATATATGAGGCATAACTAATTAATTCTATAATACAAAAGAACCCATTACAAAGCATAAGGAAAACATTTAACATTTCTATTCTAAAAAAATTCCAATTTCCCATTATCGAATACGATTTCCAAATCCCCTCTCAAGTATAATTTCAAAAATTCAATTTCCAATCTTGTTTCCAAAATACCATTTCTGAAAAACATTTCAAAATTCAATTTCCAAATATCAATTTTCAAAAATACCAAACATGTTTCAACAAAGACATTTTACATTTCCATTATAAAAACCAGAACAATTTTCCATTTCAATAATATTATTTTAGGGTACCAATTCCAGACACCAAACAAAAAATCATTTTAATGTTCCCTTTAAAAATAACACTGCTCTTCTATTTCCAAACTACCATGTTTCAAAACTTCATCCCTTAAAACATTATTCACTTACATTTCATAAATCGTATGCAGCCATTATATTTTTTCTATTATAAATTCAATTCATTGTTAAGGAATGATTCTAGGTTCATACCTTTCTAAGGTTCAAGCATGTCTAAGGGGAGTTTAACTAAGTTAAAATACATTATAAATAATTTCATTTAAATCGATTCAATTTCCAGTGAAGCCATAATGACCACACAACATATGATCTTAGAAATATCAAAAGACTATGTGTAAAGTCTAGGGACCACCTACCTTGAAGGAAGCTTTACACACTAAATTTTCATAGGATGAAAATTTCCTCTTGAGATAGCCATGTCCCAAACATGCCCAATATGTCCTCAACCATACTTCAAGATCATAATAAATTCCATGGAATCTCAAAAAATTATCATAATCAATTATAATTAATTGGAAACCTAACTCAAAACGGCATAAGTAATGAAGAACCTACCAAATGATCTAACCACTTCAGAACCATATCCAATGCTTTCCAATTACCCATTCCATACCCCTATCCACATTTTGGTCCCAATTCCAAATTGGGAACACCGTTTCTATTGTTAATTTAAAACCAACTTGAAGAAAAAAATTGAAATTCACCATGGATTCATACCATAATGAAATTTTGATCCACCATTGATAAGCACCACTTTAGGATGTACTCTTCTAAAGATGTATAAAATCCACAAGATAGTTAGTAAATTCAACCATGATCTACGGTAATTGACCTAAATCAGATAAATAAGAAATATAAACAAATTATGAGAGGGTGAGTAGAATCCACCATAGAATAATACACACCTTGAATAACTAAATAATTGAATAAAAACATCCCCCCCCCCAATCAAGGGGTGTTGGAGGGATAAGGGAAGAGATCTACTCAAGGTCATGCACACCAAACAAAAGGGGAAGATGGGGGATTCCTACACAAAAATGCAAGGGGAAATATTTTAATTTACACATTTTAAATTCCACCGGTGAGTTGGTGGAGGCCACCGACCGACACATGGATATAGACAGTGGCTACTACTATAGTAAGACACTACTCTATGGTCAGTGTTCTATTTTAGTTTTGCATCATCCAACCCAATCCATCCTCAATGAATAATAAAACTCCTATATACTTTATGAGCCCTATTCTAGTCCAAATCACCCATTTGAGGTTCTCAATCTCTCAAAATTTCATACTAACATCAAATACAAAATATAGATTCTCCACCTAATGGATGTTCATATTTACCCCAGAATAAAAAACTCATCAGTACACATAGGGGGTATTTAAAACTCCCTAATATAGAACTTACCATCACCAATAAGGCTTAGTGGTCATTTTTCCACAATTTCTAACCTATGTCATTCACTAAAAAAGTAAGATGGCCTAGAACAATTATGAATACTAGAAACATCACCAAGTAACAACCACCCGTTTAAAGCATTTAAACCTAATCCAACACTTGTCACCAATACTGAAACACTAAGATAGTGCTTATTTGGGCCCATATATCCCAAAACATTGATGGATTCTTCATTGAAACACTTTTCAAGTGATGTGATCAGAAAAGTTTTAAATTTTGAATTTATTTTCAATGATAATTAACCCCTTGATTTAATTAAAATTCCAGGTAATCATTCACTTTTGTGGATTTTATGAAAACTATAATTTAATCTAGAAATTTCTCAATTGATTATTTTTATTGATTTATTCATTATTGGAATTAAATAGTAAATATATACATTTTTTGTAACTTGGAATTAAATATATAATTAAATGTTTAATTGATTTATATTTGAGTTTTAATTTTCTCATATTTTTTTTGTTTAATGGAATATATAAATTGAAATTTAGTATGAAAAGTAATGGTGAAACATTACTCGTAATTTTTTTTTTGTTTTAAAAATAATTTTCTAGAAATTGATTTATTTTTTCAAAATAAGATAAAAAAATTAATTAAAAATGAAATTAAAATTTTTAAATTCATCATGAAAAGTCATTAAATTAGTATTTTAATTGTTTTACCCAGATTATAATATGATTGAAAAAAAATATACAAAAAAAATATTATGTTTCTGGAATTGTAGGATATAAATATGGCTAAGGGACCAGGTGACCATGTAAGAAATATACAAGTGGCTGCAAGATGAGTCGAGGGTGACCGTACTTTCTCCAATGGTTATCATAGTTACAAAATGACAAACTTTAAGTGGCCATACATAAAAATATATGAACAGGACAAACTAACCAAAAAATCATCTCATAATCACTTCTTAAGTGACTGCACCCCTACCCCTCTTCATGGTATCTTAATGTATTATAAATCAAGTTACCTTCCCACTTCAACTCCAAGATCATATAAGTTTCCCAGTATGACCAACCTCATGAAGGTTTATTCAAGCTAACATGGTGATATCTCTCCATAGATCAGATAACCTACCATATGACCACTCTGATCTCCAACCTACTGTGAATCCACCCACCTAAAACCTACCACAATATCCTAAACACCCTAATGTTGTAAAATCAAAATGACTATGAGACCAACCTACTTCACTCTTGGTCATTTTCCTAGAATTAGAGATCCACTAATAAGAGTACTCTGAGCCATATTGAATCTCAACCAGATTAAGATCTCTTGTTTACTATCTTCCTTTTCAAGAAAGCTTCAACTATATCAAAAGGATCCTCACTAAATCCAGAAAAAATAGTATCCAATGAACACCAAGTGATGATGAATGTATATTCAAGATTAAGAAGCTAAATATCTTCATATGAGCGGATCGAGCCACAATTCCTAGAGATCTTGTGCTTGATATGAAGTCCAGCAGAAAGAGGTGATTCAATGTCACGCCACCTATTTTGATGAAGTCAAACCACCAAGACTGAATCCTATCAAAGAAGCCATAGATAAAGAACATGTTTTATTTTTATATAAATAATATTTTATAATGAACCAATTTGAAGACAAAAAGAAGGAATCACCCATGTTTTCCATTCTAAATCCATGTTGATGGAGGTTGTTGATCGATGAGCCACTTGAAGCTGATAAAAAACCCAAAGAAGATAAAAATTATTTGAGGCTGAAGTCACATTTGAATAAATCTTGATTCATAAAATACTATACAAATCCAACCAATCTCGAAATGAATATTAATTGGAGGAAGCCACAGCTCTTTCCTAATGAACTGTCTACTGCATCAAATTGAGATACACACATACTATATGGAATAAGTCTCCAATGAATGGAAATGCACAATAGTATGTTCCTACCTATATACAATAAGCTTCTGAAGTCACCATTACCAAATTAGAAATGTTGATACCCTATTTTAATCATTATCAAAACACATGAATACATAATGCCTAGCATCACTATTTTATACTTGTTCTCATTCCAACTACAAGAAGAGAACAAAATAAGTGAAATACAATGAAATTTAGGCCTATATTAAACACTTGGTACCAATCCTGATTTGTACTCACATAATCCCAATGTTTAGGATCACTCTAATTCAACTTAAAAAAATATAGATCCAAAGCATAGTGAAGGCATCATCTTCTTAATCTGATCATAGGTTGGTTTCCACATTTTTTCTAGGTACTGAAGAACTTGACCTCGAAATTATATGAATCTGGATCATGGGAGGAATTTTAATTGGTTTTGGAAGATCATAAATTCCCAATAATCCATCACAACCATTAGTTACAACATATTTCAATAATCTAAAGGAAATTAATTCATTTGATCTCAGCACTAAAATTTGCGATTATTCTAGAATCTATGAAATTGTTAGAGAACAAAAAATCATGTGCCAATCACATGGAAGGATGGGTGAACCTAGACTATTTTCTATAAGAAGAGTAGTTTTTCACTAGAGATGGGGTGGAAAATAAAAAAACTTGATCAACTAGATTGGTAGCTATTTATTATTTCTTCCTTTAATTTATATTTAGTATTTACTCTCCCATGATAGCACACTAGGCCAGTAGTGATTGAGCCTTGGAGAACTATTCCACCCCTATGATGAAATATAGTTTTCAATGATAATTTTTCATTTTTTAATTCTATACATGTGTATATTATAGAATATTCCCATTTTTATTCTCATTTAAATCATTATTTATTTGTTTTCATTGGTTTCACACATATGATGCTTTGGAATTCCTTTAATTCTTATGGTAGTTAACAGTGGGATGATCCAAGAGTCATTAGTGGAATCCAGTTACTAGGTTATGTGAGTAAGGAGAATATAGTGATTGTTATATTTTGCTATTCCAAACCAAAATTTCTAGGAAAGGCTAATCAAGGAGGTTTCGTTTGATCATAGAATTATGGGGAAGAAAAATTGAATATTGATTCATGGGTAAGTGAGGGGTGTTATATAAAGATAGAATACTCTATTTTAAACATTGAGTTTAGAACAAATAAATTGCATCCACTATTTTTTAAATTTCAAACCCTTTAAAAAAGTTAAAAATTAATTCAGAGCACTTTCTTCTCTAGATAATTGTGCTTGCAATACATTGAACTCTAAAAATCATTAAACAAGTTGAAATAGATTTTTTCACCATTCCATTTTCTAACTCTCCTTCCCTGGTTTCTTATTCACTAGAGTTACCTTAAGATGTGAAAAAATGCTAGATATTCTTGATCAATTGAATAGGACATCGAGGGAAATTTTTTCACATAATTTTAAAATTAATAATTGATAATTAAATTTGACTGAACAATGCGATTGAAATCATAAAACATAGATAATTGTAATTTTCTCTAAATTTCATGATTTATTAGTTGAAGACCCCCACAGGAATTTGAGTTAATTTAAAGAAGTCTGTAATGGATTGAGAACCATAAGAGTCACTAGATATAAAATCTGTTGGAAGGATTTCCCCTTATCTCTTGAATGGGAAAACAAGGTGGGACTCTATAATCTAAAACCAAGGGAAGACACCTCATGGGATAACCTAGAAAGGTTAGTTCCTTCACAACAATTTCCTATTTAAATAAGTTCTTAACTATATAATTAGATCTATGGAATCATACAAGAAACTGGAGAAAATATCTATAAGATTTTTGAATGGTTTAAGAAATTGAATGAATCTTTCCCAAACTAGAAATTTGAAGAAAATAAAATCTCGTTATTATTTTACCGAGGATTAGTAGAAAACAATTGTAACTTACAGGAAAATTCGTTGAGAGGATAACTTATTGATAATTCACCTACTGAAGTTAGAGAACTAAATGAGAGTATCTCCAAAAATTCCCAAAAATTTAGTAAAATAACTATAAATAGAGGTGTGAATGAAGTAAAAAAGTGTAAACTCTCATTTACTAGAAAATCAAATAGAATAAAAAAACCTCACATGTGATATATCTAGTTTTGAACATGGTTCAGGAGGAATCACCTACCCCACCCACTCTAGTATTATATATTTTCTATTCTTGAGAGCATTACACTGATAGATGTCCCTAAGATCAATAGAATTTAATATATGATTCCAGGTTCCAGTGGAAGTTCCAGAGTCAACCAAGTGGAATACAAGGATTTAGAGATTCTCCCACTGATCAATTTAGAATAGGAAGCTAATAAACTCAAAGTGCACTATTCTAGTAATATTTTTAATATACTTCTCAAAAATCTTTATAACCACCATCATTCGAGTGTAAATGTTTTTAACCATCCCCAAGCTACCAGTAATGTAAAATCCTGAACTTTTCTGGAGTTATCTCAAGATTATTTAAAAGTAATATTTTTCTTTGTGATGAGTAATTTTCATTTGGAGATTATTGAGGGGTGTTTTTGGGTGGAAATTTATGAAATATGGAAGAAATGTAGTAGTGCATGGTTGGCATATAGTTTTCCCTAACCGTGCACCGCATCCTCGCAAACCGTGCAACTCTTGATATAGGGGAATTGCATAGTTGGTGAATAGTTTTTCAAACTGTGCACCCTATTAAGAGTAATAGTGTATCCTTCTAAAATGGGTTAGTAGTTTAGGTGAATGGTTAAGTGAAATCATGTGCCCCTGCCCAAAAAACCATGCGCAAAATTAAATTAACCCTAAAATTGGTATTAAAATACCAAAAACCCCCATTTTAATCCCAAATCAACCCATATTCGACCCAAAAACCTATTTCATGATTTTGTGGCCTATTGGATAGATTCTAAGCCTTCCAAACCTCTGTTCTTGATGGTTTGAATCCCATATTGAATATCTACTCCCCTACCGGTAAGAGTATCTCATCCTGGTTTCTATCTCGTTCCTCCTCCATTACTCTCTCTTTCTTTAAGGAATATTAGTATTTTTTGGGTCATATATATACATAGTTTTGTGGATCTAGATATATAATTATATATAAATATATATATTTAATAGATCTAGATTTTTTTATCTTGATTTAGGTTTTATATTCAGTTCTTGTTCAACACCTTTACTCTGCTGAATTTTTGGGATTTTCATTAGGTGATTGTTCATCAATGAATCAAGGTAGGTGGTATATAATTCAAATCCAATAGTATTTGTTTAAATTATGTGTATGTATTTTTAGAATTTCTATTTGACATTTAACAATTTAGTTCTTGATTGAATTAATTAATTTAGTTAATATATTAATTAAGGGTGATGTGATATTTGGGATATTTCAGATTATATATTTGAGATAATTAATTATGGAATTAATTATGAGATATTTAGAATTTTGAATTGAATGATTAATTGATGAATTAATTATGATATATTGATATATTTTGTTTGAGATAATTTATTGTTGAATTAATGTTGAGATATTGAGATAGTTGATTTGAGATAATTAATTGTCGAATTAATTGTGAGATATTAAGATAGTTTATTTGAGATAATTAATTTATGAATTAATTGTTTGATATTGAGATAATGAATTGAGATGATTATTTGATGAATTAATTAAGTTTTACTGATTAATTAATTGTTAAGTTAATTAAATGTATTATTGTGATTAATTAATTGGGTAATTAATTAAGGTGAATTATGTGATGACTAATTGTTGAATTCATAATAAAATTGATGTGGATAATTAATTGTTGAAATAACTATATGTTTATGAATGGAAACTTGGTCATTTAATTGGGTGAGGTATGAATGGAAACATGGGCATTCGATTATGAATTTAGGAATGTCAATACATTTATTAAATTGTGTAAGGTAAGAATTGTAACAAGGGTATTCAAGTATGAATTAAGGAATGGGAACATGGTCATTAAATTGTGTGAATTAATGAATGGTAACATGGTCATTAAATTGTGAAATTATGAATGAGATCATGGTCATTTGATTATGTGGATTAAATAACGGTAATAGTGGAATTTTGAGATGTGATATTCTTTGGAAATAGTTCACACTCTAGAACGTGTTGAAGAAGGTATTGTGATATGGGTGTCTATAGGAACCTATGGGACTATGTTGTTAAATTAATTTTAATTGATAATTTGATAATTTTTTACTTCTTTGTTGTAATTATTTCATCGTACATCTATGTACAATTTTATTTGGCTGGATATTTTTTGTATTTCATTACTAGTGGCCTACTGAGTTGTACTCACGCCCTACTCAGGCTACCTGATCGGTACTGGAATTGATTTCATTGTTGTAGGACATGTTAAGGGGAAAGTCCCTTTGTTAGGTGGTTAAGTCAGGATGGAACATGGTTAGGGAATTGGATTTGGTTCAAGATCCTCCAGGGAGTTTTCAGTGTCTTTACTTTGATTTTTCATTTGACACTTGGAACGTATATTAGCAAGTCATATATATTGTTTAGTTTTGATATTTTAATTCTAGTTTTGGTCATATTGTGATATTGGAATCCTTCTGGTAATGGTTATATATTTGGTTATTGTTTATTTATTTTCTACTTTTGTTTTACTCTGACAAAGAGGGTATAGTCTCCCCATGATTTATTTTAGACTCTCGCTTCTAGTTGAATAGCTTCTAGAATAAGGGGAGGCATGCTTGAGGTCATGTGAATGATTGTCTCAGGGCACCGGTTCATGGTACCCAGTCCAAGATGTTGAAAAGTGGTATCAAAACCCTGTTTTATTTTTTTCTTATTTTGTCTTACTATTTCAGAATGGTAGATATGAGACTTGGATGATTTGGGCATTGGTTATGAGATCATGCATGGGACTATCTGACCCATTTATGGGGGATAACCCAAGTACCCATGGTTGGATTGTTGTTATTGTTGTTTTCATTCACAGTTGAATATTATTGCACCTTGGGTGATGCACTTGTTGTGAGTTGTGATTATTTGTGTGGATATTTTCTGATATTTGACTCATGGACAGGTATGGCATGAGAGTTGAGTTGCATGTATAATTATAGGCACCTAGGATTATTGTGACATGCACCATTTTAGGCATGCATGGGAAAAATTGATATGGGTATGTTGTTGAACTTGATCTGTTTTTACTTACTTATGAAATTGAATTGAAAATGGTTCCAAATGTGAAATTGAGAAAGATTGTAAAATGATGCAAGATGAGAATAAATGGGTGTATAAATGAAGAACTTAAATAATTAATATGTGTTTACCCTTCTTAACCAAGAACTAGGTGTAGTATGGTTAAGGGTAGTGATAGCGCCTCAGTTTTGGCCACATGGCGGGGTTTGGGGAAAAAGTCTTATTGTGTCTTTTGGTGTTTTCCTCTTACGTGAACATGTTAATGTTGTGAAATATGTCTTGAGATGTGTGTTTATAATTATATAGATATACCTCCATGATGATGATTTTTGATCGGATGACCGAAGTCTATGTCTAGAGATACTTCACTAGTAGTGGGACCCAAGGCATAGATAGTGCTAGGTGAGGAAGCGGGGGAGCAGTTTCGATCAAACTTTTCTAAATTCATGAGGTTTATGGAGAGAGACCGAACTCGAGTTGTGATAAACATGTATTATTTTATGTGGGAGTTTAAATTACATAACCCTATGAATTTTACTTGAGAGGGTAGACTTGAGGGACCTGAATTCTGGGTTGAGTACATCGAGGTGATACTTGACCATTTAGAGACTCCCACTGAGAGGTTCAAGTGATCAATTTATATACTACAAGGATCAATGAAGCACTGGTGAGACATTCTGGTTTAGACTAGATAGGCTGGTGGTATTTTATGGAAGGAATTATTTGTGAGGTTCTTAGAGAAAATATATCTTGAAACACTAAGGTATGAGGGAGTAGAAGAGTTCATGTGTGGTTGAATCAGGGAAGTATGCCCATGATGGACTATTCAGGATGCTTTACATACTTATAGTGCTTTGCTCCATCACTGGAAGGGGATGAAATAGCTATGTAGAGATGTTTCCAAGATAGAACTAAATGTGAGATTAAGTCCCACGTTAACCTCCTTTGGTTAAAGAAGTTCATTAAGGTGGTGGAAAGGACTCTCATAGCTGAGGGTAACCTGAAGGAGGCCTCCAGTGTAGGACAGATAGTCACAGATAGATGATCAAGAGCTACAATTTCTAATACCAGGAAGCGAAACTATGATAACATTAGTCAGGGTAGTGGGAAGAAGGGTGCAAAGCTAGAGGGGTAATTTTATCAAGATTTTACATGAGTGATCTATCACTAGTGTGGTAGGTTGGGAAACATTCGGAGAAAGTGACCCTGACCACCAATAGAATTTCGATCTTACAGTAATATAGGACATCTACGGAAGTTCTTATGCATCCTGTGATTGACCAGTAGTGATACATGAGCTAGAAAGAATCATGTTTTGGGAAGGGGATATTTTGAACCATATCAGCCTTGAATCTATAGTTCTACTAGAGAAGGTGTTATAGGTAGTGGAGGAAGTTATTCTGGGAAAGATCACCCATATCAGTAGAGTGGTGCTGCTTAGGGGATCCAGACTTCTTCACATGGTAGAGGGGTAGGAAAATTTCATGTCGTGTAGTCTACAGTTATGGATAGTGAGGCTGGACCATCGGTAGTGAGAGGTACTATTCTAATTTCTTCTAAATTATCTAGTGCACTATTTGATACTGGTTTTTTTCATTCCTTTATATCTATAAAAACTATTAATGGTTTTAGCATGGAGGTGAAGTTCATGAGTGGGGTGTTTAAGATAAACACACACATATGTGTATAGTTGAGAGACATTTTTTTGTGCAAGGGGTGTTCTCATGAGGTTTTAGAGTATTTATTTATTTGAGATCTCTATATTCTTGACATGTTAGGATTTGACCTAATTTTAGGTATGGGTTGGTTAGTAGTATACTGAACCCACATTGATTGTTATCGCAGCAGAGTGACTTTTATATCTCCTAAGGGAGGAAACTATATTCACCATGCAGAGTGGGATATCTAGACAGACTGAGTAGGGCCTATTACTTGGGAACTAGGAGAGCACACCACCCATGTTTCTAGTCCATTGTCAGATAATGGAGATGTAAAGCATGATGTCCTTACACATGTATTTGACAGTTTTCAGGATTTATTCCTAATAACTGTTAGGGATACCACATAAGAGAGATGTGTATTTTACTACTGAGATCATGTCAGGGGAAGGGCCGGTTTCAATTCAACCACAGATAATGGAACCTACAAAGCTTCAAGAGCTCTAGTCTCAACTGGATTAGTTTGAGGATAAGGGATTTATCTGTCTGAGTACATCGACTTTGGGTTCACCAGTTCTATTATCCAAAAAATATTGATGGGAGTTTGTGCTTATCTATTTATTAGTGTAAATTAAATTGGATGAATATGTATAATTGGTATCCTCATTCATATATCAATGATATGTTTAACCTATTGCATGGATCTTACATCTTCTCAAAGATCGAAATGATATCAGGGTATCATTAGTTGAGAGTTCAAACTTCTAATATACCAAGCACTACTTTTTGAAGTAGGTATACCCTATATGAGTTCATCACAATGTCTTTTGGGTTGATGAATTCACAAGTAGTATTTATGGACTTGGTGAATAGAATATTACATCCATATCTGGATCAATTTGTCGTTGTTTTTGTGAGTAATAACTTGGTGTACTCCAAGACTCATGAAGATTGTTCCCAACATCTTGACATCATGTTGAGTGTTTTGAGAGAGCATTGGTTATACTCTAAGATATATAAGTTATAGTTTTACATTAATCAGGTACAATTCTTGGGTCACATAATCTAGGAGTAAGGTTTGTTTATGGAACCAAAGAGAGTATAGGTAGTGGTATCTTGGGAGAATCCAAGTAAATTTTTTGTTATCCACAATTTTCTAGGTTTGGATAGATATTATCAAAGATTAATCAATGAATTTTCCCAATTGGAAATGCTACTTACAGGGTTGACCAAAAAGGGAGTAAGGTTTTATTATTCTGAAGCATTCAAAAATGCATTCCAGGTGTTTAAGAATCATTCCACATCATCACAAGTATTGATCCTACCCAAACTAGGTGAGGAGTATATGGTATATTTTGATGCTTCTAGAATAGGTCTTGGAGTAGTTTTGATTTAGGAAGATTTATTTTTGGTGTATATGTCTCATTAGTTGAGGCCACATGAATGGAATTACCTTACATACGACCTCGAGTTATCAACTATGGTTTATGATTTGAATTGTTGGTGGAATTACCTATTGGGTGAAAAGATTACTATGTATAAAAACCATAAGAGTTTGAAGTATATATTTTCAAAAAGTTATTTGAATCCCTTAAAGAAGAAATTGGTTGAGTCTATTCAGTCGTTTCATTTTGAGCTCGCATATATGCCCAGGAAGGGAAATAGTGTGGCTAATGCGTTGAGTAGGAAAACTCCAACTCAAGTGGTTCAGGAGTCTAGTGATGAGTGAAAGATGATTAGTTTTCTAGATGAAATGCATGTGGTGGTTTGGGATAGTCAAGATCATATGACACTCATATCATTTTTAGTGGATTCTAATGTTTTGAGTAGAAATAGAGATAGGTAGTATAAGGATCCAGAGTGCTTGAACTTGAGGTAGATCCTTGAAGGTGGGGAGTCACCTTCATATTGTAGAATAGATGAGGATGTGGTAATCTATGTTGGGAATCAGGTTGTTCTACCTATAATCATATGAAGGGAGTTGATATGGGAATTTCATGCCTTGAAGTGGGTGGTACATCCAGGTGTGACCACAATACACCATGACCTACAACGACAGTTTTGGTGGTCGAGAATTGAAAAGGAAATAGCAGGGTTTGTGACATGATGTTATACCTTTTATCAAGTGAAAGTTGAGCATCAGTGACCTAGTTGTTTACAATAGTCCTTTACCATTCTGGAATGTAAGTGTCATGATGTTACTGTGGACTTCATTGTGGGTCTCTTAGAGATTCCTCATAAGAATGACACTATTTGGGTTTTTGTGCATAGGAAAAAAAAGGTAGGTCATTTCTTGTTTATAAAGGAGACTTTATCAGTGGAGAACCTGGGAGATTTGTATGTTCAAGAGATATTATGTCTACATGGGGTTAAATGGAATATGGTTTCTTACCAATATTCATTCTTTACCTCATGATTCTGGTAGTGATTACATAAGGAACTTGATACATAGTTTTGGTTTAGTACATATTTACACCCACATATAGATGGGAAATCGGAGTGTACTATACTGGTGGTTGAGGATATGTTGTGAGCTTGTGTTCATGAATTTAGTGTCTCTTGGGAGGATCACTTGGAACTAATGGAGTTTTCCTATAACAACAGTTATCAGAAAACTATTTAGATAGAACCATATGAGGATCTTTATGGTAGGTCATGCAGATCACCTCTATTCCAGATAGAGGCAGGTGAGTCAGAATGTTTGGGACCGAGTATCATACAAGAGATATAGAAATAGGTTTAGTTGGTTCAAAGATGTATGGCTATGGCTCAGAGTAGATTGGAGTTCTATGTTGATATATGTTGAAGAACCCCAAAGTTTAGAGAGGGTGATCATGTATTCCTTTAGGTGTCACCTAGATTTTGTCACCATAGGATATGGGGACCATTAAAGTTGTAACACAAGTTCATTGGACTATTTGAGGTTGTGGAGAGAATCAGGTCGGTGGCATACCAATGGGATCTTCTACATAAATACAGTGTAATACATGATTTTTTCCATGTGTCCCAACTATGGAGGTATCACCCCGAACCTTCTCATATGATCAATGTGGATGATGTGGAGCTAGAGATAGATGGGTCATTTGAGGAGCATCTAATACATGTGTTGGATCTCAGTGAGGAAGTGTTGGGTGGAAATACGGTGTCGATATATCATATATTGTGGAAAAATGGGTGTGTACACTATGATATATGGGAAAGAGAAGTAGATATATGGGTTTAGTGGCCCGATATTTTTAACATGGAATCTTTGTGGTGCTTGGGAGAGGAGCTCAATGACGAGATGTTATAAGGTGGGGATATTGTAAGAACTTGACCTTTTCTATAGTTTTTTGGGGATTGTTTTTAGGTACTATTTTTCTTTTTGTTGAGAACTTTTCATTTGGGTTTTACCTTGGGGTATGTTTCGAAGGAAATTTATGAAAAGGGAATAAATAGGGTAGTTCAGGGTTGGCACAAGGTTTTTCTCTAATCATGAGCCCCATCCCAGCAAACCGTGCAACACTAGATTGAGGGGAATTCCATGTTTGGTGCATGGTTTTTCAAACCATATGCCCTCTTAGGAGTAAAAGTGAACTCCCTAAAAAAGAGGTTCATATTTTAGGCACATGGTTAGGAAAAAGTGTGTTCCTATACCCATCAAACCATGCACAAGAATTAAATTAACACAAAAATTAGATTTAAAAATTATCGAACACCCATTTTAATCCCAAAATGACCCTCATTAAAACCTAACACCTATTTCATGATTTTGGATCCTCCCAGATAGATTCTAATCCCTACCAAACTTTTTTATTGGTGGTTCAAAGCCTGCATCAAGGATCTGTACCTATCTTAGTAAGAGGATCTCATCCTGGTTTCTTTCTCATTCCTCCTCATTTCTTCTATTTTTCTTTGAGGCAAGTCATTCTCTATTTTTGTTAGATCTATACCTAGTTTTTTGGATCAATATATAGGATTGTATATATTCATCTAGATTTAAGATATATTGATTTTTTGGATCTTGATTTAGGTTTTAGTTCTAGGTCTCACTCTACATCGTTACTCTGCTGAATTTTAGAGATATTTGTTGGGAAATTGTTCATAGACGAATCAAGGTAGGTGGTATATAATTCAGATCCCATAGTCTTGATTGCAATTATGTGTATGTAATTGTAGAATTTCTATTTTATGTTTATAAATTTATTTCCTAATTGATTTAATTAAATTTTTGAATTAATTAATTAAGGGATATGTGATATTGGGGATATTTGAGATTATTGATTTGAGTTAATTTATAGTGGAATTAATTATAAGATATTGAGAATAGTGAATATAATAATTAATTGAAAAATTAATTATAATATATTGAAATAGTTGATTTGATATAATTAATTTAAAAATTAATTATGAGATATTGAGATAGTTGATTTGAGATTATTAATTATTGAATTAATTATGAGATATTGAGATAGTTGATTTGAGATACTTATTTGATGAATTAATTATGAGATATTGAGAAGGTGAATTGAGATGATTAATTGATGAATTAATTATGGGTCGGTGATTAATTATTTAATGACTTAATTAAAGGGATTATTATTCTTGATTAATTATAGAAATAATTAAGGGGAATTATGTGATGACTAATTGTTGAATTAGTAATGAAATTTATGTGGATAATTAATTTTTAAATTGATTATGTGTTTATGAATGGGAAAATAGTCATTAAATTATGTGTGGTATGAATGGTAACATGGCCATTAAAGTAGTAATTTTTTAATGTGAAAATGATCATTCAATTGTGTGAGGTATGAATGGTAACATGGAAATTCAAATATGAATTAAAGAATGGGAACATGGTCATTCAATTCTATAAATTAATAAATGGTAACATGGCCATTTAATTGTGAAATTATTAATGGTAACATGGTCATTAGATTATGTGAATTAAATAATAGTAACAATCAAATTCTAATATATGATATTCTTTGGAAATAGTTCAGACTCTGGCATGGGCTGAAGCAGGTATTGTGATACAGGATTCCATGGGAACCTGGGGGTCTATCTGGTTAAATAAAGTTTAATTGATAATGTGATAAATATTTAAATATGCATTTTAATTATTTATTTGTACAACTTTATACACTTTTATTTGACTGGATATTATTATCAATGTCATGGGTGGTGGACTACTAAGTTGTGCTCACACCCTACACAGGCTTCCAGATTAGTACCCAAATAGAATTAATGGTTGTAAAATATGTTTAGGTAAAAGGCCATGTGTTATATGGAAGAGTCGGGATGGAGAATGGTGAGGGAACCTGACAGGTTTTGGGACCCTCTTGGGATTTTTCAGTGTCTTTGAATTGAGTTTTCATTTGACACTTGTCATACACACTAGCATAGAATATCTATTGTTCAGTTTTGATATTTTATTTCCAATTTTGGTCATCAAGTAATATTTTCATAGTTTTGGTTATTGTTATATATTTGGTTATTTTTTATTTATTTTCCATTGGTTTTTTTCTCTGAAAAAGACTGTATAGTCTCCCCATGACTAATTTTAGACCCTCACTGCTAGTCAGTAGCCTCTTGTGTATGGGGAGGTGCACTTGAGGTCATGTGACTGACTGGCTTAGGGCACCGGTGCATGGTACTTGGGCTAGGACATTACAAATGTGGACAAGATCAAGATAATTTCATGAAGGATATACTAATATAGGTAATATAATCTTAAAATAGTCAGCAACCCACTCTTAGAACTCATTGAGCAGTGTTGAAGGATTTAAAAGGATAGTTCATCCATCTCATTACCATCCTCAATAATCTGTTAACTCGAGGTTTAGGAAATATTCCTACTTAACCAATTCCCAACCCCAAATTAAATGTTAGTTATTTTACATTACAAAGAATAAAAGAGTTAGAAAGTATTGAAGGACTACCCCTACAGATCAAATATTAAAGTGGAAAAAAACATGTAACTAATGAATCTACCTAGGAAAAAGAACCTGAAGAGGAATCTTTGAAGACACCCCTTATAAATAACAACAAGGGTAAAGATAAAATGGGAAACCCACATCAACCCCAACATAACTTACCACATGGATGAAATAACCCAAGTAACCCAATGAAGAATCATTGCAACAAGAAATCCTAGAGATGTTTAATAAAATAGAGATTTTCATCCATTTACAGGAGGTCATCCACCAAATTCCAAGGTATAAAAAATTAATTAGAAAAATATTAACTAGAATAAGGATATTGTATGGAAATGAAGAGGTTAGACTTTATAAAAATATTTCTTCCCTTTATTCCCCATAAATTTCTAAGTGTCAAGATCCAGGTACTTTCACTATCCCCTACACCACAGGAGAGATAAATTTCTACAATGAATTATGTGACGTAGGATAATTTATTAATGAAATGAATAATTTAATTTATTCTATGTGACATATAGGAGAACCAAAACCCACCCCAGTGGTTTTCTAACTCTCTAATCGAGCCACAGATTACCCAGTAGGTGTTCTTGAAGATATCTTGGTATGTGTACAATTATTTCCATTCCCAACCAATTTCTACATTCTAAATATGGAATAAAGAAAATTTAAAGATCTCTCTCCCATTATTCTAGGAAGTTCATTCCTCAATACCACATAAAGTATAATAAATTTCAATTATTGTAATATTTCAATCAATTTTAGTGAGAAAACAGTGGATTTCAACATCCTTGACTCGATTAAATACCCACAACAAGAAAAAATATGTTTTTATATTAAAAAATTTTGAATTGAATTATTATTATATATATGATATTAAAATGTTAGATGGTATAATCATATTAAGATAATATTTGTAACCACTCAACCACATTGAAAAATTCAATTTTAAATTCAATTTTAATATAGAAATTTTTTTGAGTGTTGAGCAGTTTGATGAAATTGATGAGAGTTATTTTATGCAGTTAATTAAATATGTTACTAATATTTCTACCTTTCATGTGTGGCTTACCAAAATAGATAAATAATTACTAAAATTATGTTTTTTAAACCCCACATAATGGACTCTTATATTTCTTTCATAAAAAATGAAATTTTCATTTTAAAATAAAAATAATGAACTTACTGATATAATTTCAAATAATTTTGTGTCTAGCCAATAATAGGAACTATTGGAAATTATGAAACACAATGTTAGAGCTATAACTTGGACATTAGAGTACATTTAGAGGATTATCCCTTACACATTCAAGTGTAGTATTTTTCTTGAAGATCATTCTAAACGAGTGAGATATCCCCAAAGAAGGCTCACCCTGACCATTCTAAAAGTAGTAAAAAAGTAGAAACAATTTTAGGAGTGGGAATAATCTACCCCATTTTAGTGTCCCAATCGGTGAGTCATATTCAAATTTACCTAATGCAAATTGGATACATAATTGTGAAAAATGATAACAAATAGTTAGTGTTGACAATAATTCATAATATATGGGGATTCTACATATATTATAGGATATTTGAACATGTAACAAGAAAATGCCATTACCTAATACTCATTGTAGACCAAATGTATAGAGATTGGCTGGGAAGGGTCATTATTTCTTCATTGATAGATTTTCTGTGTATTTTCATGTTCCAACATATCTAGAATACCAAGAAAAAACAACTTCACATGTCCCTTTGGTATGTTTTCATATTAAATGATTCTTTTTAGTCTTTTCAATGCCCTAGTTACCTTTAAACATTGTATGGAAATTATTTTCCCATACTTGATTTAAAATACACTAGTGATATTTCTCAATGAATTCACTATGTATCGAACTAATTTTAAAAGTTATTTATAAATTTAAAGAATGGTTTTAAAAATATTTATTCATAACAAATTAGTATTAAATTTTGAAAAATTCCATTTTATGCTTGAAAAGGGAAATGGTTTGGGCTATATAATTTCTATGAATGGAATTGAAGTTGATATAGCCAATGGTGATATAATTTACACACTTTCTTCCCCCACCACTATGAGACACATTAGTTCATTTCTATGTAATATTTTATTGTATTTAAGGTTTATTAGGAATTTCGTAAAAATTGATTTACATCTAACTAACCTAATTAAAAAGGGAAAGTATTTTTTATAATTCATATAGGATAACTTTTCAGAGGTTTAAATAATTCTTGACAAATACCCCCATAATTTGTAAACAAAACTAGAATTACAACTTTGAGACCCTATATGATTCTTTGAATAAATATGTAGTGTTATTGATTTCCCAAAATATTTATGGCCTTCTGTCAGTGATAGCTTATACTTTATAGAGCCTAACACTACCCAGATTAACTATTCAACAAAAGAGAAGGATTTTTTTGTCTATTGTTGTATCTTTTGAAAAAATTCATTCTTATATTTTATATACTAGAGTAAATCTTTATTCAAATCATTAATCATTGAGATATCCGATCAAGAAATCTGATGTAAATCCTAGGAAAGTGATATGGATGTTGCAGTTTGAAGATATTGTCTTATAGTTCAAGGAAAATAAGTTCTAAGATTATATGGTGGAAGACCATTTAAGTAATTTTCCTCATACTTTGGAGTAAAAACATATCCCTAATACTAGTATGGAAGACTCTTTCCCTAGTGATAAATTGTACAACCTCACCCAAGTGCATTGGTATGCTCAGATAGTGAATTTTATGGTCACAAAAAAGGTACCCTCCTTCTTTTCTGAACATAAAACATACCAATTGAAATCTAAATCAAAATATAACGTCTGGTAGGATAATTATTTACGGAAAATGTTCAATGAGAAATCCATTAGAATTTCCACCCCAAGGAGTAAATTAAATTTGTGTTTTTTTAAGCATTTTAATGTGGAAGATATTTTGTACCTCAATGAACTAAAAGAAAAATGTTGAATGACAGATTTTTTTGACCTCAGTTTACAAATATTCACATTATTTTTCCCAAACAAATATCCCAATTTTCAGTTTGTTGGTTGGATTTCGAAACTACATGAATATACACAATTTTTTGTAAAATGTTTGATGTTTAGGGAATATATTTCATGGGCCCATTTCCAATGAAATTTTAATTTTCCTACATTATTTTAGTAGTGGGATATTTTTCTAAGTGAATTGAAGAAAAATATACTCAAATAAATGATTCAAAAACTATGATTATGTTTCTAGAAGAAAAAACAAATTAATGGTTTCGAATACCGCAATCTATAATCATTGACCAAGGAACCCACTTCTATAACATGAACATGGAATCCCTTATGAAGAAATATGGAGTACACTACAAAATTTCATCTTCTTACCACCCATAGAAAAATATATTGCCTGAAGTTCCCAAAAAATAAGTCAAAATAATTTTAGAGAAAACATTTCAACCTAACCATAAGTACTGGAGTAATAAATTTTAGAATGTGATTTTTAAAGCATAATTACTTATAAAAACCCCTAGTTATGTCTCCTTATAGTATTTTTTATGATTTACATTGTCACATTATTATTTAGTTATAGCACAAAGCCTACTATGATATCAAAAGATTGAATCTAGAGTTTGGAAGAAATGGACAGTAGAGTAAGATACAAATGATGGAACTTAAGGAGTTGATAAGGAAGAAAATGTGAACTTGTAATTGTATAAGGATAAATATAAATCTCTTCAAGATAAAATAATCAGGAAGATATAATTTCAAGCTGGATATAAATTATTAATATTTTCTTCAAGGATTATGCACTTACCTAGTATGCTTAATTCCTTGTGAACTGGGATATACATAGTGACTAATACATTACCTTTTAGTGAATTTGATATCAATGGAGAAGGTTCAAATCAGCCGTTCAAGGTGAATGGTCTACTTTTGAAGAAGTGTCATGAGGATTTCTATAAACAATCATTCGAGGAGTCTGGACTCCACCTTACTACTATTAAATAGATCACTGACAGGTTATATACTTCTCTAATTTTGGAATAGATACTTTATTTTTGAACTATATTTATTTAATAAATACATATTTTAATTTAATTATAGGTTTTTATATACTTAGTTTGGGATAGAGGGAAAAATTATTTTAGGATGTGTATATGCAAAAAAAATAACAACAATAAAATATCAATTTTGTTTTAGGAATTATTACATAGTTTCTCTATGTTTGTATTTTTTTATATTTGGAGAGTGTATGTAAATAAATCAAAAAAAGAAAAAACACATTAAACCATAATTCACATATTTAAAGTGTCATTCTAGATCTGAGGATTACATTGATTCTCAATTACTGATTCTGAATGATTACTGAGTGAATATAACCTTTGTTTTTATTTTAATTTTGTTGTAATGCTATGTAAATGTAGTGAAAACTAAAAATATATTGGTATAATCATAATTATAACATGTATTTACTATAATTTATAGCTTTATCTCAAGTAACATTGCCTATGTTATTTCATTCAACATCATGGAGCCTCCCAAGAAAAAATTTATATAAATCCTTTGAAATTGGATTAAAATAAACAATTATGATCCCATGAGGAATATATAATACCTTGGAATTAGGTGTGTGAGTAATTTAAGCCATCTTAAAATATTTAGTAAGAGTTTTTTACAGTTCCTTACAAATACATGGCTAGAAAAAAATGAACAAAGTTCCCATTTTACATAAATTAATTCATTCATGTGAGGGGGATAGTGAAACTAGATAAAGAAGGGGTAATTGAGATATAAAAAAGTAATTTAAGAATTATAAAGGATGTTTTAAAATTAAATTTGGTTTATCAATATTAGGAACAAGTGATAAATGGAATTCCAACTGGTTAAAATTGTAATTACACTTAAATATATCTATTTCAATCGAGGAACTAGAATTTGAATATAAATTAATGTAAAATATTGTGTGAAAGTAACATAGGAGGCATGGACATTTGGTGGAAAAATTATTTCATCTATTTCAGTTCTGAATTGAGTATTTTAAGTTAGGTAAGAAAATAATCTTCTTGGAATTCATCAATAAAATTTCCCCATATTTCAATAGATCATGTGTGGGTGAGTGATGTAAGCCTAAATGTTTAAAATTTTTAATTAATTTTAAATGATTATTAACATCTAATTTAAATATAATCCCCTGTAATCATTCACTTTTTTGACTTTTAAGGAGACTATAATTTAATTTTAACATGACTCAATTAATGATATTAATATATTTATTTGTTCTTTGGATTAAATAGTGAATTCATACATTTTTGAAACATGGAATTTAATCTAGGATTAAATTTTTAATGGATTTATCTTTGAGTTTTAATATTCAAATAATTTTTTTAAATTAAATATAATATATAAATATAATTTTTTAAAAAAATAATGGTAAAACATTACTCTTATATTTTTTGTTTCTAAAATAATATGCTAGAAATTTATTGGGTTTTTCAAAATATGATAAAATTTGTTAATGAAATTGGAATTTGAATCTTGGAACTCATCATGTAAATGAATTAAATTCTAATATTAATTTTCTACTACTATTTTAATTAGATTAGAAAACAAATATACTAAAAAAGTTATGTTTTTGGTAATGCGGGTTGGAATTTGGAAAAAGGACCAAGTGACCACATTATAAATTCGCAAGTGACTACAAGATGATTCTGAAGTGAAAGCGTCGATCAGTATACTTACCACAAGAATAACATTGAGTGTTTATGAATTAAAATTTGGAAGAGAGATAAATTGACCACAAGATCATCTCATGGCCACTTCCCAAGTGACTGTACCCCTTCTCCTCTTCATGGTATCTTATACTATAATAAATCATGTTACCACACCAATGCATCTTTACGATCACTTAAGTGACCATGGATGACCTTCCTTATGTTTTTTTTGAAATATATTGTGTCTATATCTCTCTAAATGACTTGATAACCTACCACACATCCACCCTCATCTCTATCCTACCATTCATATACCCACCTACAACCAACCACAATCTCTTAGGCACCCCAAAGTTCCTGCAGTCCACTGAATGTGTCACCATCCTACCGTACCATGGGAAGTTTACCTAGAATTTGAGATACACCACTAATATAACTCCTAACCATGGTGAGTCTAAACTTGAAGAATCTCTCAATCTTATTGGGCACCTACTACTGTATGTATGGACTATATCTAAAGGTTCCTCACAAAATCCTTCTGATTCTATTATAGATATGTGACAAGTTGCACTACCTATGGAATATTGATGAATAAACAAAATTTTACTAAAGGAGATCACCGAGACATGTAGCCTAGAGATTCCAAGATTGAGATAAATTCAAATAGAAATAAGTGAGTCAAATGCATGCCACCTATTCTAATAAAGTTAAACCACATAGAAATAAGCTTATCAATGACACCATGGAGAGTAATCCCAAGCCAGTTTTAGATGAAAAAATTATATGTCACCTTTCTAATATCGAACTAAATTAAAGATAACAATAAGGAATCATCTAATTTTTCCAGTCCAAATCCCTATTGATCATGTCTATTGATTGATGTGATACTTGAAGCAGATATTGAACCAAAAGTAGTGAAACATTATTTAAGGATGACTTCACATTTGAACAAATAGTGATTCATTATTGAACAAACAAATCCAACAAATCCAGGAACTCGGGTTGATTGGAGGAAGCCACGGATCATACCCAATGTATTGGTTCATTCAAAAAATTTACATGCACACATACTACTTGGTAAAAGTATCCAATTTAGAAAAATGTAAAATATCTAGCACCTACATACATACAAAAAACTTTTCAAGCCACTATGACCAAATTAGAAATATTGATACCCTGTTTTGAAGTATTACTACAGTAGATGAATATTGAGTGACTAGCCTTACCATTACAACACTTTTCTCATTTCAGATCCAAGTAGAGTAGAAAAATTAATTCTATATAATGGAATATGGGCCTAGTTTTAACACCTAGGACCAATCCCAGCCTATCCTCTCTTGAGCCTAGTGTTCAAGAACATTCCAATTCCACTAAAAAATCCAAATTTAGTTCCTAGTATGAGCTTCATATTCTTCATTTGAGCATAGGTTTACATCCACTATGATGTGAATTGAATCAATTCACCTACAAATTGTACATAGTTTGGTCATGGGAGGAACATGAATTAGTTATGGAAGATTTGGGATGCCCAAAAATCCACCCCAACCGTCTGTCATGACATGTGTCAATAATCTAAAGGATAATAATTAATTTGATCCCAGCACTAAAATTGGAGATTATTTTGGAATCTCTATAATCATTAGAGAAGGAAAAATAATCTATTTACAATCATGTGGAAGGAAGGATAGGTGAACCATGAGTATTTCCTATAAGAAGTTTTTCACTCTAGAAGGGTGAGAAGAGAAGAAACAATTCAATTAACTAGATCTATTGTTTTTTACTCCTTATTCCTTTAATTTATATTTTTTACTCTCGTGTGATGGAACACTACAAAAATAGTGGTTGAGATTAAGGGAACTCTAAAACCTCTCTGATTAATTATATATTTCACTAATATTTTTTATTTGTTTAATTTTGAGGATCTATTTGTATGAATAGCATATAGAAGATTCCTATTTATCATCACATTTAAATTATTATTTCATTTTGTCACTATTTTCACAGAAAAGACACTTAGGAATTCCTTCAATTATAATATTATTCAATAGTGGGAAGACCTTATATTTATTGGTGGAATCCAATCACTAGTCCATGAGTGGATAGAGAATATAGTGATTGTTGTATTTTTCGATTCCAAACAAAAATTTCTAAGAAAGTCTAATCAGGGAGATTTTATTTGATAATAGAATGATGGGGAAGAAAAATTGAATAATTATTCATAGGTAAAAAAGTAGAGTAATCAGAGGTTAAACCACTATTTTTAAAATATTTAATTTAAAACCCATAAATTGTATCCTCCATTTTCAAATTTTTAACCCATTAAACAATATAAAAATCAATTTTAGCTCTGTATTCTCCGAATACAACCCAATTCCAACTTTAACAAAATTTAAATGGGTTCAAAATTTATTTATTGGAAGCCCTATAATAGGTTGTGTATCATAAATACTATGGTTCTCCCTTCTATAAATTTTATTTAACAACCACTAATCCTAAAGCTATACTACCCCCTCTATTATAATTTCATATTGAGACTCAAAAATATTTCCCTAACAACATGCTCAGTGTGGTCCCCAACTCAAAACCCCAAATATACATGAGAATTTAGGTCAAAAACTACCACCCATCCTCATTAAATAAATCCAAAAATGAATTAATTCATAACCCCCATCTATACATAATCATGGAATACATAGTCTTTTACATGGAAAGATAGGTTTGATTCCCAAAATACATATATCATCTCAAAAAGAAAATGCAAATTGTGGTATGAAACTTACCATATCCAAACTCATATGGGAATATAAGTAAACCCATCCTTAGGTGACTCTCCACAATAACAATAGACTCCAACTACAGATGCATTATTAATTTATTCAGTCACAATACCCTTAGTTTGGGTAGTATCCTATGATCACCTAAACCTGATCTCTGGAGTCCACACCCAACTCCCATTGAGGTCCCATAGTTGGTTCCTCAACTGTCCAAAATCATTTTGATGACCAGCCATGCACATCGACATACAACCGATCCAATCACCATAAAATCACTTTAATTTATCCCTAATCTAGAATCTAATACTCTATATTGACCCACCATTGCATCTAACATCTTATTTGGTATTCCCAAAAGAATCTAAGTAAACATCACATTTATTTCAAATTGGCTTCCCAATTCCACCACAACTGATCCAAGATCAGTTACACACTCCAACGACCCACCTAGTATAAGTGTCAAACACCTTCGATCGGTACAACACTCCCTACTATAGGAATGTTTCTATCTTGAGTTACTCCTATCCACCATGGCCCACACAATATTTGTTTTCAAACTCAAGTATTGTACATATACATCTCTCTCCCACTTAATCAACAAAAAAACATCAACAAATTCCTATTCATAGATTCTGAGAACAGTACCCGTGAAATTCACCGATATTCAATCCATAATGAAGGAATATCCCTCTGATGGTCGATGGTGAACCTCCGACCCTACAAATTTACTTAAACCACTAATCAATAATTACTCAACAAGGTACATGATAATCATATGTATGTTGAATATCTTGATCCATGGTCAACACATTCTAACAACAACTAGTGCTCTTATCTAGTCTATCCTGGGTCAACCATGCCAATCCAACATCACCACTATAGAGGGGAATCCTGCATTCTCATCAAGAGTTATAGGAAACATTTCCCATAAGAACTATCAACTCTTGGTCACCGAACATTATGAGGTACTTCTTAACGAAACCCACTCCAGCCTCATGAATCTCTTCCATGCAGTCACGAATTTAATGTTCATCATTGAAATACTACCATTTCACCTCTCAGGCTCCTATAATATCCTAACAATTCTCAAGGTAATGAATGTGGTCTATCTTACCAATAAAAAACTGAATAGTCCCCATGAATATCTGGAACATATATTCAAGATCTCACTAAAAATTAACTGGTTATTTCTTCCAATCTACTTGATCATATCACTCAGATGACATTTCACATCTCTAATGCACACATATCACCTCAGTCTAATCAAAACCATAGGGTCACATGCACCCATGAGAACAAATTCTGAATCCAACTCAAGATATTATTATTCATGCAATACAAATTATATCCTCAAGTGCATGAACACTTGAGCATCGTATTATGGCTCTTGACCTGTTAGTCTCATTGAACTTGAGGAATCCTCAATGTATCATCCAAAAAGCATGAAATATCTCACAATTAAAGTCTAACCATGCCACCACCCATCATCACAAGCATCTTTATAGTATTAAGAGATCTTATCCACACTATCACCTCTCTATACCACTACCCAAGTCCAACACTGATTACTATGTAAAAAACATTATAACATATGGGCTAGGCATCTAAATGATCATACCCATCTAAAATCATATTTTAAACCAAAACACCAGAACTCATGTGCTTCCCATAGAAAATATCCAATGCAAAATCATGTCTTTTCTAAAAAAATCATTATCACCTTACATGAATTAGTTCCACATGCGAAATCATCCACCCATGTCTCAAACATCTAAATCACCCACAACACCAGGCTAACCCCTTTGGGGGTCACCCTCCATTATCAAACACACAAACCTGACACTTGTGTGAGACAAATTCTTGAGATCATTGGGATCTCACATATATCCTCTAAGATCAAGCCTCACATGAGCCACTACTCATGATTAGTACTCCTCTCCCCATTCCAAAACACATGGAATCTAAGGCACCAAATCCAAAAAAACTATGGGCCCATACCACATAGATACACACACTCTATCATCAGAACTATGAGCCTAATACCCTCTCTAGGTCCATACACATCTTGTAAGAGGAAAAACCCCACAAGGGTCAAAAGGAACCATGATACAATGTGAAATCTCACTACCACAATGCCAGAACCCAGCTATAAGAATACAAAGAAACCCACCACTATCTTTCACATTCCAACTCATCAAGGTCTTACAACCCATATCCTAAGGTCTCACCGCCTGGTCTCTCTCTCAATCCCCCAAACAACCCAAATATAGGTTCATGCTATAAACATAAGGATACTCATCACCACGATCCCTAAATGTCCCATCATTTCTCATTCACATTAAATAAAATACACAATTAAACACTAAGGATTCATATTTTAAATCTTTTAATTACAAACCCTTTTAAAATTCACAAACTTTATAAAGTTTCACCATCTACAATTTGGATAAATAAAATTTCATTCACTTGTTATAAAGGAAAACACCTTATAGGTTTCTCTTTATAACTTTATTTAACCATAACTGTCACTTTATAATTCATTTATACCTGGTTATTAACTATAGGTCACTTGAGGAGTTTGTCATGTATAATTCTACCAAACATTTTTATGTAAAAACAGTATATAAATGGTTTAAGACACATTAAATCACTAGAAAACGTAATCCATAAAAAAAATAAAACATTGTCACTTGTGAATCATAGGAAGATATCAATCATATGAAACGTGTGGATGACATATCAATCTCATGCTCCTATAAAGATGAATTAATACACACAAACACTTTTTGTATTGGATAAGACTAGGAATCCCATAAATCAACAACATAAAATCCAATTTCACCACTCAAGTTAGAAATCAATCAACCATAATTTCACAAAGTAAAAAAACAACAATTTTAACCCTTGGAAACTTATTTTCCACCATAAGTGAGGTTATAATATCGAAACATGGAAATATTTCCAAGATTCAATAACATCATATTCTCGTATATACTATGAATAATAAATAATAAAAAAGAACATATAGCTCTAATACCACTTTCTAATTTCTCAACCTTACTCACTTTCAATAGTATCCAAAACAAGCCACCAAAAAACCTTAGGCACACCTTCCCCTTTTCTAGAGGATGCCGACTGGCGATGAGAGACTATGAGGTTATTGTGGGGAGACTATGTCCTCGTTATTAGAGTGAAAAATATAGTTTAAATAAATTAAATCAGATTAAAAATCCAAATAATCATCATAAACAAGGAAAAAAGTGATAAAATAATACAACATTATATGTGATAACAAATGAATGCACCATACATACCAAACTAGATCCCTCGTGGGAGGATCATGGTCAAGTAGTAATAAATAACAAAAATAAAAGTTAGGCCAATATATCATACCCAACTAGTTCCAATCCATACCCAATCACATCATCTATACCCTATCCCAGCATGTCAATCCAACACAAATCAACATCAGGCTTTATCAAAACCTAAACCTATAAAGAAGAATGGTATATTATCTGGTACCCAAGTACCATGGCTTCATGAGAAGGGTCTGATTACAACTTAGTGGACCACCACAAATGGAATCCCTCAATAAAACCAGTCTGTAAAAAGTGCATATAGTAGTGCTCATGCTAAACATTTACATACAAAACCATAAAAACCTTAAAATAAAAAATCATAACACAAATTTCAAACTTGGTAACCTATATGACACTCAAGAATAGTAAATACCTACTTCATAATGTATCATGGTGTATTTTAGAATGTCATTATGTTCTTCCCAAACCACCTCCCACCATGGGTAATATAGCTATCTCTCTCCAAACAAACCCACTTGGGGTCCAGGTTCACCCCTGGTCTATCAAGTGAAACCAAGTCCACTCGGGGGGTCCAGGTTCACCTTGGGTTTAACCAAAACTCGATTCCATCATTTGGTTTAGATTCAAACTGATTTCAACCAAAAATAGATTCCATCAGTCACCCAAACCATGTATGTAAGATATATTCGAGGCATAACTCATCAATTCCTTAACACAAAAGAAACCATTACAAGGATTAGGGAAAACATTTAATATTTCTATTTTAAAAAAATTTCCAATTTACCATTATCAAAAACCAATATAAAAACAATTTCCAAATAGCATTTAGGAATAACATTTAAAAGTATCATTTCTAAAAAAAAATTCCAAATAATTCCAAACACATGTCATAAAATCTATGTCACATTTCCATTTCAAAAAACAAACCAAGTTTCTATTTCTAGAATACTATTTCTAATTTCCAATTACAAATACCAAACATAAATCCATTCCAAAGTGCCCTTTAAAAATATCAATCTACTTCCATTTACTACGTACCATTTTCAAAACTTCATCACTTTAAACATTATCCACCTACATTTCATAAATAATATCCTATAATTATGTTTTAATAATTCTATGGTCAATTTATTATTAAGGAACTCCTTTGGTGTCATCCCTTTCTAAGATTAAAGTATGTAAAAGGGGAGTTTAATAAAACAAAAACTAAATTATATAGAATTTAATTTAAATCAAGTCAATTTTTGATGAGTATAGAATGATAGTATGACATATTAACTAGGAAATATCAATATATTATGGGTCAAGTCTCTGGACAACCAAACTTTAAATAAGATTTCCATGCTAAATTTCCATAGGCCAAATTTTTTTACCTTGGATCTCCAAGCTCCAAACATGAAAAAATAGTCCTCACACACACTTCTGGATCCTAACCTACACCATGATATCTCGAAAAATTAATTATAATCAGTTATTATTAATTTTAAACTAAACTCCAAAAGGAATAAGAAATAAAGAAACTATCGATTTCTCTCACTACCCCAGAACCATAGCCAATGATTGCTAATTACATGTAGCATACCCATAACCACATTATGGTATAAATAATTAATATGAAACTCCATTTATATGGTTAAACTACTTAAATAAAAACCTAATAAAAATTTAGCATGATGTCATTGATTAATGAAATGTTGAGCCACAACCAACAAACACTACCCTGAGACATCCTCTAAAAGGGATAAACAAAACCCCCCATTAAATATGGGTGATTCACCAGGATCTTGTGGAATTTACAATGAAAATATAGAATAAATAAATAAAAATTAGAAATAAGGAAGGAGAGGATATCCTAAATCCACTCCATGTAAATAAATACCTTAAATTATAGAAGAGAGACCACAAAACACCCCCAAAATCAAGGGGTGTTTAAGGGAGTTTGGAGAAGGGATACTAGAGTTCATGGACACAAAACAAAGGTTAAAAAAGAGCTATTCCTCCTCAAAAACCTAAGGGGGAAATATTATAATTTTAACCATTAATATCCCAATAATTGGATAGTGGTTTTTGCTACTTATAGACACCACCAAATGGTCAGTGTTCTACTGTAGTTGTGGAGCAGCTAGCCCATTCATCTCAATACTCCCTCGAGCTCTCAGCTACTACTGATCCCCATTCCTATCCAAAATAACCCATTTTCAATTCTCAAACACTCAAAATTTCATTCTAGTCACCTATTAAAATCTTTCATATCCCCCAAATAGAATTTAAAATCTCCTCTTCCAAAAGAAACTCATATGTACATGTGTTATATTAAAAAAAGTCGAGTGTTTTGTATGTTGAATTTTATTTTTCATTAAGTATATAGATTCCATATTTATATTATCCTAAACTATATTCAGGTTTCCTAACTATTCCCACATTGATTGTGGTTGATTATTCTCAGATTTTTTTATAATGATTATGGTTAGTTATTCCCATGTCAGTTCACTTGTGTTTATTTTGTGATAGATCTAATTTTTAGGTATTTCATGTTACTATCTTATTTTTATTAATGGGTTCATTATGTAATTGTTTGTCATCATTGATATTTCCTTTTCTCCTCTAACATGTTTATTTCAAAATTAAGGATAAAAACTATTTTCCTCATTTAAAATCTTATCTTTCGTTAAAAACTCTAAAGTATTTTTTATTTTGGAGTGTGAGATCTAAATATCATGAAAGGATTGGGTATTTTAGAAGAAAAGAAATTAATTATTTTGTTATAAAATTAAATTTTTTAAAGTGTGTTCATGTTAAAATAGTGAAACATATATACCTTAGGTGTAAAAATATAAATTAATGATTATATGCTACTTGATTTAATTAAAATGGTAAAACTTATATTCATGGTTGTATTTAAAAATGGAATAAAATTTATTTAATTTTAAATTTTATGCATGGTTTGTGGAGAGGATACATATTGGTAATATTTTATCATGCCTATATATATTCAAAAGATCAATATAGGTTCCTCTTGAATATAGTGTATGATCTCTATCTTTCTGGTTCAGGTATGATGGTGGTTCTAGAAAAAGTATCATTTTCTTAACACGTGGAGATGGGTAGTTATTTTTATTAAGTGTCTATTTGGTTTTGTATATTAGATATCATTATATCATCCATATTTACCTCCCATATTTTTTATTATCTTTATTTCATATGATAATTTTTAGAATATTTTTTTGGCTTTAAATTATTGTTGATGAGTTATGTTTTTATTCTTATGAATTGATTATTTTTGGTTTATTCATTGAACTTGTTTACTTTATATGTATGGATCCCCAAAATATGTAGTCGTAATGATGGACTTTAAAGTGTATTTTCACATTTTATTATTATCTTTAGTGAGTGAAATTATTCCCAATGATGAATGTCTTGATGCCCAGACACTAGTTTCAAGCTCATGATAATAAGGAACAAACTTCTGGTCATGCCATAGGCTAGATTGGGTACCCATATTAGGGGTATCATGGGTTGGTTAATGATAGGATTATATGGATTTTATATTGGATTTTTTCATATAATGGAAGTTTTTCCTACCCCATCAGTGGTATTAGAGCCCCACCATGTTTCATGATACATGAAATTGTGTATGAAAAAGAAAAAAAAATTATATTATTTTTATATTATATTGGATATCATTAAAAATGATATAGTGCAGAAAATTTTATTATATGTGATGTTTTAAGAGATGATATGAGAATTTTACTATTACTTATTTTATAATATGTGATGTCAAATTCTAGGACGGTGATTTACTTATATGATATAGGATATCAAAACAAGCAGCGTGGTGTAATCATTTAGTTTATGGTATATCATAATGGATGATATGTCCCAATCATGACCAAAAAGAGAGTTATTATTGTAAGAAAATGTCCTTAAAAATTAAAAATTATAATTTTTTAACTAAAATTCACATTTGAGGATCTTTTCAGTTTATTATCTTAGGGAATTAAGAAAAAATATTACAAAGTAAATCAATACATTATATGTGGACACTTATACTTCGAATACATTTTTTCCACATTATAAAATACTTTAAAACAAAAAACTATTTCTTTCATGAAAAAACTTCATGAATCTCAACAAGACTTCATCCTTTCCCTTACACATCATGTGAAGAACATTTAAAAACATGGGATTAGTAAAAAAAGATCAATAATGGATATACGAGAAAGGAAATTCCTAGTCTACTGAAAAAATAAAAACTCATATATTTTTTATCTTTATCTTAAGAGTTATTTGAGCATATTAAATATAGCATTTACACATGAAAAAAAATACTTTTTTCTCAGATAAAATCATTAAAATCCATATGAATAAATTAAAACCTATTTTGGTGACTTAGAGCATCATATGAGTAAACCCCCTTTCAAAACACTTTTAATTGGAATAACCATATGGATTACTTCCAAAATTTTAATTAAATAGTAAAGATTTTATGGGATTACCAAATCCTATCTGGGACACCTAATTTTAATCTATAATGGGCTTTCCTGGATCTATTTGGTCCACCACATGTTAAATTGTAACGGGCTTTCTGAGCACTATCTCGGTCACCCCAAGTTAATCTGTAATGGTCTTTCATAGTGTTATCTAGTCTACCCATGTTTAACGGTCAAGGACCATATAATTAATAAAGAATTGTAATTTTTTCAATTTTTTTATCATAAATCATTTCAAAAACTCTTTAAAAATCATAGTAAAATCAATTTTGGATTTCAAAATACCAATTTTTTAAAATGAATTTTAAAATTGAAACACTGCTCACATCATAAAGAAACCATTTTCGATGAAAATAACCTTGAAAACATATAAAGGAAACATCATAGAATTAAATAAGGGGGAGAATCACCCCATTCTAGAAAGTGTTCAAGTTCCAAATCCTGTTGACCAAAAAACTATTGATATCTTGTATAAGTTTCCTAGATATTTTGATGTGGACAATACCTAGGAGGCCTCAGTTAAAGGCATAGATCTTTCCATTGTGTTTAAATTGAAACCAATTTCCTCTCTAGAAGTAATCTCTATTAAGGATCCTAAACCTGTCTCAGCTTCTATTCATGAACCTAAACAAGAACCTTTTGTTTCTATAAGTCGTAGTTATCTAAAAACTTTTGGAGATACTTTGTTAGCTAGATTAGAAAATATCATGAACTCACATCCTGCTCTTGTGACAAACCACAGTGAAAGAGATGTTTCCTTGCTGTTAGAGAAAATCATAAGGAAAATTCAAACAGAAATGATTCATGAAATACAAGAAGTTATAATTGAGAACAAGCAGTTGAGTGAGGAGGTGAAGTCTCTCGGATCTATGGTTGAAGATATGCAAAAAAGTGTTTCAAACTAGACAAGCTTGTTCTCCTCATCCTATTGAGGATTTTAGTGATCAAATTCCACAGAATTTTTCATCTTTGATTCAACCGAATTTGACATCAATTTATAAAAAAGTGGATGAGATAAACATCAAAATTGTAAATGAAATGATTGTGCTTGTTTTTGGTCTTAACAAGATGATAGATGAGTCTAAGGTATGTTTACAGAATGTTTGAAATCATCATAAGTCTCTCACTTCAACCGTTATTGCTTCAAATTCCTCTGGACAATCATCTCAATATATAGACAGTGATCTAATCTGGAATGTTTTCAAAGAAGAACTTCTATCAGTTTTAAGTTTTTTTGACAAGGAAATTTTATCTTCTGTAATCAAGATAGTGACAGAGTACTTGACTTAGTGAACATTCACTCAAAGATTTCCAATGATGTTTAAGAGGAAATTACTAAGAAATTATATTTCTACTTCAATAGGATTTACTCTAAGAATGATCTTACAAATAATTTCAAGTACCTTGTAGACAATCTAAAAATTCCTCCTATCACTCAAGCCTTCAAGACTCATGTCTAAAAGCTGAAAAATTTCACTCCACTATTGGAAAAGTTCATGTAGAAATAAGATTATTTATAGAATGAAATGCAGTATGGTGGTGATATCATTACAGATTTTATTAAATTTTTTAAGACTTATCTTCATGTACAAATCACTGACATTGTGGATCCTGCAGCTACACTTTTACAGCCTAGTTCAACTCCTTCCTCATCCACCACTTTTTTCTTCTGTCTCCATGTCTATATCTCAGGCTCTGAGCTAGATTAGGTCTATTATCCTTGACCAATACTTGCCTCGGTCTTCAACCAAACCAACTCAGGAATTTTCTTTGTTTGAAACATTACCTATCCCTTCTCTGAAAACATTCTCAATCCCTTCTCCAACCTCTACTTCTACCCTTGTAGATCCTCCTAATGAGTTTGCAAAGGGAAAAGAGAAGACTGTTGACCCTAAAAATAAGTGAAGTGTGTATTATTTATAGGGATATTTTATATTTTTTCTTCATGATTGTAATGATCCCTTTCTATATATTTAATACAATGAGAAGTGTTGTTGTTTATTCACTTACTTACCATCATTCGATGTTTATTTTCTTTTTCTTCATTATTTTTTGATAATCCCAAAATGGGGGGAATAATAAGAATAGACATTTAAATCCCATGTTTTTTTATCATCAAAAAGGGGGAGATTGTTGGACTCCTCATGTTTTAATAACGTTTTAATAATAAAAAATCCTATTATCCTTGTTTAATCTATCTCAAATCATGTGTAGAGATGGTTTGATTCCCTGTGCTTCAATGTTTACAACTCATGGTATAAATTTTCACAAGATCTTGATTCAAAATCTGACAAATCATATTTCAATATTGTAAACAATATTTGATCATGTTATATAATGCTTTATTATATTAATGATTAACTCTAATTCATTGTATGAATATTATTTCCTAGGACAATTTTACATATATTTGTCTAAGTCTGAAGAACTATAAGTATGTCACAAGTTCTGGATTTTGGAAAAGTCCCTGACACCGTAACCTGGACACCATTACCCAGACACCATAACCCAGACACCATAACCCAGACTCTGTGACCCTGACCTCATGACCCAGAAACTTTGACACAGACACTATAACTAGTTTCAAATTTCATAATGCCTGTCACACCAGTTCCATACTACTATCACCAAGACATCGTTTAAAGTTTTGATAAAGGGATATACACCATTACCTGAGACACTGTGATTATGAAACCATATCTGTGCTAGCAGTTCTTTATCTCAATACAATTGTGGCACCGTGATTATCTCAGCATTAAAATGAAAAATAAAAGACACTATTTCTAGTAACACCATTTCAAGACATCATGTGACATCGTTCTTAATCTTGTTTGTAAATTTCAATTTAATTTATAACGTTCATATTTGATTCATTTAATGGAACTGAAATAATTAATGTCTCTTTGTAGACATTCCACCTAATAGTACGAGGTTTGAGGTGTAGAAATCATTCTTCCTATAATCTCCAATACGTGCACCCCGAAATAAAAATAAAAGTGTGGCACTAGATCAAGGAATGGTAAAACGATAAGTGAATGAATGAAACAAAATAAACCTGAAGAAAACAGGAATCAATCTCAATCCTTGAATTATTAACTACCATATATTAGAGTCTCAAACATCTTCATAGTACCGAATCAAATAAGAACACAAGCATCATAACTTACATCATCGAACTAGAAACCAGAGCACCAGACTCGTGATACTCTGTTTTTCACAAGAGGACTCGATATTTTCATCTAATTCATCCTAAAATTCCAGAGTTTCATAGAGAAACACTCAGAGCATTTCTAACCCTTTCTCATCATCTTTTATCTATTGTGTACTTTTTTTAGCTTTTGAGCAGTGTGTGTGTCTGTATTAAAACACACACTATCTCATGTATTAAACTGAAGGATACAAGAAATATTTCCTCTAATATCGTCTTACATCTCTTTAATCCCATAGATAAGTGTGGAAGAGGTCCTTGTATGACCTGGTAGTTTTTTCCCACAAAGAACAGTGGAAGAGGTCATGTGACCTGGACAATTCTATGTACTATTTTTTACCCTGATCTAGGTTGTGGATCATGTTTATTAATATAAACTAATTGGTGGAAGGTGATCACCAAGTGGAGTGGATTATTTCTCGTCTTGATACTGAACCATTAGTTTCATTCGTTGATTCTTTTAATTTTTTTCTCTCCTCTACTTTATATTTCAGAAAAACTGGATTTTACTTTGATAGTTAGTCCTGGATAGAAGTTATAACTGTTTTTTCTAATTAGAGTAGCTTCAAAAGATTTATCAATAACTCATATTGATATTACTGAAAATTAATCAATATTATGAGAAGTTATTATAATAGTCAATCTTTTATAACTACATTACCTTGATTATCTGGGTTGTATTCATTTTTATTTGGAAATAATTTTAAGTGTCTTTTTTAATAGATATTTTTATAGATACTCAATTCACCCCCTCTTGAGTACTCTACTCTAACCAACAATATTATATTTACCTTAATCATATAGGGTTCCTAAAATAATTAACATCTTATGATATAACATTAATCACATAATCCACAAATCATTTTCAAAACCCATGGTTATCTATTAGATAAAACATATGTTCCCAAAATAAACATATTATTCATCAATAAAATTGATTATATAGAAATAAAATGTCATACTAACTAGGATATCATATAATCTAGTGGTAGGTGATACACCCTTGTCACCCTTCGGTTTTGGGTTCAATTCCTACAGCCTTGATGGACGCGACAGTTTGTCACATGGTATGTGGGTATTCCTTTTTAAAAAACTATATAGTTTATATAACATTCCTAAAAACATGATAACATCCTAAAAATAACATTAATATATTCAACATTAAATAAATTTTTTAACCTCAAAATTTATCTAATACTTTTCATTTTTCATCTCAAAAAATAATGCCCCAAAATTACCTCAAAATCAACGATCATTAAAACCCCAAAGGTTATCCATAGATTTTAAAATTATGTCCACAAATAATAAAGGCAGTATTCCTCAAATAACCTTTTTTATACAATAAATATAATAGTTTCATGTACCTAAAATATTTATCAAAATGCAATAAATGTCTCGTAAATCTTATCCATTACTTAGAAGATAAAAAGAGGGGTTCTTAAGACTTTAAACATATGATCATCCTTAGAAAATATCGGGCTCCCTGTAGCTTTCATCACTTCTTTAGACGTCCTAACATCAATTGTAGTAGTACTAAATGACTTCAAAACACATTTTTGTTTCCGATCATAATAAATTACATCCTATGTAACTAAAAAACCTCACCATTGGATGGTTATCATCTACCCTGTTCTTTGGATGTGAAAGGATCTTTTCTTTGTAGTCACATACCATGTGACCAAACTTACCACACCAAAAATATTTCCCAGATCCTATAAAAAATTCCTTGAAATGACTTTTTCTACACATAGAACATTTTGGGGACTTACCTATAGATTTATTTTTTGGATGGTTCTCCATTTCTTTCCACCTTGACTTTTTCTTACTCTTTTCATATCATGGCACATAACTGTCAATAAACTCCACCTCAACTTTTTCAGCACAATGAACAACTTTATCATAACTTTTAAATTATCATGAATCCAATGATCTTTATATACTTGGTTTAAATCCTGAGTAAAATTTATTAATTTTACTATAAATGTCTTCAATAAAATTCAGAACATACATTGCCAATATTGTGAATTTTTCTTCATATGTGGAAACTGAATCATCATCCTTTTGCATCAATTCCAAGAATTATGTCTCCATCCTACATTGAACAAACTTAGGGAAGTATTTATTATGAGATTATTAAATTTTTTCCATTCCATTCCATCAATATAAACATTATATCTAGTATTATTAACCAAATACCACCATTGGTTATCTTTACCTTCAAAAAAATTTACAAAAAGAGATAAATTTTTACATTCCGATCATCCCATGAATTCAAATATATTCTCCAAGGAATTGATCTATCATTCAGTTACCACTAGTTTATATAAATCACTAAATTATGGTGGATTCTTCCTCATGAAATAATCTACTATATACATGTTCATTCATGGTATATCGGGTTCCTCTCTATCATGGATACCACAACCATTTATATCTTATGTCAACTGAGCTATCACTAAAACAAACTATTCTGTTCGGATTCTAACCATATCAAGATGAGGATTTTAAATGATATTTTTCTCTTGGATACTTCCAACTATATATTCCATATTTCTTCTATGGAAAACCATTCTGAATAAAAATTGTTTAGATAAGGCAACATGGTAATCCTTAAATGTTATATCATTTTAACAAAACCCAAAGGTAAAATCATTCAAGTAAAGTTATTAACACTTTCCTAACCACCAATGTTATCTAAACCATCCTATGATACCAAATTTAAGGACTCAACATTAAAAATTACATAATATAGTATTTTTGAACTAGAATTCACATTCGAGGATCTTTCTAGTTAATATTTTTTGATAATTAGGATAAACTATTACAAATTAAACCCATACATTATAGGTGGACACTTATACTCAGTATCCATTTTTCCACCATATAAAACCGTTTAAAATAAAATATTATTTCTTTCATGAAAAATTTTCAGGAATCTCAACATGAATTCATCATTTCCCTTACACATCCTATGAAAAACATTTAAAAATGTGGGATGAGCACAAAAATCTCAGTAAGTGGTATATGGGAAATGAAATTGTTAGTCAATTTAAAAAATAAAAACTCATATAACATTTACATTTATCTTTACTGTAGATTGATTATATGAATAAAAACATTTACACTTGAAAAACACACATAAGATTTCAAAAATAAAATCATTAAAACCCATATTAAGCAATTAATACCTCTTTGTGTGACATAGATCATCATATTCATAAACCTCCTTTCAAAACCCTTTTAGTTGGAATGACTATATGGATGACATAAAAAATTTTAATTAACCAATTAAGATATTATGGGCTTACCAGATGCTATCTAGGCCACCCCATGTTATGATGTAATGGAATTTCCTAGAACTATATGGTCCACACTATGTTAAGCTGTAATGGGATTTCCTAATTCTATCTAGGCTACCCCATGTTAAGTTGTAACAGGATTTCCTAGTTCTATCTTGGACACACCATGTTTAATGCTCATATACCATATAATGAATAAGAAAATATTATTACAATTTTATTATCATAAATCCTTTCAAAAAATCTTTTAAACACATAATAAAATAGTTTTTGGATTTCAAAATACCCCATTTTTTAACAACTTTAAAAATTTAAATGTTGTATAAATCATAAAGAAACCATTTTATTTGAAAATAACAATGAAAATTTATAAAGGAATCATCATATAGTTGAATATTCCTAAAATTGGTAAACTATGCTCATAATTTATATGTTAAAAAACATTATTTTTGACTTTTGTAAAAATAAAATTGAAAAGAATATTTTTCAACAAAATGTCCCTTGAAAATATCATATCATTGAAGTGAACATTAATAAAATGAATCAATTATGTGTATGCAATGTAAATCCATATAAAAAAGCGTAAATAAAATATAATATATTCAAAACACATTTCACACATACTCTTACAATGACATAATCACATGGTAGAAATTTAACTCAAAGAATGGATATTGAGTAAAGAAATCTCTTACACATTGTAATTAGTCAAATCGAATTCACCATAAAAGTAATAATTATAAAAATGAAATATTTAATTCCAAGAATAAAATGGTATTAATTATATGAAATATTAAATGGTATTATATACACCACACATAATAAAGAAGTGGTGAACAACTCGTAAATCACATAGAATTAAAAGTGAGATGAGAAGCCCTTACCTCTTGGTTCCCTTTAGTTTTTCATACATTAACCTCCTGTATAATGAATTAAAGAATTTTATTAACTATTTAAAAACTATATTCATATTTATAATACCTTAGGTGAGGATTTTATCAACTATATTTAACAATTAATTAAAAATATTTCATTATTTTCACGATTTCGGGTTCGTTCTTTTCATGGTTTCATGATTGGTTCATTTGTTTATAATTATGGATGTTCTTATAAAATGGGATTAATTCTATATAAATTTAATCAAATAGTATTAATGACCTTATATAATTATTAATGGTCCCATATATCTTTTTTATTTCTTGTATGAGGATGGTTCATTTGATAAAATGTCAATGATAAATGTCTAGTTTATTTTGGTGATTTTTCCAAACACCCTGAACTAGTTTCATCTTATTTAATAATATGAGTGTATATTAGTTACATAATATGAAATAGGTTATAATATAATAATTTAAATATTATTTAATCATAATTTTACTTTTATGACTAGCCATAATGGTTTTAATGGAAAACAAAAAATCATTATCCACAGAGACGATTAACCGCCATAATTAGGAAAATGGTTTCATTTCTTTGAATAGGAGAAGATGAGAAATTAAATGGATATGATAAATTAAATTAAAATGATAAAAATATAGTATGTAAATTATTTTATATTTACCATTCCTTTACGGGTGAAGGTTTTAAGGATAAAATAGAATAAGAAAAGAAAATATGAGAGGTATTTTGAGAAAATTACCTCTTGAATATCATCACCTTGAGGGAGCCCTTGAGGACCTTGGATTCTGTCTTATGGTGAGACCATAAAAACTTGGACGTGGGGAGAGTGAGTAGGATATTTTTTTGAAGATATTTTAGTATCTTCAAGGCTTTGGAGAATAAATGGGGTGGTGAGGGGTGGTATTTATACTAGAGGAGGGGTGGTTTTAAGTGATTAAATAATGATTATTTTATAATTAAAGAGAACCAAATTGTGATGGAATTAATTTAAAAGAATTTTTCTGATAATTAATGTTTTATAATATGTTTAGGATCTATAAACACATCCAAAAACCATTAAAACTTTTAATTTTTAGCTGTTTTAATCCTTTTCCTTTTAATTTTAACTTGTTTCGTTATTTTACCTATATCGCGAAAAATCTTAGTTTTTACCACAGTATATTTTTTATGCCTACAAATTAAAATGGCCTTTCTAAATAATTTTTAACTTATGATTCAAAATATTAAATCCTTTTTACCAAATTTAATTCACAGAGTTGAAATAATTATATTTAAAAATAATCATGTAGACACAATGAGAAAGCGGGTTTTTAATGTGAAAAAGTTCAAAAGTTTGAAAGGTTTTTATATCCAATTTCAATGTGAAATTTATTAAAATAACATAAATTGTATTTATTTATGTATAATTGAACTAATTATACTTTAAAACCAATTTAAAATATAATTTAGCTATATAAATAATTTAGATGAAAAACGGTTTTCGATTAAAATTCATTATTTTCACTATTCATGAAAAAATAAATATTCATCAAAAAATACAAAAATTTCACCATATGATAAATTTAATATTATGATTTAAAAAATTATTTTTATTTTTTCAATAAAAATTATTAAATTTTCAAAATTTAGTTTTAAAATAGGTAAGCCATTAAAAGGATGCAAAAGTGCCGTTTAGAAAAATATAGCTTTTTATACTTAAAATTGGGTAAATTTATTATATTATGCTTATAAATCTTATTGGATGAATTTAAAAACATTTTTTGGATATAAAAAATATAATTATCATTAATAACATTCAATATTAGTGATTAATTTAATTTATTAATAAAAAATACCATTGGATCATAAAAATTGTTTTTATAAAAACATTTACTTTATATTCAATTGGTTTTTATTTTAATTTATAAAGAATTGGTAACCAATAAACTCATCTTATAAACATGTGTAAACTATATTTTCATAATTTAGTTAATCTCATTATTCCACCATTCCATTGGCAAGGTGATACCTATCACATTTAAATAATAATTTTTAGTCGTTTGTTTAAACATGATGTGTCATATCTTGTATGATATTGAGAATAGTGATTCCTTTTAAAATATTGGGGTGTTATAGTTATTCATAAGAATAAAAAATAATCATATCTCTAATATTATATAATTTATATCATAAAATATTATGGGTAATTCATAATTATCAGTCATAAGCTGCAGTGTGCCAATCCTAAGGCGAAGTATTGTTTTTATGCTAACAACATCTTACGATATGAGTTATATTGTTAAATATGATATAAAGTAAATTTTGAATATTATTAAATTTAAACTATTAATTTAATTTTATAATTTATAAAAAAATTATAAATTATTTAAAAAGGTAATTTGGGATATTCATTTAATTTATAGTGTTTAAAAATAAATTAATTATAGAAAGTTGAAAATTATTTATTAAATATTAATGAAAAATTTATTAAATAAATATCTATAATATTAAATTTTAATAATAAATAAATTTTTTAAATATTATTTCATGACTTATAATTTATAAATAAAATTTTTATATATAAATTATAGGTGTAATTTTTAAAATTGTTATAAATTAAAAAAATATGGACAAAAATTTTAAAAGGAGTTTATATTTAAATTTTTTAATTATTTATAATTATTTATTTTAAATTGTTCAAATTAAAATTCCTTATTTGAAAAAAATATTAAACCATATCAAAAGTATTTCTGATAATTGATATGATTAATGTTTAAATAAAATTATATGTGCGATATTTATATTATGTAAATTTTTACATAATAGATTTGGAATATAAAATATTTATATTTCATTTAATATCATATATTTAAATTAAATGTAAAATAAAAGTATAATATGAAGGAGTTCCTATTAGAAGTTAATATAGAGATTTTATATTTATTTAGTTATGGAATCTACTTAATGCATGAGTAATTTATAAAGTATTTATAATTGCATGATATTTGAATTGTAAATAAATAGTCTATCTCATGTTTAAATATTTGAATCAATCATTCATTTAGTTTATTTCATGGTTTATTCATATATGTAATTATTATATTATGAATATTTTTATTCTTTAGTTCAAAGTATTAAACTACTTCTGTAAATTTTCATACATGCATTTAAGGGGTTGCATGCAACGTGTGATAATTGATATAGTTCCATTCTACCATGACTTTGAATTGTGTTTAATTATGATCTTGAATATAAAGGTTAATTATATATTATAAATATTAGGTTTTTGTAATTATTATAAAATTAAATTTTATCTTGATTAATGTAACCTTGGGTAGAGGGAATTTGGGTCAGACTATTCACTGGTATGGAGGTTTATGACTTGTCTAGAAAAATGGGGGTTAACTATCTATCACACTAAGATTACTCTAGTGGGGATTATTTATTTCATATGATTATAATCCTCAACATGAAATGGTTTCATTTACCATATTCTTAAGATTAATTTGGATATGTATGGATATAGTTGTCTTTTAATTTTGTTCAGCAACAGAAGTTATGTTTTGTGTAAAGAGTTACACATGAATAAGGTTTGAACATGCTGATTTGGTGGAGGGGATTAGATTACAAACTAAATAATTATAATAATTCACATGTGTAAAGTTTAAACATGATATAATATGGTGACATAAAATTCTATTTAAAATGATATGTTTTTTATACCTTTTAGAGAAAACATTTTTCAAGACCTCAATAATTTAACCATGTAGGTCATGCCAAATCTGGGTGCCCCTGGATTATTGTGGGTATGTAAAGTGAGTAATTTGTGAACCTAAAAGTATTAGTGTCCCATTATTATAATTTATTTTGATTAAAATTACCTTGTATACCTTAATAATATTAATCTACCACAGGAATGGAGTTTAGATTATTCATATGATGGATTGGGGAAAAGATTTTTCTCATAAAATATCCAAGAGTCATATAGGATATGATTAGAATGATGGACTACCTAAATTGATAAGTGGTGGTTGAAATTATAAATAGACTTAAATATTAGTTAAATATGTATTTTTCCCACTAATGGGTATGATTGATTTTTAAAATGGGTTATCATTTTAGTGGGATCACATTTAATAAAAGACTTTATTAAATGAATGTAGAATATGATACACATTCAATAAAATATTCTGGTGTAGATAAATTGACATCAATAACATCAAATATTAGTTTGTGATAAATTTTTTAAAAGTAAACTTTTTATTTAAGAAACTTCTTATATAGGATAAAAACATAATGATGTTTCTTAAGAAAAACATATTCGATGTGATAGAGCAATACATCTTCTTGACTAACCGAATGATGAAGTTTTCTAAACAGTCTATCTACATTCTTATAAGAAACATATATGAATATACCTAAGTATTTAAAGGAATTAAGTGTATTTTAAACAAATTAACCTTAGTCTTAACTCATATAATCGATGTGATTGAGTGTTTTAATGACTTTGATAGGTTGAAAGTTTTCTTTAAGGATTGATATAGATATCGAATTCATTCAGGAATCGTCACTGTAAATGTTCAAACAATGTGAATTATTTTAATAAAATTATACCCAATTCTCTAAAATTTTTGATGATAGGGAAACCAATGAATTTAATGTTCAGGATCTGGTGCTTTATTTACGATACAAGTGGGTAAAATTTTATACTATAAGAATAAAAAACTAGTTGTAAATTTCAATAGTGTTTCTTGAAATAACTAGTCAAGATCATTGAAACCCAAAAGAGGTTATAAAAATAAGGGAAAATAGTTCCACTGTAAGGAAATAACCTAGATTCATAAAGAGGTTTTGGAAACTCTATATAATTTCAATGTTAGGTACCAGTATTATGGAAATATATACAACAATTTCTAAGGGAATATGATACCAAATATATAATTTAGAAATGTTGTAAATACACAGAAGTTCAAAATGAATGAATTGATGGAGATTATAGTTTATCATTTATGTAGTTACGAAAATATTTTCTACATAAAATATTTAAATGTATAAGAATATATCAATCCCATATAGATAATTTTAAAAACACAAATAATAACATATACCATATAGATATAATAATTTATTTTTTAAATATTCCCACTAAATATAAATAAGTGTTATTTCCTAACACGAAGGATTTTCTGTGTATTATCATGAAATTTTGAAAAGATTATGATATCTAGGATAATAGTGTGAGTATACTTTGACTTAGATAAGTTAAAATAAAATAAAATAAAATATGATTATACTCAAAATTCAAAGAGAATGTCACTTTATATTATAAATGGTGTATAGTATATTAGATGAAGGTTATATAAAATATCTTAAGGAAAAAAATTTCGGAAAAGGATCTAAGAATAATGATTATGAAAAACATATAAATATTTTTATGTATGCAATGGAATTTATTACCATTGTAACATTGGATTTTATAAATTACAGGATTTTTAAAACTATTTCTAAAGAGTTTAAAATTATAAATATAAATCCTAGGTCTCACCATTATTAAAACTTTATTTATTCATGAATTTTACACACTAAAGATTTTAGTGTGTGGTATTTTTATTAGATTATTTAATAAATATGTTCTAAAAATTACATAGAGATGTAATGAGTTTAATAAAAACTTGATTGTTTAGAAAACATAAAGCCAATCTAGTAGTATATAATATGGAAGGTACATATATGTGGTTTTTTTATCATTCTTAAAAGAGTTAAATAATAAAAAAGTGTATAATGTTATATAAAATTCAGTATCCACGTTATCATTCATTCATGTTTGATACATATAATTAATAAGTGAAATGATAATTGACCTCTCAAACTAAAACTTTGAGATATCCCTAACTGATGTCTATCGTTGAGTATTATAGGTTGTGATAAAATGTTATGGTTGGCATGAATATTATTTTTATAAAGATATGAAATATTATCATGAGGAAAAATGGATTTTTTTTCACTAGATAACCCACCAAATATACCACATGAAGTTCCATACACTATGTCTTTGGTATACTAAGGGTGATTTTCTCATATTAAAATCCCCAAACTTGAAGTTGGTGAGATACCTAGAATGATAAAATTCAAACTTTTATTGGTTTATTACACTCAAATTAGGGATTATCTAATTAGGTCTAGTTGGGTGATTCAGTGATAATGTCATCAGTTGAAGCTTAACTAAGATGACATTTATCCTCTTGTATGACTAGTATGACATCTGGGTCCTCAATTGAGATATACTCGTGAATTTTATATACAAACCTAGATAATACATGTGATTATCTTATCTATCGAATGAGGGGAATGTTATTTGATCATCCATAAATGATGAATGAAATGTGATATATTCATCAGCATGGTCAGTCTCTACTCAAATAAAAAAGAATATATGGGTAGTTATATTCGATTTATGAACATTATTTCTCATTGTCACTTCATGTATTGGAAATTATGTTGTTCTAACTTATCTTCATGTTATGTGTTTTGTTGACTCACAAAATCTATAATTTTATTCTAAAATTTTTATCTCAAGTGTTTTAGATCATTTTTATTTTATGCTATGTGTACAAGTATTTATCTTATGATGTGAAATAACTTTATCTTATTACAATAGAATAATATATTTAGTTTCCTGGAATTATAAAGTGGCACATAAGACTTTATCTTACAAATATTCACTAACTTTCTCAATAAAATTCTTGAGTCATAATAAGATTATAAAAGGAATTTTCCTAGCTAGAAGAAATTTAAGAACCTAAATTTTAATATTGCAGCAATGTGTTTCCTTACGCAGAAGAATTATCTATAATTGTGATGAAGTTATTTTATCTTATATGGATGAGATGCTTTATCTTATGAAAGTTGTTTTAAAATGAATTGTGCTTTCAGTCAATATCTTATGAAGATATTGTATTGCAAAACATCATGATTACTTTACTAATATCTCAAAAATTCACTTCATTCCTTTAGAGAATATCTAAATGAGATTATCCATTTAAGGAAATATTTTTCTACACAAGACTTTCCATAAATAGGATATTCTGAAGATTGATAAGATATCTCTCATTTCTTTCGCAAAAATCAATTCCCAAATTAGGAATGTTTGGATACATATCCTTAATATCTTGTCTCGTCAAGATCATTGTACAAGATCTCTCAACTGTTAGAGTTATCTGGAACATAAGTTTAAATAGAATATAAAAGTAGCAGTTAGCCTCTACAACAATATAGTGATGAATAGGAATAATGATTGATGATCACTTTTTGAATAGCATCAAAAGAAAAAAATGGAGACCTATACATAGTCAAGAAATAAAATTGTTCATGTTGTTCTTATCAATTCTATCAGTTGAACTTAAGATCATTCCAATATACACTTTTATGTCTATCATTATATTAGGATTAATCTTCCTCTATTGTCAGTTTCTTCTTGCAACTATATGCTTCAAATGTCTCTCTCAAAGTTTCTATTTATTCTATCATTTTTTCCCTTAGTGTAAGAGTGTCTCTAAGACTAAGGATATGAATTGTAAATGGAGAGCCTTTTCAAAATATTGTATGCCTTTTTATTAAGTGATGGCTACTTATACTTAGCTGGGAGCCCCTGGTAAAAGGATTTTTATAGTTAAAATCACCAAATCATAGAGAAGAGTGCTGGTGGAGTGGACTATGTGATTTTTTTTCCTGAACCACTATAAAAATACTTTTTAAATTTACTTTTCACATGTTTTTATATATCTACTGCATATAATATTAATGAATTAATTTAACCTAAATACTTTAGAGAGGGTGGTCCAATATTCAAGAAAATTTTAAGAACTCAATTCATCCCCCCCCCCCTTATTATGAATTTAGTAAGTAATTATCTGGGATAACAATTGGTATCAGAGCTTGTAACTACTGAGTTCACACCTATCAAAGGTTGAAGTCCAAATATCTATTTCAATGGTTTCCATGGCTAATACCCAAGAAGTAATGCCAATGGTTAGAGCTCCGTATTTTAATGGTGAGAACTATGGTTTCTAGAAATATCAAATGATCATCTATATAAAAAAATCTTGGTCGGAAATTCTATCTCAAATACATTAAGCCCAATGAAACTCCTAATTCAGAACCTAAAATGTGGAATGCTGCAATTGAAGAAAATTATGATTTGAACTCTAAAGCTATGAACATTGTTATCTACGGGTTTGGACAAGTTGAGTTTAACATAATCTCTCAATGTCAAACATCACATGAAATGTTGAACACTATAGAAATTTCATATGATGGCACTAACAATATGAAATCCCTTAGATATGATACAGTTATGCTTAAGTTCGATACATTTAAAATGGATGAAGAAGAGATCATTACTCAAATAAATGGAAAACTCATAGATATTGTAAAAAAAATTCTTACTCTAGGAATGCCTATCACTGAGCTTGGATAGACACTTAAATTTCTCATAATATTAACATCTAAGTGGATTGGAATCTCAGGTACTATCATAAAATCTATAAAAGTAAAAAAAATCAATATAAAAGATCTCATCATGAATATCGTGATGTATAAAGATGAAATGGAAATTGGAATTGAAAATCATAAGATGATTAGGAAAGAAAATGCTACTTTGAATATTTCTACTTCTAAACATGATATAAAGAGAAAAAACATACAAATCTATGAATCAAATAAGGAAGAATATTTCCCAGGAAAATATGAATCAATTTATGAGCTTGCACAATTTTCTCAAAAGTTCAAAAAGTACAATAATATGAGAAATGGATTTACAAGATCCTTAAACAAGAAAAGAAATCATAGTGAAAACTCTAAATATTTGAGATACTATGAGTAAAAAAAGATGGGAAACATTAATCATGACTTTCTAAAAATTAAATATGATAAGAAGATAGAAAAGAAATATTTCAAGAAGACTATATATAAGAAATATAATAAATACGTGAAGGCCACCTGAAGTGATTATAAAGATTCTATCAATTTCACATCATTAAAATTAGAAGATGAAGCTATAAATCCGAATGTTGGTGTATTTTTTATGGAATAGTTGGATGAGGTACATTTTTATTACTCTTCAAAGCATGAACACGAATCAGAAAATAAAAATTATTCATAAAAGGAATTAAATGAGTATTTTACCATGTTGGAAATCAATTATTAAAGTATAAATAAGAAAAATAAATCCCTTTTAAATTATTATAATAAAAGTTTTAGTGAACAAGAAAATCTGAACATAAAGATTTTAGACTTAGGAAGTTAGATAAAAAATATACTTTCTCCAATATTGAACAAGTTAAAACAATTGAGAACCTATAGAAGGTAGTTAAAATTTTCAAAAATTTCATGAGTGTCTTTAAAAAAGGTGAATATTTTTTAAAAAGTATTCTCGTTCAAAATAAACATAAAAAATAAAAATTAATAAACAAAATCCAAGGTGAAAATCCTAGAGTTTATAGAAAATTCTTTTTACCTTCCTCTAAAAATAAACAACTTCAAAAAGTTACTTGTTTTCATTTCAGTGAAATATGATATTTTTCCAATATTTGGGATTTAAAAAATCCTCAATTTTGTGTAATTAAACTTTTTTTCCTTCAAAATTTTTTTCAAAAAAAGATTCAATGTTTTTTAGAAAAAAGAATCAAGTTTGGACAGCTAGATCTCTTACAGCTAACATTTATGGACCCAAAAGAATTTGGGTACCAAATAACTCTGTTGTTTGATATGTCATTTTAGGGAACCGTCCGTAAGAACAAAAATAAAAAATTGTTTATATATAGTCCATGTTCAAGTAATATGAGTGGTGATTACACCGATTTTCATTCTCTATCCAAACTAGATGGAGGATATGTCATGTTTGGTGACAATGAAAAAGGAAAGTTAGTTGGAATTGGATCAATTAGAAATCTTTGGTCTATTCTAATCAATAAAGTACTTTACATTGAAGGCTTAAAACACAACCTGGTAAGTATCTATAAACTTTGTGATTCTGGCTATTCTTTTGATTTTTCTAATAATGCCTTAAATGTTTTTAGAGATAAATGCCTCATGTTTAAATCCCCCATAACAGGAAATATTTACAAACTAGATCTTAATTATTTATGTAGAAATGATGTAAAATATTTAAGTGATGAAATTGATGAATCATGGATTTGAAATAGAAGCCTTGTACATTACAATTTTTTTCTATAAAAAAGCTGTATAAAATACATTTTATTTCCCAATTGACTGGTCTCAAATTGGATAGAAATAAGTTATGTGATTCATACCAAATGGTAAGAAACACAAGACATATTTCAAAACAATTAAAGAATTTTCTAATTCTTGACCTCTTGAGATTATTCATGTGGATCTATTCAAACCCACTAGAACTTAAATTCCTACTGGGAAGACATTTTTTTGTGTTAGTTGATGAGTTTTCAAGATTTATATGGGTTAAATTTTTAGCATTCAAAAGTGAAGAATTTTCTATATTTATTGATTTACTTAAACTTATGTAAAATGAAAAAGACATAGAAGTTGTGTCTTTGAAAAGTGATCATGGAGGTGAGTTTGAGAATTATGATTTTAATTATTATTTATCTAAGAAAGGAATTAAACATACATTCTCTGTCCCTAAGAAACCTCAACAAAATGGTGTCATTGAAAGGATGAATAGAACATTACAAGAAATTTCTAGGATTATGTTATTTTAATATATCATGCCCACTCATTTTTGGGATGATGATATTAACACATCATTTTATATCATTAATAGATCACTAATAAGGAATATCTTAAAGAAAACCCCTATGAGTTGTGCAATAATGTAAAACCCAAGGTATCATACTTCAATGTATTTGTATGTAAGGATTACATCTTGAACACCAAGGATAATCTTGGGAAGTTTGATCCAAAGGATTATAAAGGTATCTTCCTAGGTTATTCTACTTCATCAAAAGCATATATTTTTTTAATAATAAGTCAAGGATTTTTGAATAATAGTTCATGTTAAATTTGATGAAAGATATAATTTTGGTCACAAAATGATTCAAATTAATGATTAAAATGATTTAGTCAAAAATATGAGTCTTGAAACTCACTTAAACAACAACAAGGATAATTATTTGTAATTTGATTACTTTAAATGAAATACAATTTGGGTAGAAACTAGTTTACCAGAACGTTTGTTGCATATAATTACTATAAACCTTAATGACCATTTTAGAAATAGTTATAGTAAACCTAGATGAAGGAGTAAGAACCAGAAGGGACAAAGGAAATATATTAGAATTCACTGCCTTTCTATCCCAAATAGAACTTGAATCTATAGAAGAAACACTATCATATGAAATTTGGTTCTTAACAATTAATAAAGAGACAAATCAATTCAAAAGTAATAAAGTATGGGAACTTCATTAAAGACCCCAGAACTATCCTATAATGGGAACAAAATGGATTTTTAGAAACAAACAATATGATCAAAGTGTAATAACTCAAAATAAGGCTATATTAGTTGCCAACAGATATAATCAATATGAATGAATAGATTATGAAAAAAAATCTTTGATCCCATATCTATATTAGAAGTTATTATAATCCATATAAAATATGCATCGTATATTAATTTTAAATTACATTAGATGGATGTTAAATCTTCATTTTAAAATGGTTTTTAATGGAGTAAGTTCATGTAGAATAACCTCCTAGTTTTGAAGTTACTCATTTTCAAATTTCTATGTTTAATATTTCAAAATATTTATATGGAATTAAACAAGTTCCAAGGGAATAGTATGAAATATTAAGTTCATTTCTATTATCAAATTATTTTATAGTAGGAATAGAAGATCCCATGTTATTTACGAAAACGTGTTTCTATGATATTTTTTTAGTGCAAATATATGTTTATAATGTTTTTTTTAGATCAAAAACCAAAAAAATTGAATTAATTTTCAATACTTATAAAAAAATAATTTGAAATGAGTATGATGGGTGAACTAAACTATTTTCTGGGATTTCATGTTTATCAAAAATATTTTTGGAAATAATTTCAATAAATTAAAATACATAATTGATTTACTTAAGAATTTTGGACTTGAAAATATTAAGAGCAACTCAACTCCTATGAGTTCCAGTATCAAACTTGATTCAGATGAAACTAGAAAACTAGTTTAAAACAATTTGAATAAAGGAATCATTAGAAGTTTTTTGTACCTTACTACAATTATACTAAATATTATGTGTTTAGTGTTAATTTTTTAAAGATTTTAATCTAATCCAAAATAATCACATTTCAATTTTTCCAAAAATAATATTAAGATATCTAAAATTTATTTTATCTCTTTCTCTTATTTTTCCAAAAAAATACTAATTTTAATTTAATCTCATACTCAGATGCTAATTCTTTTGGAAGTATATTATATCGGAAAAGAACCTCAGGAACCTATAATTTTCTTAAAAAATACCTTATGTCTTGGTCAGGTAAGAATAAAAAACTATTTCATTATAAACTATAGAAGTTGAATATATTTCTATAGGAAGTTTTTGTACCAAGTGGGTGTGGATGAAATACACATTAATAGATTTTTTATTTAGTTTCAATTTTGTTCTAATCAAATGTGATAACCCAAGTGCTATAAACATCTCAAATAATCCAATAAACCATTCAAGAACAAATAACATTGATTTAAGACATCATTTCTTGAGATATCATACATAGAAAAATGATATCTCTTTAGAATTAATTTTTTGTAGAAAAATAATTAGGAGAAATTTTTACTGAACCTTTTTCTACTGATAGATTTGATTTTATTAAATCAAAATTAGGGGTGTTTAATTTTACTAAATAATATTTCATAATATATATTTTTTAAAGTAAATACATTATTTGATATATTTAAATTTATTTTTTTGATTTAGTTTTGGGTACTGGTCATATCCAATAGGCCACATCACCTACTCTTAGTTATAATTACACTGCACATCACTGTGTAACCCCTCGATTACCGTGAATGAAGAAGATTTTGTATTGACTCTATGCATGAAAATGGTTTACAAATGCGCATGAGCCTCAGCCCGGTTGGTGAGGACTCCATAAGTGCATTCAGGTGACCCGGGATCAAATCCAAGTGGAGGAATATTTTCGAGTAATGTAGCAGTACTGTAGTAGGTTCTATAGAGGGAACTATAGCAGGTATTGTTTGGCCCTGTAGCAGCCGAGACTATTCCCCTGATTGGGCCTTCGAGCTACCGATTTGTTCCTCAAGTCCTTTAATGCCTTCGGTCCACCTTAAGTGTAGATGCAAACCAAATAACCTACAAGGAACAAGATCCAGAATGAGGATGATAAAGGAGCTTTCACCATAGCAGAAGATAAACGGATTGAAAGAATGAGAGGGTATGTCACCTACCATCAGGACAAGCCAACGCATGCACTGGAAAGCCTAGTCGAACAACCATGCAAAGTTGGAGAGCTGATTTCACGATGAAGATGTTGGGGAGGAACAGTTCCATGTAGTGAGTTTGGGTTGTATGTGATGTTTGAAGCCTATGGGAATGAATTCATCTAAGTCTTATGGTCTATGTAATACTTACACCTATAGGCCTTATAAGGGTTCCACCTCACCCCGTGAAAGGTGGATTATCAAGATCAATAAAAAATGAAGGCCTTCGAGCCATTGGAGAAATAAATGGTTTAAAAATATTTAAAACTTTTTTATACTTTCTAAAACCTTTGTTACCCTAACCATATGACCCTTTAACCCTTCAAACCCTCTGTAAATGGAGAAAACAATAATAACTGATGGTGCCTCATCTAGTTGGATGAAATGTCAAAGGATCTCAATGAAAAGTTTAACTGGATGATCTATTGATTTTCAATGGTTGTACAAGACTGATATGTTATTGAATAAAGTCATAAATAATCAAGGATAGGAATATTTTTGTGATGATTTGTGAACCATGTATGTCTTCAAGAAGGAATTTCATGATTTTTACGAATTGGTAGTCTTCCATTTCGGTGATGATGAATACTTTGTTACTACAAATTCTAATCAGAATAATCTGTCGATAACCATATTCAAGTTAGATGAACCACTAAAATTTCCTTATGAATTTTATATATTCTTCATTATCTTTTTATCTACCATGGATGGAGTCACCCATTTGGAAATCAAGAAGCCATTGTTCAGAACCTCTGTCATTGAAAAGAAGTATGTAAATAATTTAGAGCCTGAAAGAAATTTTTTTACAAAATTCATCCATTCGGTAATCGATCATCAAAACAATGAGTTTGAAAGGATTATTTTTCAAGATATCACTTTTCTTTATTTTTTTATGTTAGAAAATCCTATGAATCTGTATTGATATATCCTACGATATATGTGTCATGTTCAAAACAATTCATTGAGTTTCTATCCTTTTGGATGAATTTTAACCCTCAATTTTCAAATTACTAAATTTGTCTTGGATATGTATAATGAAACTCCTAATCATGGGTTTATAAACTAAAATGTGATTATATTAAGGAAAAATGGTTTTCATTGGGATTTTTCATTAACCAAGTTTATTCCATTTTCCTCAATGGCTGGAGAAAACCCTACCTGGACTTAGGAGGATTCGTATAACTTTCTAGAAATACTGGTGATGGTAGAAGAATCGTATCATCACATTGAGAGTAGATAATGTCATGAAGATGAAGAAAATATTGAAATAAGGATAGGATGAGTAAGAATTGGCATCCCATCATACCAATATACTATTTATCAGGAGAGAACCCCTCATATTCTTATCTATGTACCTGTCAATGTTCATAAATAAAGGATAGCCTCAACAATCACTTGTGTATTTCAATTAGGTCAATACAAGAAAATTTCCATAATACCAAGAGTGTCATGTATCTTAATCAAAACATATTCTCAATAAATAATAATCAGTAGGTCAAATCAAAAGAATCACATCATGTAGATAAGGTACTTAACTTTTATAAAAAACAATCAATTTGAGATAAAAGCATTGAATTCCACCCAGAAAGCTTTACCCTTATTATTCAAGAAGCTAGAAATGAAGAAGTATCATGAATTGAAAAGAGTATTTTTGAAAGACCTCAATAGAGTCACTCTAAGTTATTCTCTAATTTTGAATCTCTAAATTCTCAAGTTGTTGATTTCAATCGAGATGTAAAATTTCATTGTTATCATATGGTTTCGAAATCTGATGTTCAAGAAGAAAATTGTTTTTTTCAATATATCATAGAGAAGTGTTCAGAAAACCCCATTACAGGAACTATGCACAATTCTGATGTTCAAATGAAGATATTGGATTTATTCCAAGTTATTGATTTTATGTTTGAAGCTATTGGTTCTCTTCAATGCAAACACATTTCAAGGTAAATGTTTCAAGACCTTCCAATAACTATTGTTGATGAAGATAGAATGATATCGGGTCCTCTCAAGGATATTGTATAATTAGTTCATAAATCAAAAATGGAGTTTGTTTCAATGTTATGACAATAGATACCAGAAGCACAAGAAAATTATATTCAATTTAGAAGGATATTAGATTCATCATCACGAGACTACAAATAATGGATGGATCCTTAGAAAACCGCATTGATGTTTTAGAAAAGATAGCGGAATAATTTCATCAAGTAGTTTTTAACAGTTTTAAGCCAGAATTATAAGAGGATGATGAGGTATGGGTTGATGCATTTAAAAAATATTCAGACATACTTTTTCCCCCAAAAGAAAAATAATTTTTTTTTTGTTGGTATGATAGACAATCAGTTTGAAGTATTGAAAAGTTCGATATAAAATTGTGAAATAAGGGATACATATAGAAATTTTTTTATAATTTATCTCAATATATGTGGAATGATTTTACAAGTCTTATTAACTAATGAAAAAAGGATATGGTAAATATAATTGATTCCTATGTTGATCCACCTTTTCAAATTCAAGGAATATGGCAGCCTGAACCAAAAATTTTTGATCGACACCTATCCACCTCAGCACCTTAAAAAAATTGATCCATCTAAGGTCTATCAAATGGAAAATTTAATGTTTTCCAAAGAGATATGTTTATCCTTGCCTAAACCATCCACTAAATTAACCTTTACCCATTCAGGTAACTTTGATTTGGTTATGGAAAAGAAATCTGATCTCAACATCCAGTCCATACTAGTATGGTTTTCTCATGAAGATGGTGTCAGTCTTGGATCATCCCTACTTACGTTGGTTGATGTTGTTGGAACAACAGTTGATTCTCCTCTTCATTCATCATTTTTACCTCATGATAAACCCTTATCCATTAATAATATACCTCGAAAAAGTTTTTTTTGGATAAAATGTTGATATACCCTTCTTTATTTTTTCAGATGTTTTTTTAGTGGATGGGAGATCTCAAAAATATTGGAATTAATCCACATTTGTGGCCCTTAAAAATTTGAATCTGTTTACTTTAACTTATATTTTGAATCATCATAATTCTTTACCTTTGATAGAGTATTTAATTTTTGATACGCCCTTTTATTTTAATGATCTTTGTAAAGACCGAGAAATTTTGTATAAATTTTTTTAATTATATGAAATTTTTACATGACCGTGAAATCTAACAGCACATGATTCCAATTCCCGGAGTTCCAAGAATGATCCGTCGAAGAAGTGTTAAGATTAAAACAACTTGCATCAGTAGTTTTCCTAAAAAATTGGAATAACACTTAAATGGGTGCCCTGATCAAAAATCTAAGGGTATCGTTGCATTCATAATGGCAGTTTTACTCTAGGCACAACTTATGTTTAGTCGTCACAGGCCTCTATTGAGACAACCTAAAAATGGAATAACTGTAAATAAAAATAATTAGGAAAAAAAATTATTTTTCAAACGATTATAACTCACAAATGGTGACTTGTATTAAAAATCCAAGACCACTGATGAACTTTTGAGGGTATGATTTCCTTAGGTAGATCCTAATATGGGCCGGTGCATGCCAATAGTGGAAGTTAGGTTTTGGCCACAAATAAAATAATTAAGTAAAAAATATTTTCTTGCTAAATTATATAACTCCTAAATGGTAACATAGATTGGAAATTCAAGAGTACCAATGAGCTTGTGAGGGAATTTTTCCCTTAGGAAAAGCCTAACCTCGATCGGCGTGGGTTGAGGGTGACTGTTAATAATTTTTTTGAACTTTTTTATGGTGTGTTCAGTAAATGTGCAGGCGGAGATTTCTATCTTTTGAATCAATGCTCAGATTAAAAATATGAGGGCGTCGTTGAATTCACAGCATCAGGATTCTCTTAATGGAATATTAACTTCGACAAGAAAAGGTTGGACTAAAATGTTAATTTTTGGAATTTACAAAAAATAATAAAATAACTAAATGTTATTTTATTTTTATATTTTCAACAGTTGGACAAACAGTGGTGGGACCGCAGTGCAATGTCAAACCATTAATGGGTTGACCCTTAAGTTCTGTAACCACACCGTTGGGAGTTTTTAATAGGTTGTGTAACCGCACCATTCGGAAAAATTAATAGGTTCATTAAGTAAACTCATTAATGAACCTCATTAATTTTTCGGTGTGTTGATCCTCTCCTCCCCTCTATTTAATTTGATCTCGGGCTTGGGTTTTGGGATAGCTACGAGAGGAAGCTCTGGCGAAGCACTGATGACCTTTTGCTCCAACAAAGAATGTGATCGAGTAGTATATGTTGGGGGGAATGATGGGTGATGACAAGCGCTGACGAACACCTTCAGATGTGTGAACTCTCTCCTCCTTTGAGGTATCTCTTACGAATCCGAGGTAGGGGTTGTTATTAAATTCAAGTATTTTCTCAATTATTTTCCTCATTTTTGAAAATCATGACAAACACATATCAACCAAAAGGAGTTGATCTACAATTCATATGAAATTATGGGTGAATGTTGCGGGATATTTGAATGGGGTTTAATCTTTATCTATGTGATTTATTAATTTAATACCCTCTTGTTATAATTCTAATGCAGAGGGTGTTGGCCAAACGAACAAGGCCAGAAACTCCGCTGCATCATTCATGTTGCGTTCATTAGGTAACTTCTTCGTGGGGATTCATACCTGTTGAAATATGACTGATGGATTATGGAGTGTTTTCACCCAGAAACAAGCACATTATGAGCATGAATCTTGTGATTTGATGAGACGTAAAGAATGAAGAGAGATTCTGTGCGAATTAGCACTGAGATATTCTGTGGGAATGAGAACCCAGCGATTCTGTGTGAATCTCCACCCAGTGATTCTGTGTGAATCAATACCTAGCGATTCTGTGTAAATTATCACCAAGAGATTATGTTTGAATCAAAACTGAGGGATTATGTGTGAATCATCTCCTAGATATTCTGTGGGAATCAACATCAAGGGATTCTATGTGAATCAGCACCCAGTGATTCTGTGTGAATTAGCACTGAGTGATTCTGTGTGAATCAGCACCCAACGATTCTATGTGAATCATCACGTAGTGATTTTGTGTGAATCAACACCCAGTGATTCTATTTGAATCAACACCTGGAAATTCTGTTTGAATCAACACTTAGTGATTCGGTGTGAATAAGCACCGAGTCATTCTATGTGAATCAACACCTAGTTATTCTATGTGAATCAACACCCAATTATTCTATGTGAATCATTCCCTATTGATCTTATGTGGGTCTTGCGGTGGTTAGTACCTATCAATCCTATGTGGATCAGCATCAGTACCTCTTGACAGAATAAGACGGTCTAGATTTATGATTAATCATCTATATTTATGTACTCAAGTTATACCTGGTTTGAGCTGTGTCTTTTGCGTTGTTCTTTGTGATTAATATCATGCATGTGGTTTTCCTTTGTGGAATTATGAGAGACCTCTAGGGGTCTCAGGGTCCCTACTGGTTATTATGATACTCTCCCTTTCACGGGCTTTTTCCACCCCTTGTTGTGTCTTGTGCAGACGATGGTCAGCCTTGACTCAGACTCGGGGAACTAGGACTGACAGTGGATGGCAGTGGTGGTTGATGTGGATAGATGTGGAGACTATTTGTACCTACCCTTCATGTACCAACAATTTTAATGTAATTTAGATTCATGATACAATATAATTGATTTAATGGAAAAGAGGTGAGAGATATTCCTTTCCGAATTTCGGCATAGTAACGGGTGTACATGGGAGACATTTAATGAGAGAGAAAGGGATCTCCCATCATTAAAACATAAAGAGGGATGTATGGGGGAGGTGAGAAACAATACCCTAACATTTATAATTGAAATTAAAAGGTCATAACAATTTAAATAATATTAGACAAAAATGAGAAAAGAAGAAAACCCCATACTTGGAAGTGTGCTTCCAATGGCTTGAGAGAGGCTTGAGAGAGGCTTATTGGGAGCTTGGGGAACCATGGTAAGATTCTAGAGAGATGAGGGAAGAGGTTTAACGAACTCCAAAGGATTTTATTGAGGAGGATGTTGGAGCTTGGGTGGGTTTATATAAGAAAGGTGAGGGAATTATTTATTATTTAGGTTTGGGACACCTCACATTAAACTAATCCAAACCACAAACCAACCCATTGTTTTTTCCCATGTTTTTTTGAAAAGGGAAGTGGAAAACAATATTTTATATGGACAAAGTCCTAAATTCTTAAAATAATCAAGTTTCTTATGTGGACGTGAGTCACACTCCCAAGGAAAACAATTTAAAAAGACAAGATGTTTGATAAGTCTTGAAGGGTCCATTAATACTTTGTAAAATAAGTCAAAAAACCCAAAACCACATTATTTTAATGGTAAAACATATATTGGCCGAAAATAAAGCTTATATTATTTTATTACATCACTATTGGGTCAGTGTGATGTCATAAAAAACATTATATATTTAAACGATATTTAATTTTTACCCAAAAATTTGACTGTCTCAGAAAATTATGAAAAATTCATTGTTGGATAATTTAGACGTTCTGATTCCAGAAATAATATTTATTTTATCTAAATAATTTTCTAAATATGTTAATTTTCACTTTTACAATAAAAACCGACATTTATCGAAAATTCATGAGTTTTGACAAAAATGGCTTTCAAACCTTAATAAAAATTATGATTGCATTCATAAAATTATAATAACATTTATATTTAATAAAAATTAATTTAATATTATTATTATTATTTTATTAAAATATTATTTAATTTAAAAATCCATTAATTAATCAAAATATATTTCTTAGTTGAACTTTAACTAAAAATGCTATTTGAGCTTTAAAAACTTTATACAAGGTAACAATAATAAGATGAAAGTATATTCATTATTATATAAAAAATAATGTACATAACCATAGTGATAAGGTCTTGTTACATAACCCCTTATAACACCCGCATAAGATCAAAGAGTAAGGTGTGTAATGGTGACAGACTCTTGTTGTGGCTCAGATAACATTGCTCGGGTGGTAATCTCTATTAACTTCCACTTCTCTCATAGGCGGGCACAATTGAGCTTAACATATTCAAGCTTGTCTTGGGATTGGTTAAGATCGATGTCCACAGATGCAACCTCCTTTATGAGATCTGAAAAATGGGCTTTGTATGGGGCATGTCGAATGGATGAGGCCATCGCTTCCTTTGTTTGAGTAAATTGGATTTGTTAAAGCCCTATATTTATACTAATCATGTGATCACTGTTCAACGTCTATATTAGTAATGGTCACAATTCTTAACATAAAACCAAAGAAATTGACATTTTATGTAAACATTTTACATAAAGTGACATTTAATTAGATCAAGAGAGATTTCCATTAATGGAAGTGTGGGTTGTTACAATCTCCTCCCCATAAAAAAATTTCCCTCAAAATTTTCTTTTCCCACACTAAAATAGATGTGGGTAACTCTGCTTCATCATTTCCTCTAATTCCCACGTCGCTTCTTCAAACATGTGTTTCAACCACAACACCTTGATGAGGGGCATTGTCTTATTTTGTAGAAATTTTTCTCTACGATCTAAGATCTTCACTGGTTGCTCCTCATAAAAAAGATCATCCTCTAACTATACCACTTCTGAAGAGAGTACATGTGAAGGGTCTGGTATTTACATCCTTAATAGGGATACATGAAAGACATCATGTACTTTGGACATGGTAGTTGGAAGTGCTAGTCTATAGGCCACAGCCTCGACACGATCAAGAATATTGAAGGGGTCGATGTACCTTGTACTTAACTTCCCTTTATTTCCAAACCTTATAACCTTCTTCCACAAAGATATGTGTACAAATACCATGTCTCCAACTTTAAACTCAAGGTCTCGTCGATGGTTTTCTTCATAACTCTTTTTTTCAACTCTGGGCTACCTTGATATGCTGCTAAATGGTTTTCACCTTCTCCACCATTTCTTCGACCATTTCTAGTCCAATTAGCTTACGCTCACCGACCTCATCCCAACACGCTGATGTTTTGCACCTTTTCCCATAAAGGGATTCATATGGTTCCATTTGGATTCTCGAGTGGAAACTGTTATTATTAGAGAACTCAACCAGAGGAAGATGTTGATCCCATCCTCCTTTAAAGTCCATTGAGCACGCTCTCAACATGTCCTCAAGTGTTTGAATAGTCTGCTCGGATTGGCCATCAGTTTGAGGATGATAGGCCGTACAGAAGTTCAGTTCAGTATTCAGATCATGTTAAAGACTCTTCCAAAACATAGAGGTGAATCTTGGATCTCGATAGGACACAATAGATAATGGTACTCTATGTAGCCTTACCACTTCCCTGATATGTATCTGTGCCAGCTGATCCAATGAAAAATCCTCCTAAATAGAAATGAAGTGTGAAGCCTTTGTAAGACGATCCACAATAACACAGATTGCATTGTTGCATTTGGATGTATTTGGAATTCCAGTGACAAAGTCCATGGTGATGTTCTCCCATTTCCATTCTGGTATGGCCAATGGTTGCATCATCCCCTTAGAATTCTGCCACTCTGCCTTCACTTGCTGACACACCAGGCACCTTGATTTATATTCAGCGATCTCCTTCTTCATATTATCCCACCAATAATTCTCTCGTAGATCTCGATACATCTTTGTGTTTCCTTGGTGAATGGAGAAATTTGAACTGTGATCATCATCCAAAAGTTCGTTCTTCAGCTCCGGACTTGATGGAACACATAGTTTTTTCCCAAATCTCACAATTCCTTCTTCATTAACATTAAACATAGAGGATTTCTCTTTTCTGATGGCTTCCACTTTTTCTTTAATTCCAACATCATCCTTTTGAGAATCCTTTAACCTTTCCAAAAGTGACGGTTGAGCAATAATTTGTGAAAGGATTGATGATGTTCCCTTATTTATTATTCCCATGTCCATCTCCATCAAATCTATGAAGATTGGATCCTTTTCAATTGTCATTAATAATATAATCAATGGGTCCTTTCTACTTAAGGAATATGCCACCTTGTTCAATTTCCCAGGGTGGTAATGGATTGAGCAGTCATAGTATTTGATCAGCTCTAACCATCTTCATTGGCACATGTTTAACTCTTTATTTGTGAATATATACTTGAGGCTTTTGTGGTCCGTATATATTTCACACTTCTCCCCAAAAAGATAATGTCGCCAAATTTTCAAAGCTAAGATCACTATAGCCAACTCAAGGTCATGTGTTGGATAGTTTTGTTCATGAAATTTCAATTGCCTTGAAGCATAGGCAATGACTTTGTCATTTTTCATCAACACACATCCCAGGACCCTCTTCAAAGCATCACTAAATACCACAAAAAGTTCTCCACTTGTGGTTAAAGCGAGCACGGGAACAGTGATAATCCCCCTTTTCAACTCCTTGAAGCTTTCTTCGCATTCATCACTCCAAGAAAACATTACTCCCTTCAGAGTTAGCTTGGTAAGAGGGTTGGACAATCGTGAGAAATTTCTCACAAATCGTCGATAATATCCAGCTAACCCCAAGAAGCTATGGATATCTGTTACTGATGTTAGCCTCGTCCACCCCTCAATTGCGTCTGTTTTGGAGGGATCCACAAATATCATGTTGCTTGTAATGATATGGCCCATGAATGGGACCTCCTTCAACCAAAACTCACACTTGATGTACTTTTCATAGATCTTCTCCTTCTGTAATGTCTCTAGTGCAGTTCTCAGATACTCCTCATGATCCTCCTTGGTTTTGGAGTATATCAGAATATCATGTATAAAGACTACCACAAATTTGTTGAGGTAATCTATAAAGACTCTATTCATCAAGTCCATGAATATTTCTGGAGCATTAGTGAGTCCGAAATGCATTACTATGATTTCATAGTGCCTATATCTTGTACGAAAAGCAATATTGGGGATATCTTCCTTCTTCACCCTTACTTCATAATATCCCGACCGCAAATCCATCTTGGATAAGTATTTTTATCCACACATCTAATCAAACAAGTCATCTATTCATGAGAGAGGATACTTGTTCTTTATTGTGATATTTTTAATCTCGTGATAATTGATGCAAAGGAACGTTGACCCATCTTTCTTCTTGACGAAGATGACTGGTGCACCCCATGGTGAAGCACTTGGGTGTATAAACCCTTTATCCAGATTCTCTTATAATTGTTTCTTAAACTCCTCAATCTCCACAACATCCATTCTATATGGAGTCTTGGATATTGGAAATTCTCTAGGTATAAGATCAATTGAGAATTAAACATCTCTTCTAGGAGGAAGACCATGCAATTCCTCGGGAAACACTTCAGCAAATTCCCTCACAATAGGCATGTCTTCTTGGATGGTTTCCTCCTTAGAATCAATCATCTGAGCCAGATACGCATGCTCATAGGCAGTAATATCCACGCTTGAGATGATAGAGCTAAAGAAGATTCATCTTCCCCATTTCACATGTAAAGAGTCGGGGGTCGATTCTCCACAAGGAGAGTTATTTCCCTCTCATGGAAATTTTTGTTTTCTCTATATAAAGAAAGCCAATCCATGCTAATAATTGCATCCAATTCCACCAGAGGGAGTATGAAGAGGTTCTTCGGGAAGTTCAATCCACAGATTATGACAGGGGAGAAGTTATATTCATGGGTTGCAATTATTTCCCCATTTTTCGTATTCATCGACATCTTCACTTCCATGATTTGTGGTGGTGATGGGATTGTTCTACTAAACTTTCAAGATATAAAAGAATGCGTAGAACCTGAATCAAAAATTGAATTCACTATTCTTGAATGAATAACTAGCGTACCTATCACCAATTCATTTTTAGGGTTCACTTTGGCAGTAGTGACGGAAAAAGCTCGCCCTTACTGCTTGGAGGTTGTTGGTTACCTCCAAAAACCCTTGGCTTAGGGAACTGATTTTCAAGAAGCCCTGGTTCTTAGCAGTTGTAGCAATGAATAACGATTTGAGGTTCCAACGGAGCGTTCCTCTCCTCTGTTGCATCTGTGGGTTTTTCTTGTCGGCAGTTAACAGCCAGGTTCCCTTCTCTTCCATACCTGAATAATTTCCTCGTCCCCTACTGGCAATTTCCAGGGTGCTTCTTTATGCACCTTTGGCAAGTGGGGTGATGGATATTCTAAGCACCGTTGGATTTATCCATCGGACCACCATCATTTAATTGCACCTTATTCTTTTTATCCTCATGATACCCCTGAGATTCTATGATCTCCATTTCAACCTTGAGGGCACATTGGACAATTTCTTCATAGTTGTCGAAGTCACAGATTTTCAGTGCTTTCCACATGCTAGGTTTCATCCCACCAAAGAAGCGGTCAACATTGCATTCAATGGTAACAAAAAATCCATAAGCATATTGTGAAAGCGTTGTGATGTTTTCCTCATGCACTCCAACAGATTCATTATCTTTTTTCTGGAGGGTGAGGAAGTCCCTTTCCCTCTTAATCTGGAGGGTTTTTGGAAAATATTTATTGAAAAACATCTTTCGGGAATCCTTCCATTCCAACGCATCGATCTCCTCATCAGGCTTCGTGTTTTTTATCAACTTCTACCATTGATCAACTTCACCCTCCATACGATAATCATCTAGAAGAACCTTCTCTTATTTAAAACATTGAATAATGGAGAAGATCTTTTCAATGGATTTGATCCATTTTTTAGAGATTGAGGGATCGGATGATCCATTAAAAGTAGGAGGTATTGGCCTCATGAAGCTCTCGATAGCGACTAGTTCTTTCTTGGGGGGGTGGGTTGAAAGTTCCTCTTAACCCATGTTTCAATTAAAATCTTGATTTATCTGAGAGAGAAGTGTGACAACGTTTGTGATTCCTACTCCCATTGGATTGGGCATCTCATTAGTATAGTCATCACATTGATCTTCACATCGATTGTTAGCCCAAGTCCTCCTATTACCAACCATTGGCAGGAATAAAAGGAAAGTTAGGGGTAACACATAAAAGGTATTCCAATGACAAAACTAATGACTTGTAAATAAATTTTATTTCCTTAATATATGAATCTATTGGCTTTAGTCTATGTTATCCATGATTTACTTTCTAACATATATTCTTAGGGCATTTTTTCTCCCTTAATAATGGTTCATACTAAGATTATGAATTTACCCAAGAATATCCCCTAGGAGTGGCATAACCAAGAGTGCATCAAGTCCCATTGTTGACCCCAATTTCCCATTCAGGTCTAGCTCAAAGTGGTGTTTTTTGGTTTTACCCCTAGGATACATATGTGCCAGAGCCGCCTCTACCTGCTCGTATCCAAACAGGGATGTATTTTCTTGATAAACCACTTAATAAATACTCACCAAAACATAGGGATGTTTTTATTATACTTAGACCTGTCTCTAAGGATTTTCTAGGGTTTTCTAATTCTAATCCCAAAAATAACTAAACTTATCCTCTGATACCAACTATGACAACCCTGCTCTTTTATTACACAATTAAACATAATTTATTTCATAAATATCACTTGATAAAACATAGAAGATAGAGATTTATAGTTTATTTGGGGCTTAGTATCATTACATATCAACTTAAAACATGAAATACAACATCTTTATTGAAAACTTCTTTTACATTACCACAACATTCCCTCTACTTAGGATTGCATGGGATAACCTAAGGACAGGCATAAGAAAAAGGGTGAGCTATAAAGCCTAGTAAGGGAGTAATCATGGAATAACATGAGGAATAAAATACATGTTATACAATAGGAATATCAATAGATCAAAATAGAAGCATAAAAATAAAGGCATGATAAAGCATGATAATCATAACATGGAAATGTGGCAACAACACTAACATGGAATTAGCAGGATCCAAGGCTCATTGCACATGGAGCATGAGTAAATCCTCATTGAACATGAATCATGAGTAAAACCTTATTTCACTTGAATTAGAATGAGTAAACACCCATTTCACATGACTTATCATGATACTATACTTCACCCAATGCATTGGAGCGCTATAAGGGCAAACCCTTCTTAAACATTTCATTTCATGCATAAGTGTGCCACATGGATCATATAACATGGATTCATAAAACATAATTATTTATTCCATGATAAAGGAATGTGGAATTAATACATGAAACGTTATAATCAACATGTAAATGTGAATAAAGGTGAATATCCTTGATTGAGAAATGGGCATGGTATTCACTACATAATGACATTGGCTTGGAAAATCGGTGCAATTTCGGCAGCATAACGGTGTGACGTATGAATTCAAAAAAAATGGTTGATGAGAGAGAAATGGGTGTCTCATAATATTTACATGAAATGGAAAGTAAGGGTTTCATATAGATACATGTACCTACAATTGTAATGGAATTTAGAGTCATGATACAAAAGAATTTATTGAATGTAAAAGAGGAGAGAGAAATTCCTTTCGGAATTTTGGCATAGTAACGGGTGTACATGGGAGGAATTTAATGAGAGATAAAGTGGTATCCCATCATTCAAACATAAATAGGGCATTATTGGGGAGCTAAGAAACCATACCCCAACATTTATAATTGAAATTAAAATGGCATAACAATTTAAATAATATTGGAAAAAAATGAGAAAGGAAAGAAAAACCCTTACTTGGAAGTGTGCTTCCAAAGGCTTGAGAGAGGCTTGTTGGGAGCTTGGGATACCTTTGGAGGATTATAGAGATATGTGGGTAGAGTTTGGAAGAACTCAAAAGGATTTTAGTGGGGAGGAAGTGGGAGCGTGGGTGGGTTTATATAGGAAATGTGAGGGAATTCTGTATTATTTAGGTTTGGGACACCTCACATTAAACTAATCCAAACCACAAACCATACCATGTTTTTTGCACATGTTTTTTTTAAAAGGGAAGTGGAAAAGAATATTTTATAAGTCCAAATTCAGGAATTCTTAAAATAATTGGGTTGCTTATGTGGAGGTGAGTCACACTCCTAAGGAAAACAATTTAAAAAAACTATATGTTTAATAAGTCTTGAAGGGTCCATTAATGCTTTGTAAAATAAGTCAAACAAACCCAAAAACCACATTATTTTAATGTTAAAAAATATATTGGCCGAAAATGAAGCTTATAGTATTTTATTACATCACTATTGGGTCATTATGATGTCATAAAAACATTATATATTTTAACGGTATTTAATTTTTACCAAAAAAATTGACTATCTCGGAAAATTATGAAAAATTAACCGTTTGATAGATTTGACATCCTGATTCCAAAAATAATATTTATTTTATATAAATAATTTTCTAAATATTTTAATTTTCACTTTTAAAATAAAAACCTACAATTATCGAAAATTCACGGGTTTTGACAAAAAATGGCTATCAAACCATAATTAGAATTATGATTGCATTCATAAAATTATAAGATCATTTATATTTAATAAAAATTAATTTCATAATAATAATAATATTTTATTAAAATATTATTTCATTCAAAAATTCATTAATTCATCAAAATGGATTTCTTAGTTGAACTTTAACTAAAAATATTATTTGAGCTTTAAAAACTATTTACAAGGTAACTATAATAAGATGAAATTATAATCATTATTATATACAAAAATAATTCTCATAACCATTGTGATAAGGTCTTGTTACATAACCCCTTATAACACCTGCATAAGACCAAAGAGTAAGGTGTGTGATGGTGACAGACTCTTGGGGTGGCTTGGATAACATTGCTCGGGTGGTAATCTCTATCAACTTCCACTTCTTTCGTAGGCGGTCCCACTCAAGCTTAACATATTCAAGCTCGGCATGGGCTTGGTCAAGAGAGAAGCCCAAAGACACAACCTCCTTTCTGAGCTTTGACAAATGGGCTTCGTATGGGGCACATCTAATGGATGAGATCATCACTTCCTCTGTCTGAGTAAATTGAATTTGTTAAAGCCCTATATTTATACTAATCATGTGATCCCTGTTCAATGGCTATATTCGAAACGGTCACAATTCTTAACATAAAACCAAATAATTTGACATTTTATATAAAAAATTTACATATAGATACATTTAATTAGATCAAGAGGGATTTATATTAATGGATGTTTAGGTCATTACAATCATTCCCTTATGCTATATTATTTTAATATTTCATTATGACTACTATTTAAGGACCAATCCAGTTTATCAAAAATAAAATTAACTATCACGTCTGGGATTTTGTTTTAAGTTATTTGTCTATTTTATTTCAATGAATATTTTTCCTTGGGCTTCCATTTAAAATTTTGGATAAAAATGGATGTTTTCGGGAGGACAGAGCATTGCGCACAGTTAGTAGTAACTATGCAAAAGCACAAGAAACCATGTAGTAGGAGATAGTACCTACCACATGGCTTTTTCACGGTTGTGCTCCATTTCTTAGGAATCCGTGAGAAGTCCTTTGGTCATAAATAATGGTCCTCATGATTACCTCATGGTTTCCCAAACTGTGCAGACTAACCGTACGGACCTACCATCACATTAAAATTTTCCCTCTTTTTCTCTCTCCTCTTAGGTTTAACCAATTTTACCCCATTTTGGTGCCCGACTCTGGTTTTCCCCTCCTAGTCACACCACACCCTCCTTCCACCTCCCTTGGATCATCAATTTTGGTTCTGGTTTCAATGTGTAACTCCCTAAAATCTTCAAGTAAGTGTCTCATCCTCTCATCACCTTCTCTAATCTAGGGTTTCATCTCTTCAATTTGGGGTTTTCTTCTTCTCCAACCATAGGGTTTTTATTAAAGGTTTATTTCTGGACATTGATGTGTCGATCTCTGGATTGAGGGTTCAATCTTGCTTCTTCTTGGTGTGATTGAAGTGTGGCATGGGTTTTGTACCAGATTTTGGGGTTTTGCCACAAACGGTAGGTCTTCTATGCTTTAACATTTCTTGATGAATGTTTTTTTATTTCTCGAGTTTGTTTTAATGTTTTATAAGTTATAATTGTGGTTTGTATGTGGTTTTTAATGGTTTTGGTTGAGAAATTTAGTTTCAAATGGTTTTTTTATGAAACCTTTGTAAATTCTTGAAGTGTGTATTTGTTGTGTGTGAATTTGAAATGACCTATAAATTAACTAAATGTTTTGAATAAAATTGTATAAGGTGGGAACTGTATTTTTGAAAGTTTTTTGTGTTTGTTTAATTGTAAAATAGTATGTCCATGTGAAATGGTGACTTTGGTGTGTATTGGTCCTTGTTTGTCTTGTGAAATATAAATGTTTTCACATTTGTTTGGTGTGAAAATTTTATGAGAACTCAACTAGAAGCCTGGGTAGCTATGAGGGTGGACTAGGAATAGAGGGCTAGTGATTCAGAAGTGTATACATCCCGGTTTCACTTAGAGGAATTGACGTTGGAAAAACTAACTAAATATATTGATAAATGGAGACCACTAGAATATTGGATCCTTCTCCTCTCTAGTGGCTCATTCACGAGAACGTGGATTGTTGTGGTTCCTATACCACATTACACTAAGACGTGAGGTTCTAGGGTCCCTATATCTTACTAACACCTATAGTGAATCTCCCATGATTGGTGCTCATTGACCATTATGCACTCACCATTGACATGTGGTGTGGCTCTTGAGATACTTCAATAGAAAAAAAAGTGTTGTGTTTGAAATCATATTTCTTTAAAATTTGTTTCATTAAAACTATTTTCCTTTAAATTGTTCAACATATTACTCTACCTTTATCTAATATTGGGTGGAATCCTACTGATCAATAGCTCACACCATGCTTACACCTTTGGGAGTAAGCAAACTTGGTCATGTTTGATGAAGGTAAAGGTAATGTCTTTGGTGAAAGTGAATCGGGATTCTAGTGAGTTTATTGGGTTGTGTTGTGGATGTGACTTGAGGGAGATTCTCTCTTTTCCTGTGGTGGTTTTTGGATTTTGGGTTTTTGATCTTTTTTGTAGTATCCCTCTTTTTTAGATTTTTTATAAAACTTTCAAACATAAATTTAAAACCTTGTAAAGGCTCGTTTGGTTGTGGTTTTCTAGTTTTGGTTTATTTTATGTGGTTTTTTATTTATATTTTATCTTCTGGTAAAAACTATTCCAACTTGCTTGTATGGATTCCTGAGAACTTATTCCATCCTGTAGGGATTGGGAACACCCTTCGGGCCTTTCTGAAGACTTGGTCGAGCGTTGGTTTGGATGGTGACCCAGATTGGTTCATGAAAAAATGGAATATAAGGAGTTTTTAGCTCTTTGGGTAATTTTATTTGGGATGAGTCTAGATACATAGAAGATAGGACTATCGGGTCTTTGAGTTCTATTGTGAGTAGGGTGCCTAGTTAGCACACCTCGTGATAGACCTCAAGTCCCCATGGGATGTTGGGATGCTTGTTTTACTTCTCCTCCAGTTGGGATGTGCAATATGCAGAATATACGTGGACACTGGGTGAGAGTGAAGTGATTTTTTATTTGTTTTGTCTAGGAATATTTGATTTATTTTCCCTATTATGTTGATGTAATTTTCTTATACTTGATACATTAATGATTTTCTGATCTTACTATTGCTTCTTGTATCAACATGCCTCCCCGAAATGTTCCCCCATAACCAAGGGAAGGATCTAGAGAGTGTTTTCCCTCACCACTTGATCAGAGGTTGGTGTAAATGTTACATTCATCTATTCAGGCTCTAGGATATGGAGCGGGTCTTCCTCCTCTAGTCAGGGAAGCTGAGCCTGGATTGTGAATGTATAAGGCCCATGAATTCTTAAATAATAAATCTCCTACTTTTCAGGTTTCTAAGAACATCAAGAAGTATAGGAATGTCTCAAGAAGATCAAGCACTTATTTGAGTTCCTAGACACCCCTAAATGGTTCAAGGTGAAGGGATATTCCTTTCTTATTGAGGTTCCAAGTCGGAGGTGGTAGGATGCACGGGTTCAGGCTAGGAAGCACGAGAAGATGACCTTTAAGGACTTCAAGGTGGTATTCAATGATCAATATTTCCCTAAGGTATTAGTATATTATAGGTCCTGGGAGTTCATGGACCTTGTCCATGGGGGCCTGATGGTGATAGAGTATGCCAACTGTTTCACTGAGTTGGTACGGTATGATCCTGAGATAGTATCTAATGAGAAAATAAAGGTTCAAAGGTTAGATAAAGTCTTGATTCTAGAGATCTATTCTCAGGTATTCTTGTTTAAACTGAAGAATTATGATGAATTGGTTAACCAAGATTGTATAGTGGAGATTGACCACAAGGTCAGGTTAGGTGCCTCTGGGGATAGGTCAAAAATGGGCAGTGGTAGCACTTCATAAAAGAAAAATAAGTGTGAGGAGAAAGGGAATAACGGAGGCTGAAGATCATGACAAGCTTCTAGGAATCCTTACTATATGGATTCTGATGTAGAGTTTGTGGTGTTCCACTAGTGTGGGAAGGTGGGACACACTCAACTAGCTCATGTGAATCCTCCCAAATCTTGTCATCAGTGTGGATCGTTAGGGAACTTTCAACGATTCTGTAGGAATGCATGTTATTATCAGGGTAGAGTCGGATCAATGGCTTCTAGGGGCATGATAGCTCAGTCAAAACAATCTAGGATAGTGGGGTCCTTGTTTGGTGGTTAGGGCAGTAGGACTGGTTCTTCTTCTAGTCAGAGTCAGTTTAAAGTAGTGCCTTAGTCCATTGGTCTCCATTAGACTTAGACCGATACCAAGAACATTCATGTTGTGGATCAGGCTCCAGTGGGGTAGGATGCGGGGCCCTCAACTATTTAAGGTACCACCTTGATTGAATTCACTATATCTATCATTATTTTTTATACTAGTGTGTTTGTCTCTTTTATATTTTCTCATATTGTGAAACTGTTGAATCTACCAACCGAGCTTTTATCATTTGCAATGAATTTGGTGACATCTTTGGGCAAGAGGAAGGAGTAAGGCCTCAGGTGTCCATCGTGTGTGATTTTTGAGTTGGGGTGGAAATTTAGTGGGATTTATTGGTCTTAGATATGGAATTTTTTGAAGTGATCTTATTCATGTACTATATAGTGTGTTTCCAAGTGAACATTGATTGTTATCGGTGGCGGGCTAGTTTCATGGAACCTGATGGAAGTGATCAGGTTTTCCTCAAAGAATGGGATCCTCAGTCAGGTCGAGTAGGACCTCCACTCCTGAAGTTAGGTTGTCTTTGTTTTCATTTATCATCACCCGTGCTTAAGAATGATGGCAGTGCTCCTAACTTTGGTTTACTACATGTGGTGGAGGAGTTCCTATAGGTGTGTTTGGATTGTTTTTTGGGATACCCCCGGAGCGAGATGTGGAGTTATCAACCAATTTGATGTTGGGAACATAGCTGATATCTTTTCCCTCATATCGCATGGCCCCTACTAAATTGAGGGAATTAAAGATACGACTGGATGATTTTTAATCCAAAAGATTCATTTTCCCAAGCATCTCCACTTGGGAAGCTCCTATTTTGTTTGCAAAAAATACTGACGGATCTCTCTGATTATGCATCGACTACCAGATGCTTAATAAGGTAACCATAAAAAACAAATACTCTTTTCCTTGGATTGATAATTTTTTCGACCATCTGAAAAGGGAAAAAGTGGTTTTCCAAGATTTACTTGTGTTTGGGTTACCACCAAGTCAAGGTAAAACAGGTGGATATCCCAAAGACTACTTTCGGAAGTAGGTTCGGCCACATCAAGTACTTGGTCATGCCCTTTGAAATGATGAACGTTGCAGTGGTATTTATGGAGATCATGAATAGGGTGTTCCACTAGTACCTCAACTCCTTTATAGTGGCCTTTGTGGATGACATCCTTGTATATTCGTAATCTAAGTAAGAACATGAGAATCATATGAGGATTGTGTTGGGAACCCTGTGGGATCATCGTATTTATGCTAAAATCTGAGAATTCACTTTCTTGATCTAGGAAGTAAAGTTTCTGAGCCATGTCATCTTGGAGTAAAGGGTTTTAGTGGACCCTAAGAAGATCATTGTGGTTATTTCATGGGTATATATGAAGAATGTGTTTGATATCATGATTTTTCTCAACCTAGCGGGATATTACAAGTGGTTTGTTCAAGATTTCTCACGTCTAGCTTCTCCTATGACGACACTAACCCAAAAGGGGGAGAAGTTTAAATGGATCCTAGAATTTCATGCATCGTTGGAGGAGATAAGGTGATGTTTGACCACCTCACCCATGTTAAACCTTATAGAGTTAGTAAAGGGGTATGTGGTTTACTATGATGCTTTAGTTATGGTTATCGGGTGTGTGCTTATGCAGGATGATCATGTGGTGGTGTATGGATCACACCATCTCCAACCACATGAGAAGAATTAACCAACCCATGAATTAGAGATTGCAGCAATGATGCATACCTTGAAGAATTGGTGTCACTGCCTATTTGGGGAGAATTTTGTGGTCTATTATGATCATAAGAGCTTGTCCTACATCTTCTCTCAGAAGGATCTCAATTTGAGGCAACGTCGCTGGATCAAATATCTATATGGGTTAGAATTTGTTATTTTCTATACCCCAAGAAAGGGTAATGTGGTATCTGATGCCATATATATCAAAGTTATAGTGAAATATTTGAGGAAGTCCAGCGATGAGTGGACTTTGATGGGTCTCTTTGACCAGATGCACTTAGAGACCAGGGACGGTAGTGGAGGTACTTTTCTGGAAAGTGTGCAGTCGGATCTATCTCTTTTGGGGCTAATATAGAAGGATCAGCCTAGTGAAAAGATGTTCCACTGATATATGCATTTCCTTTGTGGTAGGGATATGTCCTTTGATTGGTCATTGTCTCCTGAGGGAATTTTTTTTCAAGGACCGGTTCTTGGTGTCGTTAGCTCTGAGGAAGGTGGTGATGTAGGATATCCACCAGTCTCAGTGGGTCAATCACCCCGGTACTACCAAGATGTTTTATGATGTGTGTCGGTAGTTTTGGTTGACATGTCTAAGATGATACATAGATAAATTCATATCAATATTCTATGCTTAAAAGTAGGTGAAATCAGAGAATCAAAGGCCCTCTAGTTTGCTCCAGCCATTACCCATTCCTACCGGGAAGTGGTTCGAGGTTTCCATGGACATCATTATTGGCCTACTTTTTGCTCCTCGAGAAAGGAATTCTATTTGGGTAGTGATCGACTGCTTGACTAAATCCACTCATTTCATTCTAATTATAGATATGGTAAAGGTGGAAGAGATAGTATGGTTATATTTTCAGGAAGTGGTTAGGCTTCATGGTGTACCATATGAAATTGTTTTTTATAGGGACCCCCGCTTCACCTCTCAGTTTTGGGAAGGCCTTCAGAAGGATTTGCAGTTGGAAATTAAAATGATATTCACATACCATCCTCAAACAGATGGCCAAATAGAGTGAGAAAATCATGTTTTGGAAGACATAATATGTGTGTGTGTGTTGGAATTTAGAGGATCATGGGATAGCCATCTAGGATTGGTTGAATTTTCTTATAATAATAGCTACTAATCCTCTATTCGAATGGCACAATTAAAGGTTCTCAATGGTTGGACATGTCGGTATCCACTGTGTTGGGATAAGGTAGTTGAGACCTCACTTCTAGGACCGAGACTTGGGTAAGAGACATCTGAGAAGTTCAAGCTGATCAGGCAGTGGTTTTTGAAATCTCAGAGTTTCGAAAAGTATTATTCTAATCATAGGCATCAGGTTCTAGAGTTTGTTGTAGGTGATCATGTGTTATTGAAGGTGGAACCCCGTTTGGGTCATTGTTGCTTGGGAAAACAAGGTAAGATAACGCTGAGGTATATCAGACCCATATAAATCTCTGATTGGATTGGAAGGGTGGAATATAGGTTGGATTTTCCCTCTCATTTGATGTTGATTCACAATGTGTTTCATGTCTCCCAACTGAAGATTTATAACCTAGACTCATCTCATGTGCTGAATTGGGAATAATTGGAGTTAGATCCTGACTTGTCAGTGTTTGAACGGCCAATGCAGATAGTGGACTCCCAAGTGAATGTGATTTTTGGGAAATATATCCCATTGGTCTATATCTTCTAACAACATGGAAATGATATTCATGAGACGTGGGAGAGAAATTCTTGGGTTAATCCAGAGCACCCATTTCTCTTTTCTGATCAAGTTACCAGTTGACTTTCTGAGGGAAGAAAGTTTCCATGGTAGGGAGAATTGTTACATTTTTATTTCTTTTTCAGTTATTTTTCTATTTTATTTTAATCAATCTTTCTCCTTGGGTTTCTTTTTTAAATTTTGGATGAAAATGAATGTTTCGGGGAAGACAGAGCATTGCGTAGGGTTTGCGCACGGTTACTAGTAACCGTTCATATGATCCAGAAAACATTCAGTAGGGGACAGTACATACCACACGACCATTATCCATTTCCCAAGTATCTATGTGAAGTACTCTAGTCCGATAGAATGTTCTGCATGGTTACCGCACGGTTTCCCAAACTGTGAGAACCTTCCATCACATTAAGAATTTCCCTCTTTTTCTCACTCCTCTTGGTTTTAATCACTTTTCCCCCCATTTTGGAACCCCACTCGGGTTTTAATCATCTATTCACACCTCAACCTCCTTCCACCTCCCTTGGATAATCAATTTTGGTGACTATTTTGGTGTGGAACACCCTTGAATATTTATGTAAGTGTCTCCTCATCTCATCTCCTTCTCTAATCGAGGTTTTCTCCCCTTATATTTGGTTTTTTCTTCTTCTACAGCCCTAGGGTTTCAATTTTAGGGTTATTACTTGAAATTTATGGGTCTATCTCTTGATTTAGGGTTCTATATTTCTTCTTCTGGGTTTGATTGATGTGTGGTGAGGGTTTTGCATCGGATTTTGTGGTTTCACAACAAACGGTTGGTGGTTCTGTGCTTAAACATTTCTTGATGAATGTATTTGGCTTTATTGAGTTTAATAGAATGTTTTATAAGTTATAAATATGGTTTTAATTTATTTTTTAAAGGTTTTGGTTGAGAAATTGATTTTCAAATGGTTTTATATGCTAAATTAGTAAATTCTTGAATTGTGGCTTTGTTGTGTGTACATTTGAAACAACTTATAAATGAAGTAAATGTTTTAACAAATTGTGTATGAGGTGAGAACTATATTTTTGAAAGTATTTTGTGTTAGTTTAATTTTGAAAGATAATTTTTGTGTGAAATGGTGCCTTTGGTGTGATTTGGGCCTTTTTTGTCTTATGACATATAAATGTGGTAACATGTGTTATGTGTGAATCTTGTATGAGAACTCAATGGGAAGACCAGGTAGCTAAGAGGGAGGAATAGGAATAGCAGTTTGATGATTCAGAAGTGGCTATATCCCAGTTTCACATAGCAGGATTGAGGTTGGTTACAGTAAATAAACATATTTATAAATATAGACCACTAGAATATTGTATTCTTCTCCTCTCTAGTGGATCATGCATGAGAGTGTGGATTTTTGTGGTTATTATGCCACCTTTCACCAAGGCACAAGGTTCTAGTATAAGGCCCCAGCCTTAAACCTTACTTAATATTGAATTAAATGAACAATTCACATTGAGAATCTTTTCAGGTTTAGAGTTTTAAAGAATTAGGACATAACTATTACATCTCAAAATATTACAAAGTGGACACTTCTACTAAGTTTCCATAAAATAAAAACTCTTAAAAAGAAACATGTCTAGTTCTATGTTTTAGATAGCATGACTATTCCTTGATCCCATCCTTGACCCTATTCTACATTAATTCCTTTGAAAAACATTTCAACAACTTGGGGTGAGCATAAAAAAGCTCATTAAGGGTTACAAAAATAAGGAAAACTGTTAGTTTTTCAAAACAACATGTATACCAAGAATACTTTATCAAAGTTATACTTTTCACCTTTATGAAGAATAAAGTACTCTTCATTGAATAAAATATCATTACTTACCCTTTTTTAACCATAATATTACCATAAAACCCATATAAAGAACACATAACATATAAAGGTAACTTGGGACATAAACATACTTAAGTGGAATAACCATCCAGTCGACTTCCACACATATCACTTAATGGAATAGCCATACGGCTGACTTTCATAACCAATGCATTGGAGATTATAATGTAACCACCCATCCTGGTATTCACGGCACCACCCGTCATATGGTTTATTACATAACCACCCGTAAAATGTCCAAGTACCATTATAAAATCATAAGACATAAAACAAATATAATGGAAAGAAAACATTTCCACACTTTGATCACAATATATCACTTAAATATATTGACATAACAAATACATTATAAAAACCATTTTCAATACCAAAATACATAAAAGAGTATATGGTATTTATTTCAATTTAAAAACATTACGGCTTGTTGAGGAAGCCAAAGACCAAATAATACTCACGGCGGCAGAAAAGGTCATTGTCACCGCGTACGTTAAAAGAAACATTCCTTTTTGTCATTTAGTAAAACGCTTCGTAGAAAAAGATTCCTTTTGTATAAAATTAAAAGTCAAAGGGGTTTATACACCATATAAAATAAAGCCTTGTATTAGAACAAAATATGCCTCAATGAAAGGAGATTGAGACGAAGTCCCTCACCTCGTGTCCGACGTGACTCGATTGCTCTTTAATCTCCTGAATAATAAACTAAAGTTAATTTCTACTTTCTTAAGAACATTTTTCAAGTTTATTATCTCTTTTATACAACTTATTTCCATGTTATAAACGTTATGTAGTCATTTAATTTCATAAAGTTCGTTTTATCGATATTTGGTACTTAAGTCAAAAATGGAATTCTTACAATTACATGTTGTTTATGTTGTCAAAGTTTCATTATATTAAGAATGATATTCATTATTTGGATACCATATATATCATATATATCTAGCATATACATGTATTTATAATAGTACATAACATTTAGAGGTAAGAAATGAAATGCATCGTTCATGGAGACGGTAAGCCGTACGTACGCATGAACACTACTTTCATTTCTATTTCATATTTAATGGAGTTAAATCATAATGATATAAGGGTATATTATAATTCCAGTATAACATCATATATAATAACATTAACTCCATCCTTTATACGTCTCACATATGGCATTAATGAATCAAATCACTTTGAGGGGGCGGTAGTCCGCACTTCCTAAAATGAAATTATCGTGTTTACCCACAATGGAAACCATAAAGGTATGCCACAAATGAAAAATACAGAAGCATAAGTAAAACATAAAAATAATATATATATATCATATATAAATAGTGTGACATCTTAATGGCCACCATGAAAGGTGTAAAAACAATATTGAACAATCATCGTTTCGTGAGGCAGAAAATCGCCAACCACAGAAACAGTATGTTATTTAACCATTAGACGCAGGTGTGTGTAGGTGTAGCTCTAATACTTCTCATAAAAACATCCTAGTATATTGAAGATACTGGTGTTGTAACAAAATAAATTAATAAAAATATTTTAGGGGGTTGGAGAAGCAAAATAAAACATAAGAACACAAGAGAAGACACTACCTTTAAATCGGGTAACTCTTTTCGAGTTGAGCTCAAAGGCTTACTTGGAATGACTTCTGACCAAATTGAGTCTTCTAGGAGTAATAGAGGTATTTTTAGAGACAAAATGGGAAGTTTTTGTCCAAGCCAAAGGCTTGAGAGGTGTGGGTAAGGTGGTAGAGGTGGGGGCCTTTTATAAGAGGAGAGGAGGGGCACTCTTGGAAAGTTATAAAAGGTTACTTTATTGTAAAATGAGTTTCAGTTTTTAAAGGTCCCAAAATTTTATATTTAGAGGATAAGGTGATATTAGTTCTAAATCCACCCATCCAATTGGTTTTTGACAAGTTTAGGTCTTATATTTTACATTATCTTTTCATTTTATTTAAATCGTTAAATAATGAGGTAATCGCTGCATCATCATGGTGTCATAAATAATTTAATTTATTTAATGTCTAAAAATTATAAAAAAATACTATGATGTAGGAAATCTTTTTATCTTTCCAATTAATATTTATAGTCAAAATTATGACTTGTATAACCCCATGTTACAATTATTTTAGTAAAACAACACATGTTGGTGACATTTTAATTTTAACATTAAATAAAAAGTTATTAATGTCATGTTCCTACCAAAGTGGCTCCATGGGGTCCCCAAGTTTACCCATGGATTGTCTTGGTCGGCCATGACACATCCAATAAGGGTAGTACATGTTTCAATGTCATTTTATATTATTAAAACATTATTTTTACCTTAAACTACACTAATTACCTCTAATCGCGATTAAAAACTTAAAAGTTACTATTCACCAAAAAATTATTTTAATCCCATTGAACCACATTTTACTTCCTAATGATAACCATGTATGTCGGATTTTTGAAATTCAAAACTCAGAGGTGGTAAAAATTCATTTAAACTAAAAATCGGTTTTTTAAGTACCACTTAGTGGTTTCACATTCATCAAAAATTGAAGTTTTTCAGAAAAATACCAAAACTTCACCCTAAGATATACTTGATATTCCGAATTCAAAAATGATGTCTATTTTAAGAAATTAAAAACATATAAGTTGCATTAAATAATTTCATAATTAATTCCCGCTGTCAAAACAAATAGCGAGTTTTTATGAAACAATATGTATCAAAAGATTGACACTAGTTTAAGTCCAATTTCAAAGTGAAATTAATTCAAATGACCACTATTGGATTAAATGGTAAAAATATATTCTAATTTCACTTTAAAACCAATTAAAAATATAATATAATCATAAAAATAAATTAGATTAACAAGAGGATTTGAATTAAAATACAAAAATTTTCACTATTCATTAAAAAATGAACATTATCGGAAAAATACCAAAAATTTACACAAAGTAAACATTGAAGTCCCGATTATAAAAACGAATTTTATTTGGTCCAATATAATGTATAAGAGTGACCAAAATTATATTTAAAGAGGGTTCGCCATCAAAAGGTGATAGTTTGACCTTTTAATGAAAATTAGAGTATATATGCCTAAAATTGAATTCTTTTCGTATTATAATCCTTTATCCATTATTGGATAAATGTAAAAACATTTAACAAACATATATAATAATAGTTTAGTTATTTCTATTCATTCCCGCCAATACAATGGCTACGTGTTAACTACCATTTAAAATAATATTATTATATTACTAGTGTGCAACGTAAGATTTCAAAGAAACTCTTTGTTGCGTATCGGGTACGCTATCGAACATAGAAACCCCTTTAAAGTAAAATTAATATTTAATTCGTAAATTTTAATAAATTTGAAAATGTTTTATTCTTTATTTACCTGGGATGTTACATTCTTCCCCCCTTTTGGGAATTGCGTCCTCGCAATTTTATTCACTTATCAAAATAAGTAGGGGTATTTATCCCTCATAGCATTTTTAGATTCCCATGTTGCCTCTTCAACGATATGGTTTTTCCAAAAAACCATTACCTAGTGAATTACCTTATTCCACAACACTTTCTCTCTATGGTCAAGAATCTGGACTGGTTGTTCTTCATTAGAGAGATTCTCTTCCAACTGAACTACCTCTGGGATCAAAGCATGAGATGGATCTGGCATATACTTTCTCAACATTAAAACATGAAAAACATTATGTACCTGAGATAAACTCAGAGGTAGTGCCACTCTATATGCAACTGATCCAACTTTCTCCAGCATTTCATATGGTCCAATGAACCTTGGACTCAGCTTTCCTTTCTTACCGAATCGCATCACACTTTTCCATGGTGAAACTTTGAGAAAAACATGATCACCTACCTCGAAAGATAGATCCTTCCTCCGGTTATCCGCATAACCCTTCTGCCAGCTCTGAGCTATTCTCATGTGTTTCTGAATCAACTGAACTTTTTCTGCCATCTCTTCTACCAATTCTGGTCACATCAACTTCCTTTCACCCACTTCATCCCAAAAAGATGGAGTTCGACATTGTTTACCATATAATGATTCAAATGGAGCCATTTGTATACTGGAATGAAAATTGTTATTATATGAAAATTCAACCAAAGAAAGTTGTTGGTCCCAACTTCCCTGATAATCCATCGAATAAGCATGTACCATATCCTCCAAATTCTGAATTGTTCATTCTAACTACCCATCTGATTGAGGACGAAAAGCTGTACTAAAATTTAATTCAGTACCCAATGACTTCTGAAGGCCCGTCCAAAAGTTAGAAGTAAACCTGGGATCACGATCAGATACAATGGATAGGGGAACTCCATGCAACCTGACTATCTTTTTAAGATACAATCGAGAAATTTTATCTAGAGAGAAAGTATCTCGAATAGGAAGGAAATGAGCAGATTTAGTCAAGCGATCAACAATAACCTCGATTGCATTATTACCTCGAGATGTCTTCAGTAATCCCACAACAAATTCCATGGATATATTTTCCCATTTCCACTCTGGCACTGTTAAAGGCTAAAGAATCCCTTTCAGTAACTGCCGCTCTGCTTTAACCTGATGGAAATTCAAACACTTCATAGTAAAATCAGCAATATCTATTTTCATTCCATCCCACTAGTAATACTCCCACAAATCTCTGTACATCTTAGTACTGCCAGGATGAACTGAAAATAGGGAACTATGATCCTCACATAACAACTCATTATTCAACTTTGAATCACCAGGCACACATAATATAAGGCCCCAGCCTTAAACCTTACTTAATCTTGAGTTATCACAAGATTACACGTTGAGGATCTTTTCAGGTTTAGAGTTTTAGAGAATTAGAACATAACTATTACATCTCAAAAGATTACAAAGTAGTCACTTCTACTAAGTTTCCATAAATAAATAAAAAAACTCTTAAAAGAAACATGTCTAGTTCCATGTTTTATATAGAATTACATTCCCTTGATCCCATCCTTGACCTTATTCCACATTAAATCCTGTGAAAAACATTTCAAAAAACTTGGGGTGAGCATAAAAAGCTCAGTAAGGGATACACAAAGAATAAAAACTATTAGTTTTTCAAAATCAAGTAAACCATGTATACTCTATCAAAGTAATACCTTCACCTTCATGAAGTTGTAAAAACTCTTCACTGAATAAAGTATCATTACTTACCTTTTTTGTAACCAAAGGATTACCATAAAATCCATAAAAAGAACACATAACATTTATAAAGGTAACTTGGGACATAAACATACTTAAGTGGAATAACCATACGTTCCACTTCCACACATATCACTTAATGGAATAGCCATACGGCCAATTTCCATACATACTTAATGGAATAGCCATACGGCCGACTTCCATACCCAATGCATTGGAGGTTATAACGTAACCACCTGTCCTAGTATTCATGGCACCACCCGTCATATGGTTTATAACGTAACCACCCGTTAAAATGTCCAAGTACCAGTATAAAATCATAAAAAATAAAACCAATATAAAGGAATGATAACATTTCCACATTTCAATCACAATATATCATAAATATATCGACATAATAGAATCCTTTTTCAAAACCATTTTCAATACCAAAATACATAAAAGATTATATGGTATTTATTTTATTCTAAAAACATTACGGCTTATTGAGAAAGCCAAAGACCAAATAATACTCGTGGCGGCGAAAAAGGTCGTTGTCACCGCGTACGTTAAAAGAAACATTCCTTTTTGTCGTTTTGTAAAATGCTTCGTAGAAAAAGATTCCTTTTGTATAAAAGTAAAAGTCAAAGGATTTTATACACCGTATAAAAGAATGTTGTGTATAAAACGAAATATGCCTCAATTAAAGGAGATTGAGACGAAGTCCCTTACCTCGGGTCCGACTTGACTCGACCGTTCTTTAACGTCCTGAATAATAAACTTGAGTTAATTTATACTTGATTAAGAACCTTTTTAAAGTTCATTATTCCTTTTATATAACTTATTTCCATGTTATAAACATTATGTAACCATTTAAGTTAATAATGTTTGTTTTGTCAATATTTGGTTCTTAAGTCGAAAGTGGACTTCTTACAATTACATGTTGTTCGTGTGGTCAAAGGTTATTTATATCCAGAATGAAATTTCTGATTTGGATATAATATGTATCATATATATCCAGCATATACATGTATTTATAATAGTACATAATCATTTAGAGGTAAGAAATGAAATGCACAGTTCATGGAGACGGTAAGCCGTACGTACGCATGAACGCTACTTTCATTTCTTTGTCATATTAATGGAATTAAGAATAAATGAGAGGTATGTATATTTTATTTCCAGATTTATATTCATCATTTAGATATATCATTAATTATATATATCAATTATATACACGTACTTTTAATAGTACATTACATTTGGGGATAAGAAATGAAATGCACCGTTCATGGAGACGGTAAGCCGTACGTACGCATGAACGCTACTTTCATTTATATCTCATAATTTAATGGAAAGAAATAATAATGATATAGAGGTATATTATAATTCCAGTATAACATCTTATATAATAACTTTAAATCCATCCTTTACACGTCCCACATATGGCATTAACGAATCACATCACTTTGAGGGGGCGGTAGTCTGCACTTCCTAAAATGAAGATATCGCGTATACCCATAATGGAAGCCATAAAGGTATGCCCAAAATGAAAAATACAGAAGCTTAAAGAAACAATAAACATATTATATATCATATATAAAAATAGTGACATCATAATGGCCACCCTTGAAGGTGTTAAATGAGTATTGAACAATCATCGTTTCGGGAGGCAGAATTTCACCATCCACGGAAACCGTATGTTCTTTAACCATTTGATGTAGTTGTGTGAGAGTGTAGCTTGAATAAATCTTATAAAAACATCCTAGTATATTTAAGATACTGGTGTTGTTACAAAAGAAGTAAATAAAAAGAGTTTAGAGGGTTGGAGAAGCAAAATAAAACAAATGAACATGAGAGAATGAATTACCTTTAAAAGTGTAACTCCTTTTTATTTGAGCCTAAAGGCTTCCTTTGAAAGGATTCTGCCCAAAGGGAATCCTCTAGGATGAGGAGAGGGATGTGGAGAGAGTAATTGGGCAGGGTTTGGCCGAGCCAAAGGCTTGAGGAGTGTGTGTAAGGTGGTAGAGGTGGGGGCCTTTTATAAGGGGAGAGGAGGGGCACTTTTGGAAAGTAAAGAAATATTACTTTTTTTGAAAATGTGTTTCGGTTTTAAAAGGTCCCACATTGATATATTTCATGGATAAGGTGATAAGGGTTCGAAATCCACTCATCCAATTGGTTTTGGACATGTGTAGTTCATAGATTTTACATTATCTTTCCATTTTATTTAAATCGTCAAATAATGATGTCATCGCTGCATCATTATTATGTCATAAATAATTTAATTTATTTAATGTCTAAAAATTATAAAAAAACTACTATAATGTGGGAAATCTTTTTAGCTTTCCAATTACTATTTATAATCAAAAATCTGATCTTTATAACCCCATATAAAAATTGTTTTCGTAAAACATATTATGTTTGTGTCATTTTTACTTTTACATTAAATAAAAAGTTATTTATGTCATTTCCCAACCAAAGTGTCTCCATGGGGTCCCCAAGTTGACCCATGGCTTGTCTTGGTCGGCCATGACACAACCAATAAGTTTGGGACATGTGTCTAGGTCATTTCATATTATTAAAGAATTATTTATAACTTAAACTACACTAATTACCACTAATCGCGATTAAGAACTTAATAAGTTACTATTCACCAAAAAATTATTATAATCTCATTGAACCACATTTTACTTCTTAATGACAACCATGTATGTCGGATTTTTGAAATTCAAAACACAATTATGGCAAAATTTCAATTCAACGGAAAATCAGTCTTTATAAGTACCACTTAGTGGTTTCACTATTCATCAAAAATTGACGTTTTTCAGAAAATTACCAAAAATTCAACCTAAGCTATATTTGATATTACGAATTAAAAAATTAAGTCTATTTTAAAAAATTCAAAACATATAAGTCACATTAATTAATTTAATAATTAATTCCCGCTGTCATAGCAAATAGTGTGTTTTTATGAAACAATAAGTATCAAAAGATTGACACTAGTTTAAGTCCGATTTCAAAGTGAAATTAATTCCAACGACCACTATTGGATTTAATGGTAAAAATATTTTCTAATTTCACTTTAAAACCAATTCAAAAGATAATCTAATCATATAAATAAATTAGATTAAAAAGCAGTTTTGAATTAAAATACAACATTTTACACTATTCATTAAAAAATGAACTTTATCAGAAAGGTACCAAAAATTTACACAAAGTAAATTTTGATGTCCCGATTCTAAAGAAGAGTTATATTTGGTCCAATAGAATTTATAAGATCGATCAAAACTATATTTAATGACGGTTCTCCGTCAAAAGGTGATAAGTGGACCTTTCGTGAAAATTAGGGTATAGATGCCTAAAATTGAACTCTTTCCGTATTTTAAGCCTTTATCTTTTATTGGGTAAGTGTAAAAACATTTAAAAACATATATAATCATATTTTAGTTATTTCTATCCATTCCCGCCAGTACAACGGCTACTTGTTAACTAACATTTAAAATAATATTATTTTATTACTTGTGTGCAACGTAAGTTTTAAAAGAAACTCATCGTTGCGTACTGAGTACGCTATCGAACGTAGAAACCCCTTTTAATTAAAATTAATATTTAATTCGTAAATATTAATAAATATGAAAATTCTTTATTCTTTATTTACCTGGGATGTTACATCCTTCCCCCCTTTTGGGAATTATGTCCTCGCAATTTTATTCACTTATAAAAATAAGTGGGGGTATTTATCCCTCACAGCATTTTCAGATTCCCACGTTGCCTCTTCAATCACATGGTTTTTCCACAAAACCTTTACCTGATGAATCACCTTATTCCGTAACACCTGCTCCCTGTGGTCAAGAATCTGGACTAGTTGTTCTTCATAAGATAGGTTCTCTTCCAGCTGAACTACCTCTGGACTCAAAACATGAGATGGATCTGGCATATACTTCCTCAACATTGAAACATGAAAAACATTGTGTACCTGAGATAAACTCGGAGGTAAAGCCACCCGGTATGAAACTGATCCAACTCTCTCCATAATTTCATATGGTCCAATAAACCTTGGACTCAGCTTTCCTTTCTTACCAAATCTCATCACACTTTTCCAATGAGAAACCTTGAGAAAAACATGATCACCTACCTCGAAAGATAGATCCTTCCTCCGATTATCCTCATAACTCTTCTGCCTGCTCTGAGCTGTTCTCATGTGCTTCTGAATCAACTGATCTTTTTCTCCCATCTCTTCTACCAATTTTGGTCCCATCAGCTTCCTTTCACCCACTTCATCCCAAAATGCTGCAGTTCGACACCACTTCCCATATAATGCCTCAAATGGTGCCATCTGTATACTGGAATGAAAACCGTTATTATAAGAAAACTCAACCAAAGAAAGATGTTGGTCCCAAATTCCCTGGTAATCCATCGAACAAGCTCGTAGCATATCCTCAAAGGTCTGAATTGTTCGTTTTGACTGCCCATATGATTGAGGATGAAAAGCTGTACTAAAATTTAATTCAGTACCCAACGAATTCTGAAGGCCTTTCCAAAAGTTAGAAGTGAACCTGGGATCACGGTCAGATACAATGGAGAGAGGAACTCCATGTAACCTGACTATCTCTTTAAGATACAGACGGGAAAGTTGATCTAGAGAGAAATTTTCTCGTATAGCAAGGAAAAGAGCAGATTTAGTTAAGCGATCAACAATAACCCAAATTGCATTATTACCTCGAGATGTCTTCAGTAATCCAACAACAAAGTCCATGGATATATTCTCCCATTTCCACTCTGGCACTGGTAAAGGCTGAAGCATCCCTTCCGGTAACTGCCGCTCTGCTTTAACCTGTTGACATATCAAACACTTCACAGTAAAATCAGAAATATCTCTTTTCATTCCATCCCACCAGTAATACTCCCGCAGATCTCTGTACATCTTAGTACTTCCAGGATGAACTGAAAACGGGGAACTATGAGCTTCACATAACAACTCTCTCTTCAATTGTGAATCACAAGGCACACACAATCTCTTCCCAAACCTCAAACCACAAACACAAAATTATCCAAGAACTCATGGAAAATTTTATTCATAAGGTCCATGAATACAGCAGCTGCATTGGTTAACCCAAAAGGCATAACTGAAAATTCATAATGGCCATATCTAGTACGGAACGCAGTCTTCGGAATGTCTTCTTCTTTTACTTTCAACTGATGGTACCCCGACCTCAAGTCAATCTTCGAAAAATACTGAGCTCCCTGGAGCTGATACCACTTCATTCGATGGCCCAACATCTGCTGAAGTTGTTGCAAAGGATTTCACCACCCCTTTCTGCTTGTATTCTGGCTGCATTCCCCCAGTTTAGTTCTTCGTTGGACACTCGTTTGCATAATGACCCATTTCATTACACTTAAAACATCTTACCGTTGGCTTTTCATTTCCTGCTTGATCATCTTCCTTACAGTTACGAGCAATATGACCAGACTTACCACACCGAAAGCACTTACCAGACTTGGATAAACATTCTCCAGGATGCATTTTACCACACTTCTCACAGGATGGATATTTGGTTTTCTTACCTCCTTGCTTCTTTGATGAATTCTTCCCCTTTGCCTGCCAACTAGACCTCTTATTCTATTGTTTGTCATAGAACACCTGATCATCGACAAACTCCATTTCCACCTTCTCCGCACATCGAACAAGTTTTTCATAACTTTTTAACTCACGAGAAGCTAAAGCCCTTCGATACTTTGGCTTTAACCCTGAGTAAAAACGGTTTATTTTACTATCAAGATCTCGTATGAAGTTTGGAGCATACCTTGCCAATAGAGTGAACTTTTCTTCATAAGCAGCCACTGAATCATCCTCCTGCCTCAACTCTAGGAACTGTTTTTCCATCCTAAGACGAACCACCTTAGGAAAATATTTCTCAAGAAACATACCTTTGAATTCGTCCCAGTGAAGATCCTCAATCTCATCACTATCCCTTATATTTTTAACCATCGACCACCACTGATCAGCTTCACCTTCAAAACAGTAAACGGAAAGACTAACCTTTTGATGTTCTGAACACCCCATGACATCAAAAATCTTCTCCAGTGCTTTAATCCACCCTTCAGCTTGCACAGGGTCAGATGATCCTCTGAATGATGGGGGATGTTGCCTCATGAAATGTTCCACCACTGACATGTTCCTCTGCAGTTGATCTGGATGATCTCATGCATGGATACCACCACCATTTATAGCCTGAGTCAACTGTGTCATCACTGCAACAAACTGTTCAGTTCCGATTCCGACCATCTCAGGTTGCTGATTTGGAAGGTTATCTTCCTTCTGATGTCGTCCCAACATAGCTGCTTTGTTTCCTCTGCGGAAAACCATTCTGAACACAGAAATATCTTAGGCGAAGCAACATGGTAATCCGTAAATGCTATATCATTTCAATCATATTATAATTTAACACTTTTCTAACTCCTAAAGTTGTCTAAACCGACCTCTGATACCAACTATAAGGCCCCAGCCTTAAACCTTACTTAATCTTGAGTTATCACAAGATTACACGTTGAGGATCTTTTCAGGTTTAGAGTTTTAGAGAATTAGAACATAACTATTACATCTCAAAAGATTACAAAGTAGTCACTTCTACTAAGTTTCCATAAATAAATAAAAAACTCTTAAAAGAAACATGTCTAGTTCCATGTTTTATATAGCATGACATTCCCTTGATCCCATCCTTGACCTTATTCCACATTAAGTCCTGTGAAAAACATTTCAAAAAAACTTGGGGTGAGCATAAAAAGCTCAGTAAGGGATACACAAGGAATGAAAACTGTTAGTTTTTCAAAATCAAGTAAACCATGTATACTCTATCAAAGTAATACCTTCACCTTCATGAAGTTGTAAAAACTTTTCACTGAATAAAGTATCATTACTTACCTTTTTTGTAACCAAAGGATTACCATAAAATCCATAAAAAGAACACATAACATTTATAAAGGTAACTTGGGACATAAACATACTTAAGTGGAATAACCATACGGTCCACTTCCACGCATATCACTTAATGGAATAGCCATACGGCCAATTTCCATACATACTTAATGGAATAGACATACGGCCGACTTCCATACCCAATGCATTGGAGGTTATAACGTAACCACCCGTCCTGGTATTCACGGCACCACCCGTCATATGGTTTATAACGTAACCACCCGTTAAAATGTCCAAGTACCAGTATAAAATCATAAAACATAAAACCAATATAAAGGAATGATAACATTTCCAAATTTCAATCACAATATATCATAAATATATTGACATAATAGAATCCTTTTTCAAAACCATTTTCAATACCAAAATACATAAAAGAGTATATGGTATTTATTTTATTCTAAAAACATTACGGCTTGTTGAGAAAGCCAAAGACCAAATAATACTCGTGGCGGCGGAAAAGGTCGTTGTCGCCGCGTACGTTAAAAGAAACATTCCTTTTTGTCATTTTGTAAAACACTTCGTAGAAAAAGATTCCTTTTGTATAAAAGTAAAATTCAAAGGAGTTTATACACCGTATAAAAGAAAGTTGTGTATAAAATGAAATATGCCTCAATGAAAGGATATTGAGACGAAGTCCCTTACCTCGGGTCCGACTTGACTCGATCGTTCTTTAACGTCCTGAATAATAAACTTGAGTTAATTTATACTTGATTAAGAACCTTTTTAAAGTTCATTATTCCTTTTATATCACTTATTTCCATTTTATAAACATTATGTAACCATTTAAGTTAATAATGTTTGTTTTGTCAATATTTGGTTCTTAAGTCGAAAGTGGACTTCTTACAATTACATGTTGTTCGTGTGGTCAAAGGTTATTTATATCCAGAATGAAATTCCCGATTTGGATATAATATGTATCATATATATCCAGCATATACATGTATTTATAATATTACATAATCATTTAGAGGTAAGAAATGAAATGCACCGTTCATGGAGACGGTAATCCATACGTACGCATGAACGCTACTTTCATTTCTTTGTCATATTAATGGAATTAAAACTAAATGAGAGGTATGTATATTTTAATTCCAGAATTATATTCATCATTTAGATATATCATTAATTATATATATCCACTATATACATGTACTTTTAATAGTACATTACATTTGGGGGTAAGAAATGAAATGCACCGTTCATGGAGACGGTAAGTCGTACGTACGCATGAACGCTACTTTCATTTCTATCTCATACTTTAATGGAAATAAATAATAATGATATAGAGGTATATTATAATTCCAGTATAACATCATATATAATAACTTTAAATCCATCCTTTAAACGTCCCACATATGGCATTAACGAATCACATCACTTTGAGGGGGCGGTAGTCCGCACTTCCTAAAATGAAGATATCGTGTATACCCATAATGGAAGCCATAAAGGTATGCCCAAAATGAAAAATACAGAAGCTTAAAGAAAAAATAAACATATCATATATCATATATAAAAATATTGACATCATAATGGCAACCCTTGAAGGTGTTAAATGAGTATTGAACAATCATCGTTTCGGGAGGCAGAATTTCGCCATCCACGGAAACCGTATGTTCTTTAACCATTTGATGTAGTTGTGTGAGAGTGTAGCTTGAATAAATCTTATAAAAACATCCTAGTATATTTAATATACTGGTGTTGTTAGAAAAGAAGTAAATAAAAAGAGTTTAGAGGGTTGGATAAGAAAAATAAAATAAATGAACATGAGAGAATGAATTACCTTTAAAAGTGTAACTCCTTTTGATTTGAGCCTAAAGGCTTCCTTTGAAAGGATTCTGCCCAAAGGGAATCCTCTAGGATGAGGAGAGGGATGTGGAGAGAGTAATTGGGCAGGGTTTGGCCGAGCCAAAGGCTTGAGGAGTGTGTGTAAGGTGGTAGAGGTGGGGGCCTTTTATAAGAGGAGAGGAGGGGCACTTTTGGAAATTAAAGAAATATTACTTTATTTGAAAATGTGTTTTGGTTTTAAAAGGTCCCACATTGATAGAATTCGTGGATAAGGTGATAAGGGTTCGAAATCCACTCATCCAATTGGTTTTGGACATGTGTAGTTCATAGATTTTACATTATCTTTCCATTTTATTTAAATCGTCAAATAATGATGTCATCGCTGCATCATTATTATGTCATAAATAATTTAATTTATTTAATGTCTAAAAATTATAAAAAAACTACTATGATGTAGGAAATCTTTTTAGATTTCCAATGACTATTTATAATCAAAAATATGATCTTTATAACCCCATATAAAAATTGTTTTCGTAAAACATATTATGTTTGTGTCATTTTTACTTTTACATTAAATAAAACGTTATTTATGTCATTTCCCAACCAAAGTGTCTCCATGGGGTCCCCAAGTTGACCCATGGCTTTTCTTGGTCGGCCATGACACAACCAATAAGGTTGGGACATGTTTCTAGGTCATTTCATATTATTAAAGCATTATTTATACCTTAAACTACACTAATTACCACTAATCGCGATTAAGAACTTAATAAGTTACTATTCACCAAAAAATTATTATAATCTCATTGAACCACATTTTACTTCTTAATGACAACCATGTATGTCGGATTTTTGAAATTCAAAACACAATGATGGAAAAATTTCATTTAAACGGAAAATCAGTCTTTATAAGTACCACTTAGTGGTTTCACTATTCATCAAAATTGATGTTTTTTAGAAAATTACCAAAAACTCAACCTAAGCTATATTTGATATTACGAATTCAAAAATGAAGTCTATTTTACAAAATTCAAAACATATAAGTCACATTAATTAATTTAATAATTAATTCCCGATGTCAGAGCAAATAGCGTGTTTTTATGAAATAATAAGTATCAAAAGATTGACACTAGTTTAAGTCCGATTTCAAAGTGAAATTAATTCCAACGACCACTATTGGATTTAATGGTAAAAATATTTTCTAATTTCACTTTAAAACCAATTCAAAAGATAATCTAATCGTATAAATAAATTAGATTAAAAAGCAGTTTTGAATTAAAATACAACATTTTACACTATTCATTAAAAAATGAACTTTATCAGAAAGGTACCAAAAATTTACACAAAGTAAATTTTGATGTCCCGATTCTAAAGAAGAGTTATATTTGGTCCAATAGAATTTATAAGATCGATCAAAACTATATTTAATGACGGTTCTCCGTCAAAAGGTGATAAGTGGACCTTTCGTGAAAATTAGGATTTAGATGCCTAAAATTGAACTCTTTCCGTATTTTAAGCCCTTATCTTTTATTGGGTAAATGTAAAAACATTTAAAAACATATATAATCATATATTAGTTATTTATATCCATTCCCGCTAGTACAATGGCTACTTGTTAACTAACATTTAAAATAATATTATTTTACTACTTGTGTGCAACGTAAGTTTTAAAAGAAACTCATCGTTGCGTACCGAGTACGCTATCGAACGTAGAAACCCCTTTTAATTAAAATTAATATTTAATTCGTAAATATTAATAAATATGAAAATTCTTTATTCTTTATTTACCTGGGATGTTACACATAATCTCTTCCAAAACCTCAAAACACAATCATTATCAATATTAAATTTAGGAAAATTACCCTTCTGAACCAGCTCTACTTTTCCTGCAACCCACTGTCTTTCTTCTGCGCTTTCTTAATTCTGTCTGATAGAGATGATCTCATTGATACCTGAAATAAAACAGAAGAACTTCTTGCACCAACAACTTCTATGCCAAATTTCATCAAATCAAAAACCAAAGGATCTCGTTCCAAATGTAGCATGGTTAATGAAGCATTGTTTTTTTGACTCAAAGCATCATCCACTTTATTTGCTTTTCCCGGATGGTAATGAATTGTACAATAATAATCCTTGATTAATTCTATCTATCTCCTCTGTCTCATGTTCAATTCTTTCTAAGTGAATACATACTTTAAACTTTTGTGATCAGTATATATTTCACACTTTACTCCATACAAATGATGCCTCCAAATTTTCAGAGCAAAAACAACAGAAGCTAATTCCAAGTCATGTGTAGGGTAATTTACCTCCTGAGTTTTCAACTGACATGAAGCATATACAATTACCTGATCATTCTGCATAAGTACAAAACCAAGTCCCTTCAACGAAGCATCACTGTATATAACAAACTCACCATTCCTGGAAGGAAGTGCCAAAACTAGAGCATTCACCAATCTTTTTTTCAACTCCTGAAAACAATCATCACATTCTTTTGTCTAGATAAATTTAACACCCTTCTGAGTTAGCTTAGTCATTGGACTAGATAACCGTGAAAAATTTTCAACAAACCTTTGGTAGTAACCTGACAAACCAAGAAAACTATGGATCTCAGTTACATTTGTGGGTCTTGGCCATTCTTCAACAACTTTTGTTTTAGCAGGATCAACAATTGTTCCATTTTTTGAAACAATGTGACCAAGGAAATAAATTTGTTGTAACCAAAACTCACACTTGCTGAATTTTCCATACAGTTTATTTTCTTTTAAGGTTTGAAAGATAACCCTTAAATGACTTTCATGATCCTCTTTACCTTTAGAAAACACCAAAATATCATCAATGAAAACAACCACAAACTTATCCAAGAACTCATGGAAAATTATATTCATAAGGTCTATGAATACAGCAGGTGCATTGGTTAACCCAAAAGGCATAACTACAAATTCATAATGGCCATATCTAGTACGAAACACAGTCTTCAGAACATCTGATTCTTTTACTTTCAACTGATGGTACCCCGATCTCAAGTCAATCTTTGAAAAATACTGAGCTCCCGGGAGCTGATCAAACAAATCATCGATATGAGGCAAAGGATACTTGTTCTTAATAGTGATATTATTCAAGGCTCTATAATCAATGAAAAGTCTCATTGAAGCATATTTCTTTTTAACAAACAAGACAGGAGAACCCCATGTCGATGTGCTAGGTCGAATGAAACCTTTATCTAATAGCTTCTGTAAGTGCTTCTTTAACTCTAAAATTTCAACTTGAGCCATTCGGTAATGGGGTTTTGAAATTGTCTTAGAATCAAGAACTAAGTCAACAGTAAATTCAACTTCCCGATCATGAATAATACCAGGAAACTAATCAGGAAAAACATCAAGATACTCATTTACCACTGGCACATCATTAATCTAAACAGTTCCTTTATTTTCTACAATATGTTCAAGATAACATTCATTTCCATCGTTTACTAGTTTCTCAACTTCCGGATATGTTATCAAAATCAAGGGTTCATTCTTGTACACAAACTGAAAATCCTTCTGAAAAGAAACCATTTTAGCTCTGCAGTCAATCTTAGCATGATAAACAGAAAGCCAATCCATGCCCAAAATAACATTAAACTCTACTATAGGCAAAACAATAAGGTTTCCAGGTAGATTCTTTCCACACACAAGGATAGGATGGTTCTTATAATTCCTTTTTGTCTCAATGTTCCCTCCGGGTTTTTTACCATAAGTTCAGGATTCATATCTTGATATGGAATTTCCAATTTACTAGAAAACTTCTCAGAAATAAAAGAATGTGTAGATCCTGAATCAAACAACACAATGGAATAATCTGAACAAACAAACAGTGTACCTGATACTACTTCCTTTGATGGCCCAACATCTGCTGAAGTAGTTGCAAAGGATTTCACCACCCGTTTCTACTTGTAGTCTGGCTGCTTTCCCCCAGTTGAGTTCTTCGTTAGAAACTCATTTTCATAATGACCCATTTCATTACACTTGAAACATCTTACCACTGGCTTTTCATTGCCTGCTTGATCATCTTCCTTACAGCTACGAGCAATATGACCCGACTTACCACACCGAAAGCACTTTCCAGACGTGGATAAACATTCTCTAGGATGCATTTTACCACACCTCTCGTAGGATGGATATTTGGTTTTCTTACCTCCTTGTTTCTTTGATGAATTCTTCCCCTTTGCCTGCCAACTGGACCTCTTATTCTGTTGTTTGTCAAAGAACACCTGATCCTCGGCAAACTCCATTTCCACCTTCTCTGCACATCGAACAAGTTTTTCATAACTTTTGAACTCATGAGAAGCTAAATCCCTTCGATACTTTGGCTTTAACCCTGAGTAAAAATGGTTGATTTTATTATCAAGATCTCCTATGAAGTTTGGAGCATACCTTTCCAGTCGAGTGAACTTTGCTTCATAAGCAGCCACCAAGTCATCCTCCTACCTCAATTCTAGGAATTGATTTTCCATCCTAAGACGAACCACCTTACGAAAATATTTCTCAAGAAACATACCTTTGAATTCGTCCTAGTGAAGATCATCAATCTCATCACTATCCCTGATATTTTTCATCATCGACCACCACTGATCTTCTTCACCTTCAAAACGGTAAATAGCAAGACTAACCTTTCGATGTTCTGAACACCCCATGACATCAAAAATCTTCTCCATTTCCTTAATCCACCCTTCAGCTAGCACAGGGTCAGATGATCCTCTGAATGATGGGGGATGTTGCCTCATGAAATGTTCCACCACTAACATGTTCATCTGTGGTTGATCTAGCTGATCTCGTGCATGGATACCACCACCATTTATAGCCTGAGTCAATTGTGCCATTACTGCAACAAACTGTTTAGTTCCAATTCTGACCATCTCAGGTTGCTGATTTGGAAGGTTTTCTTCCTCTTGATTTCGTCCCAACATATATGTCTTTTTTCCTCTGTGGAAAACCATTCTAAACACAGAAATATCTTAGGCGAAGCAACATGGTAATATTTAAATGCTATATAATTTCAATCATACCATAAATTAATTTATAATTTAACAATTTTCTAACTCCTAAAGTTGTCTAAACTGACCTCTGATACCAACTATAAGGCCCCGGACTTAAACCTTACTTAATATTGAATTAAATGAATAATTCACATTGAGGATCTTTTCAGGTTTAGAGTTTTGGAGAATTAGGACATAACTATTACATCTCAAAAGATTACAAAGTAGACACTTCTACTAAGTTTCCATAAAATAAAAACTCTTAAAAAGAAAACATGTCTAGTTCCATGTTTTAGATGGCATGACTATTCCTTGATCCCATCCTTGACCCTATTCCACATTAATTCCTCGGAAAAACATTTCAAAAACTTGGGGTGAGCATAAAAAGCTCATTAAGGGTTACACAAAGAAGGAAAACTGTTAGTTTTTCAAAACAACCAGTAAACCAAGAATACTTTATCAAAGTAATACTTTCCACCTTTATGAAGAAAAAAGTACTATTCATTGAATAAAAGGTCATTACTTACCCTTTTGTAACCAAAATATTACCATAAAACCCATATAAAGAACACATAACATATAAAGGTAACTTGGGACATAAACATACAGAAGTGGAATAACCATACGGTCGACTTCCACACATATCACTTAATGGAATAGCCATACCGCCGAATTCCATACCCAATGCATTGGAGGTTATAACGTAACCACCCGTCCTGGTATTCACAGAACCACCCGTCATATGGTTTATCACGTAACCACCCGTCAAATGTCCAAGTACCATTATAAAATCATAAGACATAAAACAAATATAATGTAAAGAAAACATTTCGACACTTTGATCATAATATATCACTTAAATATATTGACATAAAAAATCCATTATAAAAACCATTTTCAATACCAAAATGCATAAAATAGTATTTGGTATTTATTTCATTTTAAAAACATTACGTCTTGTTGAGGAAGCCAAAGACCAAATAATACTCGCGGCGGCGGAAAAGGTTGTTGTCACCACGTACGTTAAAAGAAACATTCCTTTTTTTCATTTAGTAAAACGCTTCGTAGAAAAAGATTCATTTTTTATAAAATTAAAATTCAAAGGGGTTTATACATCGTATAAAATAAAGCCTTGTATTAGAACAAAATATGCCTCAATGAATGGAGATTGAGACGAAGTCCCTTACCTCATGTCCGACATGACTCGATTGCTATTTAATCTCCTGAATAATAAACTAAAGTTAATTTCTACTTGGTTAAGAACCTTTTTCAAGTTTATTATCCCTTTTATATAACTTATTTCCATGTTATAAACGTTATGTAATCATTTAGTTTCATAAAGTTCGTTTTGTCGATATTTGGTATTTAAGTCAAAAATGGACTTCTTACAATTACATGTTGTTTATGTGGTCAAAGTTTCATTATATCCAGAATTATATTCAGGATTTAGATATCATATATATCATATATATCCAGTATATACATGTATTTATAATAATACATAACAATTAGAGGTAAGAAATGAAATGCACCATTCATGGAGATGGTAAGCCGTACGTACGCATGAACGCTACTTTCATTTCTATTTCATATTTAATGGATTGAAATAATAATGATATAAGGGTATATTATAATTCCAGTATAAAATAATATATAATAACATTAACTCCATCCTTTATACATCCCACATATGGCATTAACGAATCAAATCACTTTGAGGGGGCGGTAGTCCGCACTTCCTAAAATGAAATTATCATGTTTACCCACAATGGAAACCATAAAGGTATGCCAAAAATGAAAAATACAGAAGCATAAGAAAAACAAAAATATAATATATATATCTTATATAAATAGAGTTACATCCTAATGGCCACCATGAAAGGTGTTAAAAGAAGATTGAACAATCATCGTTTCGTGAGGCAGAAAATCGCCAACCACAGAAACAGTATGTTCTTTAACCATTAGATGAAGGTGTGTGTAGGTTTAGCTTTAATCCTTCTGATAAAAACATCCTATTATATTGAATATACTGGTGTAGTTATAAAATAAAGGAATAAAAATATTTTAGTGGGTTGGAGAATCAAAATAAAACATAAGAACACAAGAGAAGACACTACCATTAAATCGGGTAACTCTTTTCGATTTGAGCTCAAAGGCTTACTTGGAAAGACTTATGACCAAATTGAGTCTTCTAGGAGTAATAGAGGTATTTTTAGAGACAAAATGGGAAGGTTTTGGCCAAGCCAAAGGCTTGAGAGGTGTGGGTAAGGTGGTAGAGGTGGGGGCCTTTTATAAAAGGAGAGGAGGGGCACTCTTGGAAAGTTATAAAAGGTTACTTTATTGTAAAATGAGTTTCAGTTTTTAAAGGTCCCACAATTTTATATTTAGAGGATAAGGTGATATTAGTTCTAAATCCACCCATCCAATAGGTTTTTGACAAGTGTAGGTCTTATATTTTACATTATCTTTTCATTTTATTTAAATCGTTAAATAATGAGGTAATCGATGCATCATCATGGTGTCATAAATAATTTAATTTATTTAATGTCTAAAAATTATAAAAAAAAAATACTATGATATGGGAAATCTTTTTATCTTTCCAATTAATATTTATAGTCAAAATTATGACTTGTATAACCCCATGTTAAAATTATTTTAGTAAAACAACACATGTTGGTGACATTTTAATTTTAACATTAAATAAAAAGTTATTAATGTCATTTTCCTACCAAAGTGGCTCCATGGGGTCCCCAAGTTTACCCATGTATTGTCTTGGTCGGCCATGACACATCCAATAAGGGTAGTACATGTTTCAATGTCATTTTATATTATTAAAACATTATTTTTACCTTAAACTACACTAATTACCTCTAATCACGATTAAAAACTTAAAAGTTACTATTCACCAAAAAATTATTTTAATCCCATTGAACCACATTTTACTTCCTAATGATAACCATGTATGTCGGATTTTTGAAATTCAAAACTCAGAGGTGGTAAAAATTCATTTAAACTAAAAATCAGTTTTTTAAGTACCACTTAGTGGTTTCACATTCATCAAAAATTGAAGTTTTTCAGAAAAATACCAAAACTTCACCCTAAGATATACTTGATATTCAGAATTCAAAAATGATGTCTATTTTAAAAAATTCAAAACATATAAGTTGCATTAAATAATTTCATAATTAATTCCCGTTGTCAAAACCAATAGTGTGTTTTTATGAAACAATATGTATCAAAAGATTGACACTAGTTTAAGTCCAATTTCAAAGTGAAATTAATTCAAATGACCACTATTGGATTAAATGGTAAAAATATATTATAATTTCACCTTAAAACCAATTAAAAATATAATATAATCATAAAAATAAATTATATTAACAAGAGGATTTGAATTAAAATACAACATTTTTCACTATTCATTAAAAAAAATGAACTTTATCGGAAAAATACCAAAAATTTACACAAAGTAAACTTTGAAGTCCCGATTATAAAAAAAGAATTTTATTTGGTCCAATATAATGTATAAGAGTGACCAAAATTATATTTAAAGAGGGTTCGCCATCAAAAGGTGATAGTTTGACCTTTTAATGAAAATTAGAGTATATATGCCTAAAATTGAATTCTTTTCGTATTTTAAGCCTTTATCCTTTATTGGATAAATGTAAAAACATTTAACAAACATATATAATAATAGTTTAGTTATTTCTATTCATTCCCGCCAATACAATGGCTACGTGTTAACTACCATTTAAAATAATATTATTATATTACTAGTGTGCAACGTAAGATTTCAAAGAAACTCTTTGTTGCGTATCGGGTACGCTATCGAACATAGAAACCCCTTTAAAGTAAAATTAATATTTAATTCGTAAATTTTAATAAATTTGAAAATGTTTTATTCTTTATTTACCTGGGATGTTACATTCTTCCCCCCTTTTGGGAATTGCGTCCTCACAATTTTATTCACTTATCAAAATAAGTGGGGGTATTTATCCCTCATAGCATTTTTAGATTCCTATGTTGCCTCTTCAACGATATGGTTTTTCCAAAAAACCTTTACTTAGTGAATTACCTTATTCCACAACACTTTCTCTCTATGGTCAAGAATCTGGACTGGTTGTTCTTTATTAGAGAGATTCTCTTCCAACTGAACTACCTCTGGGATCAAAACATGAGATGGATCTGGCATATACTTTCTCAACATTAAAACATGAAAAACATTATGTACCTGAGATAAAGTCAGAGGTAGTGCTACTCTATATGCAACTGATCCAACTTTCTCCAGAATTTCATCTGGTCCAATGAACCTTGGACTCAGCTTTCCTTTCTTATCGAATCGCATCACACTTTTCCATGGTGAAACTTTGAGAAAAACATGATCACCTACCTCGAAAGATAGATCCTTCCTCCGGTTATCTGCATAACCCTTCTGCCTGCTCTGAGATATTCTCATGTGTTTATGAATCAACTGAACTTTTTCTGCCATCTCTTCTACCAATTCTGGTCCCATCAACTTCCTTTCACCCACTTCATCCCAAAAAGCTAGAGTTCGACATTGTTTACCATATAATGCTTCAAACGGAGCCATCTGTACACTGGAATGAAAACTGTTATTATATGAAAATTCAACCAAAGAAAGTTGTTGGTCCCAACTTCCCTGATAATCCATCGAATAAGCATGTAGCATATCCTCCAAATTCTGAATTGTACGTTCTAACTACCCATATGATTGAGGACGAAAAGCTGTACTAAAATTTAATTCAGTACCCAATGACTTCTGAAGGCCCTTCCAAAAGTTAGAAGTAAACCTGGGATCACGATCAGAAACAATGGATAGGGGAACTCCATGCAACCTGACTATCTTTTTAAGATACAATCAAGAAATTTGATCTAGAGAGAAAGTATCTCGAATAGGAAGGAAATGAGCATATTTAGTCAAGCGATCAACAATAACCTGGATTGCATTATTACCTCGAGATGTCTTCGGTAATCCCACAACAAAGTCCATGGATATATTTTCCCATTTCCACTCTGGCACTGTTAAAGGCTGAAGAATCCCTTTCAGTAACTTCCGCTCTTCTTTAACCTGATGGCAAGTCAAACACTTCACAGTAAAATCAGCAATATCTCTTTTCATTCCATCCCACTAGTAATACTCCCACAAATCTCTGTACATCTTAGTACTGCCAGGATGAACTGAAAACAGGGAACTATGATCCTCACATAACAACTCATTATTCAACTTTGAATCACCAGGCACACATAATCTCTTCTAAAACCTCAAAACACAATCATTATCAATATTAAATTTAGGAAAATTACCCTTCTGAACCAGCTCTACTTTTCCTGCAACCCAATGTCTTTCTTCTGCGCTTGCTTAATTATGTCTGATAAAGATGATCTCACTGATACCTGAAATAAAACAGAAGAACTTCTTGCACCAACAACTTCTATGCCAAATTTCATCAAATCAAAAACCAAAGGATCTCGTTCCAAATGTAGTATGGTTAATGAAGCATTATTTTTTCGACTCAAAGCATCAGCCACTTTATTTGCTTTTCCCGGATGGTAATGAATTGTACAATAATAATCCTTGATTAATTCTAGCTATCTCCTCTGTCTCATGTTCAATTCTTTCTAAGTGAATACATACTTTAAACTTTTGTGATCAGTATATATTTCACACTTTACTCCATAAAAATGATGCCTCCAAATTTGTAGAGAAAAAACAACAGAAGCTAATTCCAAGTCATGTGTAGGGTAATTTACCTCCTGAGTTTTCAACTGACATTAAGCATATACAATTACCTGATCATTCTGCATAAGGAAAAAACCAAGTCCCTTCAACGAAGCATCACTATATATAACAAACTCACCATTCCTGTAAGGAAGTGCCAAAACTGGATCATTCACCAATCTTTTTTTCAACTCCTGAAAACAATCATCACATTCTTTTGTCTAGATAAATTTAACACCCTTTGGAGATAGCTTAGTCATTGGACTAGATAACCGTGAAAAAGTTTCAACAAACCTTTGGTAGTAACCTGCCAAACCAAGAAAACTACGGATCTCGGTTACATTTGTGGGTCTTGGCCATTCTTCAACAACTTTTGTTTTAGCAGGATCAACAATTGTTCCATTTTTTGAAACAATGTGACCAAGGAAATAAATTTGTTGTAACCAAAACTCACACTTTCTGAATTTTCCATACAGTTTATTTTCTTTTAAGGTTTGAAAGATAACCCTTAAATGACTTTCATGATCCTCTTTACTTTTAGAAAACACCAAAATATCATCAATGAAAACAACCACAAACTTATCCAAGAACTCATGGAAAATTATATTCATAAGGTCCATGAATACAGCAGGTGAATTGGTTAACCCAAAAGGCATAACTACAAATTCATAATGGCCATATCTAGTACGAAACACAGTCTTCAGAACATCTGATTCTTTTACTTTCAACTGATGGTACCCCGACCTCAAGTCAATATTTGAAAAATACTGAGCTCCCAGGAGCTGATCAAACAAATCATCGATATGAGGCAAAGGATACTTGTTCTTAATAGTGATATTATTCAAGGCTCTATAATCAATGAAAAATATCATTGAACCATATTTCTTTTTAACAAACAAGACAGTAGAACCCCATTTCGATGTTCTAGGTCGAATGAAACCTTTATCTAATAACTCCTGCAAGTGCTTCTTTAACTCTAAAATTTCAACTTGAGCCATTCGGTAATGGGGTTTTGAAATTGTCTTAGAATCAAGAACTAATTCAACAGTAAATTCAACTTCCCGATCATGAATAATACCAAGAAACTCATCAGGAAAAACATCAAGATACTCATTTACCACAGGCACATCATTAATCTGAACAGTTCCTTTATTTTCTACAATATGTTCAAGATAACATTCATTTCCATCGTTTACTAGTTTCTCAACTTCCTGATATGTTATCAAAAGCAAGGGTTCATTCTTGTACACAAACTGAAAATCCTTCTGAAAAGAAACCATTTTAGCTCTGTAGTCAATCTTAGCATGATAAACAGAAAGCCAATCCATGCCCAAAATAACATCAAACTCTACTATAGGCAAAACAATAAGGTTTACAGGTAGATTCTTTCCACACACATGGATAGGATGGTTCTTATAATTTCTTTTTGTCTCAGTGTTCCCTCCAGGTTTTTTACCATAAGTTCAGGTTTCATATCTTGATATGGAATTTCCAATTTACTAGAAAACTTCTCAGAAATGAAAGAATGTGTAGATCCTGAATCAAACAACACATTGGAATAATCTGAACAAACAAACATTGTACCTGATACTACTTCCTTTGATGGCCCAACATCTGCTGAAGCAGTTGCAAAGGATTTCACCACCCCTTTCTACTTGTAGTCTGGCTGTTTCCCCCAGTTGAGTTCTTCGTTAGAAACTCATTTTCATAATGACCCATTTCATTACACTTGAAACATCTTACCACTGGCTTTTCATTGCCTGCTTGATCATCTTCCTTACAGCTATGAGAAATATGACCCGACTTACCACACTAAAAGCACTTTCCAGACTTGGATAAACATTCTCTAGGATGCATTTTACCACACCTCTCATAGGATGGATATTTGGTTTTCTTACCTCCTTGTTTCTTTGATGAATTCTTCCCCTTTGCCTTCCAACTGGACCTCTTATTCTGTTGTTTGTCAAAGAACACCTGATCCTCGGAAAACTCCATTTCCACCTTCTCTGCACATCGAACAAGTTTTTCATAACTTTTGAACTCATGAGAAGCTAAAGCCCTTCGATACTTTGGCTTTAACCCTGAGTAAAAATGGTTTATTTTATTATCAAGATCTCGTATGAAGTTTGGAGCAAACCTTTCCAGTCGAGTGAACTTTTCTTCATAAGCAGCCACCAAGTCATCCTCCTGCCTCAATTCTAGGAATTTATTTTCCATCCTAAGACGAACCACCTTACGAAAATATTTCTCAAGAAACATACCTTTGAATTCTTCCTAGTAAAGATCATCAATCTCATCACTATCCCTGATATTTTTCATCATCGACCACCACTGATCTGCTTCAACTTCAAAATGGTAAATAGCAAGACTAACCTTTCGATGTTCTGAACACCCCATGACATCAAAAATCTTCTCCATTTCCTTAATCCACCCTTCAGCTAGCACAGGGTCAGATGATCCTCTGAATGATGGGGGATGTTGCCTCATGAAATGTTTCACCACTAACATGTTCATCTGTGGTTGATCTAGCTGATCTCGTGCATGGATACCACCACCATTTATAGCCTGAGTCAACTGTGCCATTACTGCAACAAACTATTCAGTTCCTATTCTGACCATCTCAGGTTGCTGATTTGGAAGGTTTTCTTCCTCCTGATGTCATCCCAACATATCTGCCTTTTTTCCTCTGTGGAAAACCATTCTAAACACAGAAATATCTTAGGCGAAGCAACATGGTAATCTTTAAATGCTATATCATTTCAATCATACCATAAATTAATTTATAATTTAACAATTTTCTAACTCCTAAAGTTGTCTAAACCGACCTCTGATACCAACTATAAGGCCCCGGCCTTAAACCTTACTTAATATTGAATTAAATGAATAATTCACATTGAGGATCTTTTCAGGTTTAGAGTTTTGGAGAATTAGGACATAACTATTACATCTCAAAAGATTACAAAGTAGACACTTCTACTAAGTTTCCATAAAATAAAAACTCTTAAAAAGAAACATGTCTACTTCCATGTTTTAGATAGCATGACTATTCCTTGATCCCATCCTTGACCCTATTCTACCTTAATTCCTGTGAAAAACATTTCAAACACTTGGGGTGAGCATAAAAATCTCATTAAGGGTTACACAAAGAAGGAAAACTGTTAGTTTTTCAAAACAACCAGTAAACCAAGAATACTTTATCAAAGTAATACTTTCCACCTTTATGAAGAAGAAAGCACTCTTCATTGAATAAAAGATCATTACTTACCCTTTTGTAACCAAAATATTACCATAAAACCCATATAAAGAACACATAACATATAAAGGTAACTTGGGACATAAACATACAGAAGTGGAATAACCATACGGTCGACTTCCACACATATCACTTAATGAAATAGCCATACGGCCGACTTCCACACCCAATGCATTGGAGGTTATAATGTAACCACCCATCCTGGTATTCACAGAACCACTCGTCATATGGTTTATCACGTAACCACCCGTCAAATGTCCAAGTACCATTATAAAATCATAAGACATAAAACAAATATAATGTAAAGAAAACATTTCGACACTTTGATCACAATATATCACTTAAATATATTGACATAAAAAATCCATTATAAAAACCATTTTCAATACCAAAATGCATAAAAGAGTATTTGGTATTTATTTCATTTTAAAAACATTACATCTTGTTGAGGAAGCCAAAGACCAAATAATACTCGCGGCGGCGGAAAAGGTTGTTGTCACCACGTACGTTAAAAGAAACATTCCTTTTTTTCATTTAGTAAAACGCTTCGTAGAAAAATATTCCTTTTTTATAAAATTAAAATTCAAAGGGGTTTATACATCGTATAAAATAAAGCCTTGTATTAGAACAAAATAGGCCTCAATGAATGGATATTGAGACGAAGTCCCTTACCTCGTGTCCGACGTGACTCGATTGCTATTTAATCTCCTGAATAATAAACTAAAGTTAATTTCTACTTGGTTAAGAACATTTTTCAAGTTTATTATCCCTTTTATATAACTTATTTCCATGTTATAAACGTTATGTAATCATTTAATTTCATAAAGTTCGTTTTGTCGATATTTGGTATTTAAGTCAAAAATGGACTTCTTACAATTACATGTTGTTTATGTGGTCAAAGTTTCATTATATCCATAATTATATTCAGGATTTTTATATCATATATATCATATATATCCAGCATATACATGTATTTATAATAATATATAACAATTAGAGGTAAGAAATGAAATGCACCATTCATGGAGACGGTAAGCCGTACGTACGCATGAACGCTACTTTCATTTCTATTTCATATTTAATGGATTGAAATAATAATGATATAAGGGTATATTATAATTCCAGTATAAAATAATATATAATAACATTAACTCCATCATTTATACATCCCACATATGGCATTAACGAATCAAATCACTTTGAGGGGGCGGTAGTCCGCACTTCCTAAAATGAAATTATCATGTTTACCCACAATGGAAACCATAAAGGTATGCCACAAATGAAAAATACAGAAGCATAAGAAAAACATAAATATAATATATATATCTTATATAAATAGAGTTACATATTAATGTCCACCATGAAAGGTGTTAAAAGAAGATTGAACAATCATCGTTTCGTGAGGCAGAAAATCGCCAACCACAGAAACAGTATGTTCTTTAACCATTAGATGAAGGTGTGTGTAGGTTTAGCTTTAATCCTTCTGATAAAAACATCCTATTATATTGAATATACTGGTGTAGTTATAAAATAAAGGAATAAAAATATTTTAGTGGGTTGTAGAAGCAAAATAAAACATAAGAACACAAGAGAAGACACTACCTTTAAATCGGGTAACTCTTTTTGATTTGAGCTCAAAAGCTTCCTTGGAAAGAATTCTGCCCAAAGTGAGGCTTCTAGGAGTAAGAGAGAGATTTTGAGAGACGAAATGGGCAGGGGTTGGCTGATCCAAAGGCTTGAGAGGTGTGGGTAAGGTGGTAGAGGTGGGGGCCTTTTATAAGAGGAGAGGAGGGGCACTCTTGGAAAGTTATAAAAGGTTACTTTATTATAAAATGAGTTTCGGTTTTTAAAGGTCCTACAATTATATATTTCAAATAAAAGGTGATAGGAGTTCTAAATACACCCATCCAATAGGTTTTTGAAAAGTGTTGGTATTATATTTTACATTATCTTTTTATTTTATTTAAATCATTAAATAATGAGGTAATCGTTGCATCATCATGGTGTCCTAAATAATTTAATTTATTTAATTTCTAAAAATTATAAAAAAAATAATATTAAGTTGGAAATAGTTTTATATTTACAATTAATATTTATAGTCAAAATTATTAATTTTATAACCCCATTTAAAAAATGTTTTAGTAAAACAACATATGTTTGTGACATTTTAATTTTAACATTAAATAAAAAGTTATTAATGTCATTTTCCTACCAAAGTGGATCCATGGGGTCCCCAAGTTGACCCATGGATTTTATAGGTCATCCATGACACATACAATAAGGGTAGGACATGTGTCAAGGTTAAATCATATTATTAAAACATTATTTTTACCTTAAACTACACTAATTACCTCTTATCGCGATTAAAAACTTAAAAGTTACTATTCACAAAAAAAATTATTTTCATCCCATTGAACCACATTTTACTTCCTAATGACAACCATGTATTTCAGATTTTTGAAATTCAAAACACATAGGTGGTAAATTTTCATTTAAACCAAAAATCAGTTTTTTAAGTACCACTTACTGGTTTCACTATTCATCAAAAAATGAAGTTTTTCATAAAAATACCAAAAATTCACCCTAAGCTATACTTGATATTCCAAGTTCAAAAATGATGTATATTTCAAAAAAATTCAAAACATATAAGTTGCATTAATTAATTTGATAATTAATTCCCGCTGTCAAAACAAATAGCGTGTTTTTATGAAACAATATGTATCAAAAGATTGACACTAGTTTAAGTCCAATTTCAAAGTGAAATTAATTCCAACGACCACTATTGGATTAAATGGTAAAAATATATTCTAATTTCACTTTAAAACCAATTAAAAAGATAATCTAATCATATAAATAAATTAGATTGAAAATAGGTTTTGAATTAAAATACAACAATTTTCACTATTCATTAAAAAAATGAACTTTTTCGGAAAAATACCAAAATATTTACACAAAGTAAATTTTGATGTCCCGATTCTAAAGAAGAATTTTATTTGGTTCAATATAAGTTATAAGAGTGACCAAAACTATATTTAATGAGGGTTCGCCATCAAAAGGTGATAGTTTGACCTTTTAGTTAAAATTAGAGTATATATGCCTAAAATTGAATTCTTTTTGTATTTTAAGCCTTTATCCTGTATTGGATGAATGTAAAAACATTTAAAAAACATATATAATCATATTTTAGTTATTTCTATTCATTCCTGCCAATACAACGGCTACGTGTTAACTACTATTTAAAATAATATTATTATATTACTAGTGTGCAACGTAAGATTTCAAAGAAAATCTTTGTTGCATATCGTGTACGCTATCGAACATAGAAACCCCTTTAAAGTAAAATTAATATTTAATTCATAAATATTAATAAATATGAAAATGTTTTATTCTTTATTTACCTGGGATGTTACATCTAGGGTCCCTATATCTATCAAACACCTATAGGGCCTCTCCCGTATTTGGTGATATTTGACCTCTATGCACTCACCATCCGCATATGGTGTGGCTATTGAGATACTTCAAAGGAAATAAAAAGTGTTGGGTCTGAAATTGAATTTATTTAGAAGTTTTTTCTTTAATACTATTTTCCATTAAATTGTTCAAGCGCTTTCTTTACTTTAATATAAGCTTGAAAATTTATTTTTCATTATAACATTTAGAGCATGTAATATCCTTTGGTTGGAATCCTACTGGTCAATATTTCAAACCCTTATTACACCTTTGGGTGTAAGAAGACTTGGTTATGTTTGATGCAGGTAAAAGTAAAGTCCTTGGTGAAATTGGATCGAGATTCTAGTGATCTTATTGGGTGGTGTTGTTGAGATGGCTTAAGGGAGATACTCCCCTTGCTTGTGGTGGTTTTTGGATCTTGGGTTTTGGTTCTTTTTTATAGTATCCCTCTTTTTGGATTTTTTATAAAACTTGAAAAATTAAATTTGAAACCTGGTAAAGGATCATTTGGTTGTGGCGTTCCAGTTTTGGTTTATTTTTTGGGGTTGTTTATTTATGTTGTATCTTCGAGTAAAAACCATTCCCACTTACTTTTATGGATACTCGGGAACTTGAGTCAAACCATGTGGATTGGGAACACCCATTGGGCCTTCCTTTGGACCAGGTCGGGTGTTGGGTTGGATGGTGACCCATCTTGATTCATGAAATTAACTTATTAATACCACTTGTGTGTAATATAAACTCTCTTCCTCATTCTAATTTTGTTTGATATCACAAAAAGGGTGAGAAGGAAATGAAAATAAATAAAAAAATTCAACTTGTCTCATATTTTAAAAAAGGAAGACGGAAAAGAAATATTTTTTTGAGAAGGAAAAGAAAAGGAGAAGGAGAAAAAAAACTTCATTATTTATGAAATTTTAAATCTCAATGCATGAAATTTTTGTTTTTCATCTTATGGCCTTTGTGATCATCAAAAAGGTAGAGATTTTTCAAAGTATGTTTTTCCAATATATCTTCATGTTATGTGTTTCTATGACACAAAAAATCCCTACTTTTATTCTAACATGTTTATATCAAGTGTTTCAAATCATGTTTAACTTATGTTGTGTGTCCAAGTATCTATCTTACAATATGAAATAATTTTATCTTATAAGAACTGAAGAATATATTCATTTTATTAAAATTAGAAAGTGTCACATAAGACTTTATCTTATGAAGTTTCACTAAGTTTCTCAAGAAAAATTCTCTAGTTATAATAAGATTGTAAAATAAAATTTCATAGACAGAAGAAATTGAATAAAATAAATGTTACAACAAAGTATCATGTTATCTTACACTAGAGAATTATCATATGTTTCAATGAATTTAGTTAATTTTATGAGGATGATTTGATTTATCTTATAAATGTTATTTTTTTCCTTTGATATCTTACAAAGACCTAGCATTGAATAATGTCATGCTTACTTTGTTAATATCTCAATAATTCACTTCATGCCTTTAGAGCACATCAAAAGGAGATTATCCATTTAAGGAAAGATTGGTTTGCACAATAATTTCCATGAATAAGAAAAACTGATGATTGAGAAGATCTCTTCCATCACTACTGCAAAAGAAATTCCCATATTTGGAAGGCATGGCTACATATCCTAAATAACATGTATTATCCATGGCATTGCACAAGTATGCTTGACCGTTAGAGTTTTCTGGTGCTCAAGTTTAAACATCATATAAAAATATAGGTTATCCTCTACAACAATATGACGATGAAGAGGAAGAATAATATCTAATAACTTTTTGAATATCATAAAAATAAAATGGTTGGAGACCTATAAATTGTAAATAAAGAAATTTTTTGATGATTTTATTATTAGTTTTATCAGTTGACCTGAATATCATCTCTATATACACTTTGAAGTCTATCATTATCTTATGAATAATATTCATTTATTGTCAATTGTGGATTGAAACTCTGTACATTAAATATTTCTCTCAAGGTTTCTGTTTATTATATCATGTTTTAACTTAGTGTAAGAGTGTGTTTAATAGTAAGGATATGTATTGTAAATGGATATCCTGGTTGAAATCTCTTAAAACGTTTTATTAAGTTACATCTGCTTGTACTTAGCTGGGGGACCTAGGTAAAAGATATACTATAGTGAAAAATACCAAACTCCTGGAGAACAGTGTTGGTAGAGTGGACTAGCATATTTATGTTCTCAAAACCACTATAAATCTCTATGTTCAATTTAATTTTGGCATTTTTTCATATTTACACTACATATATTCTTAAAGAAAGAATTGAACCTACATACTTTGAAGAGGGTTGTCCAATATTCTTAAAAATTTTAAGAACTCAATTCACCCCCTCTTGAGTTATTTAGCCAGTAGTTATCTTGGAAAATATGATTTTTTGGACAAAGGGATCATATTAAATTGAATTATTTAATATGATTAAGCTGGTGTACACTAGTATAGATATACATGTGTTTGATGGAGATCATGTCAGGTTCTTTTATATCTTGAGTAGCAATTATGTTTTTCTAAAGGTTGTTATTTTCTTATATTAATGAATTTAAGAATTTTATTTGATTTTAATACTAAAAAGGCTCAAGGGTTCAAACTTTTTGGTTGGATAAATGGGTATGGTTATTACCTCAGAGAGATTCTCTAAAAAATGTTTTAGATTTTATCAAAAATGTGTTTTGGATGGGTATTCATGAGACATTTCATGTGATATGATACATAATGAATTTAATGTTAGAATTGCAAAAGTTTTTTGTAATATATCCAAAATATTTTTGGATATGGTTTCATAAGTTATTTTATATGACATAATATAAGGTGAAATGGCATAAACTCTATGATACTTTAGCCAAAGTGTTTGATTTTTGGAGACATTCCATAAATTCTTATACATATAATGTGTACTTTGGTATATCATATGGTAAAATATATTTGTATTGTAAGAAATGATATTGGATATCATTGTACTATCTTTTATAGTTATAGTGTATGATATGGTTAGATTATATGGATATGGTATGGAATAATTGTATAATATGATTAAAATGGTTTCTTATGATCATAAGAAAAATTTACATTAAATTATAATGTTCTATAAATATTCCACGTAATCTATCATTATGTTCATTTTTTTATAATATAAAATTATTTTGAGAATAATATAATTCAAGAGTTAAAAAGGGTTTGTAACCACATTCATAAATCATACATTTCATAATGTATTAGTTAATTCAAAATCACACAAAGAGAATCCTAGATGGGAAATATAAGGAGGCAGTCTCCATGAGATGTTGTTTGATCAATCAAGTCTTCATAAACCTCCTATGATTTTCACAATTCTAACTGCTGATACTTCCTTTACATTATGACATACTATCATATCATGTAATAGATTAGAATCCCACCTTAGAATTAGGTAATTTTGTCCAAATCATGGAAACACCATGGAGGAGGGAGTTTGATGGTTGTCTCTTTGAGATCTTCTTCAAGAATATGAATGATAATAGTATCAGTATATCTTTGTTGAAAGGTGTAAATTATTTATTTTACATTTTCCTAGTTTTGGGTTTCATGCATAAATATATTGAGATTTGAGGTTTATAATTACTTTGGTTTCATTGGTTAAGTGTTAATAAATCCTTAGAAACCCATTAATATTATCCCAAAAGTATCAAAATTTACTATAATTGGTCACTACACCAATCCTTTTCTTGAAACTCATACCTGATCATCCAAACAAATTTTAATCTCATAATGCATAGTTTTTAGCTACTTAATTTACTGAATCTACATGATCATCAAAAATTGATACCCAAATCTAGAAATTCCTTACTTACCAAACACATCCAGGTTTTTTTTCATCTAATAACTGACACCAAACCTGAACCTCTTGTGGCTTGGGTGTATTGAAGATGTTACCCCCAACATCCATCAAAATTTCCCCTAGAAAAGGTTTATACCCATAATCATCTGATTTAACACTTACTAATATAAAATTCCTATTATCATCAATCCATGAGATTCATCCTTATATTAATACATCCTCAGACAAATGTCAATGGTCATGAGCTTTAGTCATTATACCCCAATAAACCTACCTGTGAGCCTTGCTCTAGGGTTCACACTACCATGGTTCCAAGGACCAGCATTTTCTAAATCACCACATCGATTCATCACCATGACACCTAGTATCAATAAATATCCCTCAAGGTTTATAAAATCTCCGACTACCATATGACTCAATCATTAAAAATTGTAATATACTCAACAAGATCCCATTAGAAACATCACTATTTTATCTAGTGCCTAACTCACCAAAGTTAAGACACTCTCCCCAACCCATCGATCATCCACTATATTTCACATATATCCACTAGTCATGACTCATCACCTGTATGAGATAATTGTATCAATATACTGACGCATGCCTATCATAGGGCGTGGAAAACAATTATTTCCTAAGTTAAAATGTAGTAATGTGGTTGACCTAGGATGTCTCCTGAAGAAGAGTGCACAAAAAATGGGTTGTCACTTTAAAACGGGGGTAAAAATGTTGTGAATGGAAATTTGAAATTCAAATGATTGAAAAACAATGAAATTTAAATGGGTGATTAGGTCGGGGTCGGTTTCCTAATTATAATGCTATCCTTGTTCGATTTAATTCAATCCTCTTCTTCTTAGTTTATTAAAGTGAGTTTCCACAATCGTTTCCTCTCACTTCCTTGGTGAAATTATTATTGTGAGAGAAAACCTTACCAAGATCTTGGTTTGGTCAACTCTCCTTCCATGTGTAAAATAGTTGTATTGAATATCATTAATTGAAATGGGAAATTCCCGATCGGGATTTGTTTATCCCAAACAATCAAGAACATTAACTACACCTTTTACACGTACTGACGATCGTTGAGTACTTCACCACTAATTCCTGGTTTATTCCATCGTATATAAACCAGAAATTAGTGGAGGGAGATATTGATTATTTTACCAAGGGAAAAATAAATAACGGAATTAATATTCAAGAACGATCGAACATTATAATAAAATCTGCTATAAGAAATTTAAAACAACTTTGAAGAAGAAAGAAATTTATTCAATTGCGTCCAAGAACTCAAGCATTACAATCTAGAAAACCAACCCTTCTCCAATCACTCCAAAAGTTTACCCCACCATGGTAAGGGTAATCGAGTTGAATGGGGAAGAAGAAGGCATTAAAAAACTATAAAAAATAAAATAAATAAAAGAGAAAGCTGAAAAGTTCTCCTTCTTGGTGTCCCAGAAGGAATGGGATGGAAAATGGATGCTTTGAGAGGGTGGAGCTCTCCTCCTTTTATAGCTAGAATGCTTCCCCCGAACGTCGACGCGTTTTAGACCCATTAAATGACTTCTTCACGAGTTGAGCCCTTCTTGAATATTGTTTATAATTCCATTGGTCGTGTCCCCTAAAAATATCAGCGGATTTGGACATAAATGACGAGAGTTATGGCCGTCTTACTATGAGAATTTATTCTATCTAGTCAGACTCTCCAAAATGCAATCCTCCGGATTAGGGTGATTTAATGACCCAAAAAACAGTCAATTCACTCGGTTATTCCTTCATAAAAGATAATCCAAAACTCCTTGCGCGTCCACCCACCAAATTTCACAAGCGTTTCGCCCATAGTGGATGAGTTATGGATCCCACATCAAAACTAGGCAGAACTGAAAACAGTTTTCTTGATCCAACTTGTGAGCTTCTTTTGAGCTTCCATATGGCCGATTCAAATTTTAGTCCAAAACTAGTAAATGAATCCCTGGATGTGTAGAATCTTTAAAAGAAAGAATTTTTCAATTTGGATTATTGTAGATAATGTTATGGCCAAACTACCGAAATATTTTAAAACTTTTAAAAATCCAAAAATGGCCAATGTTTACTATTCAGCTCAAAATAACACCATTATCATAAAAATGAAACAATTCATCTTAGAGGAACATTTTTGTGGATTTAAAACAATGATATTCAATATAAATTAATTGAAAATATTTTCTCTATCAATTCCCCCACACTTAGCACTTGGACTCCTGGACAAGTAAAAATCAAATCAAATCGAATCCAAAACACATATCAATGAGATCAATCAAATCAATTTCAAGAAACAAAAAGATATAATGGCTCATCAAAAACTGTTATTTCAAGTTCTCCATTTAATATTTTAATATATTTCCAATTCATTTCTTATCCCATTCACACAAAACACCTACCTCACATGAATTTTCTCTCATCTCACAAATGTAAAGGTTGAACAAGGCTTTTCTCATCCAAACTCACACAAGAGTCACCATAGGTTTGATAAATTCCTACTTCTCCACCTGATGTGAGTCAAGGACATGTGTTTCTCATAGGGACTTTTCAGGGTTGTTCTATGGCTTTTGGTTGGTAAGATTTAGTTGTTAAAAGTTCTGAGGCCGAAAAAGGAAGGCTTGGCTCTTATTGAAGCAAAATTGAAAGATTCTAATTTTCACTCAAATATGGTCTCCTTCACTTCCCCTTTGTTGAAAATAGGCTCCATCATCATTCAATCATCTCAGCAACAAACATTTAAAACTTTTCAAACATGATTTTTTTAAAGCTCCAGATAGGCACAGCTTTCTTTTTACATTGGAAGCTCCAGAAAGGCAAAGCTTATCTTTTCATAAAAGCTCCAGAAAAGGCACAGCTTTCAACATAATAATTTTTAAGCATCACACACATCTCTTCCACAATTTATTTTCCACCCAAAGTATAACCAAATGAGGTAGTACACCACAAAACATCTTCCCCCACACTTAAGTTCAACTAGATCATGCAATTTTACTCCAAGAGCAGGTATGATAGGGGAAATTGGCTTGTAATGTGGCTAACCAAACAGGAAATTCATGGCTACTAGGGGCTAAAATGAAGGATAAATGTAAAGGTGGGCCATAATGAAAAGGATTATTTTTAAAATGGGGCTTCAAACAAAATAAATTTCTCAATCATTTAAAACACACGTACCCCATCCCTCAAGGTTTGAAAGAATTAAATCAAATTCTGGTTAAAGCAAGCATGGTCTGGTTCTCTCAAGAAATGAGGTGAATGAAAAGATGGTTTAGAATCCTCACAGGAAAGTTATTTCAAAGATATAGACAGTGAAATATGGCATGAGATTCAAAAATCAGTGTACTTTTCAGGAAATTCCAAAAAATTGAACTTGAAACAAATTCATTTCAGCATTCATTTAAGCTCGGTTTCATGAAATAGATTGGTTCACTCATTGACATGGGATTCAAAAATTGTATTGATAATCTTTTCAGCTCAAAAGTTTCATAAACACACCAAAAATTGAAAAATAAACACACAAAAATTTGAAAACAAATAATTTTTTTATTTTTTTTATTTTTGAAAACAAACATCAAATAAAAATCCTATACTACAAAGGTTCCCTCCCCCACACTTAAATGATGCAGTGTCCTCGATGCATTTAAGTTGATTTAAAATTTATTATAATTTTAAAATGAATAACAACATCAAGCAAGTGTGAAGGAGAGGTACAACCTGGCTTATTGGCAATGCAACGTTGATTTTGACTTATAAGTGTTGCTCTTTGAAACCCTAAAAAAAATAAAAAAACATAACATAAGAAATTTTTTAAAAGAGATGAAAATAGAAATTGAATAAGAAAAAAAAGGATAAATCTTGGTTTAATCCCCCAAGTGGGCCCTGGGTTTTGACTGCCTCCAGAGGGGCAGTTCTAATAAGTTATCCCCAATCTGATGGTGGGTGAGGTTTCTTGCTCATGAACCAACAAAAACTTTTCTTTCCAGGATGAACTTATTCCTTTTTCTTGAGGACTCCATCGATAAAATTTACCAAGTCCACCCTCATTATAATGAGATAAAACATGCGTGGTGGGGTTAGGACAATGAATGAGTCCTCCTATTTCTTGGGTTCCGCATGAACAACATCTTCTTTATTATCCAGTGGTTGCTGAAGGTATGATAAATATGGGGAAAAATACAAGGGAATGTCTGAGTTTAATTCTATTTGAAAAAAATTAAAGCATGAAGAATCAATATCAAATTCTTCCCTTTCAAAGTAAGTAGCTTGTGTCTCATTTTCCTCCAGAAAATCCACTTTGATCTTCTCATGTTCTCCCTCCATTATTTGTTCAATAGGTTTGGGGAGCTCTAGATGTTCCTCCATGGATGACTTTTTTTCATCTTCTTCCACCAAGGAAATACATGTGTTGGATGAATCTGAAAATTTAAAAGAAGGGGAGTTAATACTCAATTTAGTTTCAAAAAAATCACAAGACAGTGAGTTTATGAAAAGATTAACTCCCTTAGATTGTTTGGATTCAATTGCTTCTTCAATGAGAGGTGGCTCTTGGAGTTGAATTTCCCTAGATAGAGGTAGGTAGTCAAACTCCTCTATCCTCTCTTCAAATTCCACTGCTTGGTTGGTTTCTTCCTTCAATGTTGCTGAATCATCAATATTATGAGGAATAGTTGGATCAAGAAGTTCCTCACACTTATTCCAGAAGTTATCCAGATCTTTTTGATCTCCCATATGCATTTCAATAGCTAAATATTCTTCATAAATCTCCTCCAAAATTGATTGATCTAGGCTCAATGGATCTTCTTTTAATTTCATCAAGGCTTTCATGGGTTCTTCAACTTGAAGGATTTTTGGGGCTACTTCTTCCATCAATTTTTCTGGTTCTGGTTCTTGTTCGGGCTCCATTTCTTGATCCTGGGATACATGTACTTGTTCCGCAATCCACTGTATTTAGGTCTCTAGGTTTTGAACTGTTTGACTAATTCTTTCAAATTGGGATTCAATATCCTTGTGAACTTCTTCTTCTTGGTGTTGTACTTTGATTATGTCTTGATAAAATTCCGGAAAATACTCCTGAAGTTCAATTAATTCTCTGGGAAATCCCTCCAACACTGGCTATTCAAGGTTCTCTTTAAGGTTTTCAATGAGATCCTTGAATTCATCCTCTGTGATGATTTGGATTCGAGCTCCCCGAATTTGTTTATCCAAGAAATAAACTTTTTAATCTATAAACCAAGGTGATTCAATAATTGGTTCTCTCACTGGTGGGTAATTGTTCCATGAATTAAAGAAATAATCATTTGAAAACAACATGGGAAAATATTTTTTTTTAAATTGAAAAAGTCAAATATTTACAATTACTTTGTGGCACTACCTCCCCGGCAACGACGCCAAGTTTGACGCATGCCTGTCGTAGGGCGTGGCAAAACAATTATTTCCTAAGTTAAAATGTAGTAATGTGGTTGACCTAGGATGTCTCCCGAAGAGGAGTTCACACAAAATGGGTTGTCACTTTAAAATGGGGGTAAAAATGTTGTGAACGGAAATTTGAAATTCAAATGATTGAAAAAAATGAAATTTAAAAGGGTGATTAGTTCGGGGTAAATTTACAAATTATAATGTTATCCTTGTTCAATTTAATTCAAACCTCTTCTTCTTAGTTGATTAAAGTGAGTTTCCACAATCGTTTCCTCTCACTTCCTTGGTGAAATTATTATTGTGAGAAAAAACCTTACCGAGATCTTGGTTTGGTCAACTCTCATTCCATGTGTAAAATAGTTGTATTGAATATCCTTAATTGAAATGGGAAATTCCCGATTGGGTTTTGTTTATCCCAAACAATCAAGAACATTCACTACACCTTTTACACGTACTGACGATCGTCGAGTACTTCACCACTAATTCCTGGTTTATTCCATCGTATATAAACCAAAAATTAGTGGAGGGAGATATTGATTATTTTACCAAGACAAAAATAAATAATGGAATTAATATTCAAGAACGATCAAAATTGAAAATAAAATCCTCTATAATAAATTGAAAACAACTTTGAAGAAGAAATAAATTTATTCAATTGCGTCCAAGAACTCAATCATTACAATGTAGAAAACCAACCCTTCTCCAATCACTCCAAAAGTTTACCCCACCATTGTAAGGGTAATCGAGTTGAATGGGGAAGAAGAAGGAATTAAAAAACTATAAAAAATAAAATAAATAAAAGAGAAATCTGAAAATTTCTCTTTCTTGGTGTCCCAGAAGGAATGGGATGGAGAATGGATGCTTTGAGAGGGTGGAGCTCTCCTCCTTTTATAGCCAGAATGTTTCCCCCGAATTTAGACGCGTTTTAGACCCATTAAATGACTTCTTAACGCGTTGAGCTCTTCTTGAATGTTGTTTATAATTCCCTTGGTCGTGTCCCCTCAAAATCTCAGCGGAGTTGGACAATAATTCCGAGCGTTATGACCATTTTACTATGATAACTTATTCTGTCCAGTCAGACTCTCCAAAACGCAATCCTCCTAATTAGGGTGATTTAATGACCCAATAAACGGACAATTCACTCAGTTATTCCTTCATAAAGGATACTGCAAAACCCCTTGCGTGTCCACCCACCGAATTTCACAAGCTTTGGGCCCACAGTGAATGAGTTATGAATCCCACATCAAAACTAGGAAGAACTGAAAACAGTTTTCTTGAGCCAACTTGTGAGCTTATTTTGAGCTTCCCTATGGCCGATTCATATTTTAGTCCAAAAATAGTAAATGAAGCCCCGGATGTGTAGAATCTGGAAAAGAAAGAATTTTGCAATTTGGATTAGTGTAGATAATGTTATGGCCAAACTACAGAAATATTTTAAAACTTTTAAAAATCCTAAAATGGCCAATTTTTACTATTCAGCTCAAAATAACACCATTATCATAAAAATTAAACAATTCATCTTAGAGGAACAATTTTGTGGATTTAAAACAATTATATTCAATATAAATTAATTGAAAATATTTTCTCTATCATATACCTATGATTTCTATAATTGCATGATCATTTCATCATCGCACTATAGAGGTCTTACCTTATGCATTGGTCACGCCTCATTTTTATAATTCCCATTGGTCAATCCACGCTTTCTCATTCCCATAATATTATTCGACTAACTAGTGTACCATAATTAATCACCAGGATAACTCTTTTAGACATTTCCCTATCAAATCAAGGTGTTTCACACTTTTACAAGGATTATCACATACTGAATCATGCTTTATGTGTGATCAATCATTAAATTTCATTTAAATTCACCTTGCTCTAGGAATTCAAGGAACTAAGGATCCTAAAACTTCATTATGATATATAGGAATTATTCTAGGTCTTACACCCCATACTGTTCTCAAGAAACTAAACACTCACCCCAACTAAGCCTAATCCACACACAAGAAGGCTTGCATGAAACCATCATTCATAAAAAAATTATCATGAACTAATCCTTGGATTCATATGACACTCATGTCTAATATCACTACCTCATAAATTTTCCAAAATATTCTCAACAGTGCATCCCACATGCCACCAAAAGCTAGGCATGCCCTTCTAATCTTTAAGCAAAACATCTAAGGTTGAGCATATTCGACACTATCTGACCCACTATGGTGATAGTATCAAAACTCCATAGTATTATTACCATAATAACATAGATTCTACATGATCACACGTCAATTATGTGTCATATCCATCATGAAAATTATCTACTCATGTGTTCCATTTCTAAGGGATTTATACACTTGGGCTAACCCTACTCTCTTGTTCAACCACTAGTAGAAAAATAAGATTTCACATCATGAATTTCACAATTATTATTATAAACTGATGTTAATCCCCCTATCATGGGGTTTGACATCAGTTATTAATATAAATTATGTCAAAAATCTAATGTTTTATCATCATTTATATGAAAACCAATGTTAAATGACTCTTTTAACATTTATTATATAATAATTTATGACAAAAAAAATAAATAAATAAATAAAACTCATGTGGATTTCTATTCTCCTCATTCTTTTGGTGCCCCAGTATTCTAAAACCATAAATTCCATGAGTCAAAAAGTTGTACTTATTATTTTTTTCATATTAAATACACTTTAATTTGCATAATTTCATCCAATGATCATTTTTAACTTGTTTTTTTTTTCATTCCACCACTCTTCGATCCATTTCTAATACCTCCAATGTGTTTCACATCTCTCCTCTAAGTTCCTCCATCATTGTTATTGATCTTTTTTTTCAATGACACTCCCAATTAATTACATGTAATGTAAATTTTTTATACTATTATTTTCCTCTATTCATCACTGATATCTAGATTGAACCTATATTTTTTATTAATTATTTTTTTATTTTCTTTGTTTATAAAATTTATTACATGCTTTCAATTTTTAAATTATATTCATTTATTTGTTATTGAATGTTATCCCATTTAATTACATGTAATTATATGTTCATTAACTATTGTTTTACCTTTATTCATCAATAATATGATTCTTGAATCTAAATTTTGTTAGTTATCTTTTTATTTTATATATTTATAAAATTTATTAAATGTTTGTGATTTTTAAATTGTATTAATTTATTATATTGTACATATTTTTTATTTTACTAATGTTTATATTGTATATTTTTTTATTAAATTTTTATGAATAAATGGTTGGTTGGTTGTTTTTTTTATTACATGTTTATGAATAAATGCTTGGTTTATTTTTTATATTATATTAATTTATTGATTATATTAATATTTATATTGTATAATTATTTATTTTGATTAAATTTTATTAATAAATGGTTAATTGATTGTTTTTTTAATTATATGTCTATATATTTTATTCTTATAAGTGGATATAAAATTTTAATTTATATGCTTTAAATTTATATATGTTTATATATTTATATATTTTAAATATATCTATTTATATATGTTTTTATATGTTTATATGTTTTAATATATCCAGATATTGTATTGTGGTATTAAGTAATTAATGGATAGTAATGGGATAAATGCATAAAGAACTAGTGATTAATATGAGAAAGGGGTTTATGATCTATTATAATTTTCAAAATGAAGTATTGAAAATAGAGACATGTTTTTTATCCATGTGTGAAGTATTCAGATATGAGAAAATTAATGTCTAGATAAATCAAGGAACACCTTGTTTATATGGTTTTAATCATATTTATACAAATTGGATTAGGCATAGTGAAAAAACAAAATGGTCAAGATCTAATAATGATAAAGATGTTCAGTATTAGATGGAGGATCATCTTAAGGAATTGATTAGCGGTTTAGGTATTAAAACCATTGAAAGAACAAATAATATTTAATGATTATATATAGAAACTGAAAAACCCATTATCCCCAAGTTGTACTAAATTTATAGTTTTATCAATAGTGATGAGATTAATTAAAATAAAAACAATAAATTTCTATAATGAAAATCTTTTGGAAGATTTTCTTCCTTGAGGAAATGAGCTTCTAGATTCCAATTATGATGAAAAAAATATTATGTCAAATGGGACTAGGGTATAATAAAATACAAGATTTTCCCAATGACCATGTGTTGTATAGAAAAGAATATGAATATATTTTTTGAAAATATTAAATATGGTACATCACAATATAAAATGGATGGGAGACCCAACTACGATTCATTCTTAAGGAGAAGCACCAAACTTCCAACTAAGCTAAAATGGTATCTTCCAATAATACCTCATTTGAAGTCTTTATTTACAAATTATAATAATTTAAAGAGTTTGAAATAGAATATAGTTCATATAATATCATATGAAACATACATCACTCTTCTAATTCAATATAATGGAACAGATTTGATCAAAAATTTCCTAATTTCATAAAATAAGTTATAAATTTAATAATGGGATTGTGCATATTCTACATTCTGTTTTGAGGTGTTTTTTTGAGTTTTGGGATGGGTATTCTTGGGTCTGGGAGGTTTTTGTCAGTTCCTAGTGGTTTAAAAAAGAGTTTTTGGTATTTCTTGGTGAAATATGGGCTAGACCAAGTTGTGGTCCAAGCCATGTTGAGCTTGAGGATCACCTATGTACCATGGGAAGGACCAATACATAGAGATCACGGTGTGGTCTCAATCATGGGGAACAAGCCTCTCCTTTTCACCATAGAAAGTTTTTAATCCACCATGTCATAGTCCAAGGCATGGTGAGTCCCAAACAGATATCATTTCTACAATAAACCATTGTCAGTTTGTGTGTTTATCTCCTAGGTGTAGCACAATCGAGACCACCATGGGCATGGTGAACAACCACCACATCATGGTGTTATCGATTTTAGGTTTTTGAAATGAAAAAATTAGCTTCCTTGTCTTTCAAATGAGGTAACACCCATCAATAGGGGCACATGAAATCATCAATGGATTACTTGTTTTTTCCTATTTTTAACCCCTCTTCATTCCATTTTTATGGTTTTTAGTTCATCTAGTTTCCAAGGTGTGTTTTGGACATCTTCTAATTCATTGAAATTTTACCTCAAACAATATTATCCTTACTTTATTTTCTTCTATTGGAGTTATTATTGTGAGGTTGGTCTAGAGGTATGTGGTTATTCTTTCCCTATAGAGATCTAGAGAAATTTTTATTTGAGATCCATGACTTAGGTTTTTTTTTCTAGGGATTGTTCTCATCTCTCTAGATCTGTCTCTATTTGGATTGTAGATCACTTATGATAGTTTAAATTCTAAATGTTTTGAGGTAGGTGGTTTTATGAAATGGATTTTTGATACAAAACATTCTTGCTTAATCTTCTAAATTGGTTTCTAAAATCTATTTAAGGTATAATAAAAGATATGATGAATTGTGGTAGTTTTAAATAAAGAAAGAAAATGGAATTAAATTTTTATATCATTGATGGAAATGAATTTTAAAGTATTTTTTATATGGTTTCAAGGTTTTTGTGATTATCTCAATATAAAATACTCTTTGAATGATTTTAGTAATGAAAATGGTAATATTGGTGTGGTCTTTTTTAAGGTAGTGATCCATTCTTGGGAATGGACTCTTACCCCCTAGGCCCGTTATTCTAGAGTAATATCCACATCAGGTGGTATGAGGTTTTTTTGTTAGCTAGACACTATCATGAGTGAAATCAGCCCTTCCTAATCCCATTATTCTATGGTAATGTACACACCATGTGGAATTTAATCATAGAAAATTGTATGAGGATCCTCACTAACCTAGACCTAGATTACCCAATGGATAATTTTTATGATATTATTATTTGGAATGTTTATTTGGAATCCTTTGATAAACTGATTTTAATAAAATTTATTTGAAATACAGTTAATTTGGAAAATTCTAATATTTTTTTAAAAAGGGTGGATTTCCATGATTTGAAAGAAAATGTGAAAATTGTATATCATGTCTTCAATTTATTTATTTAATCAATCATTTTATTTTTGTAATGTATAATTATTCAACACTTAGTGGGATCCAAATGATCCTATTTTTCTCACACACATCATACACCATTGTGTGTATTTAGACCATATTTTATCCAATGTATGTAAATGAAAGGCATCGTAGGGTGGTGGTGGGTTTTTTCTTTAACAAGGTGTGGAAGTTTGGGGATGAATACATGTCATGTGGAGATGGGTTTTTACTATACTGGTGTACCTTAGTTTGGTTTTGATTTTTAATCTTCATTTTTCTTATCTATGACTCTTTTACACTGTGGGATTATGTTCTCATGCGGAATTTCTATTTATATCTATCATCTCAATTTCAGTTCACTTTTGGTGAAATCATTCCCATATGTAGTTCTTGATTCCCATCTACTTTTCTCAATCTCATAGGGATTTGGAACACCCTTTTTTCATGTCATAGATATATTGGGTTCCTAGTTAGTTGAGTGATCTGAGTTGGTTCGTGAAGAATTAGTATCCATATTTGAGGTAAGTTTTTTTTAGATTTGGGATAGTTCTTCTTCTTTTTGGGATGTTTTAGTCAGTTTTCAATGGTTTAAAAAAAGTTTTGTTGGAATTTATTTGTGCAACATAATCTAGACCACACTATCATCCAATTCATGTTTAGCTTGGGGATCGCATGTGTACCATGGTCAAGACCAATACACCTGGCATAGTGTATAGTCTTATTCATGGGGTGTGGGAGTCCCCATGTACATTATGTCTAGTTTTTTCTCCACCATTTCATGGTGAAAATTGTGGTGTGTCCAAAATATTTTGTGTTTATACCCCACACCATGGTTGGTCAGCATGTTGGGATCCTTGGTGTGGTGCGATTGAGACCACCATAGGTTTGGTGAACACCCACAACATCATTGTGTCACCAGTTTTAGGTTTTTGAAATAGTTGAATCATCCACTAGGTCTTCTAGAGGAGGACATTCCCATCAATGGGGTAACATGTGATCGTTAAGGTATGGGTTTTAAGATTTTTGGAATCATTTTTTCTCTTTTAAACTCGTCTTGTTCATTAACTTTCTAAGGTTTTCAATTCTATCAAATTCTAGGGTCTGTTTTGAACTTATCCTATTTCATTAAGATTTTTCCCCAGGAAATATTAGCATTCCTTTATTTACTTGTATTGAAGTTCTTACTATGTGATTGGTCTAGGGTATTTGGTTATTCTTTCCCTACACTAGTCTAGAGAATTTTGGATTGGTGATTCTTGAAATGTATCTTTTGTCTATGGATCTTTCTTATATCTCAATAGATATTTATCTCTGGGTTTTGTACCCTTCTGGTAGTTTAAATTCTATCTATTTTTTATATTTTATTTTATGAAATGGATTTTTTTATAAAAACCATTCTTTCTTTCCCTTCTAAACTGGTTCCAAAAATCTGTTTAAGGCGTGATCAATGATTTGATGAATTTTAGTAGGTTTTAATAATGACAAGAAATGGAATCCTATTTTTATATCATTTAGGGAAATGAATTTCAAAGTACATTTTATATCGTTGAAAAGTATTTATTATTATCTCAATCTGAAATGATATTTGAATAGTTTTAGTTGTTAAAATGGTACGAAAAGTGTGGTCTTTTTTAGGTAAGTTTTTATTCCCCTGAATGGACTCTTTCCCCCTAGGCCTGTTTTTCTAGGTTAATGTGTGTTCTAGGTAGCATAATGTTTTTTTGTAGGGATGAATTCTCATTAGTGAACTCTTACCCATAGCATAATTGTTCTAAGTTAATGTTCACACTAGGTGGCCTTTGATCATATAAAATCATATAAGTATCCTCATTAACCTATACCAAGTTTACCTAAGGGCTAATGTACATGTTTTTATTATTTAGAATGTATATTTGGAATGATTTTATAAACCTATTTTTATGGGAACACTTTTTAAACTGGTTTATTTGGAAATTGTTTTATAAGTTGTTAACAATGGTGGATTTCCATGTTTTGGAACAAAATATGAAAATTTAATCTCATGCCTTGTATTTATTTATTTGAGCATAATCAGTTTGTTTTATAAATTATTCTTATGAAACACTTGGTGGGATCCTACTAGGTCTATTTTTCTCACACCCTACATGGGAGTATATAGACCTTGTTTAATCTGACATAGGTAAAGGCATGGATCCATAGGGTGGTGGTGGGTTTGTTCGTTAGGAGGGTGTGGGATTTTAGTGGCGAATACATGTCACATGGAGATGGATTTTTTTTACTTGTGTTCCCTGGTTTGGTTTTAGTTTGGGACCTATATTTTCCTTCTATAAGTATATTTTTTGTTGTTGACAAGTATTGTCATTCCAACTTTCACTTTATATTTGACATCTTGGTTTTTTTCTCTTGTGGAAAAATCATTCCCAAATGTAATTTTTAATGCCTAGGTGCTTGTCATCAAATTTTGGGGATTAGGAACACCCTTCAGTTTGTGTTAAGGATGTCTTGAGTACTTGGTTAGTTTGGTGACCTATGATGGTTCATGAAAATCTGTATCAAACTGAGGTTTTTCTTTTCTCATTTTCATCATTTATCTTGAGATGCCTTGATAGATGGTAGATAGGATTGTTGGGACTTAAGGGGTAGGTTAAAAATGAGTTATTGACTATATATTATCATGGTTAGTATTATGTTTCCATGGTATCTTCATAAATAATATTGTTAGAATAGATCATACCTTTTATATATCATTCATGGTCTCTTCAGTATCAGTAGTATAAGAATTACTTGTGTCACCTTGATGATTCTATTTACATTATTTCCCCCTAGTACATTGATTTTAATAATTCCCATACTTTCCACATTTAAAACATTCAGCCATTGATAATACTATAGGGAGAACAATAGTACCCTCCATTTCATTAAAAAAACTTTTAATTTTACCTTATAAATATCTTACTCTATTACCTTCTTCTACACACATAAAACATCTTCTCATTCCTTTGGGACATTCCCTTGATTTACTCTTCCCACATTCTTGACATATAAGAAAATGGATCTCTTTTCTTCTGTGGTCTCCACCACACAAATTCTCAACAAACTCTATCCTTATCATCTCATGTGAGTTCAAGAGTTGGTTAAGGTGCAAGTTTTTAATCATATATCATGATAAAAAAACTAAGAATAATCACATTATCTTTCACTCTAGTCATCATATCATTTGGTTTCCCATAAAAAAATTGTCTATCATATTAAATGTTAATCCAGTTCCTTCTGGATCCCACAATTGACTAAAACCAAAAACTATAATGTGAGTAAAACTATTCAGTGTGAAACCACATAGTAATGAAAAATTACTTTTAAGATGTCTATATTATGAAACAATATTTTTAATCTAGGACAAATTAGATTTAATCTAGGTCATTAATGGTCATTACTTAAATCCTTCATGATTGTTTGTAAATAGTTTGTGAATTTCCAAAGCATATCCCTATGAGTGTCAAACCAAGTGTGTACAGAGGCCCATTTCCATGCACCATGTGATGATTGAGTCCATCTCAATGCGCTATTTTTGGATTTATTACCCTGAGTTACAACTATTACATAGCCACATCCACTTTTAATATCTAGATAGGGATGTAATTTCTTGGAAACCACTCACTCTATCCTTTACCAAAATTATCGGATGTTTTCCTATACTTTGACTCATCTATATACTTATCCTTAGACATGTCCTTAGAAATATCCTGATAGATCTCACTAAAATTTTATCATCCTAGTTTCCAAAGATTAAATAAACCTATCATATTATACCAATTGTAGATAACCAAACTTCTTACACATATATATTACAACTTTTTATATGAATATTTATTTCATTTCCCAAATACATGCTTGAGAATCATAATGGTTTAGTGAATTTTTATACTAGGTACAAAATATTATTATTTAGTGAAATATTTTCTAAATATCCCATAAATATCTTCCCCTTTTTACTCTTCATAAACATACCCTACTTAAAAACCTTTATTTAATACCTAGGAAAGGAAACATAAGAAAGGGTGAGCTCAGATTCTCAGTAAGGCTAAACAAAGGAGATATCAATGATTACATAATAACTACATGGAAATGAGGGAATTATAACATGATCCTAACATTTTAAAACCATACCCTATATATCATGGATTATAAACATATTCCATGTAATAAATCTTGGTTGTTAATAAGACATGAATCATAATGGAACAAAAGAACATGATCCATGAGAACATAACCTTAGTATAAGATATATATTTATGTCATACACATGAGCATAGAAAATCATTTCCTTATTATTTCAATGATCATTGATAATACGATCATAGTGAAATGTTTTAACTCCTAAAACCATCATAGTAGTCAAGGTTTACTACCAAGACTATCACAGTGTACAGATTCCCATACTGAATTGGGTTCACTCCCCATTCCATTCTCATTTATCTCATAAGATATCAACCTTTACCCAATGAATTTTATGGAGATATAGGAACCACCCCTAACATAATTAAAATAATACATATTTTTTATAAAAGATCATAAAAAATTAATTATATAATAAATAATGAAAAGAAATGGGTTTTATAAAAATTTCATTATATCATAACCTATAAAAAAGAAATAGGTTCCATAATTATTTCATCATTTCATCATAGTATAATCCATGAAACAATAAGTGGGTTTAAAAATCATTTTATCATAGTATAACACATGGAAAAAGAATCAAGTTTCATAAACATATTTTCATAATAAATATAAACAATCAAGAGAAAGAATAATAGTGGTATCCTTGGTTCATATCCCCTATAAAGAATAAGTAACAAAAAAGGATATCATTTTAGATGAAAAATTATTTTGAAATATCATATAGAATATTTCTTTAGGAAAATAACCTTTCCTTCAAAATCAATTTTTAAAACTATAAATTAATAAAACATTTTGAAAATACTTACCTTTTAAAATAATCTTTGAAACTTATAAACGAATTTTTAAGAACCATTTAAAACATTTCTTGAGGAAAATAGAATTTTCACATTGAAAGAAACTTTTTTAAGCATAAAAAAGTATCAATTGTTTTTTAAATAACCTTTTAAAATTATATAGTAATATATAAAATAATGATTTGATATGATAGAGAAAAATTACATTCATTTCATACACTTTAAAACAAATATTCATTTAAAATTTTCAGTAAAATCCAAATGGGAATTGTTTGGAAAATGACAAGAATATTAATTTCAAAAAAAATGTAAAAAAATAAAACATGGCTAAAAATTTCATTAAAAAATAATTTTTATAATAATGAAAACATTTTTGAAAACATTTTTAGAAAACATGGATTTTGAAGAGAAAAGGGTTTTTAATTGAAGAGAGAAATAAAGTTCGTTTTCTTTAATAAAATTCTTTTGGAATCCTAAGTGTATGAAGAGGGAAAAATGATGGGAAACATTTTTTCTCAAAAAATAACTATGTGAGAATAAAATTAATGAGTTTATTGATATAAATATCATAATATTTCATTATTGGAATCATAAACATAAACAATCTTGATAAACGATGAGATTGTATCATAAAACCCTTAAAACATTGGTAACATTGAATTGTAAGCTACATTAAACAATAAAATAAAATTAAACATTTAATATCATAAAAATAATTAGATTCATTATATATCATGTCAAATGGGTAGTATATACACATCATAGAGGAACATTTCTACATAATATAACTTATGTCCCAAAGAAGTCAATTCAAGATAAAAAATCCCTTACCGCTTAGGTAACTTTTGAACCGTATACCCCATGAAAGAGAAATAACAAAATGGATATGTAAATAAAAATAATTGTTAGAATAATAATCATAAAATACATTAATTTTTAGTATATACACCACATAAAATAAATAATTGGTGAATATGGCATGTGTCTCACAAAAGCGAAAAAAGTGAGATGGAAATCCCTTTTCTTAAGTCTCAGCTTCCTTCATACATGTTTAAAACTCATATATAATAAATTTAAGTTTATTATTTAATATTATATAACCATAATTATATATATAATTCCATGAATAATTTACATATGTCCTTTTATTACCCGTTTATTAATAATTCCTTTTTAAAATCACGTTTCAGGTAATAACTTGTTTATTTTTTGTGTATTATTTAATTTTAAATATTTGGTCCTCTTATATTGATCATGGATCTATAATCTAAATAATTTTAAATATTATATAAATATCATACATATCAATTATATATTTATTTATAGTAATCCCTAAAATTTGGATATAGAAAATGAAATACATTTTTCATGGAGACGTTGGGTCGTATGTATACATGAATGATATTTCCATATTCTAAAAAATGAAATGAAAGAAAGTTAAATAATATATTAAATTTAAAAAATAATTTTTATGTCATATATATCACATATATTCATTAAATTTACCCATATTACCTTCCATGAAATCATTAGTGCAAAACAAATCACATCGCTTTGTGAGGGGATAGTTTGTTGTACACATGAAAAACGTTATTATATCCCCCACAGAATGGAAATTAAAAAAAGTTATATATGATATATTAATTAAATAGTTATAATAATGTTAAAAATATAATATATATTAATTTAATCTATCCTTATTACCATATAAATAAAATGGAAATGGAAAAAGACATCACATCAGTTTGTGAAGCGCTAGTTCATCGTACATATGAGCGGTATTATTGATTTTAAATGGGTTTGGAGGGAAAAAGGTATATGTAGTATTATAATTATTAGGTATGATAATAAATAAATATAATACATAAACATTAATTCCATCATTAAATATATACGTGAGAGGTGGTGATGGAAAATAAATAACATCGGTTCGCAAGGCGATAGTTTATCGTACACACAAATGATGATTATGTATCTCATTTTATGGCATTGTAGATGGTTATAGGTCATTACCTTATCATAAAATAATCTAATTATATGGGAGATACTGAGTTTATTATTTAATCATGGTTTAGTAATAATTTAAGGAGTTTTAGGAATAAATAAAATAAAACTCTCAGTTAGGGACGTTACCTCTTCTTCGGACAACTTCTTTTGGGTTGCACCTAAAGGATTTTTAGGTTAGATTTTAAGACTAAATAAGGTTTATAGGATGAGAAGATTGAATTAAGGAATTTATTTGGGAATATATTAACTAAACTAATATGTTTTTTAAGTGTTTATAGGGGATGAGAGGGGTGTAATTTTATAAGTGATGTGAGTGGAACACTTGTATTTTTTTTGGAAAAAAAGGTGAATCCATGTTTTTCACAATCCAAAAGGCTCCAAAGTGGGACATTATGTAACCTTAGAGTTTATATGGTCGAATTATAACCATAAAATAGGTTCTAGAAAAGTTTCTTGGTAATTTTATCCCTTATCTTATTAGTTTAACCCCTGATAAACCCATTTTAACATTAACAACGGTAATTTATTTTTACTTTTTCAATATTAATTATGGTAAAAAATTAATTTTACCTTATTATATAATATAAATTAATATTATTCCAAAAATTTAATCCATTTTTCTAAATTCCATTCACATAAATTGGATTAATAGATATATAAGTTAAATAATTTTAATTTTAAAATCATTATAAAATAAAATTTATCTTGTAAATTCTTTGAATGAAAAGGCAGTTTATTAATAAAAATCAATATTTTTCACTATTCACTAAAAATTTTATCTTTTCATAAAATTATAAAAAATTCACCCTAGGATAATTCTGAAATTATTATTAATAAAATAATTTCATTTTTTCAAATAAATTTTCTAAAGTGTTAAAAATTAATTTTAAAATAAGTGTGCAAAAGGTGAAAAAGCTACTTTTTAGAATAATATGGTTTTTAAGTGTAAAAATGGAATTGTACATATATATTATCTATAAAACACATAAGTTTAATTTTAAACCTCTTATTTATTATAAATTTCAATAAAATTATTCACCAAAATCGATTTGTTTAATTTATTGAGTTAAAAATCATTTTTTTTAGAAAAATAGTTTTTCAGAAAAATATTTCCTTTACTTTCAAATGGTTTTTATTTTCATTTATAATTAATTGGTCACCAAAGAATTAATTATATATACATGTGTAATCCATATATTTTCAAATTTTAGTTAATCATATTCATACCCTCTATTCCAATGGATAGGTGACTACTATCATATAAAATTATAATATTTTATTTTTATATCTTATTTCATTTAAACTCGGTATTATGTGTATCATAAGTTACACTCAGTTTTGCATGTAACACAAGATAAACTCAGTGTTTCATGTAATGAAATCTAAACTAGATGTTTCATTTAATTTAAAATATTGAAAAGATTAAATTTATTTCAAAATAAAATATTTCAAAAAAATCTTGTGGTGTTACACTCAATGTGGTCATTTGGGTCATGGTGTGAATGGTTAGAAACAGTTGAAGGTGATTCTATATGTGATGTCTATAGTGTGGAAAATTTCATCATCATGAGAAGGGTTCAAAGGGTAATTTTTAACAAACCTATAATTCTTCCATTTAACTAAAATTATTATTATGAAATATTTGGTTACTCTTATGGAAATTTTGTTTACTCTAATGATTTTTCCTTTACCTATTTTCTGCATACAATGTCAAGTTTTTGTTCATGGTGTGAAGTAACCTGGGGGATTTTTAGATTTTCATTATATTTCCTTCATTTCATGACCATATCTCCCATTAAATGGAGACTTATAGTTGGGTTTTTTTAGTTCTTTTTTGGGTGATTCCATTATATGGATCTTTGGTCATAGAATGACTCTTCTTCAGTCATATCTGATTAAAGGATTTCAACCAAAATTTAAATGGGGGGATATGGGTATTTCAGACATGATTTATATAGGTTCAGTAGAATTACCCTATTTTAGTATTACAATGATCCATCATGCTATGAAAACTTAATTTTTAGTGTTAGTATAAATTTTATAGTCCCTCTGAAGATGCACTTGTAATTTTTTTGATTTCTTGTTGTGTGTGGTTATTATGACTATTATTAATTATGTTAATTGTGTGTCTATTATAGGTGATTTTTTGTGGTAATTTTTATATTTGGTTTTAGGTTTTGTATGCATTAGGAAGTGGGATATGATTTATTTTCATGGTTTTAATAGGATGGAGTGGTTGTTGATATGTGGAGGTTTGGATGTTAAGGTGGTATGGATGATTTTCTGGGAGAGGTGATGGCTTGGTGGCAGTTACTGTTGTTTTAGAACATGTTGTGAAGTGAATTATAAGGAAAATAGTTGTATTTTTTTATAGTATTATAGTTTCTAGGTGGATATACTATATTATTATTGATAATGAATATAATAAATTTTTTGGGCTGGAAATGAACAACTATAGGTTTTTAATGGAATATTAATAAATGAAATGGTAGGGGCGGCTAGATTAAATGTGGGTGATGTTTAATGAATGGTTTTTCATTTAATATGGTTAATTAATAACATGATGACTATAATGTTACTAGTAAATGGTAAATATTTAACATCTATCTGGTGGAATTAAATGGAAATGGTATATGGTTATTATGGATTTTTTAGGAAATATCAGCTAGTTTTTTGGTATAGTAATTGGTAGTGATAGTGTCATGTGGCACTAATAGTATGGTGGCTTGTATGGTTGTGGCAGTGCTATTTTTGGGTAATTAATCTTTTTCGGGATGGTGTGTGGTTTTATTATTCTGTTATTTTCTTATGATTTCATTTGAACCCAACCTAAGTCGGATAACCTTACCAATGCCCAAATGTTATTGGTTCTGGGGGATTTCCCAAAACATCCAGTTTGGTGAAGAAACAGATGGCTAACTACCAACTCTTCTCTACTCTCCCTTATAGGTATATAATAGGCTGTTATGTATCAAGGTAAGTATAATCATATGGGTTGTAACAGTTTAAAGTCAAAGTATGTGATATATAGGCTAACTTGATTATATAATTGAGATGAGGGAATATGGTTGGGGCATGCATGGTAGTAGGAGGTAATGGTGTTGATGTCATTAATTTTCATGATACCCTACTATAATGTATATGTGGATATGATATGTAGTGGAGGATATGTGACAATGATGATGTGCCTATTATGATGATGATTATGTGGTTATGGTATATGGTATGGTTGTCATATGAGATGTGGTGTGTTGTGGAATGGATATGAAAGGGATTGGGAGCACTAGGATGTTTTTCATTGGGGTTTGAGAGTGAAAAACAAGTTGGGAAGTGGTTTCATGGTACCTCTTGATATATTATTATATTATTATATTATTATACATAGAGTGATATTGGGAAAGTAATACTTAGTGAGGTTGGGTGATAACTGACTTTGTAGGTGATTGTTTTTTCTATTTTTTATTCACTAAATCATTAGTATGATTCATCCATATATTCACCAAAGTTATTGATTATGATCCAATTGAGTATGCATGTATAATCACCATATATATATACATTTATTTTTTAGGTCCCCATGGAGATTTTAGAGATTATGTTGGACATTACTAGGTAAACGAATAGAGTTTTGGTCAATGTTGTTGCATAGAAGTATATTTTGGTATTTCATTTTTGGAGGATATGATTCATTATGACATTCATGTATTATATGATATTGATTTAAATTTATATTATAAAGTCGATTGGTAGTTTCTTTTTTATATATATTCCTTCTATTTACCAGGGTAATGCATCCTATTTTCTTGTTTTATACTCTCAGTGCTAGATTCCAATATAGGGTATATTGGAGTCGAACCTTTGGGGTCACTATCATCTTCACTATAAAACTAGTATTTTTTTATTAGTGTTTGAAGGTTGTGAAAAATTGGTATCAAAACTATGTATATGAGTTAGGATGGAGATTGAGGTTAGGAACTAGTGAGTATTTCATGTGATTAGTAGGGAAACAGTGTTAGTTGAACTTAGTGTGTGACATAGAAAAGGAGACCATATTGGAAAAGGAAAATTAGGACCCCCCTATGATTCAATGAAAGTAAATTAAGCATACTAAACACTATATGTGGAGTAATTTTGATTGTGGGGTAGAGACATAGGAGAGTTACACCCATCATTCTTGTTTTTCTTGTGTTTGAATTAGGGTATTTTTTGGAAAATTGAAATAAATATAATTAAATGAACCTTAAATGAATTCCATGTTATTAGGATTATTATTTTTCTTTATTTTTATATATATTCCTTCTTCTCGTTGTTTTTATGTGGTTCAGGTTAGAGAGGGGAAGAAGGATGATCTGGTTTACTATTGGAGGATTGATTAATCTTGGTAGGATAAGGTTTAGTGGAAGATGTTGTGTGAGTTCTAGTTCCGGGGATTATAGAAGTATGAGGGGGTTATATTTTATTTTTAGACTGAGTACTGGTTACAGAATCTCGATATTGCATTCATTTTGATCTAATTTAGTGTAGATTATTGGGTTTTCATGGCCATGATCCATATAAAAGGGGCGGTTTTCCAGTGGTGGATTTGGTAACTGCGAAATTGAAAGGAGTTAAAGGTTATGTGGGATGATTTTTAGAGGAAATTTCATACCAATTTAATATCATCAATGATGAGGAAATCGAATATGTGGTAGTTTTTATCCCATCAACATTGGATCATAAGCATTTGGAAGATTAGGTATATTAGGTATATATTTAAGGACTATATTTTCCTTTCCCATAATCTATTTCGAGATGAAGAATCCAATTTAGAGGTGCCTTAAGGAGGTATTTCACCCTGTTATTCGACATGAAATCACCCCATCTATGATACCTATATATCTATAGGTGTATAAGAAGTATGAGGTGATCGATAGGATGACTGAGTAGCTGGGATCGTCTTGGGAGGGGATTTATCAGAGCTTTCAGAGGAGAAAGGTTACAAATAGAGGATCTCATATGTCAGGATAGTTGATGTCTCAACAAACATAGAGTCATCAACATTAACCTTCCTCGTGCTTATCTAAAGCTAACTGTTCTTATGAATCCACTGAGATATCTCTTCCAATGCACCATTCTTGTGAAGTTCATGGTTATATAAGATTATCTCGTAGACTAGTACGGTGTGATCAGAAATTTTCCTTTCTATCCATAGTAATAGTTACCTCAGAGGTCATATGAACAGTAAGGACAATAAGCCTTTTTATAATTATGGGGTATAAATATATTAGAGGTTATCCTATTATGTACCCCATCCTCAAGGACTTAGGGTTGATCATGGCCATAAAGGTAGTCTTTAGAAATGAGGCAGAGGGATTGTATATGAAAAGATGCATGAAATAGAGATACCTACACTAGATGGGCCAGATATTATTCAAGCTATTATATTTATATAATCTAATATAGATTTTGATTTATTTTGTTTCAAAGATTGGCACTCCTTCATTTCATCCTACTTGGTCTATGCCTTGGGACTCAAGTTAGAGAGGCTTCCAATGCCCTTAGTGTTGACTACACAAGTTAGTGGTCAAACAAGTTTACTTTCTATGTTCTAGGGTTGTGAACTGGTGATGGGGCAGCATCAGTCATCAGGGGATTTTTTTCTTAATATAAATATAATCCTATGATGTCATCCTTAGCATTGTATGACTGGATTATGTGTGTGTGGTCATCAATTGTTTCTGGTGGAGAGTTTTATTATGTGATGAGAAGGTTCATTGTGTGGTGTTTTTTAGTGAGTATGATTATTAGATGGGTCATTGGTGCTCATATCCATTATTTACTTCAGTGGTAAAATTGTCCTTCGATTTGGTAGTGTCATAGGTGGAAGAGTTTCCTAGAATAATTGATAAATTTTTGGATTTTTTCTAAAGTTGTTTCCACCCTACCCCCATGATGTGATATCATGTTCAAGATAGATTTGTTGCCTAATACCTCACTAATCTTGATGGATATATATTGTATGTAAAATTCTAAGCTAAGGGGATTGGGGATTCAGATTAAATATTTAATATAGAATGTTTTCTTCCAACCCAAAGTTTCATCATGGGGTGATCTGGTGTTATTCTCCAAGAAGGAAGATGGTGTTTTATAGTTTCGTATAGACTATCGGTTACTGAATTAGGTAATAGTAAAGAACTGTAATCCCCTTCCAAGGATAGATGATTTATTCGATTTATTGAATGTGGAAATCTTGTTTTTAATGATTTTTTTTATTTGGGTTCCATCAAATGAGAGTGAAATAGGATGTCCTAAATATTGTGTTATGATGTAATTATGGGTACTTTGAGTTCATGGTTTTATTGTTTAGTGTGATAAACATCACATATATTATCATGGGACTCATGAATTCTATATTTTTTGAGTCCTAGATCACTTTTTGGTGGTGTTAATTGATAGTATTCTCATATTCTTTAGGTTGTAGGAGTATAATACCAAGAATCTTGGGGATAATTTACAAGTCCTTCTACACCACGATCTCTATGGAAAGTTGTCCAAGTGTAATTTTTTGACATTTGAGGTATATTATCTTGGGCATGTGGTGTCTCAGTATGGATTGGTAGTGTATCCCTCAAAGATTTAAGTAGTTGTTTCTTGGGAGTAAACCAATAATTTTGAAAGGTATGTAGTTTCCTTGGTCTCATAGACTACTATAGGAGGTTCATATTTAATTTATCTTAGATTTTAACCTCATTTATTTCCTTAAACAGGAAGGACCCAGCGTTCCTTTGGAATGATCAATATCAGGCAACTTGATACTACCTAAAGGGGAGGTTTATCAGTGATTCCATTCTTTGAATACCAAAGGAGGGAGTGATGTTCAAGGTTTTCTATGATTCTTATCACCTTGTTTTGGAATGAATATTGTCTCAAGAGATGGAAGTGATATCATATAGGTATAGGTAGTTACATCCCCATGAGTGTAAATATACAACCCATGATCTTGAGTTGTAAGCGGCGGTATTTTCTATAATGTTGTGGTGGTATTACCTTGTCAATGAGTGCTTTATGGTCTTCATAATCCACAATATCTTGAGGTATATTTTTCACAATGGGGTCTAAATTTTTATAAGTAATGATGGATATATTTTTTATAGGACTAAACCTTGACATATCAAATACTCTAGATAAAGTGAAAATTTTTTGCAGATTCCATGATTAGAAAGTCATGTGGAGATATTTTTTGGGATCCTAAGGATGCGTAGAGAGTGATGGAGGAGATTGCAGTGGTGCATCTTTATTTGGAGGAGGTTGGTGGTATAGATTTTCTATACCATATGCCAATGCAATATTCCTTATTGTAGTAGGTTAAGGAGCCTTTATGGGGAGACTCATAGTAATAATTGATGTAATATCATGCCTTTTATGGTGATGCACCTAAGGTATAGTTATAGGATTATCAACATACGATGTTGTTTCTTAGAAGATTGTTCCATTTCAGATGCACTAGGAGGTTCATTGTGAGTTTCATAGATCAACATTGGTATTTTATAATGGTATGTCCAAGATGTATCTTGCCCTAAGGGGACTATTATGGTGGCCAAGGATGAATTAGTTTGTGGAAAAGTTTATGTTGTGGTGTTTAGCCTGCCAATAATTGAAGGCAATGCATCATGTTCTAGGTGGTTTGTTATATTTATTGGATGCCCCCAAGTGGATGTGAGAGGAAACCTCGAGGGATTTCATTATCATTTTACCTCAATCCTTAAGGATGATGTGATTTTATTTTGTTTATCAAGGATTAGTTAATAAAGTCATCTCTCTTACTAGTGATTTGGGAATCCAGAGCCATAGATGTTCTAGTAATGTAGTAAGTGGATGAGATAGTAAATATTCAAGTGGTATTAAGGACCATCATTCATGATCAAGATATCTATTTTACCTTGTGAGTACGGAGAAATATTCATCATGATTTTGGCTTGTGGATACACCATATCACTAGTTTTCATCCCCATATTGATTGTTTATTGGATCCAACCATTTAGATGTTGGAAAATATGTTATAAGTCTATGTTTTTTATTTTATTGGGTCATGCATGAATCACCTACCTTTAGTTGAGTTTGATTATAATTACATCTACCACTCTTCCATTGGAAGAGCACCATTATAGGAGTTTTACAAGTGGCCTTGAAGATCTTCATTATCGTAATGTCCCCAACCCTATTAGCCCAAATTTAGTTGTTACTTTATTACATTAACACTAGATACAAGTTATTACATCCCAAAATACCGAATAGTTCAGTAGTCTTGGTAAACTAGATGCAAACATTCTTCCCATTTTACATTAGAAATTGAAATATAAAATATTCTTTCTTCATATCTTAGGGAAAGGAAACAAAATAAGGGTGATAATAAATTTTTAGTAAGGGTTGCATACAGTGGAATATATCTTGAGTAAAGAAGTAAAAATAAATATGTCAAGTTAGATAAATTAAAACACATGTAATTTAATCAATAACTTGAGCATGGAGAATAATATGGCAGGAATAAATAATGATCAAATAATTCCACATAAAAAATCACGTGAGATTGAAACATATCCATTGATATAATAACTATTAAAATAATCACATGTAAATCAATAACTAATCTCATAATAATGGAATGCATAATGTCAGACATCCTAAACTAACCATCAAGGCCTTATGTAGATACATCACATATAAACAACAGTTAAGGTATGTGCTAAATACCCATACTAGTTTGTCTCATGAGACCTGCTAATTCATTAAGAGGATATAATGGGAATTTCTCATCACTGAGTAAGTATAAATAATTCATAATATGAATAAACAAAACAATTTAATCAACATTCCTTAATAATAAAAAATTGTCGATATAAGATAAACTAGCATACAGAATGGCAATATTTCACCCAGGAAAACTGATCATAAATCATCCCTAGAAATAATAAGGATGGTATCATTACCAAATATTCCCAGTGGATCATAAGAAAAATAGAGGGTAATTTTATTTGATTACTATAAATACCATAAAAATATCATTAAAAATATTCTTTATGAAAATACACTTTTCACTTTGAAAATCACTCATAAAAACTAAAAATTTCTAGAATATTATAAAAAAATTTCTTTGAAAATAACCATGGAAACTTTTAAAGGAAGCTCAAAATAATTGAGTGGTTATTATGGTATTAAATTCCATTCATTCATATTATGTTAAAACAAATATTCCTTTCACATTTTTAGTAAAAAGTAAAAAAGTGCCTCATTCAGAAAATGGGAAGAAGAATCCATTGAATAATTTTTATAGAAAGTCAAAAATGGGTAAATATTTATTTAAAAAGTCATAGTATAATATTAAAAACATTTTTGAAATTTTTTTATTGAAAATATAGACATACAAGAAAAATATTCTTGATTGAATAGAAAACAAAGATGGGTTTCCTTAAAAAAACATTCTTTTGGTATATTAAGTACATAAAAGAGGAAATTGAAAGAAAATAATTTTAATTTTCTAAAATATCTATAGGATAATAAAATATAGTGGGTTTAATATAAAAATATCAAATAATTCATCCAATGGAGACTGATACATAAACAATCCCGAATAATGATAAGATTGTGAAATAAACCCTTTCCGTTGTAGTAACTTTTGAATCATAACCCCATGAAAGAAATAACATCAAATGAAACTTTTAAATATCATGAATATAAATATATTAGATATATAACTTATCAAATGGGGAATTTTATGTTCTTCATAAAAGAAACAAGTGGTGAATATGACACATGTCTCATAGAAGTAAAAGTGAGATGAAAAAACATTACAAAGATTGAATCATTGAAGTGAGAATTAATCAGCAAATTGTTGAGTCAATAAGTTTTTCCTTATGACTTTTCCATTCCTTCTTATTTTGAAAATCACAAAAAAACTTATCTTTAAGGAAAATATTTTTTACCCCTACTTTGCTTTTATAAGGAAAATTAATTTTCTAAGGAAAATAATCCTTATCATATTTTGATTATCTATATTCATATTTTTCTTAAGTATAAGAATCAGATTCATTTCTATATTCTCGGAATCATTTAAAACTTTGATATGAAGCATTCTGTTTTATGCTCCGAATTCTGGATAAGAACTGTAATGAAGTTCCACTCTGAATTCTGGATGAAAACTGTAATGATGTTCCACTCCGAATTCTGGATACGAACTCTCATGAAGTTCGACACTGAATTCTAATGACGAATTCTGATTACGAATTCCCATTACGAATTATGATGACGAATTCTGATTACGAATTCTCATTCCGAATTCTCCTATTAAACAGAATCTGATTATCTTTTCTTTATACACTCCAAATTTATTTAGACTCCGAATATTATTTTTGGTTAGACTCCAAACTTTCATTTTGCTTACACTTTTATAATTTTTCTACTCTTTGATATTTTGTTTACACTCTGAAACTTCACTCTTTACTTTTTATCTAATCTTAAAATGATGTCGTACATTCTGTTATACTTTTTTTGTTATAAAACGATGTCATCTATTCCGTTTTAAACTAACCGTTGGCTAAGTGACATGTGTACAAGTCCCTCCGAATTTTAAGGAAGATATGACCATTGGAGGAGGGAGCCGACTTTGCCTATAAATAAGAGATCATTTGAAAGAGCTCAAGTATGAAGGGAACAACTTCTTAGACATTGCTCACACATGTTGTTGAAGTGATTTATAGAGAGAGAGGCTCTTATTAACTCTCATCTTCATGCAGAAAGTTTGAACTTCTTATTAAAACTTTTCCTTATGCAGATTTTCTTTGTGCAACACCGATTATTGGTGATCACAATCAAGGGCTTCTGGTGATATGAAGACAAAGGTTTCCAACACCTTGAGGTTGAGGGATTCCTTACTGAGGAAGACAGAGGTTTCCAACTACCTTGAAGTTGAGGGCTTGCGGGGATAGCAAGACAGAGACTCTGATCTTTGTATCAAGGGCTTACCTAGGTGTGGGTAAGACAGACTTTCTTGAAAGTATAAATCAATGGACCTTTATCCAAGGTTGTTGGATACCCATCTCTTTGGGTTAAAAGATTTATATCTTGTTACTGTTTTTGTTACAAGTTTATTTCCGCTATGTTTTGTATATTAAGGAAAGTATAACTATATTGTGATTCCTTACTTTTTGTACTCTGTTAAGGTTAGATTCTATACACTTTAAGGTAGAATCTCCTTTTGTAATCTTTTGATAAGATTAGAGGTGTTGTGAATTTTCTTAAGTTTAGCTTTGTTAAACTTATCTATTTCCTTTGTTTTAGGAAATCCTTGTTGTTCATAATCGTCTTTAAAGGTTCCAAAGGAATTTTTAAAGTATACAATTCACCCCCCACCCTCTTGTATTGTAAGAATATTTGATCCTACATTTGAAATAATTTATTATACCATACTCACATATCATCTCACATTTGGTATCAGAGCATTGGTTCAATCTGAATTAATCTCACGATTAGATTCAGAAGGAAATTTTCCAGAGTCAGTTTCCCGGAATCTATTTTTCGGAGTCTTAGTTTCTTGGATTCACTTTCGCTTAAATCATCTTAACTGTTATATCTTTTGTTGCTTATATTTTTCGGAGTCATATTTTTTTCGGAATCATATTTTTTTCCATTACGAACTTTTGTTATTAACAAGCTTGTACTTTAAGGATATCTTAAGGATGGAAGGTATGAATATTGGGTCAATTGACAACCTAAATCCTTCTAGACCTCCTATATTTGATGGGAATTATTATGAGTACTGGAGAGATCGAATGAAGAAATTTGTGATCAATACTGGTGTAGAAAATTTTATAATTCTTACTGGTGGTTAAAAAAATCCTGACAAAGAATTCAATACTTTTACTAATCAATAGAAGCAAGAATATCAACTAAATTACAAGGTACACAATACTTTATTGTGTTCTATGACCTGGAATATATACAGCCAGATATCTTCTTGAGAAGCAGCAAACTGTATTTGGAAGAAATTAGAAGTCACACATTTTGGTACATCCAAGGTTATAGAAACAAGAAGAGCAATGCTTCATGCTGAGTATCATGGTTTTGTTTTTCCTTATGGAGAGCCTGTATGTATAGTGAAACAAATATTTATGATAATCGTCAATAGTCTACAATCTATGGGAGATAAAGGTCTTGATGATGAAGCGCTTGTAGACAAGATCATTGATATAATTCCAAATGAATGGGAATCTAAGAGGACAGCTATTGATGAAAACAGAAAAGTTTCCCAGATTACTCTTGATGAGATGTTTGGAACCCTTTTACAGCATGAGACAAGAATGAAAATAGATGTTGAAAACATCAAAAAGAATAATGGTAATGGTAGTGTAGCCTTTGCATCTAAATCTAAAACTCCTGAGAGAGATACCAGATTCAAATCTAAGAAGGTTATTATCCAATAAGAATCCAGTGAGAGTGAAGTCTCAGAAAGTGAGTTTGCTAATCTTGCTCGTAGGATGAACAAGATATTTGGGCAAAGAAATTTCCAATCCATGTATAAGAAGAATGAAAGGAAAGATTCATAAGTTGCATGCTATGAATGCAAGAGAGATGGACACATCAGACCAGATTGTCCTTTGCTCAAAAAGAAAGAAAGAAAACAGAGGCATTCTGAAAGGAACAGAAAGAAATATTACAAGTCCAAAGCTAAGAAAGTTCTGAAATCCAATGACACCTGGAGTTCCAGTGGTGGTGACTCTTCAGATGAATCTTTTATTATGAATCTTCTGGATAGAAGCATCTTGTTCTTATAGCCAGATTACCTATTGACAATCATTTCTTTATGGCTAAGGTACACAATGCTGAATCATTAACCAATGTTTATCTAAATGCTAATGATAGTAAGTATTATAACACTTCAGATGAAGAATCCTCTTCTAATGAAGAAAATAATTTACCAACCTATGAAGAAGTTTTTAGGTTTTCTGAACTTCTTGGGATTGAGAATTCAAAACTCAAAAAAAAGATTGATAAGGCAAATTCTAGGAATACTATTCTTACTAAGGAAATATCAGATCTTTCTAAAGATCTTGATAAGAAAAATGCTGATTTTATAAGTATTTCAAAAATTCTTGAGGAAGTAAATTCTGAGAAGGATAAACTTTCTAAAGACCTAGAAAAAGTAATTTCTAAGAAAAGTGTTTTTGAGCCTAACTCTAGTTTCAAACCTAATTATTTTGAAGATAAAAACTTGGTTATAAAACTCAAGTCCGAAATATTTTCCTTAAATAAGTGTTTGTCTAAATTTACCCTAGGTAAAGAAAATTTTGATAAAATGTATTCACAGATAGGACCTTTAAGAAGAAAATCCGGATTTGGTTATACCCATGAAAACCCTATTTTTAATAACAATTATTTTGTCCCTCAAAGTGCCCAATTTTGTACCAAGTCTCAGTGTGGTGGTCACAAGGAAAAAAATTGTTCTTTAAACAAAACCCAATCTCTAGGATTTCGTAAGGCCTATTTTACTAAGAAAATGTGGGTACCAATAGTTTTGTTGTCTAACAATCTCAGATCCAAGAAAGTTTGGATTCCGAAAGACTAATTGTTTTATTGTTTCCAGGAATATATAAAAAGTTCCAACAAAAATTTATGGTACATGGATAGTGGATGTTCCTGGCACATGACTGGTAGCAAAATAAATTTTGAAAAGATAATCAAAACGAAAGGTGGGAAAGTAACCTTCTGAGATAATTCTCAAGGAGAGATTGTTGGTATAGGTAATATTCTTCTTCTTGGAAAAACTCTTATTTTGAATGTTCTCTTTGTTAAGGGTCTTAAGCACAACCTTATTAGCATAAGTCAATTATGTGATGAAGGCTACCTTGTGAATTTTAGGAATGATAAATGCTTAGTTCAAAACTCCAGAGATGAATTTATTCTCTCAGCCCATAGGCAAGATAATTTTTACACTTTTAACATAGAAGACCTAAGGAACCAAGACTTACCTTGCCTTAGTACAGTGGAAGATCGTTCTTGGTTATGGAATAGAAGACTAGGACACTGTAATCTTATAAACTTGTGTAAACTCTCTAAGAAGAAACTTATTAAGGATCTACCGGATCTTATATTTGATTCTTCTAAAGTTTATGATCCTTGTCAATATGGAAAGCAACATAAATCTAGTTTTAAATCTATTGGTTAAGTCTCAACGACTAATGCATTACAGTTAGTGCACATGGAACTTTTTGGTCCAACACAAACTGGAAGCTTTGGAGGAAAATATTATGTATTTGTTCTAGTTGATGATTACACTAGATTTTCTTGGGTCTATTTTCTAGAAAAGAAGTCTGGAGATTTTTCTTATTTCAAAAGTTTTAGAGCCCAAGTCAAAAATGAGAAAAACCTTTCATTTAAAACTATTCATAGTGATCATGGAGGAGAATTTCAAAAATCTGATTTTGAAACTTTTTGTAGTAGTAAAGGTATTACTCATAACTTTTCAGCACTGAGAACTCCCCAACAGAATGGTGTAGTTGAAAGAAGGAATATAATTCTTCAAGAAATAACTAGAACCATGTTGAGTGAATATTCTATAGCTAGACATTTCTGGGATGAAGCTGTAAGTACTGGTTGTTACACTATAAATCGTGTTTTAATAAGGCCTTTTCTTAATAAAACTCCTTATGAGTTATGGTTTGGTAGAAAACCTAGACTGTAATACTTTAAGGTTTTTGGTTGCAAGGTATTCATTCTGAATACAATAAGATTATCTTTATAAATTTGCACCAAAATCTGATGAAGGAATTTTCTTAGGCTACTCCACAAATTCTAAGGCTTATAGAGTATTTAATAAAAACTCTTGTACCGTTGAGGAAATAGTACATGTGAAGTTTGATGAGTCTGATCCTTTTGTTTTCAAACCATACCAACCTACATCTTCAGATGTGTTTTCAAAAACTGATTATCGACCTTTGATAGAAGATCCTTCTAATAAGGAAAATGTCCAAGAAAATATTTCTGAAACATTTAATCCAGAAGACTTTCTACCTTATGTTGATGACCAGGTTTTGCAAAACCCAATTCAGTTGTTTCTGAAGAATCATCCTAGTGATAGTATCATTGGTGATGTAAATCAACCTGTAAGGACTAGGAGTTCCTTAAGAAATGAAATAGAACATCTAGCATTTCATTTACAATTGGAACCAAAAAGCGCCTATAAAGCTTTAGGTGATGATGATTGGATAAAAGCCATGCAAGATGAACTAAATGAATTCGAAAGGAATAAAGTCTGGACCTTGGATTAAAGACCTAAGGAAACTTCTATTATTGGATTAAAGTGGGTATTCAGAAATAAGTGTGATAAAAATGGAATCATAGTTACAAATAAAGCTAGATTAGTTTCTAAAGTCTATAATCAGCAATAGGGAATAGACTATGAAGAAATCTATGCTCCAGTAGCTAGACTTGAATCTATTCGTATATTACTTACCTTTGCAGGATTCTTCAATTTTAAACTTTTCCAAATGGATGTGAAATGTGCTTTTCATAACGGTTATGTTCAAGAGGAAGTTTTTGTTGAACAACCACCTAGATTTGAAGACACCAAACATAACGATCATGTGTTTAGACTTACCAAATAATTTTATGGCCTTAAACAAGCCCCACGAGCATGGTATGATAGACTAACAGGATTTTTTCTTCAAAATAACTATGTTAAGGGAAATGCAGATCCAACCCTTTTTATTAATAAAGATAAGAAAAAAAAATTGATAGTTCAAATATATGTTGATGACATCATATTTGGTTCAACTCATAAATCCTTAACCGATTCTTTTGCGAATCTAATGAAATCTAATTTTGAAATCAGTATGATGGGTGAGTTAACATTATTCCTTGGTTTTCAAATTTCTCAGAAACCAGAAGGAACCTATATATATCAACACAAGTATATTAAATATCTTCTTAAAAAGTATGGATATTACAACACTAAGAGTATTAGTACTCTCATCGGTACCTCAAACACACTTGATATTGATGAAGCTGGGAAACCAGTGGATCAATCATCTTTTAGAGGTATGATAGGAAGCCTACTATACTTGACAGCTAGTCGTCCAGACTTGATGTTTTCAGTATGCTTATGTGCCAGATATCAATCCAATCCTAAGGAATCTCATCTTAAGGTAGTGAAAATATTTTTTCGCTACTTAAATGGAACCATGGGTTTAGGACTATTTTATTCTTCTGGAAATGATTTTGTTCTAAAAAGTTTTTCTGATGCTGACTTTGGTGGATGTAAGATGGATAGAAAGAGTACATCCGGAACTTTTCATTTCATAGAAGATTCATTAGTTTCTTGGTCATGAAAAAAGAAACACTCAGTAGCACTTTCCACTGCTGAAGCTGAATATGTAGCAGCTGGAATTTGTTGTGCTCAAGTGATGTGGATGCAACACACACTCACAGACTATGGTATGAGTTTTACCAAAACACAAATTTTGTGTGATAATACAAGTGCCATTGCTCTTAGTAAGAACCCTGCATATCACTCCCATGCAAAACACATAGATATTAGGCGTCACTTTCTTAGGAATCACACACAAAAAAGGAGATATTATTCTTCAGTTTATCGGAACGCAAGATCAACTTGCTGATATTTTCACAAAATCTTTTCCTTCTGATAGATTTGAATACATTAAACAGAAGTTTGGAATGATAACCGTAAGGTAATATTTCTTAATTAAATTTCTGTCGAAAAAGTCTCCTTATAGTAATAAACTCCTTTTCATAGGGGGAGTACATATGTTGGTTATTTTCTTTATTTTATTATGGTTTTTTTTATAAATTTTTTTCCTAAAATGTTCGGAATGAGACTTTCGTACTGAGACTTTCGTAGTAATATTTCCGTATTGAGACATTCGTAATGACATTATCGTACTGAAATTATTGTAATGAAATTTTCATACTGAAATTCTTATAATGTTTTTTTTCTCTTTTATTACTATTATTTTCGTACCGGGTTTTCCGTACTGGGTTTCTCGTAGTGAGTTTTGCGAACTATGTTTTTTTCCCGTAGTAAAGTTTTTTTTCGTAGTTAATTTTTCTTCAAGAAGAAGATTACCCATTACGAATAATCCTCCTAAGACGATCCAAAAGGCATGATTTCCTTACTCAAGTTTTCTTAATCATATTTTACTATATGTGTTTTCTTATATTTTGTTTTCGGATTCTAGTTTCCTTAAATATTTGTTTTATTAAAAACCTCAAAAGATCGGATTCAAATTTTCTTGAGAATTGGTTTTCAACCGTCAGATCTGATCTCAGTTTTTTTTGCAACCACTCGATGAACCGAGGAAGATGAACCGTCATATAGTTGCCTATATAAAGGGGACCCCAAGTGGTCGTCCCACATCTGTTTTTCAAGCTCCAGCATCCCGAAGCTCTGCCTCTCCGTTTTAAGTTCGTTCCGATCTTCATCAAATCTCCGTTCCGAACTTCTCAGAATTATTCAGATCTGGATGTCTGTGGTAGTAGCTTCTCAAGACATGTCAACCTCTAATCCAATTTCCATGTGGTTAGTATATAGAGAAAGGTTGGTTCACCCTAATTTCTTCAACAATTATGATTCCCTTATATCCAAGAACATAAAGCTTAACGGGTGGGAAGATGTTGCTATGTCTAAACCCGGGAATCAAGATAAAGTATATTCGGAGTTTCTTTTTGAGTTCTGCAAGACGGTTTCCTTCTTTAAGGAAGATGATTGGGAGAAATTTTCGTTTAAGTATTATTGTAAGACTTGTAAGCTATCTTATGCCAAGGCAGCCAGCTTGGTGGGGATGACCTATGAAAGAGAAGCTGAGTTCATCACTCATGTTTTGCCGAATTCAAAGGGAAGCTTCAACAAGGAAAAGGCATTGGAGACTCTCGGACTGTCATATGACAAGGCTCCCAATATTGCTAGTCTGTCTACGAATTTTAGGATTCTAGAATTGTGGGTACAAGGCTTTATCGTACCGAGAATGGGTGAAAAAGACAGTTTGAAGAAGAGCAAGATCTTTATCCTAGATTTTCTGATAAATCTAAGGATGTTTAATCTGATGAGGCACATTCTTATTACCATTGAGAATGTTAAGAAAGGGAATCTGAGAGCTCAGATCGTAATGTATCTAGAAATCATCTCAAAGTTAATAGTTCGGTGCCTTGAGTCTTTCAAGGAGGATTGAAAGTCTAAGACAAGAGCATGCAAAAAAATTTTGGTGAGTGATGATACCCTTAAAAGGATGAATGTTGCTTTCGACAAGAAGACTGGTGAGTTCTTTGGTATGCCAGTTTATGAAGAAGGGGTTCCGAAACTCGCTGAACCTGAATCTTCTAAGTTAGTGAAGAAGAGAAAGTTGAAGGGTGTTGAACTTGAAGCAGAGAATCTTAAATCTAGGGAAGTTCATTCTGTAGCTCCAAAACCAAAGAAGAAGAAAGATTACCCTGATGAGGTAGTTTCTAAGTGGAGGGAACTCAAAGAGAGGAGAGTTCAAGGGGAGCCTCAGTTTGGCTTGGACCCTACGGAGGCTAAGTCCTTGAAGGAAAAATAGAGGATGAACTAGAAAAAAAAGTGAAAGAAAATAATCTTAAGAAGAAGATGTCTGAAGCTGAGGTTGCTCAGAATTTGATGAAGTTTAATGAGATGGCCTCCGGAAACATTCCAGTCCTGAGATCTTTCTCTGTGGAATCTCTACCTGAGACTCCAGGAAGAAACTATGTCACTCCAGAGAAGGAAATAGCTAATCATATTGAGGAAGTTGAGCAGATTGAGCAAGTGGAAGAGGAAGAAGCAGTTGGAGAAGGTAGTGGTGAGACCGAAGATCTAATGAGTCAAGTAGAACATTATAAGGAGACACCTTCAGAATATTTGTCGCTCCGAACTTCAGAAGTTGAGTCCTCTAAGTTAGTTACTCCAGGGAAGGATGAGGATAAATGAGAACAAGAAGTATCTTATCATGCAGAGGAAGAACATCTTCTACATGATATTGCTCAAATGGAGAATGTAGAGGATGATGCTCAAAAAGATGTTGTTGATGAAGACAATGTTGTTCAAGTGTCTGATAGTGAACAGAAAACCCCAGAACAGGAATCCATTCCGAAAGTGGACAAGGGAAAGAAAGTAGTTGTCAATACCCCAAGATCAGTGGATGTAAGGAGAAGAGAAGTCTGTGTGTCTTCAAAAAGAAAGTTTAATCTAATTGAAGAAGAAAATTCTCCAAGAAAAGTCTCGGAATCGGAGTCTTCTTTATTGGGGCATGATTTTGTTGTTCAGTCATTAAAGAAGTTGTTGATTTCTATTCCGAACTTCTCAAGTATTGATTCAAGATACCAGATGCTCCAACATACGTTGAATCAGAAAACAGACTCTGTATCCATGGTCATGGACAAATGTGTAGAGATTGAGGAAAAATTCAAATCTTTCATTATCGGCTATGAAGCCCACAAAAGGTCTTATAAGAAAATGACCAGCTGGTCGAAGAAAACTGTATATGAGATGAGTCTCTTGGATGAATTACAATATAATGTTAAATATGCTTTCGAGACAGAAGACAGGAAGATAAATGATCTCACTTCCTCCTTTGAAGAAAAGTTGACAGCTAAGAAGAATTTATGGATTCAAGAAGACAGAGATCTGAATGGGAAGCTGAATTCTGTTGCTCAAAGCTGGAGGAATGAAAGGGATCATCAGATTGAGGTAGAAGAGAAGTTGTTAAATCAAGAACAAATTTTGAAAGCTCAGGAAGAAAAGATTAAAGGTCAAGAAGAAAATCTTGAATCTCGGGAAGAAAATCTTAAATCTCAGGAAGAAAATCTTGAAGCTCAGGAAGAAAAGATTGAAGTTCAAAGTGCAAGAATAGTTGTGTTAGAGAAGAAAGCCGAAGAATACCATAAAGACTTTAATAAGATAAAGACTATTCTCAAGGGTCTCATGTCGAAGGAAAAAAGATCCAAAATAGACAAATCCTATCTTTTGTTGTATCTTAGTTTCCTTGTTGTTGAACTTTCAAACTTAATGAAAATCTTGCTTGCTCGTCTCTTTTGTTGTTGTTAACTAATCTTTCAGGTACTTTGTTATATTTTCCATTCCCTCGAATTCTTTTTGAAAATCACAAACGAGGAGAAGGAAAAAGAACCTTAACAAAGGATGAGAAAGAAAAATAACTCGGTTAGAGTTTATCAAAGGGGGAGTATTCATTTAAGAAGACATTCTTATTCTTAATGAAATACCATTCCGAAAATCTAGAATACGATCCTTAGAGTTTCAAAGCCTAAGGGGTAGTTAGTCATATTCATCAGCATCCATAAGTAATGGGAGATAAGCCTTAATGTTTTCGTTTTTTTTCTTAGTCTTTATTTTTCGTAAGGATGTTTGTACTTTCCAAATATGGGGAGATTGTTGAGTCAATAAGGTTTTCCTTATGAATTTTCCATTCCTTCTTGTTTTGAAAATCACAAACACCTTATCTTTAAGGAAAATATTTTTTACCCCTACTTTGCTTTTATAAGGAAAATTAATTTTCTAAGGAAAATTATCCTTATCATATTTTCATTATCTATATTCATATTTTTATTAAGTATAAGAATCAGATTCATTTATATATTCTCGGAATCGTTTAAAACTTTGATATGAAGCATTCTGTTTTAAGCTCTGAATTCTGGATAAGAACTGTAATGAAGTTCCACTCCGAATTCTGGATGAGAACTGTAATGAAGTTCCACTCCGAATTCTGGATACGAACTCTCATGAAGTTCGACACCAAATTCTAATGACGAATTCTGATTACAAATTCCCATTACGAATTCTGATGACGAATTCTGATTAGGAATTCTCATTCTGAATTCTCCTATTAAACATAATCTGATTATCTTTTCTTTATACACTCCGAATTTATTTAGACTCTGAATATTATTTTTGGTTAGACTCCAAACTTTCATTTTTCTTACACTTTTACAATTTTTCTACTCCTTGATATTTTTCTTACACTCCGAACCTTCACTCTGAACTTTTTAGCTAACCTTAAAGCGATTTCGTAATTTCTGTTATACTCTTTTTGTTATAAAACGATGTCTCCTATTCTGTTTTAAACTAACCGTTGGCTAAGTGACATGTGTACAGGTCCCTCTGAATTTTAAGGAAGATATGACCATTGGAGGAGGGAGCCGACTTTGCCTATAAATATGAGCTCGTTTGAAAGAGATAATGTATTAAGGGAACAACTTCTTCGACATTGCTCACACATACTGTTGAAGTGATTTCTAGAGAGAGAGGCTCTTATTAACTCTCAGCTTCATGCAGAAAGTTTGAACTACTTGTTCAAACTTTTCCTGGTGTAGATTTTCTTCGTGAAACTCCGATTGTTGGTGATCACAATCGAGGGCTTCCAGGGATAGGAAAACAGAGGTTTCCAACACCTTGAAGTTGAGGTCTTCCTTGCTGAGGAAGACAGAGGTTGCCAACTACCTTGAAGTTGAGGGCTTGCGTGGATAGCAAGACAGAGACTCCGATCTTTGTATCGAGGGCTTACCTAGGTGTGGGTAATACAGACTTTCTTGAAAGTATAAATCAAGGTACCTTTATCCATGGTTGTTGGATACCCTTCTATTTGGGTTAAAAGATTTATATCTTGTTACTTTTTTTGTTACAAGTTTATTTCTTTTGTGTTTTGTATATTAAGGAAAGTATAACTATATTGTGCTTCCTTAATTTTTGTACTCTGTTAAGGTTAGATTCTATACGCTTTAAGGTCGAATATCCTTTTGTAATCTTTTGATAAGATTAGAGCTGTTGTGAATTTGATTAAGTTTAACTTTGTTAAACTTAGCTCTTTCCTTTGTTTAAGGAAATCCTTGTTGTTCATAATAAACTTTAAAGGTTCCAAAGGAATTTTTAAAGTATACAATTCATCCCCCCTCTTGTATTGTAAGCATATTCGATCCTACATTTGATATAATTGAGTATAACATACTCACATATCATCTCACATGAATAAACTATGTGTAAAAAATATAAATACAAATAAAAAAAATTAAATATAATATAATAAAATCATATATAATTTTTCACATAATCATGGCATAAAATAATCAATGAAGTATAGGTATAACCCAATTAGTGGAAATTGAGTTTAGAAACCCCTTACCACTTAGTAAATTTCACGTTAAATACCCTTGGATGAAATAATTTTAATTAAAAGATAAAATACCATGAATTTTAACTAATTCCTGATATAACATGTAAATGGTCAGTATATACACCATATAAAATAAATTGGGGAATAACATTAAAATATGGCTCAATGAAAGAAAATTGATATGGAATCCCTTACCTCTGTCTTACTCATCATGTATGTTCTTTATCTACTAGAATAATAAAAAATAATTATGATTTAATTATTTAAAAACATTTTTAAAGTTTATTTTTCCTTTTCTTTTATTTATTATCATGTTATATTTATTTACTTAATCAATCAAGTTCATGTCATATGTTTTGACGATATTTGGTTCATATGTTGAAAATAACTTTTGTAGGTTGACTAAGGTAAAATTGGTTATTGTTAAATAATATCAAAAAAAAATAATGACATAATTATCACTTTTATACATAAATTATACTTTTAAAACCAACCGTGAATAATGGGTATGAAAAATGATCTACATTACAATCTTGGAGACAGTAAGTCGTACTTACGCATGAGTAACATTTCCATTTTTCAATGATCTTGATGGAAAGAAGGTAGGTATTATTTTAAATTTATAGAAATATAATTATATCATAAATATCATATTATTTATTTAAATAAACTTATATATATCATTTTTGTGATGTGGTGATGGAAAATGTATCACAACGCTCTGTGGATGTGGTAGTCCACACTTAAGCACGAACGATGTTATAATTTTCCAATAGATGGAGAGGAAAGAAATTAGATGATATATAATCCTTTTATAATGATAAATATGTCATTAATATCATATATAAACATTAAATACATCATTATAACTAGTTATTAGAGGTAATGATGGAAAGTGAATTACATCGGTTTGTGAGGTGGTAGTTTGTCGTACACATGAACAACAATTTTATTCCCCATTTTATGGAACATTAGATGAATATAGGGTATTAAATTAATAAAAAAATATAATTATATTTAGTATTCATTTTTTATTATTTCATCATGTTTGAAGAGGATTTTAATAAGGTAGATGGATAAATAAAACTAAAACATTCGGTTAAAATCTATACCTCTTCTTCGGACAACCTATTTTTCTTTACACCATAATCACTGTAAATTTTATATTCATCCCAAAATAATACCTATATAATTTTTTAATGGATTTTAGTAATTTATTTGGATATTAATTGGTAGAACTGAATGGTTCTTGAAGTTTGAATAATAGAGGAGAGGGGTGTCCTTTTACAATGAGGGGAGGTGCATTCTGGGTATTTATTAAAGTATTAAATTAATAAAAATAAATTTTTATTTTCAAATGGGTAAATATCCTCTAATACAATAAAAATTGGACTAGTTTGGTTTATTTTATTACCCTTATCTTTTTATTTTAACCCTATGTTAACCCTTTTATCAATTACCATGATAACAATGTTTTTTTACTCCTTACTGGTCAACATAGTTACTATAAAAAGAAAATAGGCCCATAAATGGACCATGGTTGATATTTTCAACCATATATAAATCACATGGAAAATATAGGATTTTAATGATTTTTAAATTATTTAATAAAATATTATTTATTATAAAATATCATTAATGTCATTTTTAGAAATATTCATTTATTTTGACTTTAAAAACAACATGTTGGAAAAGGAATTTGAAATAATCCTTTAAAAAACCCTAATATATTATATTTATATTAAAAATATAACATAATAATTTACTCAAATTATATTAATATTAATATTTTCAGAATCATTTATTTTATTTTTTTATTAATTGAATAAATATTGTGTCGGCATTGCCTAATCTTTTAAGGTAATTATATCATCACTAAAAATTAAAAATAAATTAGCATGATAAAAATTAATAATTTATGTTTCAAATAAACATTTATAACAAAAAAAATAAGTTTTTTTTATCCATATCAAAAAATATAATAGATATTAAATACAAGAAGGTGACATTTTTTACTTTATATTTTACTTAAATATTATAAAGGCCCAAATCAAATAAATATGGAACCAAGTTGCCATATTTTAAAAAAAATGGATGAAAATGTATGAAATAAACTCATCCAATAGGATAAATGAATGTTTTAGGGTCATGTTTTTGTCCTTATCATGTTATTTTTAACCTTAATTACTCGATTTACCCTTATCGTCATGACAAGTATATATTATGGTTACTATTCAAAATAACAAAAAATAAAAGGGAAATATTTAGTAAATTAGGAACTCATAATTCCAAATATATAATCTATTTTTCAAAATTAAATTTCTATAATTTTTAGAAATTAATTTAACATTAAAACACAAAATTTAATGAAAAATAGTTTTCTAGAAAAATGCATTTTAAGTATAAAAATGTTTTTTTACTAAATTCAAGTATAAAATTTATTCAAATGAAATTAATTGGATTATTTGTAAAATAATATAACTTATTTTACTTTTTAACCAATTTAATACAAAAGTTAAATTTTTAAATGCTTGAAGAAAAAAATACAATTTTCAATGAAAATCGGTATTTTTCACTATTCACTAGAAAATCAATCTTTTCAAAAAAATCTCATAAATTCACTTTAATATAATTTTAACATTATTATTTAAAACATTATATTATTTTTTCAAATAAAATTTCTAAAATATCCATAAATTAATTATAATATTCCCTAATAAGAAACAATAAAAACCATTTTTGAAGAAAATGTATTTTGAATAATAAAATGTATTTATTAAAAATTGAGTGATTATTTCATAAGAAATACTCAATAAATTTGTATTTATTGGGTCATTTATATAAAATTAATAATGTGTATAATCTTATTCATACCTTTCAATTCAATAGCTAGGTTATAACTATCATATTTATAAAATAATATTACATGGTTCGTTTAAGCTTAGTGTTGTGTATTGTATACACTATTGAACATAGTGTTATTTTAAAATATCAGTGTGTCACAACTATGCCATAATAAGTTTTTAGAGTCATTTTTCATTGGAATATATGTGGTGTATATAATGATAGAGAATTTCTAGATGATTTAGGCACAGAAAAATATGGAATGGGGCTATCAAAAGATTTATATTTATCGAAGGAGGAGGCCTCCAGAGTACTAGGTCGAAGATCATGTGTTCATTAAGGTTTCCACTAATTTTGGGAAGAAAAGTTTTTTCCAATTGATTAATATTTATCCCTAGTTTATTTATCCTTTGGAGTTGTTAGTACACATCGGTGAGGTTGCATATCAGTTAGCACTTCCCCCAGAATTGGACCAGATCCACGATGTTTTCCATGTGTTGTGGATTTGAAAATATCTTCACGATAATTCCCATGCCATAAATTTGGAAGATTTGAATATATAGTCTTATGTGACATGTTTGGATCAGCTATTTGAGATCTAGGATCTTCAAGAGAATGTGTTTTTTGGGTGATTTATTCCTTTGGTTCGTGTTTTGTGGAGGCGTGGTAGTTTCGAGGAATGTATGTGGGAGTGTGAGTCAAAGATGTGTTCTCATTATCTGAAGCTATTTTGAGCTTTAAATTCCATAATAATTATATGTTTTTATTAATGTTTAATTTTAGATATTATTTTATTCTACACTATTTTATTTGTGCTTTTTTCTTATATGTTTCTTTTTGTCTTGGTGGTGGTGTCATTGTGTTTGAGAAGTATCTTCTGGGGGAGTGTTTTGTTTAATTATTATCATTTTTTCTTCTAGGTTTGGTTTTTATTCTCAAGTATGATAATCATTTAACAGTTTTTCAATGTATAATATTATACCTTTATATCCATTGCATTTTATAGTTTGAGCATTGTAGGTGTTTAGAAAGTGTTAAAGGGAGAGAGGTGTTGTTGAAGCTGAGATTTCAACTAGGAGGAAGAGGTCATTGTGTGGTTGTCTAAATCACTATGTGAAGGGATGGATATAGTATGTATTGGTTTTTTAGGTGATGTTCATGGAATTTAAGAAGTTTATCATGGTATGAATGATTTAAAGTGTGTTTTTCAGAAATGTTATAAGTCTTATATTTTGTTAGGATGAGTCTTACAAAAACATTTGTTACTCTTATGGAAATTTTGTTTACTCTTAAGATTTTTCATTTTCTAATTTCCTACTCATGGGATGAATTTTTAATTCATTACACAAAGTTATTTGGGGAGTTTTTATATTTTTTATGGATATTCTTCATAGGGAATCCACAACTAACATGACACGGTGACTTGGAGGTCTAGTTACGGTGGTTCAATATAGGGTGACATTGTGTCATGGTGATTTTGTCGTGGAATGATCCTTCCTCATTCATATCAGATTTAAGGATGTTAAGTGATCTTTAAATGGGTGTATTATGGGATTTGAGGCATGATTTATAGGTTTTAGTGGAATTATCCTATCATGGCATGACTATGATATGTCATGTCATTAAGCCTTAATTTTTAGTGTTAGTAAAAATTCATCAGTCCCTCTAGATTCATTAAATTTCCTTCAATTTCTCCCAAATATAATGTGATAAAAGGTGTATACTTGGGTTTTTTTAGTTCCATTTGGTTGGATTTAGACCTTGGTTTTAGGAGATCAACCAGTGGTGACATGTGATTGTTAAGGATTCTCCTGTGTGATTTTGTTCCATTTATCATCTATTCCTCTACTTGTTCCTGTATAACAGTTGTAAACCTTAAATTGAGATAATTTATTTGAGAACTCTCTTTTATTTTGTTAATAATATATAAGTGAAATGTTTTTTATTACTTTGGTTGGATGCTAAGGAATAATCTAACAAATATAATGAATCATAAAAAATAAACTTAAAGGGAATGGGTTGATACACTTGTGTTTCCATGATTTCTTAATATTTCTTATATGATTGATAACTATTTATGGTTACTGTTCAGAATATTTTTTGATTCTATGTTATATGTGTTTTTGTTGATATTTTATTATTGGAATAACATTTTATATAAGATTAATCAAGTAAATATGGTAATAAACCAATTGTGTGAAATTTTAAATTATTGGGTTATTTCACATGAAAGAGGGGTTAAAAGAATATGATGGAATGATTTAAAAATTAAATTATGAATGTACCTTATTACTTTAATTGATTTTTGTGTGTGGTTAGCTTGATTATTTTTAGTTTTTTGAATTGTCTGGTTATTTGGGGGTGGGGGTTGTGTGGTAATTTTTAAGGATGGTTTTGGCTATGGGATGTATAACTCCCCGACCCTAGTTACCTATATTCAGTGCATTATTACATAAAATTGTAATTATCACAAAATATCAAGTCTCAAAAGACCGATTAGTTTAGTAGCCTTGAAAATACTAGATACATTCATAAGTTTCACATTACATTATAAAATGAAAAACTACAACAAAGTAGTCTCCATATGCCACACTCATATCCCTTAGAATATCCCTTTAGGTCAGTCATAATATACTTCTTCGCATCCTAGGAAAAATAAAACATAGAAAGGGGTGAGCTCAGATGCTCAGTAAGGATAACAATATAGTGGAAACATTCATAAATAAGCATAAACATTTAAGGCAATGTAAGACTAAGACAAAATCCATTTAAACTTGAACATCAGCATAATATGGCAAAGATAAAATCAAATAATGCCATTTACTTATTCACATGTATATTCTACTATTCGAATAATCACATGCAATATCAATAGCCACTTTCATAATGATGGAATGCATAATTCCAGACTACATAATCACATAATTAAGGCCTTGTTCCCAGACTACAAATAAGATTTTGTCAAGGCCTTGTGCCAAGACACTAGTTTGTCTCATGAGACCTACCGATGCATAGAGGAGCTATAGTAGGTTCCACCCGTCAATTACTAAGTCCAATTCATTCCTCATATGAAAAGTTTTAATCATAACATAAACATTCGTATTAAAACTAGCATACAAAATGTAAATACTTTATCCATAAAAAATGAATGGTATAAAAATAACACATCCACAGTAAAACATATCACAAAACCTTCAATAAAATATGGAAGATTTGTATAATAATAAATCAACTTCAAATAACCTTAAAATCCATCAAAGGATGTTGACATAGATGAAATCAAAACCCTTTTTAAAGAAATATCACTTTCTATTTTGAAATCATTTAAAAGTCATATAATTATAAATGAAGAAATTTATTTTGAAAATATTCTTATAAGATTTTAAGGGAAGCTTCGACGATGTTATAATGGTGGAAAATAGCCGCACCCTCCATATAAGTTAAAAAACATTCTTACCTTAATTTTGTCGAAAAGGTCAAAAATTACCTTGTTTGGAAAATGACGGAAATATTCCATTAAAAAACATATAAGGTCAAATAAAGGTATAAGTGACTTTAGGCCATTGTCTAGTAAATAGTAAAAATGTTTTAGAATACATTTTAAGAAACATGGATGTGGATTATTAAGAGGTCCCAGTAGATAAATACGTATAAACAACCTCGGATAATGAAGAGATTGTAGAATTAACCCTTAACTTGTACTTTTACTTGTTCTAGGGTAGTTTAAACTCCTGTATAGTGGTGAAATAATTGTTATTAAATTATAAAATAACTATATATACATCCATATGATATCATATATGACCTTAAAATTGCTTTGTTGATGATATTTTAGTAGTATCATCGTTTCGGGTGTTAACTGATTCATTTTCATTTATATGCTTGGTTATGTAATACATGTTTGTTATGGATAGGATGTATTTTATTCATATACATAATTATATTATGTTCATAATCATTATTTTTAATCATAAAATGAAAATTATTCTTGAATAATAACGATGGGGAATGAATCTCATCACGTTCGTGGAGACGATAATCCGGACGTACGCAAGAGCGACAATATAATTATTTTGATATTAAAATCCTATATAATTGGATGTTATATCATATATATAGAACAATAATCATTTTATATTCATTATTTACATCAATTATACATCATTATTATACCCATCCAAATTATAATGTATTGAATAACAACTACACCACAACGTGGAGACAGTAAGTCGTACGTACGCACGTATGGTGACATGTTATTCAAAGGATGGATAAAATCGTGAATATGTTTATAAAATTTTTATAATAACATCACAGTATATAGAATATACTGGATTTATTATTTTATAATGGAAACAACAAAGAAATAGGAAGCGGAAGAAGAAAATAACTTGAAAGAGGTGGTGAGATATTTACCTCTTCTTTGGGTTCTTCCTTTTGATTTGATAAAAAGGGCTCCTTAGGTTGGATTTCTGATCAAAATAAGGCCTCTAGGATGAATTTAGAATAGTTGGGAGAATATTCGGTCAGGTATTGGCCAATCCATATGGATTTGGAGTTTTTAATTTTAGAGAAGGAGAAGTGACCTTTTATAAGAGGGGTGAGGGGCACCTTAGGAAAAGATTGAAATATTATTTTATAATAAAATTATTTAGGTTTCTAATGAATCCAAATAGATTTATTTAGAATCTAATATGGGTATGGGTCTAAATACTCTCAAAAATAGGTTTTATATAGGTTTGGGTTACCATTTTAACCTTATCTTTTAGACTTATCTTTTTGTTAAATAGTTTGACATTTACCATGTCTCTTTGTATTTTTATATTATATGGTTAATAAACTTACTATAACAAGACAAGATAACCCTAAGTGGTACATTATTAATATATATAAAATTATCTAATTCATTTGTCCGAACCTTATATTTTTAGGAATACTATATCAATTAATAATATAATATTTGTTTTAAAAACACTTTTATGTCAATTTTGAAATTATTTGATCAATGATTTTTGTTAAAAGTCCTAAAAACTTTATTACTTATAAATAAATTCATATGTTCAATTATAACATGTCATATTAACCTAGAAAATTATTTGAATTCATCAAAAATCTCAAATTACATTTTTTTGGATATTTAAAATATCAATTATTTTAATCTTTCATTAATAAGGTAATTATTGCGTCATCGTTGTGTCATCAATATATTTAATTATTTAATGTCTATAAATTATAAATAAAATATAATTATGTAGGAAATATTTTTATATTTCTAATGAATATTTATATTCCAATTCTTCTTATGTATAACCCTATATTAAAAATGGTTTAGTTATTAAACATTGATTTTAACTCTTTTAACTCTTCTTTAAATAAAATAATAATAAATGTCCTAATCTAATCCAAGTGGACCTAAAGGATAATATTTTATTCCTAAGGTGATTTTTGGTCGAATTACACTTATCAAATAGAATTAGGACCTGTTTTAGGATAATTATGATATCATTTTTACCCTTAATTACCCTATTTACTTTTAACTGTTGGAAAATAAAAGTAAAAAGTTACTATTCACCAAAAATTATTTTCATCTTATTGAACCACATTTTTCTTACTGATATAAACCATTTATCTCGTATTTTTGAAATTACACTCATAGAAGCGGTAAAATTAAGTTTTATGTGAATTTGCAAATTCTCCTAGGAGGTGGATAAAAGATGGTGAAAAGTTCAATAAAATTTTATATATCTAATATTATTACAAAATGACTCCAATGAATTAAATTGAATATACATAGGTATTATTTATCTATTTTTACCTAAAATATATTTAAATAAAATAATTAATTATTTAAATAAAAAGTCGGTTTTAAACAATAACGCAGTGTTTTTCACTATTCATCAAAAATTGAAAGTTTTCAGAAAAATTCCAAAACGTCACCCTAAGCTAATTTTGATATTCCAAATTCAAAAATGAATTCCATTTTTTAAAATAAAATTTATAAAATTTCAAAAAGTGGGTATTACTATTCATAATGGCTAGTTTGATTGGTCGTGGTGTGTTAGAATCTCGAAGTTGCGTATAATGCAGGATATTGCATTATTCAAAGGGAAATGTACTACGGAAGATTGGGGTGTTACATAATGCATTGGGAAGTAGGGATGTGGTTGGTTGGAATGGTTTTCATGGGAAGGATTAGTTTTTAATATGAAATGGTTAGGTTGTTGTGGTGGCATGGATGATTGTGTGGGAGAGGCGATTGATTTATGGTAGTTATGGTGGTTTTATCATCTGTTGGGAAGTTGATTGTATGGAAGATGGTTTTGTGTTGTGGATGGTATTATAGATTCCTAGTGGATATGAAATTTTATTGTTAATAATGAATATGGTAATGTGAATGGGATGGGAATGAACAATTGTGGGTTATTAATATAATTCTGATAAATTAGATGGAAGGCGAAAGGAATGGATTAAATATGGGTGGTGGTTAAAGAATGGTTTGTTGTTAAATATGGTTAATGGTCTATATAATGAACATAATATGTCTTGTTAATGGTAAATGTGGAATATTAAAATGATAGGATTAAATAATAAATTATAAATAGTTATTGCGATCATTTTTTGTGAAAATTGGAGCTATTTTGTGGTGTATTAATTTGAAATTATGGTAATATTTAGAGGTGATAATGTAGTGGCTTGTGTGGGTGTGAAAATGTTGTTTTGGGGTGAAACCTCTAGGATAGGATCATGTGTATTGGTATTATGCATGTATATTCTTTTAATTTCATATGTACCCCACCCAAGTAAGTTAACCTTACATATGCCCAAATTTTTTGGGTTTCGAGTGTTTTCCCTATACATTCAAGTTCGTGAGGGAATGGTTGGCTGGCAACCCCCTCTTCCCCACTCTCACTTCCAGGTGTAGAATGAGTTGTGATGGAATAAGGTAGGTATAATCATAAAAAATAAATGGATTAAATTTATAATATTTGATATAATAGATGACTTGATTATATAGTTGGGATGATGGCATGTGGTGGGGTCGTGCATGGTAGGAGGAAGGAATAAGGTTGATTCCATTCATGTTCATGATACCCTACAGTAATAGATATTTTTTGTGATATGTGGTGGTGGATATGTGATGATGTTGATTATGATTATTTTATTTTGATAATGATTTTGTTGTTTTGGTATGTGTCCTAGTTATGAAATGAGAGGCGGTTTGTTATGCCATGGTCATCGAATGGATTAGGAGAACCAAGACATTTATCATTGGGGTGTGAGAGGAAAAAACCAGTGGAGAACTATTTCTAGGGTACCTCTTGATATAATTTTATAATATTATTTTATTATACTTATAAATAATATTATGTGAGCAATCCTTGGTGAGGTTGGGTGATATTTGACCTACTGTATTCTTGTTAGTTTTGTTGTTTATTCACTGAAGAATTATTATGCTTCATTCATGTTTTCATGAGAGGTATTGAGGAGGATCCATCTAATTGTACATGTATGGTCACCCCAATATATATAAATCTGTTTTTCAATTTTATAAGGTGATTTTAGAGATCTATATAGACATTACTATCTTAGATCTTGGAGTTGTGGCTGGGGTTACTTCCAAGAAATTTAATTTTTGTATTTTATTTTTTGAGACTATGTTTCTATATAACATTTATATATTATGGGTTGTCAGTTTAATTAAATATTATATAATTTATTGGTGGATTCATTTTTATATATTTTCCTAGGATTTATGAGGGTAATACCTCTTGTTTTCATGTTTTATACCATTGGTTCTAGTTTTCAACATAGATCCTATTGGAGGTATGCCTCAAGGGTCTTTATCATCTTCACTATAGGGAAATGAAGGGTTACTAATGTGGGTGGGTCATGAAATTCACAATTGATACATCAAGTTGGTGTTAGTATTTTTTATTTTATATATTGTCAACTTTCAAGATGAATCATATTTGAGGATTCAAATTTTAGGAGAGAGGTCCTAAGGATGAAGGTATCTATAGAGGAAACATCTAGGTAGGGACTCAAACATTCCTTTTGAGCCATTGATGTATTGATCTGTACTTGGGGATTAGAAATCAAAGTGTGTATGGTAGTATAGTTTCATCATTTTCACTCTTTTAATACTTTGATTTATCTTCCTTCGAGTATGTGGCTTTCATACCTTGAGTTTACTATTTCATTTTTAAAGTATTACTAATAAATTATGAGTCAATAGTCACTTAAGGGGTGGTTGATCAAGATTGGTAGGATGATTCTTTAACATAATTGATTAATTTGGTTTTTGAATCATATGTGTGAGTTTAATATCACATTAAGACTAATTCAATCCTTTCCCTTAGTCACCTAGAAAGAGGGATGGAAATTTAGGGATGAATCCCAATGTGACGGGAGGAATGGGAGGGAGAGATAAATTTAATTTTATTTATTTATTTTTGAGATAGAAATTAATGAATTTAGGAATTTTTAGGTTACCTTCATGAGAGGAATCATAAGGACCCAATTAGTTCTAATTATTATCAACCAAGTGGAATTATTTGTTTTAAGAAATCTATTAATTAATCAACCCCAATTATTCATAAGAAGAATAAATCATGTTCTTCCATAAAACACCCTCTAAAAGTGATCCATCATATTTTTTCATTATCTAAAGTGTTCATCAATCAAATATATATCTCTATTCTATTGTCATTTTTAATCGAGAACATTCCCTCAATATTGTTATTTTTTCAACTAGTTTTCATATATCTATTTGTCTGAAACAACAATCAAGAATAATTTACTATGTTAGGATCCACTATATTCCCAATGGTTTGACCTACGGAATACAAATTCCTATAATACCCATTTTTAGTTTTAGTGATTAGGTTTTTGTGTTTATAAATTTGAAACTTTGACTAATTCCCAAATACGTTATGTTTCTTGGGGTTTTTTTGTCATTTTGGGAGACAATACACATAACTAGTTGAATTTTTTAGAATCAATTTTTTGTTTTAATATTTTTTTCTTTTTATATTTATAAATTGTGTTTGATTTTATGTGCATGGGTAGTCATGTTTTTTATGTAGACTTTAGGTTCATGATCCTGAATCCACACATGAGATCAAGGAGTTTGGATTTTGACGAATCACATCAATTTAACCTATAAATTGAGTTTTCTCTTATACACAACTATAATAGTAATGGTAAACAACTAAAGATACCATACAACACATAATGAACTATATAAAATCTTTAGTGGAATCCAACAAGCACCCTGAGAGAACTCATTAATGGAATAAATACTATTTTATATCGATCGGGATGCTCCTAATATCATCAGGACACCCATTCAGAACAAAAACTTCATGTTGAAGCTAATTCTATTGCAGATTATCTAGATTTTTGAGAAATTTGGAGGAATGTATAATTATGACCCCCATGGTCATATTTTAGATATTCTTGGAAATTTGAGATTCATTAAGGAATAAAAGATTATTTTATGATGTTATTTTTCTTAATTCCTTCCCATTTTCATTTATGGTTCTGGTAAAGGAGTGGTTGAAGTCATAGCCACCGGGATCTATCATGACCTGGGAATAACTCGACTGAAGATTTTTGGAAAAATATTTTCCATCAGTGAAGATAGAGAAATTAAGGAATGACATCCAAAATTTCACATAGAAATATAGATAATATACTTGCCATAACTAAGATATTTTTATGTAAATTATATGATAATACCCACATCATGGTGTGACCCTATGGATGAACCTACAAAATTTTGATTTTGGGATGAAAAATAAATCTTGATTCATAGTCAATTCATCTGAAGTGGGGGATTAATGAAGAATACCCCACCAAATCTCAATCCATTCTTGATGACCTTATAAAAAAATTTCTATAATAGGTAGAGAGAGGCTCAACCAAGAGAGGTGTACACTAAGTAGATGAGACAACCAAGATTTCCTCTCAAATGGAAACAATGTCCAAGAATATGGAAACATTATTGGCCATTTATAATAAAAAATAACCCTCTAAGCCCCCTTAATTAATTTAACGTGAGATGTGAGTAGGTAACTATCTCTTACAAGACTAATAAATAGGGGAAGAAGCCACCTCATTAGGTGAGATAAATGTTGTGAACTATAACCATCCTCCACCATATTATCATAACCAATTTGGGAAAGGGGTAATACTGATTTTGAATCAAGTATAGGGAACTTGAGGATGTAATAATCATATTCATACTCAAGGTCATATGGCTTTTACCCAAGTATAACAAGAAACTAGACCCATCATTCATGTATTTAATAATGTGCAATCACATTTTTTTAGTAGCAGTGGTTGTTCCAATCGCAAGTATAAGAAGACCAGCCTTTGATTCGGTGGTTGGTGAAAAAGTAAATCAGTTATAATGATCAATTCCTTGGATAAGTAGAGATGACCCACCATAATCATAAAAGTATTCCTAGAATCTCTAGAAGCCACCCGGAAACATAGAGTCACAAATGGGATAGTGTTTACAAAACCTGACCAAGCATACACTTAGAGTATTTATTCGTAAAATAGAGGTACCAAGAGAAGATACAAAGGTTATCATCATGCATAGTGGAAAAGAACTCTATAAGAAGAATGAATCAAAGTATATGAAAATTTAGGTGGAGGTAAATCAAAAATTGTAATAAGAGATCAAGATAAGTGAAAAAGTGAAAGAGAGACAACAAACCAATCAAACTAAGAAGAAAATACTATTGAGAATGTAGGGAAGAAGAAGGAATTGAAACCATACCATACATATAGATTAAGTATGTATTGGAACAAATGCATCCTTAAGCCTAATATAGATGTTATGTTGATTCCAATATAACCTAGTAACATATGATAAAACATGGATACATGTACTCCTTTGGTTGTAAATTCCATACCACCTAAAAATTGTGTCCATCAGTTATTAATCTCTTAGATGGATTAGTTAATTCTTTCACATATTCATTGATGTGTTCAATAAAGAAAACTACAATGATAATTAACATAAGATGTTACAACTAATTATTTGAATTCATTAATGATCATAAACTACTATATATATAAGGATTTCCCTCATTGGTGTGTGGAGAGTTCATGATATGTGGATAAAGGTCATCAATTTCAGGAAAATCTTATAGAAGATCTCATCTTCTCGAAGTGTTATTCATCACACAATGAAGGTGATAGAACCCCTTCATCATTTAGGAGTCCTCATGAAACAATCATGGATCACATATAGAGGTAGAGAACCTATATTTTTTACTCTTATAACCATCATCAAACCATACTTCATCAAATAAGAAGATGGAGATATTTTCTTGATCATTTCATATGTGCTATGTTTCCCAGTGTTCTTAATTTTTAGTAAAAAAAATTCAAGGGTATATTGGCCTATTTTTTGTTTGATTTCACTATTTAGGATCATAGAATGATTCCATAAAAACCATCAGTGTTATCAGATCCTTCTTCTTCAACAAATATGTTGAAATAGTGGGTTCCCTAGACCCAAATTTTAAGTGCTTTTTATTACCATATCATGTGTACAGTTAGATATACATGATGTATTCTTACCATTATAATGAAGATATTTATGCATCCACTATTTTATAGTAATGTCCGTAGATTAATTTTCATATCAAAAGGTTAGAGTAGATCCTAGGCTATAATGAGAACCTTGAGATACCATGACATTGATCTTAAATAAAGGTCATATGGTCTAGAATCATTGTACTAACTATAAACATTAGATGTTTGACTATTAGGTGATAGGGTCTCGTAATCATTGAGACTTCTTCTCATGAAGTTTGCACTTATTAATCTCTAGTAGTTAGATCATGAATATGGGAATTCCAATAAGAACACCACATGTTTTGGGTGTCATTGGTTGTTCCTATCTATGGACATTTGTAATGGTCTCCTAACTTGAGATCATTTCCAATGTATTCCATTTGATTGTGTACTTTGATGCAAGGAAAAAACCATGATAAATAAATTTCGATGAGGTATTTTGTGTTGGGTACATAATTGGTGGCATTACATTGATTTAATGGACAATATAGGATTTTTTTCTTCCAGGTTAAGGAATTTATATATCTTGGAACATGTTGATTAAGATGATAGTACCTTGATAAACCATGTCCATGGTAATCCCAGGAAAATATATCTAGTTAGATCAACAAACAATAAATCAAGAAAAGGATGATGGCATGGGTGTGCATCCTGCTTTATGAGATATTAAAGAGAAAGATATAATATTACATAGTGTGTGTTCGTAGGTTGGTTGTCACTACTTTGACAATCCTTATCTCTTTAGGGGCCATGATGGGTTTCTAGATCCCACTCTTAGTCTATGAATAGTATTCACTACTATTGAGATAAGTTCCTAGAGGGTCACACAAAATAGTGTATTCAAGAATCTACCTTATTCATTTGAATAAGAGTTATGAAAAATTGTGGGGGCTGCCACTGGGGTCCGATATTTTTCTAAGGAGATACGATAACCAAAGAAATAAATAAATTCATATTATTCAAGTTAAGAATAATGTGCATTGAATTTATTTAATTGTATTTACAAGTTTTAAAGTAAATACATGTAAAAATTAATTAAATGAATATTAGTTTAAAATATTCAAGGTTCAATTAATATTTATGGGAACAGAGATTCGAGTTAATGAATCAACTATTATCATGTAATACATTTATTATATTAAAGGTAAGTGATAATAATAATAACAAATGATATTTATGACTCAGTTTAGTTATCAAAAATATTTTTTGAAAATAGTGTTAATTATTTGGGGTTTAGAAGGCATTATTGGGTATTTTATTAACACTCTATAAATAGAAGAAGAGTGAAATAATTTTGGTTTATTCATGGGATTTATCTCTCTTATTCTACCTCCCATGTTCTAGAGATAGAGTCTCTAGATCTAGGAGCTCAGATAGAGCTCTCTCTTAGGCATCATAAGTAAGGTTATGTGGTGATCGTCAGAACCTTGAAGGCGTCGTTGGAACTCCGTACTAGCACTCAGATTCTGATGATCAGTTCTCTCACAGATTTTTGAAGTATGTTTGGACGATCTAGAGGAATTAGGCTTCAGATTCATCAAGAAGTGATCACCAATGATGAGCAGATTTCATGCATGTCATTGGATCTAAACCAGGTATTTTGCGATTTTAATTTTGTGCTTGAAAATATTCATGAGATATCCTCATCTTAAACCGAGTATCAATTCACCGATGTCGATGAGTTTATGTCGTTTGTCAGTGAAAAAATTTTAAATCCCACTTTTGGCGCTTCTACTTTGTGCCTGGTACATTCAATTGCTATCAGGGCCAGGCATGAAAATTTTAAGCCAATGAAAAAATTAAATTTTCATTACTCTATGAAGAAGGATTCCTTATGGTCCCATTGATGAAGACGACTTCTAAATATGACACTGGATAGCCTATCGATGGCCATCTAAAGATTTAATTTCATATTAAAATTTAAAATTGGATTTGATTTTATGTGTGAACCCTTTTTCTGATGAAATTACCATCATCCAGAATAGTGTTTTCCATCTAGACAACAATTCCACCGATATGTGGAATTTGATTAATAGCCCAAGAAATAGGCTTAAATTATTGAAGGGGATAAGTGTTTATCAGATCACTGACCAAGAAAAAAAAATAAAAGGGTGTTTGACCTCTTTTTGGGTCAATGAAATATACTTTATAAAAATACATAAGTTGGCAGCCAAGTGGCCCCCCTGTCCATTTGTGGCATCCCCACCTGGGCTGCCTCCTTCATGCAGCGAGCGCAGCCGCCACCTAGGCTGGTAGCCACCATAAACCGCCTCTCCTCCTCACCAGCATACCAAGAATTAGGCTGGTTTCCCGATCTCCCATGAGACCCCTTCATTGGAGAAAACTAGTTGTGGCATAGCTCTGGTTTTCGGCTGACCCACTAACCATGATGACAGCTTTCCCTAGTCTCCATTGTGGGATCTCTTCAACCTCCTTGAGTTCTGGACCCCAACCACCCAAATCGGCTGCCTCTGGCACACCCAACTCCCACGGAACACTCTCCTTATTATGTAACAAAATCCACCACCCCGGTAGACTTCACCTCTATAATCCCACTCTCATGGCGAAGAACCATTCGTAGCCTCCCATCAGTGTTCCACCTTTCATGATCACAGCCCGCCACCACCTCCAGATCTAGACCCTAACTGATTATCACCTGCCTCTCATCACGCCACCCTACCTGGAGAACTCCCTGGCTCACTGTCCGCTCTACTGTACACATCTGTTGAGCACTCGCAGATTGGCCGACCTCCCATTGAACACAACCCTGTCCTCCTAGCGGATACACTAAAGAAAAATTCACAGCTCGCGGCAGTTGTTTTTGGGTATGGCGGCAGTTTAAACCATCGCTATATGCTTCTGCGGTGGTTTCCAAAAACCGCCACTACATTGTGTGTCGAGACACTATTGTCGGCGATTATAGGAATTTAGTATTAGTTTATTGGAACCGTCGTAGTTTACGCATTTCACAATGGTTATGATGTTTTTTAGCGGCGGTTTTTTAGGGCAGGGGATTATTTTTTTAGCAGCGGTTTTAACCGCCGCTAAAAACATCATAACCGCCATGAACTTCATGCGAAAGATGGGCCACTGTAGCGGCGGTTAAAACTGCCTCTAAATTTAATACCATAGAAGCGGTTATAACCACCGCTAATAGAAAAATGATGACATTTAGTGGTAGTTATAACCGCCGCTAATAGAAAAATGCTGACATGTAGTGGCGGTTTAAACTGCTGCTAAAAACAGATTTACAAAAAAAACAACAGCTTCTAGAGCTTCTGTAGCAGTTCCCTGAAAAAAAAACAATTCCAAGAATACCAAAATATGCATACCACACTCATCTAGTATATTAAATGATTCAAAAATCACTGAGAACCACACATATATAGTGTATAATGCCCTTACATAGCATGTATTTTTATTGGAAGGAAAAACCAACACACACTCTCTTCTTACCACTATAGAGTAATCATGTGGGAACTATATCACTAGTTCTTTCCCGTAATCCTACTTAATATTGCCCAAACCTAATGGGTAAACACTCCCATACTTCATGATCATAAAACTATAATCATGATCCAATGAATCATGTCTGGTCATATCTGGTTCATGTTCCCAACCCACTTACCATGAACCACTACATGTCAGTAAATTGAATATTCCAAAGCATCTTAGTCATACAAGGGCTAACCACATGATCACACACCACATATGAGTCATTCTCAAAATGGAGATCATATACCTATTCTATTCTCAACATTATCTTGAAAACCTAAGATCTCAATCTATAAGGATTGTTATCCAATTGACCCTACCCTCTCCCCTAAACTAAATACCAAAACCACTTAGAGTGTTTCTCATCCCACGAACACTGAATTACCATGACATTCCTCAACCCTTTCATGGTTACCCGCATAACCACAGTTTTTGTTATGTATATTAACATAATTAAGATATCTGAGAAAACACTATATAATATGCATACCATGACATTCCCCAACCCTTTCATTCCTAATTTTTTCCCTATTCTTCACTATAGTAAAGTTGTTGGAAAGAGAATGGTTAGTTCTGTCAATGATTTGGTAGGGGACTGATGTAGGATGTTGTGTCCTAAATATGCATACCACACTCAAGAAATAAAGACATAAAAGGAAACATTAGAAATCAATAAAATACATAAAAGTAAACATGAAAAATTAAGAAAATGTTAGGTCATGCAAATGTTTGGTGGAAATTATGTGCCATACATGATACATATAAAAACCGATGATGAACACATATGGTCACCCTATCCACCTCCAACATATCAAAAATACAACTAATCACTTTCCAATGATGAACACATATCGTCACCGTCTCCACCTCCATCTCCACTTTCAGCTACCTTCTGTAAGAACATTATATTGAAAATTAAATAGCATTGCATATTTATATTTAAACTCAAAACTAATAAAATATTTAAAACTAAATGGTTCTAAATTTTTGTGATTTACCTGCTCACCACCAGTCGATACAGTACCACTGGGGGAATATCTGCTCATATGCTGACATATTTCAGTCAACTCCTTCTGCATAGTGGATATCTGATCCCCCTGTTCGTGAACTGTGTTTCGTAGAGAAACTATCTCTTTCTTAGAATCTCCATGTATGGGATGACTACAAACAAGATTAGATGAAGTTTACATCCCTGGTGTCCTGCTAAAAACCTCAAATGGTATGGGTCCCAAACCCATCCCACGCACTCAACCAAGATGCTTCTTCCCAAGGACTTTAGCGACCGAGTCATCCTGGGAGGCTGAGTAGGACTTCTCAGGATTGGAATCCCATAGTTCTTAAATTTTTACCTTTAAATCAAATATCAATATATATTAACATAGTAAAAACTGATAACAATTTATTATTTTGAGAAAATGAGTTCATTCCCCAACTTCTTTGGAAGGCCCATTAACAAAACTTCCATCATATTTTTTGTGAACATCCAACCACACTTCAGTTCGGGATGCTTCATGGCCTAAACTACTTGACTGCATTAAACAAAGATAAATAAACAATTTAATATATTAAAAAGATAATATTTTATTATAAATATTTAAACTAATGAAAATATTACCAGAGTCAATCAGCTTCTAGAAAAGCTTTTTGACCCCGTAGTGTGAGGGATGACTTGCTTTGCCCGGCTTGATGCATTATTTCTTGAGAGATCCTAAAATAAAGAAAATGAAATTTAATATTAATGTATTAAATGTCATATCCTCTTCATATAAATGTATAAATGTAAAATGAGGTTAATATAATAATATATATTTAAATATCATCTGCTTCTCATCATGATGTCTGTCAACAAAAAATTTCCACTATTCTTTGGGTACCCCATTGGGTAGCTTCTCATAAATTTGTTGGACGGTCAATGAAGTATCGTTGACATCACCCCACAATCTCCATATTAAGTCTTTCCATTTCTTACCAAGATTTTTCAATGTCCAATTTCATTCTATCACATCAGCAACTGTAAAGTGGAAAAACATTTGTATACAGAAATTAATTTTGAACATATTAATAACATGAAATTCAATTACACCATAATGTATTAAAATTACCTTTATTTGGGAACAAAAAAAATCATTTTTCAAACTTGGAGGCATATATGTCCAATCATCATAATAAATAGGAAGGGAAATGGGCTCTGCTGCCAGCTGGCCTAGAATTTGGCCACGTAATCCCACGACATCATTCGTAGGGACCCCATATGAATCGAATGGGACAACTATCTTCTCTCCATTCATATTCCACACATCTGAACTTTTTATATCTTTCTCCACAGTAGAATTTTTTTCATCCTTAATGAGAAAATGGTTAGTATAAAAAATTGTAATAAATTTATTTATATTCAAATTTGTACCTATAGTAGTGACCCTCCAGTATGTCCGTGGTGAACTAGAAGTGGTGTGTCGCCGCCCGACTGATGAGGCTGCTGAAGGGGGAGTTAATGAATAGGCTTATAAAGGGACACTCACATAGGGTGTGAGAGATGGTGCAGGGGGATATGGTGTAGGGGGGAAGCGGCTGGTGGCTCAGATGCTGTAGGGAGGGAGACAGATTGATCGTCATCTATCGTAGTAGTGGATGAAACAGTGTATCGCTTCCTCCTTGGAATTCCTGTCCCTTAATCAAATACAATTAAGTTCAGAACATATATTTCAAAAAAAATATGCAGAAAAAAAATGATAATATATGCCCTATACTATCAAACAAAATATACATAACAATTATAATTAATGACTGCATAAATGAAATAAGTGGTTTTTGAATGAATAAATAACTGTACATACAATCATTTTACCCTTCAATCATGTATGTTTCCTACTCCATTACTTCATCCACTTCATTCATCCTTGCTAGACTAATATTTTCAATATCCTGATGGACAACTAATTCTACTTCTTGTTGTTGATGAGATTCAGAGGTCAAATCTTCCCCTTCATCACCCATATCATTAAAATCTCTTTGTATTACGTGAGCAACTACACTCCAACCTTCATCCACAATATCACTCACATAATATACCATTTTTATTATGATGATAATATATATAGATCATGCAGTTCACGATCACCAACATCCATCAAGCGAGAGAAGTACACATAAGTAAATTTCCAAGAATCTCTTTTAACACCTCTAATAATATCGACCCAATTGAATTTGAATAAAACAACTAAAAATGCCCATGGTGGTTTAATTCAATAATATCATTTATATTTCCATAGTATCCCACTCTAGTAAATGTAAATATATCACTATTCTGTTTTTTCAAGCCCTTTTCTTGATCGACTGTATGAAATCTAAAGTCGTTCACATTGTAAGCGTCGAACTTTTTAACTTGTTTTAGAGGACCTCGAGCAAGAAATGTCAAATATTATGAAACCTCTGCTCGATTATTAGTATTCATGATCTAAAAAAAGAAATATACTTTATTGGATTTACAAAATATATGTGTCAAACTAATATTCATATTTATTACAATATTTATGAACTTACACGTCGTGCAAACCATTCTACAAGCTCTTTATTAACATCTTTCATTATATCTTTCTCATTTTTTGTTCGGCCTCTCATTTGTCTCTTTTTTTGTATTCTAAACTATTCGATAAATGGATCTGCAATTTCACTATTCAGAATCACATATCTATGTGCCTGTAATAATTCCAATTCTGTCAGTGTCACATTTGAGGTCCTCCCAACTGATCGGCCAATAGCAGGAAATATTTTTTATTTATGATGTATTTGATATTGAGTCGATGTGTCATCAACACATACAATTCGATTAAATCTTGTCTCAATATCATCCAAGTATCTATAACAAAAGGTAAGACACTCCTCAGCCAAATAGCCTTCAGCAACAGAGCCTTCTGGTTGAGCTTTATTTCTCACGTATGATTTCAAATGCCCAAGATATCTGTGAAATAAAATAAATATAATTATGAATTTAATTAAGTTCCAAAAATTGTTTACTTAACTGAAAAACATATAAATAAAGTACCTCTCAATTTGATACATCCATCGATAATGAACGAGGCCTCCTAATTTAGCTTCCTCAACTAAATACACAGTTAAATGAATCATTACAGTAAAAAATGATGGAGGAAAGATCATCTCCATTTCACAAAGGGTCGATAAAAACCTCTCCTAGAGGTTTTCAAGATGAAACGGATGTAGAGATTTCTCACATAGTTATCTGAAAAATGTGCATAATTGGAGTACAACATCAATAATTTTTTTAGGTAATAATTTACATGATGCCAATGGTAGTAACTGTTGTAACAAAATATGTGAATCGTGACTTTTCAATCCATGTAACTTATGTTTATTCAAGTCAAAACACCTCAATATATTACTTGAATACACATCAGATACCTTAATATTCTTTAAAATTAGAAGGAATGTATCTTTATCCCTATTTTTAATTGCAAAAATTGTCGGAGGTTTCTTTTCATTCTCATCTGGCCAGAGATCACGTTTTATGTTCATTTCTTGTAAGTCGTTGCGAGCATTGAGATGATCCTTTGACTTTCCATACTCATTAAGAAATGTGAAAATAAAATTGTCACAAACATTCTTATCAATATGCATCACATCAAGATTATGCCACAACAAATTAAATTCCCAATATAGAAGTTTGAAGAATATACTTTTTTTTATTCCTTTGTTGCGTTCTGATTTCTTTTGATGATGCACTTAGAACCTATTTCCTGTTATCATTCAAATTACGAACCTTCCCAAATTCTGTTTCAGAATTTCCAAGTTGTGTCAATATTTCAGAACCAGTTAAAAACTTTGGAGGTGGTCTATGATCAATTAAACTATTAAATTTTGATTTGTTCAGCCGAAATCTATGAGATGCATCGAGAAATATTTTATGGCACAAGAAGCACCATTTTCTACTATGAAGTAGCCATTTGGGCTCAAAATAAAAGTTAAAAACAAGATAATCCAAACCTGTGTAAGTGTTCTAACTAGATAAATTCTCAAGATCAGGGAAGTCACTAATTTTCCACAATAATGTAGCATGGATTTTGAACATTGTCTTATAAGAAGCATCAAATGTCTTAATATCGTTGCTCCACAACTCTTGTAATTCTTCAATTAAAGGCTGCAAGTATACATCAATATCATTTCCAGGCATTTTTTTCAGGAATAATCATCGAAATGATAAAAGACGTTTGTTTCATACACATCCACGGAGGTAGATTCTAAGGGATCAAAACAACTGGCCAAATTCTATAATTGGTACTCAAAGTCCCAAATGGGTTCAATCCATCGGTAGCCAGTCCCAATCGAACATTCCTAGGATCAGCTGAGAAATCTAGATGTAATGAATCAAATTTCTTCCACTATTGTGAATCTCATGGATGTCTCATTAACCCATCATTGTTATTATCTACAGAATGCCACTTCATGTGTTCAGCGGTTTTCCAATGACATGAATAATATTTTCAATCAATGATTTAAATGAAATTAATGCAAAACATTTGCAGGTGTGTTCATTTTCTTCTTCTTAATGAAAGTATGTTGATTCAGACTTCCAACATCACCCATTGACTACCATATAGAAGAAGAACATTTTTTACAATCCTATCTACTTGAATCCTCTCGCCAATAAAGCATACAATCATTGGGACATGCATGTATTTTTTTATAATTCAGACCAAGCCTGTTAACAACTTTTTTCATATTATAAAAAGACTCAAGTATTTTTGCTTCAGGAAATGCATCACGTAAGAATTCCAATATCATGGACACTGCCTTATTTATAATTCCATGTAGACATTTGATATGGTATAACTTCAGAATAAAAGAAATTTTTGAATATTTCAAACATCCACTATACAACTCTTTATTTCCATCATCAACTATATCATGGAACGTATTTTCTTTAGTGAAGTTTTCTCTTACATTAGCCTCCACAGAATCAAGAGGATGATCCAAAGATATGTTACAATTTTGATATGGTTTTCCTATAGTCTCAAAAACATCACTTGCCTCGTTTCTATTTGTAGCACCCTCATCCGGTTTTTCTGATATGTTTTGATATTGATGGTGGTCTCTTGAAGATCCGAATGCATCATTTATAATGTTTTTTATTTCATTTTCCATTGTCGACAATGTTGGGAGTTCATTCAGTGGATTGACATCAGTGCTCAAACTTTTTGTAACGTTCAATTCTCCATGCCAAATCCAACGCAAATATTGACCAGGGAATTGCTTCAATATTAAATGCTCATAAACATCATCTCTCTTCAACCATATTCTAAATTTACATTTAGGACATGGATATCTTATTCTCCCTTCAACGGATCGATTGAAAATTTCAAAATCTGAAAACTCATTCAAACCCTTAATATACTGAGGTGTGTTCCTTGGTAATGTGATCCAGCTTTTATCCATGTATATCACAATGTGCCTACAAAATATTAAAAAAAATAAAACACATAACTATTACTAAATAGGGAGAGAGATTCATATATACTATTAGAAAAAATATATAAATATGTTACATAAGCTTTTCCTATGTCAATACATATGGTAAATCACCCACTAGTGGTTTCATCTAAAGTAGTACCACCACAAAGGATTAGAATTAAATTGGGAGATTAGGGTGAGTGAACAAATTCCAACCACATTACTCAACTTAAGAAAGTTGTAGGTTCCTATAACACCCTGAGATTTCATGAGAAATATTCTTTTTAATTTCATTCATGTATTGTGTTATATGCTACACCTAGATTATCTTCTTCTATACACAACACCATATTAGCTTTTAGTATACGCAATCATTATTCTTGGCTTGTGTTGCACCCAAGAGCAACCTTCCTCGATAGCATGTGTTGTACGCAATATCGAGTTCCACTAAACAACAATATATTGTTATAATATTATTATGAACTAGCCGTTATGAATAGTATTAACTGAATTTTGAATTTTATAACATTATAATTCATCTTACACATTTTCTAGAATGAGATATAAGAACAAAATCAATTTTTCGGATAAAAGGAGTATTTTTAAAAAAATGCAATTTTTCCGTCTTTTGATGACGCACCCATTTTAAATATAAGTTTTGACAATTTTATGAGTTAAATTTTACAAAATAAACTTCTTATTTTGAATCAGGATATAAAAATTTACATTGGATAAAGTTTTGATATTTTTCTGACAACGTTCTTATTTTGATGAATAGTAAAAACACGCTAAATTTTACTTAAAAACAAATTTTTTCATCGAGATAATTTATATGGTTAAATTATAATAGTAAATTGTTTTAAAGTATAAATAGAATATATTTTTACCATTTAATATAATTTATGTCTTTATCATTAATTTTACATTGAATTCATAGGTAAAATCAATTAAATCTTTTGCAATGTTTTAAACAAAAACCCATTTTTCGACAAGGGGATTAATTTTAAATTAATTACTTCAACTTATATGGTTTGAATTTGGAAAAATGGATTCCATATATGGAAACATTATATCAAAATTATGTTAATAGGCTAATTTTTATTTTTGGTCATTATGAATAGTAACTACGGTAAATTTTATTTACCAAAGTTAAAGGTAAATTAGGTAATTAAGGGTAAAAATAATATTATAAAATTATCCTAACACTTCTATTAATATAATTTGATGATTATATTTCGTCCTAAAATATAATTGGGTCCAAATGGTATCTATTAGAACTCACTTTTATGTGATTAAGACCTTTAATTTATTTTATTTAAATGAAAGTGAAATATGTCTCACTCAAACTTTAATAATTAAATTATTTTAAATATAAGGTTATACAGAATATAAATTCGGTTATAAAAATTCATTTTAAATCTAAAATGTTTTTATTTATCATGGTAATTTATTTTTAATTTTTATGAAATATATAATTACCTTAATAGCTTATACATTAATGATGCATAAATTATTTATTTAGTGAAAAATCAATAATATAGATTTTATTAAACTAATAATACCCATAAAAGGCCCAAAAACCTGACCAAAACTTATTGGTCGTGTAAATATAAATAGTAATCATCCAAAGGTCGAATTTTTGACCATTTGGATCCTTATAAAAGAGATTATGATACTTATATTATTATATTTTAAATGATGTCAAAGTTGTCACCTTCATAATTTAATAAACATAACATTTTAAAAGTTGATTGTTTTAGAAGCTAAATTGGACTAAAAGTATTATAATGAAATCTATTAGATTTATGTTCATCATATTATTTTGTTTTTAATTTTTATGCAACAAATAAGTATATTAAATAATTATACAAAAATGTTTTAGTAATTATTTTATTAATAGAAATATCAAATAAATGGTTTTAAAAATATTAAAATAAATATTATATGAACTAATTAATATGCTCCACGAATTTTCTATATGACTATGAAATGTTAGTAACCTATTAAATATTTTTTTTGAATGTATTCTATGTTTGAATTTTATTTAAATTAAAATAAATGAATAGTGTCAAATTTTACACTATTGGTATTTTATAAAAATAACATATTATTAAATTATTTAAAAATTAAAAAAACATTTAAAAATTACAAATTGAAATTTATATGGTCTAAAAGTTTATAAAGTATCCAATTATGGGAAATTTACAACATATAATTATTTATTTATAACAATTTTAAATTTATAATATTATTACCACAAATAAAATTAAATAGATTAAATAAGGATAAATCAAAATGATAAGGTTTAAAATAAACTTAAAACATGTATAAATTTTATTAGTTGATGATATTAAAACCCTATCTCATATTATATTATAATTGAGTCATTTTTGGAGGTTTTTAATTGTGGTTTGAATTTATTATAAATTAATTTTTTTTAGGTTTCAAAAGGTGCCCCTCTCCTTCCTTATAAAAGGGAACGTCCTCCCTCTCCACTTCACACCATTTTTGAGCATTCAAATGCATCAAAACCCTGTCCATTTAACTTCTAAACTTCCCTATAAACCTACTAGAGGTCATTATCTTCTTCAAAGACCAACTTTAGTGCCCTAAGAAGAGGTTAAGAGGAGGCGCGTCGAAGAAGAGGTAATATCCTTTACCGATTCTTTCAAACTTATTTCTTCTCCTACTACCTCTATATGAGTTGTTTCATTGTTAAGTAATAACTCCAGTATCAATTGTATATTGATATTTTATTATGAATATGAAACAACCATATTCTATCTTCTATCCATCCTATTAAAATATGAAATCATCACGCGTGTGTATGTAAGGCTTACCGTCTCCACGCTGTGGTGTAATCTTTTATTTCATCACTAACATACTTGGATGGGTATAAGGATGGAAGAAATAACTATATATGATTATTTTAAAGTGATATTTATTCTGAAATATTATACACCATACACTTCAATAAAATTCCACAATCATGAGAATGATATCATTGCTCGTGCGTACGTACAGCCTACCATCTCCACGATGTGATGCGACTCGTTTTACATGATCTTCATTGAATAATGATTATATAAATGAATTTAATGAATAAATATGATATATATTACACTAATACCATTATGTAAATGAAGTATCTATAACCTAAAAAGAGGAATAAGAATTTATTTGAAAAAACACAAATAAGAACATAAAGCAATGAACACCCAAATAACAAGTAGCAATGAAATATTACTAATAAGAAGATAAAAATATGACCATATATGATATCATAACATTTAATATGATTTTGGAATAATTAAATGACATTATTTAAATCATTATACAGGAGGTTCAGATATGTACAAAGAATATCGGACCTAAGGTAAGGGATAATTATTCCAATCTCTTTCTTATCCGAGATTGTTTATTCGTAAGTATTTACTGGGGTTATGTTTATCATCCATGTCCATGTTTCTAAAAATGTTTTCATAAAATGTTTAATTTCCTTCTAATTATGTTTAAATTCATTTTTACCATTTACTTTTAGCACATGGTATAGAAGTAATCTTTCTTTTTTTTACTATATGAGGTACTTTTTGACTTTTCCGAAAGAAGTACGAGAAGAATGTTTTTTTAACTTATATGGCATGAATGGATTTTACTAGTTCATAACGCCTTATTTACATGAATCTTCCTCTACAAGATTTCTTGATTATTTTCAAAAAAAATCATTTCTTTTATAATTTCATGACATTTTGAGAAAAGAAGATTATTTTTAAGAAAAAGGATATTTTCCTCAAGGATTCATTTCAAGTGTTTTATCAACACTATTTTCCATCTAAGATTACATTCTTTAATATGGTCATGTTTCAAGAATAATGTCCATATTATTTACATGGTTTTATTTTGTTTATGATGAAATGATATCCATTTTTTTATATGGATTATGTTATGATGGGATGATGTTTTTGAAACCCATTTTATTCTTTGGGTTATAATGAATGATTTATGCTTGTTTTGTGGCACACGTAACAATGATTTCAATATTAGATGGGTGGGACCTATATCTCCCTCCAATGCATTGGCTAAAGATTTATATCTCATGAGATAGACATTGCTGGAATGGAAAGTGAATCTGGTTCAGTAATATAGGGTCGGAACGACAAGTAATCACGATTCAGTAATGGACTTTGTCCACTATGATGGTCTTGGAAGCAATGTCTTGGCTAATATGGAAATCATAACATGTGCTTAATGGTTTACACAATTAAATGTTTTATTACCATGCCATTTTATCCTGATTAATGTTCCTTTATGATCTATTCCTTATATACTGCTAAGATCTATGTCATGTTCATGTTTTTATGTTCAAATGTTTATGGATTGTTTTATGTTCTCTATGTTTACCCTTACTGAGCATTTGATCTCACCCTTTTCTATGTTTTCTTTTCCCAAGATATAAATAAAGGTTTTATGTAAGAAAACAAAAGGGTAAGATCTTTATGGGAGATTTTGAAGATCTTTCAGCATGATTAGAAGTTTATGTTCCGAGTTTCCAAAGACACTAAACTAATATGGTCTTTGGGCGTCTGTTTTTGTTATGTATTAAGTATTCCGAAAAAGTAATGTAATCCCCATGTATGTCAAGATATCGGTCTCTATAGTTCCCCTCTCCCATTAAATTAAATAATTCTAACTATTTTTTGAAGTGGCCCAATATTTAGGGGGAGATATGATCCATGGGGTGGATGTGCTAATAATGTACATGTTATTCAGCTAAAGGAAGATCTAATTAAATCCAAAAAATGCATGAAATAAGTGATATAATAATTATTTCAAGTCTCATTTGATATAAAATATGATCAAAATGTGTCATGGCGAATCATGACTCAACAAGTGGTGTTAAGAAACCACTTTTCTTTCTTCAAATCCTGATCTAGAAGTTTCATGCTGAAGTAAAGTCACTTGTTGAATCTAGAATTACATAAAAATGGATTATTCTAGAATAAAAATAGGTTTCCAAGCCTTAACTAAGAGAATCAATGATTTCATATTGAATCTGGTTTATAAAAAGGTATATCAAGCACTGAATTTAGTAGAATTAGACCACTAATAAGGAAGCAGTACCATCCATACTATCTCGTAAAAATGTTTGTAAATCTCTTTTTATGAAGGGAGTGGGCAAGAAAAAAATTATGTACAAGTATGGATTTAAAAATATTTGATGGAATATTCAAAATTAGCTAAGGTTGATAAGGAAATTAAGGAAGTTGGTTGCCCTTAAAGATCTAAAAAAGTTATAAACAAGACCTAATGTCATTATTAAAATGAAATAAGATGGTCATGGATTGTGGATCAATGTTGGTCTTGCGACAAATTCATTTATTGTGAGTTAGATTATTGGTATAGACCGTTAAATGAAAAATTAGAAAGGAATCCAATTCTATGGGATAGAAATCCAGATATAAATAAGAAACATCCATAGGTTAAGAGAAACATGTATACATAAAAAATAATTGGAAATTTTGAAAATGTGTGTGATGTATAAAAAAATAGTATTCATAGGATTGGTCTATGTTCATATCAAACTATATATTAATAGAGTAAGAAAATAAGGCCACATAAGTTACTGAATAAATAAAAACCATACTTAGGAAAAAGTGAAATAATATTTTAAGAAAAAAACATCCTAATAATATTTCACATAGGGAAGGTAAGAGGCCTTGGAATCTAAATTTGAGAAGTTTATGAAAGGTTAATCATCTAAAAGAACAAATAAAAAGGAGGGAAGTTAACAGTATACATGTTGAAAGTTCAAAAATTCTACCAATGAAAAAACTGACATGTTAGTTATATAGATGGAAGTTATAAATAAAATATGGAAAATAAAATAAGCACAAGAAAAGTATAGTCAAAAAGTAAAAGAATCGATTCCACATAATGATTACGTAGTTCAATGTGTGTGGTGAAACATGGATGGACACAATACTTGATATTGTTATACAATAATTCCATATTACCATCCACGAATAGAAATAAAACCTCCTATAATACTATTTTCTAATGAACCAACATGGGTCCCAAAGAGTATTCCTGATCACCATGGGCAAGCAATAAGCACCTGGGTATCAGCATACATAACCATGGGAGTGATTTCACACTAAAATAATAAGACAATATCTCTCATATATAACAAGATAAATATAATCAATCAGATTACATCATGGATGAAAAATTACATGACCATGAGATATAAATAAATGAATCCAGAAAGATAAACATGAAAAGAAACTAAAAGAAAGTCCCCATGTGACTATCTGTTACCACTATCCAAACCCACCATAAAAGTGACAGCAACCCAAAGATTCATTCAAGATACATGACATTTTTCTATTTATCTACATACTAAAATACCATACCTCCATACACCCAATAAAATATAAAAGGTTTGTGAAAAAGTCATCGTAATATAACACCATGAATCTATACAATGTTTATGACCATGGAAAATTTTGTTCTATCTTAAAAATGGAAAAAAATTATTAAGTAATTTATTTTGAAAACAATTAAAATTAAACATCTATTGGTTTGATTTAAAATATTCCATATTCCAATAAATTCATAATATGAAAAAAAAATTAATGAAATTTAAATAAATTGAAATAAACAAAGCATTCATAAGATAACCATGTGATCATTAAAACATGAAACACTCCCATCATGAATGAAACCAAACACAAAGCATGAATGGGATATATCCTATAGAAATACATTACTAAAACCCATAAGAAGCACTATACATGAAAATGTGTATCCCAGTGAATCTGATTCCTTCCATATTCTAAAATTATCAAAACCATACCACTTAGTTTTGATACACTCACAAAGGGTTGCATATTTCTATAACCCTACGTACTGAAGGCTCCAAAAATATATGAAAAACAATACCTATGACTATGAAAACCACCGGAGGCAGGGGAGGGGAGCCGACCTAGTGTAGGAACTCGACCGTTCGGGGGAGAAGGCGACATCGTGGGTGTCGGGGGGAGAAGGGGGGTCAGCAGCGACGGGTGGCAAGGTCACCAGTGGCACGGGAGGGGAGCAGAGCTAGGGTTGGGGCTCATCGGGGGGAGAATCGTTGCAGGTGTTGAGGGGAGAAGAGGGTCAGCTCGGGTGGGGGGGGGGAGTGTCACCACTGTAAAAAAATTAAATGGGTTTTGCAGCAGTTTTTAATAACCCTCTGCTAAACCTTTTTAAGGAATGTTTTGGCGGCGGTTTTGTAAACCGCCGCTAAAAGACCGCCACTAAAGGAAATTTATGTTGTAGTGATAGGTAACCCCTTCCTGATCCCCTTTGGGTAAACCTGGTCTAGGAAAGTCGGCCTAGCCCCAAACAAGATTTGTAGGACCTGTCTGGGCTAGATCACCCCTACACAGGGTCACCATATCCTGGAATGGGCCTTTGTAGGTTTGTCTTTTCTCGCAGAGGCCCTGCTTGAGGTTTTTGGGCCCAAATAATTTAAATAGTCAAAAATTAATTTTTGATTTAAAATTATCTTCAATTATTTGGGTGAAATTAATTTAATTTCATTGTTAAATTAAATTAATTAACTAATTTATTTTTAGTTTGAAAATTAAATTAATCAATGGGACCGAATGATGAGATTATTGAATTAAACTTAGAGTGAAATTTTAATTCAATAAAGATTCCCTCGTAATTTATTTAATGAAAGTTTAATTTTTAATTATGAAATTATTTTAAATATGTGAGTTAAATCAAATTTAACTAGTCATGATCTATGTATCGGCCAATGTATGTTTGGTATGTTTTGTTAGTTTATTTAATCAATTTATTATAATGGATCTATGATATTTATTTTTTATTTTATGGAAATCGGTGAGTCGTCTCAGTTTCATTATATGTATAAGGGTTTGTGTGTCTAATTAATTGTTTTATTTTATACTCTCCATTTACCCTCACCTATGAGGGAGTATTTTTGTATAATGTGGAAATGACCAGTGATGCATTTTGTGCCAAGTTTTGGAGATGCACCAGATAGGAGTTCGATGCATTGGATGGGTAGGTGTTGCAACTCAAGTCGCAAGTGACCTGACTCAAGATATATCCCCTAGGGTATAGGTTGATTCATTACTCACTCAATAGATCAAAAATTATATTTGGATCATGATCAGGTCATCATTTTATTTTTTCATGGTTTATTATTTTTTTGTATGTGTAGTTAACACGTGATCACTTAGAATAATAAACAATCATGAATAGATAAAATGAACATGTGACGTGATGAAATTTCTATTTCATGCATGGTTATTTGTGAGTGTGATCACATAGTACATTCTAAGAATATGGAAAATTATATCTTTCATCACATTTAAAAATAAAAAAAACCCTTAAATAAAGTCTAAACTACCTTCCATCATTCAACATTGAACAAAACCAGGTGTTTGGGGTGCTCGTCATGCCAAAGATGAGGGTGCCTCTTACTACCGAGGCATTCTTATGAGAGTGATGGGTTGACTTAACTAAATTTTCAACAAATAAGTAGGAAAATTTATCTTTTTTAAATTTTACAGGCAATTTTTGAGTAAATCAATTGAGGATTTAAGAATCTAGGACTTCACACAGTAGATCATGGAACCATGAGTTCATGCAATTGTCTAGCCAAATGCCTACCTTGACCCCTCCAAGTAGTGGCATATCCAACACTTGTAGACTATAAGGGGAGTTTTGTTTATCATTTCCACTAGAATACTCAATTGAAAGAGTATTATGATTCTAGAATAGAGGGTCCCTATAATATGATAAAATATTAGGAGACATTTAATGGTATAATTAATCAATCAAAATGTCTAAAATGGTAATTAGATAAAAAGTAATGATCTTATAAAATTTACTTTTGTATAAATTGGAAAGTTTTACCAAAATATAAATTGAGATAAATAATAGACAAATTAAATTTCTACACTAGAATGAGTATCCAAGAATATTACGGGCACTTGCACATAGTACTATGATATAGGAAACTCAAGGTTCTAGTGTCCCCAACACCTGTTAGGTCGCCTCAAGAAGTGAGGGTGTAATATTGCTTACAGAATACTCATGTACAGTGCATATGATGGTTATGTAATAATTCAATCATCAATGTCTAATGTTAGTTGTAGGAACTACATCATGGAATGGGTGATATAACATGTGGTCTCATCTCTGAGAATTTTGAAAGAATAAAATGAATCAAGATATGAATAATGTGATGGTTACACCATCATGTGTAAATTTAAAGATCAATTAATATCTTTAAATTTATCCCATTCTTATATAATTATCACCTATTTAATAAATTCTTGTATTAAGTTACAAAACATACAGTAATTGAGTAAACTCTTCATTTTCTATTTAGCTAAGGTTTTCCAAGTATATAAAAATATAAAAGATGGGTTAATCTTTAATTCTTAAGGAGAAAAACATTTAAAAGAAATGTGAAATATCCAATGGAAAGTAACACAAAAAGAATATTTGAAACATACTTTAATACTATAGGTATTAACAGGATGTTATTTTCATTACATAATATGAAATAATAATTCATAAGTTTAATTGTAATAAACTAAATTAAAGAAGGAAATACATGTTTCTTCTTCAGAAATATTCCTCAATTCAATGTTTCATTTTTTTAATTAATGTTTATCGAATACAACATGATAAACACATATGTGTATTTATATATAGTAACCAAGTATGTATAGAAATATTATTACAAGTCAGGTGTATTCTCCAAGTGGCTGAGAAAGGGTGATACTTAGGCCAGTGGTGAGAAGCACATGACTTTTTTATTTCCAATTGTATGATTCATGTAGAACTATTATTGAGTATAACCAAAAAATTTATCTCACATATCATTTTGGACACAAGGAGACATTATTATAGGTTTCGATATGAATTTTGTTTTTTGTATCTGATACTCAATCAATCGTTTAGTGATACATGAATCACAGTTAATGATAGATGAATATAAAATGTAACAATTTTATACCCAGTTTTGGTAAGATAATTCTTTATCAACTAAAAATAAAAGTTTAAGACAAGGATATACCCTGTATGTTATTTAGTCTTGGTAAAGCTAAACACCTTTGGTATTATCAACATTTTTAGTTTGGACAAATAAACTTTAAGAAATAAAGGTATGCCAAAAATCTTTTGAAATTTGTTCATCCTGAGAAGGTGAACTAATCTAAAGGGTATTCTAGTCATAAATATAATTCATAAGATTAATTTAAGTCATTAAGGAATGAAAAATTGACTTATAATATATTCATGTTCAGAAGATATAAGTTGATTGAGGCTAGCATACCAAATAATATCTTGACCAAGTATTCATCGATCATGGTAATGTATCGTGGAGTAATTCCTAAATGAACATTACCTTATCTGCATCACGTCATTGATGTTAATGAGGACTATTGATGATGAAGTATTAAATTTCATCATTGATCAACAAAATGTAGTGTGGATTAATTACTAAATGCACATTTTATACATTAGAGTTATGATGTAAGTAGAATCAATGTTGCAACATGAAGAAACTTCTATTCTATTTCATTATGTGCTTTGAAAATGATGACGATATCCCATAACTATATTCCAACTATAATGACTAACAGAAATCATAATAGTTGTATTATGATGTACATCCATTAATTTATAAGGACATATATTTAGATGAAAAGAGTTTTCTTAGGATATAAAAAAACTTGCATCAAGCTAAACACATTGTACATCTATTAATTATTCTAATGGTTGTTTAGGATATTTCCTAAATCCCTAAGATATAAAGTTGCAGTAAAGTTATAGACTGTATTTCTATAAAATGGATCACATATCTTTTGAGATAGTGGGAGACATATTTAATTGGGTTTATTCAATGGGAGAGATGAACAATTTTTTGGCATAGGAACTAGTTCCACAAGTCGTGTGGAACAGAAATGTTCTAGAGACACATACTATATAGGAAGGATAAAACCATGGTGATGGTTTTTTTGTTCATCGCGACCGGTGATCTATTATTCATTGCAAATATTATTTCCTACAAGTAAGCATTGTATGAAAATTATCTGCTATTGACAAGTCCAGTTAAAATTAAATAACGGATTCCATGTATCAATATGAAAAAGGGATTATTATTTTGAATATTGTGGTGGGTAATAAAGTGAGATGATAGATGGACGGTACAAGTGTAGTACCAATAAGGATCATTTTGTTATACCAAGTTAGTATGCCTAAATACATTATAATTTTACTTTTCATATCTACTTTATATGATCATATTATATTGATCATTATATGTCATGACCACCGAACATGGAATGTGTCTATAAGATGCAACCAGAAGGGGATGGTCATGTCATAGAATGCTAATAAATGTTGTAAGTTACTGAAATCTAGTTTAAGATTGAAGTAAGCAACAGGATCATAGAACATTAATTTAGAATTTATATTTTCCATGTTTCTACCTAAGTTTGGTGGGAGATCCATAGTTTTCCTAGTAAAATATATTCAAAAACATATGTAAACAGATTGGTCTTTAAGTTAGTTAAAACCAGGATGAAATGTATTCTCCAGTGATTGAATTAAAGAATAAAACTAAGTTGTAAGGAAAAGGATTTAATAAGGTGGATCTAAAGGTTTTTTGGACCTATTCAATCATATATATAGTGACAAGGTATTGAGAAATACATGATAGGACAATTCAAGAGATAATTGTTACCAATTTCACATGGAATGTATCTCTCCAAGTTGACATGTCTAGTACATGGGAGGAGATGAATGTGATGAGTTAAAATCCATACACTTAAATGATAGATTAATTATGTATTCCATGATATAAAAGAACCAATATTTCCAATATACACTTTATAGTAGGTAGATAAAATTAATATTCAGGAGTACTACAAGTGAAGCAGTCAGAGCTATCGGATTATACTTAGGAAAGTACAAAAGTTATGTACCTGCTATGTGGAGAAAAAATGATACTTGTTTTTAGGAGACACAAACTAGTCTTACTTATATCCATGTGATATAGTATCATAGTTAGTATAATTTTATGGGTGAGACAAGTTCATATAATCCATTGGTATCCATACCTACAAATACATAGTACATTGCATCTTCTAAGGTAGCTAAGAAGCATTTATATGCAAAGATTTTTTGTGGTTCTTGCAATCACACCTAGTAAGTAAATTATTATCATAATGTAAATTATTATATTCTTACTAGCCAAGATTCCAAGTTATGATAGTGGAAAAAAGGAATATACACGTAAATATTATCACTTGAGAAGTTTTACTCAAGGAGATGAGGTCGCAAATAGTATTATATCCATGTGGTGCAAATGTGGTAGACCCAGTAGCTAAATCCATAATTCAGTAGAAACATGATTTTAATCATGTGAGAGCTAACAAGTATGGTTAGCATGTTTTCTTTAGTGCAAATGAGAGTGTTGAAATAGCAGGTTCCCTAGACCCAACTATTAAGTGCTTTTAATCATTGTATCATGTGTACAATTAGATATATATGATGTATCCTTACCATTATAGTGTAAATATTTTTCTGTCCACTATTTGATGGCAATGTCCATAGATTTTTTATATCAAAAGGTTATAGAATACCTAGGCTATAATGAGAACCTTGAGATACCATGATATTAATCTTAAACAAAGGTCATGTGGTCTAGATGCATCATACTGACAGGACATAGTAGATGTTTGACTATCAGGTGCTGGGGTCTTATATGCATTGAGACTTATTCTCATGAATTTCACACTTGGTGATCTCTAGTAGTGAGATCATGAGTTCTGACCGACCACTAGGAACACCACATGTTTTGGGTATCATTAGTTGTTCCTATCTATGGACATGTGTAATAGTCTCCTGACTTGAGATCACTACCAATGTATTCCATTTAATCTCATAAATTGATGCAAGGAAAAAAAACCTTGATAATGAAATTTTGATGAAGTAGATTGTGTTGGGTACATCATTCTTGGAATGAAATTGATTGAATGGTCAAGATAGTATTTTTCTCTTTTTGGTTAAGGAAGTTATATATCTTGGGCCATGTTGTTCAGGATGGTAGTACCTTGATAAATCCATGGCCATGGTCATCCAAGGTAAATCATTCTAGTTAGATCGAAAAAAAATAAAGTAAGAAAAGGATGATGAAATGGGTGTTCTTCCTGCATTATGAGATATTAAATACAAAGAGATTATATTACACAGTGAGTGTTCATAGGTTGGTTTTCATTGCTGTGACAATCCTTATCTCTTTAGGTCCATGATGGGTTCCTAGATCCCACTCTTGGTCTGTGAACAGTATTCACTGCTATTGAAATATGGTCCTAGAGGGTCACACACAATAGCATATTCACGAATTTGTCCCATTCATTTGAATAGGAGTTTTGGACATGGTGGGTCCCACCATTGGGGTCTAAGATTTTTTCAAGGAGATACGATCACCAATGCAATAAATAAATTCATATAATTCAAGTTAATAATAATAGGCATTGAATTTATTTATTTTTATTTACATATTTTAAAGTAAATACATATAAAATATTAATTCAATGAATATTAGTTTAAAATATTCAAGGTTCAATTAATATATGTGGGAATGGTGAGTTGAGTTAATTACTCAATTATTATCATGTAATATATTTATTATATTATAGGTAAGTGATAATAATAATAATAAATGATATTTATGACTGAGTTTAGTAGTCAAAGTATTGTTTTTATAAAGTGTTAAATATTTAAGGTTGGGAAGGAATTATCGGGTATTTTCGTAACACTCTATAAATATAAGAAGATGGAAATCCATGTGTACTATTCATGGGATTTTTGTATCTTCTCCACTCTCTCTCATGTTCTAAAGAGAGAGGATATAGATCCAGGATCTCAGATCAAGATCTCTATTAGGAATTGAAAGCAAGGTGATGCGGTTATTGTCGAACTGTCAAAGGCGTCATCGGAACTCCGTACTAGCACATGTATTTGGACGATAGGTGATCTAGAAAATTTTTGAATCACATGTGGATGATATAGAGGAATTATTCTTCAGATTATTCAATAATCTATTACCAATTATGAGAAGACATCATGTGTGGATTCGGATCTAAACCAAGTATTTTTACGATTTTAATTTTGTTCTTAAAACTCTTCATGCAAGATCCTCCACTTAAACTAGGAAGTGATTTTCTAACATCGACAAGTTCATGACATTTTTTGGTGAAAATTTTTAAAATCCCACTTTTGGTGCTTCCGCTGCATGCCTAGTACCTTTAAAATCAATATGTTTCTTTAATTTCTAAATGAAGAACATGTTATATGCATCATTACTGGTTTGGATTCATGTTATGTGATAATTTAATGTTAGATTCTACTACTCCATATATGAAATTATATTAAGTTATTAACATGATTGGTAGGGAAAATAATAGTGAGGTTATTTGATAACATTGCTTTCATTGCATGCTATAGAAAATAGAGTATCGTTTTTCTCTAATCGAAGTCTTATTGAGTGTCAATGTGAGGTCAGGATGGGATAATCATGGAATGCATAGGTATCACAATCATTTTGAGAAATAAATGAACATACAATACATGTTTAAAGAATTATATGTTCATGCAGTATGTGTGAGAATGAAAAATGCTCTACTAAACATGTCATGCATCATATTTCACTTTGCGATGATTCTTTTTCATTACCCTACTGGTGCTAAGGGTTTTCATTGAAATCCTTTGGTACTACCCCGTTCTTGAGTTCTATAGTGACAACCTACATTGTGTCTATTACATAGAACCACTTTGCACTCCTGATACTAGTAATGACATGAAATCACACACTTTTTCAATCTCAACCAACCTACCTTTGAGTTAGGTCATTATCCCAGTGATGGTTGGTTGCTCGAGCGGGTTAGCTAAGATCTTGGCCTATTTTAGAAATAATAATATATAAAGTTATTATATATAGAGAGAGTTTTTTCTTATAGTTTATAAATTAGTTATAAAATATATGTTGGGATTAATAAAAATTCATTTTTACAAGACAAATCTTAAATATGAAAGGTTTGTATTTAATTATCATATTAAATAAATTTTTTATTTAATTGTTAGTTCCTTTATATTATTCATGTTTATAATTTTTTTATAGAATATTAAAAATTTATATGCTTTTATTTATGTGATAAATTTCATCTAGAAGCTAGAGTATTGTATTACATGCTAGATGTGACTCTATGAGTTTTAGTTTTCATCTACCTTAACCTCGGTTTGTTTTTAAATTTATTATCCTGAGAATACTTATTGAATATAGTTTTTTGATATTTTGTATTATAAATATCATGAATTTAATTCTCACTTGAGTAATGTATCCTTAGGGATATGGACTTAGGGTGGGATGACCCATTGACCTAGAGGATTATGTCTTGTTCTAGAAATGTGAGGTGTTGGTAATCTGTAACCTTGGGATTACTCATGTGGAGATTTTCAATCTCATGTACTGATAAACCTTTAAATGAAAAGTGTATGTACCTTGTAAATTCTATACATTTAGATATGTTTTAATATAATTGGTTTATATTTTTTGGTAAATAACACAAACTTGTGAGTTTTGTAAATATTTTCACATTAATTTGGTGTTAATGCATTAATTTGGTAGATGTAATAGGGTTACAAAACTAAATCGTTAGAATCAAGCATGTGCAGAGGAATAAAAATGATAGGATAAACATTACATATGATTTAGTAGTTAATAAATTAATATATATATATATATATATAATATGTATATTAAAATTTTGAGACTTTTAAAACCCCTTTAAAATACAATGTGTGGAATTCCTTCCAAAGAGGCACTTTTCAAAACCTTGATCATTCAGTATGGGTGACCATAATGATTAAGTGGCCATGAAATATATTGTGAAAGAAAATCAAGTAATAAGGTGACCTTGGTAGTTAGGTTCCATGTTTTTGGTGTTTGATTTTGGTTACACTAGCTGGGAAACCCTAACAATTATGATAATAGAGTAAAATAGTATATTTAATCCATTTAATGGATTTGGATAAATAATTTTATCCGCTCAACTATCTAAGAATCATATATGATATTATTGACAAGTTATTGCCTACCAAATATAGTCATGGATTATTTATTTTCTCAAATTGTTGTAAATTATGATGAAATATAGAACTTTTCTCACTAAATAGTTATGATGTATGGGGTCATCATTTTTAGTGGGAGTGATTTCATTAAAGGTACTTGATTAAAAGATATTATATATGATACTCACCCAAATATTTGTCTCTATTATAGGTTATGTCTTACTTTATAATAATCATTTTGAGATCCCTTATGTATATGGCTTATAGGACAATTAGTGATTGACATTTAAGATTGATAAGTGTTCTCAAAGAGAGGAATTCTGGGCATCTGAATGTGAATTTTATAGAGATAAATTCCACTAACTTTAACTCTAGGGTGTTAGATATTGGGTTTTCATTACACATTTGTGCTGATAAACATAGACTCATGGATGGGAGTGAATTAATAAAGGGTGGAGTAGATCTTCATGTTATTATTGGTGTAAGAGTTATTTAATTATAATTTGGATCGTATGATCTATTTATTCCTAATAGATCATTCCTAGAATTGGAAAACTATAATCACATTCTTGATATAAATTGAAATTTGATTTATTTATCTTGTTTAGATAAGAAAGTATTATCATTCACTCTTAATAACATGAGTTTATATATATATATAAATCAGAATGATATTTTTTTGGAATTGGGAAATGATAAATGGTTTATTCATTCTAGATACGGATAATCCTCTCTATAGTGTTCAAAATAATAAGGTCGGTGTTGATTCTAATCTCACTTAACATTTTCTTTTTCACGTTGGAAATATAAATGATAAATACATCCAAAGACTTTATAAAGATGGATTATTAGAACTATATGGTTATGCATCATTTTAAAATTTGTAATATTGTTTATTTATCAAGATGAATAAAGATCCTTATATGTTAAAAGGTGAAAGAGCTACTGGAATTTTGGATCTCATATATATTGATGTATGTGGACTAATGAGTATGAAAACAAGTGGTGGTTTTAGGTGATTTTTTACCATTATCATTGAATTTTGTTAGTATGGATATGATTTTAAGATGAGTCACAAGTATGAAACTTTTGAAAAGTTAAAATTGTTCCATTCTCCTAGGTATTATCCTCTTTTCATTGAAGCTCCCACTTTTTATCTTCTCTTTTCCTTCCTTGTTGACTTCTTCCTCAACTTCCCCATCCAGATATTTCCTGTGGCCTTATTTTTTAGCACGTTTCCAGGTCTTTTTATCTTCTCACAGTTTCTTTTCTCTTAGATGTTGTTATACTTGGAGGTTCTAGAACAAGTTACCTATCCCATGTCTAATCTACTTCAGATCGAGAATCCTCCATTGTTTTGGTGGTCATGGAGTAGTATGATTATTTTTGGTTTTAGGAGGTAGTATATTAGAGGTCAATCATTAGCTAACTGGGCATGTGTAAGGCACTTGGAAGGTGCCATAATGTTTCTCCTAGTGGTGATGCTCGAAGGTCATATGCCATCTTTGGGATCCCACTTCTAGTTACTGTTGTACATGTGTCATTGGTGTGGTGATTCGAAATAGGCTTGAGTTGACCATAAATGGTGGTGGTGGTGTTTCTTTTCATATGATAGTGGGGTTTTGGAATGTTATAGGTGGTTTGGTGTCCAGTTTTCAAGGAATTTGTGCCTTTCTTCCTGATTCAGAGTTTTGAGTGTCAGTAGTTTTAGAGGTGGATTCTGTGAAGGGAATCATTGATTCCTTAATCAGTGGATGAAGCTTATTCTTTTGTATTTTGTTAGATAGATTATTTTTTTGTAGGATTATTTTAGTTGGACTATGTACTATTTTTTGGGACTGATTAATTTTTAGTTAGTTGATGCCTTTTCAAGCATTGGTTCCCTGTTGCACTTGGTTGGTGGTTTAGTATTTTTTTATGCCACTGGGTGGGTGACCTTGAAAGAGGGTTGGGTGTGTTGAAACTCAACATTAGTTATCTTTCCTCTTTAATTATTGAACATATGGTTACTCTTCTATTAACTTTGATAGAGTATTCAATCTTATTTTTTGTTTCATCAGGTTGACAGGTGGTGAGTTCCTTGATACTTTGTCAGGTGTGAGGTTCAAAAGAGAGATAGGTGTGCTAAAACCTATCATCTGGTCCTCTTCCCACTCATTAGTGTGGGTTAGTGGGGTTCTCTACCATGTTTTTTTGACTACCACAACACAAATTCTTGGAAGGGGGAAATGATTCATCAATTAATGATTTCTTTTTTGAAATGTATATCAGTGGCGATGAGACTTTTTCTGATCGTTGTTTGTATATTATCTTCCCTTTGATAATTTGGGACTATTTCAGGACCTTCGGGTCATGTTTCTTCAAGGAATTTATACCTATATGTTTGTATGGGTTCCCTCTTCACCCAGTTCTCAAAAGATGTTTCCTTTTCATGTTTAATAAAGGGGGGTTGACCCTCAACCTATTTAAAAAAATGAGTAATTGTGGATTTTTTTTCACAAATCACTCCTTTTAGAGCACCATAATGGAATAGTACATCTAATAAGAGAAATCGTACCTTGTTAGACATGGTTCTCTTAATGATGAGTCAGTGTGACCTTTATTTTTCATTTTGGGGTTATTATCTAGATACTTGTGTAGTTATACTAAAATGTGTTTCATATAAAGAATTATTAAGGATAATATATGATATATGGAATCATAATTTTTCCATTATGTCTTTTATAAAGATTTTGGGATGCGAATAATTTGTAAAATGTTTGGTTTTTGATAATCTTGACAATAAATTTGAAAAAATAAATTGTTCATTATTCCAAGGAAACTATGAGATATTATTTCTGTAATCCTATTGAGGTCAAATTTTTTGTGGCGTGATGTGGTTTTTTCTTAAGAAATAATTTATAATCTAAGGATTCATTGGTAAGAAAGTTAAACTTGGAGAAAATAAATACCAACAAGTTGTAAGTGTTCCTGTGGTGGGTGTTAAGCTAATTCCACAAATAGTTATGGAAGAATAACTGGCTCAACATACATAACAACCTCAAATATCTGGTAGGATTTGTCAAGAGCATGTGATATATAGATTTATCATAGTAAATGATGATGGTTCAATGTTCATGAGAGATACACCTACCACATACCAAGAGGCCATTGAGAGTTTTGATTCTAATAAATTGTTAAAATCCACAGAATATGAAATATAATACATGTACACTAACAATGTATGGAACTTGGTAAATACACCTAAAGGGGTGAGTCCCACAGGGTAAAAATGTGTTTTCTAGAGGAAAAATAACATGTATGGTAGAGTGAGTTCCTATAAATCACAAGTGGTTGCAGAAGTTTAGACATAAATTCATGGTATTGAATATAAAGAAAATTATTCACATGTTATGATGATAAAATCCAGGAATATTTTTCTTTCCATAGAAGCTTGTTTTGATTATGGGATATATAAAATAGATTTCAATACTAATTTATTTAATTTTAATCTAGTATGGGATGTGTATGTGATATATAACAAAGTTTTTTAAGTGCCAAATGAGACTGTTAAGCTATGCAAGATATATCATCCCATTTATAGATTCAAGAAATCTTCTCAAAGTTGAAATAACCAGTTTGTTAATGCAATTAGAGAGTTAAGTTTCATTAAAATATGGATGATTCATGTCTGTACAAACATATTAGTGGGATGATGTTAGTGTTTATGATATTATATTTTTATGAAATACTTATTATCAGAAATGACATCCCTGTAATTCACTTTTAAAATATGTGGTTGGGTAAATGCTTCTTGATTAAATACATTGGTGTAGTTTCATATATACTATGTACGAAGATCTATGGAGATATATCTAAGATTTTTATTAGACTCATTCAGGAAAATTAGATTGGTAAATTTCAAAAGTGTATTTTCATGGATAACTCTAAATGGGGTATTTACCAGTTCTACATGGAAAAAATATTAGAAATATTTGTGATACTTTTAAATACTTAACAAGGAAGGATAGAAATCAATATGCATCTTCCATATTATCTATCATTTATTCCTTATTGTTTACTTGACCAACTATTTCCTATGCTCTTATTATTACTACAATGACCTCGACCCCACTAGCCCAGAGTTGGTGCCTTAATTTATTATATTGACATAGATAAAATACTTGAATCCTAAAGGAACGATCAGTTTAGCAGTCTTGGAATCCACATTACATACATGAACCTTAAATTTCAATTTAAATCATAAAATACAAAATAGAAAATTATTTGATAATTCCATTATTAACCTAGATTATCCCTACAAGTCATTCATAATATGAATCTTTGAATCTTGAGGTAAAATGAAGCATAATAAAGGGTTGATCTCAGATTCTCAGTAAGGGTAAACAATACAGTGAAATATATCATAAATAAACATAAACAATAAGGCAAGGTGAATAACTAAAAATAAATTCCATTAAAACATAATCTTGAGAATAATATTTCAAGAATATAAGTTGATCAAATAACATCATATAAATAATCACATGAGAAGTATACATAACCATGGATATTATAATAGTCTTATAACCACATGGGATATCAATAAATAATCTCATAAATATGGAATGCATAATATGGGACGTTATAAACAGACCATTAAGGCTTCGGCCAAGACACCATACATAATCGGGTAAGACTTTAGCCAAAACCCAATCTAATTTGTCTCATGAGACATACTGATGCATCAAGGGTCTATATCAGGCCATTCCTAACACTTAAAAACTCCATTTCATTCCCCTTATGAAATGGGTTAAATGTAATCATCATAAACATTTGTTTTAAAACAATCATATGAAATAAAAATCCTTAAACCATAAATTTTAAATGGAATAAAAATAGCACATCTACAATCAAACTAAATCATAAACCATTAAATGAAATATGGAAAATGATATCATAATATATCAACCTCAAATAATTTTAAGATTCAACAAATTATGTTGGCATAGATGAAAATAATCTAACAAAATCATTAAAAAATTCTTGAGAAAAATACCCTTTTTACTTTGAAATCATTTAAACAAAAGTCATGCATTTATAAAAGAAGACATTTAAACAATATTTTTAAATCAAAGTGTCCCATACCAAATTGATTAATTTGAGAAAAAATAGAAAAATAACATTTTAAAATATTAATTTCCTTATATATAAATCCATAAAATCCATTTTGAAAACATGGACATTAGTGATAATGATTTAGAAGAATAAATCTTAAAAACAATTAAAATGATGTTTTAGTTAAATAGTCCCTTACATAAAACCTTAAAAATATTCCTTTTGAAAAAAAATTCAATGAAGTTTAAAATTAAAAAAAAATTCATTTATAATACTTTTAATCCATGTAAATAAATATGTAAAATAATATCGAAATGTAAGAAACTATTAATTCTTTAAACATTCAAAGCATCTCATACCTCTTTGAACATTTAAAATCATAATCCTAATGAAATATTAATATTTATCAAAACATTAAATGACTTGATAATAAATTAATTAATTATATGATAACTCAAAGGTGTTTTATATACACCACATAGAATAATGTGGGTGTATAACATCAAACTATGCCTCAATGAAAGGAGAATGAGATGAATTCCCTTACCTTATGTTTAATTTTGGTTGAATATCTATTCACCTCATGTATAATGGTTTTAAACATTTTATTCACTTATTACATAACCATCATTATTTTTATAATACCATATATGATCCTCTTATATTATTTTATCACCCATTTTTTAATAATAATTTTTTATTTCCCTTGTTTCGGGTGTTATATGTTTCATTTTCCTATAAATGTTTTGTAATGAATGTATTAGTAATTTTGATTATGATATATATCATACATCTCCATAATGATATTAAGTTCATATATATTATATTTACTCATTATATACATTTTTATAATCATTCTTTAATAGTTAATAAGGAAAATGAATCACATCACGTTGTTGAGATGGTAGGTTGTACGTACGCATGAGCGACAGTATCATTCCATTAATGGTAAAAAGAGTAAATAATTGGATGTTATATAAATTATAAATAAAAAATATCATGTCATATTTATTATTTATATCCATTATATCCATTATTATAAAAATCAAAATAAAGTAGTCATGAAAAACAAATTACACCACAGCGTTGTGACGGTAAGTCGTACGTATGCATGCATGGTGATATTGTTTTTAATGGGATGGATAAAAAGGGGAATATGGTTGTACCATGATAATAATAACTTCTAAGAATATATATGATACTATATTTATTACTTTATTTTGGAAACAACATAGGAATAAGAAGTAGAAGAATAAAAATACTTGAATGAGTTGGTAAAACAATTACATCTTCTTCGATGGACTTCCTTTGGATATCCTCTTAAGAACACTAGGGGTCGTATTTTTAGAATACTAGGACCTCCATAACTTATCTAAGAATGTTGGGAGTATAAATTTTTAGGTTTTTTGAGATATAAGGCTCAAAGTGGTATGAGAAAGTGAGGGAGGAGGTTCCCTTTTATAAGGGAGGTGAGGGGTACTTTTAGAAACACTCAAAATATTAAATTAATATGAGTTGATTTTCGATTTAAAATAGATCCAAGTGACTTATTTGTAATATAATATGATTTTCGGTCTAAATAATCTTAAAAAATATTTTTTATACATTTTAGGTCACAAAATTAACCTTATATATTAGCTTTAACCTTTAGTTAAACCCTTTAACTCTTACCGCGACAACTTGGATTTTTACCCTTCAGGGTTAATATAGTTACTATAAAATTCCAAAAAAAACCCCAAATGGATAATTGATGAAAAATTTAACCTTATTATATTAATTTTTCCAAATTTTATATTTTTATAAATTTTATATCATTTAATAAAATATTATTTATTTTAAAGTATCATTTGTGTTAATATTGATACTATTCATTATTTGTCTTTTTAAAAATATTACATCAACATGATGACTTTGAAAAAAAACTTATAATATATTTATAACATGCCTAATTTATCTATAAAATTCTTTTATGTCGTTAATTATGTCAAATTATATTTATTTTTTAAATTTTTAATATCATTTATTTGATATTTACATTTATTAAACAATTACTACATAATTTTTAGGAAAGATTTTAACTAAATTATTTCTTCTACAAAAATTAAAAATAAATTATCATGATGAAGATAAATTTATTATATTTCAAATGAAAATTTATAGTATAATTTATCTTCTTTATAACCATGTATTAAAAATGATTTAGTTATTAAAAACATGAGAATGATATTTTTTACTTATCTTTAATTAAAATATAATTAATGTAATATTCTCACCCAAGTGGCTTAAAAAGGTTATAATTTGGGCCTAAGGATGATTTTGGTCGAAACCCACTCATAAAATTACAAATTGAAATTTATATGGTCTAAAAGGTTATAAAGTATCCAATTATGGGAAATTTACAACATATAATTATGTATTTATAACAATTTAAAATTTATAATATTATTACCACAAATAAAATTAAATAGATTAAATAAGGATAAATCAAAATGATAAGGTTTAAAATAAACTTAAAACATGTATAAATTTTATTAGTTGATGATATTAAAACACTATCTCATCTTATATTATAATTGAGTCATTTTTTGAGGTTTTTAATTGGGGTTTGAATTTATTATAAATTAATTTTTTTAGGTTTCAAAAGGTGCCCCTCTCCTTCCTTATAAAAGGGAACGTCCTCCCTCTCCACTTCACACCATTTTTGAGCTTTCAAATGCGTCAAAACCCAGTACATTTAACTTCTAAAATTCCCTATAAACCTACTAGAGGTCATTATCTTCTTCAAAGACCAACTTTAGTGCCCTAAGAAGAGGTTAAGAGGAGGCGCGTCGAAGAAGAGGTAATATCCTTTACCGATTCTTTCAAACTTATTTCTTCTCCTACTTCCTCTATATGAGTTGTTTCATTATTAAGTAATAACTCCAGTATCAATTGTATACTGATATTTTATTATGAATATGAAACAACTGTATTCTATCTTCTATCCATCCTATTAAAAAATGAAATCATCACGCGTGCGTATGTAAGGCTTACCGTCTCCACGCTGTGATGTAATCTTTTATTTCATCACTAACATACTTGGATGGGTATAAGGATGGAATAAATAACTATATATGATTATTTTAAAGTGATATTTATTCTGAAATATTATACACCATACACTTCAATAAAATTCCACAATCATGGGAATGATACCATTGCTCGTGCATACGTACAGCCTACCATCTCCACGATGTGATGCGACTCGTTCTACATGATCTTCATTGAATAATGATTATATAAATGAATTTAATGAATAAATATGATATATATTACACTAATACCATTATGTAAATGAATTATCTATAACCTAAAAAGAGGAATAAGAATTTATTTGAAAAAACACAGATAAGAACATAAAGCAATGAACACCCGAATAACAAGTAGCAATGAAATATTACTCATAAGAAGATAAAAATATGACCATATATGATATCATAACATTTAATATGATTTTGGAATAATTCAATGACATTATTTAAATCATTATACAGTAGGTTCAGATATGTACAAAGCATATCAGACCTAAGGTAAGGGATAATTATTCCAATCTCTTTCTTATCCGAGATTGTTTATTCGTAAGTATTTACTGGGGTTATGTTTATCATCCATGTCCATGTTTCTAAAAATGTTTTCATAAAATGTTTACTTTTCTTCTAATTATGTTTAAATTCATTTTTACCATTTACTTTTACCACATGGTATAGAAGGAATCTTTCTTTTGTTTACTATATGAGGTACTTTTTGACTTTTCCGGAAGAAGTATGAGAAGAATGTTTTTTTAACTTATATGGCATGAATGGATTTTACGACTTCATAACGCCTTATTTCCATGAATCTTCCTCTACAAGATTTCTTGATTATTTTCAACAAAAATCATTTCGTTTATAATTTCACGACATTTTGAGAAAAGAATATTATTTTTAAGAAAAAGGATATTTTCCTCAAGGATTCATTTCAAGTGTTTTATCAACACTATTTTCCATCTAAGATTACATTCTTTAATATGGTCATGTTTCAAGAATAATGTCCATATTATTTACATGGTTTTATTTTGTTTATGATGAAATGATATGCATTTTTTTATATGGATTATGTTATGATGGGATGATGTTTTTGAAACCCATTTTATTCTTTGGGTTATGATGAATGATTTATGATTGTTTTGTGGAACACGTAACAATGATTTCAATATTAGATGGGTGGGACCTATATCTCCCTCCAATGCATTGGGTAAATATTTATATCTCATGAGATAGACATGGCTGGAATGGAAAGTGAATCGGGTTCAGTAATACAGGGCTGGAACGACAAGTAATCACGATTCAGTAATGGACTTTGTCCACTATGATGGTCTTGGAAGCAATGTCTTGGCTAATATGGAAATCATAACATGTGCTTAATGGTTTCCACAATTAAATGTTTTATTCCCATGCCATTTTATCTTGATTAATGTTCCTTTATGATCTATTCCTTATATACTGCTAAGATTTATGTCATGTTCATGTTTTTACGTTCAAATGTTTATGGATTGTTTTATGTTCTCTATGTTTAACCTTACTGAGCATTTGATCTCACCCTTTTCTATGTTTTCTTTTCCCAAGATATAAATAATGGTTTTATGTAAGAAAACAAAAGGGTAAGATATTTATGGGATATTTTGAAGATCTTTCACCATGATTAGAAGTTTATGTTCCGAGTTTCCAAAGACACTAAACTAATACGGTCTTTGGGCGTCTGTTTTTGTTATTTATTAAGTATTCCAAAAAAGTAATGTAATCCCCATGTATGTCAAGATATGGGTCTCTATAGTTCCCATCTCCCATTAAATTAAATAATTCTTACTATTTTTTGAAGTGGCCCAATATTTAGGGGGAGATATGATCCATGGGGTGGATGTGCTAATAAATACATGTTATTCAGCTAAAGGAAGATCTAATTAAATCCAAAAAATGCATGAAATAAGTGATGTAATAATTATTTCAAGTCTCATTTGATATAAAATATGATCAAAATGTGCCATGGCTAATCATGACTCAACAAGTGGTGTTAAGAAACCACTTTTCATTCTTAAAATCCTGATCTAGAAGTTTCATGCTGAAGTAAAGTCACTTGTTGAATCTAGAATTACATAAAAATGGATTATTCTAGAATAAAAATAGGTTTCCAAGCCTTAACTAATAGAATCAATGATGTCATATTAAATATGGTTTATAAAAAGGTATATCAAGCACTGAATTTAGTAGAATTAGACCACTAATAAGGAAGCGGTACCATCCATACCATCTCGTAAAAATGTTTGTAAATCTCTTTTTATGAAGGGAGTGGGTAAGAAAAAAATTATGTACAAGTATGGATTTAAAAATGTTTGATGGAATATTCAAAATTAGCTAAGTTGGATAAGGAAATTAAGGAAGTTGGTTGCCCTTAAAGATCTAAAAAAGTTATAAACAAGACCTAATGTCATTATTCAAATGAAATAAGATGGTCATGGATTGTGGATCAATGTTGGTGTTGCGACAAATTCATTTATTGAGAATTAGATTATTCGTATAGACCGTTAAATGAAAAATTAGAAAGGAATCCAATTCTATGGGATAGAAATCCAGATATAAATAAGAAACATCCATAGGTTAAGAGAAACATGTATACATAAAAAATAATTGGAAATTTTGAAAATGTGTGTGATGTATGAAAAAATAGTATTCATAGGATTGGTCCATGTTCATATCAAACTATATATTAATAGAGTAAGAAAATAAGTCCACATAAGTTACGGAATAAATAAAAACCATACTTAGGAAAAAGTGAAATAATATTGTAAGAAAAAAACCTCCTAATAATATTTCACATAGGGAAGGTAAGAGGCCTTGGAATCTAAATTTGAGAAGTTTATGAAAGGTTAATCATATAAAAGAAGAAATAAAAAGGAGGGAAGTTAGCAGTATCCATGTTGAAAGTTCAAAAATTATACCAATGAAAAAACTTACTTGTTAGTTATATAGATGGAAGTTATAAATAAAATATGGAAAATAAAATAAGCACAAGAAAAGTATAGTCGAAAAGTAAAAGAATCGATTCCACATAAAGATTACGTAGTTCAATGTGTGTGGTGAAACATGGATGGACAAAATCCTTGAGATTGTTATAAAATAATTCCATATTACCAACCACGCATAGAAATAAAACCTCCTATAATACTATTTTTTAATGAACCAACATGGGTCCCAAAGAGTATTCATGATCACCATGGGCAAGCAACAAGCACCTGGGTATCAGCATACATAACCATGGGTGTGATTTCACACTAAAATAATAAGACAATATCTCTCATATATAACAAGATAAATATAATCAATCAGATTACATCATGGATGAAAAATTACATGACCATGAGATATAAATAAACGAATCCAGAAAGATAAACATGAAAAGAAACTAAAAGAAAGTCCCCATGTGACTATATGTTACCACTATCCAAACCCACCATAAAAGTGACAGCAACCCAAAGATTCATTCAAGATACATGACATTTTTCTATTTATCTACATAATAAAATACCATACCACCATACACCCAATAAAATATAAAAGGTTTGTGAAAAAGTCATCATAATATAACACCATGAATCTATAAAATGTTTATGACCATGGAAAATTTTGTTCTATCTTAAAAATGGAAAAAAAATTATTAAGTAATTTATTTTGAAAACAATTAAAATTAATCATCTATTGGTTTGATTTAAAATATGCCATATTATAATTAATTCATAATATGAAAAAAAAAAGTTAATGAAATTTAAATAAATTGAAATAAAAAAAGCATTCATAAGATAAACATGTGATCATTAAAACATGAAACACTCCCATCACGAATGAAACCAAACACAAAGCATGAATGGGATATATCCTATAGAAATACATTACTAAAACCCATAAGAATCACTATACATGAAAATTTGTATCCCAGTGAATTTGATTCCTTCCATATTCTAAAATTATCAAAACCATACCACTTAGTTTTGATACACTCACAAAGGGTTGAATATGTCTATAACCCTACATACTGAAGGCTCCAAAAATATATGAAAAACAATACCTATGACTATGAAACCCACTGGAGGCAGGGGAGGGGAGCCGACCTAGTGTAGGAACTCGACCGTTCGGGGGAGAAGGCGGCATCGTGGGTGTCGGGGGAAGAAGGGGGGTCAGCAGCGATGGGTGGCAAGGTCACTAGTGGCACGAGAGGGGAGCAGAGCTAGGGTTGGGGCTCATCGGGGGGAGAATAGTTGCAGGTGTCGAGGGGAGAAGAGGGCCAACTCGGGTGGGGGGGGAGTGTCACCACTGTTAAAAATTAAATGGGTTTCCCAGTAGTTTTTAATAACCCTCCTCTAAACCTTTTTAAGGAATGTTTTGGCGGCGGTTTTGTAAACCGTCGCTAAAAGACCGCCACTAAAGGAAATTTATTTTGTAGTGATAGGTAACCCCTACCTGATCCCCTTTGGGTAAACCTGGTCTAGGAAAGTCGGCCTAGCCCCAAACAAGATTTTTAGGACCTGTCTGGGCTAGATCACCCCTACATAGGGTCACCATATCCTGGAATGGGCCTTTGTAGGTTTGTCTTTTCTCGCAGAGGCCCTGCTTGAGGTTTTTGGGCCCAAATAATTTAAATAGTCAAAAATTAATTTTTGATTTAAATTTATATTAAATTATATGGGTGAAATTAATTTAATTTCAGTGTTAAATTAAATTAATTAACTAATTTATTTTTAGTTTTAAAATTTAATTAATCAATGGGACCGAATGATGAGATTATTGAATTAAACTTAGAGTGAAATTTTAATTCAATAAAGATTCCCTCATAATTTATTTAATGTAAGTTTAATTTTTAATTATGAAATTATTTTAAATATGTGAGTTAAATCAAATTTAACTAGTCATGATCTATGTGTCGGCCAATGTATGTTTGGTATTTTTTGTTAATTTTTTTAATCAATTTATTATAATGTATCTATGATATTTATTTTTTATTTTATGGAAATCGGTGAGTCGTCTCAGTTTCATTATATGTATAAGGGTCTGTGTGTCTAATTAATTGTTTTATTTTATACTCTCTAGTTACCCTCACCTATGAGGGAGTATTTTTTTATAATGTGGAAATGACCAGTGATGCATTTTGTGCCAAGTTTTGGAGATGCACCAGATAAGAGTTCGATGCATTGGATGGGTAGGCGTTGCAACTCAAGTCGCAAGTGACCTGACTCAAGATATATCCCCTAGGGTCTAGGTTGATTCATTACTCACTCAATAGATCAAAAATTATATTTGGATCATGATCAGGTCATCATTTTATTTTTTCATGGTTTATTATTTTTTTATATGTTTAGTTAACACGTGATCGCATAAAATAATAAACAATCATGAATAGATAAAATGAACATGTGACGTGATGAAATTTATATTTCATGCATGGTTATTTGTGAGTGTGATCACATAGTACATTCTAAGAAGATGGAAAATTATTTCTTTCATCACATTTAAAAATAAAAAAACCCTTAAATAAAGTCTAAACTACCTTCCATCATTCAACATTGAACAAAACCAGGTGTTTGGGGTGCTCGTCATGCCAAAGATGAGGGTGACTCTTACTACCGAGGCATTCTTATGAGAGTGATGGGTTGACTTAACTAAATTTTCAACAAATAAGTAGGAAAATTTATCTTTTTAAAATTTTAGAGGCAAGTTTTGAGTAAATCAATTGAGGATTTAAGAATCTAGGACTTCACACCGTAGATCAGGGAACCATGAGTTCATGCGGTTGTCTAGCCAAACGCCTACCTTGACCCCTCCAAGTAGTGGCATATCCAACACTTGTAGACTATAAGGGGAGTTTTGATGATCATTTCCACTATAATACTCAAGTGAAAGAGTATTATGATTCTAGAATAGAGGGTCCCTATAATATGATAAAATATTAGGAGACATTTAATGGTATAATTAATCAATCAAAATGTCTAAAATGGTATTTAGATAAAAAGTAATGATATTATAAAATTTACTTTTGTATAAATTAGAAAGTTCTACCAAAATATAAGTTGAGATAAATAATAGAAAAATTAAATTTCTACACTAGCATGAGTATCCAAGAATAGTACGGGCACTTGCACAAAGTACTATGATATAGGAAACTCAAGGAACTAGTGTCCCCAACACCTGTTAGGTCGCCTCAAGAAGTGAGGGTGTAATATTGCTTACAGAATACTCATGTACAGTGCATATGATGGTTATGTAATAATTCAATCATCAATGTCTAATGTTAGTTGTAGGCACTAAATCATGGAATGGGTGATATAACATGTGGTCTCATCTCTGAGAAGTTTGAAAGAATAAAATGAATCAAGATATGAATAATGTTATGGTTACACCATCATGTGTAAATTTAAAGATCAATTAATATCTTCAAATTTATCCCATTCTTATATAATTATCACCTATTTAATAAAGTCTTGTATTAAGTTACAAAACATATAGTAATTGAGTAAACGCTTCATTTTTTATTTAGCTAAGGTTTTCCAAGTATATAAAAATATAAAAGATAGGTTAATCTTTAATTCTTATGGAGAAAAACATTTAAAAGAAATGTGAAATAGCCAATGGAAAGTAACACAAAAAGAATATTTGAAACATCCTTTAATGCTATAGGTATTAACAGTATGTTATTTTCATTACATAATATGAAATAATAATTCATAAGTTTAATTGGAATAAACTAAATTAAAGAAGGAAATACATGTTTCTTCTTCAGAAATATTCCTCAATTCAATGTTTCATTTTTTTAATTAATGTTTATTGAATACAACATGATAAACACATATGTGTATTAATATATAGTAACCAAGTATGTATAGAAATATTATTACAAGTCAGGTGTATTCTCCAAGTGGCTGAGAAAGGGTGATACTTAGGCCAGTGGTGAGAAGCACATGACTTTTTTATTTCCAATTGTATGATTCATGTAGAACTATTATTGAGTATAACCAAAACATTTATCTCACATATCATTTTGGAAACAAGGATACATTATTATAGGTTTCGATATGATTGTTGTTTTTCATATCTTATACTCAATCAATCGTTTAGTGATACATGAATCATAGGCAATGATAGATGAATATAAAATGTAACAATTTTATACCCAGTTTTGGTAAGATAATTCTTTATCAACTAAAAATAAAAGTTTAAGACAAGGATATACCCTGTATGTTATTTAGTATTGGTAAATCTAAACACCTTTGGTATTATCAACATTTTTAGTTTGGACAAATAAACCTTAATAAATAAAGGTATGCCAAAAAGCTTTTGAAATTTGTTCATCTTGAGAAGGTGAACTAATCTAAAGGGTGTTCTAGTCATAAATATAATTCATAAGATTAATTTAAGTCCTTAAGGAATGAAAAATTGACTTATAATATATTCATGTTCAGAAGATATAAGTTGATTCAGGCTGGCATACCAAAGAATATCTTGACCAAGTATTCATCGATCATGGTAACGTTTCGTGGAGTAATTCCTAAATGAACATTACCTTATCTGTATCACGTCATTGATGTTAATGAGGACTATCGATGATGAAGTATTAAATTTCATCATTGATCAACAAAATGTAGTGTGGATTAATTACTAAACGCACATTTTATACATTAGAGTTATGATTTAAGTAGAATCAATGTTGCAACATTAAGAAACTTCCATTCTATTTCATTATGTGCTTTGAAAATGATGACGATCTCCCATAACTATATTCCAACTATAATGACTAACAGAAATCATAACAGTTGTATTATGATGTACATCCATTAATTTATAAGGACATATATTTAGATGAAAATAGTTTTATTAGGATATAAAAAAAACTTTCATCAAACTAAACACATTTTACATCTATTAATTATTCTAATGGTTGTTTAGGATATTTCCTAAATCCCTAAGATATAAAGTTGCAGTAAAGTTATAGACTGCATTTCTATAAAAGGGATCACATATGTTTTGAGATAGTGGGAGACATATTTAATTGGGTTTAGTCAATGGGAGAGATGAACAATTTTTTGGCATAGGAACTAGTTCCACAAGTCGTGTGGAACAGAAATGTTCTAGAGACACATACTATATAGGAAGGATAAAACCATGGTGATGGTTTTTTTGTTCATCGTGACCGGTGATCTATTATTCATTGCAAATATTATTTCCTACAAGTAAGCATTGTATGAAAATTATCTGAGATTGACAAGTCCAGTTAAAATTAAATAACAGATTCCATGTATCAATATGAAAAAAGGATTATTATTTTGAATATTGTGGTGGGTAATAAAGTGAGATGATAGATGGACGGTACAACTGTAGTACCAATAAGGATCATTTTGTTATACCAAGTTAGTATTCCTAAATACATTATAATTTTACTTTTCATATCTACTTTCTACGATCATATTATATTGATCATTAGATGTCATGACCACCGAACATGGAATGTGTCTATAAGACGCAACCAGAAGGGGATGGTCATGTCATAGAATGCTAATAAATGTTGTAAGTTACTGAAATCTAGTTTAAGATTGAAGTAAGCAACAGGATCATAGAACATTCATTTAGAATTAATATTTTCCATGTTTCTACCTAAGTTTGGTGGGAGATCCATGGTTTTCCGAGTAAAATATATTCAAAAACATATGGAAACAGATTGGTCTTTAAGTTAGTTAAAACCAGGATGAAATGTATTCTCCAGTGATTGAATTAAAGAAGAAAACAAAGTTTTAAGGAAAAGGATTTACTAAGGTGGATATAAAGGTTTTTTGGACCTATTAAATCATATATATAGTGACAAGGTATTGATAAATACATGATTGGACAATTCAAGAGATAATTGTTACCAATTTCACATGGAATGTATCTCTCCAAGTTGACATGTCTAGTACATGGGAGGAGATGAATGTGATGAGTTAAAATACATACGCTTAAATGATAGACTAATTATGTATTCCATGATATAAAAGAACCAATATTTCCAATATACACTTTATAGTAGGCAGATAAAATTAATATTCAGGAGTACTACAAGTGAAGTAGTCAGAGCTATCTGATTATACTTAGGAAAGTACAAAAGTTATGTACCTGCTAAGTGGAGAAAAAATGATACTTGTTTTTAGGAGACACAAACTAGTCTTCCTTAGATCCATGTGATATAGTATCATAGTTAGTCTAATTTTATGGGTGAGACAAGTTCATATAATCCATTGGTATCCATACCTACAAATACATAGTACATTGCAGCTTCTAAGGTAGCTAAGAAGCATTTATATGCAAAGATTTTTTGTGGTTCTTGGAATCACACCTAGTAAGTAAATTATTATCATAATGTAAATTATTATATTCTTACTAGCCAAGATTCCAAGTTATGATAGTGGAAAAAAGGAATATACACGTAAATATTATCACTTGAGAAGTTTTACTCAAGGAAATGAGGTCGCAAATAGTATTATATCCATGTGGTGCAAATGTGGTAGACCCGGTAGCTAAATCCATAATTCAGTAGAAACATGATTTTAATCATGTGAGAGCTAACAAGTATGGTTAGCATGTTTTCTTTAGTGCAAATGAGAGTGTTGAAATAGTAGGTTCCCTAGATCCAACTATTCAGTGATTTTAATCATTGTATCATGTGTAAAATTAGATATAAATGATGTATTCTTACCATTATAGTGTAAATATTTTTGCGTCCACTATTTAATGGCAATGTCCATAGATTTTTCATATCAAAAGGTTATAGAAGACCTAGGCTATAATGAGAACCTTGAGATACCATGATATTAATCTTAAATAAAGGTCATGTGGTCTAGATGCATCATACTGACAGGACGTAGTAGATGTTTGACTATCAGGTGATGGGGTCTTATATGCATTGAAACTTATTCTCATGAATTTCACACTTGGTGATCTCTAGTAGTGATATCATGAGGTCTGACCGACCACTAGGAACACCACATGTTTTGGGTATCATTAGTTGTTCCTATCTATGGACATGTGTAATAGTCTCCTGACTTGAGATCACTACCAATGTATTCCATTTAATCTCATAAATTGATGCAAGGAAAAAAACCTTGATAATGAAATTTTGATGAAGTAGATTGTGTTGGGTACATCATTCTTGGAATGACATTGATTGAATGGTCAAGATAGGATTTTTCTCTTTTAGGTTAAGGAAGTTATATATCTTGGGCCATGTTGTTCAGGATGGTAGTACCTTGATAAATCCATGGCCATGGTCATCCAAGGTAAATCATTCTAGTTAGATCGAAAAATAATAAAGTAAGAAAAGGATGATGAAATGGGTGTTCTTCCTGCATTATGAGATGTTAAATACAAAGAGATTATGTTACACAGTGAGTGTTCATAGGTTGGTTTTCATTGTTGTGACAATCCTTATCTCTTTAGGTCCATGATGGGTTCCTAGATCCCACTCTTGGTCTGTGAACAGTATTCACTGCTATTGAAATATGGTCCTAGAGGGTCACACACAATAGCATATTCACGAATCTGTCCCATTCATTTGAATAGGAGTTTTGTACATGGTGGGCCCCACCATTGGGGTCTAAGATTTTTTCAAGGAGATACGATCACCAATGCAATAAATAAATTCATATAATTCAAGTTAATAATAATAGGCATTAAATTTATTTATTTTTATTTACATATTTTAAAGTAAATACATATAAAATATTAATTCAATGAATATTAGTTTAAAATATTCAAGGTTCAATTAATATATGTGGGAATAGTGAGTTGAGTTAATTACTTAATTATTATCATGTAATATATTTATTATATTATAGGTAAGTGATAATAATAATAATAAATGATATTTATGACTTAGTTTAGTAGTCAAAGTATTGTTTGTATAAAGTGTTAATTATTTAAGGTTGGGAAGGAATTATCGGGTATTTTCGTAACACTATATAAATATAAGAAGATGGAAATTCATGTGTACTATTCATGGGATTTTTGTCTCTTCTCCTCTCTCTCTCATGTTCTAAAGAGAGAGGATATAGATCCAGGATCTCAGATCAAGATCTCTATTAGGAATTTCAAGCAAGGTGATGCAGTTATTGTCGGACTGTCTAAGGCATCATCGGAACTCCATACTAGCACAAGTATTTGGACGATAGGTGATCTAGAAGATTTTTGAATCACATGTGGACGATATAGAGGAATTATTCTTCAGATTCTTCAAGAATCTATTACCAATTATGAGAAGACATCATGTGTGGATTCGGATCAAAACCAAGTATTTTACGATTTTAATTTTGTTCTTAAAACTCTTCATGAAAGATCCTCAACTTAAACTAGGAAGTGATTTGATAACATCGACAAGTTCATGACATTTTTTGGTGAAAATTTTTAAAATCCCACTTTTGGGGCTTCTGCTGCATGCCTAGTACCTTCAAAATCAATATGTTTCTTTAATTGCTAAATGAACAACACGTTATATGCATCATTACTGGTTTGGATTCATGTTATGTGATAATTTAATGTTAGATTATACTACTCCATATATGAAATTATATTAATTTATTAACATGATTGGGAGGGAAAAGAATAGTGAGGTTACTTGATAACATTTCTTTCATTGCATGCTATAGAAAATAGAGTATCGTTTTCCCTAATCGAAGTCTTATTGAGTGTCAATGTGAGGTCAGGATGGGATAATCATGGCATGCGTAGGTATCACAATCATTTTGAGATCTAAATGAACATACAATACATGTTTAAAGAATTATATGTTCATGCAGTATGTGTGAGAATGAACAATGCTCTACTAAACATGTCATGCATCATATTTCACTTTGTGATTATTCTTTTTCATTACCCTATTGGTTCTAAGGGTTGTCATTGAAATCCTTTGGTACTACCCCGTTCTTGAGTTCTATAGTGAAAACCTACATTGTGGCTATTACATAGAACCACTTTGCACTCCTGATACTTGTAATGACATGCAATCACACACTTTTTCAATCTCAACCAACCTACCTTTGAGTTAGGTCATTATCCCAGTGATGGTTGGTTGCTCGAGCGGGTTAGCTAAGATCTTGGCCTATTTTAGAAATAATAATATATAAAGTTATTATATATAGAGAGAGTTTTTTCTTATAGTTTATAAATTAGTTATAAAATATAGATGTTGGGATTAATAAAAATTCATTTTTACAAGACAAATCTTAAATATGAAAGGTTTGAATTTAATTATCATATTAAATAAATTGTTTATTTAATTGTTAGTTCCTTTATATTATTCATGTTTATAATTTTTTTATAGAATATTAATAATTTTTATGCTTTTATTTATGTGATAAATTTCATCTAGGAGCTAGAGTATTCCATTACATGATAGATGTGACTCTATGAGTTTTAGTTTTCATCTACCTTAACCTCGGTTTGTTTTTAAATTTATTATCCTGAGAATAATTATTGAATATAGTTTTTTGATATTTTGTATTATAAATATCATGAATTTAATTCTCACTTGAGTATTGTATCCTTAGGGAGATGGACTTAGGGTGGGATGACCCATTGACCTAGAGGATTATGTCTTGTTCTAGAAATGTGAGGTGTTGGTAATCTGTAACCTTGGGATTACTCATGTGGAGATTTTCAATCTCATGTACTGATAAACCTTTACATGAAAAGTGTATGTACCTTATAAATTATATACATTTAGATATGTTTGAATATAATTGGTTTATATTTTTTGGTAAATAACACAAACTTGTGAGTTTTGTAAATATTTTCACATTAATTTGGTGTTAATGCATTAATTTGGTAGATGTAATAGGGTTACAAAACTAAATCGTTAGAATCAAGCATGTGTAGAGGAATAAAAATGATAAAATAAACATTACATATGATTTAGTAGTTAATAAATTAATATATATATATATAATATGTATATTAAATTTTTGAGACTTTTAAAACCCCTTTAAAATACAATGTGTGGAATTCCTTCCAAAGAGGCACTTTTCAAAACCTTGATCATTCAGTATGGGTGACCATAATGATTAAGTGGCCATGAAATATATTGTGAAAGAAAATCAAGTAATAAGGTGACCTTGGTAGTTAGGTTCCATGTTTTTGGTGTTTGATTTTGGTTACACTAGCTGGGAAACCCTAACAGTTATGATAATAGAGTAAAATAGTATATTTAATCCATTTAATGGATTTGGATAAATAATTTTATCCGCTCAACTATCTAAGAATCATATATTATATTATTGACAAGTTATTGCCTACCAAATATAGTCATGGATTATTTATTTTCTCAAATTGTTGTAAATTATGATGAAATATAGAACTTTTCTCACTAAATAGTTATGATGTATGGGGTCATCATTTTTAGTGGGAGTGATTTCATTAAAGGTACTTGATTAAAAGATATTATATATGATACTCACCCAAATATTTGTCTCTATTATAGGTTATGGCTTACTTTATAATAATCATTTTGAGATCCCGTATATGTATGGCTTATAGGACAACTAGTGATTAACATTTAAGATTGATAAGTGTTCTCAAAGAGAGGAATTCTGGGCATCTGAATGTGAATTTTATAGAGATAAATTCCACTAACTTTAACTCTAGGGTGTTAGATATTGGGTTTTCATTACACATTTGTGCTGATAAACATAGACTCATGGATGGGAGGTAATTAATAAAGGGTGTAGTAGATCTTCATGTTATTATTGGTGTAAGAGTTATTTCATTATAATTTGGATCTTATGATCTACTTATTCCTAATAGATCATTCCTATAATTGGAAAACTATAATCACATTCTTGCTATAAATTGAAATTTCATTTATTTATCTTGTTTAGATAAGAAAGTATTATCATTCACTCTTAATAACATGAGTTTATATATATATATATATATCAGAATGATATTTTTTTGGAATTGGTAAATGATAAATGGTTTATTCATTCTAGATACGGATAATCCTCTCTATAGTGTTCATAATAAGAAGGTCGGTGTTGATTCTAATCTCACTTAACATTTTCTTTTTCACGTTGGAAATATAAATGATAAATACATCCAAAGACTTTATAAAGATGGATTATTGGAACTATATGGTTATGCATCACTTTAAAATTCGTAATATTGTTTATTTATCAAGATGAATAAAGATCCTTATATGTTAAAAGGTGAAAGAGCTACTGGAATTTTGGATCTTATATATATTGATGTATGTGGACTAATGAGTATGAAAACAAGTGGTGGTTTTAGGTGATTTTTTACCATTATCATTGAATTTTGTTAGTATGGATATGATTTTATGATGAGTCACAAGTATGAAACTTTTGAAAAGTTAAAATTGTTCCATTCTCCTAGGTATTATCCTCTTTTCATTGAAGCTCCCACTTTTTATCTTCTCTTTTCCTTCCTTGTTGACTTCTTCCTCGACTTCCCCATCCCGATACTTCCTGTGGCCTTATTTTTTAGCACGTCTCCAGGTCTTTTTATCTTCTCACGGTTTCTTTTCTCTTCGATGGTGTTATACTTAGAGGTTCTAGAACAAGTTACATATCCCATGTATAATCTACTTCAGATCGAGAATCCTCCATTGTTTTTGTGGTCATGGAGTAGTATGATTATTTTTGGTTTTAGGAGGTAGTATATCGAAGGTCAATCATTAGCTAACTGGGCATGTGTAAGGCACTTGGAAGGTGCCATAATGTTTCTCCTAGTGGTGATGCTCGAAGGTCATATGCCATCTTTGGGATCCCACTTCTAGTTACTATTGTACATGTGTCATTGGTGTGGTGATTTGAAATAGGCTTGAGTTGACCTTAAATGGTGGTGGTGGTGTTTCTTTTCATATGATAGTGGGGTTTTGGAATGTTATAGGTGGTTTGGTGTCCAGTTTTCAAGGAATTTGTGCCTTTGTTCCTGATTCAAAGTTTTGAGTGTCAGTAGTTTTAGAGGTGGATTCTGTGAAGGGAATCATTGATTCCTTAATCAGGGGATGAAGCTTCTTCTTTCGTATTTTGTTAGATAGATGATTTTTTTGTAGGAGTATTTTAGTTGGGCTATGTACTATTTTTTGGGACTGAGTAATTTTTAGTTAGTTGATGCCTTTTCAAGCATTGGTTCCCTGTTGCACTTGGTTGGTGGTTTAGTATTTTTTTATGCCACTGGGTGGGTGACCTTGAAAGAGGGTTGGGTATATTGAAACTAAACATTAGTTATCTTTCCTCTTTAATTATTGAACATATGGTTACTCTTCTATTAACTTTTATAGAGTATTCAATATTATTTTTTGTTGCATCAGGTTGACAGGTGGTGAGTTCCTTGCTACTTTGTCAGGTGGGAGGTTCAAAAGAGAGATAGGTGTGCTAAAACCTATCATCTGGTCCTCTCCCCACTCATTAGTGTGGGTTAGTGGGGTTCTCTACCATGTTTTTTTTGACTACCACAACACAAATTCTTGGAATGGGGAAATGATTCATCACTGAATGATTTCTTTGTTGAAATGTATATCAGTGGCGATGAGACTTTTTATGATCCTTGTTTGTATATTATCTTCCCTTTGATCATTTAGGACCATTTCAGGACCTTTGGGTCATGTTTCTTCAAGGCATTTATACCTATATGTTTGTATGGGTTCCCTCTTCACCGAGTTCTCAAAAGATGTTTCCTTTTCATGTTTAATAAAGGGGGGTTGACCGTCAACCTATTTAAAAAAATGAGTAATTGTGGATTTTTTTTCACAAATCACTCCTTTTAGAGCACCATAATGGAATAGTACATCTAATAAGAGAAATCGCACCTTGTTAGACATGGTTCGCTTAATTATGAGTCAATGTGACCTTTATTTTTTATTTTGGGGTTATTATCTAGATACTTGTGTAGTTATACTAAAATGTGTTTCATATAAAGAATTAATAAGGATAATATATGATATATGGAATCATAATTTTTCCATTATGTCTTTTATAAAGATTTTGGGATGCGAATAATTTGTACAATGTTTGGTTTTTGATAATCTTGACAATAAATTTGAAAAAATAAATTGTTTATTATTCCAAGGAAACTATGAGATATTATTTCTGTAATCCTATTGAGGTCAAATTTTTTGTGGCGTGATGTGGTTTTTTCTTAAGAAATAATTTATAATCTAAGGATTCATTGGTAAGAAAGTTAAACTTGGAGAAAATAAATACCAACAAGTTGTAAGTGTTCCTGTGGTGGGTGTTAAGCTAATTCCACAAATAGTTATGGAAGAAGAACTGGCTCAACATACATAACAACCTCAAATATCTGGTAGGATTTGTCAATAGCATGTGATATATAGATTTATCATAGTAAATGATGATTGTTCAATGTTCATGAGAGATACACCTACCACATACCAAGAGGCCATTGAGAGTTTTGATTCTAATAAATTGTTAAAATCCACAGAATATGAAATATAATACATGTACCCTAACAATGTATGGAACATGGTAAATACACCTAAAGGGGTGAGTCCCATAGGGTAAAAATGTGTTTTCTACAGGAAAATTAACATGTATGGTAGAGTGAGTGCCTATAAATCACAACTGGTTGCAGAATTTTAGACATAAATTCATGGTATTGAATATAAAGAAAATTATTCACATGTTATGATGATAAAATCCATGAATATTTTTCTTTCCATAGAAGCTTGTTTTGATTATGGGATATATAAAATGGATGTCAATACTAATTTATTTAATGTTAATCTATTCTAGGATGTGTATGTGATATATAACAAAGTTTTTTAAGTTCCAAATGAGACTGTTAAGGTATGAAAGATATATCATCCCATTTATAGATTCAATAAATCTTCTCAAAGTTGAAATAACCAGTTTGTTAATGAAATTAGAGAGTTAAGTTTCATTAAAATATGGACGATTCATGTCTGTACAAACATATTAGTGGGATGATGTTAGTGTTTATGATATTATATTTTTATGAAATACTTCTTATCAGAAATGACATCCCTATACTTCACTTTGAAAATATTTGGTTGGGTAAATGCTTCTTGATTAAATACATTGGTGTAGTTTCATATATACTATGTACGAAGATCTATGGAGATATATCTAAGATTTTTATTAGACTCATTCAGGAAAATTAGATTGGTAAATTTCTAAAGTGGATTTTCATGGATAACTCTAAAAGGCGTATTTACCAGTTCTACATGGAAAAAATATTAGAAATATTTGTGATACTTTTAAATACTTAACAAGGAAGGATAGAAATCAATATGCATCTTCCATATGATCTATCATTTATTCCTTATTGTTTACTTGACCAACTATTTCCTATTCTCTTATTATTACTATAATGACCTCGACCCCACTAGCCTAGAGTTGGTGCCTTAATTTATTATATTGACATAGATAAAATACTTGAATCCAAAAGGAATGATCAGTTTAGCAGTATTGGAAGCCACATTACATACATGAACCTTAAATTTCAATTTAAATCATAAAATACAAAATAGAAAATTATTTGATAATGCCATTATTAACCTAGCTTATCCCTACAAGTCATTCATAATATGAATCTTTGAATCTTGAGGTAAAATGAAGCATAATAAAGGGGTGATCTCATATGCTCAGTAAGGGTAAACAATACAATGAAATATATCATAAATAAACATAAACAATAAGGCAAGGTGAATAACTAAAAATAAATTCCATTAAAACATAATCTTGAGAATAATATTTCAAGAATATAAGTTGATCAAATAACATCATATAAATAATCAAATGAGAAGTATACATAACCATGGATATTATAATAGTCGAATAACCACATGGTATATCAATAAATAATCTTATAAATATGGAATGCATAATATGGGACGTTATAAACAGACCATTAAGGCTTCGGCCAAGACACCATACATAATCGGGTAAGACTTTAGCCAAAACCCAATCTAATTTGTCTCATGAGACATACTGATGCATCAAGGGTCTATATCAGGCCATGCCTAACACTTAAAAACTCCATTTCATTCCCCTTGTGAAATGGGTGAAATGTAATCAACATAAACATTTGTTTTAAAACAATCATATGAAATAAAAATCCTTAAACCATAAATTTTAAATGGAATCAAAATAGAACATCTACAATCAAACTAAATCATAAACCATTCAATGAAATATGGAAAATGATATCATAATATATCAACCTCAAATAATTTTAAGATTCAACAAAGTATGTTCGCATAGATGAAAATAATCTAATAAAATCATTAAAATTTTCTTGATAAAAATACCATTTTTTCTTTGAAATCATTTAAACAAAAGTCATGCATTTATAAAATAAGACTTTTAAAAAATATTTTTAAATAAAAGTGTCCCATACCAAATTGAATAATTTGAGAAAAAATAGAAAAATAACATTTTAAAATATTAATGTCCTTATATATAAATCCATAAAACCCATTTTGAAAACATAGACATTAGTGATAATGATTTAGAAGAATAAATCTTAAAAACAATTAAAATGATGTTTTAGTTAAATAGTCCCTTACATAAAACCTTAAAAATATTCCTTTTGAAAAAAAATTCAATGAAGTTTAAAATAAAAAAAATCATTTATAATACTTTTAATCCATGTAAATAAATATGTAAAATAATATTGAAATGTAAGAAACGATTAATTCTTTAAACATTCAAAGCATCTCATACCTCCTTGAACATTTAAAATCATAATCCTAATGAAAGATTAATATTTATCAAAACATTAAATGACTTGATAATAAATTAATTAATTATATGATAACTCAAAGGTGTTTTATATACACCACATAGAATAAGGTGGGTGTATAACATCAAACAATGCCTCAATGAAAGGAGAATGAGATGAATTCCCTTACCTTATGTTTAATTTTGGTTGAATATCTATTCACCTCATGTATAATGGTTTTAAAAATTTTATTCACTTATTACATAACCATAATTATTTTTATAATACCATAAATGTTCCTCTTATATTATTTTATCACCCATTTTTTAATAATAATTTTTTATTTCCCTTGTTTCGGGTGTTATATGTTTCATTTTCCTATAAATGTTTTGTCATGAATGTATTAGTAATTTTGATTATGATATATATCATACATATCCATAATGATATTAAGTTCATATATATTATATTTACTCATTATATACATTTTATAATCATTCTTTGATAGTTAATAAGGAAAATGAATCACATCACGTTGTTGAGATGGTAGGTTGTACGTACGCATGAGCTACAGTATCATTCTATTAATGGTAAAAAGAGTAAATAATTGGATGTTATATAAATTATAAATAAAAAATATCATGTCATATTTATTATTTATATCCATTATATCCATTATTATAAAAATCAAAATAAAGTAGTCATGAAAAACAAATTACACCACAGCGTTGTGACGGTAAGTCGTATGTATGCATGCATGGTGATATTGTTTTTAATGGGATGGATAAAAAGAGGAATATGGTTGTACCATGATAATAATAACTTCTAAGAATATATATGATACTATATTTATTACTTTATTTTGGAAACAACATATGAATAATAAGTAGAATAATAAAAACACTTGAATGAGTTGGTAAAACAATTACCTCTTCTTCGATGGACTTCCTTTGGATCTCCTCTTAAGAACACTAGGGGTCGTATTTTTAGAATAATAGGACCTCCATAACTTATCTAAGAATTTTGGGAGTATAAATTTTTAGTTTTTTTGAGATATAAGGCTCAATGTGGTGTGAGAAAGTGAGATAGGAGGTTGCCTTTTATAAGGGAGGTGAGGGGCACTTTTAGAAACACTCAAAATATTAAATTAATATGAGTTGATTTTCGATTTAAAATAGATCCAAGTGACTTATTTGTAATATAATATGATTTTCGGTCTAAATAATCTTAAAAAATATTTTTTATACATTTTAGGTCACAAAATTAACCTTATATATTAGCTTTAACCTTTAGTTAAACCCTTTAACTCTTACCGCGACAACTTGGCTTTTTACCCTTTAGGGTTAATATAGTTACTATAAAATTCCAAAAAACCCCAAATGGATAATTGATGAAAAATTTAACCATATTATATTAATTTTTCCAAATTTTATATTTTTATAAATTTTATATCATTTAATAAAATATTATTTATTTTAAAGTATCATTTGTGTTAATATTGATACTATTCATTATTTGTCTTTTTAAAAATATTACAACAACATGATGACTTTGAAAAAACACTTATAATATATTTATAACATGCCTAATATATCTATAAAATTCTTTTATGTCATTAATTATGTCAAATTATATTTATTTTTTATATTTTTAATATCATTTTTTTGATATTTACATTTATTTGATATTTACATTTATTAAACAATTACTACATAATTTTTAGGAAAGATTTTAACTAAATTATTTCTTCTACAAAAATTAAAAATAAATTATCATTATGAAGATAAATTTATTATATTTCAAATGAAAATTTATAGTATAATTTATCTTCTTTATAACCCTGTATTAAAAATGATTTAGTTATTAAAAACATGAGAATGATATTTTTTACTTATCTTTAATTAAAATATATTTAATGTAATATTCTCACCCAAGTGGCTTAAGAAGGTTATAATTTGGGCCTAAGGATGATTTGGGTCGAAACCCACTCATAAAATTAAATTATTAAAAGTGTTAGGGTAAAATTATAATATTATAATATTATTTTTACCTTTAATTTCCTAATTTACCCTTAACTGTGGTAAATAAAAAATTACTAAAGTTATCATTCATAATATCTAAAAATTAATTTGGTCCTATAAAAATCTAAATATATTAATTATTACAACTGTGTATATCTATTTTTACAAGTTTAATTCACATAAGTAGCTAAATTAAGTTTAACACTGATCTCGTAGTCGTGGCGAGAAGGTAAGTAAAAGAAAACGTTCAAAAGTTAAATAAATGTTTATATCCCATTTCAATATAAAAATGATTCCAATTAACTAAATTATATTAAAATATGTATAATTTATCTATGGTTACTTTAAAAATAATTTTAAAATATAATAATTATTTAATCGAAAAGTCAGTTTTTAACTACAATGCAACATTTTTCACTATTTATCAAAAAATGTGACTTCTCATAAAAATAACAAAAATTAAAAATAAGATAATTTTTCCATCTAGTATTAAAAAATTAATTCAATTTTTGAAAATATAATTTATAAAATTTCCAAAATTTAGTTTTAAAATAGGTGTGCCATTAAAAGGCGGTAAAATTACACTTTTGAAGAATATAGTTTTTTTGCGTAAAATTGGATTTGTAATTAAATAATTATCTATAAAACACATTAGATTGATGTTAAAATTATATGGAATATAAAAAAATTTCATAATATGTTTAATACTATTCATAACCTTTATTTAAATGGCTAGGTTAATACATAGTGTTGTGCTCAAACTCGATGTTTCATGCAAACCAAACACACGAAGAGAATAAATTTAAAATAGTACATACCATAAAATATTAGGGTGTTACAATTACATCTAGATACCAATACAATACTAGTGAGAGTCATCAGATTTTTATGAAAAACATGCTTAAGTACTTGAGAAGGAATAAGGATATGTTCTTAATCTTTAGAGGAGAGGATAAGCTTTGTGTCAAGGGCTACCCAGATGCTAGTTTCTAACTTGATAGTGATGATATGAAATCTCAATATGGTTTTGGGTTTATTATAGTAGTGGATCTATCATATGTAAGAGTTCCAAACAATCCACCATATAAGACTTGGAAACAGAGTCAAAGTACATCGTTACATCAAATGTTGTGAAGGAAGTTGATTGGATCATGAAGTTATATATGAACTGGAGGTGGTCCCAAGACTTAAATGAGAAATCAATGTTTACTATGATAACAACATAGGTATTACTCAGACTAAGGAACCCTAGACTCACCAAATAATCAAACACATTCTTCAAAAATATCATCTTATATGATAGACCATTTAGAGGGTTGATGTTAGGATAAGTTGGGTGGCTACAGATGAAAATCTAGCAGATCCATTAACAAAACCATTATCCTAACAGAATTATGAGGTTCATGTAGAGTCTCATAGAGTTAGATACTTAAGATATTGTTGTAACAGTTGAATAATGTATCATGCTATTATAATAACTATAATCTATATTTATCATTCATCCATGTGTGTTATAATTAAAACTTTACATGAATGGTGGAATGATAATATCCCCTCAAAGTTTGACTTTTAGATATCCCTAATCAATGATCATCATGGATTATTATGGGTACTGATGAAATTTTTGTTGGATGTGCACTAAAATAGGAATCACCACTCCTTTATGGTGTGTGTATGGATTTCATGGTTAACAGCCATGACATCACCACTTTCTATGCATATGATATGTGAGTTTTCCACATCCCTCCCCATATGATTTTATAGATTATAATTCATTGTGAATATATTAAAATGGATTGTAAATACATTGAATTTTTTTTAATGTATTCACCCAATAGAAAGTAACTCATATGATTCGTTATATATGGATGGTTTGTTTCCATTAAAAGAGAATCATCAATGAGGCTTATAAAAAGGGATACGACCCATCCTATTGGTGGACATCCAGAATTAGTGAATGTGATCATAGGTATCATACAAATTTTTCTATAATTTCTTTAATTATCATAACATTATTCATCACTTCTCTATGAAGGAACTAGAATCCCTTTAATGTTTTAGAGTCCTCTTGTTACGAACAGGGATCCAATAGGTAGTGTAATCCCTCAGAGGTAAGAGGATTTTTTTTACATTGATGATCTATATCAAGCTTACTCTATGGAAAAAAAGATAAATATTATTTAATCATATATATAGGTATGCTCTGTTTTATGATAATTATATCACTTTTATTTCTTGAAGATAGATCAACCTCTTTTTGGGTTTTCTTCCACTACCAAGGATTATATAATTATCCCTTAAAAACTATTAGAGGTATCTAAGCCTTGTTCTTTAAGTAATAATTATGTTTAATTCATTGTTTTTAGAATTAAACTTAAACATAAAATGCATTCCATTGGAATTGTAAAATGTTTTTCAGGTTACCTTTATGTAGTATAAGTGGTTTCATAAATGTTATCATTTAATTACCCTTATGAAGACTTCCTTAATAGATCATTTAAAGTTCTTGGAAGGTTACCTTTATGAAAATAGATCAATGTAAAGTTAATCATGATTTACCTTCATGAAAAAGGCCTATGTGTAAATGTAATCATAGTTTACCTTTATATAGATGATTTTGTGTAAATGTTATTATGATTTACCTATACATAGAAGATTTTGTGTAATGGTCAATATATAGTAACCTTATACATAATGTCTTGTATAGGGGTCATGTAAGATTACACTTACACCAAATAAGGGTAATTTAGGTTTCCCTTATGCATAAGTGTTCTACATAAGGGTAATTTAAAATACCCTTGTGTACAATGGGATCCTACATAAAGGTAATGGGAAGTTTAAAAAAATTATAAATGTTCTTATATTTTATAAAATGTTTATAAATAAAAGTGTTAGGAATTATAAAATGGTATTTCTCTTGCATAAATTAAATATGAAAAGTCTATATTTGTTTCTCATTTTTATAAAATAAAAAAATATTATTTTATTTATTATTTTTAATATTAATTTTTAGTAAATTGTTTAAGAAATATGAATATTATGTACACAAAATAAATGTGATAAATTAATTCTAGGATATATAAAATTTCATTTCATTCTATGTATGACTCTATAAGATTTAGTTTTCCATATACCTTGACATCAGTTTGTTATTTAGAGTTATGATTTTGGATTTGGTTGTTGAATATCATTAAAGATATCATGAATTGGATTTTCAATTAAGTAAATTCTGCCTAGGGGGAGGGGATTGGGGTCAGACTACCCACTGATCTAGATGTTTGTTCCTTGTTCTAAAAAGTTTATGGGTTGGAAATATATCTCTTAGGGCTTACTTGTCATGACCTGGCCTGCTGAGGTCTGACCCATGACTACCCCAAGCCTACCTCCAGTAGGCTAGGGGATAATGACCAAGGTCGAGTAGACATATCCCGCAATTGGGAGGTATTAGCCTAAAGTACATACACACACACACACACATCTCCATGCCCACACAATGATGAAATTTAACAAAACCAAAATAGTGCATGCATACATCTAAGATCCCTCAATAGAGTACGATAGTAAAAGTAATGAAAGTGGAAAAAGGGGCCAAATACAAGCCCAGCCAAAAATTATAAAGAGTCCAACCTAATCCAAGGTAGAGGACTAAGTTAAATGTAATCTATTAGTCAAAATATCGGTCTAAAAAGCTCCATCAATGCTCCACCCACTCCATGTCCTCTCAGGAAACCATCAAAAGGGTTATTGTATTCATAATACATGACTCGTGCGGTCAAATCCCATGCAAGGGTGGGTATAAAAATACTTAGTAGGAGTCCCTAAAACACTAAACATGAAGCACCAAGTATAGTAAGATCAATATAATATATAACAATAAATGTATAATAGAAACACCTAGATACACTCAGGAAAGACATCGCACCACCAGGCGGTCATAACTAACTACCATCCACAAGATTCTTCTCGAAGAAATGCTCATTCCAAGAGAGTCCACTCCATGAACCATGTTATCATCAAAGATGCTCGATGAAGAGGTCTATCTCATTAGTCCCCACCCAATGAAATCTCACTAGTCTAAAAAGACCCTGATACACATATAGGGGGCCACTCCTAGAACTGATGGGGGACACCACGAACACAATATGGATCAACTCACTATGTAGGGGATCATATACCAATGATTAAACAAACACTATAGATATGACCTTCTAGATGAAGGATCAACTCCCTACTCAGGTAGGTCATGATGATTCCAAAAACCCCACCATGGGAACAAAGGTGATAGAGGATCGCACTCCAGTATCAAAAAGGGACTCTGTGTCTCTATCTAAGACTTGGCCTATAGAGGGGATCACAATATTGTAATAAGGATGTAATGTTGAATTGTACCCTCGAGGTAAATGACCAATGTAACATGCTCAACCTATACTAGTACAAACTAAGAAAATGGAGAGCTACACCACTCTTGAAGGGGGTATATGGCATGTACCAAGGGTACACAGCATTTACAACTATCCTTAGTCATGCCCATGTGGAAGAACTTCACACAACATTTAATTCTATATATACATGGTGTGTAGAAGAAGTACATGGTGTGTAGAGACACATGGTATCCTGGTTGTGTATGTATCTGGTGGTTGTGTAAATGTACCAGCTCGTGTACACCAAGCCATGTTTGTGTCCAAGTAAATGAAGTGAAACTAGGCCGTTTACTTTTTCCAATGTTCGTTTACTCTTAAAAGTACACGTTAAGCCTCCTGGAATGGGTCACACACCATGTAACTAATTCAATGTTCATGTGATACATAACTTTTGTCACAACATTAGCACCACATCCAGGGGACCCACATGACATGTAAGGAAGGATTACATGATGTACCGCTTGCAGTTTATAGATTCACTTCTGTGTTGTATTATTATTTTATAGAGTCTCCACCCTTACCGAAACCTGTAGATTGGTATTCATCCAGTCCTCTATATAACAGATCGTGGGATTCCAAGTTTATAATCCACTTGGAAAATGATCTGTCAAGAAAAAACCCTCACCGTTAATCAAAACCGGTAAAAACAAGAACCTCAAATTTATCTGTTCCATTTCTGATTATCCACCATTGTTATTGCACCTTGACTGCATAATTGATCATGAACTTCACCCACAATATTTATCTTTTTCACTAAATAATGGTTGTTCAATGATCAAATATCTGGTATCCATCGAACCATGGGATAAAATAAAATTCCCATGATGAAATTGTGAAGAACGGAGGTAGAAATCCATAAGACATATAAGTGAGGAAGGAACCTTAGCCATTTTTATTTTGTCCTTGATTCTTTATCAGAGAAAAAGATGAATATAGAGGGATAAATCAAAGAACAAATAAACAATTTCATCAAACTAAATCTACAAATGATGTACATATCAATTCTATTCATGGAATTGATTTGTGTTTGTCCAATATTAAGAAATGGGATGGAAAACACAAATCACAACATCCTACCTATGGTTTGGATCGATCGTTGATGAATAATGATTGTGTTACCATAGTTGATGAGATCCACGAACTCTGTTGGCGCAATAATCCACAATCTATTCTTGATCCTTTGTCACTTTCCAAGAAAGCTCTCCTCCAAAGGATCCTAGGTCTCTAGGTTTTAGTGGCTAACCCTAAGACAATTTTTATCACCATACATTTAAAGGATAAATATTTGCTTCATAAAAAACTAACAAAATAGGTGAATTATTTAATTTATTTCATTTAATTATGCATGTGATGAATATTTCACAAAAAAAAAACCATGCCGAAAAAAGTTATATAATGCCTAGGATAAAACACAAGTTCTGGACTCAACGATGCCTTATAATTTATGATCTGATCCTCCATTTTGGATTTATTCTACTTTTTCATGAAAACCATGTGTACATGCTATTTTAATATATTTAATATATTTAAAAGATTTATTTTGGACACACTGAGCCTCATAATCACACATTGTATCAGCTACTTGTCTCAAAAATAGTCTATATAATATCTATAAATAATAAACAAAAAATATGATACATTAAATTCTCCCCACCTTAGGGGTTTTTTCCCAAAAAGGGAAAACCCTACTCAAAAAATTGAGGTTATTGGGATCGTATTTGGGTCTCTTACTCCTAGGTGCTCTCCTGAATATTATTTTTCTACCACCAGACATGCACAAGGGGAATTTAATTCTCATAAAGAATATTCTCATATCGATCCTCGATATCCATCAGGTATACTACACATTTATCTTTATCCTCAATGTCTATCTCTCCCCAGTCAATAACGTGTGGTTGGTCATGCACGTACCACCTTATATGCGACCCATGGAAGACGTTGTCAACCCGGTTCAGTTGTATTAGTAGAGCTAAGAAGTATTCCATCTTTCCAACTCTAATAAGTATCTTGAAGAGACCAATTAATCTCATAGATAACTTTATTCTTAGTCTAAATCTCCTCAATCCATGTCAAGTTGAGACTCTCAGGAACACATGGTCTCTTTAATCAAAATATAGAGGTCTTTATCAGCAATCCATGTAATAATTTGTATGCCTTTGTGGAGTCCTCATATAATCTTGTATGATCTTTACCTTCTCTATAGTATCCCTCAAAAACTCAAGTCCAATGAGTTTCGACTCTCAAGGATCATTCCAACAAATTTTTGTCCTGAAGGGTCACCTATAAAAGTCCTCGAATGATTTCATACCAATGGTGGAATGGTATATTTTTTGTGTATATAAACTCCACCAAGGGTAGTTGATCCTCTCAACTATAGAAAAGGTCCAACATGAAAGCTCAGAGTGTGTCCTCTAAGACCAGAATGGTCTGCTCTATTTGGCCATCAGTCTGGGGGTGAAATGTCATGATCAAGGGTAAAAAAGTCCCAAATGCCTCCTGTAATCCTCTATATAACCAAGAAGTGAAGCGAGTATCACAGTTAGATATGATCATATAGGGAACTCCATGGAGTGTGATTATCCCCTGCATGTAAAGTTGTCTCAAGCTATCTAATGAACTCTCCTATCGAATAGGTAGGAAGTGGGGTGACTTTGGGAGTTTTTATATGATCACCGAGATGGAATTGTGTCCCCTAGATGTATGTGGTAAAACTGTAATTAATTCCATGGATATCTCATCCCACTTCCACTCTAGCACCTTAAGGGGTTTAGCTAAACCTGCTGAACCTGGTGCTCTAACTTCACCCACTTACAAGTGAGGCATCGAGAGACAAAATCTAAAAATCCATTACTTATACCTATCCACAAAAAAAATTATAGTTCCTCACACATATTTTCCACACCTAGATTTACCACCAAATGTGGTTTATGAAACTCCCACAAAACCTCCTCCGGCAACATAAAAGGTACCATCGTTTGTCCTCTGAAAAGGATAGCATGCTCCCTACTTTCATAATATCCATAAAGAGAATGTAAAATAGATATCTAGGTATGTAAGGTCTCATAGTTGGTATCTCCATGTTGAGCATCCCTCACACATAGTAAAAGTGGGGGGATAACAACCGTATACTGAAGATATGAAGCGTTGTCCTTTTCCATGAAGTACAACTGCAATGAGGCTATATAATCTAATTCCTTGACCAAAAAATGAGAACAAGATCTCCTACTGAGAGAATCTACCACAACTTTCCCCTTAACAAGAGTATATAAAATCTCAATTTCATAGTCTCGGAGTAACTCTAACCACCGCTTATCTCTCATGTTAAGATCCTTTTGAGATAAGATATACTTGAGACTCTTATGGTCAGATTAGATGATAAATCGATCTCCCATTAGGTAGTGTTGCAATTTATTCAATGTGAATACCTCCACTAATAACTCAAGATTGTGGGTCACATAGTTCTACTCATGTGGTATAAACTGGCATGAACCATAGGTAATAACCACTTTCCTATGCATCAAAACACAACCAAGTCTAGTCCCTGATGAATCATAGAACACTATGTACATGACACCCTCCTCCAACAATGTCAATATGGGAGCGCTCATCAACCTCTATATTAGCTTCTAAAAGAACTGTTGGAACCTTTCTATCCACGTGAAAGGTTTTCTATTTTGAGTCAAAGTTGTCAAGGGTGCTTCCACTCTGGAGAATTTAGGTAAAAAAATTTATAGTACCCTTCCAAACTAAGGAAACTTCGTACCTTGATAACATTTTTGGGTGGCTTCCAATAAATCACTACCTCAACATTTTCTAGATCCACTGAAACTCTATAATATGAGATGAAGTTTCCTAGAAAGTGAACCTCTTTAATCCAAAACTGACACTTTGAGATCTTCCCGTAAAGCTGGTGCTCTCGGAGTATGTCTAGGACCATCCTCAAGTGTCTCATATGGTCCTTCTCAGACGCCAAGTACACTAGGATGTCATTGATGAAAACTATCATGAACCATTATAAGAAGGTATAGAAGATCTATTCATGAGTCTCATGAATACTAACGAGGCTTTCATCATTCCAAACAGCATCACCAAGTACTCATAGTTACCGTAATTACATTTTAAGGTCACCTTTGGAATTTCCTCATCTTATACTTGCTGCTGGTGATATCCTAATATGAGGTCGATATTTGAGAACCATCACACCCCTCTCAACTAATCAAACAGGTAATAAATCCTTAGTAGTGTATAATTATTTTTCATGGTCGCCTAATTTAATCACTAATAATCTATACACAACCTCAATATATCGTATTCCTTCTTAGAAAACAATACTGGGGATTCTAAAGGGGAAACACTGAGTCTCACAAATCCCCTCTCCTATAAATCTTCAAATTTCACCCTCATCTCTTTAATATCTACGTGATACATCTGATATTAAGGTTCATATATTGGTTTCATATTATGATGAAAATCAACGCATAATTCTAGCTCTTAGTGGGGGTAAACCTGGTACATTCTCATGAAAGGTGTCCTTTTACTCTTCCACCACTATAGGAAATTGATAGTCCGAATAACCCACTACTCCAAAAGTCATTCTAGATAAATGGTGATTAATAAACTACACTCTTCTATGCCTAATACCATCCAAATCTCCCAAGGTTTCCTTTTCACCCACAAAAGAAAACCTCATTTCGTCGTGGCGGACACACCGCATCCTCTGCATCAAACAGCCAATATGGGCATAAACTATGGACAGTCAGTCCATACCTAATATGATATCATAAGTACTCATTTTTACTACAAAGAGATCTCAAACAAAACACTCACCTTCAAGCATTAGATTGTGTTTTTTTCACAATTTCCCAATCACTGAGTCACCGCCTATCGAAGTCTCCAACCATAAGGGTCGAGCCAATGTCTCAACCAAAATCTCTAAGTCTAGAACCATGTAAGTGGTAAGGAACTAATGATTAGAACCTATGTCTATCAATACTATATCTAAATTAGAAAATAAATAGATCATACCTCATATCATCCCTGGAGACTCAAGGTCATAGGCCTCCATAGCTTGCAGTTGGCCTCATCCATATCCACCAGCTCCCTAAGCCTAGCGCGGACCACCTGGGGGTGGTGGTGATAATAGGTCAAACCTCTGACCACCTCTAGCTACCTTATTTTCCCTTCTTCCATGTATGTATCCCTATGAACCACCCTTCTCCTACCTCTATATCTACCTCAGAGGTCCCTAGAACGTCACATGATTAGTTGTATGACGGGTCGGACAATCTCGATCTCGATGTCCCCAACCATTGTAGGAGAAACACTAACTCTCCCTCAGCTGATTCTAGCCATCTTGAGATCCCTACACAGCTATTCCAGAGTCCTAGGATCTCCTCTTAAAGAGTCTGACATGATTGGATCCCTTTGATTGTTTTCGGCTACCTATTGTCAAGGTCTTAGGTACTATATTTTCACTACTAGATCCCACTATCGGTGTCTGCTTTGCTAGAAATCTCTCCACTAATAAGGATCACTCAGGTACCCCATAATTATGGGAATGAAAATGGATATCATTGAATCCGTAATGTCCCAGAATAATCCCTAATCAAAGGTCTAAGCTCAAAAGAACTTATCACATACCATATCTAAGGAGTAACGTGAGAGATCAATAAACCTCGTGGAGTACTCCACCATGGGCATATTGTCCTACTATAGATAAAGAATCTATTGTATGTGTTCCTGTCACAACATGTCTAGATATAACTCCTCCCTAAAGATATTCTCAAAGTATGACCAAGAGTGAGCTTTCTTATTGTGTGACTGAGTCGCCAAGCTCTACCATCGTCTAGTAGATCCCTAAACAAGTCTCACCACGAGGACTTTAATATGGTCAGGAGGTGTCCTAACTAGTCATAAAACACGATTGACTACCTTTATCTAGTCCTACACCACCTAAGGGTCAAGCTAACCCCAAAACCCGATAGGCTTCTACCTCTAGAACTCGCACAATGCACTCAAACTGCATGCATCCTTAGCTTGTATTGCCAGCGCTAGCTGCTGCTCAATCGATGGTGGTATATATGGTAAACCACCCCTAAGTGCTATCTCCAGTATAGGCCCATGTACCAATTCCTCATTACTAGGTGGATCATCATCGATATCATGCAGTGGAATCCTAGCTGGTTATATACATGGAGGCATCCTGAAATAAAACAAGATAAACCACAGTCAAAAGAGTATATCTAGAGAACTTACTCAAGAAGGAAATGGAAAACACAACAATTCCTATATGATTAATTAACCAAAAAAATTCCTTGTAACCAATGTTTACATGTATCGATTCGAATGGTAGGTGATCAGAGTCCTTTTGTATGTATACATCGGTCACTGCACCACCACTGGAGTCTCTAGCCTAAAAGCCAAACTCGAAACACTAAACACTATTATTCCAAACCAATCTCACCGACATCATTCCTAAGGCAGTACAAAATACTCTGATACCACTATATCATTACCTAACCCATTAAGGTCTAACCCATGATAACCCTAAGACCACCTCTAATAAGACAGGGGCTGGAGACCAGCACCGAGTAGGCATATCCCATAAATGGGAGGCATTATCCTAAGGTACCTACTCACACACACACACACACATCCAATCCCACACAATGCTGAAATATAAAACAACTAAAATATTACATGAATACATATAATATCCCACAATAGAGTACGACAGTAAAAGTACTGTAAGAGGGAAAAAGGTACAAATATAAGCCCAACCAAAAACTGTAAAGCGACCAACTTGCTACAAGGGTGAGGATTAATAAAATGAAAGCTCCCAGAAACACCTTGGTCTAACAATATCCACCTATTCTCTAGTAAATACCCCTCCTCCTAGGACACCATCAAAAGGGTCATTGTCTACATAAGACATGACACATAAGGGAAAATCCCATGTAGGGGTTAGTATAACAATACTTAGTAGGACAACCTGAAAATACTAAACAAAAAGCACCAAGTATATTCATCTCAATAGAATATATAAAAATCAATGTAAAATAGAAACACCCAGATATACTTAGGAAAGAAACCACACCACCAGGAGGTCATAACTAACTACCAATCATAGGATTCTACTTAATGCGACACTCACTCTGGGAGAGCCCGGTCCATGAGTCATGCTATCATTGGATATGATAAATGAAGAGGTATAGCTCATTGTTCCCTACCCAGTGAAATATCATTGGTCTAATAAGACACTGATACATAGATAGGGGTCACACCTAGAACCACTGGGGGACACCACAAACCCAATATGGATCAACCCACTATATAGGGGATCGTATGTTGACGATTCCATAAACCCTACTGATATTTCCTACTAGATGGAGGATCAACTCCCTACTCAGGGAGGTCATGCTGATTCTATAAACACCAACTAGGGAACAAAGGTGATAGAGGATCATACTCAATTCTCACAGAGGGGCTCCATAACTATATTTTAGACTCAACCTCTAGTGAGGATCACAATTCTATGATGAGGATATGTCTCACTATAACCTTGGGGGAAAGGACCAAGGGAACACACTCAACCTATAATAGTCCAAAATAAGAAAATGGATAGCTACACACACTCTTGAAGGGGGTACACGACATGTACCAGGGGGTACATGATGTGTCAAGTTATCCCCATGCCTACCCGTGTGGAAGAGATTCACATGAAATTTAAGTCTCTATATAAACAGCATGTAGAATAATTACATGGAATGTGGAGATGCATGGTATCCTACCTATGTCTCCTGACCGTTTCCATGTACGATGGTTGTGTCTATGTATAGGCCAGTGTACACCAAACCGTATTTGTGTCCAAGTACATTGAGTACTACTAGGCCGTGTACTTTTTCCCATGTCTGTGTAATCTCCAAAGTACACACTGAGACTCATGGAATGGGTCACACACCATGTGAATGAGTCACACGGTTTGCGATACTTAAATTTGGTTGGAACCCTAGTGCCATAGCCAAGGTCCCCACACAGCATGTAACACTGGATTACACGCTGTGTTACTCGTGATTTCTATATCTTCTTCTGCATCATCATGCACTTCACTGGAGCTACCTCCCTTATTGGAACCTATATATCAAGGATTTTCTAGGCCTATATTCTCCGTATCTTAGGATTCAAGGTTTCAAATCCACTAAAAAATGATATATTGAGAAAAAACCATCACCATTTTTTGAAAGTAGGAAGAATGGGAACTGAAAATCCATCTATTCCATTTCTGATTATCTAGATTCGTCATTGAAACTCAACCTAATCATCGATCATGAACCGCACCCATGGTATTGATACATTTTTCTGAAGAATAGTTGCACATAGATTGAATATCAGTTATTCATCGAACCATGGGCCAAAAGAAAACTCCCATGGTTAACATGTGAAGAACAAAGGAAGAAATCCATAAGATATAAAAGTGAGGAATGAACCTCGGCCATTGTTCATTTGGCCTTAATTATTTAGCATAGAAAAATATGAATGAAGATGGATAAATCAATGAAAAAATAAAATATACCATCAAAAAAATCTACCAATGATGTGCATATTAATTATATTCATGGACTTTATCTTCTTTCATCCCAGATTAGGAAACAAGAAGGAAAAAACAAATCACAACATCTTACCTATATTTTGGGTTGATAGTTAAGGGATGATAGTTTTGTTTCCATTCTTTATGAGATCCATGAACATAGTTGGCTCAACGATCCATGATTCGGTCCTGATCCATCATCTTTCTCCAATAAATATCTCCTATAATGTCTCCTAGGTCTCTAGGGTTTAGTATAGCATCCCATCTTTTTATAACATATCATTCATTCCATTACACGGAACTGAGGATCTTTAAGGTTTAGTGTCTTGGAAACAAGGAACATAAAACATGAAACAAAAAAAACATTCTTCTTAAACACTTGAATGGATTCTCCTCATGTTCACCCTAGGCTCATTTCTGCATCTCATAACCTGGGGATATACATCAAAAGAAAGGGTGAGCAGAAGGCCCAGCAAGGGAAACAAGTGAAACATTTTACATATGAACTTGAGATACATCAATAAAGTCATGAAAAGAACTTTAAGGAATGAAAATGAAATCATGAGGCATATCATAATAAAAATAAAACTTTTTCATAACTTGAAGATGTGGCTGAAACATTTAATATTGAAAATCATGAACATATCACCAAGTTCCATCCCCAAGGTGTCATTTGAAAATTACCAAGGTTATTCACCAAGGTATCGTGAAAATTGTAATCTCTAGTGGTTACATCATTACCCAATGCATTGGAGCACTATCAGGGCGTACCCTTAAATTTTCCTTTATTATCATGTGAGCCACATATATCATCGTCAAAAATTTCATAAATAACCCATATAGCATAAAATAAATGGGTTTCATTTCATAATCATAACGTTTTAAAAACTACTTTAAAGACATGATCTTTACGTCACTTTAAACCCACAGAAAGGGAAAGTGGGTCTAATGTATGTAAATCCCAGAATTTAAAATAGAACATTTTGATATATATGTGAATACCCTTGTATAATAAATATCTTTTAGTATTCACTTTATAACATAAAATAGTTTTGAGAAAAGAGAGAGGCATTTTGAGACGAAAATTCTGCAGCATAACGACTATGTTTTTAGAAAACATTGAAAAGAGAGGGTACATGGGTCACCCACTCATAAATGATCCATAAAACAGTAGGGGGACATAATATAAGGGATTTAAGAACATGGTAATGAAATTTTAAAGATATACCATATGAAATGAAAAACATGGAAGTGAGACAAAAATAAGATTTCTCTTATGAAAATTCGGCAGCCTAACGGCGTCACTTAACTTCAATAAAAAATTGATTTGAAAAGATAAAATAGGGTATCTCATCATATGATCATAAGAGATCAGTATGATAGATATATAGATCATACCCCAACATAATAAAAATGAACTTGAAATACTTGACATGAAAATCGAACTTGAAAAATGAGAAGGGTGAAAGAATCCCTTAAAAATTCGGCAGCCTAACGGCGTCACTTAAACTTCAACAAAAATGAATTGATGAGATCAAATAGGGTCTCTCATAATATGAACATAATAGTCCAGTATGATAGATATAGAGATAATACCCCAACATAACAAAAAGGAACTTGAAAGAATTGACATGAAAGTAGAACTTCAAAACGAGAAGGGTGAAGAACCACTTAAAAATTCGGCAGCCTAACGGCGCCACTTAAAACTTCAAAATACTGAATTGAAGAGATCAAATGGGGTCTCTAATCATGTGATCATAAAAGATCAGTTTGATAAATTTAGATATCATACCCCAACATAATAAAAAAAGAACTTGGAAAACTTGACATGGAATTAGAACTTTGAAAAGGAGAAGGGTGAAAGAATCCCTTAAAAATTCGGCAGCCTAACGGCGCCACTTAAAACTTCAAAATACTGAATTGAAGAGATCAAATGGGGTCTCTCATCATGTGATCATAAAAGATCAGTATGATAAATTTATAGATCATACCCCAACATAATAAAAAGGAACTTGAAATACTTTACATGAAAATAGATCTTGAAAATTGAGAAGGGAGAAAGAATCTGTTACAAAAATTTCGGCAGCCTAACGGCGCCACTTAAAACATCATAAAACGAAATAATGAGAGTAAAAGGGGATCTCTCATTATATGAACATGAAAAAGGAATTAAGAGGATTATAAAAGAACATACTCTAACATAAGAACATGGAGCATAAAAGAAATGACACAAAAGAGAATTCTTGAAAAGAAAGAGAGATCAGATCCCTTACCTTAAAACGTAACTCTTAAAACTCAAAGGTTTGGACCTTGAGGGCTTGGGGGAACCTTGGGAGGACTCCTTGGGAGGTAAGGAGACCAGAACTTCGTTGGGGAGAGTGGGGAGTCGAATGTATGAGAGTATGGCTTGATATTTATAGGGAAAGTGAGGGGACAAGGCATTAATGGCCAAGGGACACCTCATTAGTGGTTTTGGAAAAACCATGGGCTTGCCCTTGGTATTTTCCCATGGTATTGGCCACTTGGGACACCTCATACCTTATCTAACTATTCATAAGTCGAACATATTGATTACATACTTAATACATCATTTAATGATGTCATTAAACACCCGTAACTTAAAAACTGTATTTTCACTATTCATCGAAAATTCAACTTTCTCAGAATAATCCCAAAATTTCACCTTAACCAAATATCAATGCTCTGATTTCAAAAATGAAATCCATTTTATAAAAATAATTTTCTAAATATTTTTAATTAAATTTTTAATTAAAAACACAATTCATCGAAAATTTATTTTTTTTCAGAAAAATCCCCAAAAATTACCTTAACATAATATCAATGCTCTGAGTTTAAAAATAAAGTCCATTTTATAAAAATAATTTTCTAAATATTTTTAATTAAAATTTTAATTAAAAAACATTATTCATCCAAAAAAACTAATACTTGAATAATAATTTATGAAACCCTTATTTAACCATTTTATTGAATCACATTACTTAATCAAAGTGCCTAGCTTATTTTAATACTTTCTTTAAGTGAGATTACTAATCTATTTGGACACATTATTAATCCTAATCATAAAATCACTATTCATAATTTACTATTCATCAAAAATCAAGTTGATCTTATTAGACTCTAAATTTCGTACTAAACATAATTGTAGAAGACCATTTTTTGAAAATCATTACACATTTTTAATTATTTAAGGTTTACATAAACATTTTTAAAATATCCTTTTTCTAAAATTCATCAAAAATATGCATACTATATTTATCCAGTCATTTGAAAATTCATAAAAGGAATTGAAATTTTTATTTAAAACAAAGGATTACACAAGACAGTTACAGTCTCCTTACATAGCCCCTTATCACACCAGCATAGGACCTAAGTGTAAGGTGTGCTAAGGTGAGAGAATCCGAGGGAGGCTCGGCCAACATCGCACGAGTAGTAATTTCTATCAGTTTGAACTTCTCACGAAGGAGATCCCGTTCTAGCTTTATACGTTGAAGTTCAGCTTGGGTTTGGTCCAGAGGAAAGCCCAGTGGTGCTACCTCCTTCCCAAGTTCTGTTAGATGGGCTTCGATCGGTCCAATACTACTGGGTGAGGCCATCGAATCTTCTTTCTATATTAATTAACCAAGATTGCTTGTATTTAGAGACAATAGTCAAAACGTTTAGTTTCCAGTGGTCATATTGACCAATGGTCAAATAAAATTCAAAACCCAACAGTCTCATTTTAATTATACTCATGTTATCAAATGAAACATTTTTGTTGAGTATAAAAATAAAATAAAATAATACATAAAATTAGGAAACAGTATTTATTTAAAATTTTGGGTCGTTACAATATTCCCCCTTAAGAAATTGCGTCCTCACAGTTTTTAAAATTGGGTTTTGAAATTTCATTGAAATTCCCACATCGGAAAAGGAATCAGTAAAACTATTACTTTAAAAGAAAGAAAGGGAAGTACAAAGGTCACCCGGGTTCACCCACTCTAGGATTCCATGTAGGAAAATACGGACATGGAGGAGAAAACAAAGGGTCAAGTTCTGAGGGAGAGTGATAGAGAACATGATTAGGAGAAATTTAACCATAAGAAAATCCCAAACTTATGATTTGTGTAAATGGTCTTTGATTACCTAGTAGGAAACGTAAACCAACAACATTTTTGTTTTACATTTCTTTTCATAATTTTGAGGAATTCATTTACTACATAGAACAAAAACATAAAAATATACCTACCATCAAGTAGAGTTTCATCATTTAATAAGTCCCTACAAACCCTAATCTTTTCTCCAAATGATGAGAATTCAAAAACAATTGGTCTCATAAAAGCACAAGAATCATCTTCTAGATAATCACATAATCTAAAAAAGATTAACTATCTATTTCTTCTATCTTTAAACATTATCCCAAAAACAGAAAGGTTAAGGTAAAACAACTCTTCAAAAAGAAAGAATCCCATAGGAATGGAAACTACTTTTAAATCTTAAAAGTTCCATGGTACTACCCAAAGTTCATCATAGACCATTCCACAAATAACGGTCCTTAAAATTCCTCAAAATAAATCAACTAAGATTGAAACCCAAATACAAGAAGGATTTGATAACATAGTATTCCAAAACAACATCATTGTTCATCTCCAGACAACATCAACCACTCCTAACATCTTATAACAAAAGTAGCTAACCTAAACATATTTTACCCAAGATAGGTTAATCATTCCCATAAGTAACCTAAATTACTATAATTCCACCTTAAATTCATCAATTATTCAAAATATAAGTCAACCTTACTCCTCAATGAAAATACTATAGTAATCTATTTACCTCGATCATATAGGGTCCCCAAAATACTGAATGTCTTCCAAAATAATAATCACCTTTTAATCCCCAAATCATCTCTGTCATATTAATACGGAAATTGTCGCATTTCCTATCACATTGGTTGTTGGGACACGTTATTCCATTTCCCACCATTAACTAAGAAGAGAAAGTATAATTATGGGCTTAAATACTTAACCAATAATCATGAAAAGGAACTTAAAGCATATAAGGATAACTTGTAGAAGAAAAGTATACCCTAACTTGTGATCCCCTAGGTTACCATCTATGTTATCCATGATCATATATTCTTATGTGAATATTTATTTTATTTTATCTTTGTTCCTTTAACAATGGTTCAAACCAAGCTTATGAATTTACCAAAGCATATCCCCCGGGAGTGTCGTAACCAAGAGTGCATCAAGGCCCATTGTCGTGTACCAGTTCCCGTTCGAGTCTAGCTCAAAGCGGTGTTTTCGGGTTTTACTCCTATGTACATCTGTGCCAGAGCCACCTCTACCTGCTCGTATCCAGACAGGAATGTATTTGCTTGGCAACCCCTTACTCAATACTCACCAAAATACCAAGAAGATTTCCTATATTTAAAATTTTCTATAGGGTTCTTCCTAGAGTTTTCATATCCTAATTTCCACAAATAACTAAACCATCCTTTGATACCAACTATAGAATCCCGTCTTTTAATAACATAACTTTCATTCCATTACACGGAACTGAGGATCTTTAAGGTTTAGTGTCTTGGAAACAAGGAACATAAAACATGAAACAAAAAAAACATTCTTCTTAAACACTTGAAAGGTTTCTCCTCATGTTCACCCTAGGCTCATTTCTGCATCTCATAACCTGGGGATATACATCAAAATAAAGGGTGAGCAGAAGGCCCAGCAAGGGAAACAAGTGAAACATTTTACATATGAACTTGAGATACATCAATAAAGTCATGAAAAGAACTTTAAGGCATGAAAATGAAATCATGAGGCATATCATAATAAAAATAAAACTTTTTCATAACTTGAAGATGTGGCTGAAACATTTAATATTGACAATCATGAACATATCACCAAGGTTCATCCCCAAGGTGTCATTTGAAAATTACCAAGGTTATTCACCAAGGTATCGTAAAAATGGTAATCTCTAGTGGTTACATCATTACCCAATGCATTGGAGCGCTATCAGGGCACACCCTTAAATTTTCCTTTATTATCATGTGAGACACATATATCATCATCAAACATTTCATAAATAACCCATATAGTATAAAATAAATGTGTTTCATTTCATAATCATAACGTTTTAAAAACTACTTTAAAGACATGATCTTTACGTCACTTTAAACCCACAGAAAGGGAAAGCGGGTCTCATGTATGTAAATCCCAGAATTTGAAATAGAACATTTTGATATATATGTGAATACCCTTGTAGAATAAAGATATTTTAGTATTCACTTTATAACATAAAATAATTTTGAGAAAAGAGAGAGGCATTTTGAGACGAAAATTCTGCAGCATAACGGCGATGTTTTTAGAAAACATTGAAAAAAGAGGGGACATGGGTCACCCACTCATAAATGATCCATAAAACAGTAGGGGGACAGAATATAAGTGATTTAAGAACAAGGTAATGAAATTTGAAATATATACCATATGAAATGAAAAACATGGAAGTGAGACAAAAATAAGATTTCTCTTATGAAAATTCGGCAGCCTAACGGCGTCACTTAACTTCAATAAAAAAATGATTTGACAAGATCAAATAGGGTATCTCATCATATGATCATAAGAGATCAGTATGATAGATATAGAGATCATACCCCAACATAATAAAAAGGAACTTGAAAGACTTGACATGAAAATCGAACTTGAAAAATGAGAAGGGTGAAAGAATCCCTTAAAAATTCGGCAACCTAACGGCGTCACTTAAACTTCAACAAAAATGAATTGATGAGATCAAATAGGGTCTCTAATCATATGAACATAAGAGTATAGTATGATAGATATATATATCATACCCCAACATAACAAAAAGGAACTTGAAAGAATTGACATGAAAGTATAACTTCAAAACGAGAAGGGTGAAGAACCACTTAAAAATTCGGCAGCCTAACGGCGCCACTTAAAACTTCAAAATACTGAATTGAAGAGATAAAATGGGGTCTCTCATCATGAGATCATAAAATATCAGTATGATAAATTTAGAGATCATACCCCAACATAATAAAAAAAGAACTTGGAAGACTTGACATAGAATTAGAACTTTGAAAAGGAGAAGGGTGAAAGAATCCCTTAAAAATTCGGCAGCCTAACGGCGCCACTTAAAACTTCAAAATACTGAATTGAAGAGATCAAATGGGGTCTCTCATCATGTGATAATAAAATATCAGTATGATAAATTTAGATATCATACCCCAACATAATAAAAAGTAACTTGAAATACTTTACATGAAAATAGATCTTGAAAATTGAGAAGGGAGAAAGAATCTGTTACAAAAATTTCGGTAGCCTAACGGCACCACTTAAAACATCATAAAACGAAATAATGAGAGTAAAAGGGGATCTCTCATTATTTGAACATGAAAATTTCAGTAAGAGGAGTATAAAATAACATCCTCTAACATAAGAACATAGAGCATAAAAGAAATGAAACAAAAGATATTTCTTGAAAAGAAAGAGAGAGATCGGATCCCTTACCTTAAAACGTAACTCTTAAAACTCAAAAGTTTGGACCTTGAGGGCTTGGGGGAACCTTGGGAGGACTCCTTGGGAGGTAAGGAGACCAGAACTTCGTTTGTGGAGAGTGGGGAGTCGAATGGATGAGAGGATGGCCTGATATTTATAGGGAAAGTGCGGGGACAAGGCATTAATGGCCAAGGGACACCTCATTAGTGGTTTTGGAAAAACCATGTGCTTTCCCATGGTATTTGCACATGGTATAGGCCACTTAGGACACCTCATACCTTATCTAAGTATTCATAAGTCGAAAATATTGATTACATACTTAATACATCATTTAATGATGTCATTAAACACCCGTAACTTAAAAACTGTATTTTCACTATTCATCGAAAATTCAACTTTCTCAGAATAATCCCAAAATTTCACCTTAACCAAATATCAATGCTCTGATTTCAAAAATGAAATCCATTTTATAAAAATAATTTTCTAAATATTTTTAATTAAATTTTTAATTAAAAACACTATTCATCGAAAATTTATTTTTTTTCAGAAAAATCCCCAAAAATTACCTTAACATAATATCGATGCTCTGAGTTCAAAAATGAAGTCCATTTTATAAAAATAATTTTCTAAATATTTTTAATTAAAATTTTAATTAAAAAAACTATTCATCCGAAAAAACTAATACTTGAATAATAATTTATGAAACCCTTATTTAACCATTTTATTGAATCACATTACTTAATCAAAGTGCCTAGCTTATTTTAATACTTTCTTTAAGTGAGATTACTAATCTATTTGGACACATTATTAATCCTAATCATAAAATCACTATTCATAATTTACTATTCATCAAAAATCGTGTTGATCTTATTAGACTCTAAATTTCGTACTGAACATAATTGTAGAAGACCATTTTTTGAAAATCATTACACATTTTTAATTATTTAAGGTTTACATAAACATTTTTAAAATATCCTTTTTCTAAAATTCATCAAAAATATGCATACTATATTTATCCGGTCATTTGAAAATTCATAAAAGGAATTGAAATTTTTATTTAAAACAGAGGATTACACAAGATAGTTACGGTCTCCTTAAATATCCCCTTATCACACCAGCATAGGACCTAAGTGTAAGGTGTGCTAAGGTGAGAGAATTCGAGGGAGGCTCGGCCAACATCGCACGAGTAGTAATTTCTATCAGTTTGAACTTCTCACGAAGGCGATCCCGTTCTAGCTTTATACGATGAAGTTCATCTTGGGTTTGGTCCAGAGCAAAGCCCAGTGGTGCTACCTCCTTCCCAAGTTCTGTTAGATGGGCTTCGATTGGTCCAAGACTACTGGGTGAGGCCATAGAATCTTCTTTCTATATTAATTAACCAAGATTTCTTGTATTTAGAGACAATAGTCAAAATGTTTAGTTTCCAGCGGTCATATTGACCAATGGTCAAATAACAGTCAAAACCCAACAGTCTCATTTTAATTATACTCATGTTATCAAATGAAACATTTTTGTTGAGTATAAAAATAAAATAAAATAACACATAAAATTAGGAAATAATATTTATTTAAAATTTCGGGTCGTTACATTTAGTATCCAACCCTGAGACAATTTCCATAGTTGTAAATTTAAAGGAGAAAAAGTAACTACATCAAAAAATAAACAAAATAAATAATCTATTTAATTTAATTATGCTCATGATGACTTTTTCACAAATGGTATGCCCCAATAAATGTTATAAAGTGCCTATGGTAAAACCCATATTCTAAACTCAACAGTGCCTTTATATTTCTAATATGGACCCCATTTGGGAGTTATTCCACTTTTTATGGAAACCTTCATGCATGTGGTATTTTAATATATTTAATATATTTTACACATTTATTCTGGGCACACCAAGCATTGTAATCGCACGTCATCTCAGTGCCTATTCTCGAAAATAATCCATATAATATCCAATAATAATACAAGAAAAATCTGAGACGTTACATTACTCATGTAGATATTATCAATCTCATATAATTTTACTCATTCACATGAAAATTCCATATACCTTATGCATGAGATGCATTCAGATTTGTATGAATATACTTTGATTCTATTTCTTGGTGAATAACATGAGCTTTTGGGTTGTATAAAAGTTTACACGTTAATGTAGTGTGACCACATTAATTTGGTTGATGGAATATGAATTCCAAAAAATAAATCCTTAGAAACAATCATACATAAAGGAATAAAACATGTGGATATAAAGATTGAATATGATACAAATTTATGAACTTAATATTACTATGATGTATAGTAAGTTGGTGATATTATTAAAATGAAAAACCATTAAATACTGAGTGAGAGATTCCTTCCAAATTGAAACTTGTCAATACCTTGATCATTCAATTAGGTAGGCTTACTAAAGATGGGTCTCCATGAATTATTTTATGTGGGGAAAGTAAGTAAAAAATGTGACCTTAATGGTTATTCGCCTTTCTTTTTTATGTTTTCTTTATATTACACTATCTAGGAAACCCTAACGATTAACATACCATATGAATAGAGTTTAATGAATCAAATTAATAGATTTGTATAAAAAGGTTTATCCACTCAACTATCTAAGAATCTTATGTGATATGAATGGCAAGTTATTGTCTAACAGATATATTCATGGATTATTTTTTTGCTAAAACCAATATAAGTCATGATGAAATATGGATCCTGGCTCACTAAATAATTATATCATATGGGGTTATCATTTTTATTGGGATTAATTTCATTAAAATTTCTTGATGAAAAGATATAATACATGATACTCACCCATAGATATATCACTATTATAGGTTATGACTTACTTCATGATAATCATATTGAGATCCCTCATAGGTATGACCTATAGGATAGTTAGATATTGTCATTTAGGTTTGAAAAATATTCTAAAAGATAAGAATTTTGATCATATAAATGTGAATGTTTTAGAGATCAATTCCACAAACTTTGACTCTTAGGTATCAGGTATTGGATGTGTATTACACATTTGTACTGATAAACAAAAACTCAGAGATAAGAGGTAATTGATGAAGGGAGAAGTAGATATTCATATTGTAAACAAAAAAGGATTTTTTTCATTATAGTTTAACACTTATGATCAAGTTTTACCAATTGGATTAGTACTAGAATTAGATAACTATTAATATGTTCTCACCATAAAAAATATTATTTATATATATTATTTGTACAATAATGGATTTTAACTTGCTATTAAGATCAATATTTGTTACATATATATAAATGTGTGTGTGTGTGAATGTGAATTTTTATGTCATTTAGAATATAGTGAATGGTTTATACATTATAGATATGGATAATTTTTTTTATAATTTTCATAATAATAAGGTCATGGTTGATTTTAATCTCACCTACCTTTGGAATTGTCACCTTGGACATATAAATGAGAAACATGTCCAAAGAATCTATAAATATATATTATTAGTGTTATTCAATTATGAATCATTTTAGATTTATGAATCTTTTTTATTAGGAAAGATTACCAAAATACATTTTGTGATAAAAGGTAAAATAGATATTAGACTATTGAATCTTACACATTTTGTTGTATTTGAACTAATGAGTACTCAAGAAAGTGGTGGTTTTAGGTACTTCATCACTTTTATCGATGAATTTCGTTAGTATGGACATGTGTTTTTAATGAAACTAAAGTATGAAAATTTTTAAACATTCAATTAATTTTAGAATGAAGTACATAATCAACATGGAAAACGTATTAAGATTCTCCAATCATTTCGGGGTAGTAAATATTTACGCCATTAATTCAAAGATCATCTAAGATATTATTGAATTGTTTCAAAAATCAATTCTCCTTGAACACCATAATGGAATGGTGTGTCTAAGAGGAGGAATCATGCTTTTTTATACATGATTTATCCAATTATGAGTTTTTAACCTTCCTACTTTAATCTTGGGTTGTTCCCTAAAAACCGATTCATTCTTACTTAACTATGTTTCATATAAATTATTAATAAAGATTCCATATGAGGTATAGAGTGTTAAAAGTCCCATTATGTATTTTAATATAATTTAGAGATGTGAATAATTTATATGGCGATTGAATTCAGATAATATTGACTCTAAATGTGAAAAATTCTTATTTGTTGGTTATCCTAACGAAACAATGGGATATTATTTCTAAAATACTACTAAATACAAAGTGTTTATGGCCTAGTGTGGGGTTTTTCGTGAGAAAGAAAGAATGATTCAAGGAGTCAGTGGGAGTAAAATTAAACTTATAGAAGTTCAAGACCAACAAACAAGACATGTTCTTAAGGTGGAAGTTGATTCAATTCCACAAAGAGTTATAGATGAATAACCAACTCATGTTACACAAGAACCTCAAAGGTCTTGTGGTATTTTTCATGAAACTAAGATATATAGATTTCTCATGGATAATTATGATGAAGCAACATTCATAGAAGATGAACTTACTTCCTACCATGAGGCCATTTAGAGTTCTAATTCCAAGAGATTATTAAAATCAATGGAATATGAGATGGAATCCATGCACACTAACGAATTTTGTAACATGGATGGTATAGTGTTTACCTATAAATCATGCCTTGTGGAGAAAGGTTATAAAAATTGTGGTTTTAATTATGAAGAAACATTTTCACCTATAGTAATGATAAAGTTCATTCATATTTTTCTAGCCATAGCAGCTCATTTTTATTATGAGATCAATCATATGGATGTAAAAATCTCTTTACATAATGAGAATTTAGTCTAGGATTCGTATATAATACATCCTGAAGGTTTTGAAGTTCCAAATGAGACTGCTAAGGTATTCAAGTTACAGCGGTCCATTTATTGACTAAAGAAAGATTCACAAAATTGGAATATTTGATTTGATGATTCAATAAAAGAGTTTTATTTCATAAATAATACGGATGGTTCTTGTGTATATAAGTGGATTAGTGGGAGTGTTGTAGTGTTTCTAATATTTCATGTGGATGAAATACCACTAATCAAAAATTATTTCTTGAAACCTCACTCTATGAATATGTGGCTGGGAAAATTATTCTCTACGAAATACATGGGTAAAACTACTTATATACTAGGTATGAAGATCTATAAAGATGGATCTAAAAGGTTGCATGGACTTATTCAGGACATGATCATCGGTAAAGTTATAAATTTCTTTATCATATAGAACTCCAAAAATTGGTCTTTACCAGTATTTAATGGTATGAATCTTATTAAGATTTAGGATACTTATAAATAGTTTGAAAGGATTGATAGAATTACTTATGCAGCTTGCATAGGTTCGAACATTAATTCCATGTTGTGTACTCAACCTGGTGTCACATGTGCTCTTATCATAACAAGTATATTCAAATCCAATCCTTATGTGAGTCACTAAATTATTCTGAATAACATTCTTAAATACTTAAGATGGAATAAGGATATATTCTTTTTCTTTAGAGGATATGATGAGCTCTATATAAAAGGTTACACGGATTCTAGTTTCTAATCTAATAGAGATGACATGAAATTGAAATCTGGTTTTTTTCCTAAATGGTGGTCCTATAAATTTGAAGAGTTCCAAAATTGACACCATATAAGACACAATAATAGGGGTATAGTTCATTGATTTATTATAGGTTTCAAAGGAAACTTTTTATATCAAGAAGTTCATATCTAAACATGAGGCGGTTCATAGTATTCAAGGAAAAATCTAGCACTATTATGACAAAAATGGAGTTATTTATAATGATAAGGAACCTAAGTATTACCAAAGTACCAAACATATCCTTTATAAATACCATATCATACATAAGATCAATTATAGGAGTGATGAAAAGATTGGTTTTGTGGATGCATAGGATAATGTATCAGATCTGTTGATAAATCCATTACTATGGAAAAAACATGAGGGTCTTGTTAGGTATTTAGGTAGTTGATACTTGAAAGATTAATATAATGTATTTAAATATATCATGTATTTATAATAAAGTAAATATCTTTTAATTACTCATTATTGTGTTATGAAATTTATTTTACATGAACGGTATAATGATTATATCCCCTCAAAGTGAAACTTTGAGTTATCCCTAATCAATGATCATCATATAGTATTATGGGTTATGATAATATGTTAATATTAGAATTAATAGAATATTATACTCATTATAAATGGTTTTATATGAGAAAATAATAATAGATTCATGAGGTAATGAGTAGAGACTTATTAATTGGATTGTCTTACCAAAGTATATCTCATGGAATGTCATAAAGTCATTGATATATGGGGTGTATAATTATTATCAATTTCCCATTACCTAATGTTAGAGATATACATAGCATGAGAAACTTTATATTTTTATACCTTTATTATGAAAGTCAAAAGTGACTTTGATAATAATGGTGTGGTTGGGTATAATCATGTCATTGGTTGAATCATAACCAAGATGGGATTTTCCCACTTATATAACAAATCAATAAATCCATCCCTTTATTGAATTAGATTGGGTAAATTCATGTCCATGATTATTTGAGTCGTGTATGATGTTTTCATATATTTGAATAAGGTATATGTGAACTACTCATTTTTTAGATGAATTACATGTGATGTATTCATCAAATTGGTTGGTCTTTTTTAAAGAATCAAGAAAATGTGAGTTATCCTATAATAGATTGAAATGTTCTATATATAGTGGTCACTCAATTTCATAGAAAAATGAATTCAATGTGTGTAAATGTGATTTATATGATACATATTGTGGTGATAATTTTTGTATATATATACATGAGTATGATTGGTAGAGATCAAACTAGACCCCTTGGTAGCTTGAGTAGAACTGATTCTTTTCTAGAGGCTGATCTTTTCTTACATATATGAAATAAGGATTTATTATTTTTTATTAATTCTATTTGGGATTGTAGGGTCACACATTTAGGACCTTGGATAAATATTAGGTTTTTTAAAAAGTGTTTATTCCAAAATAAAGAGAGCTGGATAGAACCATGTCCCAAATAATTTTGAATATATTCACGATGAATTGTGAAGTTTTGTATAAAGTACTTATAGATTTTAGTGAAAGTGTGATATTTTTTTATGTTCACTAAAATAGGAATCATCATGCCATGGTATTATGTGTGTGTGGATGTTGTGTTTGAAAACCTCAACATCACTTCTTTGCATGCATACGATGCATGAATTTTCCACATCTCTTCCTAGACGATTTTATCAGTTATAATTTATTATGAATGGAATAAAATGTCTTGTAAATACATTGAAAATTTTCAATGTATTCACCTAGTAGGAAGTAATTAATCTTATATGTTACATATGGATGATGTTTTTTTATTAAATGAGGAGTGTAAAGGAGGCCTATAAAAAGGATGTGATCCCTCATATTAGTGGACATAGAGCATTGGTGATTATGATCATAAATTTCATGAAATTTTTTTATATCTCCATTAATTTTCCACACATTTGTCACCACTTCTTTGTGAAGGATCTATCACCCCTTATACATTTGAGATTCCTCCACTTAAAAACTAGGATCCATCAACTAGTGTAATCCCTCAAATAAATAAGGATTTTTTTATACTTATTTGGTGATATAAATCAATCTTACTCTGCTACAGAAATAAGATAGGGACTATTTCATCAGAGCTTTGATTATGATTTTTTACAGTAATTTTATCAATTTGATTTAATAAAGATAGATCAGCCTTTTGGGGGTTTTCTTCCACTACCAAGGTTCATATGATGATCCCTAGATACCCATAAATATTAATATTATAATTAATATAATCTTGTAATCATTACCAATATTTATATATGAGGTGTGAATAATGGATTCATGAGGTGATAACTAGAGACTTATTACTTGAATTGACCAACCAAAGTATATCTCATGGAATGTCATACAATCATCAATATACATAGGGGTGTATTATTATTAATCATTTTTACCTAAGTTTGGTGAGATGCATTGAATTATAACCTTCATAATTTAATACATTTATTATGAAAGTAATTTAAATATAGAAAATAAATGGGTGTTTGGGTATGTTTTTAATCATTTCTTCAGTTGATGTACAACCAAGATTGAATTTTTTCACTTATAGGACAAGTAAAGATATATTGACCTTGATTTAATTAGACTAAGGAAATTCATGTACTGAATTGGTTTTTTTAGCATATAATGTGTTCAACTACTTATATGAGGTAGATTTGATGTACTCATCTATTATACGAATGACATGTGATGTATTCATTGACCTGGTTACTCTATTTTAGAGAATCAAGAAAATATGAGATGGCCTAGAGTAGACTGATGATGTTTTATCTCTAGTGGTCACTTGATTTCATTGTAAAATCAGTTGTATAGGTATACATATGTTGTATATGATACATATTTTGTGTAAATTCTCATATAGATATTTGATTAAGTTTGATGGATATCACACTAGACCATTTATTAGATTAAGTGGAACTAATTCTTTACTAAAGGATAATTTTAACTTTATTCTTTAAAATATGGATTTTATATTTTTGTTTAATGTTACTAAGTTTTATAGGATCACATGGTTAAGGATTTTTATAAGGATTAAATTTTGGATAAAGTGTTTGTTCTAAAATGAATAAAGTTTGATAAAACTGTATTCAAAAGATTTTGGATGGATTCACAAAAGAGTTTTGAAGTTTGGAACAAAGCCTTTATGAGATTTTATTGAAGGTGGGATATTTTTGGAAGTAAAATAAAACTATATGAATAAGATTTATAAAGATTAAGGATACATCAGTACCAATGTATCCTTAAGGATGATCATGAGGTTACATTAATGAACATATAACCTGGTTGCAAGTGATGCAACCTAGATGCATGTTCTCCTTCATTCGACACTACAACACCACCTCTTAGTGGTTTCCATCAGTTAATAATACATGATATTTATTAGTTAAAAGTTTCACATCAACATTGAAGTGTTAAATGAACAAAACTCCAATAGATAGTAACATAATACATTATATACAACACTCTTCATTCATTCAAGAGCGTTGAGAACTTCCTATATATAGGGAGTTCTCTCATTGGTGTGTGGAGAGTTGTTGTGATCCTACTAAAGACTGTTAGTTTCATTAAAATCTTATAAAATATCCCATTTTCCTAAAACAAATTATCACATAATGAAGGTACTAGTAACCTTTTGGTCTTTGTGAGTCCTTAGGATACAATCATGGATATATATCCAGTGGATCACCTTTAGAGGTATGGAACTATGTTTTCTCTTCATGTAATAATTGTCAAACCATACTCTATTAATGAATAAGATAGAGGATCTTTCACAAGCAGTTTAAGTATGAAATGTTTTCTAGTGTTCTTTATTTTTAGGAATGTTTGGATTCTCTCAAGGGTATATTGGACTATATTTGGTTTTCTTCTAGTGTGTAGGATCATAGAATGATCCCCCAAAAATAATTAGATCTTACATATGTCTATATATTCCAAGTTACTTAAGGAACTAATCTCAAATAAAAATAAATTGGAGGACTTGGGAATTATTTCATTAAGTGAAGATTGTCTAGTGGTTGTACAGTGGAAACTCCCATCAAAGTTTTGAGATCTAAGTAGTTTTTATATTCCATATAGGATTTGGAATTCCATGTTTGGAAAGTATCTTTAAAATCTAGTAGAAATTGTGAACTTGATATTTCTAGATGTATTAAAGAATATTGTGTTACGTAATCTAAAACTTATAAGAGTTTAACTATAATTAGTGGATTAGTCAGTGAAATAACCCATAAGAATTATAGAGTATTCCTTGGTGAAGGTGGGAAAGTTCATTTTTTCCATCGATTTTATAATTCTAGTGATGGAGGAAGATGGATATGTCCTGGTCATGTAGGGTCTCCCTTTCCTTGATATATGGAGGTCTCTCATTAACATCAACCAAGGATATACGATTTTTTGAGTGAGTGATGAACATGTACATTTAGATCTCACTAAAACAGGGAAACATGGAGATGAATTGAAGTATTTTATTCTCATCATGACCACTGAAGAGAGTTAAATATTATTGGAGACCAAATCTAAGGAGGAAGAATTTTTTGAAGAAGAGTGGGGGTAAAAATAGGACAATGGTGGAGAATTGGAGGTAGGGGAAGGTTTTGAGGATGTAAAAAACTTCTAAGGGAGACTTTACCTAAAATAACTTCATCAATTATGATGAAACCAAAGCTAAAACTAAAGAAACTACCTAGAAATATTTTCTATATATTCTTAGATCAATATGAGGTGATTATAGTTATTATTAATGTATACCTCTAAAAATAACAAGATAAATTGTTGGTTTCATTGTTAAAATAAAGAGAAATTGTTGTTTACGGTGTTAAAAAAGTGAATATAACATTCACACACCCGTACAAAACCTTCACCTGCAAAAGAATGTATTTTCTCATGTGTAATTAACCCCCAATTTCCAGTGGTGCATGACATGTATCTTTTGTGGGATGGTGGAGGAGTTTTGTGAAGTTTTCATGGATGAATTTTAGGTCTATAGGTTGTCATTTGAAGTATTCCTAAATAATATTGACTTAGTAATTGAAAGGTTTTAGGAGATATTCCTTATACTGAATTGGGAGAAATGTCATTTTATAGTAATGTATAGAATTGTTTTTGGTCATTGTATATCTAAAAATTAATGGAGGTTGATCCCACCAAAATCAAAGTGATAAAGGAGATGCAATATACAAAGATATCCTAAGAGATCTAAAGTTTTCTAGGACATGTCAGTTTCTACCAATGATTTTTTAATGATATTTCACAAATAGCTCAACCCTTGACTCACCTATTAACCAAAGATATAGAGTTCAGGTTTGATAAAAAGTAAAAAATAAGATTTAAAGTAATTTAATACAAGGTTGATCATTACTCGAATCATACTACCACTGAATTGGGAAGAACCATTTGAGTTGATGTGTGATATTGGATATTATGCAGTGGGTGTATTACTTTAACAAAAAAACAAACAGAATTTTAAAACCAATTTATTATAACAAAAGGACCTTGAAATAAGAACATATCAACTATACTGATATGGAGAAGGAGTTTATATAGCGTGATTTACATTTGAAAAATTCATACCTTACCTCAAGCTCTTCAAATTGGTGGTCCACTCTAATCGTGTAGCATTGAAATACTTGTTGATAAATAAGGGTTCCAAATTCCACTTGATTGATTGTTTTTTTTATTAAAAGAGTGTAATATTGAGGTTTAGAATAAAAAATAGTTAGATAACGTTATTTTTGACCATTTTTATAGGATGGAGTTACCCAATATATCTGGAGAGAAAGAGTTTAAGATCTATGATGAGTTCCTTGATGAACATTTATTTGTAGTTTACATCATAGTGAGATCATGGTTCACCATCATCATGAACTACTTATCCATCGGAATAATTTACCTAAAATTCTCAAATCAGAAAAATAAATGGTTTTTAGCTGATGTTTGGCACTATTGTTTGGATGAACTATTATTATTCAAGTTGTGGAGAGATGGGATAAACCAAATATGTGTTCCTAAAAGTGAAATTGAAAGTGTCTAAAGAGTTATTTCACTCCTCGACAATTGGTAGACATCATAGACCAGAATATACTATTTCTAAGATTTTACAAATTTTATTTTTTTTGGATTATATTACACTAAGATTTAAGAATATTTATAGCTATGTACGATCATTGTCAACGCACAAGGAACATTGAGAAAATAGATAAAATTTCACAGTACCCAATCATGGAATTTTAGGATTTTTATATATGGGGGATTAAAATTATGGTCCCTTTTCCAAACTCCTTCATCCACACATACATATTTTTGTGTATTGATTATGGTTCAAAGTTTATTTAAGTCGAATCAACCATATAAAACACTATAAAAGTGTAAATAAGTTTCCAAATAAGAACATATTTTCTAGATTTGGGGTGCTAAAGTTGATGATTAGTGATAGGGGAACCCATTTTGAAAATCAGCTCTTAATATAATTGAAGAAGAAATATTGGGTTCATTATAACATGAGCACCCCATATCATCAATAAACTAGCATACAAGTGGAGTTATTAAATAGAGAGCTAAAACAAATTTTGGATAAGACCTTGAACTCGAGTTGAAATGATTGGATGGGAAAACTCAACGATGCTTTTTGGGAGTATCAAACAGCCTAAAAGTCATTGTTGGGGATGTATTCATTCCTATTGATGTATGGTAAACAATTCCACCTTCTAGTGTATCTCACTCATTGATCATTTTGGATGGACAAGGTTGTTAATAGGGGAGAAAATAAAGCTAGAAGGAAGAGGTTGTTGGAACTTCATAATGCTGAAGAGATATGGAAGCACACTAATGTTAACACTAAAATATATAAGTAAAATAAAAGAATATATCATAACTGACACATTTAAAGGAAAATGCTGCATCTAGGAGATAATTTACTATGATTTAATGCACATTTTTTATTATTTATAAGAATGTTGAGATCAAGATGGTTGAGACCATTCAAGATCATAAAATTGTTCATGCATGGGGATATGGAGATTCATAAACATAGAGAGATACCTTTTAAAGTGAATGAAAATTATCTTGATCTATTAATAGACAACTCTCATGCGGGTAGTGTCCTTTCACTCAACTTTTAATGAGGATCCAAGGTATGTCAAGATTTCTACTTTAAATAAATCGTTGACTAAGAGGTAACTGAGGTAAGTTTTCTATTCTATTTCTGTGATTTTTGTTTTTTAATAATTTAGTATATAACTTTAAGATTATAGAGTTATTCATTTATGATTTTATGTTTTATCTCATAACTCCCCATTATACATCTTAAACCTTCCCTAAAGAAGGAAAAAATTCACGAGGAACTGGGAGAGATTTCTTAGAGGGAATAAGAGAATCTGCAAGGGAAATGTAAACCATGTCGTAATCATGATACCAAACCTAAAAGGGATAGTTGAGGAATTAAATGAAAATATAATACAATGTAACTTATAAGGATACCATGATGTAATTAAATCATTATACTACAAATCCATGATGCATATAAAAGGGAAAATTTTAGTCACTCTAGAGATTTTGGCATAGTCACATCTATCAAAGTTGGCACACTAGAACCAAATTATAAGTACTTAATTATTACTTAAATTCATGTATTTGAATATTAATTAAATATATTATCACATCATGATTATTCTTCTTCATGAAATAGTATGTGATAATTTACTAATTGTACTTGTCACAGTGAAAAGTCATAGTAGTTCCCCACTATGATGAGAACCTAGAAGTGTCATAGCAGTATTATTAAATATAAGTTCTATAGCTAGATGATATCATTTGATAGGAAATATATGATATAGGATATCATGGGTGGAGACTCATAGGACTTTTGAGATAATTTCTCATGGTTTATACCCTTGATAATCTTCAGTTTAGGATATTATGAGAACATGACCACCAACTAGAAATTCACATTTCTATATGTCATTGGATATTCCTATTTTTAGGCATGTGTAATGATCCTTGTAATTTAGGTTTATTATTAATTCATGCAATGAGTGGAATACTTTTATATATTGAAAAAAACATGATTAAATTTACTCATGGTGAGGTAGGATATGTTAGGTTTTTCATGAGTGATGTTGTATTAATGAATAATGTGAGAAATGATTTATCCCCACAGGTCCTTAATAGTATTTTATATCTCAAGACCTATGATGGGAATTGAACTTCCCAGTTAAGTCATTGGACATGGTATTGTTTTCAACAAGTTGATTTTTGGAAATTCAAAGAAAGAGACGTTTAGAATATAGGTTTTTGATGCCAGTATGCAACCTATTTGATTATATATTTCAAGATAAAGGGATTATATTATATAGTATACATTTTTATGACATTATATGTCATTGTGACATTAACTTAGTTCTCTATAAGGGATTTGAAATGTTTCTAGATTCTAAACATGGACTTTAAGTAGTGTAGCCTAATTCCATTGAGAAAGGGGGATAAAGGGTCACACACTAAGTATATTCAGAACCTTGATTAAATTTCATATGAATTTAACATGTTGTATAAATATTATTCTCATAGATTCTTAATAATTGACTGAAAGTTATATTTTTATTTGATTTTGAAAACCGCTTTTTGAGTGAGCGGGAACGATACATGGGATAACAGACCACCGAAATCCAGAAACCGTGTAGACAAAAATCACATTTGATTCAAAATTCAAAAAAAAGGCCAGCACACCACCTCGGGACACGAATCATGATCTCGAGCCGCACCTCCGATGTCATCATCATCGTCATACCATCAGCACCATCAGAAGAACATCGAAAACATCAACACCTTGGAAATTGTTGTCGTTGCCGCCCATCGTCAGAGCCGGTGACCGGAACAAACAAACCATAGAAGAACGATTCAAAATCAGTGAGATTCCTTCATTGTTGTAGCCCTTCAACTACAATCAGACCATCACCATCAACGCAAAAATCTCACAGACCGCACAGATCATCAAAATCACTGCAAAAGTGAATCCCGCGTAAGGATTCACTAGAGCCAAGAGGGGATAAATGATCCCCAACTCGACCCAGCCTCCGACGAATCACCGGCAAAGAAATCAGCTTCATCAAAAAAACACTGGAGAAATGCAAATACTAAAACTCTGGAGCAGATTCATCCAAAGCATCCCAATGCAAAAACGCAGCAAATTAAAGGCGCATCAATAGGTAAATCCATAATTGAAAAGATGAACATAGGGCGAGAAAGAGAAAACAACGCCATAGGTCAACCAACCAAATCTCGTCGTCGCCAACAGTTCGGCCGGAGAAGACCACCACGAACCTTCAAAGAATTCAATCCGCCACAGATCATGACCATAACCCTCAAGCTCTGACAGACTAGGACGATGTCATGACTCCAGAAACCATGATCACACGAACGCTCCAAAGAGTGTTCCAGTGAATGAAGTGACCTCATCGCAAATCGGTCTTATGCCCGAGGATCGTGGACTGAAGCATTGCGGAACCCGTAGCTTGAACCATAGCAGGAGGGAGAACCATGAACATGACACGAAGAGCACCGGAATATACTGTAATTATTTATTTAATTATGTGAATACATAATATTTATTCATTCTGGTTTACTCACAATGTAAAAAATATTTATTTATTTAGTTATGTGAATATTTAATAAATATTTATTCACTAATTTGGTGAATATAATATTTATATATTTATTATTGAATAATACAGTGATGTTTATTTAATTAATTAAATAGACATTATTTAAGGGATGGTAAATATTGAGGAGGATTGGAGAACCGAGTTTGATGGTCTGGTGAGAAATTTTATATGAAATATTATTTGAATAAATATTAATTTACTTATTAAGGGAAATAATATTTATTTTATCCATGAGTTTAGCACATGCTAAGTAAATAATAATAATTTTATTATTATTTTGACATGAGTTTCACCAAAAATTATGAAAATAAATAGGGCCCCTTTAGAAATTATTATTTTCTAATGCTTGCACTATTTAAACCTTGTCATGATATTTTCTGATTGTGTGAGCCACATTTTATCATTGAACATAATCAATTCTAGATAGGTTTCTCTCAAGCCTTGGAGATCTATCCCCTGTAATTCTCTAAATAATGTATAGATTTTCTCCTCCTCCACCAGAATCAATCCCCTCTCTCTTGAAGTATATTGTTCTGATCAACATTAATCATTGAAAGTGTTAGATTCATTCACACTAGCACCTAAAGAGTTCTACAGCGATGGTTGGAGGTTAAAAAAGCATGTGTGGATCATTGCTAGAGGTAATATACCCTTTATTACTCAGATTAAATTATGGTATGATAAGAGTTTTCTTATGATTCATCAATAAAGAAGAAAGAATTCAATGAAAGGTAATTATTTAATTGATTTAAGTAATTATAAATATATTTGAAAATGTATCTCTTCTTGGTTATAATTTTATGCCAATTAATATTTGTATTAATTATAATGGTAATGAATATTCATCATCATGTGCATCATATATTATTCATGGATTATGAAAAAAATCGAGTTGGTAATGGCTCACTTAATGCTTCCACTAAACCCAAAACCTTCAAGTGGTATCAAAGAAGTAGCATAATAATTTATAATTATTTATTATTAATTAATCAATTATATAAAATTAGTTTTAGTTTTTCACTTCTAGTTTATTATTTCTTAAATCTAGAGTTTAATTAAAATGTTTTTGACATATTAATATGCACTGTTCAAGTTTCATAACATTTTAAATAGATGAAGAATGATCAAATATGACATTGGGAGATGCTGAAGATTCTAGAAGGTATAAATGGATACAAAACATGTGGAAACAAATTCACATTGTATACCCAAGTTCACTACACCTATAAGTGTTACAGGATACTTGAATAGTCGATCAGTAATAACATGTGGTGTATTTAATGCACACCGCATGTCCATCGGGCCAGCCAGGCACATGGTATGTTGAACCACATAGCGTGTAGCGGGCATACATGTTATTTAGTATGTATGGTTTAGTAATGAAATTCATGCTAACTGTTTGGTAAAATAAATTACATACATTGTGTGATACTAATAGGTTGTATCATTAATGAGATACATGTTGTTTAGTTGACACACAGTCCATGTGGCTCATTATTTTCCACATTTGAATAACACACTAAGTAAACCAATGGTTTACACAGAAACACGGTAACTGGAATACATGGCATGTATCTTGTTAGTACATATTGTGTATCCTATATGAGATACACTTTAGGTACCTAGGTATTAATCCCAAATACATGGAAAGTAAAAAAAAACATAGTGTGTTGCTCATTAGTATGTGTCGTGTTGTCATCCAGTAAAGAACAAAATTAAATTACATAAAGAATATTTAATTACATCATTAAAAACCTAATTACATTATTGAAATATGATGTATTGATTATGTAATAAGGTTTATAGAATTAATAAATTCTTAATTAATTCCTTTTAATAATCTATAAATACTAATCAATACATTTATTTGCCATGTTGCATTTATGATGTGTTTTTTCAAGATACTTTGGATGGTCATTAAGGTAAATAGAATTTATTGATTAATTGATTTATTATTTAAATTAATTCAATCATGTTTATCTTAATAATCAAGAATTAGTTGAAGTGGATGTAAGTTAGTGTACTTTTTTTAATCATTTCATGATATGTGGATGACTATGATCTTAGACCCGCCTATGTATGTGATTGGTTTATTTAATTTATTATTATTACATGGTTTTATAATAATTTATTAAATTAAATAATGGAATTTGATTCATTCATCTCTTTTCATTATGTAAGGGCATTCATGATCCAAGTTTCATTTATGTAAACCACTTTGACCAGTCCATTTTTTCCCATGACCTACATATGAGTAAAATTATGTAATGGATGGATCTACCAGATGAGTGGAGGTGGTTTATGTTTAGACCCAAGGGGAAACAAATTCAAGAGCTACACCGAAGTATAGGTGGAATGCTAAAAATCGAATCATTCTTGGTTCTATGGGTTAATTCTCAAGGTTCAAGTGTTGGTTTATCATCTAATATATAAAAACCCATTGGAGAAACTCATAGTTAGTCTAATTTATTTGTTTTATTTATGTCTGTTTCATGGTTAATTATTTTTTGATGTTTAAATAATTAAATTAATTAATTAACAATCATGTAAGATGAAATTAAAATAAATATTATAATATGTGAAAACTTTATCTAGAAATTTTTAACCACTTAAGTAAAAATATACTTAATATTAAAAATAATTTAATAAGATAAAATGTGAATTTTACACATAAATATAAAAAACTAATCAAATAAAATATGAAATTGATATATCCTTCCATAACCTAATTTGGAATAGAACCAATAGATCATAGTGTTTGATCTAGCCCTCACTGGGACACTACCATTTTATTGGGAGTTCTAAATGCGTTTTTGGGATAACTTTACTAATTTTAAATCAAGAGGAGTAGCTTCACCATATTTGGTGTAAATTTGGAGGCAAATTGTTGAGGAAATCCAAACACAGGATTTTATGATTGGGGATTCCACTCAACAGTTCAAGGAGTTGTGAGTTAATTCTGTTAGAAAGTTTCACATACCTAAATACTATCAAGTAACTAACCAATCCCTCACTTGGGTTATGATAAGGGGCATAAGGATCCATAACACTAGAATATCCTTGATAATTGATATTTCAAAACCAATGGTGAGGGCTATTTGATTTCAATAAAATAATGGGTTATTAATAAATTTATTAAATTTATTATCTAATTCTATAATCCAGATAAAGTACTAAAATTAATCTCTTATTTATTATAGAAATGTAAACACATTAAACTTTGACTATATCAATGAAATTCATATTTGATAAGGATAACCTTCTCATTGGATTGAATTTCCATGAATGGTATAGGATCTTGTTTATTATACTAAACCATGAATAGAAATTATATGTGATGGAAAACCCTCTTTGTAAGGTTCCTGGAAAATATTATAGTAAGGAATAATTTTATTTCTATATGAAACATTTATATGTTTATATACTAGAGAAGGATAACCTTATCACTAACTTTAATTTCTAGTTATAGTATAGGCACATGCATGTTATATTATACCATGATTGGAAATTATATGTACTGGAAAATCATTATCCTAAGGAACTTGGGAAAGAGGCCAATGAGGAAGAACTAACTAGCTATATAAATCATTTTTATGATGAAATATATGTACAATATTTCAGAAATTCATCCATGTTTTGAGATCTTTTAAAGAAACATGAGGATATGGATAGTTATAGAATGCGCGATGGTGTGCAGTGGTGATGACCTGTTGAAGTAGAATCTCTTGATGGTGTTGTTGTGGTGTTTTTTAGGAAGTTGTGGTGATTTTATGAAGCTGTGATGGTTTTTTTTTTGAGAAATCAGTGGTGATTTTATGAACCAGTATTGATGTTTTACTGTGGTGTTTGATCGGCGACGCCGATGGCAGTGGTGGATCGGTGTTTTCTATAGGAGGTGGACTTCGGATGTGGCCAATGGTGAAGATGACGACGTGATGGTGATGACAGTGCTGTGATGTTAGTCTGGCGAGTGATGATGGGGTTAGGTCTTCCTCGAGGGTGGGTTTCTCAAGCGGAACGCTTTGCCCGGGATTCCAATTTTTGAATTTGAACTTTTTTTTTGAATGTGGATTTTTGGAATCAGGTTTGTGGTGAATGTTGTTTTATGTGTGTTCTTTTTGAAATTTTCTTTCAGTTTTTTTGTAAGGTTCTCACTTTTCCAAAAAGTGACTCTTTTAGAAAATGAAAAAAAAAGATTGGTGGAGAAAGTGAGACAATATAGATATGAGATCTCCAATGCATTATTCATGTGCAAACTTTGAGATTCAATTCCAATTGGGCATCATGTAGTAAAGATGATTAGCTACATTGAGTGCTTATACATCTTGTGGTTTATGATCCCAGATGATTTATGCATAGATCTCATTTTATCCCCACTACCTAAGAGTTTATCTAGTTTTATTAAAAATTATAATATGAGAAATAATGAGAAGTATCTCTTGAAAATCCATACATTGATTCTCCAAGTTGATAAGGATATGAGTCCTGAAAATCTTGTGGCCCTAATGGTGAATAAGAGAAGGAAGAACAAGAAGAAGGGTCACCACACTCTTTCTAAGTCTAACGCTCTTGAGAACTAACCTTTTAAAAAAAGGTAATATTTAAATATAGGAAAAGGAAAAGGATGTAATATGTTTTTTATGTTTCAATTTGGTCTATAAGAAGAATAACTACACCTTGTTAAATAAGTAAGGGTAAACTTTAGGTGAATTTTTTATTGAGTGTAATCTTTATAAATCTATACATTGGGTATTAGATATTGCTTTTGGTTCTCGCATATTTATTCAAATTCAAGGACCAAGTAGATTTTGAAATATTTCTAGAGGATAGGTGGATTTATGGGTTTATAATTATGCGATGCTAGCTACTATATCCATTGGGGACTACCACCTTCCATTTCTAACTAGGATGGTATTTGTTTTAAAATATTGTTATTATGCACTAACTATTACCAAGAACATAATTTTTATATATTTCCTGGACACAAATGGTTTTATTTTAAAGGTTTGAAATAAAAGTTATTTATTTTATAAAGACAACATATTTCATGGTATGTAACATTTAAATAATGGTATTTATATATTAAATTACAAAAAACAATTATTTTAAATTGATAATGAATCAATTTTACATGAAACATTTCACACCCGGTTGTGGAATCACCAGCTTGGTCATCTAAATGAGAAGAATTTGACAATTCTATATCAATATGGTTACTTATAATCTTTTAAGATAAAAAACTTGATAGATGTCATGATTTTTTAAAAGTTAAAATTATCAATCTTCCTTTTGGTGGACAAGGAGAAAGGGATACAAAGCTTATATAATTGGAACACACATGATGTGTGTGGACCTTTTCAAGTGGGGGCTAGAGGTGGGTATTATTACTTCATTAATTTTACTGATGGCTTGAATAAATATGGATATGTCTACTTGATGTGGTATATAAGTATAAATACTTTTATAAATTCAAAGAGTTCAAAAAAGAGGTAGATAATCAACATGATAGTGAGATAAAGAAGGTTTGATATGATTAAGGTGTTTACTATCTTAACCATGAATTCATCAAATTTCTATAAGAGTGTGGGATTGTGTCCCAACTCACTCATCCTTATACACCATAGTGGAATGGTGTTAGTGAAAGTAGGAACCATATCTTGTTTGACATGGTAAGGTTGATGGTGAGTTATTCAAGCCTTCCATTATCCTTTTGGGGATATACATTACATAATGAAGAATACACATTTAATTAGGTTCCAAATAAAGTGAAAAATAAAATTCCATATGATTTAATGTATAGAAGTAAATACATATTTTCAAACTTTCATGTATGGAATTTTGAGGAATTTTATAAAGGTATAACTGGAATAAAACTAGAACCCTAAGGAAGGAAGTGTATCTTTATAGGGTATCCCAAGGAATCAATAGGATATTATATATACAACCCATCAGATAAGAAGGTAACTGTTACAAGACATTCCATATTTCTTATAAGGTATAACATCCTCAGGAAGGATAGTGGGAGAAATATTGGAAACAATAAAGTCGATGAAAAAGATATATAAGAGTTGGTGTAGAAGAAAAATCCATAGGTCCCCTTGGAAGATATTGTTCTTGAAACAAAATTATTGTATGGGAGAACCATAAAGATATGATTTTCTGCTCACTGAATATGGTGACTCGTTATTGATTGATAATAATGATCATATTTCCTACAAGAAGGTAATAGAGATATTATAAGATATAAGATGGAAATAATCCATTAATTCTTAGATATATTCCATATATTAGAACCAAGTTTGGGTTCTCTTCAATCCGCCAGTGGATGTAAGGCGTGTTGGATGAAAATGGGTATTCAAGAGAAAACTAGACACGTAAGGTGAAGTGATTACTTATAAATCAAGTTTGTTTACTAAAGTTTTAAAAAAAATTCAAGTCAATAACTACAACAAATCCTTTTCTCTGGTTACTATGTTTAAATCTATTAGAATTATACTTTCCATAGCAGCTTTCCATGACTATGATATTTGGTAGATGGATATCAAAAAATAATTTCTTAATAGAACCCTTTAGGAAGATTTCTATATGACACAACTTTAAGGGTTTTTCACTCTAGGAAATTACAATAAGATATGAAGGTTTTAGATACCCATTTATGGGTTAAATCAAGAATCTAGGTTATGGAACATTTGATTCAATAAATCCATAATATAATTTGGTTTTATAAATAATGAATTTAAGATATGTGTTTATAAGTGTATTAGTGGGAGTGAAGTCATATTTTTAGTAGTATGTGTTGAAAACATATTACTTATTGGAAGTTACATAATAGTCTTACAGTAAGTTAAGGACTGGTTAAACAAGTGTTTCTCCATTAAGGACTTAGGTGAAGAAACATATATAATTGGAATGAAGATCATTCATGATAGATATAAAAATTTTCTTGGACTGAGTCAAAGTGAATACATTGACTAGATACCAAAGTGATTTAGTATAGAACAATCTAAGAGGGTATTGGTTCCAGTGTCTCATGGTATACATGTCTCCAATAAAATGTGTCCTCGAACACAATAGGAGTGAGATAGAGAGAGAGAATTAGTAGGATCTCATACACATTTGTGATATTATCTATCATGTATTACTTTTTATTTACTAGGATTAATGTTTCATGTGCTTTAATTATGGTAGGTAAATATAAAGATAATACAAGAGAATATAATTAGTTTGATGTTAGGGTTATCATTAAGTATTTGAGGCATACTAATGATATGTTTATCATATATGGTGGAGACGAGGAACTAGTCATAATAGGATATACTGATGAAAGTTTTCAAATAGATCATAATGATCTGAAGTCACAATTAATATATGTATTCACTCTCAATGGAGGAGGTATGATCTAGAAGAGTTCAAATTAGCAAGGTTTTTTCGATTCTATAGTGGATTCCAAGTATATAGTGACTTCTGGTGTAGCCAAAGAAGTGGTTTAGATTTTCAACTACATCCAAGGGCATGATGTGGTACCAATAAGTAGAGATTACATTACATTGTATTGTGATAATACTACAGCAGTGGCTCACGCAAAGGAGGCAAGTTCACTTTAATAGAAAAACCACATACTCTATAAATATCACCTCTTGAGATATTTTTCTCAAAGGGGTGAAGTTATTTTGAGAAAATTTTCCACATAATAAAATGTGGAGGACCCCTTGAATAAGGCTTTATATTAGTATAATCATTAATGTCATGTGATATCCAGAAAACTGAAAGTTGTTAGTAGTTGGATTTAGTGAAAGTGAGGTCATGTTGGAGTTGGTTTCCTAAAACCAACTTCTAAGTACATTATGATTACTTGTATTAGTGTATTTTAATATTAATAAAATATCTTATCATATAGTGAGTGTTCTTCTATGTGACATATTATATGATAATAGCCTAAGTGTACTTGTCACACTGAAAGGTCATAGTAGTTACCCTATATAATAGGAACATAGAAGTTCCATGATGGTATTCTTAAATATAAGTTCTATAAATGAATGATATCATTTGATGGGATATAAATGATATGAGCTATTAGGGGTGGAGACTCATAGGACCTTGAGACACTTTCTCATGATGTACACCCATGATAGTCTTTGTGTAAGGGATTATGAAAACATGACCATCCAATAAAAAAATCCACCTTTAGATATGTCATTGTATATTTCTATCTACGAATGTGTATAATTTTTCATATACATTAAGATTATTATTAGTTCACGTCATGAATTGTGTACTTTGATGTATTTATGAAAACTATGAAGACATTTTCTCTCAGTGAGGTAGGACACGTTGGGTGTGTCATGAGTGATGTTGCATTAATAAATAATCTGAGAAAGGATTTATCCTTTATATTATTTAACATAATTTTATATCTTATTCCCTTTTATAGGAATTTAATAGCCTTGTTAAGTCCTTGTCCATGGAAGTGTTGTTAGAATGTTTATTTCCAAAAATTTAAATAAAGAGACATCGTGCATATAGGTTGATGACACCAGTATGAAACTTGTTTGATAGGAGATATCAAGATAAAGGTGTTATATTAAATGGTTTACATTCAAATGAGGTTACATATCTTTATGGAATCAACTTATTTCTTTATGGGATCCTTGGCATGTTGGTAGATTCTAACCTTGGACTTTAGGCATTGCAGCATAAGGTCACTAAGAAATGATTCGGGAGGGCCGCACACTAAGTGTATTTGAAACCTCAGTTAAATTCCATATGAATTAAACATATTGGATAAGTATTATTCTCATAAATGGTTTAATAATTATTCATATTTTTTGGATTGTAAATATTAAATCACTAGTTATTCAAGAGAATATATATGTGCGTTGAATATTTAATAAATATTTATTCACAAGCTAATTATTTATTTAATTATGTTAATATAAAATATTTATTTATTTTTTATTCAAAAGTTAAATTAATATTTATTTATTTATTTATGTGAATTTTTAATAAATATTTATTCACTAATTTTGTGAATATAATATTTATATATTTATTGGTGAGTAATGTAGTGATATTTATTTATTTAAAAAAAATCATTATTCAAGGACTGATAAATATTGAGGAGGGTTAGAAAACTAATTTTGATGGTCTAGTGAGAAATTTCATATTAAATATTGTTTGAAAAAATATAAATTTTTTATTCAAGAAAATAATATTTATTTTATCTATGATTTTAACGCGTGTTAAGTAAAAATAATAATTCTATTATTATTTAGATATGGGGTTTTCTAGGAGTTAAGAAAATAAATAAGGTCTCTTTCATAATTATTATTTTTAACCCTGGCATTATTTAAACCTGATGATGACATTTTCCAATTGTGTGAGCCGCATTCTATCATTTTCCATAAAGAATTCTAGATAAGATTGTCTCAATACCTAGAGAGCTCTCCTCAATAATGCTCTAAAGAACGTAGATATTTTCTCCTTATCTACTAGATTAAACCCATTATCTATTTAAGGATTCAATTGTGATCAATATTGATCATCTTAAGAGTTAGATTCATCCATGCTACCTCCTGTATAATTCTATGGCGATGGTCAGAGGATTTCAAAGAATGTGTGGATCACCTTTAAATGTAATATACCCATGATTCCGCTGACCCAAAAATGATATAAAAATAGTGGTATTCTAATTCATTGAAAAATAAATAAATTAGTAAAAGTAAATTCTTTAATTAAATAAATTAATTATAAATTATAAGTGAATAAATCCCACTTCTTGGCTCTGGGTTCTTATACATTAATATTAGTATTGATTCGATGGGTCATGAAAATTCATAGTCACGTACATCATGGATTATTCATGGATTAAAAAAAATCAAAGTTGGTAATGGACCACTTGGAACATTCTCTATGATAGGAACCTTCAATTTCACATCATGTACACCATGTCATTAACCTCTGACCAATTGAAAATAGAAAAGAAAAATCCCCTATATGTGCTCTAAATACTCTTAGGTATTCTAGCTAATCAGATGTAATATTTTAGACTTAATATAAATTATAAGTTTCCATATCATGAGGCCTACCTACACATTGAAAAATTTATTTGGGAGGGAAAATCCAAAAAAAATGGGAAATTTTGAAATTTTGACACCTCTACACCGCAACCAATGGATCATGTCGTAAGGTTTGTTTTTAAAAGGATTGGGAAAAATAAGTTAAATTATATAAATAAGTAAATTACTATAAATATACGACCAAAACCATAATTTCACATTATAACCCCTCACCTCCCATGTTCCAATGCACTTGATTCTTATCCCTCTATGTGACATTTTATCCTTCAATAGTAATTTTTACTTGTTGAAGAGACTATTGATTTTTTATTGTTGATTTTTTTTCACATCAAAAAGTGGTTTCTAACTTTTTCCTACCCATTTTTCTAAACCTCCACCCCACTCTCTAAATCCTAATAATCACCCTAATTTTCCAACCACAACCCCAGAACACTCATAATCCCTTATTCTTTATCCTTTTAAACCATTAACAACCTTAAATAATGGAGTAAGGGAATTTATCCACCTCCCCTCCCACTCTTAAAACCTATTTATCCTCATCTATAAGACAAACTAATCCTCCTCCAAAATCCAAAATTAAACCTCCTCCCAAAACCAAAACTCCTCCCAAGACTAAACCCACAACTAGACATAAATCCCCACCTACCAAGTGACCCACCTCTCATCAGATGAAGAATCTTCATCCTTCCCCTAAGCCCACACTTAATCTATCCTCATCTTCACACCATGAAACTTCTCAAAACCAACTTATATCCCATTCCCAAAATCTTTCCCTAATCACTCAATTTTCTCAATCCCACCACCATCAGTTTCTATTCTTTAAATACAATTATCATTGCCTAAAGTTAGAAAAATTACATATGAAACCCATATTTACAAATAAAACATTGAATTTTGAATTGATGTGGAAAATTGGTATAGAGTTCAATGTCCTTGAGGCTATGAATCTAGAAAACATCAATCAGGTAAGTGAGAAAGCATTTATAGAATTATTACTATAATTATTAACTATTGTAGAGTTGGGTGTGGAATTCATCACATTCAAGTTGGACTAAAAAGAGTGGAAGATAACACTTTTGGAGTTTGGCATCAACCATGTTATTTATAGTTTTGAGTTATAGGTATACCAACATATACATCATTGGATTTTGATAATAGTAGGGACCACGTACAGGAGATGTGGTAGTTTTTTATAATTGATCTAACTTTCTAGAATGGTTTTTTAAAGATAAATAGAATTCATATTAAAATGACTCCTCTATATCATTCATTGATCCATCACCCATGTCTGGATAACAAATAGTGACTCTCAGAGATTAGTGAGCCAGATTGATGTGCTAATTATGTACTCCATTTATGGAAGTTGAAATTTTAATTTGTTCTACCAGTTTTATTTATATTTTGAGGTCCAGATAATTAAATAATAGGCAACCCTCATGAGTGGTAGCTTTACCATTCATCTAGCCAAAATTTAGAATGGTTTGTTGGATAGTAGCCACTTCCCTATCTTAGAAATATTGAATTTTTGGATCTAAAATTATTGGAAAATATATGCCTATTTATTATTCACTTGATTACTCTATTGATGAGGGTGATGATGGCTTCTCTTGGGCCATCTCCAAGCTTAGAGCTCATTCAACACACTTATCTCTAGGCATAGTTCAGTCATCATCCTGATCCATTCCATAGGAGGATTGGAACACCTATTTTGGAATGAAATTTTAGTTTCTAGTCATAATCTAATATCACATATATGAGAGAATCATATTACCATTTGAGTATCCACTATTTCCACTAAAAACCTCATGCCTAGTGCCTCCCCTCTCTTAACTCACTCAAGCACCTTAAACTACTTTTATACCTACTCTAGGATTTTACCCTACCCAACCTCTACATGTTCCACCTAGAAAATTATACCGTCTTCTTTCTTTGAGAATATATTTTAGATAACTTCTCATTTGGAACCACCTTAGTATTCCCTAGATTCTTTTATTTATTCCTTTTTATGCCACTATTTAAATCATGATTTTTAGAGGAAGCGAAAATAGAAGATATATGATGCACACCCTAATATCCCCTTCATAGACTTCATCACTTTCTAAATGAACTCCACCTCAATCAGGAGGCTACCCCAGTACCTAGATATTGAGGCCTTTCCTATTATTTTCATCACTATGTAGAGTTAGGGAACAACACCAAAGATGACTCCTACTCCATTGATGATAGACACTACTAATGCACCCCCCCCCCCAAACTATTTTAAGATCAGCTTGATGGGGAACCTAGGGAGACCATTAGGGAACCTCAGAAAGTTTCCCTACCACATTTTGGTCTTTCTGAGTCCCCGTTTTTTATTTTTTGTCATTTGGTTTTTTTCTATGAAATTGAAGACTGTATTGTGTATATTTCTTGTGATTCACTACTTAATATACATGGAAAATTTATTGAGGAGGACTCCTCTTCATATACTTCCTTTAATAGGTAATTATTGACCTCAACTTGAATTTAGTGTAGGGTATAAATTATTTATCTTGTATCAATGAATCTTTCAAGTATTTCATTTCCCAAACTCCATATAAGGATCTAATAATAGTGGTTTCATTTTTCAGGGAATATTTATTTTCTTCCTCATATTTGTGTTCCTTTATTTAATATTTTCAGCTTCTCTCTATCTTCGTCTCTTGAACCTTATTTTACATATTGGGGACAATGTGAAAATTATGTGTGGGGAGGGATCCTTGGATCTCATTTAGATTTTTTCCCCTGCCTGATCTAGGAGACATCATTAATTGGGAGAGATAATTTGAAATATTGAAAATAATTTATTGATCATGGTCAGAAATAATAGAGACATAAGTGGAAATTTTTAAAGTTTTATGTTCTTTTCAATTTTGATTTTTTTTAAAATTATTTTTGATATTATTTTGATTCTTGATTTCAATTATTATAAATATTCATTTAGTATTTTGATCATTAGTATTCATTCCATGACATTATTGAACTATATTTTCTAAATTACCATTCCTAATAGGTGTTATGATCCATTTTTAAATATTCTTTCTTATACTCTCTTTATTGAGAGATTCTTGGGATATACCTTACTACTAAACTTTCTTGTTAACTTTATAGAAACATGATGGTTTTTTATTACATTAAAATTATTGAGGCCATAAATTGAATATTCTTTATCCCATTTGACCTTGATACCTACCCTAAATTTTATCAATTTAAAATACATGGAGACCATGAATTTTCTTATAAGATCTCACATTAGAAACCTACTTTTCCTTCCTGGACTATTTTTTGGTATAAAAGAATTATTTTAATAGATCTTAAAAGGTAAGTTGTGTATTTTCATAAAGTTTCTAGAATTATTATGCTATAATAAAGAAGATTAATTTTTTTCTTGATTATTTGTGAAAGGTTCACAACAATTTGATATTATACTATTTGAATCCTATATATTTTGAAAAGGAGAGAGAAAAATTGGAAAAAATGAGACAATTGGATACCTTAAATTTACCTTTAAAGAACCACCTTCCCCGTTTTTATAATGACTGTCACAAATAGTGTTAGTATAAGATTTATGGTAGGAGTATATTTTCTAGTCTCATTTAACTTTCTAGGGTGTAAGAGTTGTGCTTGCACACATTCCATTAAAAACTAATAATAAATAGAAAAATACAAAGAGAAAAGGGATATTTTTATCACTTTTTTATTGTCCAAAATATGATCCAATGAGAGGGAAAAATATAAAAGGAGTGGGATTTGATATATTTTGAAGGATAAGAAATAGATTTTATCATTTATTAAGATTTACTGAATATAATGAATTTTACTTTAATAAATTGTTCATCCCTTTTAGTCATTAATTTAATTTTTACATAAATACCCACCAACCTTTACCACCATATACATTTGAAACTTAATTAAATTTTTTTATATTTTTATGGTTTAGTTTCTATGTAGAAATTTATATTATTTTAAAGCTTGTGGTTTGATTGAATATACTTGATATTGAGCATATCTTCAGTTAAAATATCTTGAGTAATGATTCAAATGAATTTTGGTAAGGTAGATCATAAATGTAATGGATATTAATGAAAAGTTAAATAATGTGAGTGGAAGGGGAGATGATTCAGTAATTAGAATTATATATGAGGCATAATTGGAAGACTTTGAATTAGATTATTTTTGTGCTTTTGGAATTCTAGATCATGCCTTTATGTTTATGAGTTTTTTAAATTCAATGTTTCCCTTATTAGAGTATGGATTATTATAAATTTTATTTTGAGGTTTTTATTGGGGATAAGTACAAGTTTATGTGTGGGAGAATTTAAGTCCTCTAATTTATGGACATATTTTTAGTAATAATTTTAGTTTTAAACTTTTTAATCTTTCATATTTATATTGTTTATTTATTTTGTGGTTAAAATGATTTATTTCATAATTAAAGGATTTTTCATGATTTTTGGTGAATTTTAGAAGAAATATGTTTGCATATATGAAATTGGGAAAAGGTAAAAATAATGCATAAAGTTATTTTACCTAATGCATAATAATCTAGATGAAATATGGAAAAATAGAATATTCCCTCATATGTACTAATACATAAGAGTATATTTGAGAGAGAATATTGGATAATCAACAATAGATGAAGTCTTGGTTCCCTATATATGTAATAGTGCTCTGTGGATGTAGCCAATACATAAGTGTCTTTTCCTTTGTGGAATTTAGAAGTTGGTTGAAGATTGTGTCACAACCTATTGACTTGTGTCATGGTGATATATAAGAGTCTTTACTAGGATGAAAATTTTGTAAATTCAAGAGCCATTGTGGTTATACATGAGAATATCTATGTGAATCGGAGGGATATGTAAGAATCATCCCTTTTCCATTCAAGGAGGATATTATAGTTCATGAAACAATTGATCCACCATAGTGTAGAGGGTCATGAAATGGTGGAACCAATGGAATTAGTCTACATAACCTTCATACTACTAAAAAACTACCTCATCATAGATGGTCATGAAATGATAGATCCATGAAACTATGAAGGAATACACCATGATCTTCAAGGTGTTAAAAATTCAAAAGAATATATATTTACTCCATGTCACAAAAACGCATTTGATCCATAGATCTGGTCAACACTTCATAGAAAATATTTTCTTTTATTTCTATGTGTCTCAATAACCTTGGTTTCATTGTGGTGTTGTATGTCCTATTTATTCTATAAATTTCCATCCTTGTAGAGGATTCATATTAGGGAATTCATCTTTGAGGAGAGAGTATCAAAGGAAGAAAACATCTAGAGAGGATACTTTTGTAGAGAGACTCAGACATTCCTTTTGATCCATTTATGTATTGACTCATTATTGTGGATTATAAATCAAAGTGTGTATTGTGGTTTAGTTTCATCACTTTCACTCTTTGCTTTATTTATTTTATCTTCCTTCAAGAACATATATTTCATCCCTCAAGTTTACTATTTTATTTTTTAAGGACAGCTAATACATTATGAGTTAGTAGTCACTTATGGGATGGTGGATTGAGAGTGGGAGGATGATGCTTTAACATAAATAATTAATTCAGATTATGAATTGTATATGTGAGATTAATATCACATTGATACTAATTCAATCACATCCCTTAGTATCTGAGAAAGATTGATGGATATTGGGGGATAAAACCCAATGTGATAGAGGGGAATGAGAGAGAGATAGTCGATTTTAATTCTTCCTTTTAGTTTTTGAAATTCAACCTAATGAATTTAGGTTTTTTTAAGTTACCATCACCAGAGGAATCAGAAGGACCTACATAGTTCTAATTGTTACCAATCAAGTGGAATTCGTTATTTCAAGAAGTATCATAATTAATCAACCTTATTGATTCTTAAGATTAATAAATAATAATATTCTAGGAAGTATCCTCTAGAATAGATCCATTATATTTGTTCATCATCTAAATTTTTAATCAATCCAAGATTGATGTCTACTTTTTTCCCTTAATCAATCACTTTTCCTCAATATTGTTTTTTAACTGGTTTTCATCCATCTATTTGTTGGAAATAACAATTGAGAATAATTCACTAGGTTTAGATCATCCATGTTCCTAGTGGTTCAAACTTAGGACTCTAATTTTCTAGACTAATTTTTTTTAGTTTTGGTGATTAATGTTCTATATTTATAAATTCTAAAATCTGACCATTTCCCTAGGAAAAGATGATTCTCAGGGATGCATCACGGTCATATCTCAAGTAGTATCAAACCACTATAATAAGAAGACAAGTTGATGGATAAAGAAGAAGTGATCATGTATTTCATGTTTATTTGTTTATATAATAAAAATATGGTTTTATTTTATTATCTTTTAGGATAAAAAAATCTTCAAAGAATAAGTTTTCAAAACCAAGCAATGGTTTGTTTATTCTAAATATTATTTCAATGATTTTTTTAAAGATATGAAGTCACCCAAGGGGAGTTTGTGATGAGAACTCAATGTTTATTTATCATTATATAGATAAACAATAGTCCCTATGAATAATGAAAGTATCTGGGATATCAAATGGTATCACTGTTTTATCCCAAAAAAGTGGTTTTAGTTGGTTCAACATGTGTTATGACTCACACTCGGTAATTTGTTGTTTATTCATTGATGGTTTTGTGTAAGTGTGATTGTGATCATAGGACATGTTGATGATAGTAAAAAACTAAAGCTACACATGTTTATGGAAGTGAATTAGTGACATGGATAGCTTTGATGTTATTGGCCTAAACACATGTTTCTTGCATTGAGTTTTGAGTCATTCATCTTAGAGGATTTATCAATGACTCAATGAAAAGGGATAAATTCACTCACAGAAAATATTTGAAAAAAATAAATCTAGGTAGTGGAATTGGTTGTAAGGATAAATTGAAAATTTTGTAATCTTTTTGTCCAATAAATCATACTAGTAAGTGATATCAAGGACATAATGAAAAAAATTGAAGTATCACTATAGGAAAAAATAGATTTAACTATTTATTTTTACAATAGCCATAATTATAATTATGGGTAACATATTTTCCCACATATTATAAAAAACATGTTTACATATTTAAGAAGTAAATTTAACCATGTTTACAACACTAGTTACCTATGTTTATCGAAAATGACAGTAAAAGATAAATATTTAACCGTGTTTTCTAAAACATGGGTAAGTATTTATTTTATTTTAAAAAAAATATTTAATGCCCCTATAATTTATCATTTTTATTCCTTTTTTATTCTCCCTGCCTCTCACATCCCACTCCCTATTTCCTATGTCCCTCCCTCCTGATTTCCACCTCCTGATCCCCCCTCCCCAAAGATCTCCCCCTGTACTCACACGCCCCAACCCCCAATTTCTCACTCATGCCTCTTGACATCCAACATCCCCCCATCAATTTCCTACACTTATGCATCCCACACTCACACTAGATATCCCATAGCATTGCGCCCTAGTATATTTTCCACATCCCCCACCTTGGTGCCACGTCCATCACTCCTACCCACCCCTAATTAAAATTTAGGCATTGTGAGTTTCAAACACATGATATAAAGTAGCCAACAAAGTGTCTTATCACTATTCCCTGTGATTTATTAGTAATATTTAGGAATAAATATATATTTATACATAAATCAATAGCAATATACTAATAATTTATTATATAAAATAATTATTATGTAATATAATTAATAATGTTATATAATAATCATTATACTATTTTTATTAATACACTATTAATAGTTGTTAATATACTATTATTAAAACTATTATGAAAAATAACAATTGATATAATTATTAATATACCATTGTGTAATGTAATTAATAATATTATTAATACTATTATTAATATTATTTATATTATTATTATTATTACTATGTAATATAAATATATATATCTTTATCAATACTATTATTATGTAATACTATTATAGATATAATTATTATAATTATTATAATTATTATAATTATTATGTAATATGAATATTAATAATATTATTATCTATTAATTATATTAATTATATTAATTATTAATATATCATTATTAATATATTATTATTAATTATGAATATGTAATTATTAATATTATTCTATAATATAATAAATAATATTATATTTTTATAATTAATACTATTATTAATACAATTATTTTGTAATGTAATTATTAATATAATCATTATTACATATAATTTTTATGTGATATAATTAATATAATTAATACTGTTATTAATACTATTTATACTATTCTTATAATTATTGTGTAACAGATCACTAACAGAAATATAAATGCGATAGGCTGAGATGGTCGATACACAACATTACAAAATAAACCAAAAGTAAGCCTAAACAAGTAAAACTAACTTTATATGGCCTATGGACACTCACCACCTCCTGACACATCCTTCCATAAACCTAACTGGCAAGAAATGACAAGGGAATAATCAGGGCACCTAAAAGGAAAATAAAAAAACTGTATACACCCATTACTACATGTAATATGTGTGTTAAACATGCCCAATGGGATATCACCATAGGTTCTATGTAATTCGATACAAATTAAATTTCAATAATTATAAATTGAATCTATATTTAGAAATAAGGCTTTTACATGTGAATACAAAATAGAAAAAAAGAAACACTTCTTTCTTTTGAAAATACCTCATTCATAATCAATTTCCACAAGAAATTAAAACAAAAGCATCACTTTAAAATAGATAACTCTTGAATCATAAAGGATATAACATCCTAGCTCAAATCACTATGAATAGTAATCAGACCGGTGGTGTTACATGACCCCAGATGCACCTCCTCATATGTTAGAGGTTTCATTCTAGTAGCGAGGGTCTAGGGTGGTACTATGTGGAAACTATACCCTTTATATCAGTGTGTGTAAATAAAATAATCAAACATTATCCATATATATCCATAATAAAACATGTATCAATAAAAAAGGATCAACAATAATAAATAAAATGTTACATAAAGACTTGAATTGTTATGCCATCATACAAGACAGATCAACCACTAGGATGATCACATATACAAATAAAAAAGGAATAAATAAAGATCAAAATAAAAATATAAGAGGATCCTCTAAGATCCCCAAGACTCACATCATCCCTATATCCAAATCCAATCTGAGTTACTGTAGCTCAATCAAATAATACCACACCTTATCCCAACATGGACCTACAAAAAGTGATGGATTCTCGGGTACCCAAGTGTAATGGAGGCTTGAGCAAGATGTGGGTACAAAATTCTATAAGGAACCACCAAAATGATCATTTACATACTGACAATGTAGTGATATGTGCATGTGACAATCTCTATATAAATAAAAAAACTGTAGGAAATAAATGAATCAAAAATTAACCTTTGTTGATCCTTCGGTTTGTGACCCTGATTGATTATGCCTAATTTATCCAGTGCGAGAGTGTCTTCAAGCACATCATGATGAAAATTACAACCATAATAATGATCTAGGGGGTCTTTCTCCCTGGTATAAAATGATAACAATATGGGGGTACACTCACCCTAGTATGCAGTGTAATGACATGGGGAATGCTTCTTCCCAACATCACAACTCAGGGAATGATCCATTTCAGTATATAATGGTTCCTCGCAGCTAAGCTCGAGTAACCCAAAAGGCTCGACCACACCTTTTGAAGACCCCACAAGCCCCCAGTATCTAGCATATGGTAAGAACACCCTCTTATACCCAGAACCAATAATCTTGACTCCAAATCCATGGAATCCCTGTAACAACCCGATATTTTATGATAAGTATTCTTTTTAATTTATTTGATGTCATGTGTTTTATGCTACAACAAGATTATCTTGTGCTATACGCCACACTGTATTAGCTTGAAGTATATGAAACACTATTCTTAGATTGTGTTAAACACAATTTCAAGTTCGTTTTATAGTAGTCATTCTACGCAACATTGAGTGTATATATATATATATATTCAATGTATAAATGAAATATGGTTGGATTCTGTTATATGAAATAATAAATGATTATTTCACAATACGCAACCCTAACTTGGCTTACATTACACGCAATCGCGACCTTCCTCGATAGCGTGTGTTGTATGCAATACCGGGTTTTAGTAAACAATGATATATTATTATAATATTATTATGAACTAGCCGTTAAGAATAATATTAACTAAATTTTGAATTTTATAACATTATTATTCATCTTACACATTTTCTAGAACATGGTATAAGAACAAAATAAATTTTTTGGGTAAAATAAGTATTTTTCAAAAAATGCAGTTTTGCCAACTTTTGATGGCACACCCACTTTAAATCTAGTTTTTGACATGTTTATAAGTTCAATTTTACAATATAAAATTATTATTTGGAATCAGGATATAAAATTTTACCTTGGATAAATTTTTCATATTATTCTGATAACTTTCATATTTTAATGAATAGTAAAAACACGCTATATTTTACAAGGTTGTTGTTAGACTGTTTATCAGACATGATCAAAGACATTCTAACATGGAACTGAGGAAGGCTATGTTTTACAATGGTTATATGGTTTTGGTTGGAATGGTTATGAGACATGATTAGAGACATTCTGGAATGGATCCAGGGTTGTTTGATGTGGTATTAATTTAATTCTTTAATTAATTAATACACCTTTTTATTTCATTACTTCATGCACTTATTAACAGAATGGTTATGTTTAGACATGGTTGTGTCGACCTACTGAGTTATATTTACACTCAATTTAGATCTTCATTTGGTACTTGAGTAGATTTCATGTATAAAGGATTGGACAAGGGAAAAGGAATTTATTGTTGATTTTTTGCTTACTATATGAGATGGAGTTTGGATATTGGACTGACATGGGGTTCGGGACTGGGTAATTTTGAGTCTTTATTTGATTCTGCAAGTATTAAATTTTTATTACTTCTAGAATGACATTTATTTACATTAAAACACATCATTACATTATTCCTTTATTATTTATTAGATTATAAAGTTATCTTTTACTGGTTGGTTTTCCTCTATATTGTATTGTTTCAATTATTTTCCACACTCTGATGTTTATTTATTATTTATTATTGGATTATTACACTATGGTGTAACTCTATAACCATGGTTTATATTCTCACCAATATACTTATCACACCCCCACTGCTAGTCGGAAATCTTTGGCATATAGGGAGGTGCACTTGAGGTCTCAAAATAAACCTGTTTCAGCTACTTGACAGTACTCGATCGGGGGACATTACACAATTGGTACATAGACTACATGTGAAAATTAAAATGAACATGAGCTCTCCAAACCAATTATATAACCACCTTAGATAACTGAATGCAAGGGCATATCTTCCAATGGTCATTGTACTGACTGTAATATTTTCCCACAACCTACCGTGACTATCTTCACCCGATCTTAACCTCCTCCTCCATGGTCAACCATAGAACCTTCCACAAGGCATCCTCCACCAATTTAACTGATTTTTCCCTCATAAACCTTCACAAGTAACTATTATATCCTAGGGTATTCTAAAGTTACCACACTCATCTATAGAAAATCCATATTGAAGTTTGATCTTTGTTCAAACTCCCTGTTGAAGAATACAAAACCCCAAAGATCACTAAAACATTAAACTAGGGGCGTCAATCCAAGCTGATAAGAAGAGGTGATTGAGATTACCTATTCATGAATGGAAATTTTCAACCTAATAATTTCCATATGAAGAGATTGATGTCATTTATTGTCAATTTCCTAATGCAGATAAAGTATAAACTAAGAAAGAATCGAAGCTTTGAGTCTAGTTAAAGATGAGGTTGTTGAATAAAACTCTTACTCGCTATCAATATTAGTTCATTTTCTATGAAAATTTTTGACAACGACAGAACTCAATCATCCCCATCTCACAAAATACATTTTCAAATGCAGGTGAACACATGGTTTTTAATAGAAATCTTTGAGTCCAAACCAACACCTTCTATACAACATTGGCACCTTACATGCATGAACCCAAATCTCCTACACAAACAATACTAAAGATCAAGTGAACCAAGATCATGGATTCCTGAATAAGGTCCACTCATGGCTGAATAAGCCTTGTCATATTTAATTAGACACCAAATAAATCATGGTTGTAAACCATGGTGGTTTGAGAAAGATTGAAGGAGAATCTAACAAAAAAGGCTCACCATGATTTCCAATAAAGAAAACCTATAGACCTCATCTAACTAAAGATAACAAGTCCAAAACATGGTGTGGTCTTGTATTATATCTATCCAACTAATGAATAGGATTTAATTGGAATCCCAAAATCATATTCCAACTCTTATCCACACACAAACCAAGTATAGTGACGTCTAGAATTGCCTAGGCCCAATCATGTCTATCTTTTTCTATAGAAGATCCATATTCCATGTGCTTCCACTCATATTATTCTAAAAGGTTTTTGGATCATGATCATATGAAGAGAATATTTTAGTTGGAATATTTGGGTGATGTTGATCATGACCCTCGATTCTGGACATGCAGCAACCATACAAGGAAGGAAGAACTCATTTATCAGTGATATTTTTTTTAGAATAAAGAAGAAGGTACTTTGATGATTATAAGTACACATCCCCTCCCTCTATGAAAAATTATCTTGACCTTGTCATTTGACCTGGTTTCATTTGTCTTATAATTTATTATAATTCTATGTATTCCAATTCAGGTCTGGTGATTCATCTGTTCAAATATGACATTCTCTCCTACATTAATTTCTATGGGTTCTCACCATTGTGGAATCCCAATGATATCAAACTCCATGATCATGTATATCTAATCCCTAGTGGGTGTTCTGATGGGAATCATAGTGGTTCAATTAAATTTATGTGTTTCAATTTCTCACTCTGTATTCTTGGATTCTGATGTGTCACTGAATATGGTGTGTTTAATAGGTGATCATAACTCTAAATTCCATTAACAATACTAAAATTTTCTATTTTTTACAATTAAATGTATCCATCTATTCATATCACACTTCATAATAGTGTATTTAAGTGATTTGAAAAAGAATAACAGTGTGTTATTGTTTCAAGGTGAGTGAGTGAGCCCATTCACTTGATTAAGGAATATGTGTGTCTATTCACCAAGAAGAATAATGGGTTTGTTGGTCTGATCGAGGATTACCAAGAAGATTAGTTATTTTATACAAAAAAAAATAGTTTAGTTTTTATATATGAATGATATTGAGTCGATACATTGAGTTTGAAGATTTAGAACAAATGTAAATGATGATCCAACCCACTGAAATTCACCCAAGGACTACCAAAATTTCTCACTAATTTGTGTTGTGTTGTTTTCATTTTTTCCAATTCATAAACTAAAAACAAAATTAAAAAATCAATTCTAGATGATTTCAAAACATAGAAAACAAACATAAAATATACATAAGTGATTAATATAGTGAATCTATCCATGCCCAACTCCTTGAGAGACAACTATGGTCAGACACTCAGCTGCATTGGGATTAATAAAAGTTCTACTTAATGAGGCCCCAGGATAGTACTTCCACCAACATGGAACCATTATTGGGAAGTTAGGTCATAGATTCAATTTTCTTTTTCAAATTGTAAATAATTTTATGGTTTCAAAATTTAAAACCAAAAAATAATAATGAAGTCCCTCTTAGAAAGGATTATTGAACTCACTGCCCTGACCAAAAAAAGTTGAATAATAATGTTATAGGTGAAAATATTAAAAATGAACTCACCTCAAATGAAGTAATGAACCTATTTGATAATATATTATTTGATTATAATATATTAAAAACTAAATGGGGTAACAATGGATGAGGAACCAAAACTTAAACCTCCAACATATGAAGAATATGTCTTCGAGGTAGAATTACTGAAAGATACCACTCTCACACAAAATTGTAAGATGATTCTCAAGTCACTCCATGAGAAACATGAGCTTCCAACTGAACAACATGAGGAGGATGTTATAACTCTTGACTCTCTTGAATTTAATTCTTCTCAAATTCAATTGGAATCTAAACCACTTGTTTTAATGGCCAAGTTTCAGCATTGTTGGAGTATTATTTGGAGAAATATAAATCTGATTTTGACTCTTTTTATCATAATCTTATGCTAGTTGAACTCTATCATGAGCTTATATGCACTGATCTTCTAAATTCAATCATTTTATTGGATGCCTTGGTTATAGAATAAGGTACCAAAGATAAACATTAGGTGGCCACCTTAAAAGAAAAATTGAAGATGAAAACCGAATACAAGGTTCCCAGCTTTAAGATAAAGATGAGCAAGATGAAAAGTATTTTGAAAATATGCATCAATATAATTTTGAGGAATTTAAAGAAGAAGACACTAGTTTGGTTGTGGAAGAATAGGACGCCCCATTGATCATCCTTCCGGCCCAAAATTTTAATATGTTTTACACTGCTAAGGGGATGTACACGTGCTATAGTGTCAAAGGGGGACTATAAGAAAAGAAAAAATTGAGAATAGTTGTGGAAGGTATAAAATGAAGTGGTTCTTAACACATAATCAAAACCCACTAACAGATTGGGGATAACCAACATAATGTTTGGATGAAGATAGTATGTATCATCTCTTAGGGGGTTTTACCTAAGAATTTTTCTCCCTTTTTCTCTAATTTTCCCATATTTTCAGTTTTTTCTATTAATTATGAATAAACTTTTAATTATCACTTGTTTTTTTATTTTGAAGATAGGTGAACAAAAGTTACCGAAACTAAATAAAAATAATTTGAAGAAAATAAAAGTTGTAATTTAATACCACTAATTCTATTTATGTAGGGAATAATAACACATAGGTTAAATCCTTTCATTACACTAGTTTTTTCTATCTTATTTAAAATATTCCTAAAAACTACATGATTTCTATTAGAATTCATTAATGATTTAGTGTAATACAAGTTTTGAGGGAAAGGGAAACCTTTTGTGTACTATGAATATTTTTATTTTCCCTTTATTTTGTTTTACTTTTTATGTTTTAGTGAGTCTTTTTTGAAAAAAAAATAAAAAGAAAAGAAAAAAATGCTCTATTTTAAATATGTACAATGTTTTGTATAGTTTTTTGTTTATTTTTCAAAATTTCTTTGATCTAAATTGGAAAATATATAAAATTTTGAAATCCAAGTGATTTTTTAGGAGATTAATCTTATTATTGAATCCTTAAATCTCAAATTATTATTAAAGTGTATATATTTTCTTAGGTTATGATTTTCAAGCATCTATATGTCTTTTTACTAGAAATTAAAATCTGAATCCACTAATGACATACCAATATTTTAATTATTATCCTGATAGGTTTTTGAGACACTTTGACATAATCTCTATGATACCCTCACTTCTTGAGATAATCTTAGGATTTTTTTATAAAATAAAACTTTTTTTATTCTCTCTAAAATATTTGGAACTCATGAGGTACTTCCTATATGATTAAGGAATTCTACTGGATATCCCCTCATCTATCCTTGAGACCTAAATTAAAATTTGTTCCTAGTTAATCCCTTAGATAATAATAAATGTACTTATTGTTTTAATCTACATTTCAAGAAAAATTTTCCCTTACCTTCCCTTGATCTAAAATACAATTTCATGATTAATTCAAGTCTAAGTGTGGGGGAAAGGGGATTCAATATGTTTTTATCTGATAATTATTACATACTAAGGAGACTATGAGAGGTGTGAGTTATTATTCTAGGGTATTTGAGAGAGATAAATTGGTATGGGTCATTATCTATATATTCAATTTTTTATCATAATATTCTCTTAAAAAATGTGTATAAAAAATGAAAATAAGTGGATGAGTTTGTAATATTCACTATTCTTATTTGTTTGATTTATGACCCTAATCCAGAAATCTGTATGAATCACCATTAATTATAGAAAAATTTATAACTCATTCCCCTAAAAAGTAAAAATAAAAAAAGTGAAAAACATATATGAAAACATATAACAAAATGGGATATTAAGGATAAAACATTTATTGTATTCATTTTCATGACACATATTTTGATAAAAGGAAAAGGAACCAAGGGGAGTGTGATGGTCACATATTATAGGGGGTTGAGTGAGGGATTATTCTATGATTTACTTGATATATCATTCAATTTATTTAAAGATTAAAAACATTTCTCATTTTGGATGATGATGTTTTTCAACACTTTCTCACAAACCTCAATCCACATAATATCTATTTTAATTCCTCGTGATTCATTGTATTTTCAAGAATAATAGTGTGTAGAGAATAGAATTTTTATAAATGGTAAATAATCACTTCTCAAGTATGAGCATAATTCCACATTAACATGTTCTCTTGAGTAAATAGTGACATTGAACTTCATGTGAGGTAGGATATGAAATGGTTTTTGGATTGATATTGAAGTATTAATTTCATATAGATTGGATAATTCCATACATTTAAAATTAAATACATTTATGTTTCATGTTGAAATTTTTGTGGAAAGAACTGAAAAAATATCCCTCACCTTTTTTTCTTGGTTATTTGGAATTTATTTGAGTCTATATTTCCATTTCATTGATATAATTAACCTAGATTTTAATACATAAATATCACATATTTTTAAATGAATATTCAATACATTTCATAAATACACACTCAAGTTCCATAATAGTTTAGTATCTTTAGATACTATAAGCACAATCTTATTATTCAATGAAATAACTTCAACATCTCCCATAAATATCTTCTCACATAGTACTCCTCTTAGGCATACCCTACCTAAACCTTTCTTCATAACCTAGGAAAAGAAACATAATATAGGGTGAGATCATATGCTCAATAAGTGTAAACATAATAGATATCATTCCTTGATCATATGAAAGCATTAGATAGGTATAAGGGTATTTGATCATGAACATAACTTATTAATTTCATCCCCATCCTTTCATAGATTATAAACATTATTCATGGAATAAAATTTTATCATTTCTAAAAAATGGCCCATAAGAGTGAGAAGTCATCATAAATTAATTATGAACCATAAGCTCATGTCATAAAAGTTTGGTTCCATAATAAATTATAGAAAATTATTTCATATGTCATATTTAACTACCAAGAAAATCAAAATGGTGAATCAGGACTTAACACCTCTTTCCTATTATGGATCAAGACACGCCTATTTCCTATAGTGGATCATGCCTTACCTATTTCCCATAGTGGATTAGGACTCACTTGTTTCCCATAGTGGGTCAAGACTATCGACTTGTTTTCCATTGTTATATAATTATATATAAATATTTTCCAAAATAATTTTAGTGATATATAGTTCTCACCCATTTTATAATGAAAACCATACTTATGTGTACCAAAATATCATAAAACATACATTATATCATCACATTATAACCCATGTAAAGAAAAAAAATCATAAACATTTTCTCAATTCACCATATCATTACCCATGAATATAAATGGGTTTCATAAAAATTTCATCAACATAAACATTAACCATCAACAGAAATAATAAGGATGGTGACATTTAATATTATCCCCAATAAATCATAAGTAACATAAAATGATGTAATATTAGATGGAAAATGATTTTTAAAGATCACTTGGAACATTTATTGAGGAAAATATCATTTCCACATTTAAAAACACTTTTTAAAACATAAAACATTTTCAAAATCCTTTTATTTTAAAATAACCTTGTAATCTTATAAAGGATGCTTTAAAAATCATTTAAAACATTTCTTGAGGAAAATATTCTTTATTCTTTAAAAAATACTTTTTAAAACATAAAACATTTTCAAAATCCTAATATTTGAAAATAATCTTTAAAACTTATAAAGGAATCTTCTAAGAAAATAATTTTTATGATAGCAAGAAATTTTTTTCATGTCATACACATTAAAACAAAGATTCCTTTCACATTTTTGGTAAAAGTAAAATGGGCATTGTTTGGAAAATGATATGAAGATTCATTTTTTAAAAAAAATTAAAAATACAAACATGGGTAAAAATTTACTTTATAAATCATTATAATAATTTTAAAAACATTTTTGAAAATAATTTTAGAAAACATGGTTTTTTTTAAAAAAAGGTTTTCGACCGAAGATAGAAATAAAGACGATTTTACTTACAAATTTATTTTGAATTATTGAGTAAATAAATGGATTAAAATGAAGTAAAACCATGTATTCTCATGAAATAACTAGGGTAGAATAAATTTCATGAGTTTAATGAGATATGGATCATAATATTTCATCAAAAAAATCATAAACATAAATAATCATGATAAATGATGAGATTTTATCATAAAACCCTTACCACTTTGGTAAATTTTGTACCATAAACCCCAAGAAAGAGAGATCCTGAAATGGATATATAAATCACAATAATTTATATTAAAATAATCATAAAATAATTTCATGGGAATTATATACACCACATAAAAGAAACACATGGTGAATATGGAATGTGTCTCACATAAAATAAAAGTGAGATAGAAATCTCGTACCATAAGTCTCAAATTCAATGATACACATTCGAAACTACAATATAATAAATATAAGTTTCTTATAAATATGTTAAATAACCATAAATATATATATATATAATACCATATATTATTTACTAATGACCTTTTATTACCCATTTATTCATAATTCCATGTTAAAGTCACATTTTAGGAAATAATTGCTTTGTTTTTCTTGTATGTTTTCATTTTTTATTTTTTGTCCTCTTAATTTGATAATGTTTAAATAATCTCCATAATTTTAATCATGATATAAATATTATATATATTCATTATACATGTATTTATATTGATCCATAAAATTTGGAGATAGAAAATGAATTGCATTATTCATGGAGACAGTAGGTCATGTGTACGCATAAATGTTGTTTTAATTTTACCAATATAAAGAAAGAAATAAAGGTAAATAATATATTACCATTATATAATTATTTTTATTTCATATATATCACATATTTTAATTAAACCCATAATTATTTCCTTCCATGTAAAGTGTGAATGAATCACATCGCTTGGCGAGACGGTATGATGTCGTACACACGAACGACGTTATCATATTCCCAAAGAATAGAAAGTAAGAAGAAACATGTTATAAAATGATTCTAGTAGTATAATAATATCATAAATAACATATATAAACAAAAAATACATCATTATATCCATTCGTGAGAGGTGGTTATGGAAAATGAATAACATCGGTTTGTGAGGCGGTAGTTCACTATACACACAAATAATGATTTCATAATCCATTTGATGGAAGAGGATAAGTATTTAGGTTATTAAACTAACATAATAACATCTAATTATATGTAAGATACTGAGTTTATTATATTATCATGTTTTAATGATAATTCAAGGAGGTTAAGGAAGAAGTAAAATAAAATGCTTGATTAGGGACGTTACCTCTTCTTCAGACAACTTCTTTTGGTTTATACCAAAAGGATTATTAGGTTGGATTTATGACCAAAATAAGTATTATAGTATGTTATTTAATTAAGTAATTTATTTTTATAGGGATTTTACTAACCAAATAGTTTTTAAAGTATGAAGAAGAGAGGATAGGGGTGGCCTTTTATAAGTGAGGTGAGTGACACACTTGTAGTTTTTTGAAAAAAAAAAGTGTACCTAAATTTTTCACATGAAACATGGATAAAAATGGTAAATTATTTATAAGGAATAAATATGACCTTATAATTGGTTTTGGGTCATTTTTAACCCCTGTCTTTTTAGTTTAACCCCAATAAACCCTTTTTTACCATACCCACAGTAAATAATTTTTAATATTCATTATGATAAAAAATTAAGTTAACCTTATTAGATAAAATAAATTATAATTATTAAAATATTGAAAACATTTTAACAAATTCAATTCATATAATTAGAAATTTTTAATTTAAAATTATTCTCACAAATGGGATGAGAAAGAAGGTTTTCAAAGAGAAAATGATCAAAAGTTTAAAACGTTTTTATATAGAAATTAAATGTAAAAATGATTCAAATGATCTAAATTAGAAAAAATGATATATAATTGAACTAATTTTTCTTTTAAAACTATGTTCAAACGATTTTTAACTTTTTAAAATACTTTAAATAAATGACAATTCTTAATAAATTCCTGTATTTTTCACTATTCATTGAAAAATATTTCCTTCTCAAAAGATTATCAAATATTCACACTAAGATAATTTTGACCAGATGATTTCAAAAATGAAATTTATTTTTTCAAATAATTTTTCTAAAAGTTTAAAAAAATAGTTTCAAAATAAGTGCATAAAAGGAGGAAAAACTTTTTTTTTATAAAAATACAATTTTTATCTTAAAATTGGATTTATTTTTATCTCTTGTATAGAAAACACATAAGATGAATGTTAAAAATTTTATTTAATATATAATACATAAATTGCATTAAATTAATTCACAAAAAAAAATTAATTTATTGAGGTAAAACGTGTTTGTTTTCATAAAAATAGTTTTTTCATAAAAATATTTCCTTTTTTAAAAGTTTTTATTTTAATTTATAATTAATTTTTAATCAAATAATATATTTTATATACATGTGTAAACCATATATTTTCATAATTTAGTTAATCCTATTTATACCCTCCATTCCAACGGCTAGGTGATAACTATCATATTATATAATAATATTTTAATAGTATGGCATGTTTTATTTAAAATCAGTGTTGTGTGTAATGAAAAATATTAAAATGATTAAATTAATTTGAAAAAATATATATTTCACAAAATATCAGGATGTTTCATTCTACCTCTCCCCCCATTAAATAAATTATTTCCTTGTAATTTGAACTTATTCTCAGTAAGCATGGGATTAACATTTGAAAATCCCATTATGGGAAACCCACATCGTAAAAAAGTTAATAAACATCCTCTTAAAAATAATTAAAGGGATGTGTGAAGGTATAACATCACAAAACCCACACTCCTGGATTCAGTACAAAAATTATAAACTCTACATTTTAGGATTTGATTCCGATAATGGTGTCCCAATTTTTTCCCACCCAAACCTTACAACATCAAAGGAAAAATTGGATCACTTACATCCTAGAGGACCTTTTAGGCTTAGAGTTGTAGAGAATTAGGAAGAACTCTTACATAAACAATTCACATGTCTTTAAATGATCATTTCTCCCACTTAACCAGCCTTTTCTTATTTTATATTAACTTATCATCACTATCCATATGAAATCCCTGCTAGACATAATTCATTTAGCCTAATTTAATATAACTTGGGAAAAAGGAAACATAAGAAGGGTGATCTCAAATGCTTAGTAAGGGAAAACATAATCATTAAAAAAATAAATGTCATCAATGATCATAAGAAGAGAATAAGGGTATGATTTCATAATCAAAGTGCATGAGAAAATCATAAAATAAATCATACCCATCAATACCTAGATCATCAAAATTTAAAACATGGAATAAGGATTTAATATAGGAAATATTCATAATAATCAATAATCATGAGCCATGTGATATCAATATTTATCAAAAGGAACATAATTAACCCATATCAAACCTAGAAAAAAAATATTAGTACCTTAAAACATCATCTCATAGAACCCTTACGGGACCCTTACAAAACCCTTAAAATTGGAATAACCATATGGTTGACTTACAATATAATTCTACAGATAATATAATCATTACCCAATATATTAGAGCATTATTAGAGAAAACCCATTGTATAATCTATGACTAGCTCACCTGATGCTATCTGGGTGCACCCTACATTTATAATTTCCAAGAACCATAACATGAATAAAGAATATAGAGAATTCATTTCATCATAACTCATTAAATAACCTTTATTATTTTAAAAATGTAATTAACCCATGTAAAATAAATAGGTTTCATAACAATCACTATGAAACATGATTAAAAAGTGGAAAATAAATGGGTTCCATAAAAATCTCTTTGAAACATGATTAACCCATAGAAAAAAAAGATTCCATAACAATCTCTTTGAAACAATCATAACCCATCTAGAAAAAGAAAGAGGACAGTATAAATAAAAAATATCCCCAGTGGAGGATAAGTAAAAATAATGGTTTTTTATGATTATTAATGGAAATACCATTAAAATATTATTTAAAACATTATTTATTAAAACAACCTTTTAATTTTGAAAATCACTTTTTAAAATATAAAACATTTTGAAAATCTTTTTCTATGAAAATCAATTTTAAAAACATTTTCTTTAAAAATAAACTCGTAAAAATTCAAAGTAAGCATAAAATAAATGTTGGTCATAATGGCAGGTAATTTATTATATTCCCTAATAGAACATTCCTTTTTCCTTGTAAAAATTTAATAAATTCCCTTCATCAGAAAACGATAATAAGATTCCTTCCATATTTTTAGTAAAAGCCAAACAGGCATTATTTTGAAAACAACATAATATTCCTTTGAAAAAAAATTAATGAGTAAAAATGGGTAAAAATTACTTTTATCAACCATTTTGAAATGTTTAAAAACATTTTTGAAAACATTTTTAGAAAACATGGTTTTGGAACAAAATCGATTTCTGACTGAAGTGAGAAATGAAGTCATATTTTTTAAAAAAACATTTCCTTAATAATTTTAAGTGCCAAAGAGTGGAGAAAAGGTAATATTACTTTTAAATATCACGAATAACCATATTATAATAAAATTCATGAGTTTCTTGATATATGGATCAAAATATCTCATCATTGGAAGCATAATCACAAACAATCTTGATAAAGGATGAGATTGTAACATAAAACTCTTACCAATTTAGTGTCTTTTAATTGTAATAATCATGAAAGGATTACATTAAATGAAACATAAAATATCATGATAATAAATAAATTCATGATATTACATGTTAAATGGGATGTCTATACACCTTTTAAAATAAATTAGGTGCATAACATGACATAAGTCTCAAAGAAGGAAAATTGTGACAAAAATCTATTACCGCTTTGGTAACATTGAAACCGTAAACCTCATGAAAGAGAGAAACTAAAATGGTTAATTAAATCCCCATAAATTTAAGTATAATAACAATAAAATACATTCATGGTAATTATATACAACATGCAACAAAAATAATTGGTAAATATGGAATGTATCTTACAGAAAGAAAAATGAGACGAGAAAAACCATTACCTTGAGTCTGACTTGTCACGTGTGTCTTTATCTTCCTGAATAATAAACTTATGTTAATTATTTAATTTATTGAAAAAAATTAATGTTTATTATTTTTTTTACTTATTATCATGTTATATACAATTTCTTAATCGATTAATTTTTCATCAGATTTTTTGACCATATTTGGTTTATGTGTCAAAAACGACATAGGTAGGTTGACTATGGTCAAAGAGGTAATTATTTAAAAATATCCATAATAATAATCATGTAATAATTATCATATATATTCATAAATTATACTTTTAAAACCAATCATTAAATATGGTTATGAAAAATGAACTAATGTTAGGATCATAGAGACGATAGACCGTACGTACGCATGAGTAACGTTTCAATTTTTCAATGATCATTATTTAAATAAGGAAAGTAATATTTTGTTTTTATATAGTTATAATTGTATCATAAATAAAATTATATTTAATTATATATACTTATATATATCATTATAATTATGTAAAATGAATCACATCGCTTCGAGGAGGTGGTATTCCACACTTCCTTGAACGACGTTATCACTTTTCCGATGTGTGAAAAGGTAAAAATAAGAAGATATATTATATTTATAGAATGATATATATTTAATTAATATCATAAATATTTAATTTATATCACATATATTTATTATAATTAACCTTATTACCTTCTATGTAATATGTTAGTTAAAAATGAATCTCATCACTACGCGAGGCAGAAGTTCGTCGTACACGTGAGCGACGTTATCGTATCCATTACAAAATGTAACGTAAAAGGGTATATATAATATAATGACTCCATATGTATACTTATGTAATAAATATTATATATAAATATTATCTCTATCATTATTCCCAGCCTTTATAGCTGGTAATGGTAAAACGAACAACATCAATTCGCGAGGCGGTAATCCGCCGTTCACAAGAACTATGATTTTGTAACCCATTTGATGGATTTGTGTATGGTTTTAGGTTTTAAATTTAAAATAAAACCATATTAATATATTTATGATACTTACTTTACTATATAATCACGTTATATTAATAATTTAAGGGGTGGAGAAATAAATAGAACAAAAAATCTTGTGGATGAATGTTGCCTCTTCTTCGGGTAAATCCTTTTTGTTGGAACCAAAGGCCTTACTTGGTTTTATTTTTTCCCAAATTGAGGCTTATAGGATGATATTATGTAATTTTAGAAGTTATTTTGTTATATTTTGGACGATCCAAATGGATTGAGAGGTGTTAATAAGTGAGGGGAGGGAGTGCCCTTTTATAGTTGAGGAGGAGTGGTATTCTTGTAAATACTCAAAAGTATTCACTATTGGGAGGTCAAAAATTTCTAAAGTGGATAAAAAATTTATAATTAATGGTTTTTAGGGATTTTATGGTCTATTAAAACTTACACCACATAATGAAACTCATGTTTTAAATATTTTTTCCCTAACTCTGAAGTTTCCTTTTTTTCATTTTGGTTTTTCATTAAGAAAACTAGTTTTCTAACCTAAGTAAATTTTCCATTAAGTATAAATTAAAGTGAGTATTATTATAAAAATAATACCCAATTACTATAAATATTAAATCCAAATTATTAAATAAAATCTCATGTGTATTGGAAATTAATTTTAACAGAAGTGCATGTAATGTGCAAAAACACGGCTTTAACCCTAACCGTGACAATAATGTTTTTACTATTTAGGGGTCAATGTGTTCATTATAAAACATAAATTGGTCAATTAATGGACCATATTTTAAATTTATTAACATTTAAAAAACAATTTTTATAAAATTGGATTTTTAGAAATTTTAAATCATTTAATAAAATATCATTTATTATAAAATAACATTAATGTCAATTTTGACATTATTAATTTAATGTGAATTTAAAAATATCAATAAAAATATTTAATTTGAATTTATTAATTTAAAACATATTTAAAATGATATATTCATCTAAAAAATAATTTAAGACAATAATTCATTCAATTTACTTCACTTTTAATATTTTTAGTATCATTTACTTTACTTAATTATTAACTAAATAATTAATGTGTTGGAATTTCTTAAGAATTTTAAGTAATTATTTCATATATAAAAATTAATGATAAATTATCAGGATAAAAAAACTCATTTATTGTTAAAAAATATATATATAACCAAACATACATTATTTTGTCCCTATCCCAAGGCTTTATAGAAATTAAAAGGAAAATGGTTCATTTTTGTCTTTTTCTTTACTTAACTTATTATATGGGTCATGTTCATGGAATAGTATCCAAAAAACTCATAAAAATATATAATAAGTTAATAATGGTGTAAATATTCCCATAAAATGGGTTTTTTACAAGTTTCTAGGTCATTTTTTCCTTAAGTTTAAAGTTTAATCTCTTGGTAAACTTGTTTTTACCTTAATCGTTGTAATTAAATTTAACTATTTTCTCTAATCACTTTGGTAAAAAAGGAGTTAAAATTATTATAAATTAGAAATTATTATTATTATATATATTTAATCAATTTTTCAAAATTCAATTCACATAAGTGAAAAATTTTAATTTAATATTAATCCCCTAGACACGGTGATACAACGAGTTTTTAAGTAGAGTGTTTTTTAGAAAAATATGATTCTATATTGATTCAATGACTAATAATAATAATTGAATGAAGATAAATTAATTTTTACTAATATATAACATATATATATATTTAATTTAAAATATTTCAAATTATTTATTATTTTAATTAATTAAATATGGGAAACATTATTCATTTTAAAATAGTTTTTAGAAAACCCTGTTTTTAAACATAAAAAAACTTACACGAAAAACCAATATAAAGTTGATTCAAATGTAATTAAATATAACTAAATAATACTTCAATTTATTTAAAACATATTCAAAAAACATTTGTACTTCTAAATTAATTAATTTATTGACAATAAAATACTTTTTACAAAAATTGATATTTTTCACTATTCACCGAAAAATCAAAAGTTTCCAAAAAAACACCAAAATTTTGACCAAATTAAATTTTGATATTATAGTTCTAAAAATGAATATAATTTTATCAAATATATTTTCTAAAAGTTCAAAAAAATTATTATAATATTTTTTCATGAAAAAAATAAAAAACATTTTTGAAGAAAACATATTTTTGAGGAATAAAATCACTTTACTAAAAATTGATTAATTATTTACTAAAAATTTATCAATAATTTATATTGAGTGAGATATATATATATATATCATAAAGTAGTTCATACTATTTATACCCACCAATTTAACGGCTAGGTTATAATGGTAATATATATCATGGGTTGTTTAAGTTCTGTGTTGCATGTTGAATATTCCAACAAACCTAAAAATCTTAGTATTACATGTAACAAAAGCTAAACTGAGTGTTGTGTGTAATTAAAGATAAAATCATTATTGTGTCTTTTATTATATCAAATATAATTTTCATATTTTAGAATCTTGGGGTGTTAGAGAAGGCCATTTAAAATAACACATACAGGGTTTCAAAATAAGAGAACATGTGTGGGAAGTGAAAACATGGATATAAAAGAGAAAACTAACACCCAATTAATTATGTAGAGTGATAGATAACATGGTTAGAATAAAATCAATGACTGAAAATCCATAAACCCAATAGGTGTGAAAATGGTTATTGATATCATAAAAAATAATGATAATAGGACAACATTTTATTTCAATATCCTTTTCATAATGTTGAGGAATTTTGATAATAATATAAACTTACTTGATTTCATTCTATTTCATAATCCCAATATCATCCTTTGTATGTGAATTTATCAATTTCCACTTCATCTCTTACTCTAAGATATGAATTTTTCATGTTTGAAGCACTAAATAAGATCCATAAAAGAATGATAGGTCATTCCTTATATATCTAGTTATTATAAAATGAATTAGTATGACTTATGAATAAATATTCATATGGTGAAATAATAAATTAATTTCTAAAACCTCATCTAAAATTCAACTTAAACCATTCCATAAATGGTTAACTATATAACCCTTCCAAAATTAAAAATTTATAAATAAGGTCCCTAAATTTATCAAAATTAACTTAACATTAATCCCCAAATATCATTAAGTAACTCTTGATTTCCACATAACAAATATGTGAATACCTTAGTTGTATATTTTCTTGAATCCTGGAAATAACCATAATTTACATAAAATATTAATTAAAACATACAAACTTCCTCATTCCATGAATAAAACCATAGATTATTTAATATATTCCATAAATCTGATAATGTTGTAAACTCTTTCAATGATAACATAAACCACTTGTCCACAAATCATTAATTAGTTCCAAGTTCATCAATACTATCCAATTTACTTTATTCATATCAATCATCTCTTTATCCAAACTAAACACCATTTTATTAACATCGGGAATATATTAAGGGTTATATTATCTTAATCAAAATATCGCATTTCCATTAAATCACTTTTCTAGGTCATTATCACCATTCAACATATTTTTGAAAATCTTTAACTAAAAACTTATACTAAAAAATCCTTATATATTTCCTGATTCATATAACATAATTCTTGAATTTTAATACATAAGCACTTCATTAACCCCAATTCCTTCTCAAACCATTAATTATGATTCATCATCTTATTCCTTAATACCTCTTTCCTACAATATGGAATATGAATCATGTCTTAACATTAATCAACCTTAATTTAATCATGATTCTCGTATTTAACAAAAACAATACGGTTAGAATATCCCATGCCTTTAATATGTCAATTGTAGTATCCTCATCATTAGTAGTACAAAAATTAATCATACATCCTTCCTGGTTCCCTTTGTGATATTTCCCTTTAGGATATTGATTTGTATAGTTACCATACTTTCCCCATTTGAAACATTCAACCATTGATGATATCTTAGGGAGATCGTTATTCTTATCTATTATATTAACTGAACTTTTCATTTTTTTCTCTATAATTACTTGATCTCTGTCCTTATTTTATACACTAAAAAACATCTTCCCATTCCTCTACGGAATTCATTTGGGTGCTTCTTCCCACATTCTCAACATATAGGAAATTGAATCATATTTTATATATGGTCTCCACCACCCAAACTCTCAATGAACTCTATCATTATCTTCTTTGTTAAGTGTAAGATTTGGTTAATGTGAAATTTATTAATCATATATTGTTATAATTGATTTAAAATAATCATAATATACTTCACTTAGATTTCATCTCATTTGGTTTCTCATCAACTCATTGTCTATCACATTCAATGTTGATCCAGTTCCTTTTGGTTCCCACCATTGACTAAAATAGAAAAGCATAGTGTGAGAAATAATAATCATAGTGGGGAACCACATAATCAATAAGAATCACTTATATTATGTCTAATTCATGACACCTTTTTTAATATATGACACCCTAGGTTTATCCTAGGACATTCATGGTCATTATTTAAATCCTTTATGATGTTTCATAAAGAGTTTGTGAATTTACAAAGCATATCACATGGGAGCATCAAACTAAGTGTGCAGAAAGGCTCATTATCATGAACCAGGTGATGATTGAATCTAAATAAATATTCCCTTTTTGGATTTATTACCCCTAGGTACCTCTATACCAGAGCTATATACACTAGTAGTATCTAGATAGGGATGTAATTTCTTAGAAACCACTTACTCAATCCTTTACCAAAATTCTAGGAAATTTTCCAATACTTTTACTAATCCTTGGAATTATGCTTAGAGATATCCCTAGAAATATCCATATAAATATCCATAGGGTTATCACTAAAGTTTTCTCATTCTAGATTCCAAAGGTTAACAAAACCTTTCTTCTAATACCAATTATAAAAACCCATTATTTTCATACATAAACATCACACCTTCTTAGATTAATATTCAATACATTTCATAAATACCTACCCCAATATCATAATAATTTAGTTTCTTTGGAGACCAGAAACACAGTGTTCTTATATCATGAAATATGTAACGTCTCGGACCCAAACATCCTCCCAAAAAATGCTAAACGGGTCAGGTGTTACTTCCTTAGGCACACCTCCCTGAATGCCAAAGGCTGGCGACTAGCAGCGAGGGTCTGATAGGTATAGTGGGGAGGCTATAGCCTCTCGGAGGATAATAGTGGTACTGGTCCAAGAAAAAATTATATAACATGCAGCAGAAATAAACAACTCAGCAGACTCGAACTAGACCCGCAGAACGGAAGCACAATGAATATCAGATAAATAGCAGAAGAAAAATAGAAACAAGAGCATCAAAAAGTAAACACAATATCATGTTGAAACACTTGTAACAACTATTGGAACAGAAAAGTCATGCATCCATAGAAATTCAACATATAAAAGGGCGTCAATGGCTAACCAACAGTAGCTATAATAATAAATTAAGAATGCTGATATAGGAAAGGAAGAAAAAAAAAAGTAAACTCCATCTAGGAAAGACCACAAGGTCCATACCATCCCCATGCGACAACTAAAATAGTCAATCTCATGAAGCTGATCTCTTTCCTACACATAAATCCATAAAGTCTACACATGTACCGAAGGGCCCATGAATGGTGTGAGACAAATCTCAATAGGATACCACCTAACGGTGCGTACCTAATATAAGTTTTTGAGCAGGCATGCATTAATAAGGAAAATAGTAAAAAGTACAATGCAAAAACAAACCCAAACTCCACTAGTGCTCAGCAGCCACCATGGAGTGTCACCTACTTCGGCCAATTCCGGAATGTCTTTCATGTAACCTGGAACAATGTTCCCCCTGAAACCACATGTCTCAAGTACCAACATCCTGAAGGCACGCCTAAGAAGTATTAACTTGGAGGAACAGCGATGTATGTCCAAAAATAACTAATCGGAGGGACATTGATGTCTACCCTCAATAAAGTAACTGGAGGGACAGCGATGTCTGCCCTCAAATCATAGCAAACCACTACCCCAACCTGATAGCCTCAACGTTATCCCCTGAAGGTTCCTCACCTTCCACATGGATTCCTATGGTAGGCACCCTCAAACAAAAAGTACCTAAACCGCAACTAACGGGGGCCTCTACCTACACGAGTGGTCAAAACCACCTCATCAAATAGTCTCTCTATGTGCACCCAACTCAAAGTTCTGAGTGAGCATTAATCACAAAAATAATATCCAAGCCACAACATCTTTGACACCTCATGCCCCTGCAACCATGTCGCTCAAGTCTGATGGCCTTTCCATACAAGTAACATGGGTCATACCCAACCTGACAGTCACACTACCTCAAGCCGACATCCATGATGCCCGATCCCATAGTCAGAACCACCCAATGTAACCCAGGCCAAGCCTAACTTGTGATCAACATCACTCAACAACACCCAGGCCATGCCCAGCACAACCCAAAGGTTCCATCATATACAATATCACACATCACATATATATAACCAATAGAAATACTTAAACAGGAAAAAAAACTAAACAGTTGAATTTCACTAGCTATGTGTTGTCTCATACCAGCACCAAGGTCTTGGAAGCCTCTAACAATTCATATCATCACTTAAAAAATTAAACTCAGTAGTCTAAGAAAACAAAAAAACTTATACCATCTTGGCACCCCCAGATAAAATGACCCAAATGAGTAACGACCCCTTGCCTAGCCCTACTCAAGAATAACAGGAAATAGGGCATACTCAAAGCCATCCCATAGTTCAAATAAACAATTTAATGTGCAATAGCAGGTAAAACAGGATCACACTAAAAATTCCCAAATACGTGCTAAAGGTCGTGCCACCCAAATGACCATGAAAACACAAAAAGAGATATAAACCACCTACCTAAGACTTGTAAACATAGGAAAATATGATATTGAGATCCAATTCAAATAAGATCTTTGTATATCTACATTTCTGTCAAATCCCTACAATTCCTCTTAGAAGGAAACTGCGGTGTGTGAGGCAAGAAAACTAGAACGAAATAGGGTGCACAGGTTTAGCCTTGCTAATGAGATCCTGCTGACACTGGTAGATTGAATAATAGAATTCATATGAAGAAACTAGGTTAAGGTATGTAGTTTGGGATTTTGGAATGGGACTGTTCTAAATTTGGGGAAGAAGAAGATGTTTTCCAAAATAAGATGCGATTCTCTTTCATTTAAGCGAATAAAAATAAAAATACATGGCGTATATAAAGGACTATACGCTGTGAAGTAGCCTTGTTCATACTCTTACTTAAGTGGAGGTAGCCACGCATCATGCACGTGCCACATGGGTTGACACATGGCTAGAACTTAGCCGGTACATGGAAAGAATAATACACAGCATGTCAAGAACCACTACACGCCGTGTAGTAGGAAATTCATACGCGGTCATCACACGCCATGTACTCGGTGAGCACGCAGCAAGCGCACACCTAACCCATACATGGTGTGTACTTTAGATTACATGGCGTGTAATCTATAAATTTCTACAACTTCTCAGATTTTCCCAGTTTTCTCAAAAACAAGTCAAAAATTCAAATAGGGTCAGGATTTTGATCTGTTCCAAAAACATGAGTTCTTACAATCTCCACACCATAACATAGCTCATCCCCAATATATAAAATGAAACCCAGAGATGGAACCGAACATACCACCCTGATCAAAGTAACCTAGACTACCCTGGTCTTAATGGTTCTAGATAAATTCCTCAAGGGGCTCCCCACCTTAGTAATTTACTAACTGAGCCTCAACCCAAAAAAACTCATACCAAGCAAAGTCTCGCTAACCTATTTCCGGACTCAAGGTCCTCCCGTGAAGCATCGCCACCCTTGCGCCTCATTGGTGCTCCCGTGTCGTTTCCAACACCCAAACATATCCCACACCTCATCGTTGTCCGCCTACACAAAGTCTTGAATCCCATGGATGCTCAAAGATAAACCTAGTTCCATGCACCTCAAGTAACCTGCATCCTCGATGCCCCAATGCCCACTGCACCTCAAGTAACCCGCATCCTCAATGCCCCGATTCCACACATCTCATACATATATATAAATATATCATGCACCTAATATGGTGCCAAACCCACTGACCAACATCTATTCAGTCCACACATATCATGTGAACCTTGTGCACTCAAAACGGACATGCCTCAATAGGTCATGCCAAAATAAAATAAGGAATACATGGCCACACTAGCAGTGTACCTCTAACTGTTGTCGGCTCATCAGCCTGCTCAACCCCTAGCAGCTCCATGTCGTTCACCTGGCCTGAAGTGCGGCTAATTGATGCCTGAACTCCCTACGGTGCTGCTCCAATTGCCGGCCACCGACCCCTCAAATGGGTCCCACTGTCTCTATTATGTCCTCTAAATGCAGTTGAACCTCATATACCCTCTCCTGGTACATAACCTGAACCAAATCTAGATGCCACTATTTTTCCTAGTCCCTGCCCCCCGGTTGTCTGAGAAGGATACCTGCAGAACCTCTCAAGATGTTCGACTTGTCTATATTCCCAGAACTCCTTTGGAGGCCTATCTCATTGAGTTCGAACATATCCTGGTTCTCCACACTGAAAGAAAACCACTAAAGAACTACTACGAGGTGGTCTAGATGAGTCCTTGTCCTGACTACCCTGCTAAAACTCATCCAGTCCTCGCTTCCTGCTATCTGAACCATCACCTAAAGATTTCTCCTGAAAAAATTGGGGTATATCCCTCTAGTTTCCCTTCGCTATTAGCGCCTGATTCACCGCCTATGAGAAATAACCCAGCCTAAAGATATTTACCTGGATCTGAATGGTATGTTGTAAGCCATCCTTGAATCACCTCACCCCTGTCGAGTCATCGCTTACCATACCAGGTGAAAAGTGAGAAAGCTCAGTGAAAGTATATGCATAGTCCATGATGGACATGTCTCCCTACTAAAGGCTCAAGAACTCCCATGCTCTCTCTACCCTCAATGTATTTGGGTAAAAGTGCTCAAAGAACTTTTCCTCTAAGTCCTTCCATGCTAGCCCTTCATGCCTATGAGCCTACACCTGCACATCCCACCAATGCTTCTCTGGTCCTCTCAGTATGTACTTTGCTAGCTTGACCCTCCACCCAGGAGGCATCTTGAGCTTCTCGAAGATCATATGCATGCTCTCTTTCTAGTTCTCAGCTGCCTGTTGACCACCCTCACCCTAAAGGACCAGTGGGTGCTGCAACTAGAACTCCCACATCAGATACTCCATAGATGGATCTATGCCCTTTTCACCTCTATTGATCCCTTAAAAGACACATACCAGGAAAATTTGGAGCTGCTCATTGATCCATGGCCCGAATGCTACAAAACCCAGCAGTTATCCTACCTGCACTGGATCTTGAACCAGATCCTTTCCTTAAGCCTGTACCTACGACTCCTACTCTACCTGCACTAGATCCTGAACCTGATCCTGCTCCTGTGGCACTGTACCATCTCCCACCTGACGCTTCATCTGAGTTGACTAAAAGGAACCCGCTGAATACCATAAATGGTTAGACATCCCATATATATATATATTCAACACATGTAAGGAAATAGGTAAAGAGGAAGTATAAAACAACTACCCTTACTCTCCCCTATCGCAACCCATGCCCACGGTATCCTGGCCTCATGGCCTCCTTACCCACCCTCAACAGAGCCAAGTAGAAAAAGTACCTCAGGACATGCTCGTCTTAACAACTAACATTGCCTCAAACCGATGACTGATTCACCCAATCCTGATGATCAAAATCATCTCAACCATAGTACATTTCTACTCGTACAAGATCCAGACCCAAATATCCTTCCACATGAAATTATAAAAATATATAAATCATGGCATAACACATTTCAATAAACAAGAAATTTTATCATTAATTTCACCTATTCACATTTCAAAAAAATACAAAGCATGGAAATTTATATTATTCACATGACACTAACACTTCACAAATCATGCATGCTGTTATCAAATTTAAATACCCTAAAAATGTGCCTATCAAAAACTAAGTTACCAAGACTTGTCATACCGGTCCAAGGTCCAATTCTCCCTTACTGCACCGAGTCAAGGGTCACATATCACAACTAGTAACTTCACACACCAATGATCCACCAAGGTGGAAATCATATAAACTATAATATAGGGAAAAAGAAAACAGTAATTCCCACCCATGGAAACTTGGTCTATCCCTTATACCTAGGGCTACAGGCACCCAATCACAAGCTAGAAACCCAATTCTAGTGACAAACTATCTCCAGTCTACCATATCCCAAATTGTAAAACTAACAAAAATAAGAAGATAACCCTCAATCTCATTAGTATCTAGAAAAACACTACTACTAAATCCCTATCAAGAACTCCTTTGATACCACTTTGTAAAGTCCCAGACCCGAACAACCACCCGAAGAGTGCTAAATGGGTCGGGTGTTACTTTCTTAGGCGCACCTCCCCGAACACCAAAGGTTGTCAACTAGCAGCGAGGGTCTGATAGGTATATTGGGGAGGATATACCCTCTTTGAGGATAATATTGGTACTTGTATGAGAAAAAATTATATAACATGCAGTAGAAATAAATGACTCAGCAGACTCGAACAAGACCCACAGAGCGGAAGAACAAACAATAGAAGATAAATAGTGGAACAAAAATAGAAACAAAAGCAATGAAAAATAAACACAACATCATGTTGAACCACTTGTAACTACTACTGGAATATACAAGTCATGCATCCATAGAGATTCAACATATAAAATGTCACCAATGGCTAACCAACAGTAGCTACAATAATAAATTAAGCATTCTGATATAGGAAAGGAATAAAAACAAAGTAAAATCCATATAAGAAAAACCTAAGGGTCCATACCATCCCCATGTGATAGCTAAAATAGTCCAACTCCTAATTATGATCTCTTTCCTGCACATAAATCTATAAAGTCTACATGCGTCCCGAAGGGCCCATGCTAGGTGTGAGACGAATCTCAGTAGGATACCACCCAACTGTGCGTACCTAATATAAGTTTTTAAGCATGCATGTATTTATAAAGAAAATAGTAAACAGTACGATGCACAAAAAAACACAAACTCCATTGGTTCTCATCATCCACCATGGTGTGTCACCTACTTCGTCCAACGCCAAGATCTCTATCATGTAACCCGGCACCATGTGCCCCCTGACACTGCGTGTCTTAAGTACCGACATCCCGAAGGCACACCCAAGAAGTAGTAACTCAGAGGAACAGTGATTTATGTCCTCAAATAAGTAACCAAAGGGATAGAGATGTCTATCCTCAATAAATTAATCGAAGGGACATCGATGTCTGCCCTCAAACCACAGCGAGCCTTTTCCCCCAACTCGATAGCCTCAATGCTATCCCCTGAAGGTTCCTCACATTCCATGTGGATTCCTACGGAAAGCACCCCCAAAACAAAAATACATAAACCAAAACTAACAGGGGGATTTACCCACACATGTGGTCAAAACCACCTCATCCTGAAGTCTCTCTATGTGCACACTACTCAAATTTATGGGTGAGTAGTAATCACCAAAATAGTACCCAAGCCACAACATCTATGAAACCTCGTGCCCCTACGACCAAATCGCTCAAGTCCAATGGACTTTCCAACCAAGTAACCCAGGCCATGCCCAACTTGAAAGTCACACTACCTCACACTGACGTCTATGACGCCCAATCCCATGGTCAAAACCACCCAATGTAACCCGATCCAAGTCCAACATGTGATCAACATCACTCAACAACACCCATTCCATGGTTAGCATAACCCGAAGGTTCCATCATATGAAATATCACACATAACATATATATAATAAAAATAAATACTTAAACAGGCACAAAAACTAAAAAATTGAATTGAACTAGCTATGTGTTGTCCCATACTTGCACCAAGGTCTCGGAAGCCTCTAACAATTCATATCATCACTTCACAAATTAAACTCAGCAGTCTAATCAAACAAAAACAACTTATAACATCTTGGAACCCCTATCCAAAATGAACCAAATGAGAAATGACCACTCACTCAGCCCCGCTCAAGAAAAACAAGAAACAGGGCATACCCAAAGGAATCCCATAGGTTAAATAAACAATTTAATGTGCAATATCAGGTAAAACAAGGTCACGCTCAAAATATCCAAATACTTGCTAAAGGTCGCGCCATCCAAATGACCACAAAAAGATGAAAAGAGGTATTCACCACCTACCTGAGACTCATAGACATAGGAACATCCAATATCAAGCTCCAATTCAAAGCCAATCTTCGTAGATCTATGTTTTCGTCAAATCCCAGAAATTCTGCTCGGATGGAATCTACGGTGTGTAAGGAAAGGAAACTGGAAATAAATAGGGCATGTAGGTTTATCATTACTGGTGAGATCCCACCACCACTGAATAATTGAATAACGGACTTCGTATGAGGAATCTAGCACAAGGTATGTAGTTTCGGATTTCAGAACGGGACTATTCCGATGTTGGGGAAGAAGAATATGTTTTCCAAAATAAGGCACGATGCTATTTCATTTAAGTGAATAAAAATAAAAATAAATGGCATGTATAAAGGACTATATTCCATGTAGTATCCTTGTTCATAGTCCTATTTAATCAAAGGTTTCCATTGACTTGGACACACCACACGGGTTGACACACGGCTAGAACTTAGTCGGTACGTGGAAAGAAGAATACACGGAAAGTCAAGAAACACTACACGCCTTGTAGTAGAAAATTCATACACGGTCATCACATGGAATGTACTTAGCAAGCGCATGGATAGTACATGCCTAACCCATACATGACGTGTACTTTGGAGTACAAGGCGTGTAATTTGGAAATTTTTAGAACTTCCCATATTTTCCTAGTTTTCTCAGAAACAAGTCGAAACTTCAAATAGGGTTGGGATTTTGACTCGTTCCAAAAACCTTAGTTCTTACAAAATATCTTCAACATATCCCATAAATATATTCTCACATAGTGCTCATCTAATGTATTCCCTATCTAAACCTTTCTTCAAAATCTTGGGAAGGAAACATATGAAAAGGTGAGATTATATTATTAGTAAGGGTAAACATAAGAGATATCAATCTATGATCATATAAAATCATAATATAATAATAAGGGTGTGTGATCATGAATATAAATTACAAATTTCATACCCAACTTTTCATAGATCTTAAACATGATTCATGGCATAAAACTTTATCATTTCCAAAAACATAGACCATAAGAGTAATAAATCATCATAAATTAATCATGAACCATAAACTCATGTAATCAAAGTGTGTCACCATCATAAATAGAAAACCATTTCATACATTAATGTAAACTACCAAGACCATCAACATAATGTATCAGGACTTATCACTTATTTCTCATTACGGATCAGGATGCACCTGTTTCCCATAATGGATTAGGACTCACCTGTTTCCCATAGTGTATCAAGATCATAGACTTTTCTAATTGCTATCACATGAGATATAAATCTTTACCCAATGAATTTGAGGGAGATATAGGTCCCATATGTATCATAATGAAAACCATACTTATTTGTGACGAAATATCATAAAACATTAATCATATTATCACTTCATAACCCTTTTAAAGAAAAGAGGTTTCATAAAGATTTCATCAATTCATCATAGCATAACCCATGAAAATAAATGGGTTTCATAAACATTCCATCAACATAAACATTAACCATAGAGATAAATAATAAGGATGATATTGTTCAATCTTATCCCCAGTAGAGTATAAGTAACATCAAAGGATGTTCTCATAGATGTAAAATGATTTTGAAATATCACTTGGAACATTTCTTAAGGAAAATAGTCTTTCCAATTTGAAATACACCTTTTAAAACATTAAAAAATTTCAAAATAATTTTATTTTAAAATAACTTTGGAAACTTATAAAGGATGATTTAAAATCATTTCAATAATTTCATGAGGAAAATATCCTTTATTATTTGAAAAAAACTTTTTAAAACATAAAAAATTTTGAAAATAACCTCGAAAACTTATAAAGTAATATTCAAAGAAAATAATGTTCATTATGGTGGGAAATTCTATTCATGTTGTGCACATTAAAATAAATATTCCTTTCATATTTTTGGTAAATTTCAAATGGGAATTGTTTGGAAAATGACATGAAGATTACTTTAAAAAAATATAATAAGTAAAACATGGGTAAAAATTTATTTAATAAATCATTTTAATAATGTTAAAAATATTTTTGAAAACATTTTTAGACAACTTAGTTTTGAAAAAATGGATTTTCAACCAAATAGAGAAATAATGACAATTTTTATGAAAAAAATTCTTTTAAACTCTTGTGTAAAAAAGAGAGGAAATGAAGTGAAACCATTTATTCTAATGACATAAACGAAGTATAATAAATTTAATTAGTTCCATGATATATTGATCATAATATTTCGTCATTGAAAATATAAACATAAACAATCTCGATAAACGATGAGATTGTATCATAAAACCCTTACCAGTTTAGTAACTTTTGTATAATAAACCCCATGAAAGAGAGATCCTAAAATGGATATGTAAATCCCAATAATTTTCAAGAGAATCATCATAAAATAAATTTATGGGTATTATATACACTACATAAAAGAAATATGTGTGTACTATGACATGTGTCTCATGGAAAATAAAAGTGATACAAAAATACCTTACTATAAGTCTCAACTTCCTTATTACATAATAGAACCTATTAAATAATAAATATAAGTTTATTATAAATATATTAAATATATATATATTACCATAAATTATTTACTTATGGCCATTTATTACCTATTTATTAACAATTCCATGTTAAAGTCATGTTTCAGGCAATAAATGTTTTGTTTTTTGTGTATGCTTTGATTTGTTATTTTTGGTCCTATTACTTTTATCATGGTTAAATAATATCCATAATGTTAATAATTATATAAATATAATATATTTTCAGTATAAATTTATTTATAGTGATCCTAAAAATTTACAGATAGAAAATGAAATACACAGTTCATGGAGATGCTAGGTCGTATGTATGCATGAAATTTGTTTCCATTTTCCCAAAAAAAAGAAGTAAAGAAAGTTATATAATATATTAGCATTATATAATATTTTTTATTTCATATATTTAACGTATTTTTATTAAAATCATCCTTATTACTTTTCATGTAAAGCGTTAATGAATCACATCGCTTCACCAGGCAGTATTCCACTGTACACACGAACGATGTTATCATATTCCCACAGAATGGAAAGTAAGAAGTAAAATATGATATCATGATTACATAAGAATAATAATATAATAAATATAATATTTAAATAATAAATAAATAATTTTATCCATCCTTGATAAGTGGTTATAGAAAATTAATAGCATCAGTTTTCGAGGTCGTAGTCCACTGTACACACAAATAATGATTTTGTAACCCATTTGATGGAAGAGAATAATTATTTTGATTATTACATTAACATAATAAAATTTTAGTATATTTAAGATAATTATTTTATTATATAATCATGTTTTAATAATAATTTAAGGAGGTGTAGGAAGAAATAAAATAAAATTCTTGATTAGGGACGTTTCCTCTTCTTCGGAAAACTTCTTTTGGTTTGCACTAAAAGGCTTCATAGGTTGGATTTATGAAAAAATAAGGTTTATATAATGAGATTATGGAATCAATTAAGTTATTTTTACATTTATTGACAAAAACAAATGGTTTCTGAATTGTAAAGCGGATAGAAGAAGGGATGGCCTTTTATAAGTGAGATGAGTGGAACACTTGTAATTTTTTAAAATAAAAATGTGTACCCACATTTTTCACATGAAATAAGAAAAAAAATTGGGTCCTTATAGAACCTAAAAGATATAAGGTATAAATATTTCCATAAAATTATTTTTTTATAAGTTTTGGATCATTTTTAACCATTATCTTTTTAGATTAACCCCTCGGTAAAATCATTTCTACTTTAACCACGGTAAATAATTTTAACTATTTTTACTATTAATTATGGAAAAGAATTAATTTGAAATTATTATATAATATAAATTATTCTGATTCAAAATATGGAATCCATTTTTCTAAATTCTATTCACATAAGTGTAAAGTTTTAATTTAAAATTAATCCTTCAGGCGCAATGAGAAAACAGGTTTTCAAAGTGAAAATGATCAAAAGTTTAAAGGGTTTTTATATAAAAATTCAACATAAAAATGATTCCAATGAAATAAATTTTATTAACTGATATATAATTGAACTAATTTTTCTTTTCAAACCATATTAAAACAATTTTTATGTTTTTGAAATCCTTAAAATAAATGACAATTCTTAATAAAAACCAGTATTTATACTATTCATTGAAAAATTTATCTTCTCTTAAAATTCTAAAACAATTGAACCTAATATAATTTTTACATTATGATTTATAAAATTAAATTTATTTTTTAAAATAAGTTTTCTAAAATTGTTAAAAATTATTTTTAAATAATTGCACAAAAGGCAACAAAACTGTTTTCAAGAAAAATACAATTTTTAAAAGCAAAATTGGATTTATTCTTATCTATTATCTAGAAAAAAAAATATGAATTTTAAAAACTTTATTGAATATATAATATATACATTTTATTGAAATCATTCACCAAAAGTGGTTTGTTTAATTTATTAATGTAAAACATGTTTTTTTTTCAAAAAAATAGATTTTTAGAAAAAGATTTCCTTTATTTTAAAATAGTTTTTTTTATTTTATAATTAATTGGTCACCAAAGAATTCATTTTATATATGTGTGAAAACCATATATTTTACTAATTTTATTAATCTTATTCATACATGTTATTCTAATGGTTGGGTGATAACATTCATATTAAATAATAATATTTAAATAGTATGTCATGTTTTGTTTAAACATGGTGTTGTGTGTAATGACCCTCTCTTTTCAAAAATTAACATTTTATAACTTCTGCATAATACATAAAACATTACAAATATATATTCATGAATACCGTAGTAGTTTAGTATCTTTGGAAATATGGAAACATAAACACTAGTACATAAATGAGCTACATTATCTCCCATAAGGTTCTTCTTGACTAGCTCCCTTCTTAGACACATCAAACATAATACAAATATTCATAACCTGGGGAAGGAAACATAAAAAGGGGTGAGCTCAAATGATTAGTAAGGGTAAGAAAGTGAATCATGTAAGAATAATCAATATCATAAGGGTATGAGAACATGATCATGAAAAGAGAAGATCATAACCTGTATATCAAAGATTGTATACATGAATCATGGAATAAATCTTGGTAGTTCATATGACATGAATAATAAGGAAATAAAGAACATAAGTCATGAAATCATAAATTATGAATTAAAAATGGAATTTTAGAAGAAATATAATCATATAATATGATTTTTATAGTAGCCAGGACATCACTACCAAGACCATCTTAGTGGAGAAATCCCTTTACTGAACTGGGTAAACCCTCATTCCATCCCTATAATACTGAACCGAGTGAACCCTCATTACATCCATGTATTATTGAACCAAGTAAACCCTCATTCTATCCTTGTATTACTACACCGATTAAACCCTTTTTATGTCCCTATTTATCTAATGAGATATAAATCATTAGCCAATGCATTGGAGGGAGATATAGGTCTCATCTGTCTCATAATGAAATCATACATACATGTGCAATAAGATCATAAATATAAATATCATAACCCATGAAATGAAATAGGTATCATAAACATGTAAACATATCATAACCTATAGAAAGTGATAAGTTTCATAATCATTTAATTATAATCATAACCTGTGAAAAGAAGTGGGTTTCAAAAGCAAAGTGGGTTTCAAAAGCATATAACTCATGAAAGAGAAATGGGTTTCATAAACATCATTCCATAAAAACATAATCCATTCAGAGAAATAATATGAATAGAAACATTGAATAATTTCCCCAAAAAGGAATGAGTAACACCAATGGATTTTATCTTAGGTGGGAAATAATTTTGAGATATCTTTTGAAAATAGTTCTAGAGTAAAATATCCTTTCTTATTTGAAAAAGTCTTTTTATAACATAAAGCCTTTTGAAAACATTTTTCTTTGAAAATTACTTATAAAACTTATAATTTAAGCTTTGAAAAAAAATTAAAATCCTTTTTCCCTGAAAATTATCTTCAAGTATCTTTTGAAAATATTATTTAAAAACATTTTTTAAAACATTTTTTAAAACGTGGTTTTTGAATACAATAGATTTCTAACTGAAGAGAGAGACAATCATATTTTACTTAAAACATTACCTTAAGTACCGAAGAGTGGGAAAATGGTAATAATAAATGAGGATATATTGAACAAATAGAGGATAATGAAACTCCTTAATTTTCTTGAGATATGGATCATAAGACTTCATCAAAGGAATCATAAACATAAAAAATCTCAAAAAGTGATGATATTGTGCCAATAAGCTCTTATAACTTGATGATTTGGGATCATACTATCCATGTAAGAAAATGAAATTACATGAAGCTTAAAATATAATTAAAATAAGGATATTAATTATATAATATATAATATGTAATTATATACATCTTGAAAAAAGATCTTAGGTTCATAAAAAAACAGGAGTCTCAAAGAAGATAAATTGAGACAAAACATTTTACCAATTTGGTAACTTTTGAAAATTAAACCCCATGAAATAAGGATCATAAAATGGAAATGTGAGTACACATAAATTTAATTATATGGTACATATAATAAAATCATGGGTATTACATACACCAAACATAAGGAAATAGTGGTGATCATAACATGTATCTCACAGAAATTAAAAGTGAAATGAAATCCTCTTACCTTATGTCTTGACTCTCTTTGTACTCGTACGAGCTTCCTGTATAATAAATATAAGTTTATTGTACATATTTTATAGAATAATATTATTATAAAAATACCATATATGGTTTTATTATGACCTTATATTACCTGCTTGTTAATGATCCTATGTTAAGGTTTCACTTTGGGAAATATTTGCTTTCTTCTTTGCTTGTGTCTTTATTTGTTATATCATTGGTCCTTATACTTATATCATGATTATAGTATGTATATCATGATATTAATATAATTTATATCCAGTATATTTATATTGTAATAATATATATCATAAAGAATTATTAAATGTAACATATCATTCATGGAGACGGTAAGTCGTACATACGCATGAGCGTTGTTTCCGTTTTAATTACCATATTGAAAGAAAGTATGTAAATGAAATATGTATATACATGTATGTATATATATATATCATTATTATAGTATAATTATTATATCATATATATATATCATATAATTTCACTAAATACATCCATAACACATTCCATGTAGTGTGTGAACGAATCACATCGCTTTGAGGGGGCGGTGGTCCACACTTCCTCAAACAAGATTATCATATTAACAACAAATAGAAAGTAAAAAGGTATGTGTTTTAAAAAACAATAAATAAGATTAAATACATAATAAATATTATATATAATATATATAAATAGATTTTACATCATAATGGCCACCATGATTGGTGGTAAAGGAGAAATGAACAATCGTCGTTTTGTGAGGCAGTAGTTCACCGTACACAGAAATTGTATTTTCGATATCCATTTGATGGGTGTGTGTAAGTTTAGTTAGAACCCTTATCATAAAAACATACTAATATATGTAGGATACTATTTTTTCATAAAATAATGTAATGATAAGAGTTTAGGGTGTGAAGAGGGAAAATAAAGGAAATGAGCTTGAAAGAAGATGTTACCTCTTAATTTGGTAACTCCTTTTGGTTTGTGCCAAAATGATTCATTGAGAGGATTTATGACTATAGGGAGGATTCAAAGTTGAAATTATTATTTTTGGGAAGTTTATTGGTTAGTTATTGGCCTATCTTAATAGGTTTGAGAGGTGTGAGGAATGGGTAGAGGTGGTGGCCTTTTATAGAGAAGGAAAAGGACTCACTTGGAATGTTTAGAAACAAGTTAGTTGAAAACATGTTCTTACCTAAAACAATCATACCAAACAAAAAAAACTAAATAATATAAGGTTTAAGGAAAAAATATGTACATAAAATGGGTTTTGGAAAAGTTTCTAGGTCACTTGGGTCCTTAATTTTAAGGTTTAGTCCCTAATTAAGCTTAATTTTCCTTAACCACTGTGATTAATTTTAATCACATTTACTATTAATTTTGGTCAAAAATTAACTTTCTCTTATTAGAATATAAATATTATACAAAATAAAATGGTTTCTATCATATTTTCAAAATTCAATTCACAAAAGTGCAAAAATTAAGATTAATGTTAATCCCACAGACGGGATGAAATAACAGGGTTTTAAAGTAAAAAAGTGTTCAAAAGTTTATTACGATTTTATATTCAATTTCAAAGTGAAATTGATTCTAATGAATTTATTTTATTAATAGATGTAATATTTATCTAACTTGACCTTAAAAAATTTTATAATATCATTTATCATTAATAATTAATTAGATAAAAAAGGTAGTTTTTAACTAAAAGGCAATATTTTTCACTATTCATTAAAAATATGTAGTTTCTCAGAAAAATCCCAAAAAAAACACCCTAGGATAATTTTGATGTTTTGAATTAAAAAATGAAGTTTATTTTATCAAATTAAATTTTTAAATGTGTATAAATTTATTTTTATTATTAAAGGTGGTTCGGTCAAGAAATGGTATTTTAAACATAAAAGGAATTTACCCAAAAATCAGATATTTCATTATCAATATGATTTATTTATATAAAAAAAATTATAAAAAATATTTCAAAAGTATTTATTACTATTCATATAACTAATTCTAACATTTGGGTTATAAATAATTATAAAAAGAGAGATTTTTCATAGAACTCAGTGTTGCGTGTATCGTATGCCAACTTAGTGTTGTGTATATTGTATGCCAAATCAGTGTTGTGTGTATCGTATTCCAAGTCAGTGTTTCATGTGAAATGAATTTTTAATTTATTTCATTGTAATATATAAATTAAAATTTAATTATTAGAAAAAAAGGTCCATAAAAAAATTCGGGTGTTACATTTTACCCCCCTTAAAATGAATTTCGCCCTCAAAATTCATCACTCAGGTAAAAACAAATGATGGTACTTCTACTTCATCATATCCTCAAGTTCCCATGTAGCTTAATCTAACTATTTATTTCTCCAAAAAAAAACTTTGACCAGGTGAGTGGTCTTGTTTCGTAGAACTTTCTCTAATTGGTCAAGAATTTCAACAAGTTTCTCCTCATAAGAAAGATCATGCTTCAGTGGTATGACCTCTGAGTTTAGTACATGTAAAGGGTTAGGTATGTACTTCCTCAAGAGAGATACATAGAACACATCATGGAATTGAGATGTATTTTGAGGAAGTTTCAAGAAATAATCTACTATCCTAATACGATCAAGAATTTCAAAGGGTTCGATATACCTAGGGATTATTTTCCCTTTCTTCCCGAATCTCATAACTTTATTCTAGGGTGAGATTTGTAGAAACACATTTTCATTAACTTCAAATTCTATATCCCACTAACAGTTATTAGCATAAATTTTTTTGCTAACTTTTACCTACCTAGATATGATGTTGAATGCTTCTAACCTTCTCGACCATTTCTTTAGTGATCTCAGGTCCTAATTGCTTTCTTTATCCAACCTCATACCAACATGTTGGAACTCTACATTTCTTCCCATAGAGTGATTCATAAGTTTTCATCTGAATTCTTGAGTGAAATCTATTATTGTAAGAAAACATAACTAGAGGAAGGTGTTGATCCCAACCACTTTTGAAATCCAGATAACAAAATCTCAACATATCCTCTAGGGTTTGAATTATTCTTTCAGACTAACAATATGTATGAGGATGATAAATAGTGCTAAAAATCAATTCTATATTAGGTTATTTATAAATACTTCTCCAGAACTTTGAGTTAAACCTTAGATCCCAATCTGATACAATAGAATATAGTACTCCATGAAACCTTACCACTTCCTTGATGTATATCCTAGAAAGCTGATCAAGAGAGAAATCTTCTCTGATATAAATGAAGTGTGCTGACTTAGTAAGGTGATCAACTACCACCCATATAGAATTAAACCCTTTAGAGGTTTTGGGTAGTCCAACAACAAAATCCATAGTGATTTTCTCTCATTTCCATTCTAGTAAGGGTAATGGATGCAACATCCCTTTAGATTATTTCCATTCAGTCTTAACTTGCTGGAATACCAAACACTGAGATACAAACTCTATAATATCTCTCTTCATGCCATCCCACCAAAAGTAATCTTTTAAGTCCCTATACATATTTTTAATTCTAAGATAAATATATAATGAAGAACTATGATATTCCTCTAACAACTCCTTCTTCAAATTTGGTATGGAAGGAACACATACATGATTCCTAAACCTTATCATTACATCCTGATCATGGTTAAACTCAAAAAAAATCTAACCTTATTTTTTAAATCTTCATATTCCTTATGCTCCTCCTTAATATTCACTTAGATAGAGGGTTGAAAATTCATTTGAGAAAGATAATATTTTTCCATTCCTTTAGGATTTCTAGATCCATCCTTTGAAAAACCATAAATATTGGATCTTTTGTGATCCTCATACTAGATAAGCTAGCATGATATTTATGACTTAAAGAATTGGCCACATTATTCACTTTCCCAGGGTGGTAATGTATTAAGTAGTCATAATCCTTTATCAACACAAACCATATTCTATGACACATGTTCAAATCCTTCTTTGTGAATATATATTTCAGCCTTTTATGATCAGTATATATATCACACTTTTTCCAATAAAGATAATTCCTCCATATCTTTAAGTCAAAAATTACTGATACTAACTTCAAATCATGATTTGGGTAATTTTTCTCATTAATCTTCAAATTTCATGAGTCATAGGCTATAACCATGTCATTTTGCATAAGAAAAAATCCCAATCCCTTCTTGGATGTGTCGTTGTATATTAAACCCTTCTCCACTACTAGGAAATGTAAGAATAGGTGCACTGACCAACCTTCTCCTAAATTCTATGAAATTTTCCCCACATTCATCTATTTATAGGAACTTAACACCATTCTGAGTTAACTTGGTCAGATTATTAGATATTCAAGATAAATTCCCCACAAATCGTCTATAATATCCAGCTAAACCAAGAAATATATAGATCTCAGTCACTTTGGTTGGTCTAGGACAACATTCAATAGCCTCTATATTTGATGGATCAATTTTTATACCATCTCTTAATATTATATGACCCAAAAATGAAACCTTTTTCAGTCAAAATTCACACATTATAAATTTTTCATATAAATTATCCTTCCTTAGGGTCTTTAGTACAACTCTCAAGTGATCTTCATGTTCTTCCTTGCTCTTTGAATAGATAAGAATATTATCTATAAATACTACCATGAACTGGTCGAGGTAATCTCTAAAGACCCTATTCGTTAAATCCATGAAGATAGAAAAGGAATTAGTAAGAACAAATTTCATCATTATATATTCATAGAGACCATACCTTGTATGGAATGATATCTTGGATATATCCTCCTTCTAGAACCTCAATTGATGATATCCAGAATGAAGGTCAATCTTTTAAAAGTATTGAGCTCCACTCAGTTGATCAAACAAGTTATCAATATGGAGAAGAGGATACTTTTTCTTGATTTTGATCTTGTTAAACTCGTGATAATCAATGTAGAGTTTCATTAATCCATCTTTCTTTTTTACAAAAAGAGTCAGTGCAACCCAAGGTGAAACACTTGTCCAAATTAATCCCTTATCAAGGTTTTCTTGTATTTTCTTATTTAATTCCTACAACTCAATTGGGTTCATTCTATAAGAATTCTTTGAAATTGGTGTGAAACTAGTTATGAGTTCTATTGAGAACTCAACTTCATGTTTTGGTGGAGATCTAGGAAAATCTTTCAGAAATACATCAAAAAAATCTTGAACAATAGGAATATCATCAATTTCAATCTTCTCCCTAACCATTTGAGATAAACAACCCCTCTTAATGGGAATTATGACACATACACTGGATGTAATATCTATAAGAAGTTCATACTTATCTTCACATTGATTAATGATAATAGAAGGGTTTGAAATATTGAACATAAATTCCCTTCCTTGAAAATTGATGTGGGATTCATGCAGAGAAATAAAATCCATGCCTAAGATGACATAAAATTCAACCAAAGGAAGAATGACAACATTTTAAGGAAGCACATTCCCACAAACTTCAACCAGAGAATAATAATATACTTGAGATGAAATCATGGTACCATTATGGGTTTTAACTTCTAATTCCACATCTAATTATTTTAGAGTAATATTAAAACCCTTAGAAAATTCTTTAGATATGAAAGAGTGGGTAGATCTAGAATCAAATATGACATTAGCAGTTCTAGAGTGGGTGGTAAGTGTACCTTTCATCGTGTCGTTATCACACCCCTCATCAGAAATAGTGATTGCATGAGATTTCCCCTTGTACCTTGGATTAAGAGGTTGATGACGTTGATCATCATCACCATCCCTTGGGTTTTGTTAGTGGTTAGCGTAATTCCCATTTTCCTTACACTTGTAGCATTTAATCATGGGAGGTTCATTATATGTGTCCTTTTCTCCATTAACAGTTTTAGCAAACTTCTTCCCATCGCATCATCAATCAATTTCCTGATGGACTTCCCATCCACAGTTAAAACATTTATTAGACCCCTTAATGAAATTTCCTCCATGCTTTTTCCCACACTTAGAGCATAAATAAAAGTTCATCTTCTTTTCTCTATGGTTTTTAGAGTTTATTTTAGACTTTGTCTTCCTCTTCTTGTCAAAACTATGAGATTGATATGTGAATCCCACCTCCTTTTCAACCTTGATTTCACAATGCACAATATCTTCATAGATACTAGAGTATCTTATGACCAATTCTTTTCTGAGACTTGGATTTAATCCACTAAATAACCTATCAATTTTACTTTTGGGTTGGATGATAATTCCTAAAGCATACTCACAAGTCTCGTGAAATTATCCTTGTATGTACTAATAGACTTATCATCCCTTTGCTTCAACTCAAGTAACTCTTTCTCCATCTTGGTACAAATAATTCAAGGAAATTACTTATTGAAAAATAAGTTTTTGAACTCATCCCAATCCATGGATTCAATCTCATCTTGTTGCCTCATATTCTTGATTAGATTCCATGAATGATTTGATTCACCTTCTAACTAATAAATAGCCAAAATGAATTTCTCCTGCTCCCAACACTGAAGAACTAAGAATATCTTTTTATTAGTACTGATCCACTATTCAGAAACAAGTGGATCAGAAGACCCTCTGAATGAAGGTGGATTTTTCATCATGAAAGACTCAATAGAATGTTTGTCCCTCCTTTTATAATTTGGAAGTCCATCATGATTCATATATTGAGAAATATGTGTGAGAATAGCAACAAGATTTTTCATTCTAACTCCCATAGAATTTTATTTCTCAAGAGTACAATCATTGAATTTTCTTTCATAGTCTCCATTAACATGGTTCCTTCAAGTTCTAACCATTGACTAAAACCAAAAGCATAGAGTTAGAAATAGTAATCATAATGAGGAACCCCATAATCATGAAAAATCACTTATAGGATGTCTAACTTATGACACCTTCCCTAATATAAGACACATTAGGTTTATACGAGGTTATTCATAGACAACTTATATTTAAATCCCTCATAATGGTTTATGAAGAGTTTATGAATTCCCAAAGAATATCCCTTAGGAGTGTCACACTAGGTGTGCAACAAGGCTCATTGTCGTGTACCAGATTACCATAAGTTAGGCCTGGAACATCTTGTTGGAGTTTTTAACCCTAGGTACATCGATTCCAGAGCCACATCCACTTGTAGTATCCAGACAGGGAAGCATTTCTAAGAAACCATTCACTCTATCCTTCACCAAAATTATAGAACATTTTCCTATAATTTTCCTTATCATTAGACTTATCCTTGGAAATGTCCTTAGTGTTCTCACTAAGGCTTTATCATCCTAGTTTCCAAAGTTTAACTAAACGTTTCCTATAATACCAACTATAGAAACCCTCGCTTTTCAATCATTAACATTATATAACTTTTGTGGAATACATAAAACATTACACAAACAGACACATGAAGACCATACTAGTATAGTGCCTTTGTAAACATGAAAACATAAACACTGGTACATAAATGAGCTATATTATCTCCCACTAAGTTCTTTTTTACTAGAACCCTTCTTAGAAACATCAAATATAATACACATCTTCATAACCTGTGGAATTAAACATAAAAAGGGGTGAGCTCAAATGCTCAATAAGGGTAAACAAGGGAGATATGTAATAATAATCGTGAGCGTAAGGGTATGAGAACATGATCGTGAAAAGAGAAGATCAGACCCTGTATATAAAAGATTATATACATGAATCATGGCATAAATTGTGGCAGTTAATAAGACATGAATAATAAGAAAATAAAGAACATAAGACATGAAAGAATAACCTAGTAATAAAACATGGAATTATGGTAGACACATAATCATGTAATATGATTTCAATAGTATCCAAGGCATCACTTCTAAGACCATCTTAGTGAACAAATTATTTTATTGAACTGGGTAAACCCCCATTAAAGACTTGTAATACTAAACCAAGTGAACCCTCATTCCGACCATGTATTACTAAACTAAGTAAACCCTCATTCCAACCCTGTATTACTAAATTGATTAAACCCACATTTTATCCCTATTTATCTCATGAGATATAAATCTTTATCCAATGCATTAGAGGGAGATATAGGTCTCACCCATCTCATAATTAAATCATGCATACATGTTCCACAAGATCATAAATAGACATATAATAACCCATCAAATGAAATGGGTATCAGAAACATGTAAACATATCATAACCTGTGGAAAGATTTATTTTTCATAATCATTTCATCATAAACATAACCTGTGAAAAGAAGCAAGTTTCAAAAGCATATAACCCATGAAAGAGAAATGGGTTTCATAAACATCATGTCATAAAAAATAATCCATTCAGAGAAAAAATATAAATGGAAACATTGAATAATTTCCCCATAAATTCATGAGTAACACTAATGGGTGTTATCTTAGATGGGAAATAATTTTAAAAGATCTTTTGAAAATAGTTCTTGAGTAAAATATCCTTTCTTGTTTGAAAAATGATTTTTATAACATAAAACTTTTTGAAATCATTTTTCATTGAAAATATCTTAGAAACCATATAATGTAATCTTTGTGAACATTTTTAAAATCATTTTTCCTTGAAAATTTTATTCATGGATATTTTGAAAACATTTTTTGAAAACATTTTTGAAAACATTTTCGAAAACATGGTTTTTGAATACAATATATTTCCGGTCGAAGAGACAGACGGTCATATTTTACTTAAAACATTCCCTTAAGTACTAAAGAGTGGTAAAATGGTACTAATACATAAGGATATTTTGAACAAACATAGGAGAAGTAAAATCATGAACTTTATTGAGATATGGATCATAAGACTTCATTAAAGGAAGCATAGAAATAAACAATATCGAAAAGTGATGACATTGTCTCAATAAACTCTTATAACTTAGTGATTTGGGATCATACTCTCCTTGTAAGAAAAGTAAATTATATGAAGCTTAAAATATCATTAAGATAATTAGATTCATGATATAACATGTAATATGGAATTATATACATCTCAAAAAAGATTTTAGGTTCATAACAAAACATGATTCTCAAAGAAGAAAAATTGAGACAAAACATTTTACCGATTTGGTAAATTTTGAAACTTAAATCCCATGAAATAAGGATCATAAAATGGAAATTTGAGTGCCCATAAATTTAATTATATGGTACATAGAATACAATCATTTTCAGTACATACACCAAAAAAAGGAAAGATTTGTGATCAAAACATGTATCACATGGAAATTAAAAGTGAGATGAAATCCCTTTACCTTGTGTCTTGACTCTATTTATACTCATATGAGCTTCCTATATAATAAATATAAGTTTATTATACATATTTCATAGACTAATATTCTTATAAATAATTCCATATATGGTTTTATTATGACCTTATATTACCCATTTGTTAACGATCCAATGTTAAGGTTTCACTTTGGGTAATATTCGCTTTGTTCTTCACATGTGTCTTAATTTTTTATATCATTAGTCCTTATACTTATATCATGATTATAGAATGTATAAAATTATATAAATATCATTTATATACAGTATATTTATATTGTAATAATCTATATCATAAATAAGTTTGAAATGGAACACACCATTCATTGAGAGGGTAAGTCATACGTACACATGAATGTTGTTTCCATTTTAATTATTGTATTGAAATAAAGTATTTAGATGACATATATATATATACATGTTTGTATATAGATATAATTATTATAGTAGAATTATTATATCATTTTTATCATATAAGTTCAATAAACTAATCCTTAATACATTCTATGTAGTGTGTGAACGAATCTCATCGCTTTGAGGGGCGGTAGTCCACACTTCCTCAAATGAGATTATCGTATTAACACAAAATGGAAAGTAAAAATGCATGTTTTTTTAAAATGAATAAATAATATTAAATACATAATAAATATTATAAATAATATATATAAATATATTTTTAATCAAAATTTCCACCATGATTAGTGGTAAAGTATAAATTAACAATCATTGTTTCGTGAGGCAGTAGTTCACCGTACATAGAAACAGTATCTTCGATATCCATTAGATGGTGGTGTGTGTAAGTGTAAGTTTAACACTTAACATAAAACAATCCTAGTATATTTAGTATACTGGTGTTTTCACACAATAATTTAATAATGAGAGTGGAGGGGGTGAAAAGGTAAAATAAAGGAAAGGATCTTGAAAGAAGACATCACCTCTTAATCGGGTAACTCCTTTTGGTCTGTACCAAAAGGATTCCTTGAGAATATTTCTTCACAAAGGGAAGTTTAAAAGTATAAGGGATTATTTTTTTAATTGTATTAGTTAGGTATTTTTCTAACTTAATGGGTTTGAGAGGTGTGAGGAATGGGTAGGGGTGGTGGCCTTTTATAGAGAAGGAAAAGGACGCACTTTGAATTTTTATAAACAATTTAGGTGCACAAATTTTCTTAACCAAAAAAAGTAATAAAAAACCATTAAACTAACTAATTTAAGGTTTATGTCCGAACTATGTATTTCCAATGGGTGTTGGAAAAGTTTATAGGTCATTTTGTCCCTTAATTTTAACGTTTAGTCCCTAATTAACCTTAATTTGGCCATAATTGCTATGATTAATTTTAATCACTTTTACTAATCATTTTGGTAAAAAAATAACTTGGTATTATTAGAATATAAATATTATAATAAATACAATGGTTTATGTTGGATTTTATAAATTCAATTCACATAAGAGGAAAAATTAATATTAATGGTAATCCTGCAGATGGGACGAAATAACAGGTTTTTAAAGTAGAAAAATGTTCAAAAGTTTGTTAAGATTTTATATTTAATTTCAAAGTGAAATTGCTTCTAATGAATTTCATTGTATTAATATATGTAATATTTATCTAACTTGACCTTAAAAAAATTATAATATCATTTATCATTAATAATTAATTTGAAAAAAAAATCATTTTTTAAATAAAAAGTAGTGTTTTTCACTATTCATAAAAAAATGAAGTTTCTCAAAAAAATACCAAAAAATCACCCTAGGATAATTTCAATGTTATAAATTAAAAATGAATTTTATTTTATCAAATTAAATTTCTAAATGTGTCTAAAATTAATTTATTATTAAAGGTGGTTCATTTAAGAAAATAATATTCTTAACATAAAAGGACTTTACCAAAAAATCATATCTTTCATTATCAATATGTTTTATTTATATAAAAAAATTATAAAAAAATTTGAAAATTATTTATTACTATTCATATAACTATGTTTAACAACTGGGTTATAATTATCTCATTTAAATAATTATAAAAAAATATATATTTTTTGTAGAACTTAGTGTTGTGTGTATATTACGCCAACTCAGTGTTGCGTATATCGTACGCCAACTCAGTGTTGTGTGTATTGTATGCCAAGTCAGTGTTGCGTGTGAAAGGAATGCCTGAATTAGTGCATTGTAATATATAAATGAAAATTTAATTATTAAAAAAAATGGTCCATAAAAACTTAGGGTGTTACATTGAATATAACAAAAAATATCAAAAAGATTAAATTCATTTGAAAAAAATATTTCACAAAATCTTGGGGTGTTACAATTGATTGATTTTTCTGAATTGATATTGAATTAAAAAAAATATGTTTTATGTTATAAATTTTTTTAAAGATGTGTAGAAGTGAAAATACTCACTAAAGTTATTCTCTAAAAATCTATTTCAAGTATAATTTTGGTTTGAAATTAAACTTTTTGAAATTCAATGATGAAACTTCCCAAGAGTAAAATAGTTCTAGTGTGGGGGAGTAATGAGAGTTAAAAATTAAAAAAATTGACTATTATTCATTGAAAATTCCCCTCAATTTTCATTAAAATCACAAGAAATTAACATTTTTAAAATTATGTAGGGAATTTGGAATTAAATTTTAAAATGGATTAAATAATGATTTTGACTTTTTATTCATTCTTAGAATTAAATAGAAGAGACACGTGTTAATGTTGTTTATTCTGGAAGATAATTATAAATGGGTTAGATTCAATTATTTTTAATTGTTTATATTTTTTATACTTAATATGAACAAAACCTACACTAAGAAATTATATTTCTATAATTTTCATATTCAAGACTCTCATGGTCAGTTAACCAACCATAAGTGAGAAATTTGAAAATGCCAACAATTGATTATATAATGAGCTTTCAACCTACTGTGCAGGGAAAATTTTATAAAAGGTATGAATCGACTGTAAGAACACCCCACGATTAGTACACTAACCATATGTGAAAATTTAGGTGACTGTGAGTTCTCCAAACCAATCATGTGTTGAAAGGATCTGTTGTGGGCACTCTCAAATGATGTTCAATTTTGGGTTATTTAGGTGCAACAGAATGGATGACCAAGGTCGTCTCTTAAAGAAGAAAGTAATTTAAAACAACATATTAAAGGTATTTTTAAAATAAAATAAACAACTTAGAAGGATGGTGGTGGTGTTTTTTCAATGTTTATAAATGAATAAGAAGAATTTTGCTGGAAGAAGATTTTATTTTTTTGTTTTTGTTTTTGAAATGAAATTTGATTAATAAACCACAACGAGAAGATGTTTTTTTAGAAAATATTTTTAGAATTTGTAATCTATATAAAACTACCTATTAATTTTATTAGTTATCATTTTTATTTAAATTAAAATCCACTTAATTATGATCCCCTAATTTTTTCACACTTTAACCCTACGAGAATTAACTTTACCACAAAGATGAAAACAGTTAAACCCTAGGCTAGCTTCAGAACATGTGATCGCAACACTCTAATTTGACTTTCATTCTAAGGATAGCTTATGGTTAGTGGTAAATTAGGGCATAAATCCATTCTGTAAATAAATATGAATTGAGTTTAGGGATTATATTTCAACTCTACAAATGTATCCTGTGTGGTTTTGTTTTACCGATTAAGTTTGCGCTCTCACAATTTACACAAATCTCAACCTCGAGTGTTTTTGTATTAATTATTCAATTTATTGATTAGTTTATTCTAATTTAAAAACTAAATTTATGGATTATACTATGTTAATTAAAGTATCTCATTTATTCAAAATAAATAAATTAATAAGGTAAGAGGTAGATCAATTACTAAGAAAACTACTCTTCCATGGGCGGTGTAGTCATCATAAAAATGTATTGCATTTGAAAAGGTTTAGAAAGGGTATCACCCAATATCATTTATACTCTTTAGTTACATAAAAAATAAGTAAACAAAATAAATTTTAAATTTAAAATAACATAATATATGGAATATAAACTAAGATTTTATTGAAAGAACAGCAATATTACAACAAAGAAGAGGAAGAGAAGAGCATTTTGGAGGAGATCCTAGCTTGATAGCTTCCCTCCTCCAATTGAGAATTTAAATAGAATTGAACCACTTCACCTATTCTACCAATCCTATAATTCATGTACCAACCCTTCCAAATGATAAAAACACTAATTTATAGAGTTTAGGGGAGATTAGGTTTTAATATGTTTCATGTGTGAATGGGGGAATTCGACCAAATAAATTAATCCAAATTTCAATGCTTGTTTAACCATAAAAACTCATGAACTACCTATCCTTAAAATGTATCATTTTTTATAAAATGGATCCTATATCTTCTCTATAAATTTGGGACCAATCCAAGTAAGGATGAAGAAGTTATGGCCCAAATACTGAAGTGATGTCCAATCTGGCATGTCCAGCCCACCTTTGACTTCGTAGACCTTTCACTCCAATCAAATGTGTGATCCAGATTATATGAAATTAAAAAAAGTTGTATCCCATTGAGTGAAGAACACTTTTAAAAAAATTTAACTTCAAATAATACATGTAAAAATATTTATGTGTGAAATACTATAGTGAATTTTAAAAGGTAAAAACTGAAATATTCATCAAATTTTCAAATGAATGATTTAATCCCAAATATTATATAAATAAACATATTTACCACAATTTGATGAAATTATATCATTTATTATCAATAAAATATTCAATAAAAAAAATTATCATGTTTCCATATTTGACAACCAACCATGTGGCCATATCTTCCCACAATTGGTGTATCGACCATAAGCTTCTCCCTCAACCTACAACGACTATCTTCACCTTATTTTCACCCACTCCTCCATAGTCAACCATGGAATATACTATAAGGAATCATCTTCTAATTCAACTAATTATTCCCTCCTCCACCTTCATAAGTTACCATGGGATCCTCATTAACTCTCAATTTATCACACTCATCCACACCACACCCATATTGAATCCAAGCCTTTATTCAAACTCCATGTTGAAGAAGACTTAAACCCCAAACTCAATGGGACATAAAACTTGGGATATTAATCTAATAATATGAGAAGATGTGATCAATTGTGCCTATTAATGAATGGAAATTTTCAACCCAAGCATTATTATATTAAGAGATCGACACCACAAAGTTTTGATCACCAACTAAAAATCGAGTCTGAAGGAAGTAAGCATCAAAGTTATGAGTCTGGTTAAAGATGAGGTTGTTGAATAAGACTCTTTGTCATTATCTGTATTAGTTTGTTCCTTTTTTAGATTTAAGATGAAGGTATAAATCAATCATCCCCATATCATAGACTTTATTTTTTAAGGTAAGTTCACACATGTTGTTCTATAGAAATATTCAATGAGTCTAAACCAGCACCTGTTATACAGCATTGGAACCTTGTGCACACAATCCTGAATACCCTACACAAACAAGATCGGAGATCGATGAATTTCAAGTCGTGGATACTTAAACAAGGAACACTAATGGTATAAGGAACCTTTTAATTTTAAAGAATACATTTAATAGGTTGATTCTACAAACCATGGAGTTTGGAGCAAGGTTGAAGGAGAATATGACAATGAAGTCTCACCGAGCTTGCTGATAAATACAATCGGGGGACCGTATATGACTTGAGATCGTAATTCCAAGACCTAGTGTGGTCCTGCACTGGATCTATCCAACCAAGGACATGGGTTTAATTAGAATCCCAACTTCACATGCCCACTCTTGTCCACACATAGACCAAGTGTAGTGATGTCCAGACTAGCCCATACCCAAGCCCGTCACTCTTTTTCCAAGGAAGATACAGACACCAAAAGGTTCCACTCAAATTATTCTTAAAGGAATCTGGAGAATGATCTTGAGAATATAATGTTTTAGTTGGAAGATTCAAGTTATATTAATCAAAAACCTATATTCTAGACACGTGGAAACCTTCCAAGTAAAGAAGAAATCACTGATAAATATTTATTTTGAGGATAATAAAGAAGAATCAATTTCAATGGATATAAGTACATAACCCCTCCCTTAGTGAAAATGGATTTAGACCTTAGTCTTTGGATTGGTTTCTATTATATTTGGATTTATTGTAATTCTCTACATTCTAATCCATGCCATGTTCTTCATCTGCTCAATTATATTGTTCTTATCTCCATCAAGTTCTCTATGTTTATCACCCTTGTAATTTCCCAATGATCTCAAACTCCATGATTATGGAGAGATAACCCCTAGTGGGGTGTTTGAGGGGAATCACAGTGGTGCACTTGAATTTAAGTGTTTTAATTATTCACTCTATTTTCTATTATTTTGGTATGATAGTGAATATGGTGTGTAAAGGAATAAATCACCATTCTATATTACATTAACACGGCTACGCTCCTATAATTGTTGCACTTCAATAACTTTCTCTATTCAGATTAAACTTCATACTAGTGGATTCATGTGATTTTAATGGAAGAATGGTATATGATTGTTGTTAGGTTAGTGATTAAGTCCATTCACTCAATTGAGGAGTGTTTCGACCCATTAACTGAGAAGAATTGTGGGATTATTAGTTTGATCAAGGATTCTTAATTAGATTAGTGATTCTATACAAAAGGAAAACAATGGGGGTGTATGGAATAATGATATTGAGTTTATGCATTGAGTTAAGAGATTAAGAACAAATGTAAATGATGATCCAAACCACTGGAATTCACCCTAGGACTACCTACATTTCTTACTAATATGTGTTATACTATTTTCATTTTATTTCTAATTCATAAACAAAAAACCGAACAAAAACTTTTTTAATATTGTATGCTTTAAAAAGATAGAAAAAAATAAAAAAATATATATATAAGTGATTAAGATAATGAAGCTCCCCATTCTTAAATCCTTGAGAGATGACCCTAGTCATATACTATACTGAATTAGGAGTAATAAAAAATTTGTTTAATGAGGGAATGTGATGGTCCTTCCATCACCCAGCCACCTTGGTCCAACTCCATATCTCTCCCAAGCCTTCCCAACACCTAATGGGATTCATTTCATGCCCAAATACACATTTTTAAGAGGTTTTTACCTTCAAAATATTATTCTAGAGTCTATTTAAAATTTTAACCTTCCAATGGGATGAAAATTAAAATTCATTCTAAAACTCTGAACCTGTGTAAAAATGGGATCTTACAACCTCCCCACCATAACACTTATCATCCCTAAGAAGTCTCAATTTTCATCTAACCAAACTTCACATCCTACCACAGTCTTCAATTCCTATTCAAATGGTCATGTTCTATCTCCTAATTCCAAATTCACTCCCATAGTGCAACTTTAAACATAACATTCTCAAGCCACCAAAACTTGATACACCACCTAACACTATTAGAAAACTACCCAGATGGTTCCCAACCACACCCATCTATCCCAAGGTATTAAAATTTCACTAATGATTTATCCTCTAGTTCAAGGTGCTCCCATTATGAAACTCAACTCATAAAGGCTCATTTAAATCCACTACACTCTACACCATTAGAAAAACCTATCAAAACACATTTTATATGGTCCACTGACCCATTCAATGAAATTTACAACTCATCACACCCAAGATCATGAAATAATTCTGGTCAAAACCAATACCAAACCTCATTCTTGATTTCCAGTTAAAATGAATGATCATACATTATCCAAGCACTAATCTCAATGCACAATATTTTCCTTTAAACCAAGGTTAATCCTCAAACACCGCATCCATGTCTCAAATGATGATGCTATAATAGTTTCCATCACACTGTGTCTAATTATAATAGAAACCACTATTCTGACCTTCTCCATCCAAATTCCCTTAAAAACATCAATTCCATACATCGACATGATACCGATATACCTAATTTTGTTTCCTTTACTCATGAAGAAAACTCAATATTATTCAAATACACCCCCAAATTCCAATCCTAACTTCATGTGAAATTCCCTTGGTTGAATCCATAGCTGACCATATCCACCATTGTTCCATGTTGTTCCATGAGCACTGATGTACCACCAATCTGATCATGCTTGGATCATCTCAATTCATCCCAAACCTAAATACAATGCAATGAATCCATCCAAAATCATAATTGAGGTTACATATAGCATTCTATGAGGAATCCTAATGAATTTATATCCATTTTCTCACATGTGTTGGAATTCCATAACAACCATCCAATAACCTATCTCACAAAACCATAACCCCACTCATATAGGGTCATATCACCTGTGAACATATGATTCTCCACACCATAGGAGTGTCCTTATCATCACTCCACTGGGAAAAAACCAAAATCCAAAACTTGCATCTATCCTTTACTATCCATAATGAAAGGATTTGGTCATCCTTCTCTTGCTCCAGAACTAACATGAAACATCAATCACTACTCATTCCCTACTCATGGGAATTCCATATATGACATTCAATGAGTTCACATAAATAATGAGGGTCACACACTCTAATAGATGATAGTTCACTCCCCACTATCAAGCATCCCTCATACCACTCCTTTAGTGAAACCACAAAAAATCATTACTATCAACCATGTGATCTTCTCCTATCGATCCATTCTCATCAAATTCCCAGCTACTAGTCCCATAAATAACTCACAAAAACCCATCGGTCTTCGGACAGCCCATAAACATCATCGATTTCAAATTAAATCAGTTACATTAATAAACAATGATCATTACCCTAATATAATTAATTCAAACCTAGGGAGACACATGATCTCCTGTGACCAATTAAAAAACTTGAATGATGACTTTGTGAGTCACACATTATTAAAATCAGGTTAGACATTCTCTACAACATGGAAGACTCTTAAATATTGATGAGTCCTTGATGATTTGTTTAGGATGGACTAACATAACACATATATCTAGGATCACTACTACAACCCTCTGAAAATTCTCCTACCATATGTCATTTCTGACTAACTAGAAGCACCCTAGGAACTCTTCTTCAAAATTGGGCACCTCGCCTATTCCATGATTCATCACACACCAATTCATCATTGGACATCATTCTAAAAATATGATCATTTAACCATACTATCATCGCATATATTAATGAATATATAAGAAAAAGGTTTAGTCACTTGAACAGTCCTTCCCTTTGAAACTAGACTTGATTTCAAGGAAAAGGAATCAAGGTGCTTTATCTTAAGAGACTAGGGTATCATCATTCCAAAATAATAACCCTAATAGCACCTCTCATGATTCAATACTGAACCCAAGGAATATTTATATGTCTTTATTCCTCTAATACACTCACAAACATAGGATAAACTATCTCATGTGTCACCCTTGTACATAACTAGGCACCTACTCACTCAGAATACTGAGTCACATCTCAATGGTCACCAGGTCTCCCACCTTGCATTATACATTGAGTCTCAAGGAATTCCACATCTCACAAGATGAAAATCACTATCATCATGAACAATACATGAAATAAAGTATTCCAAAACACCCATTCATGGGTCTTATATACATAATCACATTAGGCTTCATATGCCAACCCATCTTTCTACTAGAGAACCCACTCCTATCTGAACATTTACACATCAGACTGCTCCCTAAAGGATATAGTCACATTAAAAAATCATAAAAATACTACCAGCATCACCTTAAGATGATATGTATCTAGAATAACACAATAACATGGATTATTTAAAGAGAATTTTATTCCAATATATATGGTAAAACTCTATATAGGTTATTACAAACACTTCAAATAACTAAACCTAAAATACAATCAACCACAATGGGTCTAATACTAAGGCACCATGTGCATGTGAAAACCTACTAGGGTCACCATGAATCCCTTACACTGAGATAATGTATCATAATCCTCATCATCAAGTTTCTATCCATGGATCCACATGACCTTCCATCAAAATAAAGTATATGCACAAGTCAGTCCAGTTGAGTAGAATTCCACCAAAAATTTATATGGGAAAACATTGTATGAGTTTTTGTTGAAACTATAAATATTTAGGCCTCTATTTTCAATGATAAAATAACTCTAGTAGGTATAGATATTATGTGAATAATACGTACCTTTTATGATGCATCTTGATACCTCTTACCTCCTTGAACAAGGGATAAATCCAATAAATGGGCTCTTACCAAAAAGCCGTAATCCAAAAATACAATAATAATTCATCAATATCAAACACCATGTGCATCACATGAGGTGAAAATCATATTAATCATAACATCACATACTAAGAACAGTAATCTCATCCCCAGTAACCAAGATTTCTTATCAGAAATAGTTTTCATGACACACTAACCCAAGGTACATCACAAGCCCTGACACATTCCTATGTCGCTTATCTACCATACCCCAAATAGTAATACAAATAAAAACACATATGATACCACTTTGTAACATTCTGGATTATATAACTAGGAACATTAATTAGATTGGTGGCACTACTTGGCCTTATGTGTGCCTCCTCATATACTAGAGGTCATCGACTAGTAGTAGAGGTCTAGGTTGGTACTGTGAGGAGACTATACCCCCATATTAGAGTATGTGATAACATTTAAAATAATTAAACATCATCCATACACATACATAAAATTATGGGGAATAAATAAGCAAGTATCAATAATAATAAATGAAATGTCACATACATACTTGAACAGTAATGCCAACATACAAGATAGTTCACCCACTAGGATAATCACATATACAAATAAAAATGAAGTAATAAATAATTATCGAAATAAAAATACAAGAGGATTCACTATAATATTTGAGCCTCACCTCATTTCAATCTTCAAATCCCATATGATCTACTCTATATCAATCAAGAAATATCAAGACTCATCCCAATATGGACCTACAACAAGTGAGGGATGCTTGGTTTCCCAAGTGCAATGGTGGCCTGAGTAAAGTGAGAGTAAAAAACTCAATCGGTAACCACCAACATGGTCTCATGCATACTAGAAATATAGTGATATGTGCATATGAAATTATCTGAGTAAATAAATAAAACTATTGGAAATAAATAAATAAATAATAAACCATAACCAATCATCATGTTTATGACCCTGATCAGACATACATTCTTGGTCCAGTGCCAGGGTATCTCTGAGCACGTCATAATGATTGTGCCAACCATAATAATGAATTGGGGGTATTTCACCCTCATATATAGTGATAAAAATATAGAGAATAAACTCACCTAATTATATATTATAATGACTAGGTTAATGCTCCATCCCGATATCACAGCCTAGGGAATACTCCATCCCAGTATACAATGGTTTATGGAAGCTGATCCTCGATATCTCGAAAGGGTCGACCATGCATACCAAAGGCCCCACAATCCCCCGATAGCTTTCACATGGTTTTAATTCACTCCTATTCCAAAAAAAAATAATCTCAACTCCAAATATATGTCATCCCCACTAGTATTATCAATACCACCCTGTAAGGGGTGTTTTCTTTAGTATCACAACCACCCCAAAGAGTGTTTTCATGACCACCCATGTGATTGTTTTACATTCAAACAAAATACACACTTCCCCAAGGTTTTTTTCAAATCATTTTATAAAAACATAGAACTAAGGGTTTGTCAAACTCTAAAACTCATCATATCTGCAACCCATCAACTCACATGAAAGGTATGGATTCTAAAGTGAAACTCATAACTATCTATACCTATGTCTCATGCACTTGACCAGGGTAAAATCATATTTAGGGAACCTACTCAGGTCCCCTAGATCAATAAAAAAGTGTAGTCACCCTACTTGGGGTCCTCAGTATCATTCTCATGTCTAGGGTCAACATCCATCACAATAGGGCATCACATTCTTCAGTAGAGTCTTAAATATACATTGTCTTATAAATCTCATCGGGTAAACCATAATGGAAATAGTATAAAGAGATGGATCATGGCCTATATTCATGTCTTTGGGGTCTCTATATGTTTTTCCACTCACCCATACCAATTCCATCCTACCTATGGTTCTCTCCACCTAGGCTAAATATATATCAATGGGGGAGATCATTTTCCTTATACCCAGTTAATCAAGCCTCTAAAGTTTCATAAGTGGCATGGTATAACCTACTAGGAAAAATCATGCTTAATGGAACCTAATAAAGGGATATTAAGTCTTATATATCTCAATTCATTTGATTAACACCCCTTAATGAGTTTATATATCAATTCATACCATTAGTTCAAGTCTCAGCCAATGGCGACCGAGGTGTCAAGCTAGTGCACTAGGTTTGTAGTGTCTGAGGAACTTTGATCCTCCTTATTCCAAGATTCTCATGGGAGTTTTACAATTTAATTTAAATTAAAATATGTAAATTAAGTTAAATGGTCCAACTAATAAAAAGTTGTGTTTCCTTTGTAGTGAGACCACGCATACACATGCATATAAACATCATTCAATATGCTATAGGAAAAGTACCATGACCACCTACCTGTTAAAAAGATTTTACCCTCTTTAATTCAATAAATGGAAGCTCCATATAGGATTTTCTAAGCCCATACAATCCCATACAGCCATCACCCATCCATGAGAGGACCTAAATCACATCAAGAATTTCCAGACAAACCAAAACAATTAAATATAGAATTTATAATTAATTAATCAATTTAATACCACTATTTATATTCACCTAAAACTCATCATGAATCCTCATCAAACCAAAATCATGAAAAAAAACCATGAGTGGTCCGTAATGGACTCCTGGCTCCAATATGGGCCAAAGCCCCAACCATAGGAACCAATTCCATAATATTTTCAATTTAATTTAAACTAAAAACCTAAGAAAATTCCAAATGATGATATAACTAAATCAAATCATTAGGTGACCACCTATAAGTAGCATCTTGGTACATCCTCTAGCTAGGTTTCATGAAATACCTATGATACTTGAACGATTTCACTATCCTCTGATGAAATCATTATATTTGGCTTACACAGAGAAGAAGAAAATTAGAATGAAAGGGATAGGGGATCGACAAAGGTCACCAAAGTCAAATATGTTCCTCATATCATTGATAAAATCCATCCAAAAACCCCTCTTAAAGGTCTTTAAGTATGGGTAGAAGGGGGAGAACCCCCTGGATATACAAGAGAAATGAAGGGGTATAAGAGGTGTTGCCCCTCTAAAATTTTGGGGGGATGTAACTTTCCCTCTTCAAAACTCCATCAATTATCCATTGACCACCGGTAGCATGAAGGTGGCTCTGTCTTGCCAGTGGTTTCTAGAAGATTTCTACCAATAGCTCGACCACCCTAAGCTAGCTCCATCTCTCTCCCAAGCTACCCTGAAACCTAACAGACTTCATTTCATGCCCAAATACACAAGTTTAAGAGGTTTTGGCCTTTAGAATCTCATTATAATGTCTAATTCAAAATTTGACCTTCCAACAGGTTGAAAATTCAAATTTATTTTGAAACTAAAAACTCATATGGACATGAGATCTTACAAATGAAAATCGCTAATTTTATATAAAAAATAAACAATTCAACCAAACACATTTTCCTTTTTTAAAATCTTTCTTAAAATACCACTTTTATCAAAAAAACATAAACCACCCCATGAAAGAAATAATATATCCATATAGATGGAACTATAATTCAATGAAGCAAAAACAAAATAATCAGCATTGATACAATGGTTCCATATAATACAACTAAACAAATGGGGTGAAAATAAGAATAAGTAAGGAATCTTGTAAATGGAAATATCAATAATAAACAAAGACATGGGAAACTCACTAGGTTCTAAAGAGTGAAAGTGTAAGTAATTGTATAACATGGTACCAACTATCAACCTGTTTTTTGTCCTAACAATTACACAATCCACCTTATTTACCCACGCAGGATTCACCAAGGGAACTCCACTAGCCTAATAAACCCATAAAACTAGGGGAAACAAGCTAGTGTGTGATCTAACTAGTGTATCACAAATACATACCTCTATCTTAGTTCCCATGGTTCTCATGTAGTCAATTGAGTGTAGATGAGTAACGACAATCCAATTTTCATCACATACATCAATATAACATGAAAAATAAATCTTATCTCACCTCCAAAACCTTTGAAAGAAACAAACCCTTTTCATATCCATGTATGTACATCAATCATTTCATAATAATATAAATCTACGTCCTTCAAATTTAAATGATCTAAACAATGAATATCAAACAAGGGGTATCAAATTTGAGGGAATCACAAAATATCAACTTAAATTACATTTAGAAAGTACTAAACTGGCCTTTAAAAAGCTATCTTGGAATGAAAATCTATACTTCCGAGTATTGAAAGTTTAATTGTGAAAACACACTTTAAAAATACCTTTGTAAATTAATTAAATTCCATTCACTTTCCTTGATAACCTTTTTCGAACACTAAGACCCTTTTTCCAAGTAAAGAAACTCCTCGTTTAAAATTTCTTTCAAAAATAAAACCCCTATTTGATTAAAAAATACTTATAAAATCACACCAGTATCAAACACCCTTTCTAAATTTCCATTTCACTTTAGAATATACCCTATAGAATTTATACATTCACTTGGAATTTTTATACCTACCATTTAAATACCTGAAAAAGAAAATTAGTGAAAATACATTAATTCCAAGTGAGGAAAACCTTTAAAAACATGTTATTTCCCATCAAGGGAACCATATATAATTGGGATTTGGTATAAACTGATTTTAGGAAACCTAAAGAATTTAAAGATGTGATAAGTAAAAAAAATTACATAGAATCACCTACCTTAAACACAAGAACAATGAGTCTCCCATGATGGTGGAAGCCCAAACAACAATGAAGATAATTTCTACAAGACCTAGACATAAAATCCCCATGATTAAGTTCACCTTAAACCATAAATTCATCTAACATGGCACCTAGGGTTCATTGGAGAAGAACAAACTGATAGAAAAGAGAGGAGGATGGAAGAATAAGTGGTCTAAAGGATTTTACCTTCAAGATCCAAGATCAAACATGGTTAAAATGTCAAGAAGAATCCCTAGAGGATGATAGAAAGGGATGAGATGCATGACTATGGTTGGTTGAGTCAAATGGGGAGGATAAGGGGTTAAGTACCATTTAATTTGGGGAGGGGTAAATCCAAAAATTCATAATTTTTGAAAACCGAGCAGACCACACAGTTTGGCCACATGTTTTGAAAAACCATGCACCAACCATGAGGTTTGCACTAGATAAGCACAAAACACTTTCATAGTTTTATATATTATTTTATTAACCATTTTTAAATAGTTTAAGACCCTCTACAATAAACTAAATCACCCTTTCAACACTTCTCATACAAGTTCTACCAATTATGCGCAAGTTGTGTGACACATAGATACTTCCAAAAACTTTAAATAAAAGTCTAAAACTTATTGAAACTTAAGATAAGATAAAAAATAAATAAAATAAACCAAAATAGTGACACTGGGGTGTTACATTTATTCTCACCATTCCACTTTCTATCCTAATAAATTCATTTCTAAATAGTGGAAGACATTGGAAAGATAGAATCCCAACACCCTGAAGAAGATGTGGGAGGGATAGGGAAACTAGAATAATCCCTAAGAATTGTGAGGAAACCAAATAAAACCATTCCTATAGGTCAATATAATACATCTTTATATATAATCTAATATATCCAAGTGAAATTCAACTCAAAAATAATAGACTCACGGATTAAAGAACACAGAGGCCTATTAGGGTCTCCCCACCATTTATATTTCATGTTAAATAGAGGATCAAAGGGAAAAACACTTCCAATAAGGCACATCACCAATAAAAAAAACTTCCACAAAAATACCTAAAGAAAAGTATACTCCCTTATCAACCACATCAATTTTCCATCAAACTATCTCAGAATAACAAAAATAAATCATGAACCAAAAATGATATAACAACAGACTCCAATACATGACCCAACTAAAACATCATCATCCAATAACTAAATAATAAATGATCCAAAAAAATACCCTTCAACAAGGAATAAAATGGATCTAACATTGGGTTCAGTAATTGGAAATGAGGGTACTTGTAATCCCATCCATGGAATATCACCCATGTTTAATCCAACAAAACCCAAATAGGCTCCAACCAAAGCACAAACTGAACTACACTTATTTTGAACCCCCACGCACCTACCTAAGGTCCCCATATTTGATCCATCAAAAATATAAGATCAAAGCATTGACCACACAAAATGGGCCATAAAAATCATGGTAAACACTAAAAAATAAGAACCATAATAATAACCAACATCTCTTAATTGTTACAACAGAAACACCTAAAGCACAAACCAGATAAGAGTTGTCTCATAAGGTTATACCTTCAATAAATTCATTGATCACGAATCCAAAAATATAAGATCAATGAGCTTTAAAATCATACCATAGACTTATAATCCTAATATCCTAGCTTAAAAAATCCTTGGTGTTGACCAAAACCACCACATATAAGATAATTCATTGGGGATTTCAAGTGGGAGAGCTTAAAGTTCATAGAGAACTAAAGATGTTCTCGACCCTTTATGACCAATATACCACCATAAGAAGGCCCTAATCAACACAAAAATAAGTATAATGTTGATTAAATAAATCTTGGATAGATTCCATGAATAAGTTTCTATATCCACCACTCTATTTTGAGTCTAGGTGGAGTCATCAAATAGAAAAACTACAACCAAGCGATGGGGATAATCGCCCTAATGTTCTACCCTATAGCTTGAATTTACAATTTTTTAAGATATTTATGGGGTGAATAATCTAGATAATAAAAAATGTGGATTAAATTAGTTCATATCTCATACAGTAAACCACACAACCCCATATGATCCAAGTGTTTTATGAAGAGGTATACTTCACCTAATAAATCCCAAAATAAAACTCATTTTAATTTTTATCACTTGAAAAAAGATTTTTAATACTCTTTTTATATATTCATTCACATTTTCAAAACACTACAACACTTAAAATATTTTAATTTTATTTAAAAAACTAACCAAAACTCTTCATATCCTTTTAATTGGATAAAACTAGCACTAATGTACCATGGGTTTAAATTTATTTCTATAAAACTAATGCCCATTTCAATTAACTTTCCCAAACTTCTCCTTGAGAGAAACAACCTTTAAAAACCTCATATAAATGAAAAATCATATTTTTCAACCAACTCAATGAAAATTTGAAAAAAAAAACATCCCACTTCAGTTTGAGAATCAAATAAAATAATTTCACAAGTTTATTACATGTTAAAATTCCAATTATTTCCCCAAGAAGTTCAAAAAATTTACATAAGAACCTAATTATATTGTTAATAAATTATATAAATTACATAATGAAACCAATTACTTCTTAAAACACCTCAAAAAATGAAAAATATCTTTTAATAACTAGTTTTGAAATCAAATATTTTATAAAATTCTCTTTACCACCCAAAACAAGACTTTAAAACATCAAGCATAAACGAAACATGACATAATACATTGAGAAAAAACTAATACAATGACATAAAAACATCATCTAATCCATCTTTAATTAATATTGAACATGTGGGGACCACTTTATGAGAAATACATAATCAAAAAAGATTGATATAATGGCTCCCATTTTCAGGATCTCCCATTGTCCACCTCACTCTAGGGTTCCTTTTGAGTGTTATCGCTCCCTCTGTCTCTCCATCCCCTCATAGTGAGAGTATTTCTGCAGTTTTTTTCTCCATCTCTCATTATCATCTCCTTGTTTCTCTTGGTGAGTGTTCACCTCCTACATCATCTTCTTCATTCTCTATTCTCATCTCATTCGGTGATGCTCAAATTCATTGCTGCTTCAAGGTCCTCATCTAATGTGACCATCAATATTGTTTATGGAACTATCATGAATAAACCCCATCCTAGTTTACCTCTATGATATTTTAGTGATTTGGTATTTTTTTGATGGTGGCGTCCACTGAGGTTTTTTTTCTGGTTTCTTGGTCATCTTTTGGGTTTTTTTCTTCAATCTTCCATTCCTCTGGATTTCTGGATTCGACTCTTTCTATGTTGATAAATCATGTTGTTTCTCCAATTTTTCTCTGGGTGTTTCATTCTCAATGAAGATGGGTTCCTTTGATTTCATATTTTTCCTACTAGGATTAGGTAGTGTTTTGTTTTTCCTTCTATGATAAAGGTTCGATGTTGGGGTTTTTTGGAAGGGGTTGATGGCCCTAGAAAATGTTGTGGCCTGATGTTGAGGCTTTTTCGGGTCAAAATATGCTCTGGTTCCCTGCTCAAATGCTCCTCTCCGGGTTAGCCTAGTGCGGTGGTTCTCATGGAGGATTTGAACATGCAGTTTTGATAGTCACCTATGATCTAGGAGGTGCAACCTAAGGTATATTTGACTTTACGATCCAGATCTTGGATCCACTTTGCAGGTAATGATGATAGCATTAGATTTTCAGTTGTTCATTCAAGGTGTGATGTGGTGTATATGTCTTTGTGTCCCATCATCTCTTTCATTTGAATTTTGACTTTGAACATGTGGAGTTGTGGAAGCTAGAGGGTGGTGGTGGAAATTTTTAATTTCATATCATTTTTTACTCTAGTTTTTAAATTATGTAGTCTTCAAATTGTGATTTGATTGAGTCTGCCTCTGTGATTTGTAACTGGTTCCCATTCAACCTCAAATTTTGTTTTTTTTAAACAAAAAAAAAAGATAGATTTTCAGAAAAAAAAAGGTTGATATAGAAAATCCATGGGGAACAAAAAGTTTTGTAATATTTGATGGAACATGCACTAACCATGTGATAGGCCCAGTGAAGTCCTTAAAAACCATGTCCACAGGATCTGCATGATTTACCAGGATATGTGGGATAATCATGTAGCCCTAGTTATTTGTCCACTTCCACCAAAAAACTAAAGATAACCCTAAAAATCACTTATATAACTCATTTATTATTCAAATTCTATCCTCCAACACTAAAATATATAAAAATAAATCTATAAAAAATCAAAATTAATGACTCACACCCATACTACCTGTAGAAACTCAAGTTTCATCATGGATGGGGGTGATCAGCCACCTACTCATGATCTACCTCTTGAGTTCTCACAACCCTATTCTTTATACTACTAGTGAAACACCCAAATAAAAAGAGGGTGCTTCAAGAACCTATTCCTTTCAAAAATCTATCCTATGATACAATTTTATCATGAACCATCTTGGTCCAACCTATTGTGTCACCTAAACTGGCCCACGATAAAGCCTAAAGGTCATTCCCAATCCCCATAGGCTATAAACTAGTGCCTGGGCATCATGGAATGTGTTATTGGAAATGATTTCTACCTCAAATACAAAATAAAAAAATAGTGAAAACTTACTTAGAATACGGCATGATACATCCAAACATTAGACTACTATGCATATAAAATAAGTATTTCTAAAGAAGATAATTGAGTAAACATGCCATAATCAAAAAAACATCTAAAATTACTTTTATAAATTTTAAAGATACAAAGTATGGAACCAAATAGATAGAAATCATTAATAGAAATATAAATATGATTCTATGAGATGGTTGATACACAACATTCCAAAATAAACCAAACTAGTAAAACCAACTCTATGTGGCCTATAGCCACTCACCACCTCCTAACACATCCTCCCATGATGATAACTAATAAGAAACGATAAGGAAATAATTTTGGCACCTAAAAGGAAACATAAGAACTATATAAAACCATTGGTACATGCAAGGTGTGAGTTAAACATGCCTAGAAATATATCTTTATAGAGTCGATGTGATTCCTTACAAATGAAATTTTAATAATTATAGTTTGAAACTACATTTAGAAATGAGGATTTTACATGAAATTTCATAAGAGAAAACAGGAAATGGTTGTTTACTTTGAAATTACCTCTTTCAAAATCAACTTCCACTTAAAATTAAAAAAAATCTTTACTTTATAAGAGATAATTCTTGAATCATTAAGGAAAAGAACCACTTTCCTATAAAAACTACACATTTACATCAAACACTTTTTCCTATGTCAATATATTTATTAAAACCCCACTTTGATCAAAACATTTAAAACATAAACTGTACCATGAAAGAAATGAGGTAACAATCAAGATGAAACCAAAATCCAATAAAGAAAAAACAAAATAAATATAAATTGTACAATGGTTCCATATAATCCAATTGAACAAGGGGTGTAAACAAGTATAGGGAGGGAATCCTCTAAGTGGAACCATCAATAATAAACAATATATATGGACAACTCGCTAGTTTCTAAAGGGAGACGGTTTGAGACACTACACACAAACCCAAATATTTTCTAGTGTTTTATACTAAAAAATTACACAATCCACTTGATTTACCTGTATAGGCCTCACCGGGGGCACTCCCCTAGCCTGAGAAAACCATACAACTATGGGACACTAGATAGTGTGTGAGATAACTAGTGTAGCATAACTCTAGACCTCTCTCTTAGTGCCTAAGGTTCCCATGCAATCAATAAATTGGAGGTAAGAAACAATAATCCAATGATCATCACATGCATCAATATAACATGAACAGTGAATCTCATCTCACCTCCAACACCCTCACAAGAAAAAAACCCTTTTAATATCCATGAATAATCATTAATAATTTCATAATAATAATCAATCTACATCATTTAAAGGGAATAATCCTAAACAAGGAATATTAGAAAAGGGGTCTTAAATTTGATGGCATCAAAAAATACCAACTTAAATTTCTTTTAGAAAGTTCCAAATGGGTCATTGAAAAGATATATTAGGATTCCAATACACACTAATAGGTCTTGAAATTTTAATTTTGAAAAAAAAACTTTATAAATCCCTGTGTAAATAAATTGAAAGCCAACCACTTTCCTTTTGAAACTTTTTTGAACATCAAGACCCTTTTTACAAGTAAATAACCTCCTATTTTAAAATATCTTTGAAAAATAAAACCCCTTATTAATTGAAAAAAACTTCTTAGATAATAACATTGGCATCAAGCACCATTTTTTAATTTACATTTCACTTGAGAATGACCACTAGGGAATTTCTACATTCACTTGGAATTTTTAAACCAAATATTTCAAAACCCTTAATATAATGGTAATGAAAATACCTTAATACCAAGTGATTAAAATCATTAAAAACATTTTAAATTTCATAAATGGAACCATATATAATCATGTTTTGATATAAAATAATTTTATGAATTCTAAATCATTTAATTACATTCCAAGTAATGGAATTATATAGAATAATCCCCCTTAAAATCAATTAGAATGAGTGACCCATGATGGAGAAATCCCAAAAAATGATGAAGATGATGTCTAAAAACCCTAGAAATCAAAAACTCATGATTAGGTTCACCCTAAATAATAAATTTGGCTAACATGGAACCTAGGGTTTTTGGGAGAAAAAAAACTAAGAGAAATAAGATAAGGAAGGAAGAGGAAGAGTTCTAGAGGATCATACCTTGAAGAACCAAGCTCAAACATGGAGAAAATTCCAAGAAGAAGCCATGGTTGATAAGAGAAATAGAGGGGATGGGCACCTAGGTTTGTTGATCCAAATGGAGAGGAGAATCAATTGAACCACATTTTTTTAGAGAGGGGTAAATCAAGAAACTTACAATTTTTAAAAACTGGGATGACCACATAGTTTGGTCACATATTTTGGTAAATTTTGCACCAACCATAAGGATTACACTAGAAAATCACAACTCACTCACATGGTTTGGATGTATTATTTTCTTAACCATGGTACAACTATGTATAAACCTCTAAAATAAATTATATCATCCCTTTAATTCTTCTTTATAAGATTATACTAATAGTGCACAAGTTTTGTGACGCTTATATTCTCCCAATAACTTAAAATAAAATCCCAAAAATTCCTAAAAATTAATATAAGCTAAAAATAAATAGAATAAACCTCAATAATGACATTAGGGTGTTGCATAAATATATGTGTGTGTGAGAGAGTTACATAAATAATGTTTAATTGTTTATTAATAATTTTTTATTAATGATCACATATTTAGTTATTATTAATTAACTATAATTATATTTTAACTTTTGTGTGTGTGTGTTTATGTGTACATAGTATGTATGTATATATGCATGCATGGGGTTGTTTCTATAAATTATTTAAATTAATTTTTGAATTAACATCTAAATATGTTATGGTTTTATATATTATAAAATATATAAAATCTCAGTGCATTAATTTTTATGAATAGTTTTCAATTAAAATAAATTTTAATTTCTTATTTAATTTACTCATGTTTCTAAATGTGGACAAATTAAAATTTCAATACATTTTAAAAAACATAGGTAACTTCTTATTTTTATAGTGTATCCTTATGAAAATAGTTATCAACAAGTTGTAAATGATCCAATGGTGAAATCAATTAGTAGTTGTGAAATCTTAAAAGTGTAAAGGTGGAAAACAGAGCTAGAAGTTCAAGAGTTGACACTATATTAGGAAATGTATTGAATGAACTGATGTTATTAAAGGTGATTTTCAAATGGATAACAACTTCAAAAGCATTAAATGTAAATTAGTGATATAAAATGGGTTTTGAAATATCTTTATTGACAAAGGGGGAATATATCTTGGAGGATTCCCCCTATGAAATTTAGTGAGAAAGGGAGTGTGTAAAAACCAAATTTGGATACCCAGACCTTTTTTTATTTTATTGAAAAATTGGGGATGAGTAGGATGGAAATGATCTAAATGCGCCATAAATATGGAAGTATTGTCAACAAAATCCAAAGCGGGGAATGTTCTAACCAAGAGTTTGTGCATTGTATTTGTTGAAAATAGATGTTGGATGTGGTGGCAGTGATTTAAGAATGATATTAGAAGACATGGTTATTGATATGTAACAATTTTTGTCATTATCATTTATGGAACATGAGTTTTTTTATGATCATGGAAGATTCGAAGAAGTGATACATAATGAATCGCTTATGGGGATATCAAAAGATACACCTTAACATTTTTCTATATCAAGTATATGGAATGGGAAGAATTTGAGATGAGATTATGTTTTGGAGTGTGGAGGTATATCTGGTTTTGAGATATAATTAGTGATCCTATTCAAGAATATTTAGCAAATGAGGAAGTGTGAGAAATGTTTGAAAATTATGGAATCGAGCCTGGAAGCTCGAGTTATTCTATTGGGAATCTAGAAATTATCTTGAAATAGGAGTTAAAGTTGTTCTAGAAGTAAATTGAATGTGTGGAAGTTATGCAGTAAGAGGAACTAAAAGAGGATAAGTTTTTAAGATATTTATTCAAATAATAATATCTTATGTTGTTTTAAAAGTAAATTGAAAGTGTAAGTTTCAATAGAGGGAGTTAGAATGTTGTTTCATACTTATAGGTCCAGAAGTTATTCTTAAAGTTGAACCAGACATGATATTTGGTATAGTACTATAGAATATTTCAAGTGATATGTAACATCCTTTGGGATGATACATAATGTTTTTGAGTGAATAATTCTTATAAAAATCTTAGGGAGTTATCAAAAGTCACTATGTGAAGAAAAGGATCATGTAGTGTGGGTGAAGTTTCAAAAATAGTAAAGTCCCTAAGAGTACATAGAGATATGTAATATTCTCAAATTCTTGAGATTTAACAGTCTCAAAGAATTATAGTGATGCATAAGGGTTTTGAGCAGATGCGTAATATATATTGGGAAGTGAGTAAGATATTAGGAAGGTATATATTTTCCTAAGTCTTTAAGTTTTCCTCCGTGTGGGTAATATTTTGGGAGTTTCATAATATATTGTGGAAAGATACATATTTGGAAAAGGTAGAAAACCCTGTATGCATAATATTTTTGGATGTTTCATAATATCTTCTGAAATTTTTTAATGTGAAAAAGTCCTGAAGATCTCCTTGTATATATAGGATATATTGGGAGGTTCATAATATTTTATGAAGATAAAAAATTGGTAAATTCATGAAGCTCACATTGATACATAGTATAAGTGAGAAATTATGTAAGATTTTCTCAAGAAGTAGTAGAAATAAAGAAAAGGTAAACCCCTCTATGAATATATAAGATCCTCTTTTTACATTCATGATCATTTATTCTAGAAAATCAAAAAAATGGATAAACTTTGTGAAATGTAAGGATTTTTAGAAACCTTCTCTAGATGCATAAGGTTTTGTGGAGAAAACATTAGGTTTTTCATAAACCTTCCTAAGATGCGTAAGTTTTTGTGGAGAAAATGTAATGTTTTTTACCTGGGTTCTAGGATAAGAGGAAGAAATGTTGTTTCATGACTTGGATCATCACACCACAATATCTTAATTCTTGGAAGGATTCATTAGACTAGCTATAGATTATGATAGGAATTATCATTCATACAACACAATTTATAATCTGAACAGTTGAGTATTACGACATTTATTATCAATCATAAATTATGATTAATAATATGATCAGAAAAGAATAATAAAACTTGTAGATTTTTTGGAAAGATGAAGACCATGATATTTATAATAGATCACGGAGATTATAAACAATTAAAATGGAGGATTTCTCAATGTTGATTCCATGGAGTTTCCATGTTCAAAAATATGGAAAATGTCACAAGTATTTATTCTATGGGAATTATAATATAAAAGGGGTGATAAGAGAGATATAATGATGATGTATCACACCCGGCATAATATTGGGGAATTAGATATGGAATAATTATTCCCAACCCTTTTATAAAGGGGTTGAATACATGGAACCTTTCAAAAAACTATTTGTAGCAATTTTGGAGAGAGATAAAATATTTAATATCGAGTTTTATAGGAGTGGTGAAAAAACATTATTTTTTTCAAAATATTGGAGTTAGTTCCATATTGAAGATATTTTTTTGAGATGAGTGATATGAAAATATTTAATATCCGTTTGATTCTATTTAAAATTTTCAAAAAATAATATCTATTTTTTATCGATAATTAACCCCATAATTTAAAGAAATCATGGGTAAATCAGTGTTTTTGTGACTTTTTTGGAAATCTAAATAATAAATGTTAATGTTTTTAAATATTTTTTTTCATTGTTTTGTTAATTTTATAAATTTTATTGAAAATACATACATTGATTTTGAAAAAAAAATGAAATTATTTTTGGTTTTTAACTTTAATTGATTTGATTAAATCTTGAACTAAAATGCATAAATAGATTTTTTTCATAGGATTCAATTCTTTTATTCATTTTTTAAAATTTAATGAAATCCATAAATTGAAATTTGTTTTAAAAATTTTTTTGAATTTAGAATTGTGAAATGTGGGTCTTGAATTTTTGAATATGTTTAAAATGATGAAATTGGGTTTTTTATGATTTATAAAATGTTGGAAATGATTTGGAATTAATTATGAAAAGGTGTAAAATTTTGATTTTTATTATTTAATTTTATTTTGGAATGAATTTATTAAAAAATGGTTTCACTAAAAAAATATATGTTTTTGTGATTAGTGTAAGTGGTTTGCTCTGCTTCTATTATCATTATGCTTCCAGTACTACCAATGTGCTACTGGTGTCTCTGTTATTATCATCAGGGAATTTCCTTCTATTGTGAGAAGAGAATAATATTTCTTCTATATGAATAAAAAAATACCATCTACCTACAATTATCTTCATTTATCCCCCTATTTCTACTACCACCCTAGTATTCTACCACTATAATAACTTCTTCCAACACCATCTTATATGGATACCACCCTTGTTTTTATATCACTTCACTACCACCCTCATTCCACTACCACTACCCATTAATATAACTACCTCCAAAAGAAACGGTTTCTACCATTCTTATTTTTTTCTACCGCTACCAAGAAATCCTAAAAAAAGAAGTTTATGCTTTCCATGTATATCTTCTATATGAAGTAACTATAATTGATTAAATATTTCATCAGAAGTAGGATGTCATGTCCAACCCCATCTGACCAGATAAGGCACCTCCCATACTGAGCTTGGAGATTCAAAGAAGATAAAGTTGGTCGATATCAATTGTGGAGATCCCATGAAGCAGGACATTGTGAAGTAGGAGGATAAGGCATACGAGGCATAGAGAAGACTGAAACACCCAAAACCAAGTATTTGGAAGATCATTGTGATATTGAGTATTAGGAATCTAATTATTTAGGTCGTTACATTTGACCAGAGATGATTAATCCCAGAAGTTCATTAGCCAAACTTTGAAAAATTTGAACCATGCTCACTGATGAAGAAATCGCTCGCAATAAACTAGTAGATGAATAACCTAAGTGAACCACACCACTGATGATTTTCAAACCACTAATACTTACTAGGTAGGGAATAATATTAGTTAGTTGGATGAATTCCATCCACCATGAGAAGACCCACAAATCTGGTACTCGTTATAAGGAGTATATCACACCGATTGAATCTAAACCCAGACTATCCTAATTTGAAGATGAAGAAATGTTATGTTGAGTAAGATTAATGCCACACCAAACTTGTTATAAATGAAGAATATTGAACCTTATAAATCTTTAATATGCTTTATAGAACCAATTTCTAAAGTCTCAAATTCTTAGATCATCATACCAAGGAGAAATTGTTTTTGCTGGTTGTATGTTGTGTCCCCTATAGAGATCCAAAATCGAAGGTGGCCTCATATAATTATTGTCACACTAATTAGAGGTCAAAAGGATATATCACACCGACATTCTTGAAGAAATTCATCGCTCAAATTTTATTAAACTTGGACACCTGATAAGTGATGCTCAAATATCCTTGCTAATTTGTTGTTAGTTGATTATGCTACTGGGATGAATCAATAGAGCTGTGAATTGGGGAGAGCCTAAGAGTGACCAAAATTAACATCAATTATTTTATTCTAATTAATGAAGGACAATTTAAGCTAATCCTTTCCAAGATGAAGATCTTTTCACCCAGTGCATTTTTAACTTCTCAAATACTAAGGTTGTGGAATCAACAAAGTGGGTTGAGATGCACTGCACAATACTTAGCCACATTACCAGTTCCAATTTCCATACCCAATAATCAGGTAACATATAGATATTCATACATTCCTTCTTCACAATCATCATCTAGTTGTGAGACAAGCAGATTTTAGTCCCCAAGTTTGATCAAAACTGCTTTTTAGGATTGCATGTCAGGTACTAAATTTCAACCAAATTATAGTCCCAATATCACCTGAGTAGACTAGATCCTTACATGAAATGTCAATAAATGTAAGTAGACCATCTAAGTCTATCCATATCAAGACATTAAAGCTACAAGCATGCTAGAATCACCGTCATTTTTTCTCTAAAATGGGGCATGATGAAATGGAAGATGAAAGATGTCATTAAATCCAAATCAACTAAGCCCACTTACCAATGCCCAAAATACAAATCCAAGTCCAACACATTCATCATCTCCCTCCTATAAATATAATTATACATATATTAGAGCTTTATGAACTGAATAAATACCACACCAATTCTCATGGAATGGACACGTGTTAAGGATCTAAAGAAGAATTTAATTAAGCTCATCACTGAAATTGAATAATATTTATGAAGGTAATAAAAATTATCAACGATGAGAAAAGAATTTGTATCAAACTCATGGAGAGGATTACAAGTGAAACTAGAGTATTTTCTATAAAACGAGATACTTTTCACTAGGGCAGGGACTCTCTCTCACTTGAGGACTACTTCCATAATCACCGGATCAAGTTTTTGAGTCGATGCTTCTATTTATTCCTTTTCCTTATTTCTTCCATAATTTCTTGTAATTTTACTATAATACTAAAATGATGGCACACTATGCCATTTTTTTCCATGCTAAGGAAAATTACCCCATTATTCTATTGATGAATTCTAATTTTTATGGTTAATTATTCTATTACTTCCTCTATGGATTTTAATTATTTAATCAGTTAGAGATTTCTTATGGATTTTACTTTTAATTTTTTATACTATAATTCTTGGGATTTCACACACAAGACACTCAAAATTAAATCAATAAAAGAGATAACAAGCAGTGGGATAATTTGAGGGTGGTTGGTGTTATCTGATTACCAGGAAAGGAAAGGTGGGAGGATATAGTGATCATCGTATTTCCCTGTCGAAAATGAAACAACTATATGAGAGTAATTAATGAGGCATCATTTGATTAGAGTATGAGTAGGAAAAAATTTGAATAATGATTTGACATGAGAATGAGGTAATGATCTAAGGATGGATCATTTTTATTAAGATTGGATTTAAATCAACTCAACTACATCTACTATTTCCATAATTTAAACCCATTAAACAAGATAAAAACACATTTATAGGACTATCTTCTCTAGAGACAACTCAAGTCCCACTTTACTTCATTTTACTTGGGTTCAAAAATTGGTTTTCTCACTACCCCATGATAGGTTTTTCTTCAAACCTAGAATCATTTTCATGGAATCCAATGTTGGTGTTTAAATATTGTTTAAAATGGTTTCGAATTACTAGATCCAGTTCTTATAACCTCATTGGTTTTGATTATAAGGTTGAGAGAACTATTCTCATAGGACATTAAACTCTAAATATCACTAAATAAGAGGAAAGAGGGTTTATTACCATTACATTGGATAACTCCCCTTCCTCATATTATTTTTTCACCAAAATTGTATTAGGAAGTGAACAAATTGAATATAATCTTTCTCAAGTGAATAGGACTTTGAGGAATATGTATGAACCTAATTTCAATATTAATAACTGAAACTTTAAATTGAATGGTCAACAAGATTGTGAAAATAAAAATGTAATGATTGGAATTATGAATAAATTTCATGGATTATTAGGTGAATACCTCAATAGAAATTTGAGAGTATTTAAATTAGTATGTAATGGATTCAGAACCGAAGGATTTGTTGGGGATCAAATCATCTGGAAGGCTTTCCCCTTTCTCTCTTGAAGTGGAAACTAGGGAGTGGATCTAAAATCTGCAACCTAGATAAGTCACCTCATGGGATGAGCTACAGAGGGCCTTCCTCGTAAAATTATTCCCTGATTCAAGGAGTGATAAACTAAGAAGGGATATTTATAGAGTCAAATAAGAAACTGGAGAAACTCTCTATGGGTTTTTAGAAAGGTTCGAGAAACTGACTACATCCTACCCACACTATCCCTAAGAATAACATCACTTATTGGAATTATTTCACTAAGGGATAATGAACAATGACTTTTAATTAATATATGCTTCTTCTGGAGGAGTATTGATTGTTATTTTATCTATTGAACTTAGAGAACTGATTGAGAGAATCCCCTGAAATTCCCAACAATTATGTATAAGAACTACAACTAGGGGTGTCCATGAGATAAAAATTTACAACTCACCTTTATTGGAAAATAAAATTGAATAACTAACCTATCTTATGAGATATCTAGTTGTAAAAAAAGTGCATAAGGCATCACCCACCACACCCCCTCCGATCTTCTATCTTTGTTATTCTCTAGAGCACTATACTGATGGATTACCTCAAGTTAAAGGGACTAAAAGCTATGATTCCATTTACCAGTGTCTATTCTAGAATCAACCAAATGAAAATCAAGGATTTAGATAATTCTCCACCAATCAGTTTGGATCTGGGATCCAACAACCACAAATGACACTATTCCAACAAGCTTTCCAACAAGCTTCTCAATAGCCTTTCCAACCCCCTCCATTCTAGAGACAAAGTTTCCAACCAACCACAATATACCATCAAGTAAAGGATCAAGAACCTTACATAAATGGAATTCTAAGATAGGTAATAGAATCTCAAAAAAATAAATAGAACACACTCACCACTCATGGATCAAAGTTGAAGGAATTAAAAGTATTGTTTATCTAGCCCATGGCCACCCTAAATAATCTAGTAAATCAAGGATCATGTAAGATTACTTCTCAACAAATTCATAAACCCAAATTAAATTCAAGATATATTACATTGAGGAGTGGAAAGGATTTGTAAAACTATAAAGGATCATCCCTAGATACTAAAGTTGTAAGTGAACAACAATATTTACCTGATGGATCAGCACATGAAAAATAACCTGAGGAGGAATATATGAAAATACACCCTGTGAAGAAAAACAAGGGGAAAGCTAAGATGGAGGACCCACATCAACCCTAACCTCCCTTCCCTACAATTATGAAAAACCCTAGGAAAACTAATGAAGACACATTACAATAGGAGATCTTATAAGTCTTAAAAAATAGATATCAACATCCCTCTGTTAGAGGCCATCATCAAAATTCCAAGTTATGAAAAATTTATCAAATACATGTGCATCTGGGTAAGAATATTTTGAGGAAATAAAGAGATAAGGTTGGGTAATAATTTTTTTGTGACTGATACCCCACAACTTTTTAAGAAATTCCAAGATTCTGGTACTTTCACTCTCCCCTATACTATTAGTGAGCTTAATTTTTACAATTCATTATATGATTTAGGATCCTAGATTAATTGTAACAAATGGGCCTTAGTGACAGAACAAACACCCCACCTTAACATGGTCATCGGGTCCTGGCCCGCCAGCTACACCAAGTTTCCCTGCAGACACATGGTCCCCACCCTAGGGCTTACCCACGCGCCTGAACAGGTCATCTAACTAATGAATATCCCCATCAACCCTAACCTCCCATCCCTACAATGATGAAAAACCCAAGTAAAACTAATGAAGACACATTATAATAGGAGATCATATAAGTCTTCAAAAAAAGTAGATATCAACATCCCTCTGTTAGAGGTCATCATCCAAATTCCAAGTTATGCAAAATTTATCAAAAACATGTGCATCTAGGGAAGAATATTGTGAGTAAATAAAGAGATAAGTTTGGGTAATAATGTTTTTGTACTTGATACCCCACAACTTCTTAAGAAATTCCAAGATTTAGGTACTTTCACTCTCCCCTATACTATTGGTGAGCTTAATTTTTACAATTCATTATGTGATTTATGATACTAGATTAATTGTAACAATTGGGCCCTAGTGATAGCATAGACACCCCACCTTAACATGGATATCAGGTCCTGGCCCACCAAGTATACCGAGTTTCCCCGCAGACACATGGTCCCCACTCTGGGGCTCACCCACATGCCTAAACGGGTCATATAACTAATTAGTATCCCCATCAACACTGACCTCCCTTCCCTACAATTATGAAAAAAAACCCAGGAAAACTAATGAAGACACATTACAATAGGAGATCCTATAAGTCTTAAAAAATAATAGATCATCATCCCTCTATTAGAGGTCATCATCCAAATTCCAAGTTATGAAAATTTATCAAAGACATGTGCATCTAGGGAAGAATATTGTGAGGAAATAAAGAGATAAGGTTGGGTAATAATGTTTTTGTACTTGATACCCCAAAACTTCTTAAGAAATTCCAAGATTATGGTACTTTTACTCTCCCCTATACTATTAGTGAGCTTAATTTTTATAATTCATTATGTGATTTATGATCCTAGATTAATTGTAACAACTAGGTCTTGGTGACAGCATAGACACCCCACCTTAACATGGTTGTCGGGTCCTGGCCCGCCAAGTACACCAAGTTGCCCCGCAGACATGTGGTCCCCACCCTGGGGCTCACCCACACGCCTGAACGGGTAATCTAACTAATTAATATCCCCTTAGTCCAACACATGTCCTTTCTAGTGTGCTTTTTCCTCACTCACACACACCCTGATAATATTCCCAGAAGGTCACCCATCCTAATCACTAGGATGGGCCAAGCACGCTTAACTGTGGAGTTCTAATCAAGCAGCCTCCCAAAAAGGAAGGTGCACCTTGTTGACATGAGTCATATCATTTAGTCATTTAACCATTTATCATTCGGGGGTGTTATATCCCCCCCCCTCTAGAGCACAACGTCCTCATTGTGGGCCCTACATCTCAACCCAGGTAGTGCACCGCACTTAAGGCTATGTACCACCTCTGATACCAAATGTAACAACTAGGCCCCGATGACAGCAAAGACACCCTGCCTTAACATGGTCGTCAGGTCATGGCCTGTCAGGTACACCAAGTTTCCTCGTAGACACTTGGTCCCCACCCTGGGGATCACCCATGTGCCCAAACGGGTCATCTAACTAATGAATATCCCCACATGCCAACACATGTCCTTTCCAGTGTGTTTTTCCTCACTCACACACACCCTGGGAATCTTCCCAAAAGGTCACCCATCCTGATCACTACTCCAGGAAAAGAACGCAAAACTGTGGAGTTCTAATTAGGTAGCCTTCTGAAAAGGAAGGTGCATCTTGTTGACATAAGTCATATCATTTAGTCATTTAACCCTTTATCATTCTAGGGTGTTACATTAATGTAATTCCATATTCCATTTATTCTTATCTATTGATTGGAGAACTCAAACCCACCTGAGTGGTTTTGAAACTTTCAAACCAATACACTACCAACCTAATAGGTGTTCTTAAATATGTTATGGTAAGTTTACAAGTATTTTAATTCCCTATCTACTTCTACATTCTCAAAATGGATGGAGGAAAAGGTAAATATCACTCTCCCATCAGTCTTGGTAGGCCATTACTCAAGACTTATAAAACCATAATAAATTTCAATGAAGGAAATATTTCCATGAATTTTGTTGAGGAAACAGTGGATTTCAACATCCATGACTTAATAAAACACCCACATGAAGAGTAGAATATTTTTATATTAAAACAATTTGAATTACCTTGTTCTTCTAGTGAGGAAATTGCAATATTTGATGATTTAATTAGATTAAAAGAAGCTTTAGAAACACCCAATATTCCTGATTAATCTATTTTTGAAAATGATATTAATATATAAATAGTTTTTAGTGTTGATTAATTTAATGAATTTAATGAAAGTGGTTTTGATGAGTTACTAAAATATTTTTTAATATTTCTAACTTCCATGTGTAGGTTGCCAACATCAAGAACTATAAACTAAAACCATCTTTGTAAAACCCCATAAAATGGAACTTAAGTTCCTACAATCAAAATTAAAATGTTTTTTAAAAGAAAATAATAGATTTACAATCATAATTTCAAATAATTTAGAGCCCATCCAAGAACACCTACTGCTAGAAATAATGAAACAAAATTCAAGGGATGTAGGTAGAAAATTAGGGGACATACCAAGGATTATCCCTACCACTTGAATACATAGGATTTTACTTGAAGATAAATCCAAACTAGTGAGACATCCCCAAAAGAGGTAAAAATAATTTTAGGTGATGGAATAATTTACCCCATCTCATAATCCCAATGGATGAGTCCCATTCAAATTGTCCCAAATAAAACTGGTTACACAATTGTGAAAAATGATAATGATGAGTTAGTAACCATAAAAATTATTAATATTTTGATATTCTATATAAATTATAGGAGGTTGAACCATGTAATAAGAAAATACCATTTTCTCATACCCTTTATAGACCAATTGTTAAAGAGTCTAGCTGAGAAGGGTCATTATTGCTTCCTTGATGGATTTTCTATGTATTTTCAGGTTCCAGTTTCTATATAGGACAAAGACTGTAACACCCCGAGATTTTATGAAAAATATTCTTTTTAATTTCACTAATGTCTTGTGTTGTACTCTACACCAAAAGGAGCTTGCACAACACGCATCCTTGATTTGCCTTGCATTACACAAAATTGTGACCTTCCTCGATAGCTTGCGTCGTACGCAATACCGAGTTTCACTAAACAACAATATGCTATTAAAATATTATTAAAACTAGCCGTTATGAATAGTAATAACCACTTTTTGAAATTTTGTAAATTTTATTTTTTAAAATGGACTTCATTTTTGGATTCGGAGTATCGAATTTAGCCTAAGGTGAAATTTTGGTAATTTTCGGATAACTTTCATATTTTGATGAATAGTGAAAATTACTAAATTTTAGTTAAAAACAACTTTTTCAATCGAAATAATTAATAGTGATAAATTATTAATTTGAGCGGTTTTAAAGTATATTTAGAATATATTTTTACAATTTAATAAAATTTTGGTCATCGGATGTAATCTCACATTTAAACCAGACATAAACAAGTGTCAATCTTTTGATAGATATTGTTTCTTAAAAACACGCTATTTGTTTTAACAGCGGGATTTAATTATAAAATTAATTAATGCAACTTCTATGTTATGAATTTGGTAAAATAAAATTCATTTTTGAATTTGGAATATGAAATATAGTTTAGGATGAAATTTTGGCATTGTTCTGAAAAACATCAATTTTTGATGAATAGTGAAACTACTAAGTGGTAGTTAAAAAAACTGAATTTTTCATAAAACTTAATTTTACCGCTTCTGTGAATGGAATTTCAAAAAATCCGAGAGACACGGTTGATGTCATTAAATAAATGTGGTTCAATGAGATGAAAATAATTTTTGGTGAATAGTAACTTTTTACTTTTATTTACCACGGTTAAAAGTAAATAGGGTAATTAAGGGTAAAAATGATATTATTATTACCCTAACACATGTTCTAATTCTATTGGACAAGTGTAATTCGACCAAAAACAATCTTAGGAATAAAATATGACCACTTAGGCCCACTTGGATTAGATTAGGACATTTATTATTAATTTATTTAAAGAAGGGTTAAAATAGTTAAAATCTAAGTTTAATAAGTAAAACATTTTTAATATGGGGTTATACATAAGATAAATTCGACTATAAATATTAATTAGAAAGATAAAAATATTTCCTACATAATGGTATTTTATTTTTAATTTTTAGACATCAAATAATTTAATTTATTCATGTCACAAAGATGATGCAGTAATTATCTTATTAATGAAATATTGACATAATTGATGTTATAAACACCAAAATAAATGTAATTTGAGACTTTTTATGAATCCCACTAATTTTCTAGGTTACTATGATATATTAGTGTTTATTTAATCAACTTGTTTTGAACATATAATTCTGTTATGACTTTCACGAAAATCATATATCAAATAGTTTCAAAATTGACACAAAATAGTTTTTAAATCAAATATTATATTAGTAATTTTTATTTTATTCCTAAAAATATAAGGTTCGGCCAAATGACTTAGATAAGGATATATATATTAATAATAAACAATTTGGGGTTCGTTTGGCATGTTATAGTAAGTGTATTAACCATATAGTGTAAGAAAACAAAAAGACACGGTAAAAGTTAAATTATTTAACTTAGAGTTAAATCTAATTGATAAGGTTAAAATAATAACCTAAACTTGTCTAAATCCTATTGGTTGATATGATTTCGACCCATCCCCACTTTAGATTCTAAATAAGACCCTTTGTAACCATTATAAACCGATTTTGACTTTAATATAAAATAATATTTTGAGATATTCCTAAGGTGCCCCTCTCCTCCCTTATAAAAGGGCACCTCCTCCCTCTCTTCCTCACACAACTTTGAGCCTTCAAGCTCGGCCAACCCCTACCAAAATCCCTTCTCCACTTCCCTATTATCATCCTAGAGGTCCTGGTATTCTTCAAAGACCATCCTTAGTTCTTTAAGTGGAGGCTAAGAAAAGGCGCGTCAAAAAGAGGTAATATCCATTACCGATCTTTTTCAATTTCTTTCTTCTTCAACTTCTTCTTCTTTAGTTGTTTCATGATAAAGTAATAACATCAGTATTTCTTATATACTGATATGTTATTATAAATATGAAACAACTCTAATTAACCTTCTATCCATCCTACGGAAAAAGGAAATCACCGCGCGTGCGTACGTACGGAATACCGTCTCCACGCCGTGATGTAATCTATTTCCCGTCACCACCTTAATTGGATGGGTATAAAGGTGTAATGAGTAACTATATATGATTATTATAAATTGATATTGATACTGAAATAGTATACATACACTTCAACACAATTCCACGACCATGGGAACGATATCATCGCTCGTGCGTACGTATGGACTACCGTCTCCACGACGCGATGAGATTCATTCTCAATGATTAACCATTGATGAATGATTATAAAGTATATATAATAAGTACTAATGAAATATATGACCTAATAATGATACTAGAATTATTTATATTTATATGTATGTCATCTACTTAATTCCATTCAATTCAATAAGAAAAACGAAAACAGCGTTCATGCGTACGTATGGACTACCGTCTCCATGAACGGTGTATTTCTTTCCATTTACTGATTTATTATATATGTATATTCTGAATATATATATATATATAAATCATGTTTTATATTCTGTAATTAAGTAATCATGATCTAAGTAATCATATGAATAATTACAAGTTAAAAACACGAACTACAAATGAGACGATTTTACCCAAAACGCTACTTTAACATGAATTTACAAAGAAACGGGTAATATAAAGTCATAAGTGGACCATATATGATATAATAACAATTAATATGATTCTGGAATAAGTCAATAACATGATTTAAATCATTATACAGGAGGTTCGGACACTTATAAAGCAAGTCGGACCTAAGGTAAGGAAAATATCACAATCTCATTTTTATCCGAGATTGTTTATACTTTGGTATTTACTGGGGTGTATTTTATCATCCACATCCATGTTTCCTCAATATGTAATATTATTTCCATCCACCTACAATTTTTTAAATCCAATTTTACCCTTCGGTGAATTTTTAGTAAAAGATAAGAAAGGAATATTTTGTCGTTTTTCGTACGAGGTACTTTTTGACTTTTTCGGCAAAAGTACGAAGAATGTTTTTTTAACTTATACGGAATTAATGGATTTTTAAAACATTATTTCCAAGAAGCTTCCTTTAAAAGTTTTCAAGTTTATTTTTAATCAACTTCTTTTAGTTTAAAAATTGCATGACATGTTAAGAAAGGAAAAGTGTTTTTGAAGTAGAAAGGATATTTTCCTCAAGAATGGAGTTCAAGTGTTTTATCAAAATTATTTTCCATCTAAGATAATAAAGGGTTCTGTTTATATCCATATTATTACATTGATTGGACTATGTTGTGATGGAATTATTTTTATGAATTCCTTTATCTTATATGAATGGTTTTATGATGTCATGTTGTTTAAGAATCCCATTTTTATTACATGGGTTATGCAATGATGTATGATTTAAGATTTTGTGGCACACATAAGAATGGTATCATTGTGAGATGGGTGGGACCTATATCTCCCTCCAATTCATTGGGTAAAGATTTTATATCTCATGAGATAGACATGGCTGAAATGGTAGGTTATACCTGTTCAGTGAAACAGGACTGAAATGAGGGTTACTCGATTCAGAAAGGGACTTTGTCCACTAAGATAGTCTTGGCAATGAGTCTTGACTAAAAAGAAATGATTCTATATGATTATGTGTGTATGCCACAAAGTTTCATGTTTTAAGTTATGATTATTGGGATTTCATTTCACTACTATGATTTATCCCATGTTATGAAATTATGCTCTCTTTTGCAGGTTAAGATTTCCAAAAGTTATGTTCTTATGAATATGATGTGATTGATATTTTTTTTGTTTACCCTTACTGAGCATTTGAGCTCACCCTTTTATGTTTACTTTTCCTCAGGATATAAAGAAAGGTTTTAGGTATAAAAAAAAGGGAAGATCTTTATGGGAGATGTTGAAGATCTTTCACCAGGATTAGAAGAATATATTCCGAGTTTCCAAAGACACTAAACTATTACGATCCTTGTGTGTGTGTTTTTGTTATGTACTAAGTATTCCGCAAATGTAATGTAATGTCAATGTACGTCAAGCTTCGGGTCTCTACAGTTGGTATCAGAGGAAAGGTTTAGTCAACCTTTGGAAACTAGGATGCGAAAGCGTTAGTGAGATCCCTAGAGATATTTCTAAGGTATGTCTAGGGATGCCCCTAAGGATAAGTATACGTATAGGATACAGTCCTATAACTACGGTAAAGATCATAGAATTTAACCTAAGAAGTTAGATAATGAAGTTACTCCCCCTTTATTATGATTGTTGCCTCTCACGCTATTCTTTTTGGGTTTTAGACGATGGATGGAACCCAAAGGAACCGTGTTGATCAATGCAATGGACAATGCAATGATTGTCCTCCTGAACAAACAAATGTTATGGGAGATGGAGTGAAAAATATTATTGCTATCCTTACACAAGCTATGAATCATTCTGGACTTCCAAATGAGCAGAGAAGGGAACAATATTCTATTGAGTCCTTCATGAGGCAATGTCCACCTTCTTTCAGTGGGACTTCCGATCCACTTGTTGCTGAAAAATGGATCAGTACCACTGAAAAGATATATTCAGTTCTTCAATGTTCTGAACATGATAAAGTCATCTTAGCAGTATATCGTTTGGATGGTGAAGCTGATCAATGGTGGAATCTTATCAAGAATACGAGGCCAAGAGATGAAATTGAGTCCATGGAATGGGACGAGTTCAAGAACTTTTTTTTCAGTAAGTACTTCCCTCGTATTCTTCGAACAAAGATGGAAAAGGAGTTTCTTGAGATGAAGCAGAAGGATGATGAATTTGTTGGTATATACGAAGAAAATTTTACAAGACTTGCAAGGTATGCATCTGGCATTATCATCCAACCTGAAAGTAAAGTTGATTGATTTTTCAGTGGCTTAAAACCAAGTCTTCGAAGGGCATTAGCTATAAGAGACTTCAGTAGCTATGAAGAAATTGTGCGTTGTGCTATCAAGGTAGAAATGGAAGTTGGTGTTACATATCCATCTCATGGTTTTGACAAGAAACGAAAGATGGAGTTCAAGGAGAAATCTCGGAATAATGGTGAAAAGAAGATGAATGTTTCCTTATGCACAAAGTGTGGAAAGAAGCATGGTGGAGATTGTCTTAAAGGGACTATAAAATGCTTTAAGTGTGGAAAAGAAGTTCATCGAGCAGCTGAGTGTCGAAGTAATGGAAAAAGGGTTTCTAATGATGTGAATAAAGCAAACACTGCAGAGAACGCACCACCAACACTTCAATGCTTCAAGTGAAAGGAAATGGGGCATTATGCTAATAAATGCCCTAATCCAAGGGTTAGTGATGATCGACATGAGCAACCGCTTAAGGAAAAGGACAAAGGGAAGTCACATGCGATCACTATTGGAAATGTTGAATATGACAACGATGTGGTGGAATGATTAAGTGTTTATGTAATGGGATTCCAAAATAATGTTGTATCATGGAATATTGGAATATTTATGTATTGGTCTAATGTGGTATTAAAAGTGATTGAGATATTATGTGCATAATGAAGGGAAAACGAGAAAATTAAATGTTTAACATTATTCATGAGCTCATGATTGATATAAGGACTAAGTGATATCATGGTTTGAGTATATAGAATTTTGAGGATTTTGGTATGTAGAAAGTGTTAACTTTTAACTACATTCATGTTTTCACTAAGGCTCAATGGGTATTCAAGAGAATACAAGATTAATGATTTTGAATGTTTGGAATGTGACCAACAAAACATATCTTATGATATATGGGGATCAACGATGGTATTAAATCTCTGGAAATCGTTTTCACTATGTTATGAGAGTGGACTGCAGTATTATGGATAAGCCTAAAGATTGAAATGGATTATGTAGGACATAAGTTAGTATTGTTTAAGGATAGAAGTTTTTTTCGATATTATTGATGGGATGTTATAGTTTTAGAAAAAGGACAACCTGCAGGACGGGCGACAGCCCATCGCGTCGGACAAGGCTGTGGGAATCGAACCCACAACCGAAGTGCGACTGGCCTTTATCGCCTACCACTGGCCTACAGGAAGTCCCTATTTAGTAGAAACTAGTTTTATTATATTAAGCAGTATGATATATGAAGTATAAGTCCATTTTAGGTACCATATATGATTAATCTCACTATAGAATGACTTATGTATATTTAATAACTTTTGCTAACCTTTTGATGGAATGACCCGTCATTCTATCACATGATCTGCTAACACTTCACGAATAACAAATTCAACTTCATTTATTTAAGAGATGAAGTGGAAATTGTTCAAGGCATGAACAATAGTGATATTGTACCAAAATAAAGTAAGTATTTATTCTAATTAAAATTCTTCAACATTATGGAAATGATCTTGAAAACCAAAAATGTTGTCCTAGTGCTCTTATATCTGATTAATCAGATGGTACCTTAGATCGTCACAAATTTATGGATTTGTGATTGTTGTCTTTTCCATAGCCATGTTCTCTACCACTCTCCATCAGAACATGATGGTTAGATTTTTCTTCCATATCCATATTTTCACCTATGTGGAAACCCAGTGATTAGTTTATTTGAGTAACCGTTACGTTTCATAATTTTGTTTTTAAAGATTGGTTTTGGTATTACTTTTTACGAGGTGGGTTTCTATTAAATAAACTTTCTAATAGAACACCATTTATAACCCCAACGAATTTCGAGGGCGAAATTCATTTTAAGGGGGGTAGAATGTAACACCCCGAGATTTTATGAAAAATATTCTTTTTAATTTCACTAATGTCTTGTGTTGTACGCTACACCAAAAGGAGCTTGCACAACACGCATCCTTGATTTGCCTTGCATTACACGAAATCGTGACCTTCCTCGATAGCTTGCGTCGTACGCAATACCGAGTTTCACTAAACAACGATATGCTATTAAAATATTATTAAAACTAGCCGTTATGAATAGTAATAACCACTTTTTGAAATTTTGTAAATTTTATTTTTCAAAATGGACTTCATTTTTGGATTCGGAGTATCGAATTTATCCTAAGGTGAAATTTTGTTAATTTTCGGATAACTTTCATATTTTGATGAATAGTGAAGATTACTAAATTTTAGTTAAAAACAACTTTTTCAATCGAAATAATTAATAGTGATAAATTATTAATTTGAGCAGTTTTAAAGTATATTTAGAATATATTTTTACAATTTAATACAATGTTGGTCATTGGATGTAATCTCACATTTAATCCAGACATAAACAAGTGTCGATCTTTTGATAGATATTGTTTCTTAAAAACACGCTATTTGTTTTAACAGCGGGATTTAATTATAAAATTAATTAATGCAACTTCTATGTTATGAATTTGGTAAAATAAACTTCATTTTTGAATTCAGAATATGAAATATAGTTTAGGATGAAATTTTGGCATTGTTCTGAAAAACATCAATTTTTGATGAATAGTGAAACAACTAAGTGGTAGTCAAAAAAACTGAATTTTTCATAAAACTTAATTTTACCGCTTCTGTGAATGGAATTTCAAAAAATCCGAGAGTCACGGTTGATTTCAGTAAGTAAAATTTGGTTCAATGAGATGAAAATAATTTTTGGTGAATAGTAACTTTTTACTTTTATTTACCACGGATAAAAGTAAATAGGGTGATTAAGGGTAAAAATGAAATTATTATTACCCTAACACATGTTATAATTCTATTGGACAAGTTTAATTCGACCAAAAACAATCTTAGGAATAAAATATGACCACTTAGTCCCACTTGGATTAGATTAGGACATTTATTATTAATTTATTTAAAGAAGGGTTAAAATAGTTAAAATCTAAGTTTAATAAGTAAAACATTTTTAATATGGGGTTATACATAAGATAAATTCGACTATAAATATTAATTAGAAAGATAAAAAGATTTCCTACATAATGGTATTTTATTTGTAATTTTTAGACATCAAATAATTTAATTTATTCATGTCACAAAGATGATGCAGTAATTATCTTATTAATGAAATATTGACATAATTGATGTTATAAACACCAAAATAAATGTAATTTGAGACTTTTTATGAATCCCACTAATTTTATAGGTTACTATGATATATTAGTGTTGATTTAATCAACTTGTTTTGAACATATAATTCTTTTATGACTTTCACAAAAATCATATATCAAATAGTGTCAAAATTGACACAAAATAGTTTTTAAATCAAATATTATATTAGTAATTGTTATTTTATTCCTAAAAATCTAATGTTCGGACATATTACTTAGATAAGGATATATATATTAATAATAAACAATTTGGGGTTCGTTTTGCATGTTATAGTAAGTGTATTAACCATATAGTGTAAGAAAACAAAAAGACACGGTAAAAGTTAAATTATTTAACTTAGAGTTAAATATAATTGATAAGTTTAAAATAATAACCTAAACTTGTCTAAATCCTATTGGTTGATATTATTTCGACCCATCCCCACTTTATCTTCGAAATAAGACCCTTTGGAACCATTATAAACTGATTTTGACTTTAATATAAAATAATATTTTGAGATATTCCTAAGGTGCCCCTCTCCTCCCTTATAAAAGGGCACCTCCTCCCTCTCTTCCTCACAAAACTTTGAGCCTTCAATCTCGGCCAACCCCTGCCAAAATCCATTCTACACTTCCCTAGTATCATCCTAGAGGTCCTGGTCTTCTTCAAAGACCATCCTTAGTTCTTTAAGTGGAGGCTAAGAAAAGGCGCGTCAAAAAGAGGTAATATCCATTACCGGTCTTTTTCAATTTCTTTCTTCTTCAACTTCTTCTTCTTTAGTTGTTTCATGATAAAGTAATAACATAAGTATTTATTATATACTTATATGTTATTATAAATATGAAACAACTCTAATTAACCTTCTATCCATCCTACGGAAAAAGGAAATCATCGCGCGTGCGTACGTACGGAATACCGTCTCCACGTCGTGGTGTAATCTATTTTCCGTCACCACCTTAATTGGATGGGTATAAAGGTTTAATGAGTAACTATATATGATTATTATAAATTTATATTGATACTGAAATAGTATACATACAATTCAACACAATTCCACGACCATGGGAACGATATCATCGCTCGTGCGTACGTACGGACTACCGTCTCCACGACGCGATGAGATTCATTCTCAATGATTAACCATTCATGAATGATTATAAAGTATATATAATAAGTACTAATGAAATATATGACCTAATAATGATACTGGAATTATTTATATTTATATTTATGTCATCTACTTAATTCCATTCAATTCAATAAGGAAACGAAAACAGCGTTCATGTGTACGTACGGACTACCGTCTCCATGAACGGTGTATTTCTTTCCATTTACTGATTTATTATATATGTATATTCTGAATATATATATATATATATAAATCATGTTTTATATTCTGTAATTAATTAATCATGATCTAAGTAATCATATGAATAATTACAAGTTAAAAACACGAACTACAAATGAGACGATTTTACCCAAAACGCTACATTAACATGAATTTACAAAAGAACGGGTAATATAAAGTCATAAGTGGACCATATATGATATAATAACAATGAATATGATTCTGGAATAAGTCAATAACATGATTTAAATCATTATACAGGAGGTTCGGAAACTTACAAAGCAAGTCGGACCTAAGGTAAGGAAAATATCACAATCTCATTTTTATCCGAGATTGTTTATACTTTGGTATTTACTGGGGTGTATTTTATCATCCACATACATGTTTCCTCAATATGTAAAATTATTTCCATCCACCTACAATTGTTTAAATCCAATTTTACCCTTTGGTGAATTTTTAGTAAAAGATAAGAAAGGAATATTTTGTCGTTTTTCGTCCGAGGTACTTTTTGACTTTTCCGACAAAAGTACGAAGAATGTTTTTTTAACTTATACGGTATTAATGGATTTTTAAAACATTATTTCCAAGAAGCTTCTTTTAAAATTTTTCAAGTTTATTTTTAATCAACTTCTTTTAGTTTAAAAATTGTATGACATGTTAAGAAAGGAAAAGTGTTTTTGAAGTAGAAAGGATATTTTCCTCAAGAATGGAGTTCAAGTGTTTTATCAAAATTATTTTCCATCTAAGATAATAAAGGGTTCTGTTTATATCCATATTATTACATTGATTGGACTATGTTGTGATGGAATTATTTTTATGAATTCTTTTATCTTATATGAATGGTTTTATGATTTCATGTTGTTTAAGAATCCCATTTTTATTACATGGGTTATGCAATGATGTATGATTTAAGATTTTATGGCACACATAAGAATGGTATCATTATGAGATGGGTGGTACCTATATCTACCTCCAATGCATTGGGTAAAGATTTTATATATCATGAGATAGACATGGATGAAATGGTAGGTTATACCGGTTCAGTGAAACAGGACTGAAACGAGGGTTACTCGATTCAGAAAGGGACTTTGTCCACTAAGATAGTCTTGGCAATGAGTCTTGACTAACAAGAAATGATTCTCTATGATTATGTGTGTATTCCAAAAAGTTTCTTGTTTTAAGTTATGATTATTGGGATTTCATTTCACTACTATGATTTATCCCATGTTATGAAATTATGCTCTCTTTTGCAGGTTAAGATTTCCAAAAGTTATGTTCTTATGAATATGATGTGATTGATATTTTTTCTTGTTTACCCTTACTGAGCATTTGAGCTCACCCTTTTATGTTTACTTTTCCCCAGGATATAAAGAAAGGTTTTAGGTATAAAAAAAAGGGAAGATCTTTATGGGAGATGTTGAAGATCTTTCACCAGGATTAGAAGAATATATTCCGAGTTTCCAAAGACACTAAACTATTACGATCCTTGTGTGTGTGTTTTTGTTATGTACTAAGTATTCCGCAAATGTAAGTAATTTCAATGTACGTCAAGCTTCGGGTCTCTACAAAGACAATACCACCTTTTCATGTCCCTTTAGTATTTTTTCCAACTAAAGGATTTCTCTCAGTCTTTTCAATTCTTTAGGTACATTTCAGTGTTGTATAGTAAGTATTTTCTTAGACTTGATTAAAAACTACCTAGAAGTATTTCTCGATGACTTCACTATATATAAAACTTGTTTTCAAAGTTTTTTAAAAAGTTTTAAGAAAGTTTTAAAAATGTTTATTGAGAGAAACTTGGTTTTAAATTTTGAAAAGTGTATTTTATGGTGGAAAAGGGAAAATTTTTTGGCCACATAATTTTTAAAGATGGAATTGAATTATTTAAGTCCAAAGTTGATGTTATTTACACACTCTCATACCCCACCACTATGAGACACATTAGATCATATCTAGGCCATGTTGGAATTTATAGAACGTTTGTTATGGACTTTACCTAAATTTATTTTCCCCTAACTAAACTACTAAAAAAGGAATCTAATTTTTTTTAATGATCCATGCAAGACATCTTTCAAATAATTGAAATAATCCTTGACCACTACCCCCATAATTTTTCCACCAAATTGGAGTTACCCCTTTGAGATTCTATGTGATGCTTTCAATAGAGATGTAGGGGTGGTTATTTCCCAAAAGAGTGATGTACTCCCAACCTACACTTCACAAAACTTATAAACTATCCATACTAACTACACAATAATATATGAGGAGTTTTTGTCTATTGTTGTAGCTTTATAAAAATTTTGTTCTTATCTTTTAGGGAGTAAACTGTTTATTCTGGTCATGAAACATTGAGATATTTAATCAACCAATCTGATAAAAATACTAGACTAGTGAGATAGATGTTACTTCTATCAGAGTTTGACCTATATATCAAGGACAATAAGGGATATGAAATTATGGTGGCATACTATATAAGTCATATTCCTCACACTGTCTAGGTACAACCAATTCCCAAGGCCAATCTGGATGAATCATTCCCTAGTGAACAACTGTACAACCTCACCTAAGTGCCCTGATATGCTGACATAGTGAATTTTCTAGTTATATCAAAGGTACCCCCTTCTTTTCTAAACATTAAACTTGTAAATTTAAATCTAAATAAAAATATTATATCTGGGATTATCCTTATTTATGGAAAATTTCTAATGACCAATTCATTGGGAGGTTTATCCCTAAAGAGGAAATAAAATATGTGCTATCTTTTTACCACATACTTACTTGTGGAGAACATTTTGGACCTTAAAGAACTATTAGAAAATTTTTGGAAGATGGGTTTTTTTAGCTCTCAATTTTTAAAGATTCATATTATTTTTGTATAAAATGTCCCAACTGACATTTTACTGGTGTAATTTCAAAATGATGTGAGATTCCCCCAAAAACCTTTAATTTTCTTTGAGATATTTGATGTATATAGAATAAATTTCATAGGCCCCTTTCTAGAATAATTTGGGTTTCCCAAAATTTTTGTTAGTAGTGTACAATGTTTCTAAGTGGATTGAAGAAAAAATCTACTCAAACTAATGATTCAAAAAACTGTGATATAGTTTTTAAAAAGAAAACATTTTTTATAGGTTTGGAATACCACAAGATATAATCAGTGAACAAGGAACCCACTTCTATAAGGAGAATATTAAATACCTCATAAATAAATATGGATTACCACTATAAAACTTCTACTTCCTACCACCCATAGAAAAATGGACTGGCTGAGGTGTCCAATAGAAAATTCAAAAGAATATTGGATAAAACAGTGCATCTCATCTGCTAGGAATGAAGTAGGAAAGTAGAGGATGCACTGTGGGTATATATAATTGCCTACAAAACCCCCTTAGGTATGTTTCCATATATAATTATTTATTGTAAACATTTTCACTTGTCTATTGAGCTACAACACAAAGCTTACTGGGTTTTCAAAAGAGTCAACCTAGAGTTTGACAAGGTTGGAGAGTAGATAAAGCTATATATAATGGAGATTAAGGAGATAAGAAGAGAATAATATGATAAATTATTATTTAAAAAGGTTAAAACTAAATCTTTTAATAATAAATTGATCTAGAAAATATAATTTTAATTTGGAGACAAGGTGGTGCTGTTTTCCTCAAGGATAAAACTCTTCCCTGGTAAGATTTATTCCAAGTGGATTGGGCCCTACACAGTAACTAATAAATTTACTTTTGGTGTATTTGATATTAAATGAGAAGGTTAAAAGAATCTATTCAAGGTGAATGGTCAATAATTGAAGAAGTGTAATGAGGATTTCTGGAAAGAATATATAGAGTAGTCCAGAATCCCCCTATTGTTGTTAAATAGAAAACTATAAGGTTTTCTATTTCCCTTATATTGGTCTAGTTAATTTATTTTTGAACTATTTTTCTTAAACCAATGTATGTTGGAATTAAATTAGAATTATGTTTGAACCAAGTGTGGTGGAAAGGTACAGAGTAGTTTAGGATATATATAAAAAATATTAAAAGGAAAAAAAACAAAACAAAATATAAATCAATTTTAGAAATCCATATAAAGTTCCAAAGGTTTTTTTTAGATTTTTTTAGTTTAAATAAATAAATATTTTTTAAAAAAAAATAAATAAATAAAAATGGAGGTTCCAGAGCTTGTGCATAATTTTTTTGGATTTTTTAAAACTTTTTAGTGTTTTTAAGATGGGAGAATTGAATATTAATTCTCTCCTACCTAATTAAAGTACCAATCCATATTTTAGGATTACATTGATTTTGAATTATTGAATTTGAATGAGTAATGAGTGAACATAACCATTGTATCTTGTAAATTCTATTTGAAGACTAAGGAAATGAAGTGGAAATTGAAAATATCTTTGTGGAATCAAAATTATAACTTGTGTTCATTGTAATTTTAAACCTAATTTCAAGTGAATAGACCTTTGTGATTGAATAGAACCTCAAGGAACCTCCCTAAAATAAATTGATATAAATCATTTGAACATAGAGTAAAATGGGTAATTAAGATCTCACGGTGAATCTTTATGATAATGGAACTAGGTGTGTGATTTTAAGCCCTCTATACATATTCAATAAGTTCTTTTTATAGTGACTCCTATGAAAAATTCAAAAAAATGAATAAAGTGACCATTTTTCATAAAAAAATCATTTAGGTGAAGGTAATATTGAACCTATATGAAAAGTGGAAATTGACTTATAAAAATTTAATTTAGGGAGTATCAATGAAGTTTGAAAATAAATTTTTGTTTAGGAATATTAGGAATAAAGGAAAAAGGAAGTGAAAATTTTTAAAATTTTATTTCCACCTAAATTTATCAAATTCACTCTTGGAACTGAAATTTGAATCTTAATTCAAGTAAAATAGTGTGTAAAAGTCATATAGAATACATAATCAATTAGAGTGTTAATTATTTGATCTTATTAAATTCTATTTTATGTATTTAAAATTTTGGTAGGTCAATCATCATATTGAAATTCAATGATAAAATCACCTAGGAGTTCAATATTTTAATTGTGGGAAATGATGTAGACTAAAATTTTCAAAAAAAATAATTTTTTATTGATAATTAACCCCATAATTTAATAAAATACTAGGTATATCAATGTTTTTGTTTTTAGAGTTGGTGTCCTAGGAGCAATTTTTTATAATTTGATTACATGAATATTTGATGAATTAAATATTAATAAAACATATTATTATATATTTTTCATTGTTCTTCGTGACATTAATGTAATAATTTTCTAGGGTATTTATCGCATTGGAAAGGTCATAGCAGTTCTCCTCTATGATGAGAACCTTTAATTGTTATTATTATATTCCTAAATATAGTTTTACTATTGGATAATGTACTATGATAGGACACATATTATGTATACTATTAGGTGTGAGTACTTGTAAGTGGATGAGGCTTCTTATCGTGACGTTCATACTTGGTAATCTCCAAGATGGGAGATTATGAGAGCAAACCTGCTAGTAGGAATTCTGCATGTTTTGGTTTCATTGGATATTCCAATCTGTGAGTGTGTGTAATAGTACTTAAACATTAATATTATCATTGATTCATGTCATGACACATGCACTTAAATTTACTGACCAAAATTGACACACCATATGTTGGTGAGAAGTATGGTACATTGGGTGCATCATAAATGACATGTTATTAATGGATAAGTAAAGGAAGGATCTGTTCCTTCTATATTTATATAATCTTATATATCAACCCTTCTATTGTAATAGAACCATCACATTAAATTCCATGGTCATTTTGTAATGATATGTTTAATTAAAATAGTCAAATAAAGATATATCGATCATATAGGTTGATGACATGAATGTGAGACCTACTTGATGAGATATTGAGACAAAGGGATTATATTACACAGTGAGTGTTCATATGTAGTTTTTGAAATTGATACATTAAGTTCTTTATCTTTGATTCCTTGACCCATTCCTAAATATAAATCTTGTAATCTAGACTATCATGACTAATACCGATGATAAAGAATCCTATAGGTTTACACACTAAGTGTTTCCAATGATCTCGATTAAATTATATTTGAATTTAATTAATGGAATAAATATTATTCCCAAGACTGAAGAATAATTGTATTCAAGTTTTATTGATCACATATATTTATTGATAAATGAAATATTTAATTAAATATTTATTCAGGTATTCAATAAATGACAAGGAGTTTGAACAGACCAGGATGAATTGATTCGTCACGCTTGTACCTAGAAATCAATTGACGCCACTCAAAGATCAAAGGATCATGTGCGGATAACCACTAGAGGAATTATACACTTGACTCCTTACAATGTAATAAAGGTAATCCAAAAAGGTTTTTGGAAGATCAACAACTTCATCAAAGAAAGGATCCAAAGATGAGGTGACCATTTCTTCCAATATTAAATAAATTAATTATAAATTTAACATGAAATATCCTCTCTTGAGATTTATAGTAACTCTAAATTAAAATAAATTTTAATTTCACACCCACTAAAGGAGATGTTTTTGTGCTCAGAACCTTCAAGTAGTATCAGAGTGGTCAGGTTTTAAATTTATAATTATTTATTTTATTGTTGATCAATATGGGAAATAGTGGTTGAATTTTTCATTTCATATTATTTGTTCTCTAATCCAATTTGAATTAAAATGTTTTTGACATATTAATCAACATCGTTCAGTGTTTCATTTTCTTAAAGAACTTAGAACATGTAAAGAATGATCAAATATTCCATTAGGAAGTGTTGAAGATTATATATGGATAGCTTGGGACTACATGGAATGTATCTAGAGTACACATTGTGTACCCAAGTGAACTACACATATCCATGTCATGAGATACATGACACACCGAGCAGTAATTATATGTGGTACATTTATTTCACACCACGTGTAGACTGTAACTACCTATAAGATAACATGTTAGATTACACATCAGGTAGTTGGAATACACATTATGTAGTCTATATGGATTATCGGTGAAATTCACACAACCCATGTGGTCATTATAAATGATCAAAACCAAATGAAACCGATAGCTTTTTGCATTAATAGAATTTACGATGTGTAGCTAGGGTACACAGTGTGTAAATCATTAATTCTCACGTATGAAGTGCACACTGATCCATTCAGTGAGACAAGTGGGTACACGACATATGATATGCACAATGTGTAGTTAGCTTGTACACATCATGTAGTGTTGTGTTTAGTGAATACACTGATTCCTTTGGTGTTTTTCATAGACACATGGAAAGAAGAACACATGATAGGTATCTAGTACACTCTATGTAGTCTAACTGATTTTGAAGTTCTGAATGATCAAATAACAACTGAGAAGGAGGGTTGAATCAGTTGTTAACCTTTTTAAAAGTTTTCAAAATTTTAGAAACATAACCCCTTAAACCAATTAAAGTACATTACCTTATCATGTTTTAGTAAAAAATCATGCATGCAAAAATAGGAAAGCAAGTAACACACATGATATTTACAAGGTTTGTCCCTAGTGTGAGAACCTACATCCTTTCCATAGCCACTCTCATGGTTCTATATAAATTCACTTTAATGAATAATTGAATAAAACTTGTGTCAACTCCCATTAAACACCTTCTATATCTTGATAAGAAATATTATATAGACTCTCATCAGTTTATAAATTTTTCTTACAAACAATTTGATCTATAAAAGAATATGAACACAAAAACTTTTTCTCCACAAAACTCTATTTGGAACCTCATTTTGATGTCCTTTAGTCTGATTGCCATATTTCGATGAACTCGATCCAATGGAGTCGGTAAATCGAACCCTTTCTCAAACTCTACTCAATTTCTCATTCTGATCTTCCTCAGTCTAATAAACAAAACTTTTAGTAGTTCAATCTTCTTGCAATATATCTATTCAGAAAGTAACTCTGAATCAAACTCTACAGCACTCTATCCTTTCCACACACGTGAAAAAGTTGCAAAGTATGAATATACGGTACATCTATTTATAGTATTCCCATAATATAAAAGGTGGAAAATTGAAAAACTTTCCCTCTTACTCAAATTCAAAAATTACAAAATTCACTCATATTTGAACTTCATGTTTGACCACTTTAACTCTTATCAAACCTTCTCGAGTATTCTTAAGTCTTCTTAGAAACCATCCTTATCAAACTTACTAACTTTTCTTTATTCTGATTAGATGATTCCAATTAAATTTCATTTTGTTACTCAAATATATTTTCCTACCTTATAATTAGTCCTATGAACATTATTATAGAAAAATTTCCTAATACATCATATATTTATCATGTCATATTCTGTATCATTTCCTCTTGACCTAAAAAATAAAAACAACAACAATTTATCATTGTTTACTCTAAAGCTCCAAGATAATTGTAAAAAATTTACAACATTGTTACAAATTCTAAAGACTTCATATTCTTGCAGCAACTCGACAGTTATCACATTTTCAAATGATTCCCCATTATGATAGTCTTCTCATCCTGATGGAATTCTTCATGCAATTTTCTTAAACCAATGATTTATCATTGTTTTTAGCTCTATTCTGCATCTGATATATGTATCATTATAAAGCAACCTTGTGATGGATCAGTGCATGTTCTTGATCTAATGGATTAGTGTCTACTCCTACTCCAATGGATCTTCCTCAACTCAATCTAATTGATTTTTCATTACGCTATATTTCTCATTATGATGGAATACTCATTATGATGTTCTATATATGATTATGATTCCACTCAAACAATTTGAAAATATTCAAACTTTATCAGCTAAAAATCATTTAGACTTATGATATCTTCTGTTTCTGGTACTTCTAGATTCGATGAATTGTGTCTAGGTTTATGGAACTGATGAAATTTTTACGAAGACCTTAAACATATTCCATTACTTTAAAAGCTTTTATCATGAGAGTTTTAATGATTTATGTGAACTTTAAGATGGGAAAAGCATCATCTGACTGAAGGTTAGAAAGTTTAAGAACTTTTTAACTACTAACATCACTGAGTTTATTCAACCTCTTCAACAACATTATGCCTTATTCACTCAGAAACTTATAACTTTATAACCAACCCCATGTCTGATGAATCCTAGACTTCATGTTGGTGTATCTAAGACTGATGATGTGTCCGATCAAAAAATTCATCTTTATGAAAACTTCTACATTCTATGCTGATCAGTCTAATATACTGCATCCAAAAAACAACTTTCAACCCTTTTTTGTTAGGGTTTTAACTTTCATCACTTACTCTTGATTGATAACAAAAACATTCTTTTGCAAAAAAAATTGTTTTCAGCAAATACAAAATATGTTAGAACATCACAAAGGATTTTTAACCTCCTCCTTTGTATTTGTTTGAAAACTTTCATTAAAAAATTTTCAACTCACCATTTTTGAAACACTCAGAATTTTCTACACAACTCAAGGTTTTAAAATTTTATAAAAACATAGCCTTTCTAAAAAGAGAGTGTCCTGACACCACACTACTGGATAAAGTAATTTTTTTGAAGGTATTCCATCCCTCGGTGACAAGAAATTTTGTGGCCATGTTAAGATAAACTCCCCCTCACTTTTATCTTTTACTATAACTTTTATTTTTATCTACCCAATTTTATGATAACCACATATTCAGATTCATTAAAGAAAGATAAGTAAAAACTTATTACAAAGTAAAAAGTTTTTAATTTATCTCCACATTTTTCAACACAATCTAAATCATGGTGGGGGACTTCCTTATGTGATTTAGGAATTCATTAGAGGATTATAAACATGAATTTGTAGCCTAAAATCATCAATCCTTTCTTTTGGAATTTCTTTTATGAATACATCATCAATTAGATACTTCATTGAGATATATTCCAACAAAACATCTCTAGTAGAAAATTTCTCTTTTATAAATTGAAACTCTATATCAATGTGTTTTGATCTTGAATGTGGGAATGGATTTTTAGAGAGTTCAATTGCAGTATGATTATCACAAAGTATATTCAATGGTTTAGAAACTTTTATTTTCAAATATTCTAATTAAAATTTAATCCAAAACATCTAAGTATAATCTTGGGTAGTTATAACATATTCTGATCCCAATGTACTCAAGTTTACTGAACTTTGTTTCTTATTATTCCAACTCACACAACATTCACTCGAGAAAAATGTTCCTCCAGAAGTTTATTTTCTATCATTAAAATCTCTAGTCTAATCAGTATCAGTATAACTATGAAAGTTCATATTACAATTTCTTTTGTATAAAATTATATGTGAATTTGTTCCTTTAACATATCTCATAATTCTATTTTCAACCAATATATGAGACACTTTTGATTCACTCTTATATTTCCAACACAAAGCCACAACATAAACAATATCTGTTCTTGAGGCTGTGAGATAAAGAAAACTTCTACTCAGCTTCCAAAATTATTTTTGATTAACACTTTTTCCATGTTCATCTTCACTCAACTTTATGCTCACTGAAATAGGAGTAGAAACTTATTTTTATTTTTCCATCCCAAACTTATTTAAAAATTCTCTATCAAATTTTCTTGATATAAGAAAATGTATTTTTTCTTTTGTTTAACTTGTAAGAAAAGGAAGAAAGTTAATTCTACCAACATTGAAATTTAAAAATTCTTCTTCATTTCCTCAGAAAATTATTTATAAACTTTTTCTTCATCCCCATCAAAAATTATATCATTCACATACATAATAACAATTAGTGTGCTGGAGTTAACTTCTTTTACATAAAAGTTATTATCAACCTTTCCTTTAGAAAAATTCAACATTCTCAAGCAACTATCAAGTTTTGAATACCAAGCATGTGGGGATTGTTTCAACCCATACAAATATTTCTTCAATCTACAAACCATGTTTTCATCATTATCGAATATAAAACCACAAGGTTGTTTAATGTAAACTTATTCTTCAATATCTCTATTTAAGAAATATGAATTTACATCCATATGATAAACTTTGTAATTTTGATGTAAAACCATTGATAGAAACATTATTATGTTTCCAAACTTACAACTGGGGAAAAGGTTTCTTCAAAATACACACCTTCCACCTGTGCATAGCCTTTACAAAAAATTATTACTTTATTTCTTGAAACTTCTCCATGTTTATTAAATTTATTTATTTAAACCCACTTTTTTCGATAACATTTTTATTTGTTGGTCATGAAACAAGTTATCATATTTCATTTTTCTCAATCTGATCCAACTCTTCATTCATAACATCCACCCATTATTTGTGTTGAATGGATTCTAAAACTGATTCTGGTTCAGATTTTGAGATAAGGGAAGTCTGATTTTCTATTTATATAAACTTTCTTCAGAATTGAACTGGAGCCTTATGATTCCCAATAATGTTTTTTGACTCAATATGTTTTTATAAGGTAAGAAATTGTAAATTTTCTCTTCCAGCTAAACTTTCCTCATCATATAATTCTTCTGAATATTTATAAGTCTATTTTGTATCATTATCACTTTCATTGTAAACTTTAAGTTTATCCTTATCAACATTATTCACAAATTTTGTTGGATTTTCAATAACATTCACATCATATGAATCCACCAACTTTTATAAATGTTTGTTCCAACATTTTTAACTTCTTCCAATGGTTGAATATCCAATAAAAATTCCTTCTTTAACATTCTTATCAAACTTTCCAAGATCCGAATTTTTTATTTTTAATAAGTATGGACTTCTGAAAACCTTGAATTATTTCAATGAAGGTTTTTTTATACCACATTTCATAAGAAGTCATGTTGGATTTTGGTCTCAACAAACATCTTTTATGAACATGTACAATAGTTTTAACAACTTATCTTTAGTAGAACATTGAAATTTTGTATTCTTCTAACATGCTTCTTCCCATTTCCACCAAACTTCTATATTTCCTTTCTACTACTCCATTTTGTTATGGATTATAGGGAACACTATACTGATATTTAATTACATGATTTCTAAGATAAGTTTCAAAGTTATTTAATATGAATTCTGTATCATTATTTTTTCACAACTTCTTTATGTAAACCTCCATTTATTTTTCAACATCTTTTCTAAATAATCTAAACATTTCAATAGCCTCTGACGTGTGCTTCATAAAAATTATATTGTTCATTCTAGTGAAATCATCAATCAATGTGATAAAGTAAAAATCACCTTTTGTTGATTAATGTCTCATTGGCCCACATAATTTAGAATGAATTAGTTCAAGTGGTCTAGTCGAATGAATCTCAACTTTCTTATGACTTTTATCAGTTATCTTCTCTTTCTAAAAAGTCACACAAACATCTTCTTCTCTTATTTTAAATTCCAGAAAATTTGGTACAACATCAAATTTAGAGAGTTTATTCATACTTTTCTTCCCAAGGTTGACAAGTCTCCAGTGCCACAACTTATTCTCATATTCAACACTTAGATAACACGAGTTGTCAAGTTCTCCAATATGAAAAATATTTACATTGCTTCTTTCTCCCCTAGTCACAACATTTTCATCTTCAATACTTTTAATTTTTTTAAAAGGTTGGGGCCGAAGACTCATTTATTATTAAATCAAAGCAAATACCTCTTTAACTGGGTAGAGGGAGACCCATTACATAGCCAGAAGGCCCAGTGGCCATTTAGCCCATTACATGGCACGTAGGACCAATTTTTTGGCCCAAGGCCCATTCTGTGAATAGTACTACTACAGTACCCGCCTGCTATAGTACCACATAGTATCCGCCACCACTACAGTGCTCTGCCACTGCTACAGTGAACTACCGCCACTACAGTACCTGACGTTGCTACAGTCCGCGGCTGCTATGTTCCACTACAGTACTGCTACAATGTCCTACGCCCAATAGTTCATATTCCTCTAATTTTCAAGGAACTATCATTTCCAAAAGTAACTAGTCCACAATAATGTTTTTCAACATGTTTTAATATTTTTATATCACTTTTCATGTGTGAAGAAAAACCACTATCAAGTATCCATCGTTTGTTCTTTTTACTTGCTTTCAAATCTGTTTCAATAATAAAAAGAACTTTCCTTAACTTTATTCTTTCCAATTTTCGTTTCCTTTAAATCATAAGAATCTTGTTTTAGAAGGAGTTTTATACATTTTTTGGCATGATGATCAGCCTAATCACAAATTCCACAAACTTCTTCCATACATTCAAATTTATTTTTTGTTGGAATGTTTCTAACATATAGAGATTTTTATTTTCTAACTTTATATAGGTTAAGAAAGTTACTCATTCTTCTTTAACTATTTATTTCACTTTTGTCAAACCTTATTCAAGGAAGTGACAAGTTATACCAATAATTATAATCACTATTCCCATAGATTCCACAACACCAGCAAAAAACACCAAATATTGATTTTCTATTAAAGTAACATCTTTATCTATAGAAACTTTGTTTGGGTTGATGAATTCTTCCTGCTTCAACATAATTTGGGCATGGAACATCTTTCCTACTAAGTAAGTATTCAAATTTTTTAGATTTAATAGGTTTCTCACATCCCTTCTCAATCTAAACTTCTCTAGCACTTTACTTATCACCTAAAATTTTAGAAAAATCATATGAAATATTATTTTTGGAGGGTGAGTATTTCACCTGGTTCTTGATTTGAGCTTTATCATAAAATTTATAAGTCTCAAATTTTACTTCCAAGGCTTTGTTGAAGATTTAATTCATCTTCATCAAGGTACTTTCATACTCAAGAAGTCGTGATTGAAACTTGTTAACTTCTTCTTGCTTAACTTCCAGATTCTTATTGAAATCTTCAACCATATTTATTTATTCAGAAAATCTAAGTTTGTAACTTAAGATATCCTTGATATATTCTTCTTCTTTCTTGAAAACATATTTTTCACCTTTAGAAACTTTTACACTATCTTTATTTATCATTTTTATTTTTTTATTGAGAGATCTGGTTTTCTCAAGATATGCGACAAGTTCTATTCTGAGTTGATACTCTCTATAGAATTATTCACCTTATTTTTCTTTAGTATGTGAGGAGTCTTTTCCTTTATCAACTTTTTCAATGAAAGTTCTAACCTTTTCTGAACTCTCATACTTTGAAGAAATGTTTTTAGTTGAGTCTAATTTAACTTTCTTACCCAACATACTTCTCTTGTTCCCAGTAAACTTATTCTTATATTTGTTGGATGAATTTTCTTCTTTAGAAATTTTGTTCCCCTTCTTCCAATGAGTTTTTTCATCAGAACTTTCTCAATATTCTTTAACTTTATTCTTAGGGAAATTCATATCAAAGTTACAAATTCCACCACACTTGAAACATTTTATAATAAGTTTTCCTTCATACTTTCCTCTTACTCTCCTATAGTTCTTAGAGATAAGAGATGTGGTTTTTTTCATTTAACTCATCATTCTCCTTATCTTCATAATCACAAGGATAGAAATCTTCAACATCTTTAATTTTCATCTTTCTCATAGCATCAAAATCCATTTAATCTTTCATATTATTTTAGATCATTATAGATTTTATCATTTCATAAGAAATAATAAATTTATGTTGTTAATCAAGTGATAAATCATATTTATCTTCTAAAGTGTAAATTTTAGAATCAAACCTATCCAAAAAGTTTCTCATAAGTTTATTCAATATTGTATGATCTTCTAAAATTTCTCCAAATCCTATAATGTTGTAGAGAATTTCATTTATCTAGGTGAAGTATTCATCAAAATTTTATTCGTCTCTCATTCTTATGTATTCAAACTTACTATGATAGATTTATAGCTTTTCTTCCTTCACTTTAGTATTCCCTTCAAAAATACTTTGCAGCTTGTTCCGCATACTCTTTGAAGTTTTGATACCCATAACCTTTATATAAATATTTTCTAACAGAGACATAAGAATATCATTCCTAGCTTTTCCATCAACTTCAATATTTCTATTATTAGTAAAAGTCATCAGGACATCTTTCTCAATAGGTGGAAACCAAATTATAGCAGCATTAATAACTTTTAGGCCAAGATATAGAAGATAAGGAATCATTCTATTTTTACATCCATAATAATTTTTTCCATCAAATGTAGGAATTACTCTAATGTTGACAGAATTGATATTATCCACAATAAGGATTCAACAAGGGAACCTTCCCTCTGATACCAATTGAAGTTATAAAGGATCAAATAACAACTGATAAGGGGGGGTTGAATCAATTGTTAACCTTTTTATAAGTTTTCAAAAATTTAGAAACTTAACCCCTGTAACCTATTAATGTTCATTACCTTATAGAGTTTTAGTAAAAACACATGCATGTAAAAATGGGAAAGAAAGTAAATAAAATGATATTTACAAGGTTCATCCTTAGTGTGATAACCTACATGTGATAACCTACATCCTTAACATAACTACTCTCGTGGGTATATAGAAATTAACTATAATGAATAAGTCAATACAATTTGTGTTATCTCACATTAGAAACCTTCTAACTCCCAAAAGGAAAGATAATGATGACTTCCATCAGTATACAAAGTTTACTTACAAACAATTTGATCCATAAAATAATAAAAACAGAAAAACTTTTTATCTACAAAACTCTATTTGGAACCTCAGTTCGTTTTCCCTAGATCTGATTGTCTCAATCTGATAAACTTAGTCTGATGGAATCAGTATGATAAACCCTTTCTCAAACTCTTCTCAATTTCTCAATCTGGTCTTCCTTGTTCTGATCAACAAAAATTTCATTAGTATCATCTTCTTAAGAGATGTATGTCTGGAAAGTAACTTTATCTCAAATTTTGCAGTGCTCCATCTTTTCCACACATGTAAAAAAGTTACAAAGTTTGAATGTATTGTGTAACTATTTATAGGAGTCCCAGAATATCAATGCTGAGAAATTGAAAAACTTTACCACTTAATAAAATTCACAAATTCTAAAATTTACTCATATTTGAAATTCATGTTTGACCACTTAAACTCTTCTCAAACCTTATCAAATTTTCTGAAGTCCTCTTAGAAACTATCCTTCTCGAACTTATTAACTTTTCTTCAATATGATTAGATGAGTCTGATTACATTTCCTTTTGTGACTCTGATAGATTTTTCTACCAAAAAATTAGTCTGATGAACTTTCTTACAAAAATATCATTTGATGCATAATATATTTATCATATCAGATTATGTATCCTTTCCTCTTGAACTAAAAATAAAAACAACAAATATTTATCATTGATTTATTCAAAGATCCAAACCAATTGTAAAAGGTTGACAACATTGTTTTAACTTATAAAGTCTTTATATTCCTAAGGTAACTCAACACATCTCATTTTTTTCAAATGCTTCCTAATTATGATAGTATTCTCATCCTGATGGCATTATTTATACTGTTTTCTTAAACCAATGATTTATATGTGTTTTCATATCTTTTCCATCTAATATTCTGTATCCAATGTATGTATCAGTATGAAGCATTCTTCTGATGGATTGGTGCATGTTCTTGATTTGATGGATTGATGTATTCTCCTGGTCTGATGGATCTTACTCATATAAATCTAATTGATTTTTTATTATGACGTATTTCTCATTAAGATGGAATACTTATTATGATAGTCAACATCCAATGATGACTCCAGTCAGCAACTTTGAAAATATTCAAACCTTATCAGCTAAAACTCATTCAGACTTCTGACATCTTATGTGTCCATTTTTTTAGATTTGATGAACTATTTCCATGTTTTTAGAACTGATACAATCTTTAAAAATAACTTCAACATCCTCTATTACTTAAAAATATTTTATCATGAGTGTTTCCATGGTTTATGAGAACTTCAAGATTAGTAAAGCATCGTCTGACTGAAGCTTAGAAAGTTTAAGAATTTTCTAACTCCAAACATCACGGACTTTATTCAACCTATTCAATAACATTATGACTTACTCACTTAGAAACTTATGAATTTCTAACCATCATTGTGTCTAGTTAATCTTGAACTTAATGGTGATGGATCTAATACTAATGATGCATATGATCAACAACTTCATATTTATAAAAACTTCTTTATCTGGTGCTACTCAATCAGATACATTGAGTCAGGAAAACAAATTTATCCCCTTTTTTGTTAGGGTTCAAACTTTCATCACTTACACCTGATTGATAAAAAACATTCGTCTGCAAACATATTAGTTTTAAAAAAATAAAAAACATGTTAAAATATATCAAAGGATTTCCATATTTACATGTTGAAACCCCAGGCGTGTATCCCCGAAACACAGCAACTGAGGTATATGACATGTAATTGGTAAGTACACGGTGGGTAGTCTCCCAATTAAGGACTGAATTAAGTTAAATTAAATTTATAATTGCAACATTAAAATATTATTTTATTTATTGTCACTTATTGTGTTTTACAATTTAATAATGGTTTAATGTATTATTAAAAAACTTAATTAATTTATTGTAATAATTGGTTTTGCCATTTATTTTCCATGAAATTCATTAATATGGTTAACTACAAGAGAATTTTGATGGTTATCAAGATGAAAGGGGATTAATAAATTAATTAACTAATTAATAAATACAATCATTTTTATATTAATAATAAAAAATTAATATAAATGAATGTTAATCGGTTTACTTTTGCGTATATGTTTCATGTATGACAATTCATGATCTTGACCAAGACTTGTCTATATGTTGGATTTTTTATTTTAATTTATTTCATGTGTTTTCAATTATTTAAAATATAAAATTAAAAAATTTTGGTCAATGTGTCATCCCACCTTCCATTATTATGTAGGACCTACGTGTCCATGGTTATTTATGTAATCCCCATTTACCAATCCTTTGGTTCCCCTAACCTACATGTGATTTTTAAATACTTGTAATTAATAGATTATCCCAAGGAATGTGGAGGAGGTTCAATATGAAACCATAATGATGCTAACTCAGGTGATAAATGGGTGGAAAGGTGGAATACTACAACTCATGCCAAGACTGACGCATAGAGTTATTCCCCTAGGTCGTAGGTTGATTTATTGTTCACTCACTAAATCAACCATTGGATAAGCTCGTGATCAGGTCATTCATTTATTTATTTATTTCTATCTATGTATTATTTAATTTATGGATGTAAGATTGTTATCACATAAATAAATTAATTAATGTGCAAAGACAGAATTTAAATAAATGGATTATGCATAAATGCTTTATCCAACATGGTTAATTAATTAATAAAAATCCCATTGATATTAAAAATTCATGTAATGGATAAAATAAGATAAAATTTATGCATAATAAATTAAAACCCATCAACTTAATATTAAGTTAGACTAATCCTTCCATTACTTTATAGGAAATGAAACCAATAGAACTAAGTGTTTGACCAACCCTTGTTGGGACACTTACTTTCATAAGGGATATTCTTATGAAGGTTTTGGGTTGACTTAATCATTTTACATAATAAGGAGTATCCCTTTATAGATTTGGTTTGATTTGGAGGTAGGTGTTGAAGAAATCCAAGTCATGATTTCTGGATTGAGGAATCCACTAAATGGATCAAATAACCATAATCCCACAGTTGGCAAAGACTTTCATATCTAAATACCTTCAAGTATTCTGACTAACCTTTTTGGGGGTTATGCGAAGGGGCATATTGATCCTTACCACTATAATGTCTGAGAAACTAGGCATTCCAAGTTCAATGGTGAGGGCTATTGAGACTTGATAAAATAGTGGGAGACATAATAAACCTAATTTTATTGTTTATCATATAAATTTTAATCATGAAATGTAATAATAATATACTCTTTTATAATTGTATAAAATGTAAATATCTTCATACACACGATCCATATGATCTATATTAGAGAAATATCATCTCCTCACTTATAGTAACTTATAGGAGTAGTTCAGACACTTTTGGGTTATGTTGTGCCATGAACAAAAAATATTATGTGTTGGAATCCTCAATGCTTAATCCTCCTACTAAGGAGGCAAGTGATGAAGATTTCCTTACCTATGAAAAGCATGTGAATGATGCAACTGATGTTCAACATTTCATGCTATCATCTATGTCTAGTGAATATATTAAGTCTCATGAAAACATGGATTCATATGGCATGCTTGATAATCTTCGCAATTTATACCAAGAGAGAGATAAATATGAATGGTTTGAGATCTCCAAGGATCCTTTTTAGAGAAATATTGGAAAGGTTACACCAGCTGGCGCTCACATAGCCATTCTCATTGGCTACATTGAGCACTTAGAGTTTCTAGGTTTTAAACTCCTTGATGAACTAGGCACTGATCTCATTATTGTATCAATCCCTTAGATATTCTCTAGCTTTTTTTAAATTTTAATATTAACAACATTGAGAAGTCTCTCCCAGATCTCCTCACTCTTCTTCACCAAGTAAATAAGGAAACGAAGCATAAAAAACCTTCCATCCTTACTGTGAATAATTGAAAAGGAAAAGTGAAAATCTCAAAGCCCAAAGATCTTTTATTCACTTAAAAGAAGAGGAAGATTGAGGGGAAATCAATGGATCATGATGTTGTTTTCTTTTCATGTGGTAAGAAGGGCCACTGGAAGAAAAACTACACCCATCCTAAGAAGCAAAGGGAAGCTTCAGGTGTGTTTTTTATCTATTGGAATTTATCTATTTTTACAAATTGGGTATTAGATATAGCTTTTGATTCTCACATATGTATTAAAATAAAATAACCATGTAGATTTAGAAACATTTAATGAGAGTAGGTAGATCTATGAGAAGCTAATAGAGCTAAACTTAATGTTGTAACTATCAACAACTACCACCTCACATTTCCAAATAGAATGATATTGGTTTTAAGGGATTATTATTATGTTTAATCTATTACCAAAAACATTATTTCTATATTCAGAATTGATATAGATGGATTTATTTTCAAATTTGGGAATAAATTTTTCTTCTTTTATAAGGATAACATTTTTTATGGAAAGAAACATTTAAATAACCGTCTTTATGTATTAGGATACACAAACCAAGTAATGTAAATTGATGATGAAACTTTTGTACATGAAACATACCACGCCCAACTATGGCATCACCAACTAGGTCATGTAATCAAAAAATGTTTGACTAAATTCCACTAATATAGATATTTAGATTCTTTTGAACTAAAACCACTTGGTGTATGTCATGTATGTTTACAAGGTAAACTGACTAAATCCTCATTTAGTGGGAAAGGTGAAATTTCCATAGATATTTTTGAATTAGTTCATACTGATGTGTGTGGACTATTCCCCATTGAAGCAAGGGGTGGGTACTCATACTTTATAACATTAACTTATGGTTTTATTAGATATGGATATGCCTACTTGATGAGGTATAAGTTGGATTACTTTGAAAATTTCAAGGAATACAAGAATAAATTTGAGAACCATCTTGGTAAGAAGATTAAGAAATTCCACTCATAACATAGTGGATAATATCTTAATCAATAATTCATTGATTATTTATGGGATTTTAGGATCTTATCCCAACTCTCTCCTCCTTATACACCTTAGTGGAGCGGTGTAAGTGAAATGAGGAACAATACCTTGTTAGACATGGTGATATAAATGATGTGTCATGTGATTCTTCCATTATCTTTTTGGGGATATTCATTATAAATAGCGTCACACATACTAAACCAAATACTAACTAAATTGATAAATAGTATTCCATATGAATTTTGGATTGGAAAACCCCATCTTTTCAAATTTACATGTGTAGTGTAGCAAAGCATTTGTTAAGTCCTCTTCAGGTAATAAACTTACACCCTGAGGCAGAAATTGTACCTTTATAGGATACCCCAAGGAAATAAGGGGATATTACCTATACGACCCCACAGAAAAAAATGTAATAGTGGAAAGATACACTATATTCCTTGATAGGGAGAACATCTCTAAAAGAGATAGTGGGAGAAAGGTATAATTTAATAAATTCTAGGCTCAAGGTATGCAAGAGTTGGTACAGGAAAAAGTTCTATAAAGCCAAGTGGAATAATTTTTTCTAGAGACACAAATACTATATAAGAGTAAAAGAGTGGTTAGATAACCAAAATGGTATGGTTTCTAGTTACTAAGGATGGTGACTCATTATTAGTTGATAATAATGATCCTCTAACCTATGAGGAAGTAGTAAGTGGTACATATATTTCTAGGTGGAAATAATCCATGAATTTTGAAATGGAATCCATGCACTAAAACCAATTCTATATTTTGATGGATACTCTTGTGGATGTAAATCCCATTGGTTATAAATGGGTATTCAAGATGAAACTAGACATGGATGGGAAATTCAGTACCTATAAGTAATGACTTGTTATAAAATGGTTTAAACCGTGATAAGGCGTATACTATGATGAAACCTTTTCACCAGTAGAAATACTAAAATTCATCATATTTCTACTTCCCATTAAAACCTTCCATGATTATGATATTTGGAAAATTGATTTCAAAATATTCATCCTTAATGAGAACCTTTTGGAATATATCTATATGACACAAGATAAAGGGTTTGTGACTCTAAAGGATTCCAAAAAGATATGAAAATTAAAAAAATCCATTTATATATTAAATTAATCATCTAGGTCATAGAACATTTGATTTTATGAGGCCATAACAAAATTTGGTTTTATAAAGAACTAATGTGAGCCTTGTGTCTATAAATGGTTTAGGGGATTTTGGTCATTTTCTTAATAGTATATGTCTATGACACTTTACTTATTAGAAACAAAATACCAATATTACCGTCTTTTAAGGCATAGTTGAATAAATGATTCTCCGTAAAGGACTTAGGTGAGGTGTCACACATTCTTGGGATCAAGATCCATTATGATATATCCAAGAGGATACTTGACCTAAGTCAAGGTACATATATTGTAAAAATACTAAAGAGTTTTGGTATGAAACAATCCTAGAGGGGATTGTTCCTGGTATCACATGGAATTTATCTTTCTAGGAAAATGTGACCTTAGACACATAAAGAATGAAATAGAATGGAAATATTACATATTTATTAGTGATTGGGTTTTTCATGTATGTTATGTTATTTACTAATCTAGATATTTCCTGCACATTAAGTGTGGTAGGAAGATATCAATCTGACCTAGGTGACCACCATTGGATAGTAGTCAAGACTATACTAAAGTATCTAAGGTGTTCTAAGGATGTGTTCTTGGTATATGGAGGAGATGAGAAAATAGTCATCAGAGGATATGTGGATGCTAGTTTATAAAGAGATAAATATGATATGAAATCGAAAATTGGATCCATCATCACCTTGAATAGAGGTGTTGTGAGCTGGAAGATCTCAAAGGAGGTTATGGTTGAAGATTATATAGTAGAGTCTGGGTATATTATAGATTCTGAGGTAGCTGTAAAGATCCTATCACACTCTTTTATGATAATTCTACTGTGGTGTCTCTCCCAAAATATTAAAGTTCACATTAGTAGATGAAGCACATACTTTAGAATTATCATCACTTGAGGAACTTTTTATAGAGAGTTGAAGTTATAGTGAGTATTATTTCCATAGAAGACAATGTGGTGGTCCCCTTTACTAAAGCCTTAACTCAGTAGAAACATGATTATCATGTGAGGTCTAGAAGATTGAAAGTCGTAGGCATTTCTCTCTAGTCCAAGTGGGAGTTTTTTGGAGTTAGTGTCATAGGACCAGCTGTTTTTAATTTGATTACATGTATATTTAATGAATTAAATATTAATAAAACCTATTGTTACATATTGTTTATTGTTCTGTATGAATTTAATGTAATAATTCCCTAGGGTATCTATCGCATTGATAAGGTCATACGAGTTCCCTGTTATGATGAGAACCTTTAAGTGTTGTGATGATATTCTTAAATATAGTTCTTTGGTTATACTACTGTAAATAAGATCTATACCAACGGTTTTGGGAAAATTATTGGTATAGTTCACTTATATGGACCTATACCATCGGTTTGGCCAAAACCGTTGGTATAGGTCACTAATTTGGACATATACCAATGGTTTTGGACAAACCGTTGGTATAGGGGGGACCTATACCAACGGTTTGGGGGAAACCGTTCGTATAGGTCACTTATATAGACCTATGCCAACGGTTTTGGCCAAACTGTTGGTATAGGTCCATAATAGAGACCATATACCAACGACCGTTGGTATAGGTCCCCCTTATACCAATGGTTTTTCCAAAACCGTTGGTATAAGTCCCAAAATCAAAGAATCTATACCAACAGTTCTCAAAACCGTTGGTATAGTTACATGTATTTTTTATGGAATCTTCTTATAGAGAACATTAAATAAATCAAAATTTAAAATATTTATGATAATACATATATATTTGTGAAAATATGTTCAAAAAAGTCAAGTTAGGTTAGTGGTTAGGTCTTTCAATCATAAACCGGAGGTACTGGGATCAAAAAAAACATAATAAACATAATGCTTCTTTTTTTAAATACATATACCAGCGGTTTTATGGAACCGTTGGTATAGATTTTTCATATTACTTATAACAACGGTTTTAAAAACCATTGGTATAGGTCTATACCAATGGTTTTTCCAAAATTGTTGGTATAAAACTATCCCCACTGATTACTAGCCAACGGTTCTCCAAATCGTTGGTATAGGATATACCAACGGTTTAGAGGCCTATACCAATGGTTTCAAACTGTTGGTATAGGGTATTTTTCTAGTAGTGTTAGATAACATACTAAGATAGGACACATAGTATATAGACAGTCATGTGTGAATACTCATAAGAAGATGAGGCTTCTTCTCATGAAGTTTGCAGTTTGTAATCTCTATGATGGGAGATTATGGGAACAATCCAACCAGTATGAATTACGCATGTTTTGGTGTCATCTGATATTCCTATCTATGAGTATCTGTAATAGTCCTTAGAATTTAAGATTATCATTTATGCATTTCATGACTCACACATCTAGATTTACTAATCAAAACCATTACACCATATATTGGTGGGAAGTATGGTACGTTGGGTGCATCATGAATGACAAGTTATTAATGGATAAGTTGAGGAAGGATTTGTCCCTTCCATATTTATGAAATCTTATATCCCGACCCTTTGAATAGAATAGAACTATCTAATTAAATTTCATTTTCATGGTGTAATGACAAGTTTATTTCAGATAGTCAAAGAAAGATGTATCGAGCACATAGGTTGATGACACAAATGTGAAACCTTCTTGATTAGATATTGAGAAAAAGAGATTATATTACATATCAATTATTTGTATGTGGTTGTTGACATTGTGACATTAACTTATTTCTCTTGAGTGCCTTAACCCATTGATAGATAGTAATCTTGGATTTTATACAATCTCACCTAATGTTAATGAGAAAGAATCCTAGAGGGCCATACACTAAGTGTTTCCATAGATCTTGATTAAATTCAATTTGAATTTAATTAATAGAATAAATACTATTCTCAATACTGGGTAATAATTTTATTCATGTTTTATTAATCGTAAATATTTATTGATGGATGAAATATTTAATTACATATTTATTCGAGTATTCAATAAATGTTGAGGAATTCAAAATGGACCAAGACTGTATCTGGCAATAAATATTAATTTTCAAGCTGGTAAAATGATATTTTTTGTTGCACAAGTTAGCACACATATCATAAAATAATAATAATAATAATAATATATGGCATGGGTTTTAATAAATATTATAATATTATTTAAGGGTCGGTACACAATTAAATAATATTTTAACTTAAACTCTATTTCTATAAATAGATGGATATGTTTATTGTTTAGGGTTAATTGGAAAAATAAGAATAGAGAATTGATGCACACAACGAACCTCTCTCTCTCTCTCTCTCCCTCTCTCTCTCTCTCTCTCGAATTCCTCCTCTCTTCCACTCAAGAACAATAATAAATATTTCAAGCTCGGAGATTCTTAGAGTGATCAATATGTGTAATGTAAGATGAATTGATTCTCCATTCTAGAACTCGGAAATTAATCGACATTGCTTGGAGATCAAAGGATCATGTGTGGATCACCACTAGAGGGACTCTATACTTGAATCCTTATAGCATAGTGAAGGTAGTCTGAAAGTGTTTTCGAAAGATCAACAACATCATCGAAGAAAGGATCCTAAGACAATATAATCATTTATTACAATCTTAAATAAATTAATTATAAATTTAACATGAAAGGTTCTCTCTCAGAGATTTGAACAAATCTAAATTAAAAGAAATTTTAATTTCACATCCATCAAAGGCACTTCTTCTATGGCTAAAACCTTCATTTATGACTTTTGGGGAAATCTGAATATTAAATATTAATTTAATTAAATATTTTTTTTCAATGTTTTATTAATTTTGTGAATTAAATTGAAAATCCATACATTTATTTTGAATAAAATTGAAATTTATTTTGATTTTTAAATTTAATTGATTTTATTCAATCTGGAAATAAAATACATAAATGGATTTTTTTTTATGAGTTTCAATTATTTTATTCATTTTTTTGAATTTAATGTAATCCATAAATTGAATTTTATTTTAAAAAAATTTATGAATTTAGAAGCGTGAAATGTGGATCTGGAATTTTTAAATATCTTTAAAATGATCAAATTGAGTTTTTTATGATTTATAGAATATTGGAAATGATTTGGAATTAATTGTGAAAAGGCATACAATATTGACTTTTATTGTTTAATTTTGTTTTGGAATTAATTTGTAACAAAATGTCTGCACTAAAAAAATATATGTTTTTGTGATTGGTGTAAGGGGTTGGCTCTACTTTCATCAGCACTGTACAACTGGTACCGCCAGCCTGATACCAGTTCCTCTGCTACTTTCAACAAGGAATTTTATACAACCATGAGAAGAGAGGAATTATACTACTACTGAAATAAAAAAATACTAGATACCACCAACTATCTGCATATCTTCCCATGTTTGTATTATCGCCCCTGCATGCTACCATTGGAATAACTTCTACTATCGCCATCTGATAATGGTACCGCACCTGCCATTGGGACAAGCCTGTGCATGTACGGAAATGCCTAGTCGAATAGCCTTGCGAAGGTGGAGAGCTGATTTCACGATAAAGATGTTGGAGAGGAGAAGTTCCAAGTAGTTAGTCTGGGTTGTATGTAATGTTTGAAGCCTGCGGGTAATGAATTCCTTTAAGGCCTATGGGCTATGTAATACTTACGCCTACGGGCCTTGTAAGGGTTCCACCTCACCCCTTGAAAGTTGGATTATCAAAAATCAATAAAAAATGAAGGCCTTCGGGCCATTGGAAGATAATGATACCGCACCTGTTTTCCTACCGCTCCACTACCACCTTCATTCCGCTATCACCACCTAGAAGAAAAGATTGTTATTTTTCTTATATTCTACTACCGATACCAAAAAATACCAACTGAAAGAAGTCAATACTTGTCACGCATGTCTTCCAACTGAAGCCATCGACATTGATTGAACATTCCTCGAGAAGGAGGATGCCATGTCCGACCCCATTTTACCAGAAAAGGAACCTCCCATACTGATCTTGGATATTCAAAGAAGACAAATTTAACCAAGATTAACCATGGAGATCCCACCAAGTCACCCACCATGAAAGAGGATGACGAGGCCGACCAAGCATGAATAAGACTGGAAAAACCCAAAAATGAGCTTATAGAAGATCACTGTGATGTTGAGCAGTAGGAATCTAATGATGCAAGCTCCTATGTCTGGCCGAAGATGATGAATCCCATGATGCTCACCAGATAAACTTTGACAAATCTGAATCATGGTCACCGATGAAGAAATTGTTAGGATGCAGCGGAGGTTCATGATACCTCAAACACACAAAAATAGAAGTAGAACAGAGCAACATACAAGAGTTAACGTGGTTCGGCTTTGAAGCCTATGTCCACGGGAGAAACAGGGTCGGTTTTTTATTCACTCTCTCCGGCGGAGGATCACCAATACACCGATTACACACATACACTCCACTAGTTCAATCCTATTTAAATACAAGAATGAAAAGTAGGTTGTTGGAGGGTAGCTCATCTACCCTTGAAACTTCCTCCTCGTCGGTTGCTTCAATATTGGCAGCTTCAACGATGGCTGTTACCCACCATGCTGCCCACCATGTTTCCCACCAAAGATAAACCCACTGCAGGCTGCTGCCGACAAAGATGACTCCCAAAATGGGAGTGGTCCCTAAAGATCTCCCTCTCACGACCAATTTGGGGTAGAAGCTTGACCTGTAGTCTCCTTTAAAGTGTTGAAAACTTCATCGGCAAATCAAACTCTCTTCTTTACGCTAGATGATGTGGCACTTCCACCATCTTCACTCGATCTTGGGCTAACTGCGGTCTTCATCAAATGATACAACCCTTGGGACTCCTTCCCAGCAAGCTTCGCTGCATCCCCACATGATACTTCCAACACTCCACCTACTATGGAAATCTTGAACCCTCCCGCATCGAGACTACTTAATGATATCAATTTCAATCTCATCCTCGGAATGAATTTCTCATCAGTCAGTTTTTGAATTCCTCCATCGGGTGTCTTCAATTTCACCGTTCCGACTCCTTGAACCTCACATGTTAACCCATCACCAAGTCTCACCGAGTCTCGCACCTGCTAAAAAGTATCAAATGTACCTATCGTCCTACATATGTGTGCTGAGCTCCCCGAATCCAGAACCCATCTGTCTTCCATTGAATTTTGAGCCCGCTCATTCTTCCTCTTTATAAATCAGCATTCCCACTGCATGTGCCCATATCTTTTGCAGTAATGACATTGCACTTCTCCCCATTCAACTCACTCATCTGAGTGCATGCATCCCGTTTTCACGCAGATTTCATCATCTGCTGATAATCCTATGATGTTCACATCCTCCTCTTCAACTTTTTTCTTCCCAGCAGTATACCGTTTGCACTCTCCACAGTCACTTTCATAGTCACCCTTCTTATCACACCAGAAACACGTGATTTCTCTAGGATCATGCCCCCTGGATTTTGGCCTCCATTCCTTACCTCCTGACTGTCGATGTCGGCTCCTCCCATGTTGATCATCTCACATTGCCATGATTTGCTCGCCTGAATGCATCACGGGTCTTCGAAATGCTTTTGAATCTTAAAGCGACTTCATCACATCGTCCAGCTTCAATGTCTCCTTCCCCATGATTAATGTAGTCACAATACCATCAAATGAGCTTGGTAGGGATGATAAAATCAAAATTTCTTTATCTTCCTCTCCAACCTTCAAACTGAGCCCCAATAACTGCGTCAGAATTTTGTTAAATTCATTAGTGTGATCCAACAAATTTGTTCCCTCATCCATCCGCAACTGGTACAATTTCTTCTTCAAGAACAACTTGTTAGTCGGCGAATTCACCATATACCACTACTCCAACTTCTTCCAGATCTCCTTCGATGATGTCTCGTCCAACACCGAGTATTTTACCTCATTCTCCAAACATAGTCAAATTGTGCTGACGACCCGCATCTCGAGATCTTCCCAAGCATCGGCACTGGTTGTCTCGGGATTTTCTCTGATCAACGGTCTGATCATGCCCTGTTTCACCAAAAGATCTTTCACCGTGCTTTACCACAAGCCGAAATTATTTCAACCATCAAACTTCTCGATATCAAATCTTGGTAGTGCCCCGCCACCAGCCATCGTTATCGTCGCAAAACGCGATCACCGCTGTCAATGTCGCACCATTCTAAAACTAACTGATACAGTGCTATTTTTGAAAAACTAACTATATGGATGCGTCTGGAACGGTCTAAATAGTCGGAATCGACTCCTGGATCGCCAAAATTGGACACCAATTGACCATGATATGGTCAAAACACGTTCAACGGTCCAGATCACCCGCTGACGTGGTGCTGACATGGCGCTGACGGGACATGCCGGAGTTCCTTCCAGAATCTCGCTGGAATTGTTTCCAGCAGCGTGAATAGTACCGTCTTCTCCGGTACGGGGTACTATTCACCCGTGAGTTTGACCAAACTTTGACGGAGCCTACCGAGCTCATTTCAACTTCGTTTTTATTGCCGCTTGCGCCGTTGGAATTGTCTCGCTGTCCTCTTCACGGATTTGGCCTTGGAAAAATTTTCCGACCACTTTCAATTTTCCGGCCACCGGAAAATTCGATGTGGGCTCACTGTCTCACCTCCGTTCGCTCCGACTCGCCTCTGATACCACTTGTTAGGATGCAGCGGAGGTGCGTGGTACCTCAAACACACAAAAACGGGAGTAGAATGGAGCAACACACAAGAGTTAACGTGGTTCAGATTTGAATCCTACGTCCATGGGATAAACAAGGCCGGTTTTTTATTCACTCTCTCCAACGAAGGATCACCAATACACTGATTACACACATAAACTCCACTGGTTCGATCCCATTTAAATACATGAAGGAAAAGAAGGTTGTTAGAGGGTAGCTCATCTACCCTTGAAACTTCCTCCCCGCCGGCTGCTTCAATATTGGTAGCTTCAACGATGGTTGCTACCCACCATGCTACCCACCATGTTTCCCACCAAAGATGAACCTGCTGCAGGCTGCTTCCGACAAAGATGACTCCCAAAATGGGAGTGGTCCCCACAGAAACCGATTGTGCTACCCTAGCTGGTGAAGAATCTGAGCGAACCCTATCATCGATGTTTGTCATGAATCTGAGACATACTGAGTAGGGAATAAGATGAGTTAATCAGACGAATACCATCTCCCATAATCAGACCCACAAATCAGGTACTCACCGGAAGGAGGATGTTGCGCCGATTGAATCTAAACCCATCCTAGCTCAATTTTTAGTTGAAGAAGCGATATGCCAAGTTGAATGAATGCCACACCAAAATCATCGAAGATAAATGTTGAAATAGTGGGTTCCCTAGACCCAACTATGTAGTACTTTTGATTAATGTATCATGTGTACAGTTAGATATACGTGATGATATCTTACCATTATAGTGCATACTTTTCTACGTCCACTATAATAATGGTAATGTCCAAAGGTTAATTGTCGTGTCAAGAGGTTATAGCAGATCCCAGGATATAATGAGAACCTCGAGATACAATGACATTGATCTTAAATATATGTTCTATAGTCTAGATACGTCTTACTGACTGGACACAGTAGATGTATTACTATCAGGTGTTGGGGGATCATAAGCATTGAGACTTCTTCTCATGAAGTTCGCACTTGGTGATCTCTAGTAGTGAGATCATGAGGACAAACCCGTCAATAGGAACATCACATGTTTTGGGTGTCATTGGTTGTTTCTATCTATGGACATGTGTATTGGTCTCCTGACTTGAGACCATTACCAATGTATATCATTTAATTACGTACTTTGAGGCAAGGCAAAAACCATGGAAGTAATGTCATGGTGAGGTATTTTGTGTTGAGTGCGTCATTGGTGGTATGACGTTGGTTGAATGTTCAATAAAGGATTTGTCACTTCCAAGTTTAGGAAGTTGTGTATCTCAGGCCTGGTTGATTAGGATGGTTCCGCCTTCATAAGTCTTTGTCCAAAGTAGTAGAAAGGAAAATCCATTCAGATAGATCAACAAATAATAAAGCAAGATATGGACAATGACACAAGAGTGCGTCCTGCTTTATGAGATATTTAATGACATAGATCCTATAGTATACAGTCAGTGTTCGTAGGTTGGTAGTCATTGCAATGACTATCTGTATCTCTTTAGGGGCCATGACGGGTTTCTAGACCCCACTCTTGGTCTGTGGATTTTATTCACTGTTATTGAGATAAGGGCCTAGAGGGTCACACACAATAGCGTATTAAATAATCCGCCCTATTCAGTTGAATAGGTATGTGGACATAGTGGGCCCCACCACGGGGTCCAAGTGTTGTCCATGTTGTCGATCACTAAAAGAATTAAATAAATTCATTAATATTCAAGTTACTAATATTTGGGATTGAATTTATTTAATGTATTTACAGGTTCAGTAAATACGAGAAAATATTAATCGAACAAACATTATTTTAATATTCAAGGTTCGTTTAATATTAAGAGGGACAGCGAGTCGAGTTAAATGGCTTGGATTTTATCACGTAATATATTATATATATTACAAGTATGTGATAAAATAAATAAATAATATTGACGCAGTTTTAAGTCTTCATAGTTATTTATTTAGTGGACGTGGAATTAACGGGGGCTGGGGAACCCAACCGGGAAATTTCCACAATTCGCTATAAATAGAGGAGAGGGGCTCAAGCACAAGAACTATTCATGTCAATTTGGCCAGAGCCTCTCTCTCATCCCGCTCTCTAGAGAGAGAAGCTCTTGATCCGAGCTCAGATCGAGTTTCTCCTCACGCATCGCAAGATCGACGATGCGGTGATCGTCGAAACGTCGAATATATCGTCGGATCGCCGGGCTAGCACCTGGAGTTCGACGATCGGCATTCCTGCGGATTTCTGAAGTGTGTGTGGATGATCTAGATGGATCCTTCTATGGATCCTTTGTGCAACGATCGTCGTTGACAAGTTGCGGTCGAAAACGGTTCCAGATCTGAAAAGGGTAATTTTTCTTTTTATTTTTGTGTTCTTTATAATCTATGTGAGATCCTCGGACTTCACCGGGGCTCGGATCGTCGGCGACGACAAGTTCCATCATCTCGCCGACGAAAATTTTAAAATCCCCAGCCCACTGGATTCTGCTGCGGGCCCCGGATACCTTTCAGTGGTATCAGAGGGAGTCGCATAGATTTTCTGAGCCAAATAAAATTAATTTGCATAAAATTAAGTAGAGGGTTTAAAATGGTCAAAACGGATCGAATCGCGTTTCAATCCGATTCCGATCGACCAAGATATGGTCATTTGAAATTTCTGGAATGGATCGTGTTTGTGTTTTTTACTCGGGTTTTAGATTTTGTTGATTATTTCCATTTATCTGAAATAATTCAAGTTTTTAATAAATTATAATTATTATAATTATAATTATTATAATTATAATTATTACCATTATAATTATTGTAATTATAATTATATTATAATAATAATATTATAATTTTTATTATTATTATATCTAAAGGCTAATATAGCCTTTAGAAAGTTTTAATAAAAAAATATAAAGGAAGACCCCAAAGGGGGTCTTCCCGTGTGGAGAACTCAAAGCAAGACCCAAGGGGGTCTTGGTGTGATTTCATAAAAAAATGAAAAAAGGGGTCTAGCTCGTGGAAAGAAAAACAGCAACAAAAATTGGACATGCAGGGGGTCCGAGCGGACCCCCTCCCTCCTCCCGCGCAGCGCACTACAGCACCGCCGGGACACCACCCTGGCACGACGCTTAGCCCAGGGGCCGCCACACCCCCTCTCTAGTTGGGACACCGCACAGGCCGCCCGCCTCCGCCTGCCCCTCTCCATGTGCTCCCTGCAGCAGTGCCCGCACCCCAGGACACCGCGTCGGCGCCACACCATGCTCCTCATGCTGCTGTGGTCGGCACCCCGGCTGCTGCATGCGGCCCGCAACACCATCCCACGCAGCAGCCCCAGTGAAGGCACACAGGCTCAGTAGTTTCCAGCCACCTCTTTGGCGCCACCCTGCTCCTGCGTTGCTGCCCCGGCCCGAACCTCCTCGGCTCAAGGCCTCCACAGGCTTCCCTTGGCCGTGACCTTCTGGCCTCCAGCAGCCCCACTGCCGGAGCCCTCTCCGAGCACCGCACCTTCTGGTGTCCTCTGTGGAGCTCCTCCACCTGCTGTAGCGGACCAGGCCGAGTCGGCCTCCTCCTCCGTCAGCCAGTCCAGGGCCGCCATACTCTCTGCTTCGGCCTCGCCGCTACCCGGCCTGATCCCGACGGTAACCACATCGTAGGACCAGACCCGAGCACCGCAGTGGTCTCAGCTGTAGGTACCCCTTAAAATGTCTCGGAACAGGACCGAGAAGATCTGCCCGACCAAGTTTAGGTCTGGGCAGACCTACCTGGCCCAGAGAAGCCAAGCATGACTTTGTCCGACCCGTTACGGGTCTGCGCAGGTTCGGCGCAACCCAAAATGGATCAGATTTATTAATTAATATAATTAATTAATTTAATTTAATTTAATTAATTAATATATTTATTAAGTTTAAAATAATAAATTTTAATACCCGAGTAGAATTAATTTAATTTAGATATTAAATTAAATTAATTAATTAATTTAATTTTAATTATGAAAATTAAATTAATTAAAGGACCATTAATTAATTAAATTATTTGAATTTAATAATTCATTTAATTTAATTATATATCCCTCGTACTTATTTATTCATTTTAATTTCTAATCGCGCTATAGTTACTCGTCTACTGGTCTTGAGCACCGATCCTAGAGTGTCTCCTTTTAATTATTTATTTAATTAATTATTTAAACTGTGTGCGATGTGTGTAATTAATTAAAAGATGGTCTGCACATAATCTATTTTTTGGTTAAAATGTATAAGGACCTGCGTGTCCAATTTATAAGATGTACATTTATACCCTAGTTCCCCTCGTCTGCGCGCGAGTATTCTTGTATCACGGACAGAGACGATGCAAAGACGAATGACGTGGACCCCTCCAAGACGAGGTGGTGCACATTGATGAAGATGGTGCAAGACGTCACGTGGATTCCACCAAGACAAGGCGGTACTCCAAGATGTGACGTCGATACTGCAGAACACCAGCGGACATACATGATAGGGAAAGTTGCATCTAGTGTCAAGTTTAAACACAAGTATGATGTCCCTTAGGTTGTTTATATGATCAAGACCAGTCGGGTAGTAGTATGGCCTTTATGCATTTATTTATTATTTTATGCATTTTAGAACAGTGGGAAAATACATAAAATGATAAATAATAAAATGCATAAAGAAGCGACGTTTTATTTCTATTGATGTTCATATGTGAGCGCGACAACGTAGATGAACAATATTGATAGAAATGGATTACATTCGTTGAGAGAGAAAAACAATAAAACCCTCAAAGAAAATATTAAGTCACAAATATTCTTCCATCATAAAAGTTTTAACAAAACCAGGTGTTCGAGGTGTCGGTTCATGCCTCAGCTGAGGGTGCCTCTTACTACCGGGGAGTTCTTATTCGTGTGGTGGGTCGACTTAACTAAAATTGCAGCAATGGAATATCCTTATCTAGCTTGTTGTAATTTTAGAGGCAAGCATTGAGTAAATCATTAAATGATTTTTGAAGCTGGGACTTCACTCAAAAGATCAATGAACCATGAGCTAATGCGGTTGGCTAGTCAAAAGCCTACCTTAGACCCTCTGAGTAGTGGCGTAGCCCTAGCTTGTAGGCTATGAGGGAGGTTCAGGGATCCTTACCACTAGAATACTCAATATTATTCTGATTCTAGTACATAGGTTTCCTAGAATTCGAAAAAAAAATAGTGGGAGACATTTAATGATTAAATAATCAGTAATGTCAGATTAGGTAATCACATAAAAGTACAATTTGTTAAAGTATATCTGTAGATAATGGAAAGCAATACCACAATAAAACTTTGATAAATATTAGACAAAGTTAATGTCTAAACTAAGCATGAATTTACTAAATATAGTATAGGCACTTGAACGCATTACTACTATAATGGAAATTCAAGGTGCTTATGTCCCAACCTATTAAGCCAACTCAGGAAGCAATGGTGTAAAACTACTTTCAGGAGACTCAGGAATAAAGCATATGATGGTTCTGTCATAATGCTATCATCAAATTCTGATGTTAGTTGTGGTCTCTACATCAAGACTTGGATGATGATCACATGTAGTCTCATCTCTAAGATCCTTTCAAGGAGAAAGAGAAGCAATATTTGAATGTGATGGTTGCACTCAGTATGTGTAAAGTGAAATACGGTTCACAAACTTTCATGACATCCCATTCTTATACATTTTACACCCAATTACTCTAGTTTCATTTAAAGGTACAAATGAACATCATAGAGTAAGTTCTTCATTACCGTTAAGGTAACATTCGCCAAGTAATAAGAATATTGGAGATAACACCATCTTTTATTCTTATAGAGAATACATTGAATGACAAGGAGAAAAGGCATATGGAAAGTAACGTCGAAGGCACCTTCGTCATGTCCTTAAAATTCAAATGGTTGGTTATTTAATAGGAGGTTATTTTCATCACATAACGAAATGAATTCATGGAAGTTTAAAAACTGAAATACAAGAAGCAAGTACTTGCTTCTCGTTCAGTTTATATTCATCAAATATATTAATGTTTCTAACATACTTCTTGGGTATTGAATATAATATGCCAATAACATATGTGTATTTAAATACAATAACCAATCAAGTATAGAAACATTACTAGAAGTAAAGTGTCTTCTCCAAGCAGCTGAGAAAGGGTGATTCCTAAGTCAGCGGTGAGAAACGCATAACTTCTAATTGCGAAGTGATTGATTCAAATTGAACAAGTTGTGGAGTATAACCAAAAACATTTATCTCATGTGCCCATTTGGACATGATGAGACAATATTTCATGTTTTGGAATGAATGTTTTTTGTGGTAACATACTCAACAAATAGTTCACTACTGTTTAAATCAATGGCAATACATGATGAATATAAAATGTAAGACCTACCCAGTTGTGTAAATGTGATTCTTTTTAAAGTAAAACTAAAAACGGACGTAAAATATATAACCAGTATGGTATTTAGGCTCAGCACATCTAAACACCTATGGTATTATTCACACCCTTATTTTAGACAAAAAAACCATTAGAAATAAAGGTATGCCATAAAGCTTTCTGAGGTTAGTTCAACAAGACAGTGTGAACTATTCCAAAGAAATCAAGAGGTAAAGATACTTCATAAGTTTTCTTTAATTCATTAAGGAATATACCAGTGAAGTATAATTTTGGTTAGAAGATATGAGTTGCTTCGGATCGGTAGGCTGAAGAATATCTTGACCAAGCAATCATCGATCATGATAATGTAGCATGGAGTAATTCCTAAACACATGTTACCTTATCTACATCACCGTGTTGATGTTCATAAGGAGGATCAATGATGAGTCTTACATATTAACATTGATCAAAAAAATGTAGCATGGATCAATTCCTAAACGCACATTTTATACATCAATGTTATGATATAAGTTGTATCAATGTTACAACTTGCAGAAACATTCATTATATTTCATGATGTGGTTTGAAAATAACGGCTTAAACCCATAACCAATATGCCAACTAAAAATGACAAATGGATATCATACGAGTCATAGTATTATGGAAAAACCATTATGTCATAGGAAGTGTTTAGATGCAAAACGTTTGTTAGGATTTAAACAAACCTACATCAAGTTAAACACGTTGTGCATCTAAGTTAATTATCCTAACAGTTGGTAAAGATATTACCTAAATCCATAAGATAGAAAAGATGTACTCAAGTATTAGACTACATTTCTATACAAGGGTGCACATATCTATATAGATAGTGGGAGATGAATTGACTTGGACTTAGTCAATGCTCGAGATGAACAAATGGTTGGAATAGGGAACAAGTTCCACAAGTACATGTGGAATAGGAATGTTCCAGAGACACATACTGCGTAGGAAGGATGAAACCATGGTAATGGTATTATATTCACCGAGGTAGGTGATATATTATTCATTGAGAATAATAAATCCTACAAGTAATCAGTATAAGGCAAAGAGCTAATATTTACAAGAAAAACTAAATTTCAATAATGGATTCCATGTATCAAATTGAAAAGGGGCTTATGAATTGAATATTGTGGTGGGTATTCAAATGAAATGATACATGGATGGTACAAGTATGGTACCAATAAGGATCGATTGGTTATACCAAGTTGGTACGCCTAAATCTATTAGAATTTTACTTGTCATAGCTGAACTTCTATGATAATTTTATTGGTCATTGGATGTCAAGGTCATCTTTCGTGGAAGGTGTCTATACGACGCAACCAGAAAGAGATGATGACATTAGATGATTCCAATAAAGGTTGCAAGTTACTGAAATCCAGTTCTAGAATAAAGTAAGCAGAAATATTTTAGAGCATTCATTATAAATGAATATTTTCCTTGTGTCTACCAAAGGTTAGTGGGAGCGCCAATGTTTTCCAAATGAAATATGTTTGGCAACATATGGAAAACAGATTTTGATCTTACAGTTAGATAAGATCAGGTTAAAATAAATTCTCGAATGATTGAATTCAATTAGCAACCTAAGTTCTAGGGAAAAGGATCCTCTCAGGTAGATCCAAAGGTTGCTTGGTCCTAGTCAATCATACATATAGTGACATTGTATTGAAAAATAAAAGTTGTAACAATTCAAGTTCATAATTGTTTCCTATGTCACATGGCTTAATCTCTCTAGGTTAACATGTTTGGAGTATGTGTAGAGATTAAAGTTGTGAATTGATACCATATGTTTTAGTGATGGATCAATCACATATTCCACAATATGTAAAATAATTGATACTTCCAGGATATAATTTATTATAGGCAGATATCAGTTATTTCCAGGAGCACTGCAAGTGATGCAGTTAGAACTATCATCTTGTACTTTGGCAAGTAAAAATGATATGTACTAGGAATAAGAAGAGGAAGGTATACTAGTTATGGTGGGAAACATACTAGTAATCCTTAGATCAATTTGATCTAGTATCACAGTTAGGCAAAGGAGATGAGTGAGTCATGCTCATAAAATCTTGTGGTAGCCATACCTATAAATACCGAGTACGTTACAGCTTCTAAAGCAGCTAAGAAGAAGTTGTAAATCGCAATGATTTGTTCATGTTTTTGGATTCACACCTAGTGAGAAAAGTATTATCATAATTAGAATTATGATATTCTTACTATCCAAGTTCTCAAGTTATGACAATGGAAAAAAGTAATATACTCGTAGATACATTATTTTGAGAAGTTTTACTCAAGTCGTTGAGGTCGCATATAATAGATATTCCACACGGCGAAAACGTGGCAGGCCCAGCAGTTAAAGCCATTACTCAGCAGAATCATGGTTTTTATCATGTGAGTAGCTAACAAGTTTAGTTAGAAAGTTGGCTCTAGTGCAAGTGGGAGTGTTGAAATAGTGGGTGCCCTAGACCCAACTATGTAGTACTTTTGATTACTGTATCATGTGTATAGTTAGATATGCGTGATGATATCTTACCATTATAGTGCAGACTTTTCTGCATCCACTATAATAATGGTAATGTCCAAAGGTTAATTGTTGTGTCAAGAGGTTATAGCAGATCCCAGGCTATAATGAGAACCTCGAGATACAATGACATTGATCTTAAATATATGTTCTATAGTCTAGATACATCTTAGTGACTGGACATAGTAGATGTCTGACTATCAGGTGCCGGGGGCTCATAAGCATTGAGACTTCTTCTCATGAAGTTCGCACTTGGTGATCTCTAGTAGTGAGATCATGAGGACAGACCCATCAATAGGAACACCACATGTTTTGGGTGTCATTGGTTGTTCCTATCTATGGATATGTGTATTGGTCTCCTTAATTGATACCATTACCAATGTATATCATTTAATTACGTAATTTGATTCAAGGAAAAAACCATGGTACTAATTTTGTGGAGAGGTAGTTTGTATTGAGTGTGTCGTTGGTGGTATGATGTTGGTTGAATGGTCAAGAAAGGATTTGTCGCTTCCAAGTTTAGGAAGTTGTGTATCTCAGGCCGGGTTGATCAGGAGGGTGTCGCCTTCATAAGTCTTTGGAAAAAGCAGTATAAAGGAAAATCCATCTGGATAGATCAACAAATAATAAAGCAAGATAAGGACGATGACACAAGAGTGCATCCTTCTTTATGAGATATTTAATGACAAAGAGCCTATAGTACATAGTCAGTGTTTGTAGTTTTTTAGTCTTTGCAATGACTATCCTTATCTCTTTAGGGTACATGATGGGTTGCTAGACCCCGCTCTTGGTATGTGGATTTTATTCACCACTATTGAGATAAGGGCCTATAGGGTCACACACAATAGCGTATTCAAGAATCCTCCCTATTCAGTTGAATAGGTATAAGCGTTTTCCATGTTGTTGATCTCCAAAAGAATTAAATAAATTCATTAATATTCAAGTTACTAATATTTGGGATTGAATTTATTTAAAGTATTTACAAGTTCAGTAAATATGAGAAAATATTAATCGAATGAATATTATTATAATATTCAAGGTTCGTTTAATATTAAGTGGGACAGCAAGTCGAGTTAAATGGCTCGAATTTTATCACGTAATATATTATATATATTACAATTATGTGATAAAATAAAAAAAATAATATTGACGTAGTATTAAGTCATCATAGTTATTTATTTAGTGGACGTGAAATTAACGGGGGCCGGGGAACCTAACCGGGTAATTTCCACAATCCTCTATAAATAGAGGAGAGGGGCTCAAGCGCAAGAACTATTCATGTCAATTTGGCCAGAGCCTCTCTCTCATCCCACTCTCTAGATAGATAAGCTCTCAATCCGATCTCGAACCGAGTTTCTCCTCACGCATCGTAAGATCGACGATGCGGTGATCATCGGAACATCGAATATATCGTCGGATCACCGCGCTAGCACCCAGAGTTTGACGATCGGCGTTCCTGTGGATTTCTGAAGCATGTGTGGATGATCTAGAGGGATCGTGCTATGGATCCTTCATGAAAAGATATTTGTCGACAAGTTTCGGTCGGTAACGGTTTCAGATCTGAAACGGGTAAGTTTTCTTTTTATTTTTGTGCTCTTTACAATCTATGTGAGATCCTCGGACTTCTCCGGGGCTCGGATCGTCGGCGACAACAAGTCCTGTCATCTCGCTGAAAAAAAAAATTAAAATCCCCAGCCCATAGGCTTCCGCTGTGGGCCCTGGATACCTTACAATAAAGAATATTGAGCCTAACCAAGCTTAAAGATGCTTCATAGAACCAAATTTATAAATTCGTTGGTGTTTGGATCATAACGCCAAGGTGAAATTGATTTTTCTGGTTGTATGTTGTGTTCCCTATGAAGGTCCAAAATCAATGGAGGCCCTAGCTAATTTCCATCCCATCGATTGGATGTCTATACGAGATTGCACGCCACATGCTTAAAGAAAATCCTCTCTCATATCGAGTATTCCTGGACATCTGAGAAGCAGTGATGCTCAAAGTCCCTTGATAAATTGTTGTTAGTTGATTGTGCCACTAGGATGAATCTATAGAGCCACAAACTAGGGAGAGCCTGATATTTTCTAAAATTAACATCGATTATTTGATTATGATTGATGAAAGAAAACTAAATATGATCCTTTCCAAGATGAATATCTTTTCTCACAGTGCAATTTTAAGTTATCAAATACTAAGTCTATGAAATCGATGAAGTGGGTTGAGTCGCACCGCACAATACCAAACTTCATTCATAGTTTCAATTTCCATACCTAAAAATTGGGTCACATGTAGCTATCTCTAACTGATTTATTTGAAATCATCATCCAATTGTGAGATGATCATATTTCAGTCCCCAAGTTATATCAAAACTTCTTGTCAGGACAGCACCTCAGGTGCTCTGTTTCAACCAGATTACAGTCTCGATCTCACTTAATCAGACCATCTCCTTTCATGAAATTCTATTCAATGGAAGTGGACCAGCTCTATTCATCCATCTCAAGACATTCAAGCTGCATGCATACCAAAAGCACCATCATTTTTTCTCTAAAACAAAGCATAGTGAAATGGAAGATGAAAGATGATATTGAACCCAAATCAACCAAACCCACTTATCAAGGCCTAAAAATCCAAATCCAACTCCAACACGTTCATCATCTTCCACCTACAAACAGAATTCAACATCCGGTGGAGCTATGATGCACTGAAGAAATTCCACTTCAATTCTCATGGAATGGACACTTGTCAAGGATCCAAAGAAGAATTCAATTAAACTCAGTATTGAATTTGAAGAATATTTTTGAAGATACTGGAACTTCTCAGGGATAAATAAAGAACTCATGTCAACCATATGGAGAGGATGACGAGTGAACCTAAATTATTTCCTATAAGAAGAGACATTGTTCACGGGCAGGGACTCTCTCTTTCTCAAGGACTACTTCCACAATAATCGTATCAAGATATTGAGTTTATACTTCAATTTCTTCCCTTTTCTTCCTTCTTTCTTAATTTCTTGTAGTTTTTCTATAGTACTCTAATGATGGAACACTGGGCCATTTATGGTCATGCCAAGGAAAATCCCCCAATTACCCTATTAATGAATTCTAATCATTATGGTTAATTATCATATTACTTCTTCCATGGATTTTAATGGTTTAACCAGTTATAGATTTATTCTAGCATTCACTTTTAATTTTTTATAATCTTATTCTCAGGATTTCACACACAAGACACTCAAACTTAAATCACTGCATGTGATACCAATTAGTGGGATTATTTGAAGGTTATTGGAGCTATTTTATTACTATTATAGGCAAGGATAGATGATGCAATGATCATTATATTTTCCTATCCAAACTAAAACAACCAGATTAGAGTAATTAGTGAGGTATCATTTAATTATAGGATGAGTAGGAAGCAATTTAACTAATGATTCAATAGTAGAATGAGTGAATGATCTAAGGATAGACCAATGTTCTTAATTATGAATTTAAATCAACTCAAATTTAGCCACTATTTCCACAATTAAAACCCATTAAACAAGATAAAAACACATTTATAGCACTATATTCTTTGGAGACAACCCAAGTCCCAATTTACTACATTTTACTTGGGTTTAAAAAATAATTTTTTGGAAGCATAGCGATAGGTTGTGTATCACTGTTATAGAGGAAGAAAGAGAGTTAGTAGTTTCATTAATACATTCGGTTCTTAAATAAAATAAGAAAAAGATTAAGGAATTATTCCACTACTTCTGTTTGTTAAATAAGTAGAGAAACAAGATAATTCCAATTTGGAATTATCTTCATCTTGAATGAGTTGTTACCATTTTGATATGTGGAACACAAAGTCTTAATCCTCACATCAAGGAGTTTATCTCATATGGATTTGGAGAAGAAGAGTACAGTGAGTGTGGAAGTTAACAGAGCGTGTATCCGAACTTAAATATGTGTAGAATAGTTCTTATTATTTTGATCATGGAGAGACCCTCACATCTGTAAACTGACCAAGCCTTCACAAATAAGTGCATGAAGGTAATAAGACGAAGTGGCCTTAGGATTGATAGTGTTTTTTTTATGAACCATTTATAACAACTATAGTGAGCAGTTTTATCTCCTTGTACGTCAACACACCATCAATGTATACTCCTTGCATTATCCATTTTGTGGTGAATCAAGTAAAATATTTGCGCCTTGTGCATTATTTACATTTCTTTCATTCATGATTGATATTTTTTTAGGTTTTATAAGAAATTAATTGATCAATAGTTTGGAAACTATTCTTTCTAACCCAGTAATAAGATCCAAAATGGATACAATCAAGATATGGATAAAAATTTAATTAGGCAACACCCTAATTCAACCCCCCACCCCTCAAGGTATCTTGAGTTGAAACATGTTCTCCTCTATCAAGATTTCTATAGAAATAATGAATTAAATACCCATCATTTTGACACAATTCCACCATGATTTGATGGAATTGTGATAAAATCCCTAAATTCATTCCACTGAATTTGGAAGAAATGAGAGAGGGAGGGTGACGGGAGAAGGGAATAGAATTAAACTATATTGACAAAAGAACAACTCTAAACTTCACAAATCAAGGAGGGAAAATAGGAAAGTAATTATAAGGTAATGAGGTATGGATCCATCTTGTTTTATGGATTAAAGAGAAAGAATCATGGACAGGGTTTAAAATTGAAACTAGGTATTTCTCAAAATTCCCCTCTTTAAAAAACTGGATTGGGTCTACTTGGTACCCATCCCACCCTCATCGGGTACCCGGTGGCTTTTCAAGGTCCACCACCACTGGGTACCCAGTACCCTACTACCAGGCAGTTGATTTCTAGTGATAGAATTTTAGGATCCACCTGTTAGCATCAAGTACCCAGTACAATCTAACAGGTTATGTGGTGACCACTATGGTCCTAACAATTCACCATTTCTCTACTTACCGATACTTGAATTTTTACTATCACCCCCCGAAACTTCCAAATGTGTTTGGAAACATAATTCAATAATGGTTTAATCATTTAAAATCTAACCTAGAACCAAAAAAACAATTTTTATCCAACTCCAGTTTCATTAGAGTTTGTTCCACCACTGATCCATCGACCACCAACAACTCTGACTATTACATATCTTCTAAATCCCCCTCTTTATTTCTTTCCATTAATACTTTTGAGTTTCTTTTCCTCATTGATGAAATTTTTCTTCTATATAACTCTAGTTTAACATATCCATATATTGAAAGTATCTTTCAAACTTTATGCTTATATCTCTTTTCATTTATTACTTCAAATTTTATGATATGTTATGGTGTATGGTATTATTTTGAAACCCATTTCAATTTCATCATGAGTTATCCATGTTGTGTTTATTGACTATTCATGATCATTGTATCATATTTTTCTATATGGAACACATGATTTTGAACATATTATGATGTGATGAGTGGATTTAAATTTATACAACCCTCCAATGTATTGGGTAAAACTTTAATATCATAAGATACTATGTATGTGGCATTGATAGAGATTTTGGCTCAATTATGTTGTATTTTCTTGACAGTATGCTTGAATTATGCTTATAGAGTTTCATTTTTATGAATATGTCATGTTTCATGCCATATAACATGTTGATAATCCCCATAAATGGAATCATTAATTCCTTATGAGGTATAAAAATACAAATTTATACAACTCAACTAACACTAACTAATTTAAAAATGCATACAAGTGGAAATCGAGGTCGATCCACAAATAATGGGAAGAAATGAATTAGAATATTTTTATGAAAATCAAAAAGAAAACAGAAGGATGAGAATGGTTGATAAAAGAGAGTGAAGTAACTATTTTATATTTAAGAAATAAATAAATATAGAAAATAAGTCTTGCAAAAGTGATTTTGAAAATAAATTGAGAAGTGCATCGGGGTTTTGTATCTTTTAGGGTTCGGGTGCAATCTAGATTTTGAAATAAGTTTGATTAATTCATGTTGGTGTCAGAGTTGAGATGAGGTGGATCTAATGGCCATGGCATTCCCTCCTTAATAGGTTAATTCCCTTTTTCCCATGGTTCAATAATTTAGGGTATTGTTTAATCGAGTTGGTCTCAATACCATTTTTAAACCTGGTTACCCTAAATGAAACATTGGTCATGCCTAATTCAGGGTAACCAGTTGCGCAATTAAAATATTACTTTCAGATTTATCAATTAATTGACATGATTAAAAAAATAAAGAGATTATAATTGGATAAAGAAATTTCAGCAAAAAAATTACATGAATACTATTGAAGAAACAAATCCCAAAGAACCTTCTTCATTTGGATACATTACCCTAGCACAAGCTAGGAATTACCCCCTTATCCTATTGATGAGGTAGTGAGTACGAAGGATAAAATAAAAATAAATAATTAAGAAAGCAATGATTTTGACTAGTGAGGACCATACATAGCACAACTTCTCTCCCAAATCTTTGGGTCTGGATAATCATTCTCTAGCAGCAGTGAAACAAACCTCTATTTATAAAGCTCCAGGGGGTTCAGGTTGCATTTAATTTGCCATAAATACAGCCCATTATGAGTCTTGAGCCTTCCTATTTGTTTAATGGTCATATTTGGTTTTAAATCCATTCATCCATTTAATTCCACATCAAAAATCTGAAACTGGGAAAATCTGTCAACTTTCCCGATGTAAAAGTTAGTGCCACGCCGTGAAAGTATCAGGTTTCCTTTTCTCTAAGTTTTCTTCTCCTCATGCTATGTACTTGGTTCATGCCACGTAATATATTCACATAATAAACTTTATTCATGATGTGAATCATGTATTTCCGTCTTATAAAGCTTTATTTCACCTCAGTTCTTCACTTTTGACCCCTGGACGTATCTCGTGATCATCCATAATCATGGGAATCCTTCTTTTAGAGGAAATCATGGTTCTTTTTGTTTATTTTTCTTATTTCCATAAATTATTTGTATCCTAAAAAATATGAACAAATAATTAAATTTACATACAATAATTAACAATTAAATTATGAAAATCAATGTATTTATATATCAAAAATGTGGCATGAAATATACTTGTCAAATCCCCCCACACTTGAATTTAGACTTGTCCTCAAGGATGGAATCTCAACATACTATAAAGGAAGATGACCTTACCATGATTTAAACTCAATGCCAATAAAATCAATTGATTAAATGGGAAATTAAATGTTCTGTTATCACACATGAAAATTCATCAATGCCTCATTTTTCAAAGAAACAAATCAATCGAGTATTTTACTTTTTTCACTTTTGAAATAACTACATCTCTTCATTCATCCATTTTCATTTTTCAATTAATTATTAATAATCATGCCATTTTCAATTTACGTTAATATAATTTTTTTCTCATAATTAGGGTATAAATATAAATACAGTTCATCACATACCTTATAAACATGTCACTTATCATAGGCTTTCAAGGCATCTAACATCTCTTCCATTTAAAGACATAAATCACAGTTAAATGATGTAAGAACTAGTGAAGCTCAAAAATGAGGTTTGTATCTAAATTACTTTTTATAATATCAATGAAAATCTTCATTTATAGATGTTATCTCCTCCCCCGCCCCCAAAAAAATCAAAGTGGGATCATGATACAAGTAAGCATAAGAATGAATCGCTCTCTATTGATCTTTTTATTATTATTATTTTCTTATTGTTTGAAATTTATGATTAAGAAAATCTCACATACACCACCTAACCACATAAGATCAAAATATCATCATTCTGACAATGGTGAATTTTTATCCTCCTAAAATAGAATCCATTTTTTAGCAAGAGAGGTGAATAATGATGAATTATAGTGAATGATATCATGTCCTCTCCCAAAATAATAATGAAAAACTCTAGTAATGTCTGATCAATGTAGTACATCTATGTTGACCCTGGATAACCTCTCTCTCACACTTATTTTTTAAATATCATTCAATATATTTAGAGGAAGTAAGTAATGGATAAAATAGGCTTGTAACTCAACTCATATCCTAACAAGGTTATTCATGGATTCTATGGGCTTAAAAATAATTAATGTAAGATGGGTCTAAGGATAAATAGTTAAATAAAATATTTTATGATCATATTAAAGGTGATTATATTCATTTGTAGATTTGATAAGATTCTAATAAATTTCTAGAAGAGAATATGCCTGAGTCTCTCAAGAAATATACTTATGAAAATATGATAAATATTAGTCTTAGAGGATGTCTCGATAATGAGATGAATAGTTGGGATAACTACTCATGAAAATTCATATAAAGAATTAAATCAATTAATGAAAATACCATACATTTGAGGAATGGAAAAATCCTAGAAAATTTTCATTTATAAAGATTAACATGATCCCTTAAATCATGATTTTCTGAATCCTAATCCACATGATTTATCTCTATTAATTCTTTTCCCCATTTTTCTCATTCAATTTTATTGAAAATGAAATTTAATATCATGGCACGATAAGCATAATAACTAGTTTATGACTGCTAGTTCAATTAATTAAACCAAGAATCAAATGCGGACATGAAATTGGTAGTTAAAATCTTTAAATAAATTAAATGTGGGGAATAGTATAGAAAATTTAAGAATTGAAATTCATACATCCCTTTGAATGATGCTTTTAACATGGCTATATAGGTTCTTCATGCACAAAATTTATGAGGTGAATGGATTTCATGAAGTGTATTTTCTTGAATTCATGATGTAAATAGGTTACATGATGTGTAATGGTACTATATCATCTTTTAATGACTCTTTCCAGTGTATTGATGGTCCTATAAAATGAAATAAAATAGGTGAAAGTATAGGACATCATTAATGAAATTTGAATAATTTTGTGGGAGAGTGCATGTGTACCTCTAAAAACATAAAATAAATGAAGAAAAATCCTAAAAACTCAGGTTTCCTCCTAGAAGTGATTTTTTTTTACCATCGTTGGATGAACTTGCCTATTTTAGCTTAGATGATGTATGGTAAGAAGGAGGTTACCCAGTTGGGATCAATAAAATGTTGAAGTTGTGATTCCTCTATATAGATAGATCCTATCCATTTTTTTAAAACTATCTTCACTCTTATATTATTTAACACCATATCAACATCTATGGTCCCAATCCAATGGGTTTTTAACCTTATTTAAAAATAAAATGGTAGCTCACTAACTACCCAAACCTATTTACCTTCTATAAATTATTTAGGGATAGAAGTCCCTCTACTGTCTTTATCTCTTTCCAACAACTTCTTTACTTTATTTAACTTTTTCTTAGCTTCTTATTTCATATAAAAAACAATTATATCAACTATTCTTCCATGGACTATAGTATCCTTGACTTTCAGTAGACTATCCTCTTTCAACTCTATTTTAATCTCTAAAACCACATGGGGTTGGAATGGTGCTTTTTAGTGGTGGTGGCACAACCCTTCAAAACAGACACACATTTCAATTTCCTTTCTAGGTGTTTTCCAATAGGTTTTATTCATGGAACTAGAAACGCACAACATTTACCTTATTCAAGTTGTTTCACAAACATGCTTTATAAAGTTGGGTGGCCATTGGGAAATACCTCCAATAATTCTTAGGGACTCGCATTGGTTGAGAGGATGGGAGGTCAGGCTCATCGTACTTTTTGGGGGGAATTATTGCCTACTCCGAGACTCTCTTATAGATTTAATACATATTCATGAATCCTTTCTTAAATCCCAAATATATAATGGGTCATCCTTATATTAAAAATCAATTATTAGCATGTATTGGATTTAGAATCATTTGTATGTATTTGGGGTTCTCTATCAATGGGGATATCTGTATGTATCTAAGGTTCCCTATAAATGGTCCCATTTTTATACAAATTAGATATTATTATATCATTTATTATCATGGTGTTAGTTTTAAGCCACACAGTGGGGTGCTCTGGAATTTATCATCATCTAAGAAGACGAGAGCTATTTTGATTTCAAAATCAGGCACATGAGAAGGGTTTCCTATATATCCTTTTGAAAGGAATTGGAACCCACGTAGTTTGGTTCCACTTAATGGGACACATCGTACCTTTTAAGGTCATGTGATGAGGACCAAAACATACAGTTTAACATCATGGGTTAAGGAAATCTATGCAAAAGGTGCCTATTCAAGGCTGGTGTGGGACTTATGTCGAAGTGGTCCAAGGGATCTAGATGGTATGTAGCCTCCTAGGCTAGATATGAACCTATTGAGAATATGGTCCAAATAAAACTAGGTTCGATTTAGGGTGTTGAGTTTGAACCATAGGGAGGCTTCTTACGTATCCTATTTAGATAGGAATCAAATTGCACATAGTCCATAAGGTTGGGGCTTACACCTATGGAGGAGGCCCAAGGTAAAGGATAGAAGAATATCCATAAAAAGTACTCTCATCTAAGATAAGTGATTCATTACCATCGATGATTCCACCTTTAGTGATTAGATGTTCATTGCATGTGTTCCTTTGGGTGGGGTATGGTGTAAACACTGTTGTGGAGGAGTGGGAATCAGGAGGTATAAGGGGTTTCCTCATTGGAAATATGTTCCTTTGAGGTGGTAACATGGTTTTTGGGATTAAAACTAGTGGGAGGAACAAGGTAATTCAAGAGGAAGATTTAGAAAAGGATTCTCCTCCTAAGATAGTTATTTGATCATGTAGATGTCATGATCATCACTAACCTATAAGCCCACATGAGTCATGCTCAGTATGAGAAACAAGAGTAAGTGGAAGATCCGACAAACCACACAATCTCCTTCACCTACTGGTGGATGAGGATACATCCCGCAAGAAATAATAGGGGCTTACTCAAGGAGGTATTCCCCATGGTGAAATTTACTCCTCATTTGTTGGTAGATAAGGGTGATGTCTGGGTAGGGGAGTCAGGGAGAGAGACACTACTTTGATGTGCCCTTATCCTATCTTTTTTTCAAACATGGGGCTCCCTCATTATCCCTAAGGTTGAGATCCTCATTGCCACGAGAATTTATAATTGAGAACACTCTGAGGATCCTACCTATTAGGTATGATAAATACAGGACCTATATTATCATGGGAATGTATAATCAAGAGGGAATGTTGATGTTCCCTATGCTCTGATCATACATATCTATAGGATTTTGGGGAGGCCTTGGATTGGTCCCCCTTGGATGAGGGATCCAAGGAAAGTTTTTCCCTACCATCGGTGGTATGAATGGGGGGATCAAATTGTAACGACCCAATCTTTTTGAGTAGTATATTAACTTACTCTTATTTATTTAATAAGATGTTAATGGTTAATGCAGAAAGAGGAGTCGATGGCTTCATCCAGTAGACTCAACCCTTACGAAGCCCACTTATCAGAGCTTGGGAAGGAGGTAGCATCTGTGGGCTTCGCTTTGGACCAAGCCCAATCCGAGCTCCAGCGTGTCAAGCTTGAACGAAAACGCTTGCAGGAGAAGTTCAAGTTAGTGGAGATTGCTACTAGGGCAATGTTATCTGAGACTCCCTCAGATTCTATCACCATAGCACACCTTACACTTAGGTCTTATGCCAGTGTTATAAGGGGCTATGTGATGAGACCCTAGTTTCCTTGTGTAATCCTTTCGGATGAATAAATTGAGATTTCTTCCTTTAGTGATGTTTGTGAAATTTCAAATGTCTAGATAATTTTAGAATGTATTTTATTGATGAATTTTGAAAAAGGGATATTTTGAAATATTTATGTAAACCCTAAATAACTAATGATGTGTAATGATTTTCAAAAAATGGTCTTCTACAAAAGTGTTCATTAAGGAATTTGGAGTCTAATAAGATCAACTTAATTTTTGATGAATAGTAAATTATGAATAGTGATTTTACGCTTAGGATTAGTAATGTGACCAAATGGATTAGTAATCTCACTTAAAGAAAGTTTTAAAATAATCTAGGCACCTTGATTAAGTAATGTGATTCAATAAAATGGGTAAATAACAGTTTCATAAATTATTATTCAAGTATTAGTTTTTTCGAATGAATAGTGTTTTTTAATTAAAAATTTAATTAAAAATAATTAGGAAATTATTTTTATAAAAATGACTTTATTTTTGAACTCAGAGCATCGATATTAAGTTATGGTAATTTTTGGGGATTTTTCTGAAAAAATGAATTTTCGATGAATAGTGTATTTATTTAAAAATAAAATTAAAAATATTTAGAAAATTATTTTTGTAAAATGGAGTTCATTTTTGAAATCATAGCATTGATATTTGGTTAAGGTGAAATTTTGGGATTATTCTGAGAAAGTTGAATTTTTGGTGAATAGTGAAAGTATAGTTTTTAAGTTACGGGTGTTTAATGACATCATTAAATGATGTATTAAGTATATATTCAATATGGTCGAATTATGAATAGTAAGATAAGGTGTGAGGTGTCCCAAGTGGCCAATACCATGGGCAAATACCATGGGCAAGCCCATGGTTTTGCCAAAACCACTAGTGAGGTGTCCCTTGACCATTAATGCTTTGTCCCCTCACTTTCCCTATAAATACCCACCCTTTCCTCCCTTAGTTTTCACTCCCAACTCTCCCCCAACGAAGTTCTGGTCTTCTTACCTTCCAAGGAGTCCTCCCAAGGTGCCCCCAAGCCCTCAAGGTCCAATCCTTTGAGTTTCAAGAGTCACATTTTAAGGTAAGGGATCCGACCCCTCTCTTTCTTTTCATGAAATCTCTTTTATGTCATTCCTATTATGCTCCATGTTTTTATGTGAGAGGATGTTCTTTTATATTCCTCTTACTGCCCTTTCATGTTTATATGATGATATATCCCCTCTTACTCTCATCATTTCGTTTTATGAAAGTTTAAGTGACGCCGTTAGGCTGCCGAATTTTTAAGGGATTCTTTCACCCTTCTCATTTTTCAAGTTCAATTTTCATGTCAAGTCTTTCAAGTTCCTTTTTATTATGTTGGGTTATGATCTCTATATCAATCATACTGATCTCTTATGATCATATGATGAGGGACCCTTTTTGATCTTGTCAAATCATTTTCTTTTGAAGTTAAGTGACGCCGTAAGGCTGCCGAATTTTCATAAGAGAAATCTAATCTTTTTCCTTCCATGTTTTTCATTTCAAATGGTATGTCCCTAAAATTTCGTTACCATGTCCATATGTACTTCTTATTCTTTCACCATACTGTTTTATGTATCATTTATGAGTGGGTGACCCATGTCCCCTCTCATTTCAACGTTTTCTAAAACCCCGAAACTTAGCCGTTATGCTGCAGAATTTTCCCCTCAAAATGCCTCTCTCTTTTCTCAAAAATTATTTTATGTTATAAAGTGAATACTCAAAGCTCTTATTTCTAAAAGGGTATTCACATATATATCAAAATGTTCCATTTTAAATTCTGGTATTTACATACATGAGACCCGCTTTCCCTTTCCGTGGGTTTAAAGTGACGTAAAGATCATGTCTTTAAAGCAGTTTTTAAAACGTTATGATTATGAAATGAAACCCATTTATTTTATGCTATGTGGGTTATTTATGAAATGTTTGATGATGATATATGTGGCTCACATGATAATAAAGGCAAATTTAAGGGTGTGCCCTGATAGCGCTCCAATGCATTGGGTAATGATGTAACCACTAGAGATTACAATTTTCACGATACCTTGGTGAATAACCTTGGTAATTTTCAAATGACACCTTGGGGATGGACCTTGGTGATATGTTCATGATTGTCTATGTTAAATGATGTAGCCACATCTTCAAGTTATGAAAAATGTTATTTTTATTATGAAATGCCTCATGATTTCTTTCTTATGCCTTAAAGTTCTTTTCATGTCCTTATTGAAGTATCTCAAGTTCACATGTAAAATGTTCCTCTTATTTCCCTTACTGGGCCTTCTGCTCACCCTTTCTTTTGATGTATGTCCCCAGGTTATGAGATGCATAATGAACATAGGATGAACTAAAGGAGAAGCCTTTCAAGTGTTTAAGAAGAATGTTTTTATGTTTTTTTTTATGTTTTATGATCCTTGTTTCCAAGACACTAAACCTTAACGATCCTCAGTTTTGTGTAATGTAATGAAAGTTTATGTTATAAAATGGTGGGATTCTATAGTTGGTATCAAAGGATGGTTTAGTTATTTGTGGAAATTAGGATATAAAAACTTTAGGAAGAACCCTATAGAAAAGTTTAAATATAGGAAAACTTCCTGGTATTTTGGTAAGTATTAAGTAAGTGGTCTATCAAACAAATACATCCATGTCTGGATACGAGCAGGTAGAGGCGGCTCTGGCACAGATGTACATAGGGGTAAAACCCGAAAACACCGCTTTGAGCTAGACTCAAACGGGAACTGGTGCACGATAACGGGCCTTGCTGCACTCTTGGTTACGACACTCCCGGGGGATATGTTTGGTTAATCACATGCTTTTTATGAATCATTATGAAGGAATTATAGAGAACTATAATTGTCTAAGCACGAAGTCTTAGTTAAAAGATTCATAAATGAAATAAGTTTCTCACTAAGGTTTTATTCTTTTAGAAAATGGCGGGCAATAGGAGAAACCGTGCCGATGGTGACCGCAATGCACCATGTGCTGACGGCCCTCCGATGGAAGCCGGAATGGAAACATTCATGCGGATGATGAACCAACTGACTCAAGTTATGAGTAATAACTTGAATCAAGCTGAGAGGCCGACCTCACCATGAAGGGAACAACTTTCTGTTGAGTCCTTCATGCGTCAACGACCGCCAACATTCAGTGGATCTACTGACCCATTGGTTGCGGAACAATGGATAAGCTCCATTGAAAAGATCTTTTCTGTACTTCATTGTTCGGAACAAGAAAAAGTCACCCTTGCTGTTTACCGCCTAGAGGGAGAAGCTGATCAGTGGTGGTCACTGATCAAAAACACGAAGCCACGAGGAGAGATGCAAGCTATGGAGTGGGAAGAATTTCGGGGAATTTTCTTTAACAAGTATTTCCCTCGTTCCATGAGAACGAAAATGGAGAAAGAGTTTCTCGAGCTGAAGCAGAAGGAGAACGAATCTGTCGGAAGCTATGAGATGAACTTCACAAGGCTTTCCCGTTATACCTCAAGCTTTGTCATGGACCCTAATGGGAAGGTTGATAGATTCTTTGGCGGACTACGACCACATCTACGGAAGAATCTAGCCAACAGGGACTACGATAGCTATGAAGAAATAGTTCGAAGTGCTATGAAAGTTGAACTAGAGTTTGGAGAGACACAGTGGTCTCACAAATCTAATGAGAAGAAGAGAACTCTAGAACCAAGCCTGGGAAGAAGTTTTGATCAGGAAAGAGGTGGAAAGCATATGCAACATGCCACATGCAATAAATGTGGGAAGAAGCATCCGGGGAACTGCTTGATCGGAAGTGGCAAGTGCTATAGGTGTGGAAAAGAAGGCCATATTTCTCGGAATTGTCGTGGTGATGTGAAGCCTCAACTTCCCAACACTAACGACAGAGGAAAGATGGTTCTGGCCCTACCCGAAGTCACATGCTTCAAGTATGGACAGCTTGGGCACTTTGCTAATCAATGTCCAAATCCGAGGGCGGTGGAGGGGAATCACCATCAACCTCAGCAGAGGCCAAGGGAGCAAGGTCGTGCTTTCGCTATCACAACAACTGAAGTTGAAGTTCCGAACGATGTGGTAGCAGGTACTCTTGTTGTCCTCTAAAAACTAGCAAGTGCTTTATTTGATTCTGGTTCTACGCATTCCTTTATTTCTTCCAAGTTTGCAAAGAATATAGAATCAATCCCCGAATTGCTTGAGGTAGAGTTGTCAGTCAAGACTCCAAGTGGGATTATCCATGCATCAACAGTGTTTAGAGACTCTAGTGTTTACTTTGGTGAGCACAATCTTATCGTAAATCTAGTAGTCATTCCCATGATGGAATTTGACATTATACTAGGGATGGACTGGCTCTCAAAGTATAATGCTAAGATCAAATGCAGAAGTAAGGAAATCTCAGTAGTCTTGAATGAACGACCTACAGTTATCTTCCGAGGAGAGATATCCTGAACTGATCCCTATCTAGAAGCACCTCCTATAGATTTCTTTATGGAGTTAATCGGTGATGAGGAAGAATGGAAAGGGAGCATACAAATTGAAGATGTTCCGATTGTTCAAGAATACATGGATGTATTTCCTGAGGAGTTACCTGGACCTCCCCCAGAAAGAGAGGTAGAGTTATCCATTGAACTCGTACCTGGGTCTCAACCGATATCAAAGACTCCGTATAGAATGGCAAATGTGGAGCTAGAGGAGCTAAAGAAACAACTCCAAGACTTGTTGGAGAAGGGGTTTATCCGACCGAGTGTGTCTCCTTGGGGAGCACCAGTTCTCTTTGTGAAGAAGAAGGATGGATCAATGAGGCTATGCATTGATTATAGAGAACTGAACGGGATCACAGTGAAGAACAGATACCCTCTTCCAAGAATTGATGATTTATTTGACCAACTTCGTGGGGCTCAATTCTTCTCTAAGATTGACCTTCGATCTGGTTATCATCAACTGAGGGTGAAGAAGGAAGATATTCCAAAGACCGCCTTCCGATCAAGATATGGGCATTATGAGTTTACTGTTATGCCCTTCGGCTTGACTAATGCTCCTGCTATTTTCATGGATTTGATGAATAGAGTCTTTAAGGACTACCTTGATAACTTTGTGGTAGTTTTTATTGATGATATTTTGATATATTCAAAAAGTCGGGAGGAGCATGAAGATCATCTGAGGGTTATTTTGAAAACTCTACGGAAGGAGAGGCTCTTTGGGAAGTTCAGCAAGTGTGAGTTTTGGTTACAACAAGTGGCTTTCTTGGGGCACATCGTAACCAATGAAGGAATCTCGGTTGACCCTGCAAAGACAATGGTTGTGGAGGAGTGGCCTCAACCCACAACAGTAACTGAGATTCGTAGTTTCCTTGGTTTAGCGGGATATTATAGGAGGTTTGTGAAAAACTTTTCACGGCTTTCTAATCCACTAACCAAGTTGACTCGAAAAGGGGTTAAGTTCATCTGGACAAAGGAATGCGAGGAAAGTTTCCAAGAGCTGAAGAATAGATTGGTTACTGCACCTGTGTTAACACTACCCTCTATCGGAGAAGGATTCGTTATTTTTAGCGATGCATCTCTGAAAGGGCTTGGGTGCGTCCTCATGCAAAATGACAAAGTAATTGCTTATGCATCTCGACAGTTGAAGATTCATGAGCAGAATTATCCTACGCATGATCTAGAGCTGGCGGCAGTTGTTTTTGCTCTAAAGATATGGAGGCACTATCTTTATGGGGAGAAATGTGATATATACACTGACCACCAAAGTCTAAAGTATATTTTCACTCAGAAAGAATTGAACATGAGACAAAGGAGATGGTTGGAGCTTATTAAAGACTATGATTGTTCAATTCATTATCACCCTGGAAGAGCAAACAAAGTCGCGGATGCGTTAAGCAGGAAAGATCCTGTTGTTCTGGCAACAATGAGGATCCTGGGAGATCCCTTGATTAAAGATCTAGTAAAACTGGACATGGGAATTATAAGGAAAGGGACATCATCAACCCTATCCCAAATGATTTCTCAACCTTCATTACTAGAGAAGATCAAGAAGGCTCAAAAAGAAGATCCTTTGCTGCAGGAGAAGTTCGAGGCTGTAAAGGATGGGAAGTTCCCTGATTTCAATATTGATCAAGAAGGCGTGTTGAAATTTTGTACCAGACTATGTGTTCCATCCATTCCGGAGATAAAGAAAGAACTGATGGATGAAGCTCATAGCTCTACTTTCTCTATACATCCGGGAAGCACTAAGATGTATAGAGACCTTCGTGATCATTATTGGTGGGATAACATGAAGAGGGAGATTGCCGATTACACTACAAGGTGCCTGGTGTGTCAGCAAGTAAAGGCAGAAAGACAACTTCCTAAGGGGGTATTACAACCGCTACCCATACCAGTATGGAAGTGGGATAATATCACCATGGACTTTGTAACTGGTCTCCCGAAAACATCCAAAGGAAACAATGCGATATGGGTTATTGTGGACCGTCTCACCAAGACAGCCCATTTTATCTCTATTCGGGAAGATTTCTCTCTGGATCAGCTTGCCAAGATATACGTGAAGGAAGTGGTAAGGCTTCATGGGGTACCACTATCCATCGTATCTGATCGTGACCCAAGATTCACATCAAAATTCTGGAGAAGTCTTCAGCATGCTCTGAATACTGAATTGAATTTTAGTACGGCCTATCATCCTCAAACTGATGGCCAATCTGAAAGGACTATTCAGACACTCGAAGACATGTTGAGATTATGCTCAATGGAATTTAAAGGTGGATGGGATCAACACCTCCCATTAGTGGAGTTCTCTTATAACAACAGCTTCCATGCGAGTATTCAGATGGCACCCTATGAAGCTCTGTATGGAAAGCGGTGTAGAACTCCTACTTGTTGGGATGAAACTGGTGAGAGGAAGCTTCTTGGGCCTGATCTCGTGCAAGAGATGACAGAACAGGTTCATGCCATCCAACAACACATAAAGGCTGCTCAGAGTCGGCAGAAGAGCTATGCTGACAATCGTCGAAGGGACTTGGAGTTTGGTGTTGGTGACAAAGTCTTCCTTCGAATTTCTCCATGGAAGAGAGTCATGCGGTTTGGGAAGAAAGGGAAGCTCAGCCCTAGGTACATTGGCCCCTATGAAATCCTTGATCGCATAGGAGCAGTGGCCTATCGTCTAGCACTTCCACCGAACCTAGCTCAAGTTCATGATGTCTTCCATGTATCTCTCTTGAGGAAGTACATACCCGACCCTTCGCATGTACTGAACCCAGAGGTGGTACAACTTGAACATGACCTCTCTTATGAGGAGCAGCCAGTGGAGATCTTGGACCGTAGAGACAAGGTCCTACGAAACAAGACTACCCACCTTGTGAAAGTGTTGTGGAGGAATCATAAATATGAAGAAGCGACTTGGGAGCCTGAGGAAACGATGAAGCAAAAGTACCCTCACCTTTTCAACTAGGCCTCAAGTATAAATTTCGGGGACGAAATTTCTTAAGGGGGGAAGAATGTAACGACCCAATCTTTTTGAGTAGTATATTAACTTACTCTTATTTATTTAATAAGATGTTAATGGTTAATGCAGAAAGAGGAGTCGATGGCTTCATCCAGTAGACTCAACCCTTACGAAGCCCACTTATCAGAGCTTGGGAAGGAGGTAGCATATGTGGGCTTCGCTTTGGACCAAGCCCAATCCGAGCTCCAGCGTGTCAAGCTTGAACGAAAACGCTTGCAGGAGAAGTTCAAGTTAGTGGAGATTGCTACTAGGGCAATGTTATCTGAGACTCCCTCAGATTCTATCACCATAGCACACCTTACACTTAGGTCTTATGCCAGTGTTATAAGGGGCTATGTGATGAGACCCTAGTTTCCTTGTGTAATCCTTTCGGATGAATAAATTGAGATTTCTTCCTTTAGTGATGTTTGTGAAATTTCAAATGTCTAGATAATTTTAGAATGTATTTTATTGATGAATTTTGAAAAAGGGATATTTTGAAATATTTATGTAAACCCTAAATAACTAATGATGTGTAATGATTTTCAAAAAATGGTCTTCTACAAAAGTGTTCATTAAGGAATTTGGAGTCTAATAAGATCAACTTAATTTTTGATGAATAGTAAATTATGAATAGTGATTTTACGCTTAGGATTAGTAATGTGAGCAAATGGATTAGTAATCTCACTTAAAGAAAGTTTTAAAATAATCTAGGCACCTTGATTAAGTAATGTGATTCAATAAAATGGGTAAATAACAGTTTCATAAATTATTATTCAAGTATTAGTTTTTTCGAATGAATAGTGTTTTTTAATTAAAAATTTAATTAAAAATAATTAGAAAATTATTTTTATAAAAATGACTTTATTTTTGAACTCAGAGCATCGATATTATGTTATGGTAATTTTTGGGGATTTTTCTGAAAAAATGAATTTTCGATGAATAGTGTATTTATTTAAAAATAAAATTAAAAATATTTAGAAAATTATTTTTGTAAAATGGAGTTCATTTTTGAAATCATATCATTGATATTTGGTTAAGGTGAAATTTTGGGATTATTCTGAGAAAGTTGAATTTTTGGTGAATAGTGAAAGTATAGTTTTTAAGTTACGGGTGTTTAATGACATCATTAAATGATGTATTAAGTATATATTCAATATGGTCGAATTATGAATAGTAAGATAAGGTGTGAGGTGTCCCAAGTGGCCAATACCATGGGCAAATACCATGGGCAAGCCCATGGTTTTGCCAAAACCACTAGTGAGGTGTCCCTTGACCATTAATGCTTTGTCCCCTCACTTTCCCTATAAATACCCACCCTTTTCTCCCTTATTTTTCACTCCCAACTCTCCCCCAACGAAGTTCTGGTCTTCTTACCTTCCAAGGAGTCCTCCCAAGGTGCCCCCAAGCCCTCAAGGTCCAATCCTTTGAGTTTCAAGAGTCACATTTTAAGGTAAGGGATCCGACCCCTCTCTTTCTTTTCATGAAATCTCTTTTATGTCATTCCTATTATGCTCCATGTTTTTATGTGAGAGGATGTTCTTTTATATTCCTCTTACTGCCCTTTCATGTTTATATGATGATAGATCCCCTCTTACTCTCATCATTTCGTTTTATGAAAGTTTAAGTGACGCCGTTAGGCTGCCGAATTTTTAAGGGATTCTTTCACCCTTCTCATTTTTCAAGTTCAATTTTCATGTCAAGTCTTTAAAGTTACTTTTTATTATGTTGGGGTATGATATCTATATCAATCATACTGATCTCTTATGATCATATGATGAGGGACCCTTTTTGATCTTGTCAAATCATTTTCTTTTGAAGTTAAGTGACGCCGTAAGGCTGCCGAATTTTCATAAGAGAAATCTAATCTTTTTCCTTCCATGTTTTTCATTTCAAATGGTATGTCCCTAAAATTTCGTTACCATGTCCATATGTCCTTCTTATTCTTTCACCATACTGTTTTATGGATCATTTATGAGTGGGTGACCCATGTCCCCTCTCATTTCAACGTTTTCTAAAACCCCGAAACTTAGCCGTTATGCTGCAGAATTTTCCCCTCAAAATGCCTCTCTCTTTTCTCAAAAATTATTTTATGTTATAAAGTGAATACTCAAAGCTCTTATTTCTACAAGGGTATTCACATATATATCAAAATGTTCCATTTTAAATTCTGGGATTTACATACATGAGACCCGCTTTCCCTTTCTGTGGGTTTAAAGTGACGTAAAGATCATGTCTTTAAAGCAGTTTTTAAAACGTTATGATTATGAAATGAAACCCATTTATTTTATGCTATGTGGGTTATTTATGAAATGTTTGATTATGATATATGTGGCTCACATGATAATAAAGGCAAATTTAAGGGTGCGCCCTGATAGCGCTCCAATGCATTGGGTAATGATGTAACCACTAGAGATTACAATTTTCACGATACCTTGGTGAATAACCTTGGTAATTTTCAAATGACACCTTGGGGATGGACCTTGGTGATATGTTCATGATTGTCTATGTTAAATGATGTAGCCACATCTTCAAGTTATGAAAAATGTTATTTTTATTATGAAATTCCTCATGATTTCTTTCTTATGCCTTAAAGTTCTTTTCATGTCCTTATTGAAGTATCTCAAGTTCACATGTAAAATGTTCCTCTTATTTCCCTTACTGGGCCTTCTGCTCACCTTTTCTTTTGATGTATGTCCCCAGGTTATGAGATGCATAATGAACATAGGATGAACTAAAGGAGAAGCCTTTCAAGTGTTTAAGAAGAATGTTTTTATGTTTTTTTTTATGTTTTATGATCCTTGTTTCCAAGACACTAAACCTTAACGATCCTCAGTTTTGTGTAATGTAATGAAAGTTTATGTTATAAAATGGTGGGATGCTATACAAATGGTGGCTCGCACAGGTGAGCCCTGGGCGGACTGAAGGTGGATCGTGTAGGGTAGGCTTGGGGAGCATAAAGTACTTCACATAGGTGAGGCCTATGTGAGATGAAGAATTCTCATATAGGGTAGGCTTGGTTGAGGTGAAGGTTCCTTTAGGAAGTGGACAACCAGGGAAACAACACTTGGGTGAGGCTTTTCTCTGGGCTCCAAGGGTATCCTCGGGTGTCTTTTCATGATTGGATCTCAAGTTTTGAGATATGGAAGGGTCCTTCTCCCTAGTATATTTAACTAGGTGAGGGTGTTTCCTATCAATATTATTAGTATTCTAGACCTTTAGGGACCTCAATACATTGATCTCTACTAATTTACCCTTCTTTTGTAGGCTTAGAGAACTACTTAAGGGTTTGGAGGACTTGGGTGAGAGACTTGGGTGAGCAGTGCTTCAAGCGGTCTCTTCATCATTTAGTATTGTAAAATGAGGAGCCCAAGGGTCCTATTTATAGGCAAAATCAGGACCCTTGGTGAAGGAGGCCACTCACATAGTTCCATCATGCAGGTATTTCATATAGGACCTTCACACAGGTACTGGTCTCTCATGCTTGGTCATGTAGGTAGGGCCTGTACAGGCCTCTTGGAATGTAGGTTTCTTGCTCTACCTATACCTGCATGAGATTCCAGACCATGCAGGTGGCTCATTTTTCTCAACCTATGATACATGGATCCTTTCATTCTTTTTACTTATTTTTCATTCATACAGTACTTTAATTTTATACATTTAATCCTTTTTTGAAAAAGGGATTGTTAACAAAAGTCCCCATCATGATTGGATCCAATTGGAAGAATAGGGTTTGATCCTAAGGTAGAGAAAAAATGAATATTGACAGAATATTCACCTATTGGTCTTTATATAATTGGGTATCTCCATGTTTGAGTTTATATAACATCACTACTTTATCTTCATGAAAAAGGGGATTAGGTGGATGGAGAGCACATTCCTAGTATGCAGGTGGATTGTGCAGGTTATATGCATAAGTTGTCTTCATAGGTCCATCACACAGGTCAACTAGATCTATATATAGGGTCACCCATTCCCATAGTTTTCACCTTATTACATTTCTCAACCACTCTCCCCACACTAGTCATTCAAATTGGTTGTATGTGCTACTTGTCTACACTATTCGTTATAATCATGACTTCAGTACCTATCTGAGTAACCCATGTGAGGTCACTTGGGTGAGTGACCTGTGATAGGTCTCTTGGGTGATTGAACTATGTGAAGTCACTTCCTTCGCCTAATTTTCCTTTCTTCTAGGTTGAAACTTTTATGTTTAATGAAATCCTTGATGTTTCCATGTATGTTTCCCAAATGTATGCTCAGGTTGTTTAGATTTCTGATTCACAAGTTGTTTCACATATTGAGGAGATTATAGACATCATCGTGCCTACATATTAGATACTACATTACCTCGTACTTCTAAAATGTTAAAAACACTTAAAGAATCACTATATGGAATACCCCAAGAGTGAATACTTGTTTTTTTACAGTTGCGGACTCCTAAGAGACATACCAATCCCAAGGCCGATAGACTTAATGCCATGGTACTGGTTCAAGGAATAAAAAAATATTATTATTTCAGATGTTTTGGGTCAGGGTTAATACATCAACGGAAGAAAAACTCCCTTAGTTTATCTGATGTTCCACAATTAGAAATCTTTAGACTTACAACTACACACTCCCAAATCGAATCTTCATCATTATGCATCCATTTTCTATGAATCATTGACGAACCAAATAAAGAGTTGGAAGGAAGAATAGGAATTTCATGATAGAGGTGGGGTCAAGCCTGAATGGATGTGGAATTACTAGGTTCTCAAAACTTGTGTTGAGTTTAAGATTGAGCTACAAAATGTTAGAGTTTATGAAGGTATTTATGTGGTGAATAAAAATGTGTATAAGCCAGCTGATATAGTTTTGGATTTACTAAGTCATTGGATCCCACAAACTAACACATTCCATCAGATGCACAGAGAAGTTGGTATCATTTTTTGGTACATTTAGAAAATACCAGGACTTCCCATTATTGAGGCAATTTATGATGAATTCATCCCACCAAACCCAACATGGGGGGTCTTTAATGAACACATTCACTGACCCATGAGTTATTGAAAACGATTAAGGAGGTTATAATTGAAGACCCTTGACCTAGGGGTGAAGTCCATCCTAAGGCATGGATGAATGTTTTCTTAGATCCCAAGGGGGTACTACATGTAAACATCCCAAGGGATGTCCTAAAATTGATAATTGAGGAATCCTAGGTAGATATTGACCTGTAATGGAGTAGTGTGAATACACCAAATGGGATTATTCCATCAGGTCCTTGATTTTTTTCTACGAACAGGCTTTCCATATTTTTTGATATGTGGATAAGAATCTACATGCACAGTGAAGGCCCCCTTCCAAATTTTAGGGCCTTTCCAAGTACTATGGGGGTGGATAGAAGCACATTTTATCTCCTATGAGGTTTTGATTAGGTTTAATATTCTGGAGTCTCAATTTTGTCCCTTTTTCCATGTTTTATCTAGTATGAGACCTCTATCCATGAAGCATGAGGTAGCCTTGAAGTTTCTGAGCATGTTTAATGACTTCAACTTCTTCCCATATAGTGATCCACCTACCTGAACAATCACTGATAATGGAAACAATATGTATGAGCTCAAATAATACATTATGGACTTTAGATATTGTGTATTAGTGAGAATATTAGATGGTGAAATTATATGTGAATCTTATATTCCCTACAGATTTGCACATCAGTTCGAATGTCTATAATAGCCCACTGTCTCTCCTCCTATAGATGTTCGATTGGAGAATCATCCAATGGTGTCTAGTAAAATTTGGGTGCTCATGGATTAGGAATCATCTGAGGTGGTCATCTAGTTTCCTTCTTTGAATTAACCTATCGGGCTAACTCAAGAATATACCTGCTCCTGATTCTCCTCATACCCCTAGGGGTGTTAGTGAAGGAAATACTTTGAATTAAGGCTACTCCAATTACTTCCAAAAAAGGTTGTAAGGGTAATAATATTCACTCTAAAAGTGATAGTGATGAGGCTCCTCCACAGCCCCAGTCTCAGGGAACAAAATGAGCCAAAACTAGAAATATTGACTCAGGAAGAACTTATCCAAGGTAATCCAGTCATCACCGTTGGGAGGGGATTCAGGTTATGGGTACCCAGACCACCATTAAGGATGAAGGTTCAAGGAAGCTATCAAAGTCGAAATATATAAGGACCTATTTGTATCCATCCACATCAACATCATATTATATACGGCCTATGGCAGTCTAATATTGGAAAGGTGTAAACCACAACATCATATATTTGTGTTTATTTCTCCAAGATGGTATATATATCTTGTAAGTTGGGGATATTCGAGCATCTAATGATATTTAATTTAACATAAATCCCTCCAAGGTGGGGTAACATATCTGTGAGTTATAGATCTTGATATATTCCACTAAAGATTGGATCTCATCCACAAATAGGTTGGAAGATATGATAAACTAAGGTGCCACTAAAGCAGTGGCTAATTAATAAATCAATGAATGGAATGACTACATCATCATTAGTGAGGTATTTCTATCTCTTCACTTATCCCTTCCATCTCTTTTTCGTCATCATTTATTTTGAAGGAATTTAATTTGTATTTAGGAGGAGAAGAAAGGGTACCAATGACGGCACCTGAAACACTGAAAGATGGGTTAACAGACACCCCCATCAGAGTGGGGGTAATAGTCCTGAGTCCTCAGAGTTATCATTGGGATAGAGGATAATGGAGGAGGATATGGAAGGGGGTTCTTCTCAACTTCCACCCCAAGTGACTATAACCGAGAGGACCAATGTGGGACCCTCTATATCTTAAGGAAAGAAAAAAATAGGGAAAAGATGTTGGTCAGGCATATGTTCCACAACAAGTCTTTTTATTATCATTTAATCCTATGAATTTCTTGACGTTCCCTTGACCATGCTTGAATTTTGTAGGATCCACTTCAATTTTCCCCTTCAAGGGGTTTGACAATGATCCTTTGAGGACTGAGGGGGACATTCTAGATGATTCATAGACTCACATGGGTGAGTTTTTCCCTTTGATTGGAGAAGTTCCAAGAGGTGAGGTCACATATGTTCCTATTACTATAGAAGGGAGTAGGATCTTGGTAATATAAGTTGTGCATTATAAGGTTTCATATATCAATTACTGAATTTGATTCCTTATGGTATTTCAAATCTACCTCATAGACTAGAGGACATTGCAACCACTGTCGGTGGTCCTTTAACCATCCTAAAAAGGGATGAAAGGGACCCCAGACCATCCGATGAAGGTGTTGGTGTTGATCTTGATTTGGCAGGGCCTAAAAGGGTTATACCTATTGAGAAGGAGGAAGGTGAAGCCAAATTAGGTTCTGAACTAAACATATCATATATCCCTATAGGTGAGGATTCTAGGAGACCTAAAGTTTCATATAATGAATTAATGGCAATGGAATCACTTTTTCAAGATTTTGGTATTCATGCCTCCTTAAATGGGTTTGATAAATTTAATAAGGAATTAGACATACATGAGTTTTTCTATTTTATGTTTTCAAAGATGGCTATAATCCTTATGTTTGATGTTTTAAACCAAAGATCTTGACTTGTGCAGCTCTATCCGCAAAAAATATTTCCAAGGCGATCCATAACCAATGAATTGAAGTCCATCCTGCTCCCGTTGTTGAGGGAACAATAGCTGAGGGCCTCAAAGTGGGAGATTTTTGAGAGCCTTCTATCCTAGTTTCTAATAAGAATCAAGAGGATGTTCCTCATTAGGATATCCTTAATCTAAATGTTGAGACTAGGGGTGTTTGGGAGGTATCAATCCCATCAACTAATCCATCAATGGGTGAGTATTATTAACTTCTCTAATTTTATCCCTGTATTTTCTATCTATTATCCCCCAATGTTAATGATGAGTCATGTCTGTTATCCAGTTCCATCAACTTTGGTGGTCGATCCTAAGAGAGAAAACTCCATGCCACTTCATCCAAAAACATAAGGTGAAGTCGATGCTGCTTCAGAGGGAGCGTAACAGGGTTCCTCATTGTGTACATTAATCCCATAGTACATATCTCCCTTTAAAAGCGGTTTTGAGTCATACTTGGAGTCACAGGATGCCTTCCGTTCCACATGCTATTTCATTTGGTGAGGCATCTAGAAATTAATCTTAGATATGCATCTCAAAGATCTACTATCACAACTTCACTAACACCCAACCATGTTTTCCATTTTGGGGTATGAAGAATTTTATTACAGTATGCTCCACCATGCTATGAAGTTAATCATTTGGCAATGGGAAGAGGAGCAAAGATCTTAGAAGGTTGAGGCGCAGCTAGTGGTCAATTTTGAAGGTCTTAGAGATATTGTATCCCAGGAAAATCATATCCATTCCAAGGAAGTGGAGTAGAATCAATTCCATATTGATGAGAAATATCTCTATATGGTACGTCTTCAAGAATAATTATATGTTGTGAAGAAATAGATAATCCAACTCCACCAATCCTTGAAGTGGGTCTTAACACAAGGAAGGGATTCAGTTTCTATAGAAAAAGAGAAACTTTTTCAGGTTGAGGAGGTCATCATCACACAACTGGATAGTCTTTGAAAAAATAAATATAAATCTCGATCCACACTTCAATAGATCAAATCCTATATCAAGGTTAATACATTAATGAAAATGATTTTATTCCCAACCATCTATTTTTAGGTTCTTGTACTCATTAAAACCATAACATAACACTAAAACTGTATCATTTGATTGGATTTCATTATGTCAATGTGTTTTAATTTCAATGATAGGAATGGGTGAGTGCTATAATTTTTTCCTAGGTATTTAGACCTAGAGAGTGTAGTTCGACTGTTACTGAAATCGCATAATGGATTATATGAACTTTTGAGTCTTTTTCACCATCACCCTAATTTTCCCTAAGTTAGATATGAATAAGAATTAGCAAGCGATACTTTTTTTTTCTTAGGACGCCCTTTTCAGGTTTTCAACCTAGAAATATTTATTCCTATTTCTTTTTATTGCTCAATTTTTTATCCTAACCCATGAGGAGTGTGCGTCTAGTGAGCTAAAACTCAACTCTTTCTTGGGGTTTTATTTTGTGGGTTTTCAACCTGATGAGTACTATATCTCTTTTTACAGGCAGTTTAGATTCTTTCAATTTTTACAAATGCAATTGGTGTTTTAGTTTGAATAGATTTGACCATGACTTATGGGAGTAACAAATCCAATGTGGTTTACTAGATGAAAATTTTCTGACATTCTTCAGGTACACAAAGGGTGGTTTTAAGCAATGATTTTGTGATTTTAAGATCTGAATACATGATGCAGTACAAGTATGAGAGGAGTGATCATGGAGTATGTTTTAAAAGTGGTTTCTAGAATGATGTTGTTGGGGATTATAGATATAGAAGGGGTTTCTCCTAAGGATGAAGGTGCCTCTAGTTGACAGGCCTTTTGGGGGTGACTTATGAAAATCCATATTTGGGTGTATCAATGTATAGTCAAAACAATGGTGTCCTCTTGAATTAGACATTCTATTACCAATGGATAGGGAGTTTATGAAGATCTGTATTTCTCAAGACTGTGGAGGGTGGTCTGTGAAGGTAATGTGTCTAAGAATTAAGGGATCATCAGGGTCAGCACTGTCCATGATTTAGAAAACGCTCCTACTCAAATTTAGTTTTTATGTAAAGGATGGTGCATTCCATTTCAACCAAAATCTTTTAAAAGAGGGGTCCATAGAGAAATTCGGAAAATTCCACCCATATCGGGGTGGTTTCCATGAATGTAGAAACATAAACATTTTGGATGTTGTAACAGTAAGGCCCAGAATGAAGGATCCAGGTGTCACTAAATGTATTGATGGAATGAGTATCAAGTCATATTTATTTATTTGGGGTGATGCGGAGGATGAAAAACACAAAGAGGAAAGGATTCTCCCTGATGAGGGTTGAAGCATCATACAGTTTAATGTCGTGTGACCAAGACATAGACCGTGTATTTCAACATCTTATGGAAAGGAAGTTGAGGGATTAAATTTAAGGTCGTTTATCTTTGATCAAAAGATTAGTGACTTTCTGCTTCATGGTGATCTAAACAAAAAAAATCAATCATCATTTAGGCATAAATAAGGAAATTTATAAGCTACAATTTGGGGGTTTCTATATCCAAAAAGTGGTATGGTACAAGTATGTAGATAATGATTGTAAACCATGTTTGAAAAATAGTTTCCAACATGATTTAGTTGGGGATTATAGAGATAAAATAGGTTTATCCTAATGAATAAATTTTCTTTGGTTGATAGGCCTTTTGAGAGTGACTTATGCAACGCCATACTGGGGTATATTATGCATAATCAAAACAAATTTTTCCTCTTGAATCAGAAATTCTATCACTGATGGCCAAGGAGAAAACTTATGGAGATCCATATTTCCCTAAACATAGATTTTGATTTGTGTAAGTAAGGTTCCTAAGTATGAAAGAAGTGTTTAATGTAGAAATCACCCAAGAATGGGGAGAAATGTTTCCTATGCAGGTCTTACCCATATGTAGGGACGGGGGATTTTTTTATTTTATATTAAGTTTTGGCTCAAGATATAGGATCTGGGTGTCGCTATGTATCTCATCAGGGAGAGAGTCAAGCCACACATAGTTCTAGATTATATTCCCCATGATTATTGAATTTTTATGTGGTGAGGGGGTATTTTTTCTTTGAATACGGTCTCACGAGAAGGGTGAGAACCCGTACTGGACCCTCCTATGAAAATATGGATTATACATAGGAAAGTGGGGGTATTTTTATATTATGGTTGTACCAAGATATAGGATCTGAGCATCATTACATATCTCGTCAAAGGGATAATCAATCCACACATAGTTCATGGATTGGGGGGTGTTGGGATACCAACACTCAGGATAGTATTTCTCTCGGGTAAGGTCCACAACAATGCATAATTTTACGTCATGAAAGAGACTTCAACCATGTAGTTTAACATCATGTGGTGAGGATGTTTGGTGTGACTTTTAAGTTCTTTCATCTAGGACCATTCTAACCCTAATGTGAACTAATATTCCTTGATCATGAAAGGAAGCATTTACCAAAAATCCTAATCCTGCATGATCTATGCTTAGTGTGAGAAACAAGGAGTGGAAAATGTTTCTTTCACCACATAGAGGTGATAAAAATAAAGGACAAGATCATTTTATCATGTAGTGGTTGGGCTAATATATAGGATCCATGTGTCAATATGTTTCTCATTGGGAGGAGAATCAAGTCGTACATAGTTCTAAGAGAAGCTTAATGTCAAATGAGAGTAACTTTAACCATGTAGTTTAACATCATGAGGTAAGGAAGAATGGTATCTTGTATTTTTAGGTTGTATGACTAGGACCATAAATCATGCAAGTAATGAGTCACATAGGGATTACCAGGACAAGGATGTTTCAACATACTTCGGACGTGAGTAAGAAAATTGTAAACCATGATCTTGGGGGTTCTCATATTAGGATAAGTGGTATGGGACAAGTATGTAGGGAATAACTGTAGAGCATGTTTGAAAAGTGGTTCCCAGCATGATGTTGTCTGGTCTTATGAAGATAGAATAGGTTTCTCCTAAGGACGAAGGTGCCTCTAGTTGACAGGCCTTTTGGGGGTGACTCATGAAAATCCAGACTGGGGAATATCGATGCATAGTCAAAACAAAGGTTTCCTCAAGAATCAAAAATTTTATCACCGATAGCTAAGGGGGTTTATAGAGATCTAGATTTTCCTAGGACAAGGAGCATGATGTGTGAAAGGGATGTGTCTGAGGATGAAGGAAGCATTTAGACTGGCATTGGATATAGAGTGTGAATTCCCCTACATAGATATTTTTTCATGTGTAGGGAAGGGGACATTTTTGTTTTTGTGATGTGATCCTGAATAAGGGAACCCAAATTAAGATCTCCTATGTGGATTGGGGGCATATGCGGGAGGAATGAGACACATTCTCATATTTTTTTATGGTTGTCCCTAGGTTAATGAACTTTGGAATCACTATGTATCCTATGTGGATAGGAATCAAGCCACACATAGTTATCAATATTTATTATGGTTCCACAAATGAAAGGTCCCATGTTAGAGTCTCCTTCATATATCTTTATTTGTATATAGGAGAGGGGTATTTTATTTACTTCATGGATGTGCCCAGGACATAAGGTTTGAGTGTCACTACATATCTTATTGAGATGAGATTCAATCCACACATAGTTTTGGAATAGAGGTGTGTTGGGAGACCAGCACCAAGGGTTGTGATCCTTTCAAGAATAGATTGGAATGTTATGTAGTTTTATGATGTGAAATGTGGACGTGAACCATGCAGTTTTATGTCATGTGGTAAGGATGTTGTCATATAGTTTAACAACTTGTGACTATGACATTAGGCTATATATTTTATATTCTTACAACTTAGACTATGGTGTCTTGTAGTTTTAGTTCGTATGACTAGGCCCATATGTCATGCCTTTTAAGGTCATGAAATGAAGAGCACTGGTCATGATTACACAAAGTATTTCTTAAGAAACCTTACATTGGTATGGGTCGTAACAAGTTTTTCATACATCGAGATCATGGAATAAGCTCTGTTAGAGTGTACCTTTTGTATGGAATAAGGTCCCTCCCACTTTGAATCAAGATTTAGAGGTTTATTCCCTAGTATCATTGGGGTTATAAGGACCAATACCATCTCCCCTTTGAGGAATAGTCAGATGAAAACTTCTTTTTAAAATCTTTTTCTATTCGATTTTAGTGGACTTCCAAATGATGCAAGGTATGTAGTATTTTCTCATCAAGTCGCTCCAATTAATCCATCTGTTTTTTGGTATTTTTCATCTATGGATAGCTGATCACATATGGAAACGCAGAGAATGGGAAATTGGACCTCAATAGGAAATATTTCTTCTAACCCATATACCAATGAATATGGGGTCACTTGTGTGGCAGTGTGGGTTGTATTCTGGTAAGCCCACAAGGAATTTAAGAGCTTGTAATGTCAAGACTTTTATCTTTATCCACCATATTATAGAGTATGTTTTATAAGGTCTTGTTTAAGGCCTTTATCTATCCATTATTCACTATATGATAGTGATATGAATGGTTGGACTTGATATTATAATCCTAATATAGCTTCTCCAACTCAGCAGAATAGAAAATAGTGCCATTTTCTGTCAGTATCATATGAGGGAAACCAAATCTAGTAATGATATTGGCTTTTATGAAGCTAATAATGATTTTGGTCCTGACTTATTTGAGGGGTATTACTTCATCCCATTTGGAGAAGAAGTTGGTAGCAGTGAGGATGTACTTGAATTTCTTGGTTATAGTTGGAGGATACGGCCCTACAACTCCTATACTCTATACAGAAAATGGTCAACAGTATTTAGTAGTGTGTAGAAACTCTGGGGGTTAGTGGATAAAGTTAGCATGCACTTAGAATTAATAACACTTTTTGGTGAATTTTTTGCAATCCCGCGTCATTGAAGTCCATAAGTATCCAAGACACCAAATTTTATGATAAATCCTAAAACCTGACTACTGAGCACCACATGTGCCTATATGTACTTATTTCATGGTAGAAACAATATCTTATTTGTAAATGAACTTGAGAAAGACTCTATAGAATCCCCATTTATAGAGGTATTTCTGGTGATTTGGGTTTTCATAAAGAGTAAAGTTGATCACTCATTGTCAGGTTTGCTCTTTTCCATCTTTGTTTGGTGGGAGCACTCCATTTTGAAGTCATTCTGTAATGGGTAGCATCCAACTAGTTGTAGGACTGTTTGGTTTAGAGTTGGGATTAAACTCATTGATTTCTTCCATGTCAACATGAACAAAAGGTGACACCATTTGGTAGTTCATAGTGTTAATAACTATCTCATCCCATTCTAGATCCGCCAAATCCATAGTTGTATTTGCCAATTCATCTACCTGGGCATTCTGTGATTATTGGGAATGAGTTAATTTCAGCATTGAGGGGAATTATTCAATCATTCCTAATACATAGTCAAGTAGGGGGTTCACATATTCCTTTCTAATGGCATAATCCCCATTGATTTGGTTGATTACCAACTCTAAATCTCATTTTACCTTCAAGTGGTCCACTAGCATTTAAAGTTTCATTTCTATCCCTTCAATAAGGGCTTTATTTCTACCTCATTATTTATATAGCCTTCTTAAAATAGAAAAGTGTAAGTTAGGATTGCCTTTGCTAGATAGATGAGCATGACTCCCAACCTAACTTTGTCGAGCTTTGGGTTTTTCACTCTCTTACCTGTTGGGATTCTAGATGCACCATCAAAATACATTTCCCATATCTGGGGGCACTCTTGAACAGAGAAGATATCTTCATTGGAAAATTTGGTATTCAATGGTGTTGTTTCTACAAAGGGATGTTTTGTAAGGAATTATACCAATGTTTGGACTTTTCGCACTTTTCTGAGGCACAAAATGAATGTCAAACTACTACAAGATGACCACCCACCATGCCAAATGTTCAGTAAACATAGGATGGATGTGGATATATTTGAGAGGGTTATCATGAGAGAACAGGTGGATATCATGATGTTGTAGGTAGTGCCTCAAGTTATGAACCATAAAGATTAATGTTAGATGGATCTCATCGATATCTAAATAACAAGTCTCGATATCGATCATGGTTCGACTGAGATAATAGAGACTGTTTTCATTCCTAGAATCATTATTTTGTGCGATCAAAGAACCCAGTGATCATTATAGGGTTGTAACATATAAAACAAGTGGATTCCCATAAATGGGTGGAATCAGCACTAGTGGACTCAAAATATATTTCTTGATACTATTGAATGCTTCTTGATAGTCATCAGTCCACTGATATGTTACCCCCTTTTTCATCAACCTGGTGAAGGGAAAACACTTTCCTGAGAGGTTTTCTATAAAGCACTGAATACAAGAAAGGCATCATTGTAATCCCCTCAACTCTTTAAGGTTTCAATAAAGTGACAAATCAAGGATTGAATTTTTGTTCTTGGGATCAAATTCGATGCAATGATGGTATGCCATGAAGCCAAGAAACTTTCTTGAGGTAACTCCAAAATCACATTTCAAGGGGTTTATCTTCAGGCTATGTTGTCACGGTTTATTAAAGATGGTCTCAAGATCATCCAAGTGGTTAGAATTTCACCAATATTTAACCACTAAATCATCTATGTTTCACTCGATAGAATTTCCCAAGATGAGTTTTAAGATGTGATGCATGGAACGTTGGTATGTAGCATCGGCATTATTCAAAACAAAGGGCATTACCTGTAACACCTCAAGGATTTACAAATAAATTTAATATTGAATGCATGAAACACTAAGTCTCTAAAAAACAAAACTTTGTTATAACTGATCCAATAAACATAATTTTTCCACTTCTATGATTTGAATTTTGAAAATCTGACATACACGGTTGTGTTCAGGGTGTTTTTTGGAGTTTGATAGAACAAACTTAAATTTTGGTGAATAGTAACCTACCCTTATGAATAGTGACCTACCCTTATGAATAGTAATATACCCTTATGAATAGTAATTTTACCCTTATGAATAGTAATATTATCATTATGAATATTAATCTCACCCATGAAAGTATAAATAAAAGTTAGGCACCTTATAAATGAAGTAGAATGTTTTATAAATTATTAATTAAGTATTCATATTTTTGTGAGTGATAAATATTTAATTACAAATTTAAATTAATAAATTAATTGATTTTCATAAAATGGGTTCCTAATTAAATATTTTATTATCCTATGATTTTAGGATAATTTTATTAGACCATAGTTAATTTTTGAAAGTATTATAAAAGTAGTTTTAAATATAAAATCTGTATTTTTCAAGTAAATAATGATTTTATTTAAAAATTGAATTTCACTTATTTTAAAAACTATTTTGATAAAATGAGTCCATTTTTTTATTCTAAATGTAAAAAAATGGTTAGGGTGAATTTTTGGGATTTTTCTAAAATACATGAATTTTTTATGAATAATAAAATACAATAATTTATGATAAATACTAAATGCATGGTTTATTGAGTCATATGTGATGTAAGGATGATTTAGGTGAACTTGGTTCAAACTAACATGAATTTATTACTGTTTTTTATCACATGAATCAATATTATTCATATTCTTGAGCAAAAATATTAAACTAATGATTAAAATAATGAGAAACTCCTCCTCTCCTCCATTATAAATACCACCCCTCCTTAACTATTCTATTCACTCCTCTCAAGCCTTATGCCTTGTCTAAATTCTACCCAAATATCCTCAAAAGCTCCTCCCCCACGTCCAGAATACCTTGGTCTCATAAAAGGACCAAATAATGTCCCCTAAAGAGGCTCTCAAGGAAGATTAATTCAAGAGGTAACTTCCTCTTTTCAATTCTTTTACTTTCTTTTCAAGTTCCTTTGTTTTCTTTTCTATCCTAAAATCACCTCATAAAAATGTTATAAAAACTCTAGTACCATAAATGTACTATAAAGTTGTTATTATGATGGAATAAGTTATTATCATCTCTCATTTTCCCTTCTTTTATGCTAGTAGTAAAAAACACCATCTGAGATGTGCTAATTTACCACATTCAAGGATGATGGGTTTTCAATTTCTATTACCATCTTCAATTCAGGTCATGAAACCATTATTATGGTTGAAACAGAATATAATATATTTATTATGTCTCATCTATGGTTTTGGAATCTTTTTTTACACATGTTTTTTATTTATAAATCAAAATTAGCTCATTATGTTCAAAAACCGCTAATTAACCCAAATGGTTGTCATTAAATAATTTATATAATGATTCATCTTCACCCCAAGTAACTAAATGAAATTTACAGCCATGTAACCTTATGTATTTTCATTGATAACATATAACTTCAATTATAGACAACCATCCTCATTTTACATGACTTTCTGTTCATGTATATAAGTATACCGATCATGAAACAAATGGACCCGAACAATGAAACTGAACCTCTTAACCCATCAAAAAGGACATGAATGAACTTAATAAGGTTATAATAAAACAATTAAATGAATAGGTAGTTCTTAAATTATTAACTAATTAACCTAAATTTGATTATTCAGGTCATTAAGTTCAAGTGGAGAACACCTTCGGACTTAACGTAAGGGTTTTTTCATCCCACTTCCATTTTTGTGAGATATTCTGTATTCACTACTACTACTTGTGTATGGTGAATGTATATTGCCCATTTATGTTTCATATCATGAATCTATTTATTTTAAAACTATTAAATTTATCATTTTGTGATTATTAATTTTGGGTCATACGATTTAATTGATTACAAAGTTTTAAGTATTTTCTACCTGAACCTCCATTTTCATTCGGGTTGCTCTTATTATCTACTCACCTCAATGAAATTATTATTTATTCCTATGTAATACTCATAAATTCTATATAAATATTCTATATATTTTTACCAATCATAATCCTTCTTTATTTTATGTGGGGGTTACATTTTTTAAAAAGAATCTTTAAAACAAAATCTTCCGTAATGCAAGCTCGATTCAAGGAACTTCTCTAATTCTTACATATTATGAAGTTCACTCTATAATCTATTTTAATCCATATTTATCTTTATAAAATCACAAATTTTAACATGAAAAATATATTTTTGTTTATTTCTAGTTTTATGAAATCAAACATTCCTTTGAGCTTTAAAATCTTTTAATATTTTCCTTAAACGGCAATAAAATGTTTTATTTCTAAAGTTTCCATAAAAACTATTTTTAAATGATTTAACCTCAATAAGACTTTATTTAAGACTCAAATATAATTTTAATGAACTCTTATTTTATTTTATGGGATGTACATGTTTAAAATCTGATTTTATGACAAATACAAATTATTTTCCAAAAGAACTCTTCTTTCCAAAGTAAAAAAGACTTTTCTCATCTCACTTTAACTTTTATGAGATATATGCCTTGTTCGCCACTTATTTCTTCCTTATGGTGTATATACTTACCTTTTTTATATCATATCAAGAGTCTATTTATTCTCATGATATTCTAAGGGATTATTATTTGAATGTTTCAAGGTGGAATAAGACACTTTGGAATGTTTAAGGATTATTTCCTCAAGAATTTTTCAATGGTCTCATTTAAAAGGATCTTCATATATGTAAAAATCCCTTGTTGAATCTTGTAATTCATTTATTTTTATCTCTTGTTTTATCATCAAAAATATGTTATTTAAGGGTTTCTGAATATTTTGACCGTGGATGTGCTATCTTGATACCCTTCACCATATTACTTCGAATGGTTGGTGTTTATGCTTAATGTTCAGGGAAAGTTATCTATATTTCATATGTTAGTTTCAATATGAATGTATATGTTATTTTTGTTTATCACTGTTCATATTTGGAATTAATTGGACTTGGTAAGTTACGGGTGGGGCCCACTATATCCCCTCGATGCTTCAGTAGGTCTCATGAGACAAACCACAATCTTGGAATAAGGCCTTGACAAAATGATTATTTATGGTCTTGGGACAAGGAATTGATGGTATGGTTAGGATGTCCAACATATGAATTTCTCTCATTATGAAGCTAGTAATTGAAATTTCATGTGGTTATTAAACTAGTACGATACCCATGATTATATTTTATTATGGCATTATTTATTCAGCTCTTATTCCTACCATAGTATGTACAAGTTTATTTTTAATGGAATGTGTTTTTAATTATTCACCATGCCTAATTTTTATGTATTTGATATCTTCCATTGTATTTTTTTGCCCTTACTGGGCATATTAGATCACCCCTTTTCTTATGTTTTATTTTTCCCTAGGATATGAAGATGTTTATTATGAATGAATTGTAGGGATAAACTTAATATTGTGGATGTTCTCAATAAAAATTATATGTTGTTTTTCATTTAAAGTTATAATTTTGAACCTATCTATGTATTTGGTTTTCCAAAAATAATAAACTATTTGGTCCTTTGGGATATGACTTCCTTGTAATAATTCCAATGTAATGAAATAATGCACCTACTCCTATCTTCTGGGTTTGGGGTGTTACAGTTGGTATCAGAGGAAGTTTAGTAGAAAACTTGGAAACTAGATTTAGAAAATGTAGATTAGGTAACAAAACCCAAAGATAGTCTTTGAGGATAAAAATACAAGAACATCCGGAAATTTTTTATAAGGAATGGATTATATGGATCTTTCTATCAAATAAATCGATGTTTGGATACTACAAGTGTATGTGGTTCTAGCATAGATGTATGTAAGAGTAATAACTCTGACAAGGAGTTTCGGGCTTGACTATCCCGGTACTCGACAACGGGCCTTACTGCACACTTGGTTTGACACTCCTAGGGGATATTCTTAGGATAATTCACATTATCTTTACAATCCATTATGAATTATTTGTTCCCCTAAAGTATCCAAAGTATATGGTTCTAGTATTTTTGATGCATAAATTTATGTTATGTACTATACCATGTTTAGGGTTATATAGAGTTCATAATTTTATGATTTAATTTATTATATGGAATTGATTAGAAATGGATCCTACTAGAAGGAAGATAGTATCCAAAGTATCCTCATCATATGAGGAGATAATATCATGTGTTAAAAAGGTATATAAATAATTCTCTGAGTCCTATGGATTTTAAGGGAAGAAAGAGAAGAAGATGGTGGGAGAGGAAAAGTGGATAAAGGGAAGAATAAAAAGGATAATTTTACAACATGTGGTACTTGTGGAAGGAAACACCCTGGAACCTGCTTAAAATGAAAAGGAGTCGGTTACAAGTGTGTAGAAAAGGGCCACAAAGTTCATGATTGCAAGGGTAAGAAAATGTTTTTCAATGTACAGTTCTTCAACTGCAAGGAAATGGGACACTATATGAATCAATGTCCCAAGAATCAAAGGAATATGCCCCAAATGATGTTATTGGATGATTATCAAGTCATGGTACTACCACATATAAATTGGAATGATTAATATGCCTCATAGAGAATAATTTAATTTGAATATTTTATTAGCAATGTACTGGTTGTAATAATTATAGAATATATATACTGTAGTACTATTTCATTAAGAATTTGAGGTCGTATGATGAATTGTACCAAGGATAAGTGACTCAGAAGAAATTTAATATATTGGGAAAGTATGTGGATGAGGGGAAGACAATCTTAAACATATTCCTAATGATTAAGATAATGATGAAGAAATGATTGATTTGGATAAGTACTCTCTACCTCAAAACTGATTATTGACTTGTCTACAAGTGGTATACGCTATAATTGATGGAGTTTACAACATTTACAGATATAAGGAATATATCCAATTGTATTTGTAAGGATGAGTGCATGTTACCAATAAGGTTTTATGGTAATTTGAGTTATTACCATATTTCAAGAGGATACATGATGAAGATATTCACATGTTTGGAGTGTGAAAATTTAGGTTTGCTTCATGTTGATTAAAGGAAAATAAGGTAGTAGATACATTGAGTAGAATGGATCATGGAGTTCTAAACAAAATGAGGATTACTAAGGACCCTAGGTATATGGATCTAGTAAGGATGGATATGGGAATGGTTCTAAAGTGTTGGATCATGATCTTTTGTAAAGTTAAACTATTTATGAAATGGTTTAATTTGATCATTATATGAGTATTTAGAGTTTAATGTCACCACATGATGCAACCTATGCTAAGAGATGAAGTATAGATAGTTCAAGGCACAAAGGATAAGATTGTGTTTACAAAATAAAAACGTATATTTATACTCTTATAGATTGGAATAATTCCTCAACTCTAGGAAATAGTCTTAAACAAAAATTTTGTCCTATTATCATTTTTTTCATAACTGTAGTTTATAGTTTTATGGTAATGATCTTTCATCTGAGCATGTTCTCTATCACTTTCCATCAAAACATGATGGTTTGATTATTCTTCATGGACCATGTTATCCAATTAGAATGTGTATTTTTGTAGTAATCAATGCATTTACCTTTCCCACTTATTAAGAGGATATTTTAACCATATTTCTGATGTGGGTTTCCCATAAGGTAATTTTTAAGTATCAACCATTAACTTTCAAAATTCAATTTTAAAATTTTGAGGATGAAATTTTTTGTAAGGTGGGGATAATGTAACACCCCGAGGATTTACAAATAAATTTAAAATTTAATGCATGAAAAAATGAGTCTCTACAAAACAACATATTGTTATAAATAATCCAATAAACATAATTCTTTCACTTCTATGATTTGAATTTCAAAAATATGACATACACGGTTGTGTTCAGGGTGATTTTTGGAGTCTGATAGAACAAACTTAATTTTTTTATGAATAGTAACACACCTTTATGAATATTAACCTACCCTTTTGAATATTAATATGACCATTATGAATAGTAACCTCACCCATGAAAGTATAAATAAAATTTAGGCACCTTATAAATGAAGTAGAATATTTTATAAATTATTAATTAAGTATTTGTATTTTGTGTGTGATAAATGTTTAATTACAATTTTAAATTAATAAATTAATTCATTTTCATAAAATTGTTTCCTAAATAAATATTTTATTATCTTGTGATTTTAGGATAATTTTATTAGACTGTAGTTAATTTTTGAAAGTATTACAAAAGCAGTTTTAAATATAAAATCTATATTTTTCAAGTAAATAATGATTTTATTTAAAATTTAAATTTCAAATATTTAGAAAATTATTTTTTATAAAATGTAGTCCATTTTTATATTCTACATGTAAAAAAATTGTTAGGGTTAATTTTTGGATTTTTTCTAAAATACATGAATTTTTTATGAATAGTAAAATATGATAATTTACGATAAATGATAAATACATGGTTTATTGAGTCGTAGGTGATGTAAGGATAATATAGGAACAATTTATTAGAAATAACATGAACTTTTTACTATTTTTTGTCACATAAATCAAGACTATTCATAATCTTGAGCAAAAATATTAAACTAATGATTAAAATAATTAGAAACCCCACCTCTCCTTCACTATAAATACCACCTCTCCTTACCTCTTCTATTCACTCCTCTCGAGCCTTGTTCCTTGTCTAAATTCTGACCAAATCTCCTCCAAATATCCTCCCCCACGTCTATCATCCCTTGGTATCATAAAAAGACCAAATCCTCTCCCCTAAAGAGGCTCTCAAGGAAGATTAATTCAAGAGGTAACTTCCTCTTTTCAATTATTTTACTTTCTTTTCAAGTTCCTTTGTTTTCTTTTTTATCCTCACCTCTCCTCATAAAAATGTTATGAAAAATATATTACCTCACATGTACTATAATTTTTTATGAGTATTAAATAAGTTATTATCATCTCTATTTTACCCTTCTTTATGCTAGTAGTAAAAAACACCATCTAAGATGTGCAGATTTACCACATTCAAGTACGATGGGTTTTCAATTTATATTACCATCTTAAATTTGGGTCATGAAACAATTATTATGGTTGAAAAAGACTATAATATATGTATTATTTCTCATATATGGTTATGGAATCTTTTTGAATACATGTTTTTTATTTATAAATAAAAATGAGTTCGTTGTGTTCAAAAACCACTAATTAACCCGAACAGTTATCATTAAATAATTTATATAATGATTCATCTTCACTCAAAGAAAACAAATGAAATTTACAACCATGTTACCTTATAGATGTTCACTAATAACATATAACTTCAATTCTGTACAACCATTCTCATTTTACACGATTCTCCATTCATGTATATAAGTATACCGATCATGAAACAAATGGACCCGAACAATGAAATTGAACCTCTTAACCCATCAAAAATTCCATGAATACACTTAATAATGTTATAATAAATCAATTAAATGAAGAGGGTATTATGAAATTATTAATTAATGAAACTAAATTTTATTATTAAAGTCATTAATTTCAAGTGTATAACACCTTCGGACTTAAGGTAAGGGTTTCTTCATCCCACTTCCATTTTTTTGAGATATTTTGTATTCACTACTACAAATTGTGTATGGTGAATGTATACTTCTCATTGATGTTTCATATCATTAATATATTTATTTTCATGGTATTAAATTTATCATTTTATGATTATTAACTTTTTGGCATATGATTCAATTTATTACAAAGTTGTAAGTATTTTCTACCCGAACCTCCATTTTCATTCGGGTTGCTCTTATTATATACTCACCTCAATGAAATTATTATTTATTCCTATTTAATTATCATAAATTGTCACGACCCGAACCTACCCGGGCTCGAGCCGCAACTACCCCAAGCCCGCCTCCATAGGCCAGGGGCTGGCGACCAGCGCCGAAGGCACAACAACTCGGGGAGTCCTTTGCCTAAGTACCTGTACACACACACGCAGCACACTCAATGAAAAAGTGCAGAGTAAAAGAAAGAAAAAGCAGAGTAAAAAAAGAACAACTGCTATATATATACCACAAATGTGCATCAACCTATAAACAGTACAAAGTACAAACTAAAAAGAAAAGGGTAAAAACACGCGCCCAACCAAAAAGTGCCACAACCCGGCAACAGGTAAACAAAAAGAAACAGCTGACGGGTCTCCTGCCTGGAACCCGGCCACGACCACCGCACGCGGTCCAAGCTCCCGAGCTCCTACTCTCCACTAAAGTCACGCTCCACCTGTCCATCGTCTGCAAGGGCACACCAAGTGCGGGTAAAGCCCAAGCAGGGGTGAGTATAAAAATACTCAGTAGGATACCCCGAAGGCTCGAGGGAGCAACAAAGGAGGTACCGAAGGGTGAGCGGTAGAGCGAACAGGGAGAAGTAAAGTAGTACAACCGAGGGTGCAGTAAAGAGTAACAGCACAGCAGAGAGTCCAGCTCAACCCAAAAAAATGAAAGAAGGTAGACTCATCCAGACACAAGGAGCTGGAAACGGTGAGAAGATGAACTTCTCGTCGAGTCTTCGCTACCTCTAGCAGGAGAGTAGACTCATCCAACCACGAGAAGCTAGACACGGAAAGCATGTGGAATACCCCGCGCGTCTTTGGCTATCCTGGAAGGAGAGTAGCCAAAACCCAAGGAGTGGGTACTCGTATGAGGTATATACATATATATGCTCTGCCAAGAGGCTCGAACATGCTCGTAAGGGGATCTCCGTCCCATAGCTCAGCCCAAGAAAAAGTATCCAACAGTCTCAGAAGTAAAACCATCGATGCCCAGCATCCCACACGTCTTCCCCGAACTGTAAGACAAGGGGCTTAATCACCGCACCTCGACACTATACGCATTGGGCGGCACTGACTCGCCCGCACGGTTTTAGATCGCGTCACAAGAACGCGTCTCGGTGGGGAAAGTGCCCCTCGTACTTGAGAGTTCAAGGGAAAGTCAAACCATACCTCGTCACTGCCCTGCAGTCGAGAGGACTCCTCAAAGTCAAAGCTGTCACAACACTGACCCGTATAACCAAGGGTCCCGCTCTGGTAATCACGGAGGAAAGCCTCAGACTATCCTAGTAGAAAGGACTAAGTCTGGAATGCCAACAGGTGTCCCACTACCCAGCCCTGCTAGAGGGTAATTCATAATATGATATCGGGTGACCCACTGCCCAGCCTTGCTGGAGGGTAAGTCATAATACATCATCCGGCGACCCACTACCCAGCCCCACTAGAGGGTAGACCATAATACATCATCAGGCGACCCACTGCCCAGCCCCTCTGGAGGGTAGACCTGGAATAAGTCGACAGGCGACCCACTGCCCAGCCTTGCTAGAGGGTAGACCTGGAACTAGATGACGGGCGACCCACTGCCCAGCCCTGCTGGAGGGTAGACCTAAGAGGTCGTCGGGTGATCCACTGCCCAGTCTATGCTGGAGGGTAGACCCTAAGTGCGTCGGGTGACCCACTGTCGAGTATCTGCTGGAGGGTAGACCCTAAGTGCGTCAGGTGACCCACTGCCCAGTCTCTGCTGGAGGGTAGACCCTAAGAGCATCGGGTGACCCACTGCCCAGTATCCGCTGGAGGGTAGACCCTAAGTGCGTCGGGTGACCCACTTCCCAGTATCTACTGGAGGGTAGACCCTAAGAGCGTCGGGTGACCCACTGCCCAGTCTCCGCTGGAGGGTAGACCCTAGAAGCCGATGAGTAACCCACTGCCCAGCACCGCTGGAGGGTAAAACTCAGAACTGCTCTGGCCATATCCATTGGAGGGTACAACACTGGACAACCAAACACGGAGTGGGTATCGCGCAACCACCCAACTCCAGAACAACTCACCCAAAAGAGGTGCAGCGTCTGCTCCAGCACTGGGTGTCACTAGCACCGCTACCGGCTAATCCATCGAGAGTGAAACCAGGGGGAGACCACTCAACCCTGCTGGTCAAACAAACGAGCACAAATCCAGGGGAAATAAACTCCACCCTGTTAGCCAAACAAACGAGCATAAAGGGACCCTCTACCCCGCGAGAGGTTCAAGTACGCAAAGCAGAACACGGCACGCACGTGGGGCCCACGCGACGTGTGGCCCCAAGTCAACCCCAACCAAGCGCACGAACGTTCTCGGGTACAAAACACGCGTACCTCCAAGCGCTCCTGTATACTCCTAGAGTATACCATGTCTCCAGCCCAAGGGCTATCGTGCACACGGCGCCCAACGTCAATGCGAAGGCATGACATAACAGCTCCACCTAAAAGGCCCAGGAACGGCCAGCCACCTCTCGTGAACCATTTACATTACTCTACCAAGAGTGTGCGATCACACGCCAAGGGTCCGCTACAAACAAGGTAGGGAGAACCACCACTGGAGCACCTTCCATGCTTCCTCTATTAATAAGATCGCACAATAGGCTCCGCACAGCCAAACGGATCACACCGTTGTAATCCTCGCAGAAAAACACACGAGATCGACTACTTACTCGCCTCAAACAGATATCCGACGAAAAAGTCGCCAACACCGCCTCACGCCCGTACGGCGTCCCGTGATCCTGAGCCTCGGCCCAAAAAACAGTCAGGAGCGTCGCACCATTGCGATCCCCTCGGGAAAACACGTCAAAAGCACTACTCACTTGAGTGCAATGGATATCCGGAGAAAAAGATACGTTCCGGCGCACCGCACACGAGCGGTGCCACGTGGGACCCGCATCTCGGTCCCGAAACTCAACGAATGGATCGCACCGTTGCGATCCTCTCGAAAAACTACACGAAATGAACTATTCACTTGTCCAAAACAGACACCCGGTGATAAAGCTGGAAATCACCGTCAAATCCCGAAACGGTCCTCGTGGGGCCCGCACCACCGTGCGGAATTAGGGCGGGTGGATTGCACCATTGCAATCCCCTCGGAAAAACATCCAGAAAAGACTATTCGCGTGCTCCGAACGGACGTCCGATGGAAAAGTCGTGAAACGTTGCACGCAGCTCAAAAGACGGGTCGTGGGGCCCACGCCACAACTCCGGCTTCAGTGCCCGACACCACCCTGGAAAACTTCGCCCCAGCGCCAGGGTCGCAACGCCACTAACGGCGCTCAAAACAGACGTCAGACGCGCCCGCGCCGCTCAAAACAAGATTCCCAGAAAGACGTTAAACCCCTCGACGTATGTGTCGCGCCACCGAGGCCTATCGTTTCAGGAATTAAAAATTCCCGAAACCATCTCAAAAAGACCTCCTCATCGATATGGTTCCACTACCGCAGACGGCGTGTCAATCGGATGCACTGTTTAAGAGTTACGGCCCCCCGAATGCAAGGGGGGCTATCTTGGCCGGTCCACCCCGGCCGGCCCGGTCCGAGCCGCCGGCCCGCTGGCCGCGGCCCGCCTCAAACCGCCGGACCCGAGTGGGTCCGGACCTCTTCATCCGACCGGCCCAATGGCCGGTCTCCTATTGCAACGCAGGACCCGCCTCATGCGGGTCCTTGCCTCCTCTGAAACGGACCGGCCGAAGCCGGTCCTCGTTGACCAGGAAGACCCGCGTGGCGCGGGTCCTCCCTCCTCCGCCGAACGCGATCGGCGCGTCGGCCTCCTCCGCGGCCGCTCCACCTGAACGCCAGTCGACTGCCCGCACTGCCCCGCTGCCGAGGTGCTGCCTCATCCTGGAGCCGCTCCGCCGTCGTCCGGCTCACCGCGCTGCCGCCTGGCTCGCCCGGCCGAAGCCCCTGCGCTCTCTGCCGCTCGCCGCCCCCTCGGACCGAAGCCGTGCCGCCGCTCGAACCCGCCGGAACCGAACACCCGCGACCTTCGACGATCAACCCCGGCCTCCTCCGAGATTGGATTTTGATTTCGAAAGAAGCGCCGGAAAGGGAAAAAACTATACTACGCAACCATGGGATTTTCTCGATAATCCGACAGAGTTTCGATACAAATAATTGAGCTCGAAGTAGGTGCGGTGAAAGAAAAAAATCAAATGACAAATCCTACCTCGTGGGCGTTTCCCGGAGCTTCGCCGCCGAACCGCCGCCTTTCCGGAGCTGCCTCACCAGAGGTGGATGGGGAGAGGGAGATCTCCTCCTTGCTGTTGTGCAGGTGAGGGAGAGGAAGAGGGTGGGGGTGACTTAAGCGTTTAAATAGAAACGCTTAACCACCCGCCCATCGGCCCGAACCCGAACCCTCAGCAGGGTCGAGGATAAACCTCCCCTGGGGTAAACACCACCTCCCGAGCACAACGGTGGTCTCGGAATTTTAATCCGAGACCCCGTTCAGAAGTTATTAAACTTAGCGCACGAGGCCGCCAAATTATGAAAATGCCCCTGGGACCATTTTTCACAGACGGCCTACGCCCGCGAAACTTATACCCCTCCTAGGGTAAACGGCACGCTCCAAACTCAACGGTGCCCTCGGTTTTCCAATCCGAGCCACCGTTTAAGAGATACTAGCGTTTCTCCCTTAAACAAATAAATTAATTAATTAATTTATCTGTTTAACATTCCAGAAGCGGGCGAGGGGTCCAAACATCCTGCACCGACAAGTTTTATGTCGTTCATAGGGTAAAAACCCCATTCTGTACCCATCCGTACACTCAGATCCCTGATCTGGAACTCCGTTTAGGAGTTATCGCATTTATTTGGCATTTCCAGTGTGAACGCACTGAAAATTTAATTCCGGCCACTCCGGGGATCAGAATCGCATGCCGTCTGAAGGTGCTGCCCTGGAATATTGTCAAGAATATTCCAAAGTCTTTTGTAGCAAAAACTGGGTTCTTACATCATTCCCTCCTTCAAGATTTTCATCCCCGAAAAGCAAAACTAGGGAGCAACATAGGGTACTAAGCCCACACCTGGCTTTCCCATACCCAGAAGAAACCACGCACAGCTCTGCGTTACCGCACACAGACCAAAGGATTGATCTGTTCACGCTAGGTCAGCCCTTTCCGATGTTGTGCACCCATTCCAGACTTTGAGGTTAGGTCAAGGCAGTATGGAACCTCGCCATCCCTTTGCACGGTCTCAAACGGCCCGAAGGCTCTCGGGGGTAGCTCACCTCCCCGACCGAACCCTTACGTCGCACGCCGCGACTGGAATCACTGCCCGCTCCTGAAACAAGGCCCGGTGATTCCCTCCTTCAGAATATCCATATGGTGAAACACCCAAGGATATCTGGTCATGCAAGATTTCACAGTCGATGTCTCTCAACCAAGACTCTCTTACACGCTCGAAAGCGAAGGAGCCAACACCATCGACTAAAGGAAAAGGTCTCACACATTTTTCCTTACCAACACAGGGTTACACCCGATGCCCTGCGTCACCCTGGTAACACCTCAAAGAAGGAGCAGGGAGATAATGCTTTCACACGCAGAGCATAACAATTCTACTGCAAGAAGTAGAAGAGTCGCAAGGGGTACCTCTCACCATCCCATGCTCTGCAGGATCGTAGACATCCAAAGCTCGCGGCTGTCCGTGGTCCCAATCGTCAGCTCCCGGAGCCTGACATGGGCTGCCGAGTGGTGATGGGGAGATCTCGTAAAGTCGTCCCCCACTACCAGCTCCTCCCTCTCCTCTTCTAGCACCACCTCCCTGGGTATTACTCCGATCACGGCGCTGCCTCTGCCGTGGTGGTGCGCTAGCTGCCTGCCCGAAGCTCCCAGCAACTCGGGTCGGGCAGTCTCGTGCCAAGTGACCTCGCCCGTCGCAAGAATAGAACCGACTCTCTCTGGGCTGCACTGGTGCCCTCCGGCTCCACTGTGGTGTACGACCATGCCCCTGAGTCCGGTTGTCAGTAAGCCACCTGCGTCAAGGTTCTGCTTGCCGACGCCCACTAGCTGCGGCAGACGTCTCAGCTCCAACGTGCCTGCTGCCACCACCAACACTAGAACGCGACAAGAAGCCCTCTGTCACCAGTGTATTCTCTAGCACCCCGGTATATGTGGAAATGGACAAGGGTACTATGATAGAACGAATCTCTCGGCGGAGACCCAGCCCAAACTTCCGCGCTCGGAGGTTATCGTCATGGACCAAGTCCGGGTAAAAGCGTGCACGGTCTGCAAAACTAGTCGCGTACTCAGCCACCGTCATCCCTCCCTGCGGAAACTGCAGGAGATATTGAATCCAAATGGAGCACAAGTAGGAGGGGAAAAACTCCTCATGAAACAACAACCGAAATTCCCCCCACGAAAGCGACGACTCGTCAATAAACTGAGTCACCAGACTCCACCAACGTCGAGCTGCTCCATGAAAAAGGGTGGCTGCCAAAGCCACTCTCTGATCTGTCGGTGTCTGCACAAGCCTGAAGAGACTAACCACTACCTCTAGCCAACCCTCTACTTCCTGAGTGTATGGCTCACCACTGAACCTCAACGGTCTCTACTGCTGGAACTCACGGAGCGCGCTCTACCTGCGCTCAAGACCTGTCTGCTCTACTGAAGCTATCTGCTGCTCAACAGGTGGGGGTGCTGCTACCGGCCCACCCAGAGAAGGGGGCTCGCATGATGGGTCCTGGACTGTGGCCTCGTAGCTCACAGGGTCGTCGTCACGCACCCAAAGCTGGTATCCTGGCTGGCTGTCTTCGCGGAGACATCCTGAATATTATCAAGGAGTGCTACGGTCAGATGAGCATAATGTATATACCAAAAACAACAATGATGGAGAGCTGACTCAAGAAGGATAGTCAAAGACTCAATCCTATGTGATTCACAAACCAATTTTCCATGCAACAAGTGTCTCAGCATGACAAGTCGACAAGCGGGTTATCAGGGTCCTGGTGAATGGATATGTCGGCCGTCGCACCATCACTGGACTCCTTGGCCTGAGAGCCGCTCTCGAGACACATTAACACTGTTGACCTAAATCCCAACCAATTCTCTTTTAGGGACGTCCGAACAACATCCCAAGGAACGAACCACCTCTGATACCACTTTGTCACGACCCGACCCTACCCGGGCTCGAGCCGCAACTACCCCAAGCCCGCCTCCATAAGCCAAGGGCTGGTGACCAGCGCCGAAGGCACAACAACTCGGGGAGGCCTTTGCCTAAGTACTTGTACACACACACGCAGCACACTCAATGAAAAAGTGCAGAGTAAAAGAAATAACAAGCAGAGTAAAAAAAGAAAAACTGTTATATATATACCACAAATGTGCATCGACCTCTAAACAGTACAAAGTACAAACTGAAAAGAAAAGGGGAAAAACACGCGCCCAACCAAAAAGTGCCACAACCCGGCAACAGGTAAACAAAAAGAAACAGCTGATGGGTCTCCCGCCTGGAACCTGGCCACGACCACCACACGCGGTCCAAGCTCCCGAGCTCCTACACTCCACTGAAGTCACGCTCCACCTGTCCATCGTCTGCAAGGGCACACCAAGTTCGGGCAAAGCCTAAGCAGGGGTGAGTATAAAAATACTCGGTAGGATACCCCGAAGGCTCGAGGGAGCAACAAACGAGGTACCGAAGGGTGACCAGTAGAGAGAACAGGGAGAAGTAAAGGAGTACAACCGAGGGTGTAGTAAAGAGTAACAGCACAGCAGAGAGTCCAGCTCAACCCAACAAAAGGAAATAAGGTAGACTCGTCTAGACACAAGGAGTTGGAAATGGTGAGAAGATGAACTTCTCGTCGAGTCTTTGCTACCTCTAGCAGGAGAGTAGACTCATCCAACCACGAGAAGCTAGACACGGAAAGCACGTGGCATACCCCACGTGTCTTCGCCTCTCCTGGAAGGAGAGTAGCCAAAACCCAAGGATTGGGTACTCGTAAGAGGTATATACATATATATGCTCTTCCAAGAAGCCCGAACAAGCTCGTAAGGGGATCTCCGTCCCATAGCTCAGCCCAAGAAAAAGTAGCCAATAGTCTCAGAAGTAACACCATCGATGCCCAGCATCCTACACGTCTGCCCCGAACCGTAAGCCAAGGGGCTCAATCACCACACCTCGACACTATCCGCTTTGGGCGACACTGACTCGCCCACACGGTTTTAGATCGCGTCACAAGAACGTGCCTCGGTGGGGAAAGTGCCCCTCGTACTTGAGAGTTCTAGGGAAATTCAAACCATACCTCGTCATTGTCCTGCAGTCGAGAGGACTCCTCAAATTCAAAGTCGTCACAACACTGACCCGTATAACCAAGGGTCTCGCTCTGGTAATCATGGAGGAAAGCCTCAGACTAGCCTAGTAGAAAGGACTGAGTCTAGAATGCCAACAGGTGTCCCACTGCCCATCCCTGCTGGAGGGTAATTCATAATATGATATCGGGTGACCCACTGCCCAACCCTACTGGAGGGTAATTCATAATACATCATCCGGCGACCCACTACCCAGCCCCGCTGGAGGGTAGACCATATTACATCATCCGGCGACCCACTGCCCAGCCCCGCTGGAGGGTAGACCATAATACATCATCAGGCGACCCACTGCCCAGCCTTGCTGGAGGGTAGACCTGGAACTAGACGACGGGCGACCCACTGCCCAGCCCTGCTGGAGGGTAGACCTAAGAAGTCATCGGGTGACCCACTGCCCAGTCTCTGCTGGAGGGTAGACCCTAAGTGCGTCGGGTGACCCACTGCCCAGTCTCTATTGGAGGGTAGACCCTAAGAGCGTCGGGTGACCAACTGCCCAGTATCCACTGGAGGGTAGACCCTAAGTGCATCGGGTGACCCACTGCCCAGTCTCTGTTGGAGGGTAGACCCTAAGAGCATCGGGTGACGCACTGCCCACTCTCCGCTGGAGGGTAGACCCTAGAAGCTGATGAGTAACCCACTGCCCAGCCCCGCTGGAGGGTAAAACTCAGAACTGCTCTGGCCATATCCACTGGAGGGTACAACACTGGCCAACCAAACACGAAGTGGGTATCGCGCAACCACCCAACTCCAGAACAAATCACCCAAAAGAGGTGCAGCGTCTGCTCCAGCACTGGGTGTCACTAGCACCGCTACCGGCCAATCCATCGAGAGAGAAACCAGGGGGAGACCACTCAACCCTGCTGGTCAAACAAACGAGCACAAATCCAGGGGAAATAAACTCCACCCTGCTAGCCAAACAAACGAGCACAAAGGGACCCTCTACGCCGCGAGAGGTTCAAGTATGCAAAGAAGAACATGGCACGCACGTGGGGCCCACACGACGTGTGGCCCCAAGTCAACCCCAACCAAGCGCACGAACGTTCTCAGGTACAAAACACACGTACCTCCAAGCGCTCCCATATACTCCCAGAGTATACCATGTCTCCAGCCCAAGGGTTATCGTGCACACGATGCCCAACGTCAACGCGAAGGCGTGACGTAACAACTCCACCTCAAAGGCCCAGGAATGGCCAGCCACCTCTCGTGAACCATTTACATTACTCTCCCAAGAGTGCGCGATCACACGCCAAGGGTCCGCTACAAAAAAGGTAGGGCGAACCACGACTGGAGAACCTTCCATGATTCCTCTATTAATAAGATCGTGCAAGAGGCTTTGCACGGCCAAACGGATCACACTTTTGTAATCCCCACGGAAAAACACATGAGATCGACTACTTACTCGCCTCAAACGGATATCCGACGAAAAATCCGCCAACACCGCCTCACGCCCGTATGGCGTCCCGTGATCCTGAGCCTTGGCCCCAAAAATAGTCGGGCACGTCGCACCATTGCGATCCCCTCAGGAAAACACGTCAAAAGCACTACTCACTTGAGTGCAACGGATATCCGGAGAAAAAGATACGTTCCGGCGCACCGCACACGAGCGATGCCATGTGGTACCCGCATCCCGGTCCCGAAACTCAACAAATGGATCACACCATTGCGATCCTCTAAAAAAATTACACGAAATGGACTATTCACTTGTCCAAAACGGACACCCGGTGATAAAGCTGGAAATCACCGTCAAATCCCGAAACGGCCCTCGTGGGGCCCGCACCACCATGCGGAATTAGGGCGGGCAGATTGCACCATTTCAATCCCCTCGGAAAAACATCTAGAATCGACTGTTCGCATGCTCCGAACGGACGTCCGATGGAAAAGTCATGAAACGCTGCACGCAGCTCAAAAGACAGGCCGTGGGGCCCATGCCTCAACTCCAGCTTTAGCGCCTGACACCACCCTAGAAAACTTCTCCCCAGCGCCAGGGTCGCAACACCACTGACGGTGCTCAAAACGGACATCAGACGCGCCCGCGCCGCTCAAAACAAGATTCCGGGAAAGACGTCAAACCCCTCGACGTACGTGTCGCGCCACCGAGGCCTATCGTTTCGGGAATTAAAAATTCCCGAAACCATCTCAAAAAGACCGCCTCGTCGATACGGTTCCACCGCCACAGACGGCGTGTCAATCGGACGCGCCGTTTAAGAGTTACGGCCCCCCGAATGCAAGGGGGCTTATCCGGGCCGGTCCACCCCGGCCGGCCCGGTCCGAGCCGCCGGCCCGCTGGCCACGGCCCGCCTCAAACCGCCGGACCCAAGTTGGTCCGACCCTCTTCATCCGACCGGCCAAATGGCCGGTCTCCTGTTGCAACGTAGGAACCGCCTCATGCGGCTCCTTGCCTCCTCTAAAACGGACCGGCCGAAGCCGGTCCTCGTTGACCAGGAAGACTCGCGCGATGCGGGTCCTCCCTCCTCCGTCGAACGTGACCGGCGCGCCGGCCTCCACCGCGGCCGCTCCGCCTGAACGCCAGCCGACCATCCGCGCTGCCCCGCTGCCGAGGTGCTGCCTCAGCCTGGAGCCGCTCCACCGCCGTCCGGCTCACCGCGCCGCCGCCTGGCTCGCCCGGCCGAAGCCCCTGCGCCCTCTGTCGCTCGCCGCCCCCTCGGACCGAAGCCGCGCCGCCGCTCGAACCCGCCGGAACCGAACACCCGCGACCTTCGACGATCAACCCCGGCCTCCTCCGAGATCGGATTTTGATTCCGAAACAAGCGTCAGAAAGGGAAAAAACTATACTACGTAACCATGGGATTTTCTCAATAATCTGACAGAGTTTCGATACAAATAATTGAGCTCGAAGTAGGTGCGGTGAAAGAAAAAAAGCAAACGACAAATCCTACCTCGTGGGCATTGCCCGGAGCTTCACCGCCGAACCGCCGCCTTGCCGGAGCTGCCTCGCCGGAGGTGGAGGGGGAGAGGGAGAGCTCCTCCTTGCTGCTGTCCAGGTGAGGGAGAGGAAGAGGGTGGGGGTGACTTAAGCGTTTAAATAGAAACGCTTAACCACCCGCCCGTCGGCCCGAACCCGAACCCTCAGCAGGGTCGAGGTTAAACCTCCCCTGGGGTAAACAGCACCTCCCGAGCACAACAGTGGTCTCAGAATTTTAATCCGAGACCCCGTTCAAAAGTTATTAAACTTAGCGCCCGAGGCCGCCAAATTACGAAAACGCCCCTGGGACCATTTTTCACAGACAGCTTGCGCCCGCGAAACCTATACCCCTACTAGGGTAAACGGCATGCTCCGAACTCAACGGTGCCCTCGGTTTTCCAATCCGAGCCACCGTTTAAGATATACTAGCATTTCTCCATTAAACGAATAAATTAATTAATTAATTTATCCATTTAACATTCCAGAAGCGGGCGAGGGGTCCAAACATCCCGCGCCGACAAGTTTTATGTCGTTACTAGGGTAAAAACCCCATTCCGGACCCATCCGTACACTCGGATCCCTAATCTGGAACTCCATTTAGGATTTATCGCATTTATTTGGCGTTTCCAGTGTGAACGCACTAAAAATTTAATTCCGGCCACTCCGGGGATCGGAATCGCACGCCGTCTGAAGGTGTTGCCCTGGAATATTGTCAAGAATATTCCAAAGTCTTTTGTAGAAAAAACTGGGTTCTTACATAAATTATGTGTGAATATTCTATATATTTTTACCAATCATAATCCTTCTTTACTTTATGGGGAGTTACATTTTTTAAAAAGAATCTTTAAAAAATTGTTCCGTAATGCAAGCCCGATTCAAGGAACTTCTATAATTATTATATATTTTGAAGTTCACTCTATAATATATTTTAATTCATATTTATATTTATAAAATCACATATTTTAACATTAAAATTATATTTTGGTTCATTTCTATTTTTATGAAAGCAAACATGCCTTTGTGTTTTAAAATCCTTTAATATTTTCCATAAACCGCACTAAAATGTTTTATTTCTAAAGTTTCCATAAAAACTCTTTTTAAATGATTTAACCTCAATAAGAGTTTATTTAAGCCTCAAATATAATTTCAATGACCTTCCCTTTTTTTGGGATATACATGTTTACAATCTGATTTCATGACAAATTCAAATGATTTTCCAAAATAACTCTTCTTTCAAAAGTAAAAAAGGTTTTTTCTCATCTCACTTTAACTTTTATGAAATATATTCATTTTTTACCACTTATTTCTTCCTTGTGGTGTATGTAATTCCCTTTTATATATCATATCAATAGTCTTTTTATTCTCATGATATTCTAAGGGATTATTATTTGAATGTTTCAAGGTGGTATGGGACACTTTGGAATGTTTAAGGATTATTTCCTCAAGAATTTTTCAATGGTATCGTTTAAAAGTATCTTAATCTATGTCAAAATCTCTTGTTGAATCTTGTAATTAATTGAGTTTTATCTCTTATTTTATCATCTACAATATTTTGTTGAAGGTTTTTCGATTAGTTTGACTGTGTATGTGCTATCTTGATACCATCCACCATATTACTCTGAATGGTTAGTGTTTATGCTTAATGTTTGGGGAAAGTTATCTACATTTTATATGTTAGTTTCAATATGAATGTATATGTTGTTTATTTTTATCCTCATTCATATGAGGAATGCATTGAACTTGGTAAGTGACAGGTGTGGCCTGTTATAGCCCCTCGATGCATCAGTAGGTCTCATGAGAAAACTATGGTATTGGCACAAGGCCTTGACAAAATGATTATTTATAGTCCTGGCATAAGGCCTTGATGATATGGTTATGATGTTAGGCATATGAGTTTCCCTAATTATGAAGCTATTAATTGAAATTTCATGTGTTTATTAGACTAGTATAATACCCATGATTATGTTTTATTTTGGAATTATTTATTCATCTCTTATTCATGTCATAGTATGTACAAGTTTATTTTTTACGGCATGTGTTTTTAGTTATAAACATGCTTAATGTTTATGTTTATGATATATTCCACTGTATTTTTTACCCTTACTGATCATCTGAGATCATCCCTTTTCTTATGTTTTATTTTCCCCAGGATGTGAAGATGTGTATTATGAATGAATTGTAGGGATAAACTTAGTGTTGTGGATGTTCCCAGTAAAACTTATATGTTGTTTTTCATTTCAAGTTTTAATTTTGAACCTATGTATGTATCTGGTTTTCCAAAACTACTAAACTATTTGGTCCTTCGGGATATGACTTCCTTGTAATCATGCTAGTGTAATGAAATAATGCATCGACTCCAGGCTTCTGGGTTCGAGGCATTACATTACCCAATAGCAATATACCCCTTGGGGTGATATAAAAGTGGTGTCTTACTCATCTTCAAGGGATATCTAGATTTAGTTGTACCCTGAATATAAATCCATGAAGTAAAGGTAATGATACCTATTTATGGCATCAATCGGTAATTTTGTGATAGGAACCGGGAAATAGTCTTTCAGACAATGTCTGTTGAGATATCTGAAGTCAATATAGACCCTGATTTACCCATTATTCTTCTTTACCAAGACTATATTGGATATCCATTTTGGATACTTGACTTCCCAAATGAAATTGGACTTGATAATCTTGTCAACTTCAGCCTCAATGTTGGCGGCATGAGTCAGGTGTGTCCTTCTAGATACTTATTTGTAACCCTAGTGGTTTTATGGAAATCCCTGGTAGTGAGTGGTTACCACAGGATCGAGGCCCAACATTTCTATGTAATTTCAATAAAACAAGTCCCAATGCTGAGTTGCTTGAAGGGATTTAATGAATTAATTTCTAGACCATTTGGGGTAGTGTCCTGAGAAACACTATCATCCATGGGTTGTTTCCCTTCCCTCTGGTAGAATCTTGCATTAATATATTGTGATTCACAATATTTGAATGGGGATTTATCACCATTAAACGTCACAATTTGACCATTAATAAAATATTTGAGGCATTGTTGGTATTATGAGGGGACTATTGTGTGATAATAAAACCAAGGCCTTCCTAGAAAAACATTGAAGGTTGTATCTTTCCAAACAATTATAAATTTTGAGTCGAATATGAGGTCCCCAAAACTGATCTTTGAGCTTGATTCTTCTATGAGTATTTTTCTCACTTTTGTCATAACCCTATAGCATTAGAGTGAAAGGGGACAATTGGGACTCTCTGTAACCTAGTTGAAGAAGTGTTTGTACTAGAATGAGGTTGAATCCTAATCCATTATTGATGAAATATCTCCAGATGTCAATATCATTTATCCTACTAGACATATGCAAGGGTCTGATGTGTCCCTGTATAATGACTTCTTTGTCTTGATCCTTGAAAGAGATGATCATATGGAATTATCTAAGATCAATCTATGAACGATGTATTTTAGCAAAAAAAAACCTCAAATTCAAACTCCTGAGGTGTCAACAAAGCCTCTATGAGTGCTTCTCAGAGGTCTTTTGACAAACTGAGAGCGTCTAAGATCAACAACCTAGCCGGGTACCAGGGCCAACTGCTTTAAAATGTCATACTTATAGGATAAAGGTCTAAAATTAGCAACATGAAGCTTCTTTTTCACAAGTACTTTAAGATATGTAGTACTTGATGTAAGTATATCAGCCTTTAAAACAGGTGTTGAATGTGATCTTGACTTCGGTGGGTTAGTCTGAACAGGTCTTTCTGCTTACTGAGGCTGATCAGATAGTTTCACCCCATCTAATTGATCTTTTAGGAAAATCGATTTAAGGTGACCCCTGACATATATGGATGAATTTACTTACTCTTGTTAAACCTACTAGAGGGATATCCCATGAGTTTCAATGTCATAGACAGTCTAAGTAGGGTTGTGGTTAAGTATTAAGTTCTTACGCAATTGCATCTTCCTCTATACCCTCGGCTCTAGTGGCCTCTTCCTTTGGTTCCCCAATCAAGTGCATGGAACTTGGGTTCATGGCCATATTCATCATCAAATAATGGATCCATTAAGTTAATGAAATTAATAGAACTGAATATTAATTCTTCATCGAGTGAGGGTTCCATCTGGCAGGTCAACTCTTGTGATACCATTTGGTGGGATGGTGTTCGTACTCTCGGGACTGAAGGAATGATGTCTGAGAGAGTCAATGATAACTTAATCCTTGGTATAGGTTCTTTTTCCTATTTTTTTATGCTCTTCTGGCTATGTAATTTTTTAGAACACTGTACTTTAGAGGGGTTGCATTGATGACGGAGTTGGTTGTGCCATAGCAGAAGTGATTGGGGGCACAGTTGGTTGTTTCAATGGTGATTGACGAATAGCATGAGTTTGGTTGATTGTTTTTATAATCATCCAATCAATAAAATTTTGTGCATTCTTTCTAGTAACTTCATGTCATTAACCCTCTTGCTCAAGAGTGGTGGTAGAAACACACACTACCTATGTGGTTGGTTTTCCCAACTTCACTTTCCCCGAATCAACCATCTTTTGTAGGGAATCTTTGAAAACAAAATAGTCCTAGATGGTATGCCCCAATATTCAGTGAAAGGGGAAATAATTTGGGTGGTCATTAAGGACAACTTGGTCAGGTATTTTGGGTTTTGTTAGGGTTAAAAAAAAATCTAAGGCTACTAATTTCATGACCCCCTACCGCCAAAGATACCGCAATGAGGGGAGATAGATAATGACCCATGATTCCCACCTCCAATAGTCCATGGGTTGGCGACTAAAACTAAGGGTATAAAAATCTCATTAAATGGTATAAATTACCCTATATAATAATATAAGATCAGGAGATAAGATGAATCATCAAAAAAAACTCCATGACATAATATAAAAGAAAATAAAACCATCCCACATACATGTATAAATAAAGATGATCCAGATAAAATTCTCCAAGGTAAATACCCAAAGGAAAATATAAAGTAGTTACACAATAGATATCTAAAGATATGTACTGGTAATGTCCAGCACGGTCCACATAGTCCTCCTGGAAACCTGAAAATCAATTTATATACATAGGGTGATCATAAAAGTATACTCAGTAGAAAAACCAAAGTCTCTCATGAACATGTGAAAAAATCATACTAATGAACCTATGAGAAAATAGTAGAACCAAAAGCACCTAAAAAGTTCAATTATCCATCCTAACCTCACCAAGTCATTCTCACTAAATAATGCAATTTGGGTATAATAACATAATAAGAAGCATATCAATAAAGGGTACCTTGCACCACTTTCCCACTAGTATGCTTCTCTCACACCCCAACATCATACATCCTGTAACTTCCATCTCTTTCATATACCACACTGCCCCACAAGCATAGTCACAACACATCTTGCTCGAAGACACCTGGGCTTTCCATCCCACAATCATGGTCACATCATGTCTCGCCCGAAAACAACTAGGCCACAACACATACACATCTATAACAAGAGAATTAGGGTATCATGAACATGAAGGACATCAACCAGGTTCCCTTATCCTACCATGCACAACCCCAAATGTAATCCACCATATCCCATCGCATCTCGCCCCATAGAAACCTGGTGTATTTCATATATCACCTGAAGACACCTGGGCTCACCACCCTATAAACACACCCACATCACATCTCTCCTGAAGAAACCTGGTTTATCACAACCACCATATAGTGCACTATCAGGCCACCAGCCATCATAGAATGTGAAATACCTACCTATCCTTGAAGAGAGAGTAGGAAATATCGGGTACCTAGCCATCCTTCCTCCTCACCGAATGTCAGGAAAAACACCCCTCATATAAATATGAGTGTTATCACTTAGTGATCGATGTGGGTGAGGTGTGTATAGAAATCACAAGGAACATTAAAGTATATACATATAGCCACACACAAGCCCAGCATATGGGTTCAAAAAAACACTAACCAACTCACAACATACCCACTTCCATTTCCACCTCTAAATGCATAACACTACACAAACCACATCACACCACCAACCAATTCCATTATACATCCCATTTGTTTCATTATTAAGCATAAAACATATTTAACCACACAACCCATCATTTATTTTTTCCTTGGCCATTTCTATCCCATTAACCAAACTAATCCAAAACCATTTAAATAATTACTAAACAAGTTATTTTGTCACTACCTGAGCATTTATCATAAGGCATCCACACATCACAAACACCTCATCATCTCCATCACACCATCTCTTAGTCTCTCTAAAATAATGGACAAAAAACCACCACCTCGCTACCACAAAATCATGGCCAAACAACCATCACCTGTCACCCCAAAATCATGGCCAAACAACCACCACCTTCCCACCCTAAAAGCATGACAAAAAAATCACTACCTTTCCACCCCAAAAATATAGCCACATCTTACCCATCAGCCCCAAATCACATCTCAATCACACATCGCCTCCCCACAAGAACAGCCACATATCACAACACATTAAAGACAATTCTGTACATTTAAAAAGGGTATTTTATCACATTTCACTTTATTTTAAGGATTTCATCACACAAGCCATTATCCAGGGGAAACCATTTTATTAACTAGATATAAGTTTTCAGCCAATTTCTATTTTAGGGTGATATCATAACAAACACAATAGACACGACAATCACATCACATATCATCCATTATAAACAAATCCCCCAGTGGCCACAATTTTCAGTAGGGAATAAAGTTTGTATAATTAAAATATCTCAATAATATCAAAGATGTAAAAGTAGGTGAATCATTCCCCTTTTCCCCATTCAATTTCAATTAACCAATTATTTTATATTTGATTAAGCTAGCACAACCATAATGTAACATCCCAAGTAAATAAAGAATATGAAATTCCCATATTTACTAATATTTGTGAATAAAATATTAATATTACTTTAAATTGAATTCTATTTTTGATGGCATACCCAATAAGCAACAATGAGTTTCTTTGAAATCTTACGTTGCACACTAATAATATAATAATATTATTTTAAATGGTAGTTAACGTCTAGCCGTTGTAATGGCGGGAATGAATAGAACTAACTAAAATATGATTATACATGTTTTTTAAATGTTTTAACATTTACCCAATAAAAGTTTGAGGCTTAAAATAAGAAAATAATTCGATTTTAAGCATAAATATTCTAATATTCTTTAAAAGGTCGATTAACCGCCTTTTAATGCCGAACCCTTCTTAAATCTACTTTTTTCACTTTTATATGTTATATTTAACAAAATAAAATCCTTATTTATAATCAAGATGTCAAAATTTACATTGTGTAAATTTTTGTTATTTTTCCGATAAAGTTCATTTTTTAATGAATAGTGAAAATGTTGTATTTTAATTCAAAATATCCTTTTAATATAATTTATTTATATGGTTAGATTGTCTTTATAATTGGTTTTAAAGTTTAATTAAAATATATTTTTACCATTTAATCCAATGGTGGTCATTGGAATTAATTTTACTTTGAAATTGGACATAAACAAGTGTCAATCTTTTGATAGATATTGTTTCTTAAAAATACGTTATTTGTTTTGACAGCGGGAATTAATTATAAAATTAATTAATTAAACTTCTATGTTTTGAATTTAGTAAAATTTATATCATTTTTTAATTTGTAATATTAAATTTACTTTGGATAAAGTTTTGGTATTTTTCTGACAAATGTTCATTTTTAATGAATAGTGAAAAATACTGCATTTTACATCAAAACTGTTTTTTCATCTAATTTAATTATATAGTTATATTGTCATTTTAATTGGTTTTAAAGTGTAATTGAATTATTTATTTATCAATTAATACAATTTTGTTCATTGGAAGTAATTTCACTTTTAAATTGGATGTAAAAACAAGTTAATCTTTTGATAAATTTTACTTCTTAAAAACTCATCTTTGGTTCTGAGAACGGGAATTATTTTTAACTTAATTACTGAAATTTCTGTGTTTGGAATTTGGTAAAATGGGTTCAATATTTTTAATCATAAGATCCAAATTATGTAATTAAGACTCTTGTTTTTAGACAATATGAATAGTAACGACGACAATTATCTTTAATTATCGTAATTACTTAGTAATCGGGTAGTTAAGGGTAATAAAATAATATCATAATAATATAAAATGACCAAAAATTGTGTCCAAATCCTTTTATTGGGTCATTTCCGACCATGGTATTCCTTGTTCCAACTTTGGGACCCCATGGAATCACTTTAGTGTGATAGTGACCTTTTATTATATTATTTTTAAAGAAAGGAAAATATAACCAAAGTATGTATCACCTAAGTAAAACAATTTTAGTTTTTTATATAAATGATCTATTAGAATATAAATAGTCATTGGAAATATTAAAATATTTCCTACATAATGGTATTTTTTTATAATTTTTAGACATTAAATAAATAAATTTATTTATGACACCATGATGATGCAGTTATTACCTCATTAATGAAAGATTTAAATATATGATATTATAAGTGTTAAAATAATTTTGTTTTGAAACTTGGGATGATATCTACGAATTTTATAGATAATTATGACATGTAAAATATATGTTAATTCTTTTATTTTGAAGGAATAAAGCTTTTATGCCTTTATCAAAAGTCAACTACCAAATAGTGTCGAAATTGGCATAAATGAGTTTTTAATACAAATGTTATTTTATTAAATGGTATAAAAGTAAAAAAATATAATATTATATAAAATGACATATAATATATTACTAATATCATTATTGATACAATTATGGGAATATTGGTATTTTAAAGTAATTATTATGACCTTATAGTTTGAAAATAAAAAAAAAGACGTGGTAAGAATTATTAATTTTAACTAAGGGTTAAAATGAAAAGATAAGGTGAATTATATGACCTCAACTTGTCTAAATACTATTGGTTGAGTTTATTTCTACCCCTTATCCTCTTATACTTGAAATATATCATTTTGGAACCATTCTAATTTGAAAAACATTTTATACTAAATTAATATTTCATGACTTTCCAAGAGTGCCCCTCCTCCGTCTTATAAAAGGCCCCCACCTCTACCCCCTTACCCACACCTCTAAAGCCCTTGGATCGTCCAACATATGTTCACATTATCTTTCCACATCCCTATATTACTCCTATAAGCCTCACTTTGGGCATAAGTATTCCAAAGGAAGCCTTTGGCTCAAATCAAAAAGAGTTACCCGATTTAGAGGTAATGTCTTCTCTCGAGTTTCTTTCTTTTATTTTCCTTCTTCACTCACCACTATCATCTTATTTTTTGATCCCATAATAACACCAGTATCCTCAATATACAATTATGTTGTTATGATAAGGATTCTACCTACACTTACACACACCTCCGTCTAATGGTTAAACAACATGCGGTTTTTGTGGGTGGCGAATTACTGCCTCACAAAACGATGATTGTTCAATATTCTTTTAACACCTCTCATAGTGGCCATTATGATTTCACTATATTTTATATATGATATATATTTTATTTATGTTTTCTATATGATTATATATTTTATATTTAAAACATACCTTTATGCTTCGCATATTGTGCAAATGCGATAATTTCATATGAGGAAGTGTGGACTACTGCCCCCTCAAGTGATGTGACTCCTTCATGCAATACATGGAATGTATAAAGAATGAAATTAATGAAATTATGTGACCTATATAACATATATATTATACTGTAATTATAATATATATATATATATATATCTCATTTAGTTTTAATTCCATTAATATGACAAAGAAATGAAAGTAGCGTTCATGCGTACGTACGGCCTACCGTCTCCATGAATGGTGCATTTCATTTTTATCTCCAAATGTTATGGAATAGTATAAAATGAATATATAATGGATATATACGATATTTAAATCATTAATACTATTCTGGAGATGATGTAATTATAACTACATGGACAATTATTTTCAAACAAGTTCATTTTTTACTCATGTACCGAACATCGACAAAAACGTCTGATATGAACTCACATAATTAACTAATTATTATAACATTATAATATGTGATATGAATTGAATAATAAACTTTAAATGAGGTCCTTAATCAATTATAAATTGACCAAAGTTTATTATTCAGGAATATAAAGAAACGAACAAGACAAGTCGGACTTGGGGTAAGGGATCCTACCTCTCTCTTTCTTTTTAAGTACTCTCTTTTATGCCACTTCTTTTAAGATTCTCTTTATTATGTTGGGGGATGTTATTTTATATTCATATTACTGTAATTTTTATGTTCATATGATTAGATACCCTATTTGATATCATCAATCCATTTTTGGAAGTTTAGAGTGGCGTCGTTAGGCTGCCAAATTTTCATAAGGGGTTTCTTATCTCACTTTTAATTCCGTGAGATTTCCATTGTTCTCCACTTATTTATTGAATGCGGTGTATTGTGTATGGAAATTTAATATATATTATCATGATTCTATTTATATTCATAGTATTATGTGATTTATTTGGTGTTATCTTTTGGTCATACGACTCGATTGATCACAACGAGGTAAGGGGTTTTTATCTCACTTTTTATTCCCGTGAGATTCATGATAAATTTGCCACTATTTACTTTTGTGTGGTGTATTTACTACCCATGATTGTATTATTTTTTTAATATAATTTAATTTGTGTGTATTTACATCTTCATTGTATGACCCTTCTTTCATGGGGTGTACGTTTCGAAAGTTACCCAAATCGATAAGGGAACCTTTCACCCTCCTCTTTTTAAAAGACTTATTTTTGTTAGATATTTTAATTTACATATTCTTATGTTGGGATATGTTCTTATATATCCTTATTTCTATAAATGTTATGTAGAAGTGATGATATACCCTTTTTATCTCTCATCATCTCATTTCCTAAATTTTAAAGTGACGTCGTTAGGCTGTCGAATTTCTATAAGGGAACTTCTTAACCCAATTTCAATTCTTTGGGCTAAACATATACTTCTTGATTATGTCATGCTATGAATATGTTTGGATTACCTATGATTGTTTTACACTTAATATCCACTTATATTGGGTGTATTTATATTTTTCACACATAATTATGCAATTGATTTATTCTTAATCTAAGGATACCGTCTTTGTAAGGGACTTCGTCTCAATATCCTTTCATTGAGGAATACTTTGTTTTATACAAAACATTATTTTATATGGTGTATAAATACATTTTAGTTTTACTTTTATTCAAAAGGAATCTTCTCTATATGAAGCATTTTACTAAACGACAAAAAGTATGTTTCTTTTTAACGTACGCGGTGACAACGACCTTTCCGCCGCCGTGAGTATTATTTGATATTTGGATTCCTTAACAAGCCTTAATGTTTTTAAAAGGAAAATAAATACCATATACTCTTTTATGTATTTTGGTATTGAAAATGGTTTTGATAATGGATTTGATATGTCAATATATTGTGATTTAAATGTGGAAATGTTTTCTTTCCTTTATTTTTTTGTATGTGTTATGATTTTATAATGGTACTTGGACATTTGATGGGTGGTTACGTGATAAACCAAATAACGGGTGGTGCCGTGAAAACCAGGATGGGTGGTTATGTTATAACCTCCAATTCATTGGGTATGTAAGTCGGCCGTATGGATATTCCATTTAGTGATATGTGTGGAAGTCGACTGTATGGTTATTCCATTTAAGTATGTTTATGTCTCAAGTTACCTTTATAAGTTATGTGTTCTTTATATGGGTTTTATAGTGATATTTTGGTTACAAAAGGGTAAGAAATGATATTTTATTCAGTGAATAGTATTTACTACTTCATAAAGTTGAAAATTGTTACTTATGATGAAGTATTCATGATTTACTTTTTGTTTTGAAAAAATAACAGTTTTCCTTCTTTGTGTATCCCTTACTGAGCTTTTTATGCTCATCCCAAGTTTTTGAAATGTTTTCCGTAGGACATAAAGATGAATAGGGTCGAGGATGGGATCAAGAAAATACATGATATCTAAAACATGGAACTAGTCATGTTTCTTTTTTAAGAGTTTTTATTTTATAAAAAAATGGAAACTGAGTAGAAGTGTCTACTTTATAATCTTTTGAGATGTAACAGTTATGTCCTAATTCTCTAAAACTCTAAACCTGAAAAGATCCTCAATGTGAATTATTCATTTAATTCAATATTATGTAATTTTTTAAGGCATGGGCCTTATAGTTGGTATCAAAGGTTGGTTTAGATAACTTTAGAGTTTAGATTGTTGTTTAATCATAAGTGAAAATTTGTGTATAACCACAATGGTTAGTGTATTAGATGGAGTCATTGTTATTTTTGAAAGTTGTAATGAGTTTGATATAACTTGGATAAGTATATCTTAGTGTTTATATTCCTCATTAGTACATGATGATTTTGTTGTTATACTCACACTGACATTTTTGGTTTTAGTAAATGGATGGATCTAGCAGGCACCAAAGTGACAATGGGTTTGAAGGAAACTGTGGTGGTTCTCTGATTAAGAGACTCGATGAAATGGGAGATTCAATGAGAAATCTCATGGTTATCCTAAACCAACTATCAAGAGTCATGATTAACCACTTTAATCTTAGTGAGTTCTCTAATGCATCATGTATGAGAGAACCAACTCGATGTGGAAGTTCAGGTAATAATTATAAAGGTAACCATTAGGGTTTATATGATAATTACTTTTGAGGTAATTATGGGTTACTATATGTTATGATGGAAAATGAAATGAATGAGATAAAATTGAGGTTAAAATATTTTATGGTTATTTTTAAAGATTTTATATCTTTTTGGGGAATGTTTTAAGAATTATATAGTTTTGGAAAAAGGGAAACACGCAGACCGTGTGACAACCCATCGCGTCGGACGAAGCTGTGGGGATCGAACCCACAACCAAAGTGTGACTGGTATTTATTGCCTACCACTGGACTACGTGAAGTCCCTAGTTAGTATGACTAATTATTTTTAGTTAGATGATCTTATGAATCAGGAATAAGTTGATTTTGGGTTATCTATGGAAATGATTAACCTATCATGGAGGATATGTGATTAGGTTAATTACTTTTCAGTATGAGACTTTGAGAGTAACTGATGTTATTTGGAGATAAATGTTAAGATTTACCTTGGAATACTGTGTGATTAAATCCTTCAGAGATTTGGGTTTCAATCTTAGTTGGGATTAATTTGAATAATTTTATGGTAGTTTTTTATTGAATGGTCTTTGATGAACTTTGGGTTTTGTTGGACAAATTTTGGAGATTAAGAGTAGTTTTTATTTTTGTAAAAGATTATCCTTTTAGGGATTATCTAATCTTGTACTAACCATTTTTGTTTTGGTTAATTCTAAAGACATGGGAAATATATAGTTCATCTTTTGTGGATTATGGGATTCTCTCAAAGTTGATTATAGCGCTCTTAATGTGAACAAGTCATCCTGAATACTCATCGTTTTGAGAAAATATGAGTTTGTGTTTGAAATTTAGTAAAGGATGAAAGTCTACATGACAAGTAAGTATGATTCCTTATGTTTTAGTTAAGCTCATAAATAAATTCCTCAATGAAAATTAACTTAAAACAAAAACGTTATATGTTAAATTTTCCTACTGGGGAATAAAATGTTGTTTAACCCATCACAAGTTTGTGATTTTCTGGTGGTTAACTTTCTCCTAGACATATTTTCTATCACTCTCCACCAGACATTGATAGTTTTTTTCTCCTCCATATCCATGATTTCAGGGAATCCTAGTATTTTTTGTCTTAGGTGACCTTTTTACTTTTCTTTCTTTCTTTTAAATTGATAGTTTAATTTACTCCTTTTCCAATGTGGGGCTTTCAAAGAAGTTTCCGAGCCCAATTTTAAAATTGTGAGGATGCAATTCCCAAAGGGGGGGAGGATGTAACATCCCAGGTAAATAAAGAAAATGAAATTTCCATATTTATTAATATTTGTGAACAAAATGTTAATATTACTTTAAAGTGAATGCTATGTTCGATGGCATAACCAATACACAACAATGAGTTTCTTTTAAATCTTACGTTGCACAATAATAATATAATAATATTATTTTAAATGGTAGTTAACGCCTAGCCATTGTAATGGTGGTAATTAATAGAACTAACTAGAATATTATTATACATGTTTTTTAAATTTTTTTACATTTATCCAATAAAATTTAGAGGCTTAAAATAAGAAAAGAATTCGATTCTAATCATAAATATTCTAATATTCTTTAAAAGGTCGATTAACCACCTTTTAATGGTGAACCCTTTTTAAATCTACTTTTTTTCACTATTATATGTTATATTTGACGAAATAAAATCCTTCTTTAGAATCAAGACATCAAAATTTACATTGTGTAAATTTTTGTTATTTTTCCGATAAAGTTCATTTTTTAATGAATAGTAAAAAATGTTGTATTTTAATTCAAAACCTCCTTTTAATATAATTTATTTATATGGTTAGATTATATTTTTAATTGTTTTTAAAGTTTAATTAAAACATATTTTTACCTTTTAATCCAATGGTGGTCATTGGAATTAATTTCACTTTGAAATTGGACATAAACAAGTGTCGATCTTTGATAGATATTATTTCTTAAAAACACGCTATTTGTTTTGACAACAGGAATTAATTATAAAATTAATTAATTAAAATTATATGTTTTGAATTTATTAAAATTGAAATAATTTTTGAATTTGGAATATCAAATTTACTTTGGATAAATTTTTGGTATTTTTCTGACGAATGTCCATTTTTAATGAATAGTGAAAAATACTGCATTTTACTTCAAAACTGCTTTTTCATCTAATTTAATTATATAATTATATTTTCCTTTTAATTGGTTTTAAATTGTATTTTATTATGTCTTTATCACTTAATACAATTTTGTTCATTGTAAGTAATTTCACTTTTCAATTGGATGTAAAAACAAGTCAATCTTTTGATAAATTTTATTTCTTAAAAACCCGTCTTTGGTTCTGACAATGAGAATTATTTTTAAATTAATTAATGCAATTTCTGTGATTGTAATTTGGTAAAATGGGTTCCATATTTTGAATCATGAGGTACAAATTATGTAATTAAGACTCTTTTTTTGGACATTATGAATAGTAACGATAGCAATTATCTTTAATTATCGTAATTAATTAGTAATCGGGTAGTTAAGGGTAATAAAATAATATCATAATAATATAAAATGACCCCAAATTGTGTCCAAATCCTTTTTTTTAGTCATTTCCGACCATGGTATGCCTTATTCCAACTTTGGGACCCCATGGAATCACTTTAGTGTGATAGTGACCTTTTATTATATTATTTTTAAAGAAAGGAAAATATAACCAAAGTATGTATCACCTAAGTAAAACAATTTTAGTTTTTTATATAAATGATCTATTAGACTATAAATATTAATTTAAAAGATAAAAATATTTCATACATAATGGTATTTTTTTATAAGTTTTATACATTAAATAAATAAATTTATTTATGACACCATGACGATGCAGTTATTACCTCATTAATGAAATATTTAAATATATGATATTATAAGTGTTAAAATAATTTTGTTTTGAAACTTGGGATTCTATCCACGAATTTTATAGATAATTATGACATGTAAAATATATTTTAATTCTTTTATTTCAAAGTAATAAATCTTTTATGCCTTTATCAAAAGTCAACTACAAAATAGTGTCGAAATTGGCATAAATGAGTTTTTAATACAAATGTTATTTTATTAAATGGTATAAAAGTACAAAAAATATAATATTATAAAAAATTAAATATAATATATTACTAATATCATTATTGATACAATTATTGGACTATTGGTATTTTAATGTAATTATTATGACCTTATTGTTTGAAAATAAAAAAAGACATGGTAAGAATTATTATTTTTAACTAAGGGTTAAAATGAAAAGATAAGGTGAATTCTATGATCTAAAATTGTCTAAATCCTATTGGTTGAGTGTATTTATACCCCTTATCCTCTTATCCTCTAAATAAATAATTTTGGAACCATTCTAATTTGAAAAATATTTTATAGTAAATTAATATTTCATGACTTTTCAAGAGTGCCCCTCCTCCGTCTTATAAAAGGCCCCCACCTATACTCCCTTACGCACACCTCTCAAGCCCTTGGCTCATCCAAAATATGCTCACATTATCTCTACACATCCCTATATTACTCCTATAATCCTCACTTTGGTCATAATTCTTCCCAAGGAAGCCTTTGGATCAAATCAAAAAGAGTTACCCGGTTTAGAGGTAATGTCTTCTCTCGAGTTTCTTTCTTTTATTTTCCTTCTTCACTCACCACTATCATCTTATTTTTTGATCCCATAATAACACCAGTATCCTAAATATACAAGTATTTTGTTATGATAAGGATTCTACCTACACTTACACACACCTCCATCTAATGGTTAAAGAACATACCGTTTTTGTGGGTGGCGAATTACTGCCTCACGAAACAATGATTGTTCAATCTTATTTTAACACCTCTCATAGTGGCCATTATGATGTCACTGTATTTTATATATGATATATATGGTATTTATGTTTTCTATATGGTTATTTATTTTATATTTAAAACATACCTTTATGCTTTGCATGTTGTGCAAATACGATAATTTCATATGAGGAAGTGTGGACTACCACCCCCTCAAGTGATGTGACTCGTTCATGGAATACATGGAATGTATAAAGAATGAAATTAATGAACTTATGTGACCTAGATAAAATATATATTATACTTTAATTATAATATATATATATCTCATTTAGTTTTAATTCCATTAATATGACAAAGAAATGAAAGTAGTGTTCATGCGTACGTACGGCCTACCGTCTCCATGAACGGGGCATTTCATTTTTTATCTACAAATGTTATGGAATAGTATAAAATGAATATATAATGAATATATATGATATTTAAATCATTAATACTATTCTTGATATGGTTTACTTATAACTACATGGACAATTCTTTTCAAACAAGTTCATTTTTTACTCATGTACCGAACATCGACAAAAATGTCTGATATGAAATCACATAATTAACTAATTATTATAACATTATAATTTGTGATATGAATTGAATAACAAACTTTTAAGGAGTTCCTTAATCAATTATAAATTTACCAAAGTTTATTATTCAGGAATATAAATAAATGAACAAGACAAGTCAGACTTGGGGTAAGGGATCCTACCTCTCTCTTTCTGTTTAAGTACTCTATTTTATGTCACTTATTTTAAACTCCTGTTTCTTATGTTGAGGGATGTTATTTTATATTCTTCTTACTGTAATTTTTATGTTCATATGATGAGAGACCCTATTTGGTATCATCAATCCATTTTTGGATGTTTTGAGTGGCACCGTTAGGCTGCCGAATTTTCGTAAGGGATTTCTTATCTCACTTTTAATTCCGTGAGATTTACATTGTTCGCCACTTATTTATTTCATGTGGTGTATTGTGTAATTCCATTTCATATATATTATCATGATTCTATTTATATTCATGGTATTATGTGATTCATTTGGTTTTTATTATCTTTTGGTCATACGATTCGATTGATCACAAAGAGGTAAGGGGTTTTTATCTCACTTTTTATTCCCGTGAGTTTCATGCTACATTTTCCACTATTTATTTTTGTGTGGTGTATGTACTACCCATGATTGTATTATTTGTGTAGTATAATTTAACTTATGGGTATTTACATCTTCATTGTATGACCCTTCTTTCATGGGGTTTACGTTTCGAAAGTTACCCAAATCGGTAAGGGAACCTTTCACCCTCCTCTTTTTAAAAGACTTATTTTTATTAGGTATTTTAATTTACATATTATTATGTTGGGATATATTATTATATATCCCTATTTCTGTAAATGTTATGTCCAAGTGATGATATACCATTTTTATTTCTCATCATCTCATTTTCTGAATTTTAAAGTGACGTTGTTAGGCTGTCGAATTTTTGTAAGGGAACTTCTTAACCCAATTTCAATTCTTTGGGTTAAAACTATACTTCTTGATTATGTCGTGATATGAATATGTGTGGATGACCTATGATTGTTTTACACTTAATATCCACTTATATTGGGTGTATTTATATTTGTCACACATAATTATGCAATTTATTTATCCTTAATCTAAGGATACCGTCTTTGTAAGGGACTTTGTCTCAATATCCTTTCATTGAGGCATACTTTGTTTTATACACAACTTTCTTTTATATGGTGTATAAACCCCTTTGTCTTTTACTTTTATTCAAAATGAATATTTTCTATATGAATCATTTTACTAAATGACAAAAAGTATGTTTCTTTTTAACGCACGCGGTGACAACGACCTTTCCGTCGCCGCGAGTATTATTTGATCTTTGGCTTCCTTAACAAGTCGTAATGTTTTTAAAAGGAAAATAAATACCATATACTCTTTTATATGTTTTGGTATTGAAAATGGTTTTGATAATGGATTTGATATGTCAATATATTGTGATTGAATTGTAGAAATGTTTTCTTTCCTTTATTTTTTTATATGTGTTATGATTTTATAATGGTACTTGGACATTTGATGGGTGGTTATGTGATAAACCAAATAACGGGTGGTTACGTTATAACCTCCAATGAATTTGGTATGGAAGTCAGCCGTATGTCTATTCCATTTAGTGATATGTGTGGAAGTCGACCGTATGGTTATTCCATTTAAGTATGTTTATTCCCCAAGTTACCTTTATAAGTTATATGTTCTTTATATGGGTTTTATGGTGATATTTTGGTTACAAAAGGGTAAGAAATGGTCTTTTATTCAGTGAAGAGTATTTACTACTTCATAAAGGTGAAAAGTATTACTTATGATGAAGTATTCATGATTTACTTGTTGTTTTGAAAAACTAACAGTTTTCCTTCTTTGTGTATCCCTTACTGAGCTTTTTATGCTCATCCCAAGTTTTTAAAATGTTTTCCATGGGAATTAAAGATGAATAGGGTCAAGGATGGGATCAAGGAAAGACATGCTATCTAAAACATGGAACTAGTCATGTTTCATTTTTAAGATTTTTTATTTTATGAAAAAAATGGAAACTGGGTAGAAGTGTCTACTTTATAATCTTTTGAGATGTAATAGTTATGTCCTAATTCTATAAAACTCTAAAACTGAAAAGATCCTCAATGTGAATTATTCATTTAATTCAATATTATGTAATGTTTTAAGGGTGGGGCCTTATAAATAACTCATATATGAACGAGTAAACCCCTACCGTATGATATATAATAAAGAGAAATGATGGATTTCCCACCTCAAAGAAGCTTTGAAAACTTTTTTCACACTATAGAGAAAAGAAGAAATGCCCACTAACCACAACTTCACCATGAGATCATAGATCAACCACTGATCACCAATGGGAATTAACTAGATCCAATGAATCAAATTGGGAGGAAGGGGGCTAGAAGATCCTCCCAAGGTTCCTAGGGCTCATCTAGAATAAGAGGAAAGGAGGTGAGGCCGAATAAATGATAATCGGATAAGAAAAGACTTAAAACCTAAAATCTTGCCGATTTAATGCACATCATGAATTCCACTTAAATGATGTGTAATCCATCTCATGGATTACACCTCTACCTTCAAAAAAGCCATGAAACAGTCAGATTCATAATTTTTGAATGATCAATAAATGCTATGTAAATTTACACGATGAAAATTTCTTGTTATAGCCCAAGCCTTTATTGAAAACTCTCAGAACCTCATCAAGCCTCCTCTAGGAGACCTCAAACACCCAAAACTAGAAAAGTAATGGCCTAAGAAGTCATAATACATTACATCATATACCTCTCAAATGATTCTCATTCTCTAGAATCCAAAACCAATCCCCGAAGGAAATAGGTCGCACAACCACCCCATGAGATACCTCTCAAGGATCTCGTCATAACTCAAATACTACCACCGGTCAAACATGCCAAAACAAATATCCAAAAATATATTACACAACCTAATCAAAAAAAACATTCAAACTCTATACATCCCAAACCAACAACTGTTGCAACCAAAAAACCACACTACCTTGAACATACGAATTAGGGAATTTCATCCTCCATGTCAAGATACTATCTGCTTTGAGCAGCACTGACTTTCCCACATGGGTTTAATTGCATTATATTATAATGTGTCTTGATTAGGAATCAGGTCCTCCCCATTTAATATGTTGAAATTTTATCACATAACATACATCACAAACTAAAGAAAATAGATCATCTCATAAAATATTAGTATCCAAACATCACAACACAAAGAAAAACAGAACAAGTAAAAACTCAAAACAACTTTGGTTACTGCACACGCATATTCATATCTTACTCCCAAGTAATCTCCTCTAGGACACTATGCCTCCACAACACACTAACCAAAGGAATAGTCCATTCATGCAGTGCCTTCTCTTGGTGATCCTGGATTCTACTATCCACTCCTTGAGTGCCATATCATCCTCAATATCCAAATCTCCTCAATAAATGACATGGGAGTCATCATGAAGATACCAATGAATCTAAAATAAACGGAAAATGTCGTGGATCCTCTCCAGCCATGATGGAAATGCCAACTAATATGACACCTTGCCAACTCACCCCAACACCTCAAAGGGCCCAACATACCTAGGAGAAAGATTACCCCCTCTACCAAACCTCCACTACCAATGTTGAGGGGAAACCATCAAGAATATGTGTCCCCCAACCTCAAACTCCAAGGTCCTCCACCAATGATTGAAATAAGACTTATTCCAGTCCTACATTGCTTCCATCCTCTCATGAACAAGTTGAACCTTCTCTGTTATGCTCTGCACCACATGGGGACTAAGAACTGCTACCTCCCCAACCATCATCCAACATAATAGAGAATGACATGGCCTCCCACACAAGGCCTAAAATGGAGCCATGATAATAGATGAGTGATAGATATTGTTATACGCTAACTGAATCATAGACAGGTGTCATACCCAAGATCTACTGAAATCTAATATGCATTCCCACAATATATCATTCAACGTCTAGATATTCTGTTCCATATTCCCATTTGTTTGAGGGTGGAAAGCAGTTTTGAGGTATAACTGAGTTCCAAAAACATGTTATAATCCCCTCCAGACTTGTGAGGTAAAAAATGTGTCCTGATCCAAAATAATGGAACTAGGAACTTCATGAAACCACACCACCTCATCCACATACCACTTAGTCGAATCATCCACTACACAAGACTCCTTGATAGATAAGAAGTGGGACGATTTTGTTAACTGATCTGTGATCACATAGATATCATCACAACCTCCCTAATATTGGGGTAACCCTATGATGAAATCCATTAATATGTAATCTCATTTCCACTTTGGAATATCCAAAGGCGATCATAAATTATTAGGGACATGATGCTCAGCCTTTACTTGTTGGAAAACCAAGCACTTCGCTACAAACTCTGCCATTTCCCATTTCATCCCAAGCCACCAAAATTTCATCCTCAAGCCACAATTATCTTGGAAACTCTTGGGTGTACTTCCAAAGATGAGTTATGAAATGTAAGAAGGACTCCCTCATGCATCACCATCAGGACAAATAGTCTCCCCCTGAAACATCATCTGGTTCTAACTCCCTCTGGAGAAACACCATGTCCATCACGATCATGCATCACCTCTACCACTGATTCTCTCTATTGAGACTCCTACACATACCACATTAGATAATACCACACTATCATCTTAAAAAATAGTATCTACCACCATCCACCCTTAAATATAATTGTTTGGATACCAACTCCTCCATTCCTTTCCAAACATCCCCAAAATCATGAAAAACATCATTCCATAACTTCCTGCTCAAAGCATCAGCCACAACATTCCCTTTTTCCTAAGGTATAGGAGATCTAAAAATAAAAATTATGAAGAAAGTACATTCACATTCACTGTAGAAAATTTAGATCATGCTAAGAAAATATATACCACAATCTCATGTGATCTTTGATTATCCCAAAGTTCTCCCCAATGAGGTAATGCCACCACAACTTCATCACAACCACCATTACTACCAACTATAGATCATGGGTTTCGTAGTTACGCTCATGGGTATGTAACTTCCTAGTCCCATAAGAGACCGTTTCCCTATGATTCATCAACACACATTCCAATCCTAGATAGGAAGAGTCACAAAACACCTCAAACATCACACCCTCCTTGAGAAACTAAAGCACTGGAGCACTGACCAACTTCCCCTTCACGTAACCGAAAAATATTAAGCACTAATCAATCCACACAAAAGCCTGGTCCTTCCTAGTAAATGCTATTAATGGGGATGAAACTCAATAGAAATCGGGCACAAACCTCTGATGATAGCTTGCAAGACCAAGAAAACTGTGAACCTCTGCAACATTCTTGGGTTTTTTCCAAGAAAAAACTACTTAGACCTTCAATGGGTCTACCGCAACACCCTGTTGAGACACCACATGCTCGGGGAAATGCACATGTTGTGTCCAAAACTTACACTTGAAAAACTTTACATAGATATTGTGGAGTCGAATAACATGAAAGACAGCTCTGAGACAATCAACATGATCCTCTTATGACTTCGAGTAGATCAATATTTCATTGATGAATACAATGAAAAACCAGTATAGTAACTCATAGGACATAGAGTTCATAAGACCCATGAACATGGCCGGTGTGTTCGAAACATAAAACAACATGAATAAAAACTTGAAGTTCCCATACTTGCATATGAAGGTAGTCTTTGAGATATCACCCTCCTTCACCCTTAACTGGTGATATCCAGACCACATATCTATCTTCAAAAACCAATTTTCCCCTCTCAACCGGCCGAATGGATCATATATCCTCGGTAGAGGGTAATAATTCTTTATTATCACTTAATTAAACCTCTAATAATCTATGAATAACCTCAGATTACCATCTACCTTCTTAGAGAACAACATTATAGTACCCCACGGAAACACACTAGTCCTGAAAAAACCTTCTTCATTATATCATCTATCTAAATATTCAAATCTCAAAACTTAGAAGGTTTTATCCAATAAGGATCCATAAAAATCAAAGAATCACCAGGATGAAAGTATGTCCTAAACTCAATATCAAGTTGAGGGGGTAGCATCACAAAAACGTCAAGGAAAACATCCAAGAACTCCTCCACAACCCTGGGGACATCCACTATCCCAAAGTCCACTAATTCCACCAAAAACTTAGACAAAAAAGAAAGAAGTTTCTCTGTGTGCTGACTACCCACATAGTAACCCTTCTCACTAATGAAAACCACACGCTAACTATCCAAATTTTAGAAAACATTTCTCCACTAAAAGTAATTTATAATAGAACATAAAAAATACAACCAATTGATTCCTAGGATGACATTTTATGGATACATATGTAGTAAAAAAATATCCCCACAGGATTGATGTATCCCCATCATCAGCCTACACCCCCAGAATACATCAAACAAGCTGGTCTATCCTTTAACTAGTGTAGTAAACACTAGGGTCATGGAAATACCCTCTACATCTAGTCCCAGAAAACAAAATAGAGTGGGTGTAATAAAGGAGTGTGAAGCTACCAAATCAAAAAAGGAATAAACAAGGGTGCTAAAAAAACTGATCATACCTTAGATGATCTCTAGCCCTATTGGTACTGTCATCTCCACTACATGAAAATGACCACACCTAGCTCCTATGCCTCTCTGATGACAACCACCTCCATGACCGTGATCGGGTCGATGTCCATGAACACAAGGAACATCCTAAGGTTAGTCTCCACCTGCTCGATCTCCCATCGGTGGAGAATAAGCCTGTTTCCCCTACTATGGGAATGGTCTCAATGGAAACTATTGTTGAGGTTGGCACTAAACCTGTCCACTTCCACCAAAGTAGTCTCGAAGACCCACTGGGCACTAATTCTGGATATGGACACAAACCCCACAACCAAAACACACTAGCATGATATCTCTAAGAAAAGCATGGAAACCACTAGCCCCATAAGATCGAAAGGGAAACTATTGAGGTCAAATAACCACTAGTTTAAACCTTGAATGTCTTAGTTCCTAAGACATACCATTGATAACCCTGCTCCTCAAGAAACCCTACCGATTCCCCTCTCATGATAAACCTCCTCATGAGTGCATCCGTTCAATCACCTCTGCCTTCTTCTGAACCACCAGATATGTTGGCAACGTAAAATGAGTGACTAAAAACTATATATAAGGATAGAGTTCCTCCTCAAGATGTCTCGCATGATTCTCCTCAACTAGAAAAATATCTAGGAAAAAATATAAAAGATCCTTGAAATTGATTCCCAAATATCACACTAACATACCCCCTACTGAATAGAAATAATATCTTTCCTCTTTACTACCTTCATGGTCGACGAAAGAAACTCTGCCTGGAACTCTTTCTGAAAGTCAGATCATTAAACATGTGCCTCATTATGCTCTCCTATATAAAACGTGCACCACTGATGTACAGATCCTCACATCTAAATGACTGCCAAAGGGACCTGATATCCCAATATCACCTAAATCAAACTGAAATTGATTTCAATCTCCTCCAACCTGCTCTCTGTCTCCACATCTTAAACAATGCCCTCGTACTTCTCTAAAGTCTACCAGTAGAAAGTGCGTAATTACCTCTACCGTGTCTCATCCTCCTCTATCAGATCAAACCTCTACTGATCAAATGGATCAACCTACTGAACCTCAACTTCTTGAGCCACATGTGGATGGTGAATAGGAGCCATAGATGGAAATTAAACAAGAATTTACTAAGCCTAGTAGTATGAAATTTTATATAGATTAATTTTAATTTACTTTATTCGATTTAAACTTCCCAAAACAACCTAACTCAAATAGGAACACAAGTCATCATGATGCATGTACCTCTCCTCGATCTCTACCCTACAATCAGGTCCACCTCACTTGGTTGTTCAATAAGATCAGATCCCATGCACTGGATCATCGGGGGAAAAAATGTCATGTCCTAGTCGGTCTACCTAGCCTACATTACATACCAAGACCAATTTTCATTGCTTCCATACCAACCCATGAAATCCTCATTACACCTAACTCTAACTCTATCCTATCTCTAAACCATAACCTCTAATACCACTCTGTCATAACCCCCTCCCTCCAAAGATATTGCAATGAGGGGAGAGTGATAATGACCCCCAAGTCCCACCTCCAGCAAGACTCAGGTTGGAAAATGGCACCGAGTGTATAAAAATATCAAGAAATTGGAGGCATTACCCTCTATAATAATATAATATTGGGAGATAAGATGAATCATACACAAAAAACTTCATGACATAATATAAAAGAAACCAAAATCATCCCACATGCATGTATAAATAAAACTGATACAGATAAAAGTATCCAAGGTAAATACCCAAAAGAAAAGCTAAAGTAGTGACACATCAGATATCCAAATATCTGAGCTAGTAATGTCCAACACAATCCATGTAGTCCTACTAGAAATATTAAAATTAGTTTATATGTGTAGGGTGAGCATACAAGTATACTTAGTAGAAAAACAAAATTCTCTCACGCACATGAGAAAGAAGTATACTAATGCACTCATGAGTAAAAATCAGAACCAACAGCACCTAAATAGGTTAACTAATCATCCCTACCTAACCAAGGCACACTCACCAAATAATGCAATCCAAGTATAAAAACGTAATAATAAGCATATCGATAAAGGGTAACCTGCATCGATTTCTCGCTGGTATACCACTCTCACACCCCAATGTTGTACATCCTAGAACTTCCATCTCTTCTATATACCACACTGCTCCATAAGCATGGTCACAAAACATATCACCCAAAGACACTCATACTTTCTACCCCACAATCACAAACACATCACGCCTCACCCGAAACACCTGGGCTACAATACATACACAACCATAACCGGAGTAGTAGGGTATCATGAACATAAATGGAATAAACCCCATTCCCTCCACATAACATGAACGAACTCCACTGTAATCCACCTCTTACCATCTCATCCACCCCCCCCCCCCACCCCCTGTTGATAGTTGGTCTATGTCACATCTTGCTCAAAGACATCTAGGCTCGTCACCCCACAAGAAAGGCAATATCACATCTTTCCCAAAGACACATGGTATATCACAACCACCATTTAGTGCACTATAAAACCTCTAGACATTAAAAATTATGCAATAAATACCTCACCCAGAAGAAATAGTAGGAAATAGTAGGTACCCATCCATCTGTCTTCCTCACCAGATGTCAGGAAAAACACCCCTCATATAAATATGAGTGTCGGAACTTAATGCTCGATGTGGGTCGGATGAATATAGAAATCACAAGGAACATACAGGTATTTAAAGGCTCTATTGTGGGCACTCTCAAATGATATTCAGTTTCAGATTACTTAGGTGCAGTAGAGTGGTTGACCAAGGTCATCTCTCGATGGAGGAAGTAATAAAAACAACTTAATAAAGGTACTTTGAAAATAAATTAAAATAACTCAAACACACTACTTGAAAATATGGGGGTGTTTATTGTTTATAAAACTAGAATAAGTTTTCTGGAAGAAGATTTCATTTTTTTTGTCTTTATTTTTGAAATAAAGTTTTATTAAAAAGACACAATAAAAAGATGTTTTTTTAGAAAGCATTTTAAAAGGCGTAATAGATCTAAATCTATCTCTTCACTTACTTATTAATCATTATCATTTAAATTAATATTCAATTAATTATGATCCCCTAATTTTTTAATTCTCTAACCCTACTATAAATAACCTTACAACAAATATGAAGTGAATTAAGGCCTAGGCTAGCTTTGGAACATACAATCGTAGCACGTTGCTTTGATTGATGTTCTAAGGATAGATTATGTTCAGTGGTAAATTAAAGCACATATAAATACTTTAAATGAGGACTAATTGAGTTTAGGGACTATTTTTGAACTCTAAAAATTGATCTTGTGTGGTTTTGAATTACCGATTAAGTTCGCACTCTCACAATTCACACAATTCTCGACATCGCGTGTTTTGTGTTTGTTGTTAAATTTCTTGATTAGTTTTATTTAAATTAAAAAATCAATTAATAGATAATATTAAGTGGATTAAATTAGCTAATTTATTCAAAATAAATGAATGAATGAGGTTAGAGGTAGATCCATTACTAAAAAGAATTACTCTTCCATATGTGGTGTAGTCATCTTAGAAATGTTTTGCATGTGCGAAGGTTTAGAAAGGATATAACCCAATATTGTTTCTACGCTTTGATTTCCAGCACAAATAGGAAGATTAAGAGAATAAGAAAATTGAAAAAAATAGAAGAAAATAGAATAAATAAAAGAGTAACTAATAAGTTTATTATGAAAATACAAACATTACAACATGAAGAAGAAGAAGGCTTCGATGAGGGGATCCTTACTTCAAGAGATACCCCTCTTACAATGGTTGGATAATTTGAGTGAAACCAATTATCTTATGCCTTAAATCTACTAATTAATGTCACAAACTCCTAAAAATGAGACAAACACCAATTTATAGAGTGGATGGGAGGTTAGGTTTTAAGAGTATTCAAGTGTGAAGGGGGAAATTCGGCCAAATAAATTAATTAAACTTAAAATACCTTTTTGACCACCAAAATGCATGAACTAGCTATCCATATAGTAGGATGATTTGTGATAAAAAAAATTCTATAGATACTCTCCAAATTTGGGCCCAATAAAAGCAAGGATTTAGAATTTATGGCCCAAATACAGAACTGATGTCTAATCAGGCGAGTCTAACCCATCTTTAACTTCATAGCCCTTTTACTTAAACCAAATGCATGAGTTAGCTCCATAGTCCTAACTAAAATTTGCAGCCTGTTGATTGAGGAAAAATTATACAAAATTTAAGTTCAAATAATTCAAAGTAAAATATTTATGTCTTAATTACTACAGTTCACTTTAATGGGTAAAACCGGAATTTTCATCAAATTTTTAAAAACAATGATCTAATCCCAAATATTTTATAAATAAACATATTTAACACAATTTAAGGAAATTTTTTCAATTATTATCAATAAAATATTCAATAAAATTGTGTTTTATCAACTCCCCCACACTTACCCTTTTGCACTCCTGGGAAAAACCTCATATCATGTATTCGAAAGAATTGTGACAAGTAAACATCAATATCAAATCAAAACAAATTTTAAAACACATATCCTTAATATCCAACAATTCCACACCAAGAAACAAAATATATAATGCCTTATAAAAAACATTATTTCAAGTTCTCCATTTATATCATTCAATATATTTCCACTTTATTCCTCCTCCCATGCACACAAAACACTTACCTCGCTTGAATTTTCTCTTATCATACATATGTCAATTTTTTAGCAATGTCTTTCTCGTCCAAACTCATAAAAGGGTCACCATAGGCTTGATAAATTCCAACATATCCATCCTATGTGAGTTAAGGACATATTTTTATCATGAGGACTTTTCATGGTTGTTCTATGGCTTTCAATTGGTTTGATTTAGATGTGAAAAATTATGAGACTGAATGAGGAGGGCTTGACTCTTTGAATAAAAATTACATTATTCTAATTTTCATTCAAGTATGGTCTCCTCCTCACCCCCTTGGTATCAATTCAACTCCATCATCATGAAAAATTATGGAAAGTTTACACCATTGATCATTTCACCAACAAAAATATCAATCTTCTCGAGCATAGTTTTTCATGAAAGCTCCAGATAGGCACAACTTCTTTTATAATGAATGCTCCAAAAAGAAAAATATTTCAAAAAAATGATTTTTTTCAGTATCAAAAAAATCTCTTCGGAATTTAATTTTCTACCCAAAGTATCAAAAAATGTGGTAGCACAACACAATACAGCTTCCCCCACACTTAAGTTCAACTAGATTATGCAACTTCACTTAAAGAGTTGGTTGGATAGGGAAAATTGGATTGTAATGTTGCCAACCTAATTGGTTTTTCATGGATTATAAGGGCTAAGAGGATTAAATGTCCAAGGTTGTCCATTATAAAAAATTATTCTTTGAAATAGGCGCTTTAATACCAAACAAATGCCTCAATCATTTAAAACACAAGTACCTCAATCCCTTAAGTTTTGATAGGAGTAAATAAAATTCTGGTTAAATCAAGAATGGTTTTGTTCTCTCAAGAAGTGAGTTAAATGTAAATAATATGAAAATAATGGTTTAGAATCCTCATAGGAAAGTGATTTCAAATATAAAGACAGTGAGATGTGGCATGGGATTCAAAATCCAGAGTACTTTTCATGAAATTACCAAATATTTGAACTTGAAACAAAGTCATTTCAAGCATTCATTTAAGCTCAGTTTCATGGGATAAATTGTTTCACTTATTGATATGGGTTTTAAAATGGTTATGAGAATCATTTAATCACCAAAGTTTCATAAACACACAAAAATTCAAAAAAAACACATGTTTTTTTTGAAAAATAGAAAAACAATTGAAATTACTAAACTAAAAGGTTCTCTCCCCCACACTTAAAATATTGAATTGTCCTCAATATGAACCCATGAGATTATATGTTCACAAGAAATATATAATTTTAAATAGGAAAAATAATATAAAAGTGAAAGGGTTTGGAACAGCCTGATATTCTCAAGTGATGATGGGGTCATGCAGTGTGATGAAATCCACTACATCAGTAGAAATTCCCTCAATGTACTGCTTCAAATGTTTCCCATTGACTATAAAGATTCTTCCAGTGTACTCTTGTGTGATCTCCACTACACCATAAGGAAAAAATTAGATACAATATAAGGACCTAACCATCTAGAATGCAACTTACCAGGAATTAACTTTAGTCGTGAACTATAGAGTAAGGCTTTCTCTCCAACATGAAACTCCCTTTGTTTGATCATTCTATCATGAGATTCTTTTGATATTTCCGTGTAGAGACTTGAGTTATCATATTATGACAATAAAATCTCCTCAAGATCTTGAATTTTCAGCTTCCTTTGGATTCCAGCTGGGGCCAAATCTATGTTTCATTTCTTTATAGCTCAATATGCCTGATGCTCAACTTCCACAGGGAGATGATAGGCTTTCCCAAAAAAAATCCAAAATGGGGACATACCAATGGTTTTCTTGTATGCTATCCTATAATTCCACAATGCATCATCAAAGTGATTTCTCCAATCCTTCTTATTTGGCTCCATGGTTTTTTCCAAAATTTGTTTCAACTCCTGATTTGAAACCTCAGCCTGGCCATTTTTTTGGGGTGGTATGGTGTTGATATTTTGTGTGTCACCACATACTTTCAAAAGAGGGAATAAAAATTATGATTGCATAAGTGTGTCCCTTGATCACTAATTATAGCCTTTGGAACTCCAAACTTGCAGAAAATTTGAGTCTTGACAAAGTCCACTACAACATGAGAATCATCAGTCCTGGTGGCCTTAGCCTCCACCCATTTTCTCACATAATCAACAACGAAAAAAATGTATAAGAAAACAAAAGAACTTGGATAAGGACCTATAAAATCAATTCCCCACAAATCAAAAATCTCACAGAATAATATGGGATGTTGAGGTATCTCATTTCTCCTAGAAATGTTTCTCGTGTGTTGGAAATGTGAGCATGACATGCAAAATAGATGAGCATCATAGAATAATCTATGAAAATATATTCCAGATTCTAAAACTTTACTAGTTTTCTATTGGGGTCCAAAGTTTCCTCCACATGAAATTTTATGGCAAAAATGAATAACAAACTCAAGCTTGTGATCAGGAACACACCTCTTAATAACTTGGTCACTACACATGCGCCAGAGGTATGGATTATCCCAAACATAAAATCTTTACTCACTCTTTAACTTTTGTACTTTATGTTTATTTAAATTTTTAGGGATTTTAGAGGAAATAAGGTAGTTAACTAAATCTACACACCAAGGATGCATACCTGATATTGAATAAAGATGCTCATCGGGGAAAGTGTCCCAAAGTGGTACCTGGTACAAGGTGTCATCCTCTAGTGTGTGAGTAAGCCTACTCATGTGGTCCTCCACCAGGTTTTCTTACCCCTTATTTTCCTTTATATCAATATCAAATTACTAAATAAGGAGAATCCATTGGATTCACCTGGGATTTTCATCTGGCTTCTTCAATAGGTACCTCAATGCTTCACGGTCAGAAAAAACAACTACTTTAGAGCCCAATAAATATGAATGGAATTTATCTAAAGAAAATATGATAGTAAGAAACTCCTTTTACATGGTTTTTTAGTTTTATTGGGCTTAATCAAGTGTTCTAGATGTATAGTAAATTACATGTTAACTTCCCTCCACCCTCTGAGATAAAACAGCTCCGATCGCGAAGTTGGAGGCGTCACACATAAGCTCAAAAGGAAGCTACCGTTGTGGGGGTTGTATGATCATTGGAGTGGTCAGAAACTTCTTTATATCATCAAAGGAAGTCCTAAAATAATCATCAAATACAAAATCAGAATCATTTTGAAGTAATTGTGACATAGGAAGAGAAATCTTTCTAAAAACTTTGATGAAGCACTGATAAAATCCGGCATTCCCTAGGAAAGATCTAACATAAAATGCATGTGAAGGATACAGTAAGGATGAAATAATATCTACCTTAGATCTATCAACCTCTATCCCATGTTTTTACACTACATGACCTAATACAATGTCATGCTCTACCATAAAATGACATTTTTCAAAGTTCAAAACTAGATTCTTCTCAATACAACGATTCAAAACCTTTTACAAACTAGAGATACAATCATAAAATGAAGACTCATACACTGTAAAATAATCCATAAATACCTCTATGATGGTCTCAAGAAAATTAGAAAAAAAAATACTCACCATGCATATCTGGAAGGTACCTGGGGCATTATAAAGTCGAAATGGCATCCTCTAGTAGGAAAACTTACCAAATGGATAGGTGAATGTTGTCTTCTCTAGATCCTCTGGAGCAATAGGAACCTAAAAATATCCAGAAAATACATCCAAGAAACAATAGTGTGTTTTCCCAGTTAGTATCTCAAGCATATGATCAATAAATGTGAGGAGGAAATGGTCCTTGTGAGTGGAATGATTTAGTTTCCTATAATCAATACACACACACCAACGGTTTTGTACCCTCATCGGAACTAACTCCTATTTATCATTTTTAAAAATAGAAACACCACTTTTCTTAGGTACAACTTGATTAGGACTCATCCACTGGGAATCTGAAATGGAATAAATTATACCTACCCCAAGAATTTTTTTAACCACTTTTTTAACAACTTCCAAAAGGGTTGGATTGAGTCTCCTTTGTGGATGCCTAACCGGTTTAGCCCCGTCCTCTAAAATAATCCTATGCATGAAAATGGAGGGGCTAATACCTGATATTTCATCCAAGGTCCACCCAATTTCTCTAATGTTCTCCCTCAAAAGACTCAAAAGTTTTTTATGTTCAAAAGTAAGATTATTAGTAATTATAACTGGTAATATCTCACCACTTAACAGGTATGAGTATTTGAGATTAAGTGCCAATGTATTGAGTTCCAGTGTAGGGGGTGATGTATGGATAGAGAAATTGAAGGAACTAAAATATGTGCAAAATTAACATCACTATCAGAATATACATAATAAAAATAAGGTAATAAATCATCAAACCCATTAGTATACTCAATATCCATGTCATAATCAGAGTTCACATGATCAAAATCAAAATATGAATCCATTTCAAAATCAAATATAATAGAGTTTTGTGCATTAAAAACTGGTGTGGAAGTGCTCTTAGACCTAAAACTAGAACTAATACTCATAATCTTCCTAAGAATAGGACAATCAAATTCCATGGGGTTTTTATTTGGTGGTTCAAAATGGGAGATAACAAAAGTAGAATGGTCCTCTAAGGGGTACTTCATGGAGTCTATAACATTAAATATCACAACTTCATATCCAAACTCCATGGAAAGTGTACCCTCATGAACATTTATAATAGTTTTTATAGTTTTGAGGAAGGTCCTACCTAAGATAATGGGAGCATGAGAACTTACTTGATCATCCTCCATGTTAAGCATGTAGAAATCTGCTGGAAAGATCATGTCTCTTACCCTAACAAGTACATCCTCAAGGAATCCCACTGGATATGTTGTAGATCTATTCTCCAACTTCACCACTACTCTCATCATCTTCAACTCACCAACTTGTAAAGAGTAGAATACAGAGTGAGGCATCACATTTATAGAAGCTCCCAAATCACAAAGAGCATCAGAAAAGTGAAACTCCCCTATAGTGCATGGGATGGTGACTGTATAGGGATCCTTGAACTTTTTTAGCATTTCTAGATTTGGAGTAATGAGTATTTAAACATTCCTTCCAAGATTGATCCTCTTATTTCTGTTGATCTCTCTTTGATTGGTACAAATATATTTTAAAAATTTATCATACCTTGGGATTTTCTTTATTGCTTTAAGTATAGGGATGTTGACCTCAACACTTTTGAATGTATCCAAAACTTTTTTTGCATCACCTCTTCATCCATATTCTTGTTTTGTACAAATCTGTTTGGAAATGGAAGGGGTTTAGGAGGAACATAGTCAATATTTTTCTTACCATTATCTTTCTCCTTGAGTTGCTCATCAGTTGGTATAGAATGGGGCTTCTCTGGAGTTGAGGTGAATCCCAGTGGAACGAAAGGTGTAGTTGTATCAGTTATTTTATTCTCACTCCTCAATGTGATGGAACTAACATTCCCCTTAGATTCGGATTAGGTTGAGAAGGTATATTTCTTGAGTTTTTACTTACCAGTTCATGGAGGGTGGTGTAAATATAGCTCATTTGTGTCTTTAACTCCCTCAACTCAGAACCTTGACTCTTTAGCTCATTCTGTTGATTAAGTATAATTTGTTTCAAAAGATCATCAGTATTAGAATCTACCTTTGGTTGAGAAGTCCTTTTTTGTTGTCTTGTTGATTCTTGGGATTTAAATCTCCTTTGGGGTTTTTGGAAACCTTGTTGGTAAGGCGGAGGCTGGTGGAAGTTTTGTTAAAAATGGGTCCTTTGTTGTTGTCTAGATCCATACCTCATGTCTAATTGATCCTTCCACCCTTGATTGTATGTTAGAGCAAAGGAATCATAATTCTTCTAGGGATGTGGTTGTTTTGTTTTTGATATGGTCTCCCAGGGAATATCGCCGAACAATCTTCTGTCTCTTGTAGTTGGGGGAAACAATCAGTCAGGTGGTCTGTTTTAGTGAAAATTCCACAAGGTCTCGTAGGAGTGGGTTGGGATGTCTTTTGAGCCAAAGTAATCTTCCTCACCATATTGGTCAATTCTTCTAACTTGGTATCAATTAAATGACTCTCAATATAAGTACTTACCTGGTGTACTCCCTTGAGATGTGGTGTACCTCGATCACCAAATTTTTGGGAGTTTTGTGACATCTTGTCAATCAATGCACATGTAGCTGCTGGTGTTTTTTCGACCAATGCCCCTCCAACTATGGCATGGACCATTCTTCTCTCCATAGGAGTGAGTCCTTCATATAAGTACTGGATGAGTACTTGCTCACTGATTTGGTGATGTGGTCAACTTGCGCACAACTTCTTAAATGGCTCCCAATACTCATACATTGACTCCCCTTGTGTTTGCTTGATCCCCAAGATATCCTTATGAATGGAAGTGGTACTTGATGTTGGAAGAAATATCTGCAAGAAAATATGTTTCAAATCATTCCAACATGTTACATCTTCAGTTTGTAAATAATACATCCAATCCTTTGCAGCTCCATCAAGTGAAAATGGGAATGCTCTTAGTTTTATTTGATCCTCATATACATTCCTTGGTTTAAGGGTTGATAAAACCACATTAAATTCTTTAAGATGTTTCTTTGGATCATCACCAAATAATCCATGAAATTTTGGAAGTAGGTGAATTAACCTAGATTTCAGTTCAAAGTCTGATCTAATATTTGGGTATGCAATACAATTTGGTTAATAATTAATGTTTGGTGCAGCCAATTCTCGAATGGTTATATTAAGTTCATTATTGTTGTTTTTAGCCATTGGTTCTTATTTTAAGATTTATTTAGAAGTGTTTCCAATTTCTGTGTTCTCATAATGGAGAAATTGTCCAATTGGTTGAATGTTGAAACATCCTGTAGACTGAGAATGTCTGATTGGAGCCCTAAGGTTGCATTCAATCTCAAGGTCAAGATCTATAAGATCTTCAGGATTAGTTCATGTAATAAATCATATTAAAAATTAAAATAAGAAAATTTTACCATAATAAAATAAAAATGAGAAGTTTGAGTTGGAGGTCCAAAAAGAAGAAGAAGAAAAAAGCAAAAGAAGAAGAAAAATTCAGATTGGGTAAAGAAGGAAGAAAGAAGAGAAGAAGAGAATAAAATGAAAAATAAAATGAATTCCTATAATTGGTTGAAATAATTACTTGCCTCCCTGGAAAAGGTTCCAATTTAAAAGGAACTATTTTGGGCACTCTCAAATGATATTTGATTTTGGGTTACTTAGGTGCAGCAGAGTGGCTGACCAAGGTCGTCTCTCAAAGGAGTAAGTAATTAAAACAACTTAATAAAGGTACTTTGAAAATAAAGTAAAATTACTCAAACACACTAATTGAAAGTATGTGGGGTTTTTATCATTTATAAAACTATAATAAGTTTTCTGGAAGAATATTTCATTTTTTTTAAATGAAGTTAAATTAAAAAGACACAACAAGAAGATGTTTTTTTAGAAAATATTTTAAAAGGAATAATCGATCTAACTCTACCTATTCACTTACTTATTAATCATTATAATTTATATTAATATTCACTTAATTATGATCCCATAATTTTTTAATTATCTAACTCTATGATAAATAACTTTATCATAAAGATGAAGTGAATTAAGGCCTAGGTTAGCTTCTGAACATGCAATTGTAGCACCCTTCTTTGATTGATGTTATAAGGATAGATTATATTTAGTAGTAAGTTAAGGCACATATCCATTCTGGAAATTATGACTAATTGATTTTAGGGACTATGTTTGAATTCTACAAATTGATCCCATGTGGTTTTGAATTATCGATTAAGTTCGCGCTCTCACAATTCACACAATTCTCGACCTCGCGTGTTTTGTGTTTATTGTTCAATTTCTTTATTAGTTTCATTTAAATTAAAAAATTAATTAATAGATAATATTAATTGAATTATATTATCTCATTGATTCAAAATAAATTAATTAAGGAGTTTAGAGGTAGATCGATTACTAAAAAGAATTACTCTTCCATAGGCGGAGTAGTCATCATAGAAACGTTTTTCATGTGCAAAGGTTTAGAAAGGGTATAACCCAATCTTGTTTCTACTCTATGATTTCTAGAACAAATAGGAAGATTAATAGAATAATAAAATTGAACAAAACATAAGAAAATATAATAAATAAAAGAGAAACTAATAATCTTATTACGTAAATGCAAACATTACAACATGAAGAAGAAGAAGAAGAAGGCTTCAATGAGGGGATCCTTACTTCAAGAGCTACCCCTATTACAATGGTAGGAGAATTTGAGTGAAACCAATTTTATTATACCTTAAATCTCCTAATTAATATCCCCAACCCCTAAAAATGAGAAAACACCAATTTATAGAGGGGAGGGGAGTCTAGGTTTTAAGAGGTTTCAAGTGTGAATGAGGAAATTTGGCCAAATAAATTAATCCAACTTGAACTTCTTATTTGACAACCAAAACGTGTGAACCAGATATCAATATAGAAGGATGATTTGTGAGAAATTATATTCTTGAGATCCTCTCCAAATTCGGCCCCAATCCAATCACGGATGTAGATGTTATGTACCAAATACATAATTAATGCCCAATCAGGCGAGTCCAACCCATCTTTGACTTCATGGCCCTTTTACTACAACCAAATGCATGAGTTAGCTCCAGATTCCTGAGTAAAAGTTGTATCCCATTGAGTGAGGAATAATTATACAAAATTTTAAGTTAAAATAATTCAAATTAAAATATTTATGTCTTAATTACTACAGTTCATTTTAAAGGTTAAAATTGGAATTTTCATCAAATTTTCAAATGAATGATCTAATCCCAAATATTTTATATATAAACATATTTAACACAATGTGAGGAAATTTTTCATTTATTATCAACAAAATATTAAAAAAAATTGTTTTATCAACTCCCCCACTCTTACCCTTTTTCACTCCTAGGAAAAATCTCATATCATGTATTTGAAAGAATTGTGACAAGTAAACATCAATATCAAATCAAAAAAATTAAAACACATATCCTTGAGATCCAACAATTCCAAACCAAGAAAAAAAAGATATAATTTCTCATAAAGAAAACATTATTTCAAGTTCTCCATTTATATCATTCAATATATTTCCACTTCATTCCTCCTCCCATGCACAAAAAACACTTACCTCACTTGAATTTTCTCTTATCACACAAATGTCAATTTTTCAGCAATGTCATTCTCATACAAACTCATACAAGGGTCACCATAGTCTTGATAAATTCCTATATCACCACCCGATGTGAGTCAAGGACATATTTTTATCATGAGGAATTTTCATGGTTGTTCTGTGGCATTCGGTTGATAGGATTTAGGTGTGAAAAATTAAGAGGCTGAATAAGGAGGGCTTGACTCTTTTTGAAGCAAAATTGCATTATTCTAATTTTCACTCAAGTATGGTCTCCTCCTTACCCCCCTTTGTATCAATTCAACTCCATAATCATGAAAACTTGTGGAAAGTTTATACCATTCATCATTTCAGCAACAAAAATGTCAATCTTCTCAAACATAGTTTTTTTTAAAGCTATAGATAAGCACAACTTTCTTTATTCATTGGAAGCTCTAGAAAGGCGCAACTTCTTTTATCATGAAATCTCCAAAAAAGGAACATCTTTCAAAAAAATGATTTTTTCAGTATCAAACACATCTCTTTTGAATTTAATTTTCCACCCAAAGTATCACAAAATTTGGTATCACAACACAAGATAGCTTCCCCCCACACTTAAGTTCCACTAGATTATGAAATTTCACTTCAAGAGTTGGTTGGATAGGGAAAATTGGCTTGTAATGTGGCTAACCTAACTGGTTGTTCATGGATTCTAAGGGATAATAGGATTAAATGTTCAATGTAGGCCATTATAAAAAGTATTCTTTGAAATAGGGGCTTTAATACCAAGGAAATGCCTCAATAATTTAAAACACAAGTACCTCAATCCCTTAAGTTTTGATAGTAATAAATAAAATTTTGGTTAAATCAAGAATGGTTTGGTTATATCAAGAAGTGAGGTAAATTTAAAGAATATTAAAATAATGGTTTAGGATCCTCACAAGAAAGTGATTTCAAATATAAAGACAGTGAGATGTGGCATGGGATCAAAATTCAAAGTACTTTTCATGAAATTACCAAAGATTTGAACTTCAAACAAAGTCATTTTCAGCATTCATTTAAGCTCAGTTTCATGGGATAAATTGTTTCACTTATTTATATGGATTTTAAAATGGTGATGAGAATCATTTTAGCTCAAAAGTTTCAAGAACACACAAAAATTTAAAAAAAGAAAACACACATTTTTTTTTGAAAAATAGAAAAACAATTAAAATTACTAAACTAAAAGGTTCTCTCCCACACACTTAAAATGTTGCATTTTCCTCAATGTGAACCCATGAGATGATATGTTCACATGAAATATATAATTTTAAATAGTAAAAATAACATAAAAGTTAAAGGTTTAGGAATATCCCTATATTCTCAAGGGATGATGGGGTCATGTTGTGTGATGAAATCCACTACATTAGTAGAAATTCCCTCAATGTATTTCTTTAAACATTTCCCATTTATTGTAAAGCTTCTTCCAGTTTCCTCTTGTTTGATCTATACTACACCATAAGAAAAAATATTAGATACAATATAAGTACCTAACCATCAATAATGCAACTTATTGGGCATTAAATTTATTCGTAAACTATAGAGTAGGACTTTCTCTCTAACAGGAAAATCCCTTTGTTAGATCATTCTCTCATGAGATGCTTTTGATATTTCCTTGTATAACCTTGAGTTATCATATTATGACAATATAGTCTCCTCAAGCTCTTGAATTTGTAGCTTCCTTTAGATTCCAGCTTGGGCCAAATCCATGTTGCATTTCTTTATATCCCAATATTCCCGATGTTCAACTTCCATGGGGAGATGACAGAATTTCCAAAAAACAATCCAAAATGGGGACATACCAATGGGTATATTTTATTTTTTCCTATAATACCATAGTGAATCATCCAAGTGCTTGCTCCAATCCTTCCTATTTGGCTGCACGGTTTTTCCCAAAATTTGTTTCAACTCCCGATTTGAAACCTCAACCTGGCCATTTGTTTGGGGGTGGTATAGTGTTGATGTTTTGTGTGTCACCCCATGATTCTGAAAGAGGGAATCCAAATTCTGATTGTATAATTGTGTCCCCTAATCACTGATTATATCCTTTGGAACTCCAAACCTACAAAAAATTTGAGTCTTGAAAATTCCACTATAACATGAGAATCATCATTCCTGGTAGCCTTAGCCTCCACCCATTTGTTCACATAATCAATAGCAACCAAAATGTACAAGAAAACAAAATAGATTGAAAAAAGACCCATAAAATCAATTCCCCACACATCAAAAAACTCACAGAATAATATGGGTTGTTGGGGCATCTGATGTCTCCTAGAAATGTTTCTCATGTGTTGGAAATGTGAGAACGACATATAGAATAGATGAGCATCATGTAATAAGTTAGTCCAATATAATCTAGAGTCTAAAACTTTCCTAATTGTCCATTGGGGTCCAATGTGTCCTCCACATGAAATTTTATGGAAAAAATGAAGAACATACTCAAAATCATGATCAAGAACACACCTCCTAATAACTTGGTTACTACACATGCTCCAGAGGTATGAATCATCCCAACCATAAAATCTTGACTCACTTTTTAAATTTTGGACTTGATGTTTCTTTAAATTTTCATGGATTTCATAGGAAATAAGGCAGTTAACTAAAACAGAAAACCAAGGATATGTACCTGAGATGGAATAAAGATGCCCATCGGGGAAAGTGCCCCGAAGTGGTACCTGGTCCAAGTTGTTATCCTCTAGTGTTTGAGTAATCCAACTCATGTTGTTTTCCACAAGGTTTTCTGACCCCTTATTTTCCTTTATCTCAATATCAAATTCCTAAAGAAGGATAATCCATTAGATTAGCCTGGGCTTTGCATCTAGCTTCTTCAAGAGGTACCTCGGTGCTTCATGGTCAGAAAAAAAACTAATTTAGAGCCCAATAAATATGAACTAAATTTATCTAAAGAAAATATGATGAAAAGAAACCCATTTTTCATGATTGTGTAGTTTGATTGGGCTGAATCCAGTGTCCGTGATGCATATAAAATCACATGTGAACGTCCCTCCACCCTCTGAGATAAGACATCTCTGACCGCAAAGTTGGAGTCGTCACACATAAGCTCAAAAGGAAGCTCCCACTGTGGGGGTTGAATGATTGGTGGAGTGGTCAGACACTTCTTTAGCTTATCAAAGGAATTCCTGTAAGAATCGTCAAATACAAAATCAGAATCCTTTTGAAGTAATCATGAAATAAGAAAGGCAATCTTACTAAAATCTTTGATGAAGTGCCGATAAAATCATTCATGCCCTAGGAAAGATATTACATCACGCACACATGAAGGATATGGTAAGGATGAAATAATATCTACCTTAGATCTATCAACCTATATCCCATGTTTTGACAATACATGGCCTAAGACAATGCCATGATCTACCATAAAATGAAACTTTTCAATGTTCAAGACCATATTCTTCTCAATAAAATGATTCAAAACCTTTTCCAAACTAGAGATACAATAATCAAATGAAGACCCATTCACTATAAAATCATCCATAAATACATCCATATTGGTCTCAAGAAAATAAAAAAAATCAACATACATCACTGGAAGGTACCTGGGGCATTGTAAAGGCCAAATGGAATCCTTTGGTAGGAAAACGTACCAAATAGACAAGTGAATGTTGTCTTATCCTGATCCTCTGGAGTAATACGAACCTAAAAATATCCAGAAAATCCATCTAAGAAAAAATTGTGTGTTTTTTAAGCTAGTCTCTCAAGCATCTAATCAATAAATGGGAGGGGGAAATGGTCCTTGTGAGTGGACTGATTTAGTTTCCTATAATCAATACACACACACCAACTGTTTTGCACCCTTATTGGAACTAACTCCTCTTTATCATTTTTAACAATAGTAACACCGCTTTTCTTAGGCACGACCTGAATAGGACTCACCCACTATGAATCTGAAATGGGATAAATTATACTTGCCTCAAGAAATTTTTCAACCTCTTTTTTAACAACTTCCATAAGGGTTGGATTGAGTCTTATTTGTGGCTGCCTAACCGGTTTAGCCCCATACTCCTTAAGAATCCTATGCATGAAAATGGAGGGGCTGATACTTGATATGTCAGCCAAGGTCCACCCAATTTCCCTAATTTTCTCCCTCAAAAGACTCAAAAAAATTTATTCATGTTCAAAAGGAAGATTATTAGCAATTATAATAATTAATCTCTCTCCACTTAACAAGTATGATTATTTGAGATTAGGTGTAAATGGATTGAGTTCTAGTGTAGGGGGGTGATGTATGGATGGAGAAATTGAAGGAACTAAAATATGTGCACAATGAACATCTATATTAGAATATACATCATCAAATTAGAGAATAAATCATCAAACCCATCAGAATACTCAATAGCCATGTCATAATTAGAGTTCACATGATCAAAATCAGAATATGAATCCATTTCAAAATCAAATATAAGAGAGTTTTGTGCATTATAAACCAGTGTAGAAGTGCTCTTAGACATCAAACTAGAACCAATACTCATAATCTCCCTTATAATAGGACAATAAAATTTCATGGGGTTTTTATTTTGTGGTTCAAAATGGGAGATAAAAAAAAGCAGAATGGTCCTATAAGGGGTACTTCATGGAGTCCATAACATTAAATATCACAACTTCATCTCCAAACTCCATGGAAAGTGCAACCTCATGAACATTTATGATAGTTTTTTAAATTTTTAGGAAGGGCCTACATAAGATAATGGGAGTATGAGAAATTATCTGATCATCCTCCATGTTAAGAATGTAGAAATTTGCTGTAAAGATCATGTATATTACCCAAACAAGTACATCCTCAAGGACTCCTACTAGATATGATGTAACTCTATTCACCAATTACACCACTACTCTTGTCAGCTTCAACTCAAAAACTTGTAAATAATATAATATAGAGGGAGGCATTACATTTATGGAATCTCCCAAATCACAAAAAGCATAAGAAAAGTGAAACTTCCCTATAGTGCATGGGATGGTGAATGTCTCGGGATCCTTGCACTTTGTTGGCATTGCTACAGTTTTTGTAATGAGTGCTGACACATTCCTTCCAAGATTGATCCTCTCATTTCCCTTGATCCCTATTCAATTGGTACAAATTTCTTTTAAAAATTTGACCTACCTTAGGATTTTCTTTATTGCTTCAAGTAGAGGGATGTTGATCTCAACATGCTTGAATGTATCCAAAACTTCTTTTTTCATCACCTCTTCAACCATATTATTGATTTTTACAACTCTGTTTGTAAATGGAAGGGGTTTAGGAGGAACATCATCAATATTTTTCTTACCTTTATATTTCTCCTTGGGTTTATCACTAGTTGGTATATAATGGGGCTTCTCTGAAGTTGAGGTGAATCCCAGTGGAACGACAAGTGAAGATGTATCAATTATTTTCTTCCCACTTCTCAATGTTATGGAACTGATATTCCCCTTGGGATTCAGAGTAGGTTGAGAAGGTATATTTTTGGAGTTCATACTTACCAGTTCATGGAGAGTGGTGGAAATATAGCTCATTTTTGTCTTCAACTCCCTCAACTCGGAACCTTGACTCTTCAGCTCATTCTGTTTCTTAAGAACAATTTGTTTCAAAATATAATCAGTATTAGAATATACCTTTGGTTGAGAATTCCCCTGTTGTTTTCTTTTTGACTCTTGGGCTTCAAATATCCTTTGGGGTTGTTAGAAACCCTATTGGTAAGGCGGAGGCTTCTGGAAGTTTTGTTGAAAAGGGGGCCTTTTTTATTGTCTAGAGCCATACCTCATGTCTGATTGATCCTTCCACACTTGGTTATATGTTGGAGAAAATGAATCATACTTATTACGGGGATGTGGTTGTTTTTTTATTGATATGGTCTCCTAGGGAATACCGCCGAACAATCTTTAGTCTCTTGTAGTTGGGGGCAACAATCAGTCGGGTGGTCTGTTTTAGTGAAAATTCCACAAGGTCTCACAGGAGTGGGTTGGGATGTCTTTTGATCCAAAGAAATATTCCTCACCATATTGGTCAGTTCTTCCAACTTGGTATCAATTAAACGACTCTCAAGAGAAGAAGGACTTACCTGATGTACTCCCCTAACATGTGGTGTACCTAGATCACCAAATTTTTCGGAGTTTTGTGCCATATTATCAATCAATACATGTACAGTTGTTGGTATTTTTTCAACTAATGCCCCTCCTACTATGGAATCCACCATTCCTCTCTCTATAGGTGTGAGTCCTTCATAGAAGTACGACATGAGTATTTTCTCACTAATTTGGTGATGTGGGAAACTTGCGCACAACTTCTTAAATAAATCCCAGTATTCATACGTTGACTTCCCTTATGCTTTCTTGATCCCCAAGATCTTCTTATAAATGTAAGTGGTCCTTGATGCTGGTAAAAATCTATACAATAAAATATGTTTCAAATCATTCCAACATGTTACATCTTCAGGTTGTAAATAATACATCTAATCCTTTGCAGGTCCATCAAGTGAAAATGTTAATTCTCTTAGTTTTATTTGATCATTATATACATTTTTTGGTTTAAGGGTTGATCAAACCACATTAAATTCTTTAAGATATTTTTTTGGATCCTTACCAGATAATCCATGAAATTTTGGAAGTAGGTGAATTAACCAAGATTTCAGTTCAAAGTCGGATTCAAGATTTGGGTATGCAATACAATTTGGTTGATAATTAATGTCTATTGTATCCAATTATAAAATAGTTCTATTAATTTCATTGTTATTTTTTTTATCCATTGGTTCTTGATTTAAGATTTTTTTATAAGTGTTTCCAATTTCTGTGTTCCTAGAATAGAGAAATTCTCTAACTATTTGAATGTTGAAACTTCCTGTAGACTGAGAATGTTTGATTTGAGCCATAAGGTTGTGTTCAATCTTAGGGTCTAGATCTAAGAGATATTCAGGATTAGTTAATGTTATAAATCAAATAAAATTTAAAATAAGAAAATTGTACCATAATAAAATAAAAATGAGAATTTTGAGTTGATGGTTCAAAAAGAAGAAGAAGAAGAAAGCAAAAGAAGAAGAAAATTTCAGATTGGGTAAAGAAGGAAGAAAGAAGAGAAGAAGAGAATAAAATGAAAAATAAAAGAAATATATCTAATTGGTTGAAATAAATACTTGACTCCCCAAAAATGGAGCCAATTTGAAAGGTGTTGTCATGTGTTCTCTCAAATGATATTTGTTTTTAGGTTACTTAGGTGCAGTAGAGTGGCTGACCAATGTCATCTCTCAAAGGAGGAAGTAATTAAAATAACTTAATAAAGGTACTTTGAAAATAAAGTAAAATAACTCAAAAAAATAATTGAAAGTATGTGGGGTTCATAATTTATAAAACTAAAAGAAATTTTCTATAAGAATATTGTATTTTTTTGTTTTTGTTTTTGAAATGAAGTTTGATTAAAAAGACACAACAAGAAGATGTTGTTTTTAGAAAATATTTTAAAAGGTGTAATTGATCTAAATATACCTATTAACTTAATTATTAATAATTATAATTTAAATTAATTAACTTAATTATTATACCCTAATTTTTTAATTCTCGACCCCTGCAAGAAATAACCTTACCACAAAGATGAAGTGAATTAAGTCCTAGGATAGCTTTGTAACATTCAATCGTAGCACCCTGATTTGATTGATGTTCTAAGGATAGATTATGTTCAGTGGTAAATTAAGGAATATATAGATTCTATAAATGATGACTAATTGACTTTAGAGACTATTTTTTATCTCTACAAAATGATCTCGTGTTGTTTTGAATTACCGATTAAGTTCGCACTCTCACAATTTACACAATTCTCAACCTCGCGTGTTTTGTATTTATTGTTCAATTGCATGATTAGTTTAATTTTAATTAAAAACTAGATTAATAGATCATATTAAGTTAATTAAATTATCTCATTTATTCTAAATAAATTAATTAAGTAGGTTAGATGTATATCAATTACTAAAAAGGACTACTCTTCCATAGGTGGTGTTGTCATCATAGAAACAATTTACATGTGCAAAGGTTTAGAAAGGGTATAACCCAATATTGTTTCTACTATTTGATTTACATACCATATAGGAATATTAAGAGAAGAATAAAATTTAACAAAACAGAAGAAAATATAATAAATAAAAGAGGAACTAAGAAGTTTATTATGCAAATATAAACATTACAATATGAAGAAGAAGAAGAAGAACAAGGATTCGATGAGGGGATCCTTGCTTCAAGAGATACCCCTCTTAAAATAGATGAATAAATTGAGTGAAACCAATTATAATCTTCCTTAAATCTACAAATTCACATCCCCAACCCCTCCAAATTAGAAAAACACCAATTTATAGAGTGGAGGGGAGGCTATGTTTTAAGAGGTTTCAAGTGTGAATGGGAAAATTTGTCCAAATAAATTAAACAAACTTTCACTGCCTGTTTGACCACGAAAAAGCATAAAACATCTATCCATATAGAAGGATAATTTGTGAGAAATTTTGTTTTTTATATCCTCTCTAAATTTGGGCCCAATCCAAGTACGGATGTAGACGTTATGGCTCAAATACAGAACTGATGTCAAATTAGGCAAGTCCATCCCATATTTGACTTCATGGCCCTTTTACTCCAACAAAATTCATGAGTTAGCTCCATAGTCATGAATAAAAGTTGTATCCCATTGAGTTAGGAATAAGTAGACAAAAATTTAAGTTAAAATAATTCAAATTAAAATATTTATGTCTTAATTACTACAGTGCACTTTAAAGGGTAAAACTGGAATTTTCATTAAATTTTCAAAAGAATGATCTAATCCCAATATTTTATAAATAAACATATTTAACACAATGTGAGGAAATTTTTTCATTTATTATCAATAAAACATTCAAAAAAATTGTAATTTATCAGGTATATACATATATCCACACACAATCCTAACATATGGGTTCTAAACAAAACACTAACCAACTCACAACATCCCCACTTTCACTGACACCTTTAAATGCATAACACCACACAAACCACAAGCCACATCACACCACCAACAAATTCCATTATCCAAACCATTTTTTCATTATTAAGAATCAACCAAATTTAACCCCACATCCCATCATTTATTTTTTCATTAACCATTTCCATACCATTAACCAAACCAAACCCCATCCATTTCAATCATTATTAAACAAGTTATTCCATCACTAACTAGGCATATAGAAAAAATCAACCACACATCACAAGTATCTCATCATCTCCATCACACCATCACCTCATCGCCCCAAAATCACGACCAAACAACCACCACCTCACTGCCCCAAAATCATGATAAAAAAACCACCACTTTGCCGCCCTAAAAGTAAGAACAAACAATAACCACCTCACCACCCCAAAATAACGGCCAAAAAAACACCACCTCACTACCCCAAAAGCACATCCAAACAACCACCACCTCACCACCCCAAAATCACATCCAAACAACCACCACCTCACCACCCCAAAAGCATAACCAAATAACCACCACCTCTATACCCTAAACCACGACCATATCTCACCCATCAACCCCACATCACATCACAACCATACATCATCGCCCCACAAGCATGACCACACATCACAACACATCCAATACCATTTTACAAATTTATCAAAGGGGATTTTATCACATTTCACTTTATTTTAGGGGTGTCATCACACAAGCCATAATCTAGGGGAAACCATTTTATTGACTAGATATAAGTGGTTATCCAATTTCCATTTTAGGGTGATATCACAAAAATCACAATAGACACAATAGTCACAACACATATTATCTAGTGCAAACAAATCCCTCAATGGTCACAATTTTTAGTGGTCCATAAAGCCTATACAATCACAGTATAAAAATAATATCAAAGTTGTAAAAGTAGGAAAATCATTCCCCTTACCAGCCTTTAATTTCAATTAACCAATTATTTTATATTTGATTAATCCAACACAACCATAACCCATAGATGAAAAAGATTAAACTCCTCCCGCATGATACATAATAAAGAGAAATGATGGATTCCCTACCTCAAAGAATCTTTTCCAACTCATTGCACACTGCAGGGTGAAGAAGAAATGTCTGCCAACAACAACTGCACCATGAGATCACGGATCAACCATCGATCTCCAATGGGAATACATCGGATACAAATAATCAAAGTAGGAGGAATGGGGCTAGAAGTTCCTCTTGAGGTTCCTAGGGATCATCTATAATGAGAGGAAATGAAGTTTGGCCAAATGAGTGAGAATAAACTAATAAAATAACTTAAAACCTAGAACCCTGCTAATTTCACTTTGTGTAAATATTTCATGGCCTATAAACCTTAGGTTTTCCAAAAAATCAATATTTTTCATAAAAATGAATTACCTTGTCCTTTATTTAATACACATCATGAATTCAACTTATAAAATATGTAATTCATCTCATAACTTCCCCCCTCTTCCTGCAAACAAGCTGTGAACCATAAATACACATCATGTAAATTTACAGAATGTGAATTTCCTACTACAGCCCTAGACTCTACTGAAAACTCTCAGAACCTCCTCTATCCACCTAAATAACACCTAAAACACCCAAAACTAGAAAAGTAATGAGCCATGAAGGCACAGGTTTTTACCTATAAGAAGTATCTAGTAACTTGTTCATCACATAAGGAGTATACTTTGTTCTTAAAATCTATAAATTGGGAGCGTTTTATACCTTTCATTTCATCCTAATGAGGATATGGTTGTTAATTCATCCATTTAGGAGGAGGTACCATGTGAGGAGGTGTGGGATTTGAAGTTGGAGCTGGAATAGGGACCAATTTTAATGCAATCGTTGTAGCTTACACTCTACCTATCCTATTCCCTTGAGATATCGGTATAAGATCGGATTTATCCTTAGTTCAAAAAATAGAATCTTAAAACCTTTGTGATACTACATAAAGATCTCAAAATCCACCTAGATACTTTATTGGTATGAGTGGTGTTCATAGTTTTTCACAAATATTCTTAATGAAAAGATGTAGGAAATCTTCTTGAGGGAGATGCAAGTTCAGGGAATAAGTCAAAATCTTCCACCTGGAAATGAAATCTCATACCCTCACATTTTCTCATTGTATAAATTTTGAGAGATCAAAGGTTATTTTATTCTATAACATAGATCTGAATTGATAAAGGAAGTGCATGTAAAGATCTTCTCATTACTTAATTGATCTGGCTAGTAGAATAGTATACCAGGTGAAGGTAGGTCCTTCTAATGTCTATAAAAACACATAATCTTAGTCATTTATCAGTGATCAAGGGTCCCCATCATGGGGACACGCATAGACATGAAGTGTGTCAGATGTTTTTCTATATCCCTTGAACCATTGAATGTTGGGAACATAGGATTCACAAAGTTTGGTGGAAGAAGAGTTGCATCCACCCATTCAGGGTAAGGCTTCCTCTCTGATTGTGCTAGTGCACATCGTCCTTCTATATCTTCTAATCATTCCTTTAATGTTTTGATAGTGTGAATGAGCTTGGGAGGAATAACCAACTAGGTAGGATCCTAGGTAAGGGAAATAAGTGGTTTGTCTAGCGGTGGTAGTTATTCTTGTACTCACAGTGGGTAACCTATAAGGGTTGGTATGTGAGGATGTATTTTACTTAGGTCTGGTCATGTACCCAATAGAGGGATCTCCTAATATATTACTATTGTGGGGTCCAAATATATTGGTTGTCTATCCTCTATGTTGAGTGGATGTTTTGGCTCCATTTTATTTGTTGGGAAAAACACTCTTGGTTGAGGGATGTCGGTTGGGAGCGTGAGGTGAGGCTTTTCTTGTAGAACATATCAACTAGGTATGTTACCTCATTGTAGTTCTTCATTGAGTTTTATCAACTCATTCATCTCTTTCTCCTACTGAGAAAATATTTCCTCAAGTGTGATAAGTTAAAACTCTTCGATTATTGGGTGAGGTACGACCACACCTTTACCCTTTTCTTTGTCAGATTCTTACCAAGTAGGTAGTGGTGGAGCAGTCTAAGGAATCCCAAAATTCATAGAAAGCCTTTAGTTTTAGGTATGCACACCTTCTTCAATCATTTTTGTGTGGATCTTATTATGCATCAAAACCTCCTCCTCTTGTTCCTATGTATCAACCTCATGTCATCCAATGTCCCGAAGGCCTTCATTTTTTATTGATTTTTGATAATCCACCATTCAAGGGGTGAGGTGGAACCCTTACAATGCCCGTAGGCGTAATTATTACATGGCTCCTAGGCCTTAGAGGAATTCATTTTCCGTAGGCTTCAAACATTACATAAAACCCAAACTAACTACTTGGAACTGCTTCTCTCTATCATCTTCATCGTGAAATCAGCTCTCCACCTTCGCATGGCTGTTCGGCTAGGGTTTCCTATGCATGCACAGGCTTGTCCCGATGGAAGGTGCCATACCCTCTCATTCTTTCAATCCATGTAGCTTTTGATGTGGTGAAAGCTCCTTGCTCATCCTCCTATAGTGTCTTCAGGGGTGGTGTTAATGATTTTCACTGATTCATAACATATTGAAAATGGTGCATTGGTATTAGAATTATAATAGGGTTGATTTTTTCTAGAATATGTGCCAAAAGAACTTTTATTTTCTAGAGAGTTTTTACCCTTAAGATACTTATTTTGTTTGTACCTATCATAGGGCCTCATCCTCCCCTTCACCGGTTCTCTTGAAATTGTCTAACGAATGGTGATCCTAAGGGAATATCTAGAAAAAAGTCCATGCATGTTCCTAGTGAGTAAATCAGGTCACATGGTAGGATGAGCTGGGAAGATACGTTTTACAAAACTCCCCCTAAAAGGGAAGGGAAAAAAACTAAATTCCATTGAAGAGGAGTTTGAGGTAAAAAAATTCACTAGCCTTGTGGGATGGGGATACTCATATTCCATCTTCACAACCTTTTGAACTTGGCATGTCGACCCCAAAGTTTGTGTTAAAAAAATTCTTAACCATGAAATCCAGGGTTGCTTCTGGATTATCATGGTTGTTATTATTGTGGCTTCTCTCTTGATTTTATAGAGCTTTGTTCGAACATGGGTTGGGTGCATTGTATGATTTTCACCTAATCCACCTGCTTCCAAAGATATTGGAATTACTTGATGATTATATTCCCTTAATTGATAGGTTTTCTCAATATTTTTGGATACTTGATGTAGGATTCTTTTGATGGAATTCTCTCTTATGACCTGACATCTTTAAGAGTCATTCAGAGCTGGTTTTTATTGAGCATACCATTTTTTGTGTGAAGATCATGTTTCTCAAATCTGTCTTGAGGATATGACATTACATTATGTCACCTTTGGTGGTATTTTCTTATCGGGGAGTGAGGTGAAATGAAACACCCCATGTTTTCCCCATCCTTTAATATGAACACCAGATGGGGCATCGACGATCGACTGACACAACTCTTTTAATGCATCGAGACATGCACGCTGAAGGGATCCTTTTTGTTTTCCCAATTTTAGGTGTCATGTAGCTAGGAGGGATGCTAAGTAGATTTGAAAATGTATCCATTCTATTACCTTGATTTGACTTGAATATTCGTAGTAATTCAATACTTTTTTTAGGTGATGAATAGTAGTCCATAAATTCATGTGGATGTTGTTTACACATCCTTATGATAACATATCTGGAATTTTGTATTGGGGAATGGGTAAGCGCTAGAACATGACTAGTATATTGTCTTTATTCAACCGTATCCTCATTATAAATATGTATTATTTGTCTTTTTTTATAGGTTCCTCAGCTTGATATGACCAGTGGACATTTCCCCATTGCTTTATTGTAAACAGTAGAGTCGACAAGGATTTCCTCTATCATATTGTAAGTAAAGTGAACTAATGGTGGTTTGAATAATGATGATTTCATTGGGTTGTCTTCTAGTTGAGAAATAATGTCACTTGTTAATGATGAGGCATCAGGCATGACTAGACTCATTTTACAAAGTTCTTCACGATAGGTTGGATTTCTCATAATTGATTTAGCAAGGGGAGGAACTCTTTGATGAAATAAAGATTCACTATGGGGAGGATCTTCACAGTGAATTCCATCATGGGGAGGACTACCATCATGGATTTATTTTTCAATTCAAGGGTAATTCCTGTAGTGTATACCCTAGGGATAATATTTAGGGAAGAAGATGGAAAGGGAAGGACCTTCTTATCGTTTGATCTTATAGACACGAGGAGGGTTGTCGCAGTGATCTTCGGGAGATGTGCTCTCATGATTGATTAGATTGTAGGCATGAAGTATACCTTCATGGTAATATGTCTGAGGAGGACCTCTAGAATTGCTTGCAGTAAAGTTGTGGGGAGGACCTTTTCAATTACAGCTATTGTTTCCATAATTCAGTAACGGAGGAGTAGGATCCTGATCTTCCATAGATAAACATCTGAGAACTTCAAAAACACCATCATTTAGTAGAGTGGGATCATATATTGGATTTTAATTTTCCAAATCACCTTGTATGAGGCTTCTTTTTGTATTCTCTCTTATGGGAAACTGGGCCGCTTGTGGTGGATAGTGGATTTCATATATAGGGGTATATTTGAGCATCTATCATGTTGTTTCCATAATTTCTTGATATATTTATAGATTTTTGGATGGGATATATGTCTATATTAGAGTGGAAACTAGGATGTACTAATGACCTCCAGTTGGAACGGGGTCATGAGGCCTATCTGGTTGTCAATTTATCATGGGACTTGGAACATGACCCTCCTGGATGGGAGCAGGGATATGTGTATGCCCCAGAGTGACCCTTTTATTACATTGATGACTCACCCCAATTATGGGGATAGATTTGGGTGTCATCCCTTCAACCATTTTTGCTGCCATTATTATATCCTAGCAAGTTTGTAAGATGTGGGTAGGAATTTTCATCTACCCTTTCATTATTGTCAGGATATGTTGGGTTACTTCAGTAGTCAAAATGGGGATATATGCCCATTATGTGGTTGGAGAAGGGGTGTGGGAATACTCTTTTCCTCTATTTCCTGTTGATATATACCGAAATTATTCATGTTCAGGGGTAGATATATGGGTCTTCTCCCTATTTTTTGTTGATATTTTCTGGTTAGTTTCTCTAAATGCTTCCAAACTAAGCTGACAAGCTAGGTGGACGCAGGCATGTGTGTGAACCTGCTTGTAATTTGTCACCATATTTGACCGGTGGGATTCTATAGAGATAACATAGGTATGATATTATTCCATGTTTCTCAGTTTCTTCCCTTAAAGGGTTTTTCAGAGTTCCTGGGTCTAAGTGACCTGGGCTGGACTCCTGAGGGTAAAACACACTTGTCATGATAAGGGTTCGTTGTCGCACAACATTGGTGGTGATGGATGTTGGAAGGATCCCCTTGGTGGGACCCCTATGTTTTCAGTATAAGGTCATTAGTGACATCTTGATCATCCTACTTAAGATAAGGTATCAACTTGTTATTTCATTCCTGATTGTACCACAATTCACTATTTTATTTCACCCTCATACCACTATATTAAACTAGTTTTGTATTGAAAATTACAAATATAATAACAAATTGAACTTCATTTTTTATTAAAAATTTTACTTTTTTTCAATTTTTAAAAGGTATATTTCACTTGTTTTTATGTTTTCCTTATAGGTGAAGGTTATTTGGAGGGCCGAGATGAAGTTGAAGAAAAATGGGCCAAATTGCACAGGAATCCAAGAACATATATAGACTCAACCGCATAATTCTACATATCTGTGACTCAAATTAGAATAAAATTTTGTGGTCTAATCCAAAATTCAATGGGATACAACTCTTTTTAAGAAACCCAATCCCAATTATTCCATTAAGAGGCCCAAAAAATCAATCTATCCAATAAAATGAATCTTCATGGATTCAACAGTTTGCCTCTATATTTTGGAAATATCTATTATTATATATAATATATGGATGAAAAATTTGACAAGAAGATATAAAAGAGGTCAGTAAACAAGTTTTTATTTCTTTATAAAGTGATATACTATTTTCTAGTGGCCTAAAACCATGGTCCAAGTGGTTTCTTGAAATCAAGGTGCCCAAAACCACCTCCCATTTTGGATATAAAAGAACTCCTTGGGAACCTCATTTAGTAGTTAGACTAGGAGGTAAGGTGTTTCCATTTTTGAGTCCCAAATTATTCCTCTCACCATACTTAGAAGTTATGGAGGATATGTTAAGTGCTACTTCATCATCTTTATCTTCCTCCCCTCCCATGAAGTTCTAAACTCCTTGTGATCACCCGGGGTGAATGTGATGTAAATCCCAAGCTTTGTTTTTGTAATATTTGAATGGTCTTTTAAATTATAGTTTTGTGTATTTTTTTCATCATCCTATTTTTTATTTAATTGATTTATTTACTATTATTTCATTCTCAAACTCATATGATCATGTTTGGGGGACCCTTTCATGTGATGTTTCACACATCGTTCACCATTTCTTCTTCCCTCTTTTAATTGTGGTTTTTGTGTGGTTCATATTGGTCAATTGAACTATCATAAATGTTGTAAAATCCATGTAAATTTATTTCATTATATCACAAATAAATAACATACAAATCTTGATATCTCATTGAGTTCTTCGTGTGTTGCCTTGGTGAGTTTTGGTTATGAAGTCAAACACAAATCACCCAATCATCAGCGGTAACCGATGAATAATTTTGTGTTTTTGAATGAACCCTAAGAGGTATCCTTGTATAAGATCAGTAACATTATAGTTATAGGTGTTAAAAACTAGATATTAAAATATATAAACCCTATATATTTAAGTGATGAAGGATGAGCGTCACGATATTTCCCCGGGTTGATCATGCTTAATCAATTCTATTAATTTCCACTTTGTTTTATTGATTTTATTTTTATATTGGTTTCTTAAATCAAAAAATCCAAGTTTTATAAAATCCCATTTCAATTTTTATTTTATAATCAAAACCTTATTTTATAATTAATGATCTAATACTTCGTCGAGAGACAGCCTAGGGTTCCTGCTATACTGCATAAATTCTAGTAAAAACAACATTTAATTTGATGCACTCAACAACATGATCAAATTTTGGTGCCATTTTCAGGGAGCTGAGATCATTTTTTTTATTTCATTTTATTTCTTTACTTTTATTTTTTACTTATTACTTCTTTCAATACCCCCCCCCCATTTTATTGTTTTGGTTTTGGTTTTTGTTTTGGTTTTGGTTTATTTTTGTGTGTTATTCATATATCTCTCTCTATTATTCCTTATCTCCCTCTCTAATTTTATAATATAAAATTCTATTTAATTTTATACTATAATTCTTCCTAAGTGATTTTATTTTATCCATATTCCATTATAAAGAGAGAAAAATCAAACAATCTTCACAGCTTATCTGCATGACCCGATCAGGAAAAGAAAAACCTTTTAAAATAGACCCTGAAATTGAAAAAGAAATTAATTCATAAATTAGGTCATCTAAAGTAAGAAAATCAGGTGAAATTGAGTAAACACTTGTGGATTCTCAACCATACCTAAACCAATCTAAAATTTGACTAAATCAAACCCCATAAAACATGGTTGTAAATAATTGAACCTTAAAAGAACTGACCACCCAGGATGTGGAGTACCAACCTACGTACATCCAATATCCTGAGGGAGCAGTCAACTTTGAGATGAGATTGATCCTCATCCACCTAATTACTAAATTTCATATTCTTCCTAGTGAGGAACCTCACAAACATCTCAATGAGTTTCATATAGTGTGCTCAACCATGAAACCCCAAAATGTGTATGTGGATCTCATTAAGTTTAGGGCCTTCCCTTTCTCCGTTGATGTTGTAGCCAAAGACTAGCTATATTATCTGCCTACCACAATTGGTGGATGTAATGATCTAAAATGACACTTTTTAGAGAAGTTATTCCCTTCCTCCTGAACTGCATCAATTAGAAAAAAAATTTGTGGAATTAGGAAATCACAAGGAGAGACCCTTCATGAATATTGGGAAAGATTCAAAAGAATTTTCTCAAGTTTCCCCCACCACCAGATTAGTGAACAATTTATAATTAAATAATTCTATGAGGAAATTATCCCCATGGATCGTGGAATGATAGATGTTTTATCTAGTGGTTCCCTAGTTGATAAAACTCCTACCACCTCTCATGACTTAATAGCCAACATGGCTCAAAATGCATAACAATTTGGTATATGAGTAGTTGTACCCACTCAAGGAGTTCATGAGGTAAGTCAATCATACTTAGAACAAAAGGTAGATAATAAACTTGATGAGATTTATACTATTATAAGGCAATTATCTCAAGAACAAGGTAATTCACACTCTCTTACCATTCCATTACATTGTGGTATTTGTTCTGATAACACTCATTTTTCTAACCAGTGCCCACAACTTTAGGATTCATCTAAGTCTTGTGCAGCAGTATTACCTGGGTGTCCATTCCAACAAGAACCAACCTTCAAGAAAGAACCATTCAAGCCAAATCCAAACCTTGGGTGGCAATCACAACCACAATACCGACAAGGAGGAAACTCAAGCTACCACAAGCAGAACTGGTATCAACAAGGCCAAGGTATGAAACCTTTTTATCCTTCAATATCTCAAAAAAATCCTCCTCCTCCCAAATCTGAACCAAGACTCGAGGACATGGTGAAGAAAATGGAAACCCAAAACCTCATGCTCCAATATATGGCACAATTGTCTATTCAAGACCTACAAACTCAAGTAAGAAAATTGGAAAACACCATCAGTGAGATAAAGATACAAGGTTATGGTCAACTACCATCCCAACCATTTGATAATCCAAAAGAAAAAGGTAATTTTTGTGCAATCAAACTTCGTAGTAGTAAAGAATTTTATTCTTCCACTGATTATACACAACAAGTAATTCCCACACTTTAAAAATCTCATTCTCTACCCATAAAATATTTTAATGAAGAGAAACAAAACAACAAGGGTAAACAATTTATTATTGAGGATTCCCTTGAATAGTCCATTCTTATTCTTTTCCCCCAAAGACTCTCTAATCCTAATAAAAATTTTGATAATGAGATTGATAAAAAAATAATGGATACATTTAAAAAGGATCAAGTTAACATTACTTTATTGGATATAGTTAAACAAATCCCTCACTACACCAAATTTCTTAAAGAGCTTTGCACCCATAGATGGTGAATAAAGGAGAATGAGAGATTCAACCTAGGAAGGAATGTCTCAGCCCTGATACAACCATAAATTCCAACCAAATGCAAGGATCTAGGAAATTTCATGATACATTTCACCATAGGGGAGACCTTATTTTATAATGTAATTCTAGATTTGGGTGATTTTATTAATGTGATGTCTTACTCTGTGTATACTTCTCTACAGGTTGGAGAGATTTAACCAGTAGGCATCATCATAAAACTTTATAACTAGAGCACAACACACCCATCCAGAGTGATCGAGGATGTCCTCATAAGAGTGAAAAACAACATGTTCCTTGCATACTTCTATATTCTAGATATGGAAGATATATAAACCCAAGGAAATTCCTCTCTCATAATGGGGAGTTTATTCCTCAAAACAGAAAAGATGACCATCAATGTTCACAATGGTACATTTTCCATGGATTTCGGTGGAGAAAAGGTATGTTTTAATATCCTTGATGCTATGAAACACCATATTGAAGAGCACTCCACTCTTCCTATCTATTCGATGGAAGTGATCTCTAACAACACACACATAGAGAGACAATTCTCTCCTCAACCCATACTCTAATACATTTTCCTCTTCTCCACCCTTGGATGATTTGAGTTTTGATTCATGTTTTTAGTGTTGTGAGGGTTTGAAAATTTTTAAAAAAAATTCTTTAATTGAAGAGTGTGTTCATTCTAAGGTACCCATGACCATTGATGATTCTGAAAATCTCATTTCCATTAATTCTCTTCCCTTAGAGAATAAACATGAGCAGATAGATAGTTTCATGGACCTCACTCCCCCTAAATCCCCTCCCTCAATCCAAAAACCATCGGTAGTGGAATTAAAACCACTTCCATATAATTTAAAATATTCCTATCTTTAGGGTATTGACCAATTTCCTATCATTATTTCCAATAACCTCTCTCCGTAGTAGGAATCAAAACGGATCGACCTTTTGAGATAGTATAAAAAGAAAATAGGATGGACATTTTTTGTTATTCTTGGGATTAGCCCATCTATTTTTATGCACCATATACTTTTAGATTATGAGGCTAAGGTCGTAATTCAAGCTCAATGATAGTTTAATCCCACCCTACTTGAAGTTGTAAAATTGGAAGTTAGTAAAATGCTTGTTTTTGGGATCATATATCTGATATATGATAGTAAATGGGTTAGCCTAATGAAAATTATGGATAAAAAACTAGAATAATAGTAGTGTTAAATGAAATGAATGAATTAGTTCCAACACATGTGAAAAATAGTTGGTGAGTCTATATTGACTACTGTTGACTAAATCAAGCCATGCAAAAGGACCAATTTCCTCTACTTTTAATTGAACAAATGTTAGAAAGACTAGCTGGTAAGTCCCATTATTGTTTTCTTGATGGATATTCAGGTTATTTCCAAATCCATATATCCCCTAAGGATCAAGAAAAGACAACATTTACATGTCTATCTGGCACATTTGCATACATAAGTATGACTTTTGGTCTATGTAATTCTCTTGATACTTTTCAGCGATGTATTTTGAGTATATTTTCTGAGTACCTTGATGGTTGTATGGAAGTTTTTATGGATGAATTCATAGTTTATGGATCTTCCTTTAATGACTGTTTAGAAAACCTAGGTTCTATCCTCCATCATTGCATTGAAAAAGATCTTGTATTAAATTATGAGAAATGTCATTTCATGGTTGAGAAGGGGATAGTTCTTGGACATGCTATTTAAAATGAGGGAATTCAAGTGGATAAATCAAAAATTGAATTAATTTCATCACTTCCATATCCAAAATGTGTCTGTGAGGTGTGATATTTCTTGGGTCATGTTGGTTTTTACCACCAATTAATTAAAGACTTTAGTAAGATCGTACTTACCTTATCCTGGTTATTATAAAAAGACTCTGAGTTTTTGTTTGATAAAAATTGTGAAGATGCCTTCAATTCACTAAAAAGGAGTCTCACTTAACCACCCACCATCCAACCTCCAAGGTGGGATATCCCCTTTTAACTTTTTTGTGATTCCTCTAACTTTGCAGTAGGGGCAGTTTAATCACAAAGGGTTAAGAAGGCTCCTCATGTCATTACATATGCCTCATGTACCCTAGAACATGCCCAGGAAAACCACATAACCACTAAAAACTAACTTCTTTCAATTGTGTTTGCCTTGGAAAAATTTCATTCATATCTTATTGGGTCAAAAATCATTGTCTTCTCCGGTCATGACGCCCTTCAATTTTTCCTTAAGAAAGATGAAGCTAAGCCCCACCTCATATGGTGGATGTTCCTCCTCCATGAGTTTGACCTTGAGATTCATGATAAGAGAGGAGTGGAAAATATGGTAACTGACCACATTAGTAGGATTTCCCCACCATTGGACCAACATGTTGAATCATCCCTCCCCATTGGAGAATTATTTACTCATGATAACCTTTGTGATGTTATGGACCTTACCCCTTGGTATGTGGACATTGTGAATTTTCTAGAAACATATAGGGTCCCCACATATTTCATCACTTTACAGTCCTATAGACTTAAGCATGATTCACGATGGTACATTTGGGATGACCCATATTTGTGGAGAATTTTTAGTGACCAAGTTGTTCATCGGTGTGTCTTTGCCCATGAGTTCACCTCTATTTTGACCTTCTACCACACTTTTTCTTGTGGGGGTCACTTTGGATCTCAATGTACAGCTCAAAAGGTCCTTGAATCAGGACTTTATTGGCCAACATTTTATAGATTCCCATCAGTTTTGTAAGTCATGTACTCAATGTCAATTCACATGGAATATATATAAGGGGAATGAAATGTCCCAACAACCCATGTTATTTTGTGAAATATTTGATGCATGGGACATTGACTTCATGGGGCCTTTTTCAGATTCATTTGGCTTCATGTACATATTACTAGTTGTTGACTAAATCTCTAAATGGGTGGAATAAATGGATATCAGGACCGATGACTCTCGAGTGATTGATGATTTTGTGAGGTCCCAAATTTTCAGTCAGTTTGGTTTTCCAAGATTCATCATGAGTGATCAGGGTTTACATTTTTTCAATAGAAACATGAAAAACATGATCCATAAGTATGAGGTTGTTCATAAAGTCTCCACTTCATATCACCCCCAAACTAATAGAAAATATAAAATCTCAAATCAGGAAGTTAATTGAATCTTGGAAAAATGGTATAATCCAATAGGAAAGATTGGATTTTATGCTTGGATGATGCACTTTGGGTGTATCGTACAACTTTTAAAACCTCGATAAAAATGTCACCATACATGATCATGTTTGGAAAGGATTTTCACCTCCCAGATGAGGTAGAACACTGTGCATATTAGGCAGTTAAAAAATGTAATATGAATCTCTCGAATGCAGGTGAGCATATGAAGTTGAAGATTCAGGAGTTGGAAGAAATTTAGCATGATGCATATGAGAACTCGTGAATCTATAAAGAGAAGACAAAGGCTATCCATGATGGGATGATTCATTAGTGGAAGTTTCATATTGGTGAGAAGGTGTCACAACCCATCCCAGAGGGCCTCGTGCTATGAGCACCCAAGCCCACCTCCAATAGGCTAGAGGCTGGTGACTCGCACTGAGTAGGAATATCACAAAAATGGGAGGTATTAGCCTAGCATACCTATATGAACACACACATCTCCATGCCAAAAATATTGAAACGTAAAAACACTAAGTAAACAATGCATGAAAACCACTATATCCCAAAACTAGAGTAAAATGGTGAAAGTACTGAAAAGTAAACAGGGCCAGAATACAAGACCACCAAAACGAGTCTATAAACCACAAATTCCAACTTGTAAACAAAGGTATTGGGAAGAATATCTGAAGTTGTAGGAATACCTTGGCCTATCTGATCTCATAAAGATTCATATGGTCCTATTCCACCCTATACTCTATCAAAATCATTGCTCATTTGCACAAGACATGACACATGTGGGAAAATCCCATGAAGAGGTGAGTATAACAATACTCAGTAGGACACCTTGAAACCATAATGCAATACACAAAAGAAAGGTATAGTCATATCAACACAAGTATATGTCTATTGAACATATAACAGAAATATCCCAATATACTCAATATATACCACACAGTCTAGGGTAAGTCATAACCACTACATACCAGTTCGAAGATTCCATGAAGAAATCATCCTAGAGAACACACTCCTAAGTCTTATATCCCTGATGACATCCATCTGAGAAGTATTGTTCATTAGGATCTTCCATGAGAGAGATACACTAATAGATCTGAAGAGAGAGATATGATATATAAGATGAGGATTACATCCAGGTCCATAGGGTGATACCAACAACTCCATTTGGATTAACCCTCTAATTATAGGCTCTATGTATGGTAGAATTGTTCACATCAATACCAAGAACTCTATCTAGGGCATGAAGATGAATATAGGATCTTGCATCGGGCCTCTCGAGGGATTCTAAAAACTCTATATAGAAAGTCCTGCTGAAGGGATGATACTCCTATGAGTAGGAAATGATACTGACCAACCTTCAGGGAAGTGATAAAGGGATAAAACCCTAATAAAACTCATCCAAGATATAGTGGACAAGATAATCAATCCATGTAGAAAGGGAGTACACCATTTTTAGTGGTCACACCCACCATGTCCCTTGACCCTAGGTACTACCCATGTAAACGGAACATGTAACTAAAACATGTCCAAGGTAAAAACCCACCATTGGTCTCAAAAGGAGCATCTCAACGTCAGGGTCCCAACGCTATAGATGGTTTTTCAAATAGATGCACCATTTGAAAGTAATATGTGTTAAAAGTTTCAAAGGATGGGGGGTTACCGGGCTGTGGATCGACTGCCCCCCCCCCAGCTATTGCAGCTGTGCAGTAGCTTGGCTGGTTGTGGCTCATGGTCAAATTCCACGGTCAATCATGGCTCAGTTTGGCTGCTCCAGGTCCAACCCGGGTCCGACCCGGACCATTGGGTATGACCCGTTCACCTAGCCTGGCCCGTTCTACCTAGTCCACTCTACCTAGCCCACCTGGACCGGGCTGGTCCACTCCGCTCCAACCTAGCCTACTCCCCAAGTCTGGCCTGCTCCACTCCAGCCTGGCCCACAGGCCCTCCGCGTCCCCAGTTACTGCACGCGGTCGCCTGCCACGGTCCGCATCCACTGGATCCCATGAATCTACCCGTCACATTCCACCTCTGTTGGCCACCTCACCAGCTACCTCATTTTTTGCCTCATCGTTCACCTCGTCGTCCGCTTGGACTGACCCCCTGGACCCACGCTGCCACTTACCTAGACCGACTGGAGCCACTGCCTCGGACTCCACCTATGTCTCCATGTTCCATCATCCTGGCCAAATCACATCTCTCCATCACCATCACACATCTGTTGCATCATGCCAAAATCGGATCCACGGTTTCGGATCATTGTGCCAAGAAACAAAGGCACAAAAATCATTCATACATAAACGTGCTGAAGAACAAAAAACATGTAGAAAATGCGGGAGGATAATATTCACAAGGAAATAACCTTGACCATTGTTTGTTCTGGACTTGATCTATTCCTGTAAGAATGATCAAAAAATCAAAAAAAATCTCCATAATCAAACCTCGTTAATTTCTCACTTAAATCTCATCCCTCAAGAACGAGTGAACCACGAATCAACCTGTTTTTTGGTTGGTCCATGTTCATTAGTGAATCTAATAATGGGGAAAGAAATCTGAAATAACACACCCTACCTAAAAGTTGGATAACTCACTGAATAATATTAGTTGTCGTGTCATCATTGTTGGTGAGATCCTTCAAGAACGAAATTCGTCGATCCTCGATCAAGGTCCCATCATTGTTTGTCATCAAGAGAATTCTCTAGGGTTTCTCTCCAGAGCCTCCAGGGAATTCCAAGGTTATGAGATTAACCCTGTATCCCTACCCTTAGGTTTACTTAAAATGAAACAGCATCGTTGTATCAACATAACGTCAAAATAAAATAAATCTATAATTTATTTTATTCGTTAAAATGTTCGAAAACTAATTTTCACAGCTGACCTGCACCAGCTGATGTTAGGAATCACCTAGGGAAAACACCACATTACAAAATCAATGGTGTTATTTTATTTTCAATCCAAGTCACCATTCATGAGTTATTAGGGTTTTAAAAATAAAATAATTTTATTTAATAATTTTATTTACGGTTACATCCTTGGTGACTTTTTCTATATATTCCATGTTCCAACCAAAGTTAGGTCTCACCTAGAGTAAATCCATCATTCTAAGTTCAATGGTTCCCTCATATTTATGATTTGGGCACCCATTTATGAGTTATTCCAATTTTTCAGGGAAACCACGTGCACGTGCTATTAAAAATTTAACATTTTTCAACAAATTGTTCTGAGAACACCGAGTCTCAGAATCACACGCTATATTAGTGACTGGTCTCATAATTTTCCCAAATAATTTATAAAAATAAAATTGGTAAAATCTAAGCCATTACATTCTTTCTAGGTTAGGGATTTACATCTCAAAAATCCCAAACAAAGGATACTCAAAAAAATGAGGGTACTGAGCATGAATCTAAGCCTCCCACTCCCATGTTCTCTCCTATATATTTATGTGCTCCCACCAGACACATAATAAAGTAATTGATTACCCTCAAAGGATCCTCTCCTACCGATCCTCAATCTCCACTGGGTACTCTGCAAAATTCACTCCATCCTTGATGTCCAGCTCGCCCCAATCGATGATGTGTGATGGGTCATGTACATACCTCCTTAACTACGACATGTGAAGACTTCGTGTACCCGATCTAACTGTGGTGGTAGATCCCAAAAGTACTCCACCTTGAAAACTCTACATAGTATCTGGAAAGGTAATTTTAATATCAGAGATAGATTTCCACCCTGGCCAAATCTTTGTAAACCAAATCGATGTGTGACCCAAAGGAATATGTGGTATCCTTTATTGAACTCCAAATGTCTCTGCCACCTATTAGCATAATATTTATGGTGGATTTGTGTAGTCTTCATCCACTCCTGGATGATCTTCGCCTTATCCATAGTAGCTCACACCAATTCTGGGCTCATTAGTGTTGACTCTCCTGGGTTAGTCCAGCAAAGTGGCGACCTGTAGGGTTTCCTCTACAAGGCCTCAAAAGGTGTCATACCAATAGTGGAGTGATAGCTTTTGTTTTATGAAAACTCCACCAGTGGTAGTTGATCCTCCCAAATATGGCCAAAATCTAACATGAACGCCCGTAGAATGTCCTACAGAACCTAAATGGTTCTCTCCATCTGGTCGTCCGTCTGTGGGTGGAACACTATGCTCAAGCATATATGAGTCCCAAATGCCTCATGTAACCCCTTACACGACTGGGATGTAATGCAAGAATCAAAATCTGAAACTATCTTTGATGGGACTCCATGAAGCCAAACTATCACCTACACGTAGAGGTGTCCAAAACTCTCTACTAAACTCTGCTCTCTGATAGCCAAGAAGTGGGCTGACTTGGAGAGTCAATAAATGATCACCCATATGGAATTATCTTCCCTAGATGTATGCGCAAAACTTTTCACAATTTCTATTTATATCTAATCCCACTTCCATTCTAGCACCTCAAGGGTTTGGGATAAACCTACTGGAACCTGGTGCTCATCCTTCACTTGCTAACAAGTGATGCATCAAGAAATGAACTCAACAAATTCCTTCTTCATCCCAGGCCACCAAAACTGACATCATAGGTCTTAGTACATCTTCTCCATACCTATATGTACCTCCAAATGGGATGTGAGTAAATCCCTCAAAACCTCCTCCCATAACTCCATCGGTACAACTATACACCCTCTGAAAAGAAAGATGTGCTCCCCTCCTTTTGAATATCCATTAGGAGCATGCCCTATGGAAAACTAAACACATAGGGTCTCGTAGTATATATCCCCAATTTGTGCCTCCCTAACTCGTTGTAAGAGTGGAGGGGTAAAAAACATCAACTAGAGGTAAGCTACTCCATCTCCATCTATCAAGGATAACCATAATGAGGCCAACTACTCTGATGCCTTATTTAGCAACTACGAACTAGATTTTTTGTCGAGAGAATCTGGAACCACATTCCCCTTCCCAGGAGTATAGACAATCCCAAAATCATAGTCCTAGAGGAAATCTAGCCATATTCTCTATCTCAAGTTTAGATCCTTTTGAGAGAGGATATACTTGAGACTCTTGTTATCATAGTATATGATAAATTTCTTTCCCATCAGGTTGTGTTTCCACATATTCAATGTAAATACTACCACTACTAACTCAAGATCATGGGTTGTGTAATTCTACTCATGTGGTCTCAACTGGTGTGAACCATAGTCAATCACCACTTTCCTCTGCATCAAGACACAACCAAGTCCAATCCCTAATGCACTGTATAACTTTGCGTACTCAACACCCTCCTATGGAAATTTCAAGATCGGAGAACTTTTCAAACTCTACCTAAAATTCTAAAAAGCCTACTAGAACTTCTCTGTCCACATGAAAGGTTTCCCCTTACAAGTCAAAGATGTCATAGGTGTTGATATCCTGGAGAAATAAAGTATGAATCTTTTGTAATCGCCTACTAGATCGAGGAAGCTTCACACCTCTATCATGCTCCTAGGTGGATCTCATGTTAGCACTACCTTCCTGCGACATTCATCATACATGCACCATATTCCACTACAATACTACAATAGTACTTGAGGAAATTCACTCCCACCTAGATTTGAACCTGGGTCTGATGAAACTCTACCACTACTGTAGGAAACTGAGGACTTATAATATCTACTGCACTGAGGATCAATCCAACCAACTTATGAGTAATCGGTTGCACCCTCCTATATGTGAGTCCATCCTATATTGCATGTGTTCCCTTTTCACCAACAAGGTAAAACCTAGTTCCATAACTATGGATACACTACACTCTTCTCCTAAAACAATCAATCTAAGCATGAATCGTGGATAACCAATCCATACCAAGAATGACATCGTAAGTCCTCGATGCCGGTACCAAGAGATCCCAACTGAAACTCTCACCTCCAAGAGTCAGGGCACACTGTCAGCACCATTGTGTGATCATTTGGTCCCCTCTAGTTGGAGTCTCCAAGAGTGAGGGTCAAGTCAATGGTCCAACTGTAATCTTCGAGTCATGAACAATATTTGTGGAAATAAAGGAATGACTAGCACTTGTATCTATCAATACGACAGCTAAGTAGAAAGGACATAGATTGTACCTCAAATCATTCTTGTAGCCCCTGGGTAATAATCTTTGATCGCATGCAGTTATCCCCTCCCCTGTCCTCTAGCTCCCTAAGCTTAGTGTGGAACATCTAGGGGTAGTGGGGTAACATGTCGAAACATTGACCACATCCTGCTGCTCTCCAAACTCCTCCACCATATTTGTCGCCTAGCAGATCTACCTACTCCTATCGTTGCCTATGCCTTGGTGTTCTGTCCACTTTCTCCGTGTTAGTATCATAGAAAGTTGGAAAATCTCAAGCAAGATTTCCCATGTCGTCACATGAGTAGAACCACCTCTCCCTGGGCTGATTGGATCCACCCTGTGAACCCTGAACTATAGATCCTCTATCTTGATACCTCCTCTTGAAACGTCTCCCACGTTCAAGTCCTTGAGGTTGATGTAGTCTCCCTCCTGTCGAGGTCTCTACACTGACCAATCCACTACTAACTTTCACCGGCTAATTCTATTCATCCAAGAATCTTTCAACCACCAAAGCTCGGTCAAGCACCCCAGCATAAGTCAGAATGCTTAGAGGGATAATTTTGGCTCATATGTCTCTATGCAGACCTCGCACAAAGGTCCAAGCCCTAAAGTACTAATCTATGATCATAGCCATTGAGTAGATAGAAAGTTTTGTGAACCTTGGTGAATAATCATCTACTGTCATGCTACCTTTTTGAAGCTGAAGAAGCTCCTGTATACACACAGCTCTTAGCATAAGAGGTGGGAACTCCTCTCTGAATAGGTGCTCAAACTCTATCCATGAAACAGTCAACTCATCATGAGTCTAGGTATCCAAAATCCACCATCTCTCTGCTGAGCCTTGTATAAGGCCCACTTCCAGGACCACCATCCAATCTACTAGTGTCCTGGCTAGATGGAAACTTGGGTCACCGCCTCAAGCCAGTCCTTAGTTGCCTAAGGTTCAAGCTCACCTTGAAACCTAAGGGGTCTCTATATATGAAACTCGTTGAGTTTTCTCATCCTACATTCCTCATCCCCTAATACTATGGTTACCATGTGCTGCTTAAAATGTGGTGGTATAGATGGTGCACCACCTGGAGGTATCATATGGGGAACTGTTCCCTGTATCGAAGCCTCATCCCTCAGGGGGTCATCCCCATGAGTGAACTAATGAATCCTAGATGATATGTTTTATGGAGGCATCCTGTGATAAAATAAGATGTACCAAGGTCAATGATTATATCTGGATAGATGATTCAAGAAGGACATGAAAACCTCAACCCATTACTATATGATGCATGTACCATTATTTTCCCTACAACTGGTGTTTTCATGTACCAAATTGAAAAGAATGTTATCAGAGTCCTAGTGTATGGATATGTCAGCTACCACACCAACACTAGAGTCTCTATACTGAAATACAGACTCTAAACACTTAACAATATTGCCCTAAACCAATCTCATAGACTCTAGGTCCTAAGGTAGAACCGACCATCCCTCTGATACCACTCTATCACGACCCGTCCTAGAGGGGCCCATGTTGTGACTACCCCAAGTCTGCCTCCAATAGGCCATGGAATGGTTACTAGAACCAAGTAGGCATATCACACAAATGGGAGGCATTACCCTAATGTACTTGTATGCACGTACACATCTCCAGGCCACAAATGCTGAAATGTAAAAACACTAAGTAAGCAATGCATGAAAACCATTATATCCCAAAACTAGAGTAAAACAGTGAAAGTACTCAAAATTAAATAGGGTGAGAATACAATCCCACCAAAAAGAGTCTGTAAACCACAAATTCTAACCTATAAACAAATGTATCGGGACTACTGTCTGAAGCTGTAGGAATACCTCATCCATTCTGATCTCACAAAGCTCTGTCTGGTCCTGGTCTGCCCTAGACTCTGTCAAAAGGGTCGCTCATCTGCACAGAACACAACACATGTGGGAAAAGACCATACATGGGTGAGTATAACAATACTTCATAGGACATCTCGAAACCACAATACAATACACAAAGAAAAGGTACAGTCATCTCAACACAAGTATATGTCTACTGAACATATAATAGGAATATCTAGATATACTTGATCTATACCACGCGGTCTAGGGTAAGTCATAAACATTGTATACCAACACTAGGGATTCAGTTCAAAGATTATAAGAAGCACTCATCTGGTAAAATACACTCTTGAGTCTGATGTCCCTGATGACGTTCATCTGAGAAGTATTGTTCATAAAGAACTACCATAAGAGAGATACGTTGATAGATCTAAAGAGATAGATATGATACATCAGATGAGAATCATAGCCAGGGTCATGGGATGATACCAAAAACTCTATATAGATTAAACCGCTAAGTAGAGGATCTATTTCTAGTAGGATTGGTCATGTCAATACTAAGAACTCTACCTTGGGAACAAATATGGATAGAGGATCTCGCATCTGGCCTCTCGGGGGATTCTAAAATCTCTATCCAAAAATTTATGCTGAAGGGATCATACTTCTATGAGTAGGAAATGATATCGACCAACCTTCAGGGAAGTGATAAAGTGAACAAACCATAAAAAACTCATCCAATATATAGTGGATGAGAGAATCAATCCTTGTAGAAAGAGAGTACACAGTGTGTAGTGGTCACACTCACCATGTCCCTTGACCCCAGGTACTACCCGTGTAAATAGACTATGTCATTGAAACGTGTCTAAGATAAAAACACAACATTGGTCTCAAAAATATTATATCAACATCAGGGTCCCACCTCCATAGATGGTTCGTTAAATGGACGCACCATTTGAAAGGTATGGGTGTTTAAAGCTCCAAAGGATGGGGGGTTACTGGGTCGTAGACTGACCGCACGGTCAGTCCACTGACTGTGGTGGTTGATCACCATGATCGATTTCTTAGTCTGACTACCCCCCAATTGTCACAGTTTCATGGCATCTTGGCTGGATGTGGCTCAGGGTCGATCGTGGCCCGATCCGACCGCTCCGGGTCTGACCCGGGTCCGGCCCGTTCACTCAACCCGGACCATTCTGCCTGGGCTACTCTTCCTGACCTGGCCTTGTCTGCTCTGCTCCAACCCATCCCACTGGCCCTCCATGACACACCACCTCCACATCCCCAGCCTCCACATGCGGCTTCCTACCATGGTCCCCACCCACCAGCCTCACCGACTCCCACGCGTCCGCCTGCCGAGTTCCACCTCTATCAGCCGCCTTGTCGGCTGCCTCGCCGCCTACCTGGACCGACCCCCTGGACCTGCACCACCGCTCACCTAGACCTACTAGAGTTTCCACCCTGGAAAATGCCTACACCTCCATATTCCACTGCCCTAGTCAAATTGCGCTACACTGTCTTCATTGCACCTCTATTGCATCGTTCCAAACTTGGATCCACAGTTTTGAATCATTGCACCAAGAAACGAAGGCACAATGATCATTCGTACATAAATGCGATGAAGAATGAAGAATACATAGAAAATGAGGGAGGATAATATGAACAAGGAACAACCTAAGGAATGAACCTTGACCGTTGTTTGTTCTTTCCTCGATCTATTCTTGTAAAAACGATCAATAAAATAAAAATAGTTCTCCATAATCAAACCTCATTAATTATGTAGTTAAATCCCATCCCGCAAGAAGAAGCGAACCACGGATCAACCTGTTCGTTGGTTGGTTCATGTTCATCATTGAATCTAAGAATGGGGAAAGAAATCTAAAATAACACACCCAACCCAGAAGTTATATCTCTCACTAAAGAAGATTGGTTGTCATGTCATCGTCATTGGCGAGATCCATCAAGAATGGAATCCATCGATCCTCAATCCAAGGTCCCATCATTGTTCTTCATCGAGATAATTATTAAGGGTTTCTCTCTAAAGCCTCCAGAGAATTACAGGGTTATGATCTTAACCCTATATCTTTTCCCTTAGGTTTATTTAAAAGAAACAGCATTGCTGCATCAACGTAACATTAAAATAAAATAAAACTGCAATTTATTTTATTCATTAAAACATTCGAAAACTAACTTTCACAACTGACCCACATCGGCCGATGTTAGTCCTTTCCTAAGAAAACCACATTACAAACTCAACGGTGGTCTCAAATTTTCAATCTGAGTCACCATTCATGAGTTATTAGGATTTTAAAAATAAAATAATTTTATTTAATTATTTTATTTACGATTACGTCCTTGGTGTATTTTTCTATAGATGACCCATGATGACCAAAGTTAGGTCGCACCTAGGGTAAATCTGTCATTCTGAGTTCAATTATGCCCTCATATTTCTAATACGAGCACCCATTTATGAGTTATTCCACTTTTTTAGGGAAAATGTGCACTTGTGATTTTAAAAACTTAACATTTTTCAATGAATTGTTCTGGGCACACTAGATCTTGAAATCATACGGTGTCTTAGCACCTGGTCTTGAAATTTTCCCAAATAATTTATAAAAATAAAATAAAGAAAATATGATTCATTAAATAAGGTCCTCATGTACAATTCTAGGCTAAATATCCACCCAGGTAAGCTTTATTCTCAATGGATTGGTCCTTATACTGTTACTAATGTTTACCCTTTTAATTCAATACAAGTTTTTCATGAGTAGAGTGAAAAAAGAATTACCGTCAATGGGAAGATACTTAAACACTTTTATGAGGATTTTCCAAATCATTTGTTGGAGGAAATTCACCTTCAATAAGTAATATACCAATAAATCCCACCAGGTTTTATCCTTCCTTCCCACATTCTCTTTTATTATAGTGAGTACACTGCACGCTCTAAGTGTGGGGGGATGGGTATATTCCTAGATTAGTTAGGAATTTTCATAATATTTCTTATTTTTCTCTTTTTCTATTATTGAATGGTATTTTTTACTTTTTCTCACATTATTGAGTTCATTAAGATTTTCATCATCTTTCTTCTTTCTCCCTTTTTTTTGATTGTTGAATAGTATTTTTACTTCCCCTCCCTCATTTCCCCCCACCCCTCACTTTTGTGCCAGAATGTTAAATTTTTTTATGCCCACTTTATCATGGAAAATGATTCCCACTTAATCATGGAAGTTATTAAAAATGCATGAGCAAATTACCTATTTATTGATTGTTTTAACAATTAAAAAAATAGTTTCAATAATGAAATAAGTGTTTTAGCATGAATTTAACATTGAGGTGTGACTTTTTCTTGAATTTTGGTTGTTTTTTAATGATATAAATGGTTTTATCACTTTGAAACATTTGATAAGAATGGTACCTTTTATGTGAGTAGTTTATGGGGAAATTATGTCACTTAATATCTAACACATCTTTGCACTCGACCATGATGTGTGAATTTTTATCACTCAATATAAGGTAAATATAAGTTAGGTTAATATTTATCAGCTTTTACAAAATTATTTTTCCCTATGTTTGTTCCTTATCTGATCTTTTCATTATTATATCGGATTGATCTATGTGTGTGTACCTATTATCTAACTATTGTACGTCTTCAAAAAAATAATAAACACAAAAATATGGGTTGTGTCTTGGGAATATCAAAAACCACCCTTCCTCGACCATTGATATTGTTATAACTATTACAATTAGTGTCATTAGGAGAATAAGCAAGGGTTGAGAGAAGAGTGTGAGATTTGTTACAAGTGCAAATTTTCTAAAAAAATAATAATAAATGAGGGGAGTGATGAAATGTGCAACATATGGGGATATATAGGTCAGTATCTTATGTTTTGACTTCCAATAATTCTTAATAGAGTGGTTATTTAATTTTTATTGCAAAGGATGTAGGATAGGTTTGGTGGATAACATCATTTAAGCAGAAATTTTTTTAAATAAATTATATTTACTAGATAGAAAGTGTGAAGAATAACATGAAATGGTTATCACACAGACACATTTATAATTATTTACATGGTTAAATTTTGAATTATTTTCTCAAATTGGTATCATTCATGTCCTTGAATTTTGTTATGATGTAAATTATGTGACACCATTTTCCATAAACACTGAGAATAACACCTTGGTGTGATTTTTTACTTTGATCACATTGCGATCAAGAATTACATTTTCAATGTATATTAAATCTTCATTAAGTTTTTAATATCTTAATGCATCATTTTTTGAAATATGACTTTGCCCAGGAGTGAAAATGTTTAGGTGTGGGGGTGTGATCATACCACGATTCACCGTTTTATTTCACTCTCATACCACTATATTAAACTGGATTTGTATTGAAAATTAAATATATAATAACAAATTTCACTTCATTTTTTATTCAAAAAATTAATTTTTTTCACTGTTAAAAAGGTATATTTCACTTTTTTTGATTTTTTCGTTATAGGTGGAGGTGATTTGGAGGGCCCAAAGTTGAAGAAAAATTGGTCAAATTGCACAGGAATCCAAGAACATATGTGGACTCAACCACATAATTGTACTGATAATTGCGTCTAATTAGGTTGAAATTTTATTTTCTGATCCAAAATTGAGTGGACTACAAATCTTATGAATAAACCCAATCCCAATTTGTCTATTAAGAGGCCTAAAAAATCAATCTTTCCAAGAAAATGAATCTGCACAGAGTCAACAGTTTGCCTCTGTGTTTTGAAAATATCTCTTATTATAAACAATATATAGCCTCAAAATTTAACATAGAGATAGAAAATAGTTCTTCCAAAAAGTTTTTAGTTTTATTTAAAGTGATATAATATTTTATAGTGTCCAAAAACCATGGTCCAAGTGGTTTATTGAAATCAGGGCTCCCAAAACCACCACCCATTTTGGCTATAAAAGAACTCCTTGGGAACCTCATTTAGTAGTTCGACCAGGGGGAAAGGTGCTGCCATTTTGGAGTCCAAAAGTATTCCTCTCATCATACCTATAATTTTTGGAGTCTATGGTAAGTTTTACTTCATCACCTTTGTTTGCATCCCCTCCCATGGAGTTCTAAACTCCTTGTGATCACCCGGGGGAACGTGATGTAAATCCCAAGCTTTGTTTTTATAATATTTGAATGATATTTTAAATTCTAGGTTTTTATGTTGTTTTTAATCATCATATATTATTATTTAATTGATTTATGTACTGGTATGGCATTCTCAAACTCATATGATCATGTTTGGGGGTACCCTTTCATGTGATGTATCACACACCATTCACCATTTCCACTTCCTTCTTTTAATTGTGGTTTTTGTGTGGTTCATATTGGTCAATTTAACTATCATAAACACTGTAAATCCTGTGTAAATTTATTTCATGGTATCACAAATAAATAACATAAAAACATATACAACACATTTAGTTCTTCATGTGTTTCCTTGGTGAGTTTTGGTTATGAAATGAAACACAAATCACCAAATCATCGGTGGTAACTGATGAATCATTTTGTGTTTCTAACTAAACCCTAGGAGGTATCCTCATATAAAATAAGTAATATTCTAGTTATATGTGTTAAAAATCAGGGATTAAAATATCTAAAACCAATTTATTTAAGAGATAAAGGATAAGCATCATGATATTTCCCCGAGTTGATCATGCTTAATCAATTCTGTTAATTTATGTTTTGTTTTATTGCTTTTCTTTTTCTATTTTTTTCTTAAATAAAAAAACCCCAATTTTTCTAAAATCCCATTCCCATTTTTATTTTCATAATAAAAACCTTATTTTATAATTAATGATCTAAGGCTCCATCGAGAGATGACCTAGGGTTCCTACTATACTGCAGAAATTCTAGTAAAAACAACATTTAATTTAACGCACTCAACAACATGATCAGTTCCATGGATAGACTCCCAAAATGGTTTGAAATTGAAACCAGTGCTGCTAACATCTAAGCCACCATCCATCGTCGAGTGGATGATTTGTGGGGGGTTTTGAGCTAGATGGATTGTCATGCATCCTCTAGAGTTGGGAAAATACCATTGAGTTGGTACTCCTGAATCAGTGTGTTTGATACCCAGTGTTAAAGATGTTAAGTTTACAACAACATCCTCTAATTGGATGAGGATCATGCCTATGCAACGGTTGAAGCATATGTCTTATTCAACTGGTATTTCACCATTGGATTGAAGGTAGTTCTTGTTTAAAGTTCCTAAAATATATATGAAAAACAAAAATAAGAAAACCCCATCAAAGCAGCATCTTAATAAATGAACACATGTGTAATTGATTGTTTTAAATCCATATTTGTCCTTATTTCATTTTTTGAGAGCATGAAAGGGTCCTAACATGTGGGTGACACAACCATCTTGGTTAAGGATTCACATCAGGTTAACCATTTTTGTTTTTATCCTAAAAACCATGTGGGGTTGGAATGTAATTTTGTGGTGGTGGTTCCACAACCCTTCACGTCATAAATACATTTCCACATCCTTTCTAGGCAGTTTCCAAAAGGTTTTATTCATGAAATCGGAAACTCCCAATGATTTCCTTATTCAATATTTTCACGAACCTTCTTTCCAAAGGCAGGTGGTCATTGGTAAATGCCTCCAAAAATGATTAAGGACTCACATTGGTCATGAGGATGGGGAGTCAGTCTCATCGCACCCTTTTAGTGGGAATTATTTCCTACTCCGGGACTCTCTTATAGATTTAAGACATATTCATGAATCCTTTATTAAATCCCAAATATAGAATAGGTCACCCTTATATTAACAATAAATTATTAGCATGTATTGGATTTAGAATCATCTGTATGTATATGAGGTTATATATTGATGGAGATATCTGTATGTATCCAAGGTTCCCCATAAATGGTCCCATTTTTATACAAATTAAAGATTCTTATATATTTTATTATAATGATTCTGATTTTAAGCCACACAGTGGGGAACTCTAGAATTTATCGTCATCTAGGAAGATGGGAGTTATTTTGATTTCGAGATTAGACCCATGAGAAGGGTTTCCTACATATCCTTATGAAAGGAATCAAAATCCACATAGTTCGGTACCACTTAATGGGACACATAATACCTTTTAAGGTCATGAGAAAAGGATCAAACTATGTATTTTAACGTCATGCGGTAAGGACGTATAGGTGAAAGGTTCCTACTCAAGGATGGTGTGGGGCTTATGTCAAAGCGGCCTAAGGGACCTGGAAGAGATGTATCCTCCCATGATATATATGACCCTACTGGGAATATGGACCATAGAATATTAGGGTGAATTTTGGGTGTTGGGTTTCAACCTCAGGGATGCTTTCTACATATCATGTTTGGATAGGAATCCAAGCCCAAGTAGTTTGGAAGGTTGGGGTTTACACTTATAGAGGAGGCCCAAGTTCAAGGCAAGGGGAAGATAAAAAAGACTCTCTACTGAGATAGGTAAGTCATTCCCCTTAGTGATTCCACATTTAGGTATTACATGTTCACTGCCCGTGCACCTTTGAGTGGGGCATGGTGTAAACACTGTCATGGAGGAGTGAAAATCAGGAGGTCCAAGGGGTTTCCTCATTGGGAATATGGCCCTTTGAGGTGGTGACATGGTTTGGGGGATTATACCTAGTGGGAGTCCCAAGGGAATGTGAGAAGAATATTTAAAAAGGATTCTCCTATCGATACAGATATTTGATCATGTGGATGTCATGATCATTACTAATCTCTAATCCCATGTGAGTTGTTCTTGGTGTGAGAAAAAAGAGGCGGTAGAAGATCTATAAAACCACACAATATTCTTTTACTGTTGGTGGAAGAGGGTGAGGATATGTCCTGTAAGAAATAATATGGGCTTACTTCAGGAGGGATTGCCTAGGGTGACATTTACTCCTCCTCTGCTCGTAGATGAGGGTGAAGTCATGATAGGGGAGTCAGGGAGAGAGATAGGGATTTGATATTCTCTTAACCTCTATTTTTTTCAACCTCAAGGTATCATCATTATCCCTAAGGTTGAGATCCTCATTACCATGAGAATTTATAATCAAGAACACTCTGAGGGTCCCACCTATTAGGTATGATAAATTCAGGACCTTTATTACCAAGGTAATGTATAATTGAGAGGGCACACTGATGTCCTCTATGCTATGATCATACATATTTAGAGGCTTTGGGGGAGTGACTTCATTGTCATGAAATGTCAAATTGATTATGTTTTTAAGTTTGATTTATAGTCTAGGGTAGACCCTAGGTTGTCTCTCAAGGATCATTGATAGGTTTTGAGTGTGTATTTTTAATAAGAAGAACAAAAGAGGGGGTGATTTTGTAAACAATTTTAAGAAAGTAACTTAATGTAAAGAGTTATAAAGTTGAAAGAAAAAGTGGATTTTGAAAAATATGAGATAAATAAGTGATCATTTCTAAGTTACTACATCACTTGAATATTTCCTTGTTCTCAATTTTTTATTAAGTTTTTTTGTAATCCTTTGGTTGAGGGATGACCAAGATCTTGGTTCCCCTCTTTCCTCTTAAAATGATGCACAAAGAACCACCCCTTGAAACAAAAATCGTGTTGTCAAGGTTTGGAAATCAAGTATAGAGTGAGGTCTACCAAAGAATACTGAAATATCATGTATGTGTGAGAGAAAGAGGATGCTTGTTTTTTCCAATCGGAACAACCCAAGATTCCCACTTGAATCTCAACCCAATCGGTATTGAAATGAGAAACGTTTCACTTAATTAAACCAAATCAATGAATTCTAAGAATAAGAATATAAATATTAAACATAAGTGAAATAATACACACAAAAATTACACAAAACCATTGGAATATAAGGTTTTGTAACTCCCTATTCAAGTGCGTATCTTCCTCGCAATGATCACCCACCGTTTAGCTCGACATCGGGAGGAGGAGGAAGCTCGGGTGGAACTCATTCTTCATTATTGATCCCCCTATGAGGATAGGGGCCTATAGAACTTCAAATATGAGTATAGGACTCCTATGTAACTTCAAATTGGAAGCACTTAACTCCTTGTCCGAATTTCCAAATGAGGAGCCCAAACTTCCATTTTATAGGCAAAGTGGAAGGTGGTTTTGGGCACACTGATTGTGTAAAACTAATTGTCCAATAGTTTCCGACCACTTGATAGTCGAATATCACTTTGGAAAAAACTATAAACATGTTTCCCCACCTATTGAATATCTCCAAAGAAAGTTTTGCACCAATTAGACAACTATAGCTCCAGATATTGATAAAATACAGAACACTGGATTTGACTTTGCGCAGATTTGATTCTTTGGAAAGATCAGTTAGGATGGGAATCTTAAAGGATGAATGAGGATTCAGTTACTTCATATGAAATTTATCCCATTAAATTTTTGACCATCCCACAAAATTTCATCCCATTTAGATCCATAGTTTATTATAAATATGTGGTTTAGTCCACTAGTGTGCATGGATCCTGCGCAGTTTTGCCCATTTTCCATGGACATCATCACGGGCCCTCCAAATCACCTCCACCTTCAATGATATTATAAAAAAAATATCATTTACCTTTTTAAAGGTAATAAATACAAAATAATTAAATTAAACATGAAGTTAAATTTGTTATTTTTTTATAATTTTCAATATAAAACAAGTTTAGCACAGTGGTTGGATGCCATCATTTGACCGCCTTTCCCGATGACACGGTGCCTAATCTACTCTAGGATAAATGTAGAATTCCTTCATTTCAACTTTTGTAACTCTTATTTTGTTAATTCAAGAGCCTCAGTGATCACTTTTCTCAAAAAAAACAAGTTTAGCACAGTGGTGTAAGGGTGAAAATGAAACAGTGAATCACGGTGCGATCACACCCCCACACCTAAACATTTTCACTCCTGGGCAAAGTCATAATTTCAAAAAATATGCATGTAGATATTTCCAACTTCATAAAGATTTAACATTCATTGAAAATTTAATTCCTGGTATAAATGTGATCAAATAAAAAATTATACTGAGGAGTTATTCTCAGTGATCATGGAAAAATATGTCTCAAAAATTGTATCCAAATGAAATTCCAAGAGATGAATGATACCAATCAAAGAAAATAATTCAAAAGTTAATCATGTCACTAATTCTCCACGTGTGTGTGTGACAACCATTTCATGCTATTCTTTCCACTTTTTATCAAGTAAATATAAGTTATTTTAATAATTTTCTACTTACAAGATTCTTTCCACTGAACGTTCCCCACATCCATTGCAATCAAATTTCAAGACCCACTCACTTAAGAATTCTCAGAAGTCAAACCATAAGCTCCCGACCTAGATATCCCCATACATTTTACATTTCATCACTCCCCTCATTTATTAATTTTTAAAAAGTTGCACTTAGAAAAAATCTCACACTCTTCTCCCAACCCATGTTTGATCTCCTCACGACACGAATTGTAATAGTTATAAAAAGATCAAAGGTCGAGGAAGGGTGGTTTTTGACCTGACCAATATACAACCCATTTTTTTTGTTTTTTTAGGGAATACAACAGTCGAATAACAGGTATACACGCATAGTTCAATCTGGTACAGTAATGAAATATATTGGATAAGGGACAAATGTATGGAAAATGATTTTGGAATGTAGAGAAAAATCAACCTAACTTATATTTACCTTCCATTAAGTAAGAAATTTTCACATTTCATGATTGGGTGAAAAAATATGTGGAGATATTAAGTGACACAATTTTCTCTTAAACTATTCACAAAAAAGGGCACCATTCTTCTCAAAGGATTCAAAATGATACAACCATTTATATCATCGACAAAAAACTAAATTTCAAAAGAAAGTCACACCACAGTATTGAATTATTGCTGAAATGCATATTTCACAAGAATTTTTTTTTAATGTTAAAACAACATGAAATACGGACACTCCACATGAATTTTCAATAAATCCCATGATTAAATGGGCATCATTTTACATGATAAAGTGGGAATAAAAAAATTAATATTCTAGAACAAGAGTGAAGGGGAGGGAAGGGGGAAAAGTAACAATATAATTCAACAAGCTAAAAAGAGAGAAGGAAGAAAGATGATGAAAATTCATAACTAACCTAGGAATATATGCATCCCCCCCCCCACACCTAAAGTGTGTAGTGTTTTCACTGTAATAAAATAGAATGTGGGAAGGAAGGATAAAACCTGATGAGTTTCATTCATAGATTGCTTCTTGAACATGGAGTTCCTCCATCGGGGACTCCGGAATGGATTCATGGAAGTGCTTCAGTCACTGCCCATTGACAATGAAGGTTTTCTTGGTTTCTTTATTTTGAACCTGGACAACACTAAATGGAGAGACATTAGTAACAGTGTATAGTCCAAACCAGCAGGAAAGAAGCTTACCTGGATGAAACTTCAGCCTTGAATTGTAAAGGAGTTCCTTCTGCCCAATGTGGAACTGGCGATGAAGGATAAGACGGTTGTGGGCAGCCTTGGTATGCTCCTTATAAATCCTGGAGTTCTCATATGCATCTCTTCTCACTTCTTCTAGCTCCTGAATCTGTGACTTCCTTTTAGAACCTGCAGCATAAAGATTATAATTTCATTTTTTGATGGCCCAAAAGGCCCGATGCTCAATCTCAACAGGGAGGTGACAACTCTTTACAAACACCAGCTGATATGGTGACATTCCAATGGGAGTCTTAAAGGTAGTACGGTAAGCCCATAATGAATCATCGAGTCTAAGACTCCAATCTTTCCTATTTGGGTTGAACCATTTTTTCAAGAATTTGTTTTACCTATCTATATGACACCTCTCATTGACCATTGTTCTATGGGTGATATGTAGAAGACACTTGATGACTGACCCCATACCAACGCAAAAGTGATTACATTGTTCAGTTTCATAAATGAGAACAATGGCCACTGATGATGAACTTAGGTAAGCCAAACCTACAGAAGATTTGGGTTCTCAAAAATTCTACAAATACCCCAGAATCATCAGTCCTTGTGGCTTGTGCCTCTACCCATTTTGACATGTAATCAACCTCCAGAATAATGTACAAGTTTCCAAAGGAATTGGGAAAATTCCTCATAAAGTCAATACCCCAAACATCAAAAATGTCATGAAAGAGCAATGGTTGTTGTGGAATTTCATTTATTTTAGATACATTACCCATTCTTTGACAATGATAACAAGATTTAAAAAAATCATGGGCATCCCTAAAAAGTTTTGTCCAAAAGAGACCATAATAAAGGATTTTGCGAGCAGTCCGTTGGGGACCAAAGTGGCCCCCACAAGCAAGAGTGTGGCAGAATCTAAGGGCGGACTGAAACTCGCTATCAGGAACACAACGCCTGAGGACTTGATCACTACATGTGTTCCAAGGTTAGGGGTTATCCCAAATGTACCAACGAGGCTCATGTTTTAAATGGTCAGCCTTGTTTTTATTGAAATCAGTAGGAATACAAGATGCTACCAAATAATTTTCAATTTCAGCATACCAAGGAATAACATCTTGTACTCGGTAAAATTGCTCATCAGGAAACATGTCATTTATGGGAATACATGGGGATGAGTTAATGTACGAGGATGGGTGAATCCTACTAATATGTTCAACCACAACATTCGTTGCTCCTTTTTTATCTACAATTTATAAATTGAATTCTTGAAGGAGGAGCATCCAGCGAATGAGACGTGGTTTGGCTTCCAGTTTCTTAAGGAGATACTGGAGGGCTGCATGGTCTAAGAAAAAAATGACTTTGGACCCTAAAAGATATGACCTGAATTTATCCAAGTAAAACACAATGGAAATAAATTATTTTTTAATTGTGGTGTAGTTTTCTTGGGTAGGTTCCAATGTACGTGAGGCATAGGCAATGACATGTAGAGCTCGATCAACCATTTGTGATAATACTGCCCCAACTACATAGTTAGAGGAATCACACATGATCTCAAATGGTAAATCCCACTGAGGTGGTTGGATTGTTGAGGGTGACGTGAGACTCCACTTTAACTTATTAAAAGCTTCCTCGCATTCATTATCAAAAACAAATTCCTTTTCTTTTTGGAGTAACTGGAAGAGGGGGAGTGTAATTTTACTAAATTCACGAATGAAACGACGATAAAATCTAGCATGACCTAGGAAAGACCGCACATCCCGTACATTTTTTTGGAATGTTAGGGAAGAAATGATATCCAATTTTTATTTATCTACTTGGATACCATTCCCAAAAATGACATGTCCCAAAACTATACCTTGTCGCACCATGAAATTTCATTTCTCATAATTTAATACAAGATTCTTTTTAATACAGTGGCATAGGACTAGACCAAGACTACTCAAACATTCATCAAAAGAGGAGCCATAAATAGTGAAATCATCGATGAAAACTTCCATGCAATTCTCCAGGTAATCTGAAAAAATACTAACCATACATCACTAGAAAGTACCCGGAGCATTGCATAGACCAAATGGCATCCTCCTATATGAAAATGTGCCAAAGGGGAAAGTTAAGGTTGTCTTTTACTAATCCTCGGGGGCAATATGGATTTGAAAATATCCATAATACCCATCAAGAAAATAGTAATGGGACTTACCTACTAGCCTCCCTAGAATTTGGTCAATGAATGGCAAAGGGAAATGGTTCTTCCTAGTGTGTTGGTTTAGTCAGTTATAGTCTATGCAGACACACGAACTATTCTGCACACAAGTTGGAACCAATTAATTATTTTCATTTTTGATTACTATAAGGCCAGTTTTTTTAGGAACCACTTGAATGGAACTGACTCATTGGCTGTCAGAGATGGGGTAAATGCTTCTAGTAGCCAATAATGTTGTCACTTCCTTTTTCACAACTTCTATGAGGTTTGGGTTTAGTCGACATTATGCATGCCTCACTGGTTTAACTACATCATTTAATAAAATATTATGTGTACAAATTGATGGGCTAATACTAGGAATGTCAGCAAGTGTCCATCCCAAAGCTTTTTTATACTCCCTAAAAAGTTCAAGCAGTCGCAATTCATGCTCAATGGGGAGTGAACTAGAAATGATGATGGGTAACTTGTTTACATTCTCAAGATATGAATATTTTAAATCTTGATTCAGTTGTTGCAGTTCCAATTCAGGTGGATTTTGGATTGATGGGAGTGTGTGTGAAAGTGAGAGGTCACTGATCTCATCTAACTGCTCAATGGTATCATCCTCAGATGAGGAATGAGCTTTTATAAGCTTATCAGTATCATCTATAGTTAGTGTATCCTTAGTGTTCAAGAAATCATCAATTAATAAACATGCATGACACTTTTCTATACAACTACAAAAATCAATGCATGATTCATTACCTAGAATTTCAATCAATTAAGAAAACTCAGAAAGGGGATCAGGGGAATGATAAGAAGTGTTTTCAGGGGAAGGGAGTACATCAATTGAATTTGCTAAGAGAGAGGAATGTTCTTTTGAGGGGTGATTTATGGAATCAAGGATGTTGAAATGGACTATGTCACCACCAAATTCCATAGATAATGTACCATTATGGGCATTAATTATTGTTTTGGCAGTTTTTAAGAAAGTTCTCCCTAATATAATTGGGGCATGTCTATTCATCCTATCATCTTCCATTTTAAGCACATAAAAATCAACAGGAAAAATTAAATTTTGAACCCTCATAAGAACATCCTCTAACACACCAGAAGGGTGTGTTGTACTCTGATTTTCTAGTTGAACGACTATTCCAGTGGGCTTTAGTTCACCAACCTGCAATGTAGAGTAAATGGAGTGAGGCATGAAATTTATAGAAGAACCTAAATTGAGCATATAATTAGAAAAATAATACTCCCCTATGGTGCATGGAATCGAGAATGTCCCAGGATCGTTACACTTGGTGGGAAGTGATGGCTCTATTATTGCTGATATGTTCCTCCCCAAGCTCACCTTTTCATCTCTACAAAGTCACCTTTGGTGTGTACACATCTCCTTCAAAAACTTTTCATATCTTGGAATTTGTTTCACAACATCAATCAAGGGGGTGTTTACCTGCACTTTTTTGAAAGTTTCCAATATTTCCTTATCTAGTTCAGTTTCCTTTTGTTTCCTGGGTCGGGTGGCCCTTTGGGAAAATGGAAGAGGAATGGGTTGTCTAGGAGACTCATCGACATACACACTCTTTCCTTTAGAATGGATTCTCTCAAGACATAGTTTTTCAAAATTTGGAACATTTTTAATGGTTGGGATGGAGGTTTCCTCAGGAGGGGATGACTCTAATGGAAGATTCATCTGTTTTCTACTCCTAAGGGCGATGGCACTGACATTTACTTTATCTCTAGGGTTGACTACCGGTTGAGATGGTAGTTTACCTGACCCATGACTTTTAATTTCCCTCACTGAGTTATCTAGTTGGCCTAATTGGGTTTTGAGGTCTTGTATGGCTGCCTGGGTGGTTTTTTGGAATTGGATATTGTTGGCAGCCATTTTTTTCATCATATATTCTAGGCTAGGCTCAGGTTTTGGAGGGGGTGGTTAGAAAGTACTTTGGGTGGTTGAGGATTTCTGGGTGGTGGTGGTGGATGACTACTCTGACCATGTTGGTTCCATGGTTGATGAGGCTGGTTTGAATACCCCCTTGCATATAATATTAGTTTTCTTTCCACCCAGAGTTGGATGGATAGTATGGTTCTTGCCTAAAGGGTTGGTTATAGGGGCGTCCTAGGAAGATTTCCTCACAACTCTCGGAATTTTCTCTCAATTGGGGGAATTGGTTAGAATAATGGGTGTCATAAGAGCATATTCCACAATGTATGGGAGGAGGAGATTGAGATTTACCTTGGTAGAGAGCAAGTTGTCGTAGAAGGGTACTTACCTCCTCAAACTTTGTGTCCAACTTATTCTTGAATTTAGTACTTTGAACCTCATGGACTCCTTGAATGGGTATACTGGACCTTGAACCAAATTTTTGATTGTTTTGCGCCATGTTCTCAATTAAGGTCCTTGCAGAAATTGGGGTCTTATCTACCATTTCACCACCTGCAGTAGCATCAATCATGTTTCTATCAATAGGGATTAAACCTTCATAAAAATATTGTATTAAAAGTTGTTCACTTATTTGGTGGTGTGGAAAACTTGAACATAATCTTTTAAATATTTCCCAATATTCATGAAGTGTTTCCCCTTGAGATTGTCTTATCCCACAAATTTCTTTCCTTATTGTTGCAGCTCAAGAGGCTAGGAAATATTTTTCAAGAAAAAGGCGTTTCATGTCCGCCCAACCTCTTATTGGGGAATTAACATAATATAACCAATATTTTTCTATATCTTCTAAAGAAAAGGGGAATTCTCTAATCTTTACTTATTCTTCATCCACATTAGTAGGTCTTAATGTTGAACAAATAGTGTGAAATTATTTTAAATGATTTTTTGGATCTTCTCCAGCGAGTCCATGGAATCTTGGTAATAAATGAATTAGACCGGATTTTAGTTCAAAATTAGGTGCCTCACCTTGCATTTGAATGAATGTGGGTTGGATATCAACATCAAGTGAGGTTAGTTCTTTTAATTTTCATTTATTTTCAGCCATGTTATGCAATTTTATTTTAGTTTTGATATTTGTTCTATAAGAATAAGAGGAAGGATCGAGAAGAGTGTCTATGTTTTTTATGTCCTCCTTTGAAGGGTTCTCTTGTGCGTCTCGGTGTCACTAATATAGGATCCTCTCCGGTTCAGGTTCGAAAGGTGGTAGGTCTCCTGGTTTTGAACGTGTCATGCACAAAACCTAAAAAATAAATAAATCAGAATAAAAAAATAGGTAGAGTTGTAAGATAAAATAAATAAATATTCACAAAATTTACAAAAATCTTATCAAAAACACGCACTAAAAATCAAAGCGATCCCCAGAAACGGCGCCAAAATTTGAATGTTCTGTCATGAAACGTTAAATTGATTATGTTTTTAAGTTTCATTTATAGTATAGGGAATACCCTAGGTCATCTCTCAAAGAGAATTGATAGGTTTTGAGTGTGTATTTTTAATAAGAAGAACAAAAGAGGGGGTGATTTTGTAAACAATTTTAAGAAAGTAACTTAATGTAAAGAGTTATAAAGTTGAAAGACAAAGTAGAATTTGAAAAATATGAGATAAATAAGTTATTATTGCTAAGTTAATATATAACTTGAATATTTCCTTGTTCTCAATTGGTTATTAGGTTTTGTTGTAATCCTTTGGTTGAGGGATGACCAAGATCTTGGTTCCCCTCTTTCCTCTTAAAATGATGCACAAAGAACCACCCCTTGACACAACAATCATGTTGTCAAGGTTTGGAACTCAAGTATAGAGTTAGTTCTACCCAATAATACTGAAATCTCATGTATGTGTGAGAGAAAGGGGATGATTGTTTTGTCCAATCGTAACAACTCAATATTCCCACTTCAATATCAACCCAATCGGTATTGAAATGAGAAATGTTTCACTTAATTAAACCAAATCAATACATTCAGAGAAGAAGAATATAAATATTAAACATAAGTGAAATAATCTGCACAGAAATTACACAAAACCAATAGAATATAAGGTTCCAGAACTCCCTCTTCAAGTGTGTAGCTTCCTCACAATGATCACTCACTGTTTAGCTCGACATCGGGAGGAGGAGGAAGCTCGGGTGGAACTCCTTCTTCATTATTGATCTCCCTATGAGAATAGGGGCCTCCAAAACTTAAAATATGAGGATAGGAATCCTATGGAACTTCAAATTGGCAGCACTTCACTCCTTGGTCAAACTTCCAAAAGAGGATCACAAGCTTCCATTTTATAGGCAAAGTGGAAGGCGGTTTTGGGCACACAGATTGTGTAAAACCACTTGTCTGATGGTTTTCGACCACTTGAAAGTCGAATATCGCTTTGTAAAAAACTAGAAATATGTTTCACCACCTCTTGAATATCTACACTGAATGTTTGGAACCAATTGGGCAACTATATCTCGATATATTGATAAAATACAAAACACCGCATTTGACTTTGTGCAGATTTGATTCTTTGTACATATTAGTTCGGATGGGTATCTTAAAAGCCTAATGAGGCTTCTCTTCCTTCATATGAAATGTATCCCATTAAATTTTAGACTATCCCACAAAATTTCAGCCTATTTGGATTCACGGTTTAGTATAAATATGCGGTTGAGTCCACTGGTGTGCATGGATCCTGCGCAGTTTGGCCCATTTTCCATGGACATCATCACGGGACCTCCAAATCACCTCCACCTTCAATGATATTATCAAAAAAAGTATCATTTACATTTATAATAGTAATAAATAAAAAATAATTGAATCAAACATGAAGTGAAATTTGTTATTATTTTTATAATTTTCAATATAAAATAAGTTTAGCACAGTGGTGTAAGGGTGAAAATGAAACAGTGAATTGTGGTGCGATCATGGATCCCTTGGATTGGTCCCCCTCAAATTATGGATAAAAGTAAAGAGGATCCCTACCATCGATGGTATGAAAAGGGGTCTCAAAGAGTGGATCACACCGGTGAGGCTTGGGCAAACTGAATGTGGCTCGCGTAGGGTACGCTTGGGTGAGTAGAAGGCTATTCACGTAGGTGAGGCCTGTGTGGGATGAAGAGGTCTCACATAGGGTAGACTTGGGAATGATGAAGATTCCTTTGAGATATGGAAAACCTGGGTAACAACACATGGATGATACCTTGATCTAGGCTCCAAGGGTCTACTCAGGTGTCTTTGGATGACTGACATTCAAGTTTTGAGCTGTGGAAGGTTCCTTCACCCTAGTATTTTTAACTAGATTAGGGAATTTCCTCTCAATATTCTTAGTATTCTAGACCTTGAGGGACCTCAATCCATTGATCGCTACTAATTTCCCCTTCTTTCGTAGGCTTAGAGTAATACCTAAGGGTTTAGAGGACTTGGGAAAGAGACTTGGCTGAGAGACTTGGGTGAGTAGAGATTTAAGTGGTCTCTTTATCATTCAGTTGTGTCAAATTAGGTGCCCAAGGGTCCTATTTATAGGAAAACTTAAGACACTGGGTGAAGGAGGCCACTCGTGCAGGTCTATCACACTAGTGTTTCGCACAGAACTTTCATGCAGGTATTGTTCACTCATGTTGGGCTATATATGTAGGGCCTATTTGGGCCTCTAGGCATGTAGGTTTCTCATACTTCCTATACCTATATGAGATTCCATACCATGCAAGTGTATCATGTTGCTTAACCTAGGAAACTTGGAGCCTTTCATGCCTTTTGATTTGTTTTTAATTCATGAGGTACTTTCCTTTTAATCCTTTCATCCTTTTTTTAAAAAGGGAGTTTCAACAAGATCTTCACCTATATCTTCCATATTTTTCATTGCCCGATGTGATTTTAACTTCACTTATGATCCACCAACTCTTAAAATTTTCTCCCCAGTTTGAAAATTAATCAATTCCCTTCCTATAGCTAGGAATGGTCTTCCCAAGATTATTGGGATCTTCTCTTCGTCTATAATATTATAAGAAAATATACTGGAAATTAGAACATGTATACCTTGATAATGGTATCTTCAAGTAGTCCTCATGGATGTTTATCTACTATAACAGCTAATTGGGTCTTAACTTGAGTCATCCGCATCTCTCTCAATCCCAAAATTTTGAATGTTGAATATGAAATTATATTTACACTTGCACCTAAATCATATAAAAAACTTCCAAATTCATCATATCCAATATCGATTGAAATAGAAAAGTTACCTAGATCACTTTTTTTTTGGGAGACTACTTAATATGACTACAGGACATTCCCTCATTAGTGGCATAGTACCAATTCTTCAAGATTTATTTTGTTTGTTACCAACTCCTTCATTAATACTATGTAGATGGGCATGTTTTTTATTACCTCAGTAAATGGTATGTTGATCTATAGTTTCTTGAACATCTCTATAAATTTTTTTCTTTTTCATTAATCATTTCCTTCCATACTCAATCTGTAAACAGTGGTGGCGGTCGGTACGATGGTTGTTCTTCTTCACCTACCATTTTATCTTTACTCTTTTACATCTCTTTATGTTTTTATTCTCATACCTTAATTGATTCAGGATCATCTTATATTGTTTTTCTACTTTTAATCATTATATATTTCAAATATACATGGGGGTAATGGTCTGGGAATCCTGGCAGTACTTCTCTAGGCCTATCTTAATGTTGCTCAGCAATATGACCAACTTGAATCTCCAGATTTCTCATTTAAGTTGTCTTAACTCCTAGATAACAGTACCTCTACATTTAGAGTTTGTAATTAACTATTTCAATTTAGATCCATTGGTTGTCATAAAATATGATAGGGTCTCCTCTAGTGAATGTATTTGAATTGTCAGTGATGTTCCTTTGTGTTGAGGTTGGAAACCTTGTTCCCTTGGTTAAAACCCTTGGTGTTGATTATGATTATGTTGTTGTGGTTGTTTTTGGCCTCCATCCCTATGCATAATTCTATTGATTATAAAAAATATAATTTTCATCTTTAGTAAACATACCTTAGGGATCATGAAAATCCATTATTGAGTTTAATTTCTTTGAAATCACATTCATTTGTGTGGAAACCCAGTTGTTGTACACCATGTGTGCTTCTCATAATTGAACTTACTATAGTTGGCATTGAAACCCATTGCTGTAAATTTCATCCAACAACTCATAAATTTCTTTTGGTGAATTTCACATAAGCAAACCTCCTACAGCAGCATCAATTATTGAATGGTTTCCCTATGATAAACCTTTGTAAAACGGTTGAATTAGGATCCATATTTAGATTTAATGATGAGGGAATCAACTAATAATTCTTTTAAATCTCTCTAATGTGATATATAAAGACTCTTTAATAAATTGCTCAAAATTTAAGACACTTACCCATAGATCCATAGACTTTGAAGGTGTTAAAACCGTTGTTAATAACTTTATAACTAAATCTTACCAGGTTGTGATTGAATGCAAAGGTAGACTTTGAATCCACTCTCATTCTTTATCCTTCAATAAGAATCATAAGAGGTTTTTTCCCACAGCATTGTTTGAAACATTGTTAAACTAGAATGTGTCGAAAAGTTCAAGGGAACTACCAATATGAAAATTGGGGTCTTTGTGTGGTAGCTTGGTGAATTGAATGGAATAAGTGATCATCTTTATGACCACCATCTTTATCTAAAAGTGTTTCATAGAAACTAGGGGTATGAGATTGCTCAGATAGACCCCCACATTTGAGGGTCTTTTGTAATTGAAAAGTGCTTACGATCATGGTTTCCTTCCTTATTGATCTTGGTGTGATCCCTATCCAAATTCTTATCATGATCTTGGTACTATCTCTTCCATCCATTATTTCATTTTCTTGTTACACAATTTTATTTTTCTTTATTAGCATCTTTTTTATCTTAGGATCGAGAGAAGTCTACTCTTCTTTCTGCTTTCCTCTCATTGAGTAATCATGCACAAAATTCATGCCTGAAACAATATAGCAATATGACCAAGTGAAAATAGAGAAAAAGAGAAGAAAAAAATAGGTAAATTCTTAAAAATTCTAAGCATAACTATACACCATTCTCCAGGAATGGTGTTAGTTTTGATAATCCCCATTAATGATGTCACTAATTCCTTATGGGGTATCAAAATACAAATTTATACAACTCAACTGATACTAACTAATTTAAAAATGTAGAAAAGTGGAAATCAAAGTTGATCCATAGAGAATGTGAAGAAATGAGTTAGAATATTTTTATGAAAATAAAAAAGAAAAAAAGGATGAAAATGATTGAGAAAAGAGATCAAATTAGTTTGGTTATTTTGAAGAAAGAAAGAAATCAAGCAAAGAAGTAGTGAAAAGTGGTTTTGAAAATCAATTGATAAGCATGTTGGGGTTTTGTAGCTTTTAGGGTTTAGGTGTGATTTGGATTTTAAAATAAGTTTGATTAATTCATGTTGATTTCAAATTCGATATGAGGTGAATCCAATGGTCATGGTATCCCCTCCTCAACATAACAATCCCCCTTTTCCCATGGTCTGATAATTTATGGTATTACCGAATTGGGTTTGTCTCGATACCATTTTTAAACCTAGTTACCCTAAATGTGACAATGCTCATGCCTAATTTAGGGTAACCAGATGTGTAATTAAAAGGTTCCTTTCAGATTTATCAATCAATGGTCATGATTAAATAAAAAGAAAGAGATTGGAATTGGATAAATAAATTGAGACAAACCAAATACATAAATAAGAATAATAAAATAAATCCAAAAACATCTTCCCCCTTTGGATACATTACCCTAGAACAAGGTGGGAATTACCCTATCATGACCCCCTCCCCACAAAGATACCATATTGAGGGGAGAGATAAGGTGACTTCCCGAGTCCCACCTCTAGTAGGCCCTAAGTTGGTGACTAGCACTGAGGGTATAGTAAATATGCATATGAGAGGCATTACCCGCTAAGAGAAACATGTGTAAGAGAAAGATAATAAGGATATAGAAACCAAAACCTACTCAGAAATATATATATATAAAAGGAAACCCAAGTGCAACATGCAATTTCATATAGTATTAAACAACTAAAAGGAAAACTGCAAGTACCAAAAAGGTAAAGATGACAGCGACCATGAATCCCAAACAGCTACTGTTAAACACCAAGCTAGTAATATCCATCCCAATCACCAACCTACTCTGACTAAACTAAAAAATAGTTTATATATACGTAGGGTGAGTATAATATTATACTCAGTAGGATCATCCCCATAGCTTTTCATTCAAAAGATAAAGAAATCATGCTAAAGCATAGTGAACAACAATGAAACTAACTCATCACCTAAATAGGTATACTAAAATCCCCAGCCTCACCATGGACAACTCTCACTAAGTATCACATACAAGAGAGTATATAATATAATAATAAAACATCAAGGGTACCCCTCTCCTACTTCCCCACTAGTTTTCTTCTCTTCCCCAACACCGCATGTCCTAATCCATCTATCTCCAAAAGTAAACCATCCAGAAAACACCTGGGAAAGGCGTTACAGCATGCACCTCATGCATCACATATCCACACCATCCCATCCACATATTTTAATATAGTAACCAATTAGTTTCCAGAATCCACAACAACCTATATGACATATATCAAACATCAGATATTATAGATCAATCCATTACATCCCATAAACCAAGTAAGTACCTCAATCCATCACAGCCTATATATGTCATAACTATAATAGTCCTTTGGATACTATATCTAGTAATACATGTGTGTGAAATAAAAACAATTCCTCACAAACCTCTATAAACATATATGGAAAAACTAACCACCATTCATACTAGCATAAGTAACTACCAAGAGAAGATAACAGGGCCATAGGGGGTAGTCAACCATCCATCCTCCAACTAGGATGTTGGGGAAAACACCCTCCTAGAGTCCATTGGGTGGAAGTTACCCTAACTAACATGGGTGGGGTAGCATATGAAATCACAAAATATACATGATATAATATAGATCACAACCACACTATGGGCATAACCTAGTCTTAGAATCAACTGCAGCTAACGTCGCTCGGACTCCTGGCTATCATTCCTAAGACCAAATATCCTATAAGCACACAAGCATATAAAATAACTACATTAAATTCATTATTTACTTTATTATTTCCTTCCATTAATTAATTCATTATCCATTAATTAACCATTAATATTATTCTTAATTTCATTATGTTTCATTACATTAATTACCATCAGAATAAAGTGCATTCCCTCCAGGAATAATCCAAACCAAGTCCATGGTTTATCAAGATTAAAATATCTTAATAAATTTCATTCCATCATCAACCAACCCTATGGGTTAAACATTTATTTATTTAATTATTAGCACCATTCCATATCCAGATACTCTAGGAAAACCATCTTAAGATATAACCAAGAGGAAACATGCAACCAAGCACCTCCAACTACCTTGTGTAGTGGGGAAAAGAATGCAGATAAAACAATTAACTAGGTCATTGGGCATTAATGAGATTCAAAAGAAATAATAACAACTCTTAGAATCTCATCAATGGGTAATACTATCTTTAACCCATTCCATCACCTCTATTTCTATCCCTGAAACCCACATGCATATACTGATGCATCTCGCTATCATAGGCGTTAAATGATACCACATAATTTGGGCCTCCCTTCCCACACATCACATCATCCATCCCAAGCTCATCCATCCTAGTCTCACATCACCTTTGGGACTCCTCTCACCATAACACAATATCCCTACAGGCTCATCCATACTAGGCACATAACACAAGGCTCACATCCAGATCACATCACAAAGTAACAGGAACAAACAAGCAAGCAATAGGGCAACCGGTCCCTCAAAATAAGGCATTCATCCTTCTCATGAAAATGGGAAACTCAAGCCCAGAAAAATACATTATCTTTATCGCAAAACTGGTTCTTATTCCGTATATAATTAACCAATTCATTTATTGATAGGTTCCAGTTGTTGGAAACCTAAGTCATCAAGCTATAACAAGCTATCAAAGGAAAAACATGCTCTTAGCATTTATTTCTGGTTTCAATAAACCTAGAGAAGTACCATTCTCAATTAACATGCCTTTTAATTATCAAAAGAATAAACATGTTTCATATTATTTATAAATTATAATTAAACATATGAATTGCATCAATTAATTGTAATTAAATTATATTAACCACCAGATTATAAGCATGCCTCTTATTTAATTATTCTCAATCTAATTAATTATCAATTAATTGTGGATTTTTGTTCTTTACCAATTCCAATGTGATAATCCAAGCCTAATAACATTATAAAAAATCATAGAATAGATATCACACTCTCTATAAAATCATGAGGAAAATCACTATCAAGGTACAAACCAACAACATCGACAACATGTGATCATAACCAATTTCTTTAATACAGTTCAATAATTATTAGTTCAATTTCATTACCATCTAAAGGGATAAATCATCTTAGATTTTCGATTGCATGTAAATAAGAGAGAATAAATGAATCTCCTACCTCAAAGGTCGTAAATGTTCTTTGTATGAGAACGAACCACGTTGCAGATCTCCAATCATATCTCCCGCAAGAACAGCATCCATCTGAGGACATCGCGACACAACTGCACACAAAAAAACCAATAGAAACCCCATTAGAATCATAGGGGATCAAATTCCATAGCATGGAGAGAATATATAGGAGGAAACGGGGTCAAACTAGGAGAAACCGCTAGAAAATGAAGGAAGAACACACCTTAGATCAACAAGGATCACCACAGATCAAAGACAGAAGCCCAAGGATTTATTCCCATAAAAGGAATCTCTAAAACACATATAAGGGTATCACTGGTTTCCTGAAATCGAAAGCAGCCATAGGGTTTGGAGAAAACCTTGGCAATTGAAACATTTAAAGATATACAACATCAGGGATTTACATGGCTTGTAATCCATTTTCACATTGTATAAATGTTGGGGTTTGGTTTTTTCTGAAAAAATCATTGTGTTTTTATTATTTAACCCTAAAATTATACACGTCGTGAACCATCCATGCACAAGTTATAAACTATACTTACATGGTGAGTAAAATTTACACATCGTGTATTATCCCTGCCTCCAACATTTCACAGCCAAACCCCTACAGACCACTTCCAAAGACTTATCCAAGCTCCATGAGCCTCACAAACATGAAAAGGGTTATACCACATGGATTTGGGCCCTTACATTAGATATCTCTCAAAAAATTCTTATCCTTGAGAATACAAAACAAAACTAGTTAGAAAATGAAAAGGGGTCATTCGAATAGCCACCCTGTGAGATACCTCTCAAAGATCTTGCCATCACTGGAGCTTAACCACCTCATCAGAGGAACAATCACAAAACCATGCAACAACCACAACTAGCTCCTAACACTATCCCGCTGGAGATACCACTCAAACAAGAGTAAAGCCACAATAAGAAATAATAGGAAACCATCTCATAAACCAAAAAGGATCAACATCCATGAGGAAACAATGTTACAAGAGGAGATTTAAACATCAAACATCTCAGGGTACTGGGTGTGAATCTACATCTCACATTCCCATGTACTCTCCTCTATGCCACCATGCCTCCATAAGACACAAACCAAAGGAAAAGTGTGCCTACTCAACACCTTATCCTAGCCATCCTAGATCTCCATAGGTTGCTCCTCAAAGGTTGCATCATCATCAACATCGATCTCACCCCAATAGATGATATGAGAGTTGTCATGAAGATAACGACGAAGCTATGACACCTGAAAAACATCATGTATCTAGCTCATCTGTGGGGGAAGTGTTGTCTAATACATCATAGCTCCAACACGATCCAACACCTCAAAAGGCCCAACAAACCGGGGAGAAATCTTACTCCCACGTCCAAACCTTCACTGCACACGATGAGGATTCACCTTTAGGAACACATTGAGAATGACCAAGAATGATAAATGAATCATTGATAGAGGGAGGGGTGAATCAATGGTATCTTTTTCTTTTAAGTTTCATTACTTTTGAAACAACCTTCACCTCCTTTTAAAGATTTATTTCTCTACTGAAAACAAATCAAATACACATTCATAGGAACACAATAATTTATAGGGTTCACTACTCAATAAGAGTAGATACATCCTTGGTATGGTTTGAAAACAATCAAATACCACACAATAAACTAGAAAACAATCCTTTTGTATGGATATAATGAGTAGGATATGCTCTTACACTCGTGTATCACTATGTTCAATATAATAGTGTATGTGCTTCAAGTAGCATGAAATAATGTAATTCAATTTATGTAAAAAAACATGTTACAGTGCTTCTTGATCAAATTTTACAAATATAAAATTAAAAAATAATTCTTCAATCCCTTAACTAGAAATAGGAAAGAACTTCCCTATACATAATAATGATACTCAATCCAATTTTCCAGTTCAATTCTTTAGTCCAATTTCTCAATACGATAATATTGCTCTGTCAGAATACCACTGAAACAATCATGAACTGCTTCTTCTTCATTCCAGAAATCCCAGTCCAATTACTCGATCTGATTCTAGAAACTCTGAATACGATCTTATCTCTTCTCTTTTCCATCTTCTATCCAGCAAACTTCCTCAGGTACGCACATCTTGAAAACTTCTTCTCCCCAGAACATCAGAGCTTCTTGCTCTTCTTTTGTAAACAGTACAAGCATCATTAAAGTACAAATTACTTCATATATCTAAAGATGACCCAAAAATGGTTTGGGCGGGATTCTGAAAAAAATTCCTGCTCAACCAAATTTTTTCAAAACTTCAATTCCCCTTGAATTTTGGATGAATCTTTGACTCTTTTAACTCTTCTCAACTCTTATCATTTCTTCTCAAAACTTCTTGAATATTCTCACAACTTTAGCTTGATTAATACTTTCTTAACAATCTCTAGTCCAATTTTGATTGTCATTCTAATTTTCTCATTATGATGAAGAAAAATATACAGCTACAAAATCTTCATTACGGTGCTCTGTGCCAAATGTAAATGGGAAGGAAAACAAATGAATTATTATTATGATGATCAGTACTAAAATATCATTATGATTCTCTATACCAACTAAGAAATATATGAAAATCATATATCTTCTCATTACGATTCTCAGAATCACTTCTACATCATCTTCAAAACTTATTCTAACAAGCACTTCCTCTAAATTTTTTAAATAGAAAGATCCCCTTGGAAACACTTTTATAATTGCTTTAAACAACCTTTAAAGATCCCCCTTGGAAAAACTTGTGGAGTATATTTATAGAAATACTCTTTTTCTTCTTATCTTTAGACTGATGACACTGCATCCAATGAATGTATCAGTATCTGCTTCACTCTGATAACCTTTGTTAGCACTAGTATGATAGTCTTGACCCAATTTAAAGAAAAATCATCTTGATGAAAATAGTCAACTATATTGTTGATTAATATTCAATTCCATTTTTCATTGGTCCCAATATACTCTTATTTCTTTCCAATTCAATTGGTATCAACAACTTCCTAAGGGAAACAATATTCTTTAAAAAAATATGCCTCTGATGATCGGTGGCACGCCGCGTCTGATTGACTGATTCCAGCAGCTTCAACTTCAGTAACTTATTTTCTTTTCAAATTACAATACCAATGAACTTCCATCACTCAACTTCTTTCTCCAAATATTTGTCACTACCACAAAACTGGGTTTCCACAGCGCCACCCTTTAACAGTGCTAAAAAAACGCTGATAAAGGGTACTTTTAATAGCGCTAAAAAAAGCGTTGTTAAAAGTGGCCCTTTATCAGCACTTTTTTTGGCACTGATAAAGGTATCCCCTTTATTAACGCTTTTTTTAGCATTGTTAAATGGGACCCCTTTATCAGCGCTTTTTTAGTAGTGCTGATAAGGGGGGGTTTATCAGCACTTTTTTCCCCAGCACTGATAATGGGTATATTTCAAAAAAAATATTTCATAAAAAATAATATATTGATATATAAATATATAAGTATATTGATATTGATATAAATATAATATATATTTTTTAAATATGTTTTAGATAAGTATAAATAAACATTTGCACTTAATATATAAGATATGTAGTGAAAATGGATTATAAAATATCTTAAAAAATTATTAATTAATATTTTTCTAATTATCATCAACTAATAATAATTTAATAAAAATTTTAAGACACAAAAAAAACAAAAAAAATAATAAAAGATCTAAAATAAGTTGAAAACGTAACTCAAACTTCAAACGACCATAACTTTTTATCCGGGTGTCTGTTTGAGCTCTACAGCATATCAAATCGAATCCTACGATGAGATCTATGCGCTAATGATCCAAGGGAACCTTATGTCACATTTTTTTAGGCAAAAAAAGGCCCATAATTCCTCTAAAATGGAGTTTTTAGTCCGGGTACCCAAATTTTTTAACATTTGATGGAATTTCAGCCTCGTTTTAGGGGGTATTTTTAACCTTTTTTAGTGAGGACTGAATTTATTCTGAGGGGTTACATTTATATTGATATTATAGTTTTGAAATTTTATCATTTTTCTCAATGTAATGTTATTTATAATCAATTATATAACAATATATACATATTTTTTATATATTCACCCATAAAAAATTTATTTTACAAATAAATAATTAAACATATTTACATATAAAGTATATTTCTAAATATATAAGGCTTATCTAAATAAAATACTAATATCCATTTTATTTAAAATACAAATATATTAATATTTATATACCTATATGATGTGTGTACGTGTGTGTGTATTTGTGTACGTCTGTATTGACAAACTGATATATATTATCTATATATTCTAAACATATGTATATACATATTAATATATAATATTTGTAAATATATATAAATATTTATAATTATACTTACAAATACACATATAATATGTTTGTGTGTGTTGTATATATGTATTTATTTATTTATAAACACACACACAAAAAGCATATTTTATAAATATATTTAAAACTGATCTTATAAATATATATTAATATACAAATAAATATATTAATATATAAATATAATTATATATATATATATTAATATAACTGAATATATATATATATATATATTAATATAACTAAATATATATATATATATTAATATAACTATATATATATAACTAAATATATATATATATATATTAATATAACTATATATATATATATATTAATATAAATATATATATGTTAACATAAATATATATTAATATACAAGTAAATATAACTAAATATATATATAAATAAATAGATATATTAATAAATGAAGATTAAAGCAATATGGTGGAGGGGTAAAGGCTTAGGTGCACAGGCAGTAGGTCCAGAGTTCGAATCCAGGGGGAGGCAGGTCACGTGCAGATGTAGAATGAAGGCTAGCACTATTAAAGGGTGGATGAGGGTGCTGTTAAAGGGTTGGTGTGGGTGTGCGGGTTGGGGCGTGCGGGCTGGGGTGGGGGTATTATTAAATGGGGGCTTCAAGCGCTGTTGAAGCCCTCCAGAATTGCAGATTTTTTTTATATTCTTGTTTTAACTTTTATCAGCGCTAAAAAAAGCACTGATAAAGGACCCATTTATCAACGCTTTTTTTAGCACTGATAAAATACTCATTTTATCAGTGCAATTTTTTAGCACTGATAAAAGGTTCCTTTATCAGCACTTTTCTGATCACTGATAAAGGGGACCCCCCTTTATATTCGCCTTGATTAACAGCACTTTTCTAGCGTTATTAATGTCATTTTCTAGCACTGATAAAGACCATATTTGCAGTAGTGTGTATCTTTTGGCTTATTGGTCTGACTAAAAACCAGCATCTTCATTTTCTCACATCTCGATTAACCTTCTAAGCCTTTAAAAAAAATTGTGTTTGGTGAGCTCATACTGATGAACTTGAGACCGAAAAGCTTTGGCTTTAGAAACTTCTTTTATTTTAAAAAATTCTTCTTGTATCATGACTTCCTCATGAATTTGAATACATTGAAGATGGGAATAGCATCATCTAAATTACAATGTGAAGTATTGTAACTTACCAACCTTCTCGCCATCTTATTTCTTTCCAAACCTCAATACGATTAGCAACACCAGTTCTCCCCCTTTCTGTCATAAGGCTTGCATCATAAGTTCTTAGACAACTTATGAATTTTTTGAATTACAAAATAAAAAATCATCATTATATTTTTATTGGATCCAATTATACTCTCAAAAATATTCCCAATACAATATTCCTTTCATTTTTAACCCAAGGTGAGTTCGATGAACCTTTTCTTTCAGAAAACTTATCCTCAATATAATGTAATTGTTTAAGCAATGCGAGTTTGGTGTTCTGAATATGATGGTCATTTCGATTGTCAATTATTACAAAGTGAGGTGATTTATTTTCTTTGACAACAAAACACAATTATCTTAAAAATAACTTCATTCAACATATGAAACCCTTCTCTAGCCATCTTGGTCCCAACAATCCCCTCCTTTGGATTTTGGTGTCAACCAAGATTTATACATCACTGAACTTTTTAACCTCAATCTATGGATTACTTATCAACAATTCTAAGTCTACATGAGCTAACTCATTGTAGGAAACAAGAATTATTGACAGTAGAACCATATTGTTCTAAAGTAGTGACTCGTGAAACCTCCTCAACTTTTTTTCACATCTTTTTTCACTTATTCAACTTTTCTACTTAACAAAAGTTTCCTACAACAACTCCAACAAATATTTAGAATAGTTCACACATTTACATGTTTAAATCACATCTTACCCACAACTCCCCCAACATATATGCTTCCTTAAAAGGTTTAGCACATATTAATGGATATATTTATGAAATAATTATCCCCCTTGACAACACTATCCAAAGACTAGAGGGGGAAAAACACATGCCACAACCTTGATGAGAAAGAGGTTGGATTTCCATGTTCAACCTCAGTTTATAAAAAGGTTCCTTCGGTAAAGTTTTTGGGAAAATGTCAGCAACTTATTCTGATGTAGGAACATTCTCCAACTTCAATTAATTATTATCCACATGGTCTTTGATGAAATGATATTTGATATCAATATGTTTTGAATGAGAATATTGTACCATATTTTTGGTAAGGTTGATTACACTCTGATTATCACAACCCAAGAGTAAGGGTAACATTACTTCAACAAGCAAGTATTCTAACTGGGTCTTCATCCACATAAGTTGGTTAGTATATTGAGTGGAAGAAACATACTTAGCTTCATCCATGATAAGAGTTACTGAATTTTTTTCTTTGTATTCCAACTAACAAAAAATTCCCCTGAAAGAAAACTCCACCATATGTGTATCTTTTATCATCAACATTTCTTTCTCAATCAACATTTGAATACCCAAAAAATTCAACAATTTCTAAGATATCATACCTAATTTAAAGATTTATTAAGACTTTGATATATCAAATAATTATTTTTCCACCTAAAAGATGTGATTATTTTAGAGCACTATGAAATATTGCACATAAGTTAAAATTATAAACAATGTCAGGTCTTGTGGAAGTCAAATATAAAAAACTTCCAATTAGATTCTGAAACTCATTAGGATCAACTTCATTTCCTTATCCATATTTAGACAACTTGTTTCTCACTAAAATCGGTGTGGAAACTAGTTTTTAATTTTCCATTTCGAACCTCTTAATAAGTTTCTTATAATACTTTTATTGAGAAAGAAATATGCGTTTCTTCTTTTTTAAGATTTGTAACCCAAAAAAAGTATTTCTTTTCTCCCAATGTGGACATTTCAAACAACTTTTTCATCTCTTCAGCAAATCTTTCACATGTTCTTTCATTATTCCTAGAAAAGATAATTTCATCAACATATACAATTACAATGAGGGAAAACTCTTTAATTTCTTTTATGTACAGATTACTATCAAATATTCCTTTCTTAAAACTCATATTTATTAATCATGTATCCAATTTGGAATACCATGACCTTGGTGCTTGTTTTATCCCATAAAATGCTTTATTCAAATTATACATATAGATTTAATCTTTCCCAATAATAAATCTACATGGTTGTTCAATATAAACTTCATCATCAAGATCATTATTCAAAAATATTGATTTCACATCCATCTGAAAAATTTTGTAACTTTATTGTGCAGTAATAGCAAGAAAGATTATGATTGTTTCTAACCTTTCCACTGGAGTAAAAGTTTCATCAAAATCAATGCCTTAAATCTATGAGTATACTTTGCACACTAATATTGCTTTGTTTATTATCACTTCACCATTTTCATTCAGCTTGTTCTGGAAAACCCATTTTGGACCAATAACATTTTTGTCATTTGGTTTAGGTATGAGTTCTCACATATCATTCTTTTTTATCTGATCCAGCTCTTCATTCATTTCATGGACCCATTATGGATGCTCAAAATATTTATTAACATCTTTTGAATCAAATTTTGAATACAAAGAAGTATGTGTAACAACTTTTGATGTTCTTATTGTTTGAACCTTTTGATTCTGATGACCAATAATGTTATGAGATTCCACTTAATTCCTCAATGTTGGATGGGATTTTCTAGATTCATCCTCAACACTGGAAATAGCTGAGTCTGATTCTTTTCCTTGAGTAGGATTACCATTTTCAATATCCTTATCAGAACTTTCAACAAAAATCATTTCATTCCACTCATCTTCCTTTTTTGCATGAGTATGTTTATCTTCCTCAGATTTTTCAAAAAATTTCACATCAATAGAGTCAACTAATCTTCTTAACTCTTGGTTGAAATATCTATATCCTCTTCCTTCTAGAGCATATCCAATAAAAATTTCATCTTTACATCTCTATTAAAACTTCCCAAGGTTTCCACCTTTTTTATTTATGATGAATGGGCTCCCAAAAACTCTAAAGTGTTTCAGACTTAGAGTTTTTTCATAAAACATTTCATATGGATTCATATATAAACTTATCCTATAGAGAAATTGGTTTTGAATATACACAACAGTGATCGTGGCTTGTATCCAAAAGTAATCAGAGAGACCATGTTCAAGTAACATAGTCCTCCCCATTTCAACAAGACTTCTATTTTTCCTTTCAGCAACATCATTTTGTTGATGAGTATAAAGTGTACTGAACTCATGTCAAATTCCATGCTTCTCAAGATAAATTTCAAATTATTCATTCTTGTATTCACCATCATTATCAGTTCTCAACTTCTTCACTGAATACTCACATTCCTTCTCATCTTTCCACCTAAAACTTTTTAAAATCTTTAGATCATCTGATTTATGTTTCATATACATAACATAAGTAATGCAAGTAAAGTCGTCAATGAAAGTGATGAAGTATTTATCTCCATTATTTGATTGTTTTCTAATTGGCCCATATATATCATAATGAATAAATTCCAAGGGTTTTTTTGAAAAAATGTCAACTTTCTTATGCATGGAATTTGTAATCTTTCCTTTCTAAAAAATAATGCAACACCAATGTCTTCTTATTAACATATCAGAAATTCCATGGACACCATTTCATTTTGATAACTTGCTCATGTTTCTCTGGAACATGTATCCCAACCTTTTATTCCACACCTGATTCTCTTCCACCATGCCTAAGTAATAAGAGTTTTTCATTTCACCAATTTGGAATAAGTTTCCTTTTGTATGTTGGACTCTTGTAATAATCTTTCCATCTTCCTCACTTTTCACAACAAACCCATATTTTATAAAAATAACTTTGTTACCTTTATCACAAAGTTTTGAAACACTTAAAAAGTTGTGTTTCATCCCATCAACATAAAAATATTTCTTGGACTTCAACTTTTATTTCCTGATAACAGCAGATCTAATACCTTTGATTCTGAGAGATTCATCATTGCCAAATGTCATTGTCCCTTCTTTGATTTCTTTCAGATTATTTAATAATTTTAAGTCTCCTTTCATATTAGAATAACACACACTATCCAAGATCCAAGGTCGTTCTCCTTTTATATCTTTGTTATAAGTTTCTAAAATAATAGATTTTTCTTTCCCTTTATCTTTCTTAACATTCATCTTCTGAGAATTGTTAACAAATTTTTGTTGTGCTGGTAACAAAACAAGACATCCTTTTGTAAGATGTCTAGGTTTTTCACATCTCTCACAAATAGTTTCCAAAGGTTGGAATCTATTTTCAACTTTTACTTCAACCTTCTCATATTTCTTCACAAAACCCTTTTGAGGATTCTTTTGAGAGTATTGACTCCCCCTAAAACTTTTCCTTCTATAATTTGTGGAATAGTGGTAATGTTGTTGGTTAAACCAAAAAATATTTGACATATGTCCGAATCCACCACAATACCAATAGTATCCATAGAAAGAGTATTTTCCTATGAAACTTCTATATTATCCGAAGTTATGACCATGTTTCTCAGCAACCTTCTTATCATCACTTTGTTGACCACCAACCTTTCTGTTATCAACTAGAATTTTCTTCCTCAGCTCGGTTTTATTTTCAAATTTATCAGAACCATAAGTATTATAAACTTTTTCCAACTTATAATTTTTAGAAACTTCTGACATCTACACTTTGTTGGTCTTATACATATACATAACTTTCCTAGATTTCTTCTTCTTAAAAACAATTTCAATTTTATTCTCGGACTTTGAAGGTAACTTTTGATCCTTCTCAGGTTTACCCTTTCTAGAGCATTCACCAGCTTTAGAGATAGAATTATTGAAACTTGTAACCCTCTGTTCATCTTTAAAAAGTTTTTTTTGGAAAAGTTAAAACACTTCTTCTTTTTCCTTAAATTTTACTTTCATGTGTTCAATAAATTCTTTTCTTTCTCAAGATATTTCTCCAAATCATCAATCTCTTCCAGAAGCTTGACTTTATCATCAGGAAAATATTCTTGATTTTTTGTTGAAGAGTCTTCACTTTTCAGCTTCCTGATTTCTTTCTCAAGCCTCCCAATATTTCTCAAACATGCTTTCAATTATTCTTTCAGATTAAATTCTAATTGAGTTTCTTCTTCTTCAGAACTGTTGCTTTCGAACTCTTCATTGTTAACTATTGTAATAAAATTATTCTCAGCTTTTTCAATAGATTTTTCAGATTCAACTTCATTGTCTTCTTCTTCGTCATCTTTAGATAAGAAACCTATCCTTTTGGATTTTAATAATTTTCTATCCTTCCCTTTTGAATAAGATTTAGCCTTATCACCTTGTTTCTTCCATAATCTTATTTTCCTTCTATCATATTATTTGCTATCCTCTTATTTATTTCTTTACTACTACAAAACTGAGTTTATCTAGTGCTAGGGATTTAATAGCGCTATCTAAAAACTCTGTTAAACACCCCCTTTGTCAATTCTAAAAAAAGTTCTGTTAAAGGGGGTCTTTAACAGTGCTAAAAAAACATTGATAAGGGGGGTTATCAGTGCTTTTTTAGAAGCACTGATAAAGACCCCCCTTTACAAACACTTTTTTAGTATCATTGATAAGAGTATAGTTCAAAAAATTATATTTAATTAAAAATAATATATTAATATATAAATATATTTATATTGGTATAAATATAATATATATTTTTTAAAATATGTTTTAGATAAGGTAAATAGTCATTTACACTTAATATATATGATATTTATTAAAAATAGATTAAAAAATGATTAAAAAAATAACTAATAATTTTTTTATTATTACTAAGTAATAGTCATTTAATATCAATTTAAAGATAACAAAAATCAAAAAATTAATAAAAGATCTAAAATAAGTTGAAAATGTAACTTGAACTTAAAATGACCATAACTTTTGATCTAGGTGTATGTTTGGAAACTATCATATATCAAATCAAAGCCTATAATGAGATATATTCCCTGAATGACATAGGTAAACCTCTAACACATTTTTTGAGGCTAAAAAGGCCCTTAAGTTCTCCAAAACCGAGTTTTTAGTCGGGGTACCCCAATTGTTTAACATTTGATAGATTTTTTGCCACGTTTAAGGGGGTATTATTACCTTTTTTATGGATATTGAATTTATTCCCAGAAATTACATTCATATTGATATTATAGTTTTTAAATTTTTATCATTTTTCACAACATAATTTTATTTATAATTAAATATATGCATATTTAGTTATATTTACTTATAATAAATCACTCATATAAATACATATATCAACATATTTACATGAAAATGTATATTCTAATATATGTAATTAAATAAATATTCTAAAAATGTATTTAAAATAATATTTAACCATTTTTTACATTATAAAAATATATTTATAATTTTTATATATACATATATGTGTGTATTAATAAACAAATATATATTTATATTATATTCTAGTATATATAAATGAATATAATATATAATATATTTAAATAAATATAAGTATATATATATCACACACACATATATATTGTATAAATGTATTAAAAAATAATTATATAAATATATGAATAATATATATATATATGTAAGAACCCAAATCTTCATTTCAGGTATGGATCTTGATTTTGGGTTGTTTTTTAGGAAAAAAGAAGAAATAAGGTTTTTCTAAGTACACACCGTGTACCTAGCATATCGCGTACAGTCGTGTTCTGGCTGTGTAACGGCCAAATATATGGTCGTGTGGTGACCTGGAAGACCACTTAAATCGGGGGCTGGTTAAGGACACTACATGACATGTAATTTTAAAGAACATGTCATGCACTTTTATTTTTAATTGATATATCAGAGCGAGTTCATGTCTCATGTCCCGAAACGACTTCTTATTCTCGTGTTTCATACATGAGTGCTCGGGAACTATGAACAAAGATCGAACCCTCGATTCTCCGTCTGAGCTCCAATTGAGACACCATCGGGTGCGTTGGAATCCCACTGGTGAGTTCTCAAATCCCCTAGAGAACTTTTTCCTAATTCTTCCTCTCTCTTGAGTTATTCAAGATTGGACATTTTTCACCTTTTTGTAGATCTATGCCAATCTAGGCTGATTTAAGGGTCTTCGTTCAAGTATATCGATCGTACGACATCGAGGTAGGTGGTTTGTGCCTTTCATTATTTGCCTTTGGATTATATATGCTTAAATCGCCACATACCCATGTTGGGGTATTGCTTGATTTGGAATTTAACCTTATTTATTACCTGTTGTGGTTTTATTGTTTGATAAAGGGTTGTTGCTTATACATAAGGTTAGATACCTTGTTATTGGGACACCCCATGGGTGCATTTTTTTGGTTGATTGTTTATGGTCGTTTGGTCTAGAATGTTGGTTAGGATTGCCTTTTTTTCATACCTTTTTTTTGTTAGTATGGATTTGCTGATTATATGAAATTCTTTTGATATGCATTTTGAATGTTTAACCAAGGGGGATTGGACTGTGAGAGCTTCCCAAAAGGGTTAGATCATGAGAGATTCCCAGGTGGTCATTTATAATTAATTAGGTTATACCATGAGAGTTTCCTAGGTGATCATTATTATTTGATTAAATGAATGTTGGATCCAAGGGCATCGACTGTGAGAGCTGTCCAGGTGGTCGTTAATATTTTATTGATGCTATGTTGACCAAGGGGTATTGATCGTGAGAGCTACCCAGGTGTTTGTTTGTAATTTATTTAGTTCTATGTGGGACCAAAAGGGTTAGACCGAGAGAGATTCCCAGAGGGTCGTTATTTAATGAATTGGTTCTATGTTAAACCAAAGGGGTTATACCATGAGATCTTTCCTAGAGGGTTGTTCATGAATGATTGAATGATTGTGATGAGTCTGCCAAGTCAAAGCACAAGCTTGGACTTAGTTTTACTTGATTTTTTAGGTGGTCCTATGAGACATCTATTTTGTTAATTTACATAGGGGATACAGAGCTTAGGCTATATCCTAGGGTTACATGATTCAATGGGTGAATAATGAATGTTAAATTACTATAATTGAAAATTGTAGGATTGTTTACTTTTGAGTACTTCCTAGTTTATTACTTCATTTATACATATTACCTGCTATATATATTCACTGATAGTTAGGCATAGATCTTTGATGGTTGCCTCCTGAGATTCATCTAACACCCTATTTGGGTCATGCCTTTGGACTCAAATAGATTATATGGTTGCAGGTAAAGATAAGGGCAAGCGCCCTTCCTCATCAGGTACTTGATTATTGTTGGAGCTGGAGAGCATGGGACCAAGATGAGGCTTGCGATGCTATTGGAGTTTACTTTATTTTCTATAATTTGATTTGTGTATTGTATTTCCAGCATTCTTACTTGTTTGGATGCTTTCCTAGACACATGTGACATGCATAATTTATATTTATGCTCCAGTTGTTTTATTTCCATCAGTCTTTCATTGTTTACTTTTGTTGTATGGTATTACTACTTCTGCTATCATTTACTATTTGTTTTCCACTGTGTATACTCTCCCAATGAGGGAATATTTTTCCCATTATCACACCTTGGCCCTCGCTTCTAGTCGGAAGCCTCTTGCATTTGGGGAAATGTGCTTGAGGTTATGTGACCTGCGGGGTTTGGGGCACCTTTGTGCGGCACCCGGATCTAAGACGTTACAAATTGGTATCATAGGAGTTATCTTTTCTGATTTTCCTTACTATTTGGAGCCAATATATTAGGATAGGAAGGAATAGGTAGTTGGTAATAATTTTTTCTCAAGAGTAGCTAACTCGTGTATAGGGAAAATCCAAGTTACCTCGCATATTGCAATTTTTTTATCTGGTTTTACAATTGTTACAATTGATTTGATTTCACCGTTAGGTGATTAACTTGTTTTGTGTTATTATGATTGATATCATTGTGGTTCTATTTCTATTGCAACCCGATGAGATGAGGGTATGTCATCCCATGCATCATATAGGCACTTTCCAGAGATCACATATCATGCATTCTTGTCATGCCATTTAGGGTGCATTACTGATTGCATATTGTTGTGATAGATGTTGTTCTAGATATGAATGTTGTTGTGATAGATTTCATGATAGAAATACCTGCTATTTTGATAGGGTATTGGTATATGTAAAGTTTCATTTGGATGGACGCCAAGCTTTGGTCCTTGAGGTGTTATGGGCCCTCTTGGATCAGAATTTGGTGGATCATGTTTGAACTTTAAATGAATTCTATTAATATATTATATGAATAAGGATGATAAAATTTGATTCACGGGGATTATGGGATCTCAAAGATCAAAACTTGGAATTCCTTGGCCAAAATTTTAATATTTTGGGGGTTTCTGAGAAGTTTTAGAGGCTTACTGTCTGAAAACCCAGATAACACAGTGTGTGATGTTATGAACACACACCATATGTTTTTTTGTTCTGAAAGAAACAACTTTTCTTAAGTACATGCCATGTACCGTATGTACACACTATGTAGTTGTTGACCATGTGACTGACTGTGTAAGCAGATACATGGGGTTGGTAAACTTTCGGTAGAACATGCCATGTATTGGGAGCACACATCGTTTTATAATCGACCATGTATCCAGCCATGTGACTAACGACATATGTGGATAGAACTTCAGAGTACACATCGTTTCTAGGGTGCGCACATCGTGTAGTGTTACACTAGTAGAACGTGTAGTTCTAGACATGTAGAAGTACCTAGATGGGAGGTAATATTCAAGTACACACCATGTCTCATACCCCCCCCCTGCAAGCTCACCCCACCCCTCTCTCGTACCCCCTCAGCTTACCCCGCCCCTCCCCCCAGTCACCCCTGCAATGCCGCTCCCGTTCCCTTTCCCCGCCCATCACTCATACCCGCCCAGCTCACCCCACCCCGCCTCTCCTGTTCCCTTTACCCACCCCCTCTATCATTCCCTTTCCCCACCCCAACTCTCTCTGCCATGATCCAATCCCTCAAGTCACCATGCTCCAGTCCCCCGAGTCACCCCCGCTCTCCCTGTCGCTCTCTAGTCCCCCCGAGTCACCCCCACCCAGCTCACCCCACCCCTCTTCCTTGCCCGACTCATGCTCATGCTCCAGTACCCACTCTGCTTAAAAATTAAGCACCTACTGAGAACCGAACTGCCAACCTTAGGCTTAACCACAAGAAAGTCAGACCAACTAGCCTGATCCTTTTTTTAGGTTTTGTAACTGTAATATAATATATATATATATATATATATCAGTATTTAAAAAATTAATATATTATATATACAAATTGATATACATATATTAATATATAAATATGTAAATATGTTTATATTTTATTTTTATATTTTATTTTAAATACCTATATATATGTGTTTATATTATATTTCATATGTTTATATTTTATTATATAGATATATGTGTTTATATGTTTATATGTTTATATTTTATGTTTATATATGTGTGTGTGTGTGTGTGTTTATATTTTATGTTTATTTATATGTTTATATTATATATTTGTGTGTGTATAAATATATATGCGCACATATATATAATTATAATTATAAATTTATGCACGCGTACACGCACAAATATATACACATATTAATATATAAATATATAAATATATATTTTCGTATTTGCGTGTGTGCCGCTTTCTCGGTTTTATCAAAAAATTTATATATATATATCATATGTTTATATTTTATGTTTATATATATGTGTGTTTGTGTGTGTGTGTGTTTATATTATATATGTATATATATCTGTGTTTATGTTTTAGATTATATATAAATGTTTATATTTTATGTTTATTTATATGTTTATATTATATATATGTGTGTAAATATATATGTGTACATATATATAATTATAATTATAAATTTACACACACACACATATATAATTAGACACGTTTTAAAATGCTAGTAAAAATGTCACTAAAATAAACACGTTTTCTTAAAAATGTGACTAAATTGAAAATACATATGTGTTTTTATATATAAATATATGAATATATATAAATATATGTATATATATATTTATATATTAGTGTTTATGTTTATATGTATTAATATATATATATATATATCTACATCGATGCAAGGAAATAAGCTATATATAAATATATATGTTTATAGATATGTGTATGTGTTTATACACATTAATATATATATATATATATATATCTAAATATATATTTACATCGATGTAGAGGAATGATATATATATATATATATATAGTGGCATTTCATTAAAATGTCGCCAATTTATCGAAGTTTTTGAGAAAATGTCTCTAATTTAATGAGGTTTCTGAGAAAACGTCGCTAATTTAGCGACGCTTCTGAGAAAATGTTGCTAAATTAGAAATGCTTTTGAGGCAACATCACTAATTTAGTGACGCTTCTGAGCAAACATCGCTAAATTAGAGATGCTTCTGAGGAAACTTCGCTAATTTAGTGACATTTCTGAGCAAACACTGCTAAATTAGTGACGCTTTTGAGAAAATGTCACTAAATTAGCGATGCTTCTGAGGAAACGTCACTAAATTAGCAATGGTTCTGAGAAAACGCTGCTAAATTAGCAACACTTATGAGAAAATATCACTAATTTAGTGACGCTTATGAGGAAATGTCGCTAAATTAGCGATGCTTATGAGAAAACATCGCTAATTTAGCGTCACTTCTAAAGAAACATCTCTAATTTAGCAACACTTTTGAGTAAATGTCGTGAAATCAGCGACGCTTCTGAGGAAACGTCACCAAATTAGCGATATGTTTTTAGAAAATGAAGCTAAATTAGCAATGCTTCTAAGAAAAGGTCGCTAATTTAGTGACGCTTTTGAGAAAACGTCACTAATTTAGTGACGCTTTTGAGGAAACGTCGCTAATTTAGCGATGCCTCTGAGGAAACGTCGCTAAAATTTAAAATTAGTGACGTTTTCAAAAAAATGTTGCTAAATTAAAAAAAAATTGTAGTGTCGTCGTGCCCATCTTGACACCAGCTATTATACTGAACGAAGGTGCTAATGCACAGTTCTGTGAAGGCTTTATGAGGATAATTTAGACTTTTCAGGGAGCATCACATCTTGCCCTGACTATGGAAGAGTTAACACGGGTGTTCCAGCAGCAACATCCTCCCATTTTTTTATGGGATAGAGGACCACAAGTTATAGAGTCATGGTTGGAGGCCATGATTTCTATCTTCGAGCATCTAGAGACACCTCCTGAAAGGAGGGTGAATCGCATGACTTACATGCTACGTGATTTCGCCAAGAGGTGGTGGGATGTTATCTCACAAACGGGGTGTCATCGGGATATGGCTTGAGAAGAGTTTTAGAGGACCTTCTATGATTACTTCTACCCCAAGACATTGAGGTCCGATCGAGCCCAGGAGTTCATGCATTTGGAGTAGGGTTCTCTTTTAGTGATGGATTACTCTTCTCTCTTTACAGAGCTTCAGTGATTTGCACTTGTTCTGAGAGGTGACGAGTTATCACTGGCTAGGCATTTTGAGGATGGTCTCAGGTACGACATCCAATCATAGGCGAATGTTTTCAAGTTGACTTTGGTGACTACTATAGTAAACTAGGCATTTATTACTGAGTGTAATCTGATGGAGTTTGGAGTAGAAAACCAGGGTGGTTCATCGTCCAAGGGTGGTGCTCCTTCGACAGATAGCAGGAAGCATCGTAGGGATATTTCATGCAATGATTCTTCTTTTAGCAGGGATGTTTCTTCAGGTATCAAAGTGGTGTGATACCAGTACGGAAAGTGTGGGTATATGATACCACATTACCCAAGATACCCAGTTGAGTGTCAATCTTACAGCAAGATGGGTCATGTTCAGTTTTTTTGCAAGATGTTCTCACCAGCAGCGAGTGAGAGGATTATGACTCCACATTTAGGAGAAGGACCACCAGTTTCTCATCAGTCAGGGAACTGTAGTTCTTTAGGATGTTCAAGCCAAGGAGGTGGTTGTGGCCATGGTAGCCAGATAACAGGTTTTCAGCGATAGCAAGGTGGATCAGCTCAGGGTAGCCAGGCAGGGTCGTAGGGTCGCGGTACAGGTCAGACTTTTGTGATGGAACAGACCCGACATGAGCAAGATCTTGGAACCTCTATGGTTATAGGCACAATTCTAGTTGCCTCAATTTTAGATTCTTCTCTTTTTGATATAGGGTCTTCCCATAGTTTTATATTTTTTGTTGTTGTGGAGAGCCTTGGGCTCTGTATCGTTACTTCTGATGATGTTATGATGCTAGAAACTCCATTGGGGATTAGGACGGCTAGTGTTCATTAGTGCAAGGAGTTCCCTCTTGAGGTTGGTGGGTGTCACTTCTTATGGGACCTCTATGTATTAGAGATGATAGGCTTTCAGTAATTCTCAAAATGGACAGATTGGTCTCCTTTCAGGACTTTGTGGACTGCTATCGTCGTAGGGTGAATCATTTCTACACAAGGGTGAATGGAATGTTCAAGCGATCAAAGCTGGACCCGAGCATCATGGGTTGGGATGAACTACAGCCCAGATTGCTAGTTTATATCTGGATAACCAAGGGACTTCACATATGGCCTTTCCTCCAGTGGTGGATCATTTTAGAGATGTCTTTCTAGGTGATTTTTTAGGTTTACCTCTGAAGAGAGAGGTGGATTTCTCTATTGATCTGGTGCCAGGAGTGGCACCGGTGTTCGTTCCTCTATATAGGATGGCTACACCTGAGTTATAGGATCTCAATAAGCGGTTGGATTAGTTACAATCAAAGGGTTTCATCTGACCCAGTACTTCTCCTTGGGGTTCACCTGTCCTTTTTGCGAAGAAGGAAGATGGTACCCTCAGACTTTGTGTGGATTAACGGAAGTTGAACCAGTTAATGGTCAAGAACTGATATCCCTTACCGAGGATTGATGATCTATTTGATCAGCTTAGAGGATCCTAGGTATTCTTGAAGATTTACTTGAGATACGGTTATCATTATTTTCATGTTAGACCATCAGATATACCTCTTACATCCTTTTAGAGCAGATGTGGTCTATATGAGTATTTGGTAATGATGTTCAGTCTCACGAACAGACTGACAGTTTTCATGGAACTGATGAACCGAGTGTTCCATACTTACTTGGATTATTTTTTGGTAGTTTTAATGGATGATATCTTGATGTACTCCCATACTCGACACGACCATGCCACTCATCTTGAGATCATATTGTGTGACATCCCGGACCCGGATGCCACTTAACGGGTGCCCCGATCCCGATGGGCCACCTGGCCTCAAGAGCATCTCCCCAAATGCCAGAGGCTACCAAGTAGCAGCGAGGGCCTAGGGTGTGTTTATGGGGAGACTATGCCCTCATTAGCAGAGTGTATCATAGAAGAAGGAATATGAATGAATAGTAACAATGGAAGCAATATAAATAATAGCAGAAGAAAACTGATGTAATAGATAAACGAGAATAACAATAACTATATCAATTGAAACAATTATGATGTAATGAAATGTCACTAGAAAACTGGAAAATATGGATACAAAACAGCAGGCATAACATGTTCCACAAAGTAAAAAAAACAAAGGCTACTCCAAGCATCCCAAGATCCAACTCGGTCATCTACTATCAGGCTTTATCCTAAACAACAAGAAATCAAGTGTTTGGAGCTGTATGTGTAACGACCCGAAATTTTTGAATAAATTTTCTTTCCTAACTTTGTGTGTTATTTTATTTTATACTCAACAAAACTATTCCATTTAATAAAATGATTATAATTAAAATAAGACCGTTGGGTTTCAACTGTTATATGATCATTGGTCAATATGACTGTTGGAAACTAAATGTTGCGATTATTGTCTATAAATACAAGTGATCTGTATTAATTAATATAGAAAGAAGATTCTATGGCCCCATCCAGTAGTCTCGGGCCGATCGAAGCCCATCTGACGGAACTCGGGAAGGAGGTAGCACCTTTGAGCTTTGCTCTAGACCAAACCCAAGCCGAACTTCATCATGTGAAACTGGAACGGAATTGCCTTCATGAGAAGTTCGAGATGATAGAAATCACTACTCGGGAAATGTTGGCCGAGCCGCCCCAAGATTCTATCACCCTAGCACACCTTACTCTTAGGTCCTATGCTGGTGTTATAAGGGGTTATGTAACGAGACCGTAGCAACTTTATGTCATCCATTGAGATAAATAAAATTGTGATTTCTTCTTATAGTGAAGTTTGTGAATTTTCAAATGTCCGGATAAATATAGTATGCATATTATTGTTGAATTTTAGAAAAAGGATATTTTAAAAATATTTATGTAAACCCTAAATAATTAATAATGTGTAATGATTTTCAAAAAATGGTCTTCTGCAAATGTGTTCATTATGAAATTTAGAGTCTAATAAGATCAACTTAATTTTTGATGAATAGTAAATTATGAATAGTGATTTTACGCTTAGGATTCGTAATGTGACCAAATGGATTAGTAATCTCACTTAAAGAAAGTATTAATATAATTTAGGCACCTTGATTAAGTAATGTGATTCAATAAAATAGGAAAATAACTGTTTCAGAAATTATTAGTCAAGTATTAGTTTTTTTCAAGTGAATAGTGTTTTTTAATTAAAAATTAAATTAAAAATATTTAGAAAATTATTTTTATAAAATGGAGTTCATTTTTGAATTCAGAGCATCGATATTAGGTTATAGTGGTTTTGGGGGATTTTTCTGAAAAAAAATGAATTTTCAGTGAATAGTGTTTTGATATAAAAATTAAATTAAAAATATTTAGAAAATTATTTTCATAAAATGGAGTTCATTTTTGAATTCAGATCATCGATATTATGTTAAGGTGAATTTTTGGGATTTTTCTGAAAAAGTTGAATTTTCGGTGAATAGTGAATTTTCAGTTTAGAGTTTCGGGTGTTTAATGACATCATTAAGGATGTAATAATTATGTAATAATTATTGTCGACTTATGAATAGTAATTTAAGGTATGATGTGTCCCAAGTGGCCAATACCATTGGAAAATACCATGGGCAAGCCCATGGTTTTTCCAATACCACCAATGAGGTGTCCCTTGGCCATTAATGCATTGTCCCCTCACTTCCCCTATAAATACCAAGCCATTCTCTCATCCTTTCCATTCCAAAATCCTCCTCAATGAAGTTCTGGTCTCCTTACCTCCCAAGTAGTCCTCCCAAGGTTCCCTCAAGCCTCCCAAGGTCCCAAACTTCAAGATTTCAAAGTTACTCTTCAAGGTAAGGGATCTCACCTCTCTCTTTCTTTTCAAGTACTCTTTTGTATGTCATTTCATTTAAGCCCCATGTTCTTATGTTGGGGGATGTTATTTATATTCTTCTTACTTCCCTTTTCATTTTTATATGATGAGAGATCCCCTCTTACTCTCATCATTTCGTTTTATGAATGTTTAAGTGGCGTTGTTAGGCTGCCAAATTTTTGTAAGGGATTCTTCCACCCTTCTCATTTTTCAAGTTCTATTTTCATGTCATTTATTTAAAGTTCATTTTATTATGTTGGGGTATTATCTTATATATCTATCATATTTTCCTTTTTATGTTCATATGATGAGAGATCCTATTTGATCTCATAAATTCATTTTTTTTAAGTTTTAAGTAACACTGTTAGGCTGTCGAATTTTCATAAGAGAAATCTTATTTTTGTCTTCCTTTCAAGTTCTTCATTTCATATGGTATATCTTTAAAATTTCATTACAATGATCTTAAATACTTTATATTATGTCCCCCTACTGTTTTATGGATCATTTATGAGTATGTGACCCATGTCCCCTCTCTTTTAAATGTTTTCTAAAACCCTGTAACATAGTCGTTATGCTGCAGAATTTTCGTCTCAAAATGTCTTTCTATTTTTCTCAAATTATTTTATTTTATTAAGTGAATACTCAAAGATCTTTCTTCTACAAGGTTATTCACATATATATCAAAATGTTCTATTTTAATTCTTCGATTTACATACATGAAACCCGCTTTCCTTTTTCTGTGGGTTTAAAGTGACATAAAGATCATGTCTTTAAAGAAGTTTTTAAAATGTTATGATTATGAAATGAAACCCATTTCTTTTATGATATATGGATTATTTATGAAATTTTTTATGATGATATATGTGGCTCACATGATAATAAAGACAAATTAAGGGTGTTCCCTGATATCTCTCCAATGCATTGGGTAATGATGTGATCTCTAGGGATTACAATTTTAATGATACCTTGGTGAATAACCTTGTTAATTTTTTTTAAATAACACCTTGGGGATGGACCATGGTGATATGTTCATGATTGTCTAAGTTAAATGTTGTAGCCACATCTTCAAGTCATGAATCATGTTCTTTTCATTATGATATGCCTTGTGATCTCTTTCTCATGCCTTAAAGCTATTTATCATGACTTTATTGATGTATATCAAGTTCACATGTAAAATGTTTCACTTATTTCCCTTACTAGGCCTTCTGCTCACCCTTTCCTTTGATGTATGCTCATAGGTTATGAGATGTTGTAATGAAATTAGGATGAACAATGAAGAATCCTTTCAAGTGTTTAAGAAGAATGTTTTATTTTGTCATGTTTTAAGTTCCTGGTTTCCAAGACACTAAACCTTAAAGATCCTCAGTTTTGTATAATGTAACGAAAGTTTATGTGATAAAAAGGCGGGATTACATAGTATGCTTCCCTTTGTCAACACCTGCAACCATATAATCTACTACAGGTACCAAACGGTTCCTGGAGAGGGTGTGAGATAAATCTCAATGGGCCACCACCAATGATGTCTATAACATCCGGTCTGGGAAATGGAATATAGCAGTGTGCAGGCATGTATATATAAAGAAAAGAAAACAGTACAATATAACTAAATACCCAAGTACCTACTTCAGCCCTCGACTGGTGTCTGAACATTTAACCAATTCATTAATTAAGTAATTACCATTTAATTTTAATAGGTCACGTGATGCATAGCTAGCACTGACATCACCTTGTGATAGTATAAGTAGTGAAGGTCCCAATACGTAACAAGGAAACCTGAAACTGATATCCCATGAGGGAGTTCCAGGGTAATAACCAAGGTAAATTAGATCTTATGGAATGCTTACTCAGTAGTATCTAAGTCCATCTAAGGGGTAAGAGTGTAATCCAAGGAGCATAATCCAAGGCATTCCACAATAAGGCGCCTATCGAGTCCAAGGTGATCGATCAAGGTAAAATGGGGCTAAGAAAAGACAGGGCCCTATGGGATTTCACCATGGAACCTACTAGTCAATACTGGATACAAGGAGTGTATCTGAGGTATCTTGTAATAATGTAAAGGGCCCTATGATAGTATATCGGGCATCTGAGGAATAGACAAGAACCAGAGTCTAGGTGGGTATCAACCTAAGAAAACTGCATCCTTGAACTAAAATGGGGTTCTCAAGACCCAAGGTATTATCCTTTCATAATCTATGGTGAGATCGAGTCAGTCCATTCTTATTTGATATTGTGATCATGTAATCATTCATTAGGTTTAAGCCTTGTCTTCCATTAGTTTGTATAGGCCAAGTAGCATTGCAACCGTTTATTTATTGGTCCAAGACTTGTCTTTCATTAGTATGGATAGGCCAAGTAGCATTGCAACCATTTAATCAAGTCTCAATTAACCATTAAGGTATATTCAATTATTGAGGTTCACTTCTCTACCTTCCATCAATATATAAAGGGGTGATATGAACATATAACCTTTATTTAATCTCTTTTGATAAGGCCAAGTTATATACTTAGTGTACTTGTCATTCCACATTTCACATTTCACATTTAATAATCACTTTGAAGCATTCACCTTAGGTGGGTCAAGTGGTGAGTATACATGGTACATGTAATTCTTCAATTCTCATTGATCACAAGTCATTTATTATGGAAAGGATCACCTTTAGAAAGGTCAAGCAAAAGCACACCCGAACGGTGGCTCAAACGTGCTGAAACACTAAAACCCCAATTATGGCATAGCCTTTGACATGAGGCGGATTGAGTTGTGGGTGTAACCACTAACAACTAATCACATATATGGAAAGATCATAACCATACAATTCTAACAAGTATAACCATGGAATGTAAATTTAAGAAATGGCTTCCAACAAAACCATTGGGTCCCACACAAATATTCCAAAAGAAATGAACTTTAGGGATAAGTTATAGACCACCCACCTTAAGGTTGTATGACTCTCCCCCGATGGTATCAGCCCTTTATTTGCCTCAGATCGGAGTATATCTAACAAAAGGTTAAAAATGCTCAAATGATGATATCTAGGTCAAGAGAAGGAGAGAAGAAGAATGTCTAAAGAGGACTCGAGTACTTACCGTTGCGCATCCAATGTGAAAAATGGAAGTTCGATCGGTTGTAGGATAAAGGAGATCTCTTGATTCCAAGTTTAGATCTTCAAAAAACTCTAAATGGGAGAAAATGGAGGAAAATCCCATTGGCTTCTGAGTTGGGGAAGAAGAGGGGAGTAAATAGATCATTAATGGAAAAACTGGAAATTTACCCAGAAATTTAGCATGTGCACAGTTTTATCAAACCATGTGCAATCCATGCATGGGTACCTAGGGAGAAAAGGTCATTTTCATGATTAGTATGCATGGTCGTGCACCAACCGTGCGAGGTGAATCTGTCTGAAAAAACACAATCCTCACAGTTTTCCAAACCATGCGTAATTCTACATGGTTTACTCTAAACCATGTGCCAAGCCAGTTTTCCCCAAAAAGTTGGGTTTCAGGCTCCAAAAAATCCCCAGACACGCTCGTAACCTTTACTAACTCATTAGTCATCCATATTAGGTACAAAGTAAAGATTTAGACCAAAAATTAAAGGATCCATACCTGAGTGAAAAACTGGGTTCTTACAGTCTTCCCCCCTTAAAAGAACTCACCCCTGAGTTCTCCTTCCAAGGGTAAAGAAACACTGTCTGAGAACAACTCTGGCCACTGAGCATGTACATCATCTTCCCTCTCCCAAGTCTCATCTTGTAATCAGTTGTGCTTCCATAGCACCCATACGAGAGGGACAAACTTACCTCAGAGAGCCTTTGTGCGTCGGTCAATGATGCGTACTAGATATTCCTCAAAGGTAGCATCAACATCTAACTCAACTTCCCCAGGATCAAAGGTATGAGATGGATTGGCATGATATTGGTGAAGCTGTGAGACATGAAAGATGTTGTTCATGGAACGGTACCTCTGAGGTAATAGCAAATGATAGGCTACCAACCCGACTCTCTCTAGAATCTCAAACGACCCTACGTAACGAGGTGACATATTTCCCTGCTTCCTTAATCATCTATGCCCTAACATGGGTGATACCCAAAGAAAAACATGATCCCAAACCTCGAAATCAAGAGGTCTTCGATGGGGATCGATATAATATTTCTATCTAGACTGAGCAATAGTCATACGCTTTTTGATCAATTGGACCTATTCTGAAGTCTCCTGAACGAGATGAGGACCTAGTAGGGCTTCCTCACCTATCTCTAGCCAGCACAAGGGTGAACGTCATGGCCTACCATATAAGGCCTCGAAAGGATCCATCTGAATCGTCTCCTGAAAAAAATTATTATAATCGAACTTGATAAGAGGGATATGCTTCTCCCAAGAACCATCGAAATCAAGGACACATGCTTGGAGCATATCCTCTAGAACATGTATTGTCCATTCCGATTTTCCATTGGTCTAAGGGTGAAAAGTTGTGCCTAGAAGTACCTGAGTCCCCATAACTTTCTGTAAGCCTTTCTAGAACCGTGAATTGAAACGATCATCCCTATCTGAAATGATAGTACATGGAACCCCATGTAGTCGTATGATCTCACAGACATACAGTCTTCCCAAATCATTAACTAAAAAAGTCTATCATATAGGAATGAAGTGGGATGATTTTGTTAGTCAATAAATGAAAACCCAGATAGCATCGCTACCCCTTGGCGAACTAGGTAATCTGACTAAGAAATCCATATCAACATCTTCCTATCTCCATTCTTGGGACTGTAAGCAGCTGTAACAAGCCTGCAGGTCTCTGGTGCTCTGCCTTAACCTACTGCTAGGTGGAACACTTAGTGATAAAGCCTGCAATTTGACATTTCATTCTAGGCCACCAATACTGGCGTCGCATATCTCGATACATATTCAAGATTCCTGGATGAACTGTCCATTGAGAAGCATGGGAATCTTTCATCAACTCCTCTCTCATATCTACAGAAACCCAGATACGTCCATGTAGATGAAGGATGTTGTCTCTATACACATACCAATATGAAGGTAGGTTATCTCTTGATATACTCTCATAGAGAACCAAAACTTTAGGATTTGAAAACTACCTACTCTTCACTTTCTCAAGGAGGGAAGAGGTAACTGTTTAGGCTGAGAGGTAATACTACCTGTGACTGTCATGAAACTACAGATGAAGTTCAGAAAATATGGTCATTAACTTCCATTCATCACTAGCTTCATGTACGACCTGTGTTTGAGTTTTCTGAATCAGTGCATCAGTGACCACATTTCCCTTTCTGAGCGTATAGGCAAGCTCAAAATCAAATTATTTTAGATATTCAACCCATATTCATTGTTTGAGGTTCAAGTCACACTGTGAAAATATATACTTGAGGCTCTTGTGATCTATATATTCCACAAAGTTCTCACCCATCAAATAATGTCTCCAGCAACGTAAGGCATGGACAAATGCTTCTAGCTCGAGGTCGTGTGTCACATAATTTCTCTTGTGAGGCCTCAAATTCCAAGATCCGTATGCAATAACTTTGTCTTCCTGCATCAACACTGCCAATTCCCGATGCATCGTAGAAGACAATATAATCTTTACTTGGTTCTGGAAGAATCAGAATAGGTGTTGATACAAGCCTCCATTTTAGTTCCTGAAAGGATTTATCACATGCTTTTGACCATGTGAACTTGACACCCTTGTTTATAAGACCAATAAGAGGTGAATAAAGATGAGAAAAGTCTTGTATGAAATGCCTCTAATATCCAGCAATACCTAAGAAACTCCTGATATCAAACACATTCTTGGGATGCTCCCAGGAAACTACAGCACTAACCATTTCAGGGTCAACGGATACTCTTGATTCTGAAATTATATGACCCAATAAGTGGACCTTGTCGATCTAGAAGTTTCATTTATAAATCTTGGGATAAAGATGATGATCTCTTAGTGTACTCAGAATGATCTCAAGATGTTTGAAATGGTCGTTACAAATGCAATAATACACCAAGATTTTGTCCATAAAGACCATGACAAAAGAGTCCAAATAGGGATGGAAAACCCTATTCATCAAATCCATGAAAATGGCAGGCACATTCGTATGACCGAACGACATAAAAAGATACTCATACAAACCATACCTGCTACAGAAAGATGTACAAGGTATGTCTAATGGTATGACTCGCACATGATGATAACCTGATCTCAGGTCGATCTTATAGAACTCCTTTTATCCTCATAGATAGTCAAAGAGATCATATATTCGAGGAAGTGGATACCTATTCTTGACCTTAAGCTGTTTCAACCTCTTTTAATCCACACATAGATGAAGAGTTCCATCCACCTTCTTAGCAAAAATCATGGGTGAACCCCAAGAGGATATACTAGACCGAATAAAGCCTTTGGCCTCTAGGTCCTCTATCTTCCGCTTGATCTCCTGAAGCTCAGTAGGTGTCATCCTGAATAGAGGAATGGACACTGGATCTGCTCTTGGAACAAGATCAATTGTAAACTCTACCTATCTCTTAGAAGGTAAGCCAAAAAAATCATTAGGAAATAATTCCCTGAAATGATAAACTACTGGAGGGAAATCAGTTTGAAGAAAACCTTGTTCCTCCATGAAAATATTTGCAATTTGGGTGGTCACTTCACCTAGACCATGATGCTTTGGTCCATCTCTCCCAGCCTGGACATCCCACTAACCATTGAAAAGATAATTTCTGCCTTCTGGTGATGTAAAAGAGACCTTACATCTATAGGAGTCTACAAAGGTGTGATAGTGGACTAACCAGTCCATCCTGAGAATGACATTGAAGCCCGTCATCTTGAGAATAAAGAGATTCCACAAGAAAGGGTAACTGCCAACCTCTAAGGGACAATCCTTTCACTGGCATATTCCCTTCATATGTATTCCCAATGGTGTGTTGAGGATCATTACATCATAGTGATATTGTATCTCTAGTCCAAGACTTTCCACTATAGATACAAAAATAAAAGAGTTCGAAGCACCTGTATCAAACAAGGTGGAGAAAAAAGTGGAGGGTACTTGAATTGTACCTCATATTGTATATGGTCTCATAACCTGATCCTCGAATATCGGTTGTAAAGCATGAAACTGACATGATCCACAGCCCTATGCAACAGATGGACTACCAAGATCATGACTACTCTGTTGGCGTTGCTGGTGATTAGGGGTTGGACTACCATGGCCATGACCTCCTCCTCGGCCAGAGCTGTCGGTGCTATTCCAACTCCCTGCTTGACATGGTGCCAAAGAACTCACTACTGTAGGTGGAGCAGATTCTGATCCTTTTCCACTTGAATATGGTGGAAATGTCTTGCATAAATGTTGAACATGACCCATACGACTGCAATCCCAACACTCGATAGGGTCTCTATCACATTGGGGCTTCTTATGCCCTAGTCTTCCACACCGATGACACACTACAGATCTATAAAACTGGATACTCTAGCTTCCATTTCCCTGACGAAAAACCTCAAGGGAACATTTCCTACCACTGGAAGAACTATTGGCCGGATGCAGCACTGATCCTTTAAACTTGGTACTGGTGTCATCCCTCAGGTTACATTTAGTAATAAGGGCTTGATCAACTATTTCAGAAAAGGTAGGAAGGCGAAATACATTCACCTGAGTTCGAATGGTGTACTAGTGCCCATCCTCAAAGCGTCTATCATGCGAAATCTCATCACTGGATAGAAGTGGTGAAAATCATTGTAAATCAATGAAACTTGATGAATATTACATAACTTACATAGAACCCTACTCGAGATGCATGAACTCTCTAGATCTGTTAGCTCTCAGTGCCTGAGGAAAGAACTAATCATAGAAGGCAGTCTGGAAATCAATCTATAACATGCCTTGATGACGACCGGCCTGGGTAACCACATCCCATCAATGCTTGGCCGAATCCCAAAGCATGTATGTATAAAGATTGAATCTCCGCTCTGGAGTAATTTCCAAATGCTCAAAGATAGATAGCATGGCCTCTAGATAAGACTCAGCAGCTTGAGAACCACCATCCCCTGAAAAAGTAGGAGGATGTTGCTGCTGGAACTCGCGGGTCAGATCATCCATCCTTGGTGCAACCCATGGAGCACCAAGAATAGACTGCATCAGATGTAGGAAACTATCATGGACTTGGGAATCATTTCCCAGATCCAGTATAATAGGCGGTGCCTCAAGTGGTACTCCTCGAGGTAATACTGGAGGCTCAGGTCCCACCATGTCTAGAGCATGATCATCTCCACCCTTATGGAGAACGACTCGAGGACTTCATTGTGGCATTGGTCTACAAATGTAAATAACACACCTTAGAACAAGCTTAGAATCATAATATAGCATCACTAGCGAAAACTGAACATAAGATAACTCACTACCCAAGGAATACTACCCAAACTACTCACTTAAACGACCAGGTATCGGTAAGTTCTCAAGTATAAGTTTCATGTAATTTTTTAGTTAATTACTAGGTTCACTCCCTTACCTTTCATAAACATGACAAGGTGGTATAATGATGTGAAACCAATTCATTTTAGATTTCAAGATTCACTTTATAATGGATATCAATTTCTGATGAATCAGTTCCCATACACCTATCACCAGAAACGACACCCATTTATTTATAACATAATGGCTCGACTCGGTAAATTACTCATCCAAACCCATGAGGGCCCATACACCTCATGAATTGAGATAGGAAATCACTCAGTTGAAGCCAAAGTAATACAAGTACAAGCAACTATCACAACATCACTCAAAAATCATAAGCATATCAAGCAATGCAAAGCAGTGAAATGCACCTATATGGCATGGCAATATGCATGACATGTGAATTATAGGTGCCTAAAATGATGCATGTAGCAATGCTCCTTGCCCTCATATCAATGGGCTAAGGATGAAATAAACTATCAAATAGAGTAATAATCAAAAACACCACATGACATGTGCATCACCCAAAGGTGAAATAATATCAACTGTAATAGGCAAAATAAAAACAACAATTTTAATTTAAGAAACTTGGTTTTTACCCTGAACATGGGTTCGCGACGCCCAAGCACGGCTTATGACCAAGTTCCAAACATTCCTATTCTCCAATATATTGTCTCCAAATAGTAAGGCAAGAAAAGAAACCACCTATGATACCACTTTGTGACATCCCATACCCAGATTCCACTTAACGGGTGCCCCGAGCCCGATGGGACACATGGCCTCAAGCGCATCTCCCCAAACGCCAGAGGCTGCTGACTAGCAGCGAGGGACTAGGGTGTGTTCGTGGGGAGACTATTCCCTCATTAGTAGAGTGTTGCACAACGGAAGTAATATGAATGAATAATAATAGCAGAAGCAATATAAATAACAGTGGAAGAAAACTCATGCAATAGATAAACGAGAATAATAATAATTGTATCAACTGAAACAATGATGATGTAATGACATGTCACTAGAAAACTGGAAAACATGGATACAAGAAATCAATCATAACATGTTCCACAAAGTAAAAGAAAACAAAGGCTACTCCAAGAATCTCGATATCCAACTCGATCATCTACTATCAAGCTCCATCCTAAACAGTAAGCAATCAAGTGTTTGGATTCATATGCTTCCCTTTGTCAACACTGGAAACCATGTATTCTACTTCGGGTAACAAACGATGCCTGGAGAGGGTGTGAGATAGATCTCAGTGGTCCACCACCAATGGTGTCTATAACATCTGACCCATGAAATGGAATATAGCCATGTGCAAACATGTATATATAAAGTAAAGAAATCAGGAAAATATAACTAAATACCTAAGTACCTGCTTTAGTACTCAACTGGTGTCTGAACATGTAACTAGTTCATTAATTAAGTAATTGCCATTTAATGTTAATAGGTCACGTGAGGCATAACCAGCACTAACATCACCACATGATAGTATAATTAGTGAATGTTCCAAGATGTAACAAGGCAACCTGAAAATGATATCTAGTGAGGGAGTTCCAGGGTAATAACCAAGGTAACGTAGATCTCATAGAATGCTAACTCAGTAGTATCTAAGTCTAGATAAGGGTTAAGAGTGTAATACAAGGATTTTAATCCAAGGAATTACATAATAAGGTGCCTGCCGAGTCCAAGGTGATCAAACAAGGTAAAATGGGGCTAAGCAAAGACAGGGCCCTATGGGATTTCACCATGACACTACTAGTCAATGTTGGATCCAAGAAGTGTATCTGAGGTATCTTGTAATAATGTAAAGGACCCTATGGTAGTATATCAGGCATCCGAGGAATAGGTAAGAACTAAAGTCTAGGTGGGTATCAACCTGAGAAAATCACATCCTTGAATCGGAATGGGGTTCCCGAGACCCAAGTTATTCTCCTCTCAGAATCCAAGGTGATCTCGAGTCAGTCTATTTCTATTTGATATTGTAATCATGTAATCATTCATTAGGTTCAATATTTGTCTTCCATTAGTTTGGATAGGACAAGTAGCATTCACTACAAAAAATTAGGGTTTTTGCAGTGCCACCCTTTATCAGCATTTTTTTTAGCACTGTTAAAGGGCCCCCCTTTTTCAGCGGTTTTTTAGTAGCACTGATAAAGGGGGGGCTTTATCAGTGGTTTTTTTCCCTAGTGCTAATTAAGTGTATATTTCAAAAAAAATTATTTAATAAAAAATAATATATTGATATATAAGTATATTGATATTGATATAAATATAATAAATATTTTTTAAATATGTTTTATATCGATTTGATATGTGGTAAACACAAAACGGACACCCAGAGTAGAAATTATGGCCGTTTGGAGGGATTAAGGACCTTTTCGTGCCTTGAAGAATATGAGAAGGTGTTAAAGTGGTCACCATAGTGTAGGTATAGTCATAAGTTTCCATTTGATATGTGGTTGAGGCAAAACGGACACCTGGAGTAGAAGTTGTGGAAAAACAGACACCCGGAGCCAAACTTATGACCATCCTGAGAGATTTTGGGCCCTTTTGGGCCTTGAAGAACATGAGAAGGGGTTCTAGTGGTCACTAGAGTGTTTATATTTTCACAAGTTTGTATTTGATATATGGTAGAGCCAAAACGGACACCTGGAGTAGAAGTTACTATCATTTTAAATTTAGCAACCCTCCTAGCGCCTAAAAACCTAAGAAACTCGCAACTTACTAAAACAAGCATAAATTCTACTGTGGGTGTCTATTTGAGTGCCGCGACCTGTAAAGACCCGTAAAATTCAAGGAAATTTTTTCTCTTAATTTTCTTTGGGATTTTACAAGAACGATGTTTCTGACGGCACCTGATTCCGAGGCCCAGTGTGCCTGGAATCATTTTCCGAAGTTTATCTTGGGTACGTTCAGTGAACGAACGAGCGGGATTTCCTAACTTTTGAACCGGTGCTTGGAATCGAAATTCAAGGACACTGATGGAATCACAGTGCCGGTAATTTCTTAGGAACACCATTTCCGGAGTTGCGTTTGCTCAGGTGTGGTTTTTAAAATTTTGGGTTAAGTAAAAGAATAAAATAAAATGGTGCAGCCAATTTTATTTTATTTTAAGTTGTTTAACCTAAGATAAGTTGTTGAAGTGGGACCCACTATATCCTACTCCTCTAGGTAGGATATTTGTGGGGTGGGGGCCACATGATCCCCACCTTTTCAACTTCCATGAAACCCCCACCTTTAATTAGGTAACGCACTCGCACCCCCTATAAATGTAAGTCAACTCTTGCGTTTAAACTGAATAATAAACGCCTCATTAATTGGGTGGTTTAAACTCTTCAATTAATTCAATTAATTGATTGATACGTTTTTGAATTTCAAAACGTTTGGTGTGAGAAATAAAATAAGACAAACACTTATTTTATTAGAGTTGTTGGGTTGTGAGAGGATTGGGGGAAAAAGCTATAAGGCTTGAAGTTCTTCTTCTTCATCGAAGAACGTGAAGAACGCACCGCCGCCGACGAAGAATGCCGACCTCCGACGACGGGCGACGGTGAGAGACACCTTCCTCGGAGATCGACGACGCAACGCCGTGTACCGCGACGCCAACGACCCTCTTCTTCCGTGAAGTTCAATTCTGCGACGAGCCTTCGTTCAACTACGCTCGAGGTAGGGGTTTGAATATATGTTCATGAATATTCGAGTGTTCTTCGTAATCTTAAGCCGCTTGCTATCGATTAACGGGAGGGGGTCGGACCGCATAAACATGGCTGACCCTCCTCCCTTAATTCTGTTGTTGAACTTATTGTGGTTTGGAACGGGGATGGCGCGGTGTCGTCGCACCGTGCGGGATCATGCGGGAAAGATGTGTGGCGCCGTCGCGCCACGCCGTTGAAGTCGAACAAGGTCGCGGCGCCGTCGCACCACGCCGGAGAATCTCAAAAACACCGTGGCCGGAGCGGGGTCGCAGCGGAGGGGCGCGGCGCCGTCGCGCCGCGCCGGTCGGACCAAGGCCGCAGCCTTAGGCCACGGAAGAGCAGGGAGCGGCGGCCGGCTTCCAGCCGCCAGCATCGGAGCAGGGGGACGGGACCGCGCCGGTCCCGTGGCGGCAGCAGCCGGCCGGCCAGAGCGGGCCGGCCGGTCAGGGGAGAAACCGAGGGTTCGTAACCCCCGGCTGGAAGAGAGGAACGGCCCCCACGTGGGGGCCGCGTTTAATTAAACCGGGGGGCAGCCCCCCCCCCCCCTTGTTCGCCCAGCTCAGTCACGCTGAGCTGGCCAGCAGACCGCGCCAGTGCACCGGGCTGGGCCGCCCAGGACGGGTCGGGCCGCGCCCAGGCCGGAACGGGCTGTTCCAGCCGGGCTGGGCCGCGCCCAAGCGGGCCAGACCCAGACCCGATTCAGGTCGACCCGGTTCGGGCCGACCCAGGGGGTCTCAGGCTGGGTCGGTCCGGGCCCGAAACCCCCATTTTCGGACCTCTTCTGGTCTTTTGCCCATAACTTGGGCTACAGACTTCCGATCGACGCACCGTCAGCTGCGATGCGATCCTTGGATCGAGACGGTCGTTTCAGTATATTACACTCAAGGTTTCGGAGAACTTTGTGTTCGGCCGGGTTGGTTCGTACATGAAACCAACCGGGCCCTCGGAGCGGAAACGCTTATAACTTGAGCTCTAGACATCTGATTAACGTGTCGTCGACTTTGTTGGATTCCTCTTAGTGATACGGACCTTTTGGCTTACTCCGCTCGAGGTTTGGACGCAGTTGGAGTATGGTCGGGTTGGTTTTGACTTAAAAACCAACCGGGCCCCTGGGACGAAAAGGCCAACAACTCTCAGACCGGGCGTCCGATTGACACGCCGTCTGTGACGTTGAGTTTCCGTTGACAATATGGAACTTTTGGATACATCAACTCCGGACTTCGTGTAAGTTGATGTATCAGCTCCTCGGCTCGTGGAGCGGACCCTCCCGAATGATCTTGTTGTGTGCGGGAACCCTAGAGTTGGTCGCGACTGCGATGACGATGACGACTGTACATAAATCCTCCGTGGATTCGACGGCGACGACTACAGCCCTCAGCGATTCTATGTGGGTCAGTGCTACCGATCCTATGTGGGTCAGATCCTGTGTGGGTCAGCGCTCAGCGGTCCTGTGTGGGTCAGCGCATACCGATCCTGTGTGGGTCATATCCTGTGTGAGTCATTGCGGGGGTTAGTACCTATCGATCCTTTGTGGGTCATTGCGGGGGTTAGTACTTATCGATCATGTGTGGGTCCGATCGATGGCTTAGATGAATCAGTGGCTACATTTGATCATCTCTATCGTCTTACAAAGAAGTATACCTGTGTGAGCTGAGTCTTGACTTTCAATCATTATCTTCGATATGATTGACTTGCTTTCCTATGTGGATTGTGTTGTGCTATCCTGTGTGGACGTGATCGAACTTGGGCTCGGACGCTGGAGCCGAACTGGAATTGATGACTTAGGTATATGTATGGGCATATACCTAAGTAGTGTTGGTTGTTACTTAATGATTGTATCTTTCTTTTGTGGATTATCCTTTGTGGATTATCCTTTGTGGATTCTGGGAGACCTTCGGGGGTCTTGGGGTCCCTACTGAGTAGCTTATACTCACCCTTGCACGGGCTATGCCCGCACTACATTGTGTTGGTTGCAGACGACGGACAGCACTGATCGTGGTTGAGGCTTGCAGAGCAGGTCGGTACCTGGAGGTGGACCACTGGTCGGGACGTACTCAGAGCGGACGGCTGGACCCGAGGAGCTGTGGAGGCTATCTATACCCACCCTTCAGGTGGGACTTCCAGTGGTCGGCTCGATGTTGCGGTTTTACTTTTCAGTTGCTGTACTCCCTTTTTCAGTTGTACTTTACTTTCAGTTTGGGTTTGTATTCTGGCCCACTTACTTTTCCGCACTTACTTTTGTACCCAGTTTTACTTAGTGTTTACTTCTGCTTGCTTGCTTTGTGGTGTTTGTTTACTTTACAAAGGCAATGCCTTCCCTTTTTATCGGGAATTATGCCTTGGTGCTAGTCGCCTACCCCTGGCCTATGGAAGGTGGGCTTGGGGTAGTCACGGCACGGGACCCGAGGACGGGTCATGACAAATTGGTATTAGAGGAGTTCGGTTCTACCGAAGAACTCTGGACTATGATCTTTCTTCCATTTGAAGCAATAGTGTTAAGGGTATTGAGTGTGGTTAATCAGTCCAGGGAGTCTAGTGTTGGTGCAGCGGCCGACGTATCCGTACACCAGGACCCTGACTTCTGATTTCCAACTCAATGCATGAAAACATTGATTGTGTGTGTGTTTTAAAAGTTTTCTTTGTTATTACTTGTGTCATCTCACTAGGTATATTGTTTAACCGTGGCGCACCTGTTTCTTTTCAGGATGGCCCCACGACGGCAGCCAGCTAGGGTTCCGAGCGTTGTGTGTGACGACAGCCCACCAAGCGACGGGGCCTCAGTGTAGGGCCCTTTGACAGCAGAGGCACCGGCGGTACCTCTACCCGCCGAGCCACCAATGCTACTAGCCCCAACCGCTGATGGTGCACGTCGCCTTAGTGCACTGCACGAGTTCCAGCGTCAGAGACCGCCCAGGTTCCGCGGGGAGACGGACCCCTAGGCAGCCGAGGATTGGCTGGAGGTAGTTTTACGAGTTTTCCGTTTGGTATGGACACCAGCAGACCTCATGGTGATCCTTGCAGCAAGTCTCCTGCACGCGGAAGCAGGCAGATGGTGGATCTTGATGCTTCAAGTACACGACGAGGCATCACTCCTCTGGATGAACTTTGAGAGCCTCTTCCGCTCGAAGTTCGTCCCAGCCACCCTCCGTGTGGTGCGCATCCAGGAGCTTCTACAACTGCGGCAGGGCAGCTTGACGGTCTCCCAATACTCGGCGAGATTTACAGACCTCTCGCGCTATTCGACGGACATGGTATGGGACCCATTCTTTCGGGCCCGGACCTTCGAGGAGGGATTGAGGCATGAGATCAGGGCATCACTGATCTCCCTCAGCATTCCGACATAGGCAGGGGTACTGGAGCGAGCCCTTCTCATCGAGAGCTTCCTTGCTGAGCCTACATCAGCAGTGAGACCTACCGCAGGGCGGCACGTAGCAGAGTCTTCTACAGCAGGCAGTCGACGGATGATACATGGGTCCAGGCAGACCAGACCCTCAGGCAGACAACCTCAGGACACTAGCTCAGAGGTGCGAGGCACACAGCGCAGATCCAGTCTTACGAGAGGCAGACAGTGCTACGCATGCGGCGGGTAGGGCCACATGGCATGTGACTGCCCGACCCGCCATGCCGAGGAGCAACAGACGGTTGAGGGACCACCCAAGCAGAGGCATAGGGTCGACCATGGCGGTCTGCAGGGAGAAGGAGGATGAGGCAGAGGAGCTGGCCGAGCAGCAGGTGGTGGGAGACGCTTTCAGGCTCTACCACCACCACCACCAGGAGGTCCACCCCGACCACAGGGAGCTGGCGGGAAGAGACAGGCACAGCTTCAGGCAGCAGAGGCCTACGACCACGGCGCGCACGAGATGATTCAAGGTAATATCTTTGTCTATTATACCCTTGCTGTGGTTCTTATAGACACAGGAGCGAGTCATTCTTTCATTGTCGTTGCCCTTGTTCAGAGCTCGGAGATTCCGACGGAGCCGTTGGCTGGATCCTTACGGCTAGAGACTCCTACGGGAGCAGACTCGACGATTACACACTGGTGCCGGCAGTGTGAGCTTACTCTAGGAGGCGAGATCTTCGGCTGGGATCTTCTTGTAGCGGCGTTGAGGCCTTACGACATCATCTTGGGCATGGATTGGTTATCCACAGTCCATGCTCAGATTGACTATATTAGGCGCAAGGTGCGGTGTGTTCGCACCGACGGGAGCAGTTTCACCTTCACCGGCGAGAAGGGAGCATTTGCAGCACAGGATGGACTCACGCAGAGGAGAGGAAATCCCATCACACATCAGTTGGATAGCCTCATCCTAGGATCATTTGACGTGTGGAGTCCTGGTTTTCCTGTAGTGGTGGATCAGTATGTGGACGTTTTCCCCGATGACGTCCCAGGGCTACCTCCTCGCAGAGAGGTAGACTTATATATTGACATGTACCCTGGGACAACCCCAATATCCACTCCATCATATCGGATGGCCCCCACTGAGCTTTGAGAGCTACGGGTACAGTTGGAGGACTTGCAGGGCAAGGGATTCATCTGACCCAGTGTTTCACCCTGTGTTTCCCCGATTTTGTTCACCAAGAAGGCGGACGAGAGCTTGCAACTTTTTGTCGACTATCGTCGCCTGAACCAGGTGACCATGAGGAACAAGTATCCGCTATCGAGGATTGATGACCTCTTCGATCAGCTTAAGGGATCATGGTGGTTCTCAAAGATAGACCTCAGGTCAGGTTATCATCAGCTCAGAGTTCGGGATGAGGACATGCAGAAGACGGCCTTCAGATGTCAGTATGGCCACTATGAGTTCTTGGTTATGCCTTTAGGTGTAACTAACGCTCCATTAGTGTTCATGGGCCTCATGAACAGGATATTTCAGCCATACCTCGATATATTTGTCATGGCCTTCATTGAAGACATTTTGATATACTCGACCACTGAGGAGGAGCACGCCTACCACTTGCGGGTTGTACTGGAGACACTCCGAGAGCACCAGCTTTATGGAAAGCTCTCGAAGTATCAGTTCTGGATACGTGAGGTTCACTTCTTGGGACATGTCATCTCTGAGGCGGGAGTTGCATTGGATCCTGTGAAGATCGAGGCAGTGCTAGCTTGGGAGCCACCCAGGAGTGTGACGGAGGTGCGGAGTTTCTTGGGGATAGCTCGGTACTACCGGAGATTCGTGCCAGACTTTTCCAGAGTTGCGGCACCACTCTCAACTTTGATGAAGAAGGGGAAACCCTTTGTGTGGTCAGACAGATGTCAGCAGAACTTCCAGGAGCTGAGACAGAGATTGACCAGCGCGCCTATCTTGAGGCTACCGGAGGAGGGAGTAGGGTACGTAGTCTACTGCGATGCATCAGGGACCGGACTCGAATGTGTCTTGATGCAGGAGCAGGTCATGATCGCCTATGGATCACGTCAGTTGAGGCAGCATGAGCAGAACTACGCTACCCATGACCTAGAGTTAGCAGCAGTGGTCTTCGCTCTGAATATGTGGTGACACTATCTGATGGGCGAGCGCTTTACAGTCTATTCTGACCATCAGAGTCTCAGGTATATCTTCTCGCAGAAGGACCTGAACCTGAGACAACGGTGATGGATCGAGTTCCTCCAGGACTATGACTTTGAGATAGTCTATACTCCTAGAAAGGGGAATGTAGTAGCTGATTCTCTCAGCAGGAGGACGGGAATTCATCTACTTGGGGAGGTGACAGAGCAGCTAGCCACTTTGCAGATATCCTTCATGGATAGAGATGGAGCAGCCTTTCTTCAGTCACTCACAGTCACTCCTCCACTACTGCAACGGGTCAGAGAGGCACAGCGTGGGGACGCCGACTGTGTGATGCGGCGTGCGCAGATATCCTCAAGACAGGCACCTGATGGATTCTCTTTAGGAAAAGAGCACGAGGTCCTTTTCAGAGGATGTACCATGGTACCAGCTTCTTTACAAGAGGAGGTGCTGAGAGAGTTTCAAACTTCCCCTTTAGCGGTATATCCAGGAGTGGTGAAGATGTACCAGGATCTCAGACGTCAGCACTGGTGGCCAGGTATGAATAAGGTTGTGGCAGAGTTCGTTTCTCGGTGCCTCACCTGCCAGTAGGTGAAGGAAGAGCACCAGGTACCAGCATGCTTGGTACAACCCTTGGAGGTCCCGGAGTGGAAGTAGGACGGGATATCTATGGATTTTGTGACTGGACTTCCACGTACTTCCAGAGGTCACGACTCCATTTGGGTGATTGTCGACCGACTCACCAAGTCGGCTCACTTCTTACCTATCAGAGAGCAGGGCTCAGTGGAGAGTTTGGGACGTCTCTACGTTCAGGAGATTATACGGCTTCATGGTGTGTCATCATCTATCGTCTCTGATCGAGATGCTCGCTTTACTTCCTGTCTTTGGAAGGGGTTGTAGGAGGCGTTCGGGATGCAGCTACGTCTGAGCTCCGCCATTCACCCTCAAACAGATGGTCAGACGGAGAGGACCATTCAGACTCTCGAGGACATGCTCCGCGCATGTGTCCTCGACTTTGGTCGTAGCTGGGAGGACCACCTACCCTTGGTGGAGTTCGCGTACAACAATAGATACCACTCCACCATCGGGATGGCACCATACGAGGCGTTGTACGGCAGACCTAGAAGATCACCGCTGTACTGGACAGACCCTGGGGAGTCAGCACTTGTGGGACTGGAGATGGTCCAGGCCACGACAGAGAAAGTCCAGGTCATCCAGGAGCAGATGAGGACAGCTCAGAGCCGGCAGAAGTCTTATGCTGATAGGAGGCGGAGGCCACTGGAGTTCGAGGATGGTGACCACGTCTTCCTGTGGGTCTCGCCTCGATGTGGATTACGGAGATTTGGTCAGGGAGGCAAGTTATCTCTGCGCTTCATCGGACCATTCCAGGTCCTCAGCAGGATTGGCGAGGTGGCTTATCGTCTGGCTCTACCACCTCAGTTGCACCGGGTGCACGACGTCTTCCACGTATCTCAGCTGAGGAGATACGTGCACGACCCGAAGCATATCATTGACCATGGGGAGCTGGACGTTGATGATGGGGCGACGTTTGCGGAGGTCCCGGTGGAGATCGAGGATTGACAGGAGCGGGTCCTACGTGGATGGTTGATTCCTCTAGTGTGCATCATATGGAAGCACGGGAACCTCCAGGAGAGTACTTGGGAGCGGGAGGCTTAGATGTGTGCTCAGTACCCACATTTGTTTCCCTAGTTTATGATGTATCTTTACGGGGACGTAAAACCCTGAGGTGGGAGTAATGTAAAGACCCGTAAAATTCAAGGAATTTTTTTTCTTTGAGATTTTACAAGAACGCGGTTTCTGACGGCACCTGATTTCGAGGCCCGGTGTGCCCAGAATCATTTTCTGAAGTTTAGCTTGGGTATGTTCAGTGAACAAATGAGCGGGATTTCCTAACTTTTGAACCAGTGCTCGGAATCAAAATTTGAGGACATCGATGGAATCGCAGTGCCGGTAATTTCTTAGGAACACCTTTTCCGGAGTTGCGTATGCTTGGGTGTGGTTTTTAAAATTTTGGGTTAAGTAAAAGAATAAAATAAAATGGTGCAGCCAATTTTATTTTATTTTAAGTTGTTTAACCTAAGATAAGTTGTTGAAGTGGGACCCATTATATCCTACTCCTCTAGGTGGGATATTTGTGGGGTAGGGCCCACACGAACCCCACCTTTTCAACTTCCAAGAAACCCCCACCTTTAATTAGGTAACGCACCCGCACCCCCCCTTTAAATGTAAGTCAACTCTTGCATTTAAACTGAATAATAAACGCCTCATTAATTGGGCGGTTTAAACTCCTCAATTAATTCAATTAATTGATTGATTCGTTTTTGAATTTCAAAATGTTTGGCATGAGAAATAAAATAAGACAAACACTTATTTTATTAGAGTTTTTGGGTTGTGAGAGGATTGGGGGGAAAGCTCTAAGGCTTGAAGTTCTTCTTCTTCGTCGAAGAACGCGAAGAACGCACCGCCGCCGACGAAGAACGCCAACCTCCGACGACGGGCGACGGTGAGAGACACCTTCCTCGGAGATCGACAACGCGACGCCGAGTACCGCGATGCCAATGACCCTCTTCTTCCGTGACATTAAATTCCGTGATGAGCCTTCGTTCAACTACGCTCGAGGTAGGGGTTTGAATATATGTTCGTGAATATTCGAGCGTTCTTTGTAATCTTAAGCTGCTTGCTATCGATTAATGGGAGGGGGTCGGACCGCACAAACACGGCCGAGCCTCCTCTCTTAATTCTGTTGTGGACCTTGTTGTGGTTTGGAACGGGGATGGCGCGGTGTCGTCGCACCGCGCGGGATCATGCGGCAAAGATGGGTGGCGCCGTCGCGTCGCGCCGTTGAAGTCGAACAAGGTCGCGGCGTCGTCGCGGCGCACCGGAGAATCACGAAAACACCGCGACCGGAGTGGGGCCGCGACGGAGGGGCATGGCGCTGTCGCGCCGCGCCGGTTAGACCAAGGCCACGGCGGAGCAGGGAGCGGTGGCCGGCTTCCGGCCGCCGGCGTCGGAGCAGGGGGATGGGATCATGCCGGTCCCATGGCGGCAGCAGCCGGCCGGCCGGAGCGGGCCGGCCGGTCAGGGGAGAAACCGGGGGTTCATAACCCCCAGCTAGAAGAGAGGAGCGGCCCCCACATGGGGGCCGCGTTTAATTAAACCGGGGGGGGGGGGGGGGGCAGCGCCCCCCCCCCCCCCCCCCCCCCCCCCCCCGTCCGCCCAGCTCAGTCATGCCGAGCTGGCCAGCGGACCGCGCCGGTGCGCCGGGCCAGGCCGCCCAGGCCGGACCGCGCCAGCGCGCCGGGCCAGGCTGCCCAGGCCGGGCCGCGCCGCGCCCAGGTCGGGCCGGGCTATGACAGCTGGGCTGAGCCATGCCCGCCGGGCTGGGCCCGCGCCCCAGCGGGCCGGACCCGGACCTGGTTCGGGCCGACCCAGGGGGTCTCGGTCCGGGTCGGTCCGGGCCCGAAACCCCCATTTTCGGACCTCTTCCGGTCTTTTGCCCATAACTTGGGCTAAGGACCTCCGATCGACGCACCGTCAGCTGCGATGAGATCCTTGGAACGTGACGGTCGTTTCAGTATATTACACTCAAGGTTTCTAAGAACTTTGGATTTGTCCGGGTTGGTTCGTACATGAAACCAACCGGGCCCTCGGAGTGGAAACGCTTATAACTTGAGCTCCGGACATCCGATTGACGTGTCGTCGACTTTGTTGGATTCCTCTTAGTGAGACAGACCTTTTGGATTACTCCGCTTGAGGTTTGGATGCAGTTAGAGTATGGTCGGGTTGGTTTTGACTTAAAAACCAACCAGGCCCCTAGGACGAAAAAGCCAATAACTCTCAGACCAGGCGTCCGATTGACGCGCCGTCTGTGACGTTGAGTTTCTGTTGACGATACGGAACTTTTGGATACATCAACTCCGGACTTCGTGTCAGTTGATGTATCAGCCCCTCAGCTCGTGGAGTGGACCCTCCCGAACGAGCTTGCTGTGTGCGAGAACCCTAGAGCTGGTTGCGACTGCGATGACGATGACGACTGTACAGAAATCCTCAGTGGATTCGACGGTGACGGTTACAGCACTCAGCGATCCTATGTGGGTCAGTGCTACAGATCCTGTGTGGGTCATATCCTGTGTGGGTCAGCGCTCAACAGTCCTATGTGGGCCAGCGCATACCGATCCTGTGTGGGTCAGATCCTGTGTGGGTCATTGCGGGGGTTAGTACCTATCAATCCTTTGTGGGTCATTGCGGGGGTTAGTACCTATCGATCCTATGTGGGTCCAACAGCTTAGATGAATCAGTGGATACATCTGATCATCTCTATCATCTTACGAAGAAGTATACCTATGTGAGCTGAGTCTTTACTTTAAATCATTATCTTCAATATGATTGACTTGCTTTCCTATGTGGATTGTGTTGTGCTATCATGTGTGGACGTGATCGAACTTAGGCTCGGACGCTGGAGCCGAACTGGAATTGATGACTTAGGTATATGTATGGGCATATACCTAAGTAGTGTTGGTTGTTACTTCATGATTGTATCTTTATTTTGTGGATTATCCTTTGTGGATTCTGGGAGACCTTCGGGGGTCTCGGGGTCCCTACTGAGTAGCTTATACTCACCCCTGCACGGGCTATGCCCGCACTACATTGTGTTGGTTTCAGACGACGGACAACACTGATCATGGTTGAGGCTTGCGGAGAAGGTCGGTACCTGGAGGTGGACCACTGGGCGGGACGTACTCGGAGCGGACGGTTGGACCCGAGGAGCTGTGGAGGCTATCTGTACCCACCCTTCAGGTGGGACTTCCAGTGGTCGGCTTGATGTTGCGGTTTTACTTTTCAGTTGTTGTACTCCCTTTTTCAGTTGTACTTTACTTTCAGTTTGGGTTTGTATTCTGGACCACTTGCTTTTCTGCACTTACTTTTGTACCCAGTTTTACTTAGTGTTTACTTATGCTTGCTTGCTCTGTGGTGTTTGTTTACTTTACAAAGGCAATGCCTTCCCTTTTTATCAGGAATTACGCCTTGGTGCTAGTCGTCAGCCCCTGGCCTATGGAATGCGGGCTTGGGGTAGTCACGGCACGGGCCCCAAGGGCGGGTTGTGACACGACCAGTCAAATCAAATCTCGTGAAACAAGTGAGGACCAAGTCCAATTGAAACTATCAAAAGATAAAAGAAATGAAAGATATATCAGTTATACCACTCCAAAAAAACTCCAACTTCAAACTACCATAACTTTTGCTCCGAGTGTCCGCTTAGGCTCTACCACATATCAAATCAAAGGTAGCGAAAATATCTATGTAAGAGATTAACTCTAACATATTTACAATCATTTTGGGACCCTAAAACCCTAAAAAACCATCAGAAGGCCTCCAAAACATCGTTTATGTGTCTGGTGCCCTGTCAAATTTTTCTTAAAATGACAATAACTCTCAATTCTTGTGTTTGTTTGGACTCCTCCTCCTGTTATATCTTATTTAATTCCATGATATTTGGTTTGACTGGTCACGAAGTTGAAACAGACACCCGGATCATAAGTTGTGCCCGTTTCAGTGACTGCGGTTTGTTAGGTTTTTCAAGCCCCCATTTCTAGCACTTTTGTCTTGTCTACTATTTTTTCAAACAGCTGTAACTTATGATCTACCTGTCTATTTGGCCTCCACCACCTATAAAATCGAATATTATTTGATGATCTTTTATTTGACTGGTCACGAAGCTGAAATGGACTCTCAGATCAGAAGTTTTTGTCGTTAGCCTGAGTTTAGGGTTTATTTGACTTTCTGGCTGTATTTACAGGTTTTGAGGGTTTCTCCATTTTTTACCCATATAATGTGTGTGTGTGTGTGTGTGTGTGTGTGTATTTGTGCGCATCTGTATTGAAAAACTAATATATATTATCTATATATTCTAAACATATGTATATACATATTAATATATAATATTTGTAAATATATATAAATATGTATAATTATACATACAGATATACATATAATATATGTGTGTGTATGTTGTATATATGTATTTATTTATTTATGAACACACATGAAAATCATATTTTATAAATGCATTCAAAATTGATCTTATAAATATATATTAATATACGAATAAATATATTAATATATAAATATAACTATATATATATTAATATACAGATATATATATATATATATTAATATAACTAAATATGTATATATATATTAATATATATATTTATTTATATTTATATGGATATATATATATATATATATATTAATATAACTAAATATATATATGTATTAATATAACTATATATATATATATATATTAATATATATATATATGTTAATATATATATTAATATACAAGTAAATATAACTATATATATATAAATATATATATTAATAAATGAAGAGCAAAACAGTATGGTGGAGTGGTAAAGGCTTAGGGTGCGCAGGCAACAACTCCCGAGTTCGAATCCAGGGGGGGCAGGTTGTGCGCGCGGGTAGAATAACAGCTAACATTGTTAAAGGGGGTGGGAGTGATATTAAAGGGTGCGGGTGAGGGTGGTCGTTGGGGGGCGTGCGGTGTGGGGTCGAGGCACTATTAAAGGGGGTGGGGCGCTGTTGAAGCCTCCATGAATTGCAAAAATATTTTATTTATTTTTTTAATAATTTTTAAAGTTTTATCAGTACTTAACAAAGCGCTAATAAAGGGGACCCCCCTTTATCTTTTCCTTGATTAACATAGATTTTGTAGCGCTGTTAATGCTCTTTTCTAGTGCTGATAAAGGCCATATTTTCAATAGTGATTTCAACTATTTATTTATTGGTCCAAGCCTTATCTTCTATTAGTGTGGATAGGCCAAGTAGCATTGCAACCATTTAATCAAGTCTTAATTAACCATTAAGGTATATTCAATTATTAAGGTTCACTCCACTACCTTCCATTAATATGGAAAGGGGTGCTACAGACATGTAACATTTATTCAATCTCTTTTGATAAGTCCAAGTTATATACTTAGTATACTTTCCATTCCACATTTCACATTTCACATTTAATAATCAATTTGAAGAACTTACCTTAGGTGGGTTAAGTGGTGAGAAGACATGGTACATTCCATTATGCAATTCTCATTAATCACAATTCATTTATTATGTAAAGGCACTCCTTTAGAAAGGTTAAGCAAAATCACACCCGAACAATGGCTCAAATGTGTTGAAACACTAAAAACCCAATTATGGTATAGCCTTCGATATGAGGCAGATTGAGTTGTGGGTGTAACCACTAAAAACTAATCACATATATGGAAAGAGCATAACCATACGATTCTAACAAGTATAACCATGGCATGTAAATTTAATAAACGGCTTCCAATGAAACTAGTGGGCCCCACATGAATATTCCAAAAACAACAAACTTTAGGGATAAGTTATAAACCACCCACCTTAGGGTTGTATAACTCTCCTCCTCTAGTATCGGCCCTTGATTTTCCTTGGATCGGGGTAGATCTAGGAAAAGGTGAAAAACGCTCACATGATGATATCTAGGTTGAGATCAAGAGAGAAGAAGAACGACTAAAGAGGAATAGAGTACTTACCATTACGCATCCCACATGATGAACAGAAGCTCGATCGGTTTCCAGATGAAGGAGATATCTTGATTCCAAGGTTATATCTTCAAAAATATCTAAATGGGTGAAAATGGAGGAAAATCCTACTAGTTTCTAAGTTGGGGAAGAAGAGGGGAGTAAATAGATCATTAAGAAAAAAACTGGAAATTTACCCAAAAATTTAGCCTGTGCATGGTTTGTCTACACGGTTTGTCAAACCGTGCGAGATGGTTCAGCCTGAATAGTTTGGTTGCACAGTTTGATCAAACCATGTGCAAGCCATGCACAGGTACCTGGGGAGAAAAGAGCGTTCACACGGTTAGTCTGCACGGTCGTGTGCCAACCGTGCGAGGTGGCTCTGTCTGAAAAAACACAATCTTCATGGTTCACTCTAAACCGTACACCAAGCCAGTTTTCTCTAAAAAGTTGTGTTCCAGGCTCCAAACAAGCCCCGGACACCCTTAAAAACTTTAATAACTCATTAGGCATCCTTATTAGGTCCAAAGTAAATATTTAGACAAAAAATTAAAGGATCCATACATGAGTGAAAAATCGGGTTCTTACATATTGAGTACACTGAGAGAGCATCAGTTATATGCTAAGCTATCAAAGTTACACTTTTTGATGGATAAGATTCATTTCATGGGTCATGTTATCTCAGAGACTGGAGTATCAGTCAACCTAGAGAAGGTGATAGTGGTAGTTTCTTGGGAGCAGATAAAGAACGTCTTTGAGGTACGAAGTTTTATGGGGATGGCTAGTTACTACATATGATTTATTCATGAATTTTCACACTTAGAAACACCATTTATAGGCCTGACTAAGAAGGGTGTGACGTATGTTTGGATTGATTCCTACGATTCATCATTTTAGGAGCTGAAAAGGAGATTAACTTCATCACCGATACTGATTTTTCAGGATCCAGGAAAGAGTTACACTATTTACTATGATGCATTGGGTATTGGGCTGGGAGCAGTGCTTATGAAAGGGGAAGGAGTCTTTCCATATGGGTATCTAAAGTTGAGACCACATGAGAGGAATTACCTGATGCAAGATCTCGAGTTAGTTGTAGTTGTGCATGCCTTGCGCTGTTGGAGACATTATTTACTGGGAGGGCATTTTGTGGTATAAACTAACCACAAAAGCCTCAAGTATATCTTTACTCAGTGAGATCTGAATTTGAGACAGTGAAGGTGGGTTGAGTACCTTCAGTCTTTTGACTTTGAGATTGCCTACACACCTAGGAAAGGCAATGCAGTGGTTGATGCGTTGAGTAGAAGGAATCAGATACAGGCAGTTCAGGAGGTCAGCAATGAGTGATAGCTTATGGCTTTGTTCTTTGAGATTCATTTGGAGGTGCATAGCAGATAGGGGTAGATGTTTATTTCTTCTATAGTTGTTACCTCTACTCTACTAGATCGAGTGTGAATGAGGTAGCTGTCAAATTCTGAAGGCCTAATCCTATGGGAGAGTGTGTTTGGCGAGGACCCTACTCTTGGGTGGACCATAAGAAAGGATGAGGTTTTGTGTTTTCATGGATGCGTATGGGTGTCAGCAGACATACGTGAAGAGTTGATGCATGATTTTCATGCCTTAGTATGGGCAGTTCATCCTGGTGTCACCAAGATGTATCGAGATTTACATCATTAGTATTGGTGGCCAGGTATAAAGAGGGATGTAGCTGGTTTTTTTATGAGATATTCCACCTATCAATAGGTGAAGGCATAGCACAGTGACTGGTGGGTATTTTACAATAGTTACCCATTCCTGAGTGGAAGTGGAATGATGTCACGATGGATTTCGTGACAGGTTTACTGAGGTCGCCTTGAGGGAATGATGTGGTTTGGTTTGTTATCAACAAGCTCGCGAAGGTTGCACATTTCCTACCGATTAAGGAAACCTTCAGTGTTGATGATCTTGGAAAGTTGTACATTCGAGATATTGTATGTTTTCATGGGGTTCCGCACTCTATCATTTTGGAAAGGGATGCCAGGTTTACTTCTCATGTCTGGCAGGGACTGTAGGGGTATTTGGGGACACATGTACTTCTGAGTACAACTTACCATCCCCAGACAGATGGCTAGTCCGAGTGCACGATTCAGGTTTTGGAAGACATGCTTCGAGCATGCATCTTGGATTTTGAGGGCTCTTGGGAGAGACACATACCCCTGGTGAAGTTTTTCTACAATAATATTTTTCAGGAAACGATTCTGATGGAACCTTGTGAGGATTTGTATAGTAGGCCATGTCGATCACCCCTATGTTGGTTAGAGGCAGGAGTGGCAGCTGTGTTGGGACCTCATCTTGTCTAAGAGACCACTGAGTAGGTGGAGTTGATTCAAAAGAGGATGGCTACTGTGTAGTCTCAGTAGAAATCTTATGTTGATCGACAGATACGACCTCTGGAGTTCGAGGTTGGAGATCAGGTTTTCCTATGTGTCACACCGAGGTTAGGACATAAGGGAATTAAGAGATGGGGGAAGCTTTTACTGAGATACGTTGGGTTGTTTGAGGTTTTGGATAGAGTAAGGCCGGTTGTCTATCGGTTGTAGTTACCTCATAGGTATCGGGATATGCACGATGTCTTTCATGTTTCTCAGCTACGATATTACTTTTCAGACTTGTCTCTTGTTTTTCAACCAGGGGAGGTTGAGTTGGTGGTGGATGAATCCTTTGAGGAGCACCCTATTTGGATTGTGGATCGCAGTACAAAGGTTCTCCATGACTGTTTTGTTCCTCTAGTATGGGTGTTATGGCAGCACAACCGAGTGCAGGACGAGACTTGGGAGAGGGAGGCCGATGTACAATCACAGTGGCTGAAGTTATTCATAGATTCTTCTTCACCACCCTTAGAAGGGAAATTCAGGGATGAATTGTTTTAAGGAGGAAGTTTGTAAGAACCTGGATCTTCATTTTAGGTATAGATCTTGATTTCGGGTTGTTTTTTAGGAAAAAGGAAGAAATGGGGTTTTTCTAAGTACACGGCATGTACTTATGAGTACATGTCGTGTACCTAGAATGCCACATACAGTCATGTTCTGGTCGTGTAACACCCGAATACATGGCCGTGTGGTGACCTAAAATACCGCTTAAGTTGGGGGCTGGTTAAGGCCACTACACAGTGTGTAGTTTTAAGGAACACGTCGTGTACTTTTATTTTTAATAAATATATCAAAGCGGGGTCGCGTCTCATGTCCATAAATGACTTCTTCTTCTCATGTTTCGTACAAGAGCACTCGGGAATGACAAATGAAGATTGAACCCCAGATTCTCTATCCGAGCTCTTATTAAGACACCTTCAGGTGAATTGGAATCCCAACTGTGAGTTATCGAATCCCCTAGAGCCCTTATTTCTGATTCTTCTTCTCTCTTGAGTTATTAAAGGTTGGGTATTTTTCACCTTTTTGTAGATCTACGCCGATATTGGCTGATTCAAGGGTCGGTGTTCAAGTATATTGATCGTACGACATCGAGGTAGGTGGTTTTTGCCATTAGTTGTTTGTCTTTGGATTATATATTCTTAAAGTGTTGTATACCCATGTCAGGGTATTGATTTATTTTGAATTTAAACCTATTTATTACCTACTATGGTTTGATTTTTTTATAAAGGGTTGTTACTTATGCATAAGGTTAGATACCTTGTTATTGGGACACCCCATGTGTACGTTTTCCCTTGGTTGATTGTTTATGGTCGTTTGGTCTAGAATTATAATTATACTTGCCTTGTTTTCCAAACCTTGTTTTGTTAGGATGGAGTTGTTGATTATATGAAATTCATGTGATATGAATTGTGAATGTTTGAGCAAGGGGGGTTGGATTGTGAGAGCTTCCCAAAGGGGTAAGACCGTGAGATCTTCCCAGGTGGTCATTTATAATTAATTGGGTTAGACTGTGAGAGTTTCCCAGGTGATCATTATTATTTGATTAAATTAATGTTGGACCCAAGGGCATTGACTGTGAGAGTTGTCCAGGTGGTCATTTATATTTTATTGATGATATGTTGACCAAGGGGTATTGACCGTGAGAGCTACTCAGGTGGTCATTTGTAATTGATTTAGTGCTATGTGGGAACAAAGGGGTTAGACTAAGATAGCTTCCCATAGGGTCGTTATTTAATGAATTGGTGATATGTTAAACCAAAGGGGGTAGACCGTGAGAGATTTCCCAGAGGGTTGTTGATGAATGATTGACTGATTGTGATGAGTCTGCCAAACCAAATAACAGGTTTGCACTCGATTTTACTTGATTGTTTAGATGGTCTTCTGAGACATCTTTTTTGCTACTTTACATAGGGGATATAGAGATTAGGCTATATCCTAGGGTTACATGATTCAACGGATGAATAATTAATGTTAAATGAATGTAATTGAAAATTGTAGGATTGTTTACTTTTGAGTACTTGCTAGTTTATTACTTCATTTCTGCATATTACCTGCTATATATATTCACTGACAGTTAGGCACAAATATTTGGTGGTTGCCTACTGGTATTTGTCTCACACCCTATATTGGTTCATGCATCTGAACCCAAATAGATTATATAGTTGCAGGTAAAGATAAGGGCAAGCACCCTTACTCATCTGGTACTTGATTGTTGTTGGAGCTGGAGAGCATGAGACTAAGCTGGGGTTTATGATGCTATTGGAGTTTACTGGATTTTTTGTACTTTGATTTTTGTATTGTATTTCCAGCATTTTGACTTGTTTGGATACTTTTCTAGACACATGTGACATGCATCATTTATATATATGCTCTAGTTGTTTTATTTCTATCATTCTTCTGTTGTTTACTTCTGTTGTATGGTATTACTTCTTCTGTTATTAGTTACTATTTGCTTTCCACTGTGTATACTCTGCCAATGAGGGTATAGTTTCCCCATTATCACACCTTGGCCCTCACTTCTAGTCAGCAGCCTCTAGAGTTTGGGGAAATGTGCTTGAGTTTATATGACCTATCGGGTTCGGGGCACCTTTGGGTGACACTCAGATTCAAGACATTACAATATATATAAACAGAAATATCATTAAACAAACAAAAAAACAACATAGTGTAGTGGTAAAGGCATTCCATCTTTTAAGGAGAGGTCTAGGGTTCGAATCCAGGAAGGCGCGCATGAGACTGGAAATTCACAAAGCACTAATAAAAGGGGTGGTGGGGTGAAAAGCACTGATAAAGGTGGAGGGCACTATTAAAGGTGTTTTGGAAGTGTTGATAAAGGGGTTTGGCTCATGAATGTCTAAAAAAATATAATTTTATCCCTTTTAACAGCATCGCCTTTATCGGTGCTAAAAAAATGTTGTTAAAGGCCCCCTTTAACAGTGTTAAAAAAGAATTGTTAAAGGTACCCTTTAACCGTGATTTTTTAGCGCTGATAAAAAATCTGGGCTTTTAACTGTGCTTTGATTATCAGCACTAATAAAGGCCTATTCTAGTGCTACTAATGGTCTCTTTTGTAGTAGTGATTCTAGGAAAATTATCCAAAAAGTGGCCAACAACTCTACATTAAAAACATTTCAAGGGAAGTTCTTCCTTATATTTGTTTGTACCTCTTTTCACATTTTTAGAAAACAAGGATAAAAATTCATCAAGATTTTTACATACCTCATTTTTTGAATTAGATTCACCAGCATCTTCTTCAATAAGAATCTTTTTTGACTTTTCTTTCTTCACAGCCTTGAAAATCATTTCTCTATCAACTTTTTTTTGCCTTTCATAACTTTATCCCTTATCATTTGATAAGTAATGAGAGTGATATGAAAATAATCCATAGATAATGTTTCTAGATATCTATCTTCCAATGAGGAGACTTTATCATAAAACTTATCACGAAGGATTTTCAAAATATTTTCAATAGCTATAGAATCTTATAACTTTTCACCAAGACATCTAATAGTGTTGACAATGTCGTTCATCCTAGTAAATAAGTCATCAATGAATTCATATTCTACCATCTTGAGATCTATATACTTTAGCCTCCAGATTTGTAATTTTGTCTTTTTAACTTTTTTATTACCTTCATAAATGTTTTTTTATCTTATCTCAGATACCTTTGGTAGTGGAAACACCTTTTACTCTCAGGAAATAACTTTCAAAAGTGATGAGAATAAAGAATTATTAGCTATTCCATCATTCTCAAGATTCTTATTATCAACAGATGTGAGAGGAACTTTATCATCAATAGGAGGAAATCCATCTTTTTCATCTCAAGAATATCATACCCAAGAGACATAAGATAAGGCAACATTTTATCTTTCCATATATGATAGTTCTTACCATCAAAGACTGGAATCCCTTTACTATTCAAACAATTCAGATTATCCATCACAACTTCTCTTTAAAAACTTCATCAAAGAGTAAATGAAGGGAAACTTCAGATCTGATACCAATTGAGAATGCCCAATTTGGATCAATAAATCAATGAGAGGGGGATGGGTGAATCAGTGATATCTTTTTCTTTTAAGTTTCCTTACTTTTGAAACAACCTTTGCCTCGTGTTAAAGATTTTTTTCTCTGCTGAAAATAAATCAAACACACGTCCACAGGAACACAAGAATTTATAAGGTTCATTACTCAAAAAGAGTAGCTACATCTTTATTATGGTTTGGAAACAATCCAATACCATAAAATCCACTAGAAAACAATCCTTTGTACGGATACGAGTAGGACATGCCCTTACACTCGTGTAACACTATGTTCAATACAACAATGCATGTGCTTCAAATAGAATTAAATGATGTAATATAATTTGTGTAACAAACATGTTATAGTGTTGATTGATCAACTTTTACAAATATAAACTTCAAAAACAATTATTCACTTCCTTACCCAACAACAGGCAAGAACTTACCTGGACTTCATAATGATACTCAGTCCAATTTTCTAGTCTAATTCTTCAGTCCAATTGCTCAATACAATAATATTGCTCTGTCAAAATTCAACTGAAACAATCTTGAACTGATTCTTCTTCAGTCCATAAATCCTAGTCCAATTACTCGATTTGATTCTGGAAACTCTGAATATGATCTTTTTCTCTTCTCCTTTCCTTCTTATGTTTGGAAAACTTCATTAGGTATTCACAACCCAAAAAATTCTTCTCCCCGGAACTTCAAATATTCTCTCTCTTATTTTATAAATAGTACAAGCATCAGGAAAGTAAAAAGTATTGCCTCTATTTATAGGCAACCCAAAAATGGTTTGGGTGGGATTCTGAAAAACTTTCCCACTCAACCAAAATTTTCTAAAACTTCAATTCCCCTTGAATTTTGGATAAATATTTGACTCTTTCAATTCTTCTCAACTCTTCTTATTTATTCTTGAATATTTTTGAATCTTTTCACGACTTCATCTTGCTTCAGATTTTCTTTAGACTTTCTAAACAATCTTCAGTATGATTCTGATTTTCATTCTGATTTCCTCATTATGATGAAGACAAATGTACAGCATCAGAATCTTCATTACGGTACTCTGTACCAAATGTAAATGGGAAGAAAAATAGATGAATTCTCATTATGATGATCAGTACCAAGCGCTCATTACAATTCTCTATACCAACTGATACATATATGAAAATCATATGTATTCTCATTACGATTTTCAAAATCATTTCTATATCAGCTTCAAAACTTCTTCTAATAAGCACTTCCTCTTAATTATTCAAACAAAGAGCTCCCCTTGACAACACTTTTATAATTGCTTTAAACAACCTTTCAAGATCCCCCTTGACAAAACTTATGGAGTCTATTTAGAGCAATACTCATTTTCTTATTTTCTTCAGACTGATGAAACTGCATCTGATGAATGTATCGGTCTCTAATTCACTCTGATAACCTTTGTTAATTCATGTTTGATAGTCTTGACCTAATTGAAAGACAAATCATCTTGATGAAGATGGTTGACTACATCTTTTATTAATATTCAATTCCATTTTTCATTGGTCCAAACATACTTAACTTTATTTCCAATTCAATTAGTCTTAACAACTCCCTAAGAGAAACAATCTCCTTCAAAAAAACCCACCTCCAATGATTGGTGGAACACCGCGTCTGATGGATCAGTTCCAGTGGCTTTGACTTTATCAACTTCTGTTCTTTTCAAATTACGATACCAATGAACTTATAGCACTCAACTTATTTCTCTGAAGATTTGTACCCTATGGATTATTGGTCTGACTGAAAACCGTCATTTTTTTTCTCACGTTTCGATCAACCTTATAAGCCTTTAAACAAATCTTTATTTGATGAGCTCAACTGATGAACTTGAGACTGGAAATCTTAGGCTTTATCAACTTATCTTCTTTTACAAACTTCTGATTGTATCATGAATTCCTCATGACTTTGAATACATTGAAGATTGGTATAGCATTGTATAACTTACAATGGGAAGTATTGTAACTTCCCAACCTTTCCACTATCTTCTTTCTTTCCAAACCTCAATATGATTGGTAGCATCAGTTCTCCCCTTTCCTTCATAAGGCTTGCATCACAAGTTCTTAGACAACTTATGAATTTTGTGAATTAAAAAATAGTAAAGCATCGTCATATTTTCATCGGATCCAGCCAGACTCTGAAACAAATTCCCAATACAATCTTCCTTTCATTCTGAACCTAAGGTGAGTCTGATGAACCTTTTATTCCAGAAAATTTCTCCTCAATATGATGTAATTTCTTAATAAATGTGATTCCAATGTTCTGAATACGGTGTTCAGTCCTATTTTCAGTTATTACAAAGTGAGGGGATTTCGTTTCTTTGATAACAAAAGACAATTCTCTTAAAAACAACTTCATTTAGCATTTGAAACCCTTCTCTAGACATCTCGGTCCTAACACATGTTATCTCCAACATAAAATTCCATAAGTCTCTTCCTATGATTGATATAGGATTTATAACGATCATGTGCTACTTTAATCATCTCACAAATTACCTAAATCACCTCTATCGTATTTTGTGCCAGTTCTGGCTCGAGAATTATTGCCTCTTTGACCCTATTCCAGCACAACGAAGAATGAAAAGGTTGGTCATATAAATATTCAAATAGTGTCATACCAATGGTGTATTGGAAACTATTATTGTAAGAAAACTTAAACAAGGGTAGGTGCCTCATCCATGAACCTCCAAAATCTAGGAAACAAGAGCATAGTATGTCTTCAAGAGACTGGATGGTCTGCTCTGTCTGACCATCCATCTGAGGATGAAAAGTAGTTCTATGGAATAACTGAGAGCCAAAATCATACTAGAGACCTCTCCATACCCTGTAGGTAAAAATAGGATCTTGATCAGAGATGATCGTCCTCGGGACTCTGTGGAGTCACACCACCACCACCAAATACTGCCTCAACAAAACCTCAACTGAGCTCGACTCCCTAATCACTATAAAGTGGGATGATTCCATCAAATGATCCACTATCACCCATATAACATCATAACCTCCTTGATCTCGAGGTAAAACAGTATCAAATTCCATCGAGATGTCCTCTTACTTCCACTGGGGAACATCTAACAGCTGGAGCAACCCACTGGGAATGCAGTGCTCAGGCTTCACCTTTTGGCAGACCAAACATCAAGAAATAAACTCTAGAACTGCATGATTTAACCTAAGCCACAAAAAATAACCTATTAAGGCTCGGTACATCATGTTCATGTCAGGATGTATCGCCAAATTCGAACTATGGAACTCCCAAAGAACCATCACCCACATTGTCAAAGGAACAAAAAGACTTCCCTGGAACAATACTTAGTGTTGTATATCCTTAGACCAACCATCAGGGGCATTGACAAAAACAACTCAGTCTCTCCAGACCTCCACCTTAGAATCCACCAACTGGGACTCTTCCACCCACTGAACCAAAAAATTCTACACTGTCATCTAGAAAAGTAAAACTCCACCTCTAACCTCTCATATATCAAGATTCAACACTGAGATTTCTTCCATTACTCTTTAGTAATCCCCAAATTCACACACGGCTTTACTATGTGACTTTCTTCTCAGCGTATCAGCTACAACATTCCCCTTTCCTAGAATATAAAAAATTTCAAAGTCATAATCCTACAATAAATCCATCCACCGATGATAACATAAGTTTAAGTAACACTGGGAGGAGACATACCTCAGGATCTTATGGACATTAAAAACCACAAAGCGCTCACTAATGTGGTAATGTCATCACAACTTCAAAGAAAAAACCATTTCCGCCAACTCAAGATCATGGGTGGCATATTTATACTCATGGGTATGTAAATACTGATACCCATAAAAAACAAATAATCTCCACAGTATCAGAATTTAAATTAATCTAAGACACAAATCTTCACATAAAACCTCAAATTGAACTCCCTATACTAGAAAACAAAGAATGGGAGAACTAACTAACTTCTCTTTCAGGTACTAAAAAGCCACCTGACATTGTTCAGTCCATAAGAATGCCTGATCCTTTCGGGTCAAAGCTATCAAAGAAGTCTCAAACTGAGAGAAATCGGTTATGAACCTCCTGTAATAGCCTGCAAGACCAAGGAAACTCCACGCCTCTACCACTTTCTTGGGGGCTTCCCAAGACACAACTGCCTCTATCTTCAAAGGATCCACAGTAACTCCCTTCCAGGACACCACATTCCCTAAGAAATAGACTTTAAAATCCCAAAAATCACACTTATATAACTTCCTAAATAGTTTCTCATGGAGAAGAACTCCCAAAATGACATGCAGATGCCCTTCATGCTCCTCCTTGGACACATAGTATATAAGGATGTCATTAATGAAAACCACCACAAACTTATCTAATAACTATATGAACATGTTATTCATCAACCCCATGAACATAACTGGATAATTCATTACACTGAACGACATCACAATGAACTCATAATGCTCATGAAAACAATGGAAAACAATATTCTAAATATCCACATCCTTCACCTGCATCTGATGATATCCTGATCAAAAATTGATCTTCAAGAACCAACTTTCTCCTTTCAGATGGTCAAATAAATCATCAATACATGGAAGATGATAGTGGTTATTTAGTTTCATTTGGTTTAAGCGATGATATTCGATACAAAGCTGCATGTTTCCATCATCCTTTTTCATAAAAAAAACTAGTGCACCCTAAGGTGATACACTCGAATGAACAAAACCTCACTGAAATAGATCATCGAGTTGTACTCACAACTCTCAAAACTCAGAAGGTTTCATCTTATACAGATACGTCAATATAAGAGACATTCTTGGTTGTAGCTCGATCCCAAACTTGATCTCCCACAGAGGGGGTAACACTACAACCTCCTCTGGAAAAACATTAGGGTACTCTTCCACAACCCTAGAAAACACAAAATTTTGAACTTATGTCAATCTCATCATCAAATCGTCCATCAAATAAGATAAGGACATAACACGCCTCTGACCCATATGAGGGTATCACTTACCAAAAAACATCACTGGATGTCCATCAGCACCATAGAACATAACCTGTCTCCTGAAGCAATCCAGATAGTCTATGTTGAATACAATCAATCCATGTAGAGGATGATGTCATTAGACTATATCCCCAAACATAGGAAGTCCCCCCAAGAGCAGTGTTTCCCCAACACTAGCTCACAGTCTCTACATTCTTTATATAAGTCATCTCAACCTCCAACTGGCATAGTCAACGCCAAGAGCACTGGAAGCCTATCTACCTCAAGTCCCTAAGCATAGAAAAGGGTGGGTGATATAAAGTAGTGTGTCACTATTTAATTAAATAAAGCATGCACCCAAGTAGAAAATAAGAAAAGGGTACCTCGAACGATGTCTGGATCACCCGATGCTAGCAATGCTAAATCCTTAAGCTGATCACAACCTACTCCATGACCTATTTGTCCCTGCTGAATACTACCTACACACCCACACTCTTCTATCTGAGGATGAGGAGCGTCTTAGGGTTGTCATATACCTACACCGTCTCCCCTTTACTAGTCCCAGACTGAACCACCCTTCTGATGTTGCCTCATCTAAAATCGCCTCAACAGAGGAACCTGAAGCGGAACACATGGAACGTGTAGACTGCTCAAAAAGGTCAGGAACTCTTTCTACTAATAACATTAGCCTCTACAAGAAAAACATGTGACTGGTCCTTTGGTATAGGTCTAAGAGCCAACTCCCTCGGATAAATAAGATGGTGAGGGTTAGGACCTACCTCTGACTGACCGAAAACTCTTTTTTCCTAACAACTGGTATAGTATCCCGTCTTTTTATAACATAACTTTCATTTCATTACACGGAACTGAGGATCATTAAGGTTTAGTGTCTTGGAAACAAGGAACATAATACAAGAAAAAAAACATAAAAAATTCTTCTTAAACACTTGAAAGGCTTCTCCTTTAGTTCATCCTAGGTTTATTACTGCATCTCATAACCTGGGGACATACATCAAAAGAAAGGGTGAGCAGAAGGCCCAGTAAGGGAAACAAGAGAAACATTTTTCATGTGAACTTGAGATACTTCAATAAGGACATGAAAAGAACTTTAAGGCATGAGAAAGGAATCATGAGATACATCATAATAAAAATAACATTTTTCATAACTTGAAGATGTGGCTGCAACATTTAATATTGACAATTGTTTCGTTTCACCAAGGTCCATCCCCAAGGTGTCGTTAAAAATTACCAAGGTTATTCACCAAGGCGTCGTTAAAATGGTCATCTCTAGAGATTAAGTCTTTACCCAATGCATTGGAGCGCTATCAGGGCGCACCCTTAAATTTGCCTTTATTATCATGTGAGCCACACATATCATCATCAAACATTTCATAAATAACCCATATAGCATAAAATAAATGGGTTTCATTTCATAATCACAACGTTTTAAAAACTGCTTTAAAGACATGATCTTTACGTCACTTTAAAACCCACAGAAAAGGAAGGTGGGTCTCGTGTATGTAAATACCAGAATTTAAAATAGAAAATTTTGGTATATATGTGAATACCCCTTTAGGAGAAATAGCTTTGAGTATTCACTTAATAATATAAAAGAACTTTAGAAAAAGAGAGAGACATTTTGAGACTGAAATTCTGCAGCATAACGCCTATGTTACGAGGTTTTAGAAGACATTAAAAAGAGAGGGAAAATGGGAAAAACATTCATAAATGACCCATAAAACAGTATATGGACAGAATAAGAAGGATACGTGATCATGGTAATGAAATTTCAAGGACATTCCATTTGAAATGAAAAACATGGAAGGAAGACAAAAATTAGATTTCTCTTATGAAAGTTCGGCAGCCTAACGGCGCCACTTAAACTTCAACAAAAATGATTTGAAAAGATCAAATAGGGTCTCTAATCATGTGAACATAAGAGTTCAGTAAGATAGACATAGAGATAATTCCCCAAAATAATTAAAAAGTAACTTGAAAGACTTGACATGAAAGTAAAACTTTGAAAAGAATGAGAAGGGTGAAAGAATCCCTTAAAAATTCGGCAGTCTAACGGCGCCACTTAAAACTTCAAAATACTGAATTGAAGAGATCAAATGGGGTATCTCATCATATGAACGTAAGAGTCCAGTATGATAGATATAGAGATCATACCCCAACATAACAAAAAGGAACTTGAAAGAATTGACATGAAAGTAGAACTTCAAAACGAGAAGGGTGAAGAACCACTTAAAAAAATTTGGCAGCCTAACGGCGCCACTTAAAACTTCAAAATACTGAATTGAAGAGATAAAATGGGGTCTCTCATCATATGATCATAAAATATCAGTATGATAAATTTAGCGATCATACCCCAACATAATAAAAAGGAACTTGAAATACTTTACATGAAAATAGATCTTGAAAAATGAGAAGGGAGAAAGAATCCATTACAAAAATTTCGGCAGCCTAACGGCGCCACTTACAACTTCATAAAACGAAATAATGAGAGTAATAGGGGATCTCTCATTATGGGAACATGAAAAGGGTAGTAAGAGGATTATAAAAGAACACCCTTTAACATAAGAACATGGAGCATAAAAGAAATTACATAAAAGAGATTTCTTGAAAAGAAAGAGAGAGATCGGATCCCTTACCTTAAAACGTGACTCTTGAAACTCAAGGTTTTGGACCTTGAGGGATTGGGGGCACCTTGGGAGGACTCCTTGGGAGGTAAGGAGACTAGAACTTCGTTGGGGGAGAGTTGGGAGTGAAAACCAAAGGAGGAATGGGTGGGTATTTATAGGGAAAGTGAGGGGACAAGGCATTAATGGCCAAGGGACACCTCATTAGTGGTTTTGGCAAAACCATGGGTTTGCCCATGGTATTTGCCCATGGTATTGGCCACTTGGGACACCTCATACCTTATCTTACTATTCACAATTCGACCATATTGAATATATACTTAATACATCATTTAATGATGTCATTAGACACCCGTAACTTAAAAACTGTATTTTCACTATTCATCGAAAATTCAACTTTCTCAGAATAATCCCAAAATTTCACCTTAACCAAATATCAACGCTCTTATTACAAATATGAACTCCATTTTATAAAAATAATTTTATAAATATTTTTAATTTCATTTTTAAATAAAAACACTATTCACCGAAAATTCATTTTTTCAGAAAAAACCCCAAAAATTACCATAGCATAATATCGGTGCTCTAAGTTCAAAAATGAAATCCGTTTTATAAAAATAATTTTCTAAATATTTTTAATTAAATTTTTAATTAAAAAACACTATTCACCCGAAAAAACTAATACTTGAATAATAATTTATGAAACCGTTATTTAACCATTTTATTGAATCACATTACTTAATCAAGGTGCCTAGATTATATTAATATTTTCTTTAAGTGAGATTACTAATCCATTTGGTCACATTATTAATCCTAATCGTAAAATCACTATTCATAATTTACTATTCATCAAAAATCAAGTTGATCTTATTAGACTCGAAATTTCGTAGTGAACATAATTGTAGAAGACCATTTTTTGAAAATCGTTACACATTTTTATTTATTTAAGGTTTACATAAACATTTTTAAAATATCCTTTCTCTAAAATTTATCAAAAATATGCATACTATATTTATCTGGACATTTGAAAATTCATAAACTTCATCATAAGAAGAAATCCAAATTTTTATTTAAAACAAAGGATTACACAAGGCAATTACGGTCTCCTTACATAGCCCCTTATCACACCAGCATAGGACCTAAGTGTAAGGTGTGCTAAGGTGAGAGAATCTGAGGGAGGCTCGGCCAACATCGCACGAGTCGTAATTTCTATTAGTTTGAACATCTCGCGAAGGCGATCCCGTTCTAGCTTCACACGATGAAGTTCAGCTTGGGTTTGGTCCAGAGCAAAGCCCAGTGGTGCTACCTCCTTCCCAAGTTCTGTTAGATGGGCTTCGATCGGTCCAAGACTACTGGGTGAGGCCATCGAATCTTCTTTCTGTATTAATTAACCAAGATTGCTTGTATTTAGAGATAGTAATCAAAACATTTAGTTTCCAGCGGTCATATTGACCAATGGTCAAATAATAGTCAAAACCCAACAGTCTCATTTTAATTATACTCATGTTATCAAATGAAACATTTTTGTTGAGTATAAAAATAAAATAAAATAACACATAAAATTAGGAAATAAGATTTATTCAAAATTTCGGGTCGTTACAATCTTCCCCCCTTAAGAAATTGCGTCCTCGCAATTTTTAAAATTGGGTTTTGAAATTTCATTGAAAGTCCCACATCGGAAAAGGAGTCAGTAAAACTATTACTTTAAAAGAAAGAAAGGGAAGTACAAAGGTCACCCGAGTTAACCCATACTAGGATTCCATGGAGGAAAACATGGACATGGAAGAAAAACAAAGGGTCAATTTCTGGGGGAGAGTGATAGAGAACATGATTAGGAGAACGTTAACCATAAGAAAATCCCAAACTTTTGATGTGTGTAAACGGTCTTTGATTACCAAGTAGGAAACGTAAACCAACAACGTTTTTGTTTCACGTTCCTTTTCATAATTTTTAGGAATTCATTTACAACATAAAACAAAAACATAAGAAAATATACCTATCTTCATGTAGAGTTTCATCCTTTAATAAGTTTCTACCCAAAACTAATCTTTTCTCCAAATTATGAGCATTCAAAACTACTTGGTCTCATCAAAACACAAGAATCATCTTCATAATCCACAAAAGATTAACTATCTATTTCTTCTATCTTTAAACATTATCCCAAAAACAGAAAGGGTAAGGTAAAACAACTCTTCAAAAAGAAATAATCCCATAGGAATGGAAACTACTTTTAAATCTTCAAAGTTCCATGGTACTACCCAAAGTTCATCATAGTCCATTCCATAAATAACTGTCCTTAAAAATCCTCAAAATAAATCAAACTAAGATTAAAACCCAAATACAAGAAGGATTTGATAACATAGTCTTCCAAGGTAAACTTTATCATTCATCTCCAAACAACATCAACCACTCCTAACATCTTATAAAAAAACTAACCTAATCATATTTACCCCAAGATAGGTTAATAATTTCCATAAGTAACCTAAATTACTATAATTCCACCTTAAATTCATCGATTCTTCAAAATATGAGTCAACCCTACTCTTCAATGAAAATACCGTAGTAATCAATTTACCTCGATCATATAGGATCCCCAAAATAGTGAACATCTTCCAAAATAATAATCATATTTTAATCCCCTAATCATCCCTGTCATATTAATACGACAATCGTCGCATTTCCTATCACATTGGTTGTTTGGACATGTTCTTCCATTTCCCACCATTAACTATGAAGAGAAAGCATAATTAGGGGCTTAAGTACTTAGCCAATAATCATGAAAAGGAACTGAAAGCATATAAGGATAACTTGTAGAAGAAAAGTATACCCTAACTTGTGATCCCCTAGGTTCCCATTTAGGTTATCCATGATCATATATTCTTATGTGAATCTTTATTTTATTTTATCTTTGTTCCTTTAACAATGGTTCATACTAAGCTTATGAATTTACCAAAGCATATCCCCCGGGAGTGTCGTAACCAAGAGTGCAGCAAGGCCCGTTGTCGTGTACCAGTTCCCGTTCGAGTCTAGCTCAAAGTGGTGTTTTCGGGTTTTACCCCTATGTACATCTGTGCCAGAGCCACCTCTACCTGCTCGTATCCAGACAGGGATGTATTTGCTTGGCAACCCCTTACTCAATACTCACCAAAATACCAGGAAGATTTCCTATTTTTTTAACTTTTCTATAGGGTTATTCCTAGAGTTTTCATATCCTAATTTCCACAAATAACTAAACCATCCTTTGATACCAACTATAGTATCCCGTCTTTTTATAACATAACTTTCATTTCATTACACGGAACTGAGGATCGTTAAGGTTTAGTGTCTTGGAAACAAGGAACATAATACAAGAAAAAAAAACATAAAAAATTCTTCTTAAACACTTGAAAGGCTTCTCCTTTAGTTCATCCTAGGTTTATTACTGCATCTCATAACCTGGGGACATACATCAAAAGAAAGGGTGAGCAGAAGGCCCAGTAAGGGAAACAAGAGAAACATTTTTCATGTGAACTTGAGATACTTCAATAAGGACATGAAAAGAACTTTAAGGCATGAGAAAGGAATCATGAGATACATCATAATAAAAATAACATTTTTCATAACTTGAAGATGTGGCTGCAACATTTAATATTGACAATTTTTTCGTTTCACCAAGGTCCATCCCCAAGGCGTTGTTAAAAATTACCAAGGTTATTCACCAAGGCGTCGTTAAAATGGTCATCTCTAGAGATTAAGTCTTTACCCAATGCATTGGGGCGCTATCAGGGCACACCCTTAAATTTTCCTTTATTATCATGTGGTCCACACATATCATCATCAAACATTTCATAAATAACCCATATAGCATAAAATAAATGGGTTTCATTTCAAAATCACAACGTTTTAAAAACTGCTTTAAAGACATGATCTTTACGTCACTTTAAAACCCACAGAAAAGGAAGGTGGGTCTCATGTATGTAAATACCAGAATTTAAAATAGAACATTTTGGTATATATGTGAATACCCCTTTAGGAGAAAGAGCTTTTAGTATTCACTTAATAATATAAAATAACTTTAGAAAAAGAGAGAGACATTTTGAGACGGAAATTCTGCAGCATAACGGCTATGTTACGAGGTTTTAGAAGACATTAAAAAAAGAGGGAAAATGGGTCAAACATTCATAAATGACCCATAAAACAGTAGATGGATAGAATAAGAAGGATACATGATCATGGTAATGAAATTTCAAGGACATACCATTTGAAATGAAAAACATGGAAGGAAGAAAAAAATTAGATTTCTCTTATGAAAGTTCGGCAGCCTAACGGCGCCACTTAAACTTCAAAAAAAATGATTTGAAAAGATCAAATAGGGTCTCTCATCATGTGAACATAAGAGTTCAGTATGATAGATATAGAGATAATTCCCCAAAATAATTAAAAAGTAACTTGAAAGACTTGACATGAAAGTAAAACTTTGAAAAGAATGAGAAGGGTGAAAGAATCCCTTAAAAATTCGGCAGCCTAACGGCGCCACTTAAAACTTCAAAATACTGAATTGAAGAGATCAAATGGGGTCTCTCATCATATGAATGTAAGAGTCCAGTATGATAGATATAGAGATCATACCCCAATATAACAAAAAGGAACTTGAAATAATTGACATGAAAGTAGAACTTCAAAACGAGAAGGGTGAAGAACCACTTAAAAAAATTCGGCAGCCTAACAGCGCCACTTAAAGCTTCAAAATACTGAATTGAAGAGATAAAATGGGGTCTCTCATCATATGATCATAAAAGATCAGTATGATAAATTTAGTGATCATACCCCAACATAATAAAAAGGAACTTGAAATGCTTTACATGAAAATAGATCTTGAAAAATGAGAAGGGAGAAAGAATCCGTTACAAAAATTTCGGCAGCCTAACGGCGCCACTTAAAACTTTATAAAATGAAATAATGAGAGTAATAGGGGATCTCTCATTATGGGAACATGAAAAGGTTAGTAAGAGGAGTATAAAAGAACACCCTTTAACATAAGAACATGGAGCATAAAAGAAATTACATAAAAGAGATTTCTTGAAAAGAAAGAGAGAGATCGGATCCCTTACCTTAAAACGTGACTCTTGAAACTCAAGGTTTTGGACCTTGAGGGCTTGGGGGTACCTTGGGAGGACTTCTTGGGAGGTAAGGAGACTAGAAATTCGTTGGGGGAGAGTTGGGAGTGAAAATCAAAGGATGAATGGGTGGGTATTTATAGGGAAAGTGAGGGGACAAGGCATTAATGGCCAAGGGACACCTCATTAGTGGTTTTGGCAAAACCATGGGCTTGCCCATGGTATTTTCCCATGGTATTGGCCACTTGGGACACCTCATACCTTATATTACTATTCACAATTCGACCATATTGAATATATACTTAATACATCATTTAATGGTGTCATTAGACACCCGTAACTTAAAAACTGTATTTTCACTATTCATCGAAAATTCAACTTTCTCAGAATAATCCCAAAATTTCACCTTAACCAAATATCAACACTCTGATTACAAATATGAACTCCATTTTATAAAAATAATTTTCTAAATATTTTTAATTTCATTTTTAAATAAAAACACTATTCACCGAAAATTCATTTTTTCAGAAAAAACCCCAAAAATTACCATAGCATAATATCGGTGCTCTAAGTTCAAAAATGAAATCCGTTTTATAAAAATAATTTTCTAAATATTTTTAATTAAATTTTTAATTAAAAAACACTATTCACCCTAAAAAACTAATACTTGAATAATAATTTATGAAACCGTTATTTAACCATTTTATTGAATCACATTACTTAATCAAGGTGCCTAGATTATATTAATATTTTCTTTAAGTGAGATTACTAATCCATTTGGTCACATTATTAATCCTAAGCGTAAAATCACTATTCATAATTTACTATTCATCAAAAATCAAGTTGATCTTATTAGACTCGAAATTTCGTAGTGAACATAATTGTAGAAGACCATTTTTTTAAAATCGTTACACATTTTTATTTATTTAAGGTTTACATAAACATTTTTAAAATATCCTTTCTCTAAAATTTATCAAAAATATGCATACTATATTTATCTGGACATTTGAAAATTCATAAACTTCATCATAAGAAGAAATCCAAATTTTTATTTAAAACAAAGGATTACACAAGGCAATTACGGTCTCCTTACATAGCCCCTTATCACACCAGCATAGGACCTAAGTGTAAGGTGTGCTAAGGTGAGAGAATCCGAGGGAGGCTCGGCCAACATCGCACGAGTCGTAATTTCTATTAGTTTGAACTTCTCGCGAAGGCGATCCCGTTCTAGCTTCACACGATGAAGTTCAGCTTGGGTTTGGTCCAGAGCAAAGCCCAGTGGTGCTACCTCCTTCCCAAGTTCTGTTAGATGGGCTTCGATCGGTCCAAGACTACTGGGTGAGGCCATCGAATCTTCTTTCTATATTAATTAACCAATATTGCTTGTATTTAGAGATAGTAATCAAAACATTTAGTTTCCAGCGGTCATATTGACCAATGGTCAAATAATAGTCAAAACCCAACAGTCTCATTTTAATTATACTCATGTTATCAAATGAAACATTTTTGTTGAGTATAAAAATAAAATAAAATAACACATAAAATTAGGAAATGATATTTATTCAAAATTTCGGGTCGTTACAACTGGGAACCTCAGACCATAGCTCTACTTCATGAGGAATACTTATAATTCCCCTCTCATGATGCCCTAGTTATGGATAGAATCCTATCAATAACTTTTTCTCTCACCAACACCTCAAGATACATCTTCATCATAAACAGAGTGACCTAATAATGGATCTATGGACATAAGGCCTCCTCGAAATTCCTCACCCTAACCTCCTCATCCGACAACAGGTCTAAAGCATATTATAGAAGGGTCCTGAAATGGATCTCAAACTCTCGCATGCTGGAGCTCCTCTGCCAAATGGTAAGAAGCTCCTAGTGACTGGCTACCTTCATGGTCAAATAAGGAAACTATACTCTGAACTGGTCTTAGAATTTCTCCCATGATACCACTAACTCCTCACGATCCCTGAGGAATAGGAACCACCGCTATCTTGCTGCTCCACACAACATCGTCACAACCAATGAAACTCAGTGCCCCTGCTGAGCATAGATTAAACTGAAAGTTATCTCAAACTCCTCTAACCAGTCTTATGTAACTGCATCTAAAATGGATCCCTCATACTTCTGCAGACTCTGGCACTGAAACTCTTGGAGTGTCCTCCTCCAAGTGTCTTCATCGTCGACCTCCACTCTGCGATGATCTGCCAACACATATTGTTGAACATCTTTGGTGCAAACCTAATGAGGATTTCTACCTAGAGGCATGCCTGTAAAAGGAACAAACTTTTTAGAACTCATAAACCTCGAATATGGAATATTTAACATTAATTAATTAATTATATTATATTATATTATTAAGGTTTTAACCTATTCCAAGGTCTACCCATTTCAAATAGAGGCACAAAGAATAATGATGCATGATCCTTTCCTAGGTCTCTACCCTGTAACCATTATCACTATGTTTAGTTAGCTCAGTAAACTTAAAGTTCCATGCATTAGATCACAGGGGGGGACCTAAATACCCGCGTCTCATCTGGTCTCCTGTGTTTACACCTCTGACTAAATTTAGCTGACACTATTTCCCTACCAACCCATACAACCTCACATGTGCCTTAACTCCAAACTCCATATTATCCCTCAAACAAGAACCATTGATACCACTCTATCATGACCCCCTTCCCACAAATATACTGCAATGAGGGGAGAGAGATAGTGACTTCCCGAGTCCTGCCTCAAATAGGCCCAGGGTTAGCGACTAGCACCAAGGGTATAGTAAACATACAGATGGGAGGAATTACCCTCTAAGAGAAACATGCATAAGAGAGAGATGAGAAGGATATAGAAACCAACACATACTCAAACATATATATAAAAGGAAACCCAAGTGCAACATGTAAAGTCATATAGTACTAAACAACTAAAATAAAAACTACAAGTACCAAAAAACTAAAGACGACAGTGACCACGAAGCCCAAACAGCTTCTGCTAAACACCGATCTAGTAATATCTATCCCGATCACCAACCTGCTCTAGATGACCTGAAAAATAGTTTATATATACATATGGTGAGTATAATAGTATACTCAGTAGGATCCTCCCTAGATCCTCTCATGAAAAATATAAAGAAATCATGTTAAAGCACAGTGAACAATAGTGAAACTAACTCATCACTTAAACGGGTATACTAAAATTCTCAACCTCACCATGGATAACTATCACCAATTATCACATAAAAGAGAGTATATAATGTAGTAATAAAACATCAAGGGTACCATGTTCTAGCTTCCCCACTAGTTTTCCTCTTTACCCCAACATCACATGTCCTAATCCATCTCTCTCCAAAAGTAAGCCAGCCTGAAAACATCTGGGTAAGGCATCACAACATGCACCTCATGTATCACATATCCACACCATACCATCCACATATCCATATATAGTAACCAAGTGGTTTCTGAAATCCACCACAACCTATATGATGTATATCAAACATCGATAATTATACATCAAGCCATTACAACCCATACACCGAGTAAGTACCTCAATCCATCACACACTACTGGAAATTTGGTCTATAGCCACGGTTTGAGAAACCATGGCTAAGTTTGGTGTGGCTATAAGCCTAGAATTATAGCCATGGTTTGGAACCGTGGCTATAGGTCTAGAGCCACGGTTCAAACCGTGGATATAGGTATACAACCACAGTTCAAACCGTGGTAATATCACTATAGCCATGGTTTAGAACCGTGGCTATACTAGAGGAGGGACACAATTTATTGCCACAGTTAGAAACTGTGGAAATATACCTATAGCCACGGTTAGAAATTGTGGCTATAGGGTCTGAAAACCCATAAAAAATAGCCCCCCACCCCCCTACACAGCCCCCCTGCAGTAGTCCACCCCCTGCAGCCCCCTCCCTCCTGGACACCCCCACCCTACATAAACCCCCCCTCCCTTGGACAGCACCCTCCCCCCTGCAAAGCCCCCCTGGACAGTCCCCCCTACAAAGTCCCCCTCCTGAACAGACCCTGGAAACCCCCCCAGACAAACCCTGGACACCTCCCCCCCAGACCCTGGACACCCCCTAGACAGACCCTGGACACCCCCCGAACAGACCCTAGACACCCCCCCCCATACCCTAGACCCCCCCCCCCGGATACCCCCCCTGGACAGACCCTGGACACCCCCCCCCCCCCCAAACCCTAGACACCCCTCCAGACCCTGGACAGATCCCCCTAGATAGCCTAGGCCTCCACTCCCCTGGACAGCCACCCCCCACCCTCCTGGACAGACCCTGGAACCCCCCCCCCCCCAGAACCTGGACACCCCCTAGACCCCCCCCCCCCCACTCCCCTGGACATACCCCCCCCCCTCCCACCCTCCTAGACAAACCCTGGACCCCCCCCCCCAGAACCTGGACACCCCCAGACCCTGGACAGATCCCCCCGGACACCCCACCCCTTGCACCCCCCCTTCCAGTTACCCCCCTCCCCCTACCAGTTCCCCCCTCCCCTGCCAGTCCTGCCCCCCCCCCCCCAACTTGGACGCCCCCCTAGACCCCCTGGACAGACCCCCCTAGATAGACCCTGGACAGACCCCCCCCCCAGACCCTGGACAGACCCTAGACACCCCCCCATAACCTGGACACCCCCCCAGACCCTAGAAAGATCCCCCTGGACACCCCCCCAGAACCTGGACACCCCACCCCTTGCACCCCCTTCCAGTTACCCCCCTCCCCCCTGCCAGTCCCCCCTACCAGTCCCCTCCCTGCCAGTCCCCCCTGCTAGTTTCCCCCCCTCCCCCTGGTAGTTCCCCCCTCACCCCTACCAGTCCTCCCCCCCCCCACCCTACCTATTTCCCCTCCCCCTTCCAGCCCTACCCCTCCCCTCCCCACCCCACCCTGCCTGTTTCCCCTCCCCCCTGCCTCTGCCAGCCCCCACTTTCACCCCTTGCCAGTTTCCCCTTTTCCCCCTTCTAGTCCCCTCCAAATTAAATTATACACAAAAACTACTTACATAATAATAATTAAACAAATCCAAATATAAAAAAAAACGCATAATTGCACTTACATGAGTCTCCCTATAAAACAAACTATCAAAGAAGTCTGGAACCAGATCAAAAGTACCTACAAAACAAGGTAGAACATAGTAGTGATCATCCCCTGTACCCACACTTCTTCCCCCCCCCTTCCCTTCCCCCCTGCTGGACCCCCCTGGACAGTAGCCCCATCCCCCCTGGATAGCATCCCCAGCCCCCCTGGACAGCATCCCCCCTGCTGGACCCCCTGGACAGCAGCCCCAGCCCCCCTGGACAGAAGCCCCTCTACTGGACCCCCCTGGACAGCAGCCCCCCTGCTGGACCCCCCTAGACAGAAGCCCCCCTACTGGACCCCCCTGTACACCCCCCCCCCCCACACACACACACACATCCCTTGCACATATCCTAAGGGATCCTTAGTTAAGCTTGATCAAACATGTGAGCTTCATGCTTTTCCCTTAGATGTACCTACCAAATCATAACCTGTAGAGGATTCTTTACCTAGTGTTGAGAGAGTTCTTTCCCCAGTGCCTTCAGATTTTGTATCCATAGTATATTTATAATATTTCAGAGAAATACTTCTTTTAGATTTCAGTGGAATTTTGAGTTATCAGGAACCTCCTATTATTGCATCTACATCTAGTGCTCCACCTCCCTCGGCTTTAGTTGATGCTGATTCGATCTAGTATATAGTCAAATAGTATCTCCATGTTGTTATAGTTGATGTGCATTCATCTCATTAGGATTAATTGATGCGGATTCTATAGAATGGGTTTTCAAGGAATAGGTTGACCAGTTGAAAGTGATGACAACTCTACTCAAGCTATTCATGGAGGAGAAGATTTATTTAGTAGTATGGAGAGATGAGGAAATATTATCATAGACTTTTTCAATCTTATGAAGACTTTCCTATATGTATCCAATACTCTAGTGGCTGACGGCTGGAAGTCAAAAATGCAACAGTAAAGTGGACTTCAAAGTCCACACTGCTACAGTGGTCAAAGTGGTCTTCTTACTTGAGATTCTTCTTCTCCCTCTTTCTGTATCTCTATTTTTTATCTTTTTGTAAATATCAAGTGATCCAATACTATTTGTTCAATAGTTGTATACCTTTTTTCAACTACTCTCCCTACTGTTAGGTTTGTTACCTAACATTTGGAGACTCCACTAGGGAAATCGCTTGAGGTTGAAAGAAGATCTGAGCTTACCAGTTGGTGGATAGAGAGTACGCATTTGGGAAATGCAACACAGCTGGGGAAGATCAAGGAGGAATCTCATGTTGAGGAACTAGTTTCTATGACTAGTTTTTTTTTTGGTGTGATCATGATCAGCAGGTACGTGCGACTATTTTGTGGCGGTGTTGTTGGTTGAAAAAGAATAAGAAAGAAACGAAGTCCTTGTAGATTATTTCTCTCTCTACCACCTATTTTTATATTGTACACAACTTCTGGGAAAATCACTGGTGAGAACTCAATCTCTTCTGGAGGTGTGAATGCTGGGAATTTATGACCACTGCTGAAGACACGTCAGAAAGGCTAGAGGAAATGCACGAGCTGTGTTATCTTGTGTACAGTTTAGGATGGAGTCGGAATTTTCTACAATGGTAAGATTTATGAAAGCTCAGATGGTTGTTATTCAAGAACTATTAAACACTATAAATTAATAGCTATAGTTTTTTTGAGAATAAGCATGGAACTGTATATTCAGGATACTCATTGATTAGATTCTATAAAGAGAGGTGACGAAGCTACCGTATGTACATTTGGTAGAGGTTATGCCAAGGAGCAATAGCTTGAAACCAAACCAGTATGTCCTGAAGAGGTAATATATAATTTTTATTTTAGCATGGAAGTGGATCAAATGGATGTTAATAGAGTGATAGAAATCTTGAGGATTTTTCAGTCCGAATAGAAAGGGATCAACAGTGAAGAGCTAGAGGAGAAGCTTGAATTCTGTCTCGAATGGCCTAACGTGGTAGATTTTGATCTGATTTCTTTAGAGGATAAACTTGGAATTAATATTGAGTAGGGGAAGCATGTTCTAGTTATAATGGAACCTATAGATGAGGGAAAAATATTGTTGAGAGTTCTTCCCCAAAAAATCATGGTGAAATACAAATTAGAACAACAAAAGATTATTCTTTATATTGCTAATATAGCAGGTCTTTTCCGGTGGTTTCTGAGTTTTATGTATTCCATGAGGACACATGTCCATGAATAATTTTTTGAAATAACTAGATACATGTTATTTACCTTCGATGAAGTTGATGAATTTCAATAGATTATAGTGTGGAAAACACAAGTCCAGCTGGAATTGTCAAGGATGTTGAAGAAAAAATTAGCAAGGAAACGAACATGCCAAATTGCTTCCGTTCCAGAGGATGCCATTGAAATTTCAAGATTTTTGAATTACAGTGCTAGTACATGCAATTATTTATCTAGTTGGACACCTTAATTAATATATTACAATTTCATTAAAGTAGTGTTGTGAAATAATTTTCAGAAGAAAGGTTTGGGTGTTGTGCTTGTATTTAGGTCTGGTCTGGAAAATGTATGTTGCTTTATGGGAAAAGTTTAGATTTCATCCACTTCTGGGAGATCCCAATAGGATGTTTTTACTACTTTCATGTTATGATTCTTTGGCTACATCAAAATTGAAACTCGTATTTTTGAATACATCTTCTATTGCTTGCAAAATTATGCTCGTTATAAATGCATCAAAGGATAGAATTACTACTAAAGAAGTTGGTTTTGTTGTTGATTGTGTAAAGGAAAGAGAGATAACCTATGAAGTGTTGAATATTTCTCCTTATATGTTACCAGCACTGGGTACTTATGGGTTTTCTAAATTAGCCAATAATGTTTCTCCATATTTCATACCCACTGTGGGATACACTTTTTCTACTAACAAGAAGATTGAGGTTGGTTTGATGAGTTACAAGACAAGGGGATACGGTATTGTTAGAGTACACACACTTCGTGTGAGTGGCCATGTTGAAGGCTTCTTGCGGGAGAAAGTAGAACTTTCTTTTGTGACTCACTTGAAACTTTTCTTTCTGGAATCCATGGGGGAAAAAGGAAATAAGGCTACATTCTAGTTTTTTCTTTTGGCATGGAAAGTGGTACCTGCACTGGATTCTAGAAGTACAACAGTTTTGAATCCTACTAAAAGGGAATCATTCACTTACTTAGAGCCGTTTGGATAGATTAAATGATTTTTTTTATACCTTCTGGATGTTTTCGTAAGTTTACATCCTTCTGGTTGAGAATAATTCAGAATGTTTTGTGAATAAAATCATATTTTTCTATGGTTTTTTCTGCTTCTAAACAAGCACGTTGAGACCCACTGGTGATTGTGCTTATGATTAAAGCTTCCAAAATTTGGTATGAAGAGAAAAATATTGATTCTCAGCCTGTGTTTTTGGTACAAGAGGAGCTGTTTTAAGTTCTTATTTGGGGGCATGAAGCTCTATTATTTAAACTAGGCTTTCCATGTGTTTAGTTTATTTGTGATGGGATACTAAAAATGGGCCAACAAAGTAAGGTCAATGAGCTTCAGAAGACTTATTCTCTAAGGAAAAGACTGTAAAAAGTCACATTAATGATTAGGCTTCCCCCAAATCCACCTCTAGGGGTTTCCGTTACAGTGCTTGAGAATAGGTTTTCATTCCAGTACTTAAGCAGTCGAGCAAAGCTATTTGTAGTCCACCTAGAGGATAATCTAAGTTTTTAATGGGTACAAAATGTTAGTAATATATGGGGGTTAGTTTGTTGTGGGGTTGGTTGGGGCATGTATGGGAAGTAGTGAATAATTAGGGGTGATGTTGTCTTTCTCGATACTTTTCTATTTTGGCCAGCTATAGTAGTTAGGGAGTTGTTGGATGGGTTGTTAGCATTTGTTTCAAATATTGAATAGGGGAGAGAATAGCAGGAAGGGGGTAAAATTAATTGGCTTGGTTCAGCTAGTTGATGTAGAGAGGTAGGGGCCTTGGGAGTTGTCGACCTTATCTCTCGGAGAGGTGGTATTCTTCCTTGATATTCTTCTCCTCCCTCCTTATGTATCTCAATTTATTCTCATCCTAGAAATATCAAGTGAGCCATGTCTATTTGTTCAATTCTTTTCTACCTATTTTCAACTACTCTCATTACTGTTAGGTTTGTTACCTAACTTTTGAATACTCCAATGGGGAAATCACTCAAGGAGGGAAGTTGATCCAAGATTTTTGATAGCTGGAGAGAGAGTAAGGATTTGGGAAATGAAACACAGGTGGGGAAAATTAAAGATGCATCTCACACAGAGGAAATGGTTTATGCAACTATTTTCTGTTAGTCATGATTGTGATCAGAAGGTATGCATGATTCTTTCATGGAGGATTTTTTCATTGAAAAAAAGATGAAATAAATGAATTAATTGTAGTTTATTTCTCTCTCTAACAGCTGTTTTTATATTCGACACAACCTTTGGGAAAATTGCTGCTAAAAACTCAACTCTGATGGAGGCACGAACATTGGGAAGTTGTGACCATTTCTGAAGACACGCTACAGAAGCTGGAGGAAGTTCACGAGCTTTGTTAGCTTGGTTGTTGTTTATGATGGAATTAAAATTTTATACAGAGGTGCGACTTATTCAAGCTCACATTATCGTGATTTAAGAACTAATAAAAACTATAAAAAAACAACTTCAGTTCTTGCGAGCAGAAGCATGAGAGCTGGAGATGCAAGAGTCTCATTGCTTAGATTCTGGAAATCGAGGTGACAAAGTCGTTGCATGTACATTTAGTAGACGCAATGCCAAGGATCGGCAGCTTGCAACCAAACCAGTATGTCCTGAAGAGGTAATATCTTATTTGTATTTTTTCATGGAAGTGGATCAAATGGAATTTAATAGATAGGTAGAAAGCTTGTGGACTTTTCAGTCCAGACATAAAGGGATAAACAATGAAGAGATTGAGGAGAAGTTTGAATCCTGTCTCGAATGGCCTGATGTGGTACATGACGTGCGTCCTTGTCGCGAGGATGGTCAAGTTTACATTTATAAAGACCCAAGATATAGCACAATGGCTAACCTCGGGGTCGCTCTCAAGGAAGCAGTGTTGAGAGCCTAAGTGGTCTGTTCCGAAAATCTTTTTGTATTTTTAAATACTTTGAAAACATAAAAACACACTCCTAAGGAATCACTAATCAGTGTTGAAGAGCACAGTGGAGAGGGAAAAAGTGATGGAAAAGTGCAAAAAGAAAAACCTAGACACAGGACAACTCTACATGGAATAAGAAAAGACAGCATACAAACACAACACATGACATAAAAAATACACAGAACAAAGAAAAGGACACCAAAACACAGAAGACAAAAGTTAGTGAGAATAAGGCGGGACCCAGGTTAATTCACCCTCTACTCCCTATCCTAGATCAGCTTAATTAATTGATCAACAATTCTCGAATTCGCACAGTGCATGATCGATGTCTCGGATCACACACCAATCTCGCCTAGAAATTAAACACTCAAGCATCGAAGTTCTTCAATACCCAAGCGTTCCTCCGAACTGCAAGGTGATTCACCCAGCAAAGTCATTCTGGAAATAATTTCTCATAATCCAGAATGATTCCACTAAGATCGTCACATCGCACAACCAACCTTGATTCTCAGTTCGAGAAATCAAGACAGGAAGGGGAGAAGAAATGAGACGAGAGAGTAGAAAATCATCCTATGCAAGATCTCGCTCTCGCTAAATCTAAATCACAGTCGCGATCTACCAAGGCAGATAGAAAGAACGTGATCGCATTAATGTGCGGATCTCCAGATTGCATTGGGTTTCATAAACTGGATCCAACCCCGCAAATTAGATCTCCATTTCTGGATATTACAGATCACGACACGAAACGAGGACAAATAAACGGCACAAAACAAATGAAACAAACATCACAATTCAATTAACAAAACACACACACAAGTATTTACAGACATGATTGAAATTAAAACTAAAACAGAGCAACGGGGGTGAGGTGGAGAATGGAGGAGCAGGTCCCGTCTCCAGGTCGAAGACGATCCCTGTCTGTGAGAAGTGGATGATATGGGTGGTGAATCGGGAATGAAGTCTCCTCCTCTCGCTGTGGAATGGTGCCCTCCCCCGGGTATTCTGCTTTCTGGCCCTCGGCCCCCGGTCTTGGCCACTTTAGAGGAGTCGAGAGTCCTCTTATTTAGAGATGAAAACGGAAAAATGTAATTAACGACCTAAGAGGCAGCAGATCCACGTGGCGCGTCTTTGCGTGTGTGTCACCGGTCTTTAAGTGAACTCTCGGTGAGTGTATCATCCCTTACAACGAACTCGAGAATCTTTTGCACATTTCCCACTAACTGCTTCTTCTTTTTTTTAATCCCCACTTCTATGAGTTGCTCCCCCTGCACGATAACACAAAAAACACACATGAGTCAAGTTAAAAAAAATAAAAATAAAATGAAATGATTATATTCTATATACTAATATTACTACATAAATAAAAAATACTTATTAATATATATAATACCTAATATTATTATTACTATTATTTGTAATTATATTTATTCTATTTATTAATATTTTACTTATTATAAAACAAAAGTAATTAATATTATACATATATATATACATATATATGTATATATAAGTATGTTTATTATATGTTATATATATAGTGTATTATATATATTATGATTATTATATAAACTAAATAAAAGAACCAAAGAAGAAGAAGATGAACAGAGGTGGGGTGCGGCGTGGAATAGAGGAGAAAGGGGAAAGGGGGCTTCAGCGCAGGAGAGAGAGAGAGAGAGAGGGATGGAGGAGATGTGAGCCGAGGCGGCTCGGGAGCAGCGGGATGAGGCGGATCCGGGAGGTGATGTCGTGGTGAGGTGCGGGTTCAGGTTTGGGGATGCGTAGCTCGGGTGTGGATTTCAGCGGCGGGGGTAGCAGAGGGATCACCGGCGGCTTCGGGTGGCTGCGGGTCTTTCCGAGTGGAGGAGTGCGGCGCAGTCCGAAGGGCGGCGCGACGGGAAGACGGAGGGGGGGTTCCGACGCGGCGACTGGGTTGAGGTGCGGCGGAGGTCAGGGGTTTGTCCGGTGAGTCTGGACCGGCGGTAGGGAGGATTCAGCCAAGGTTCGTGAAGGTTCCAGATTTAGAGGTTTGGGGATTTCATGTTGGGTATTTGGATTCAAGAAATTTCAAAATTGGGTTGTTGTTCTGTTTGTAATTGTGTTGTTCGAATTGCTGCGGATATTTTTGTGAGAATTTTGTTGTTGTCGGTTTGGTGTGGATATGGCTGGTGTTGGGATGCTGCTGTGTGAAGATGGAGCAGGGGAGAGGAATGATGCCAGATTTGCTGTGGATGGAAGCAGTGAATAAGCTGGATGGTGGCAGGGGATTACGGTGGAACAGTCACCGTGAGTCTCACGGTGAGACCGTGATGAAAGGGAGGTTGGGGGTACCGTAGCACCGTGAGTGGGGTGGGGATTGAGGCACCGTGACTGCCGCGGTGAGACAGCAAGGGGCAGACACACCGTGAGTGTTTCTCACGGTCTCACTGTGTGGTATGGGAAACGGTGGTACCGTGATGTGTGTTCACGATCGGTAGAAAGCAGTGGCACCGTTACGGAAACTATGTGACGTGCCGCCATGAATACCTGCAAAATAAAAAGAACAGATTAAATAAATTAATATTTCAAATAAACATATAATTAGATTAATCAATTAATAAATTAAATTAAAAAGAATGAAAAAATAAATAAATAAAACAAAGTTATAAAATAAAATTAATTGTGTTTTATTTAAATGAATGAATTTATTTGGGTTAAAAATTATAAACAGATTAATTGAAGAACCAGTTAAAATATTTACAATAACTTGGTTAAATTATTTAACCAACTAATTAACCAAAGAATTAAGTAAATAATTAATCAAAGAATACAGATGTTAATTGAATAAAATTGGTAAGTTAAAATTAGTTAAATTATTAAAATAATTAAAAACTAACTCATGTTATTTATTTACAATTTAAAGAATAAATAATTAGTTAATTAAATTAATACACTACTAAGCTAACTAGAATGAAAAATTATAAAAATAAAAGAATAAATAAATAAAAGTCTAATTCGCAAGACTAAGTAAATTTAAGAATTATTTAAAAAGACACAAATGACTAATAAAAACAACTTATTTAAACAAAAATTGATTATTTTACACAGCAAGTACAACAACGCAGTAATTACCAAATATTTACTAAAAACAATCATTTTGGAATAAAAAAGTCAATAAAAATATAAAAAAATGTGGCAGTGTGTGAAAACACTGCCACATCAAACTCCCTCACACTTAATGCCTTGTTTGTCCTCAAACAAGCACATGCCTTTGACTTTAAAATAGAAATAAGATTTGTGAAGTTTAGCTCAAAAATTGCATGTTTAAACTTAAATATCTAGAGGAACAAGACCAAACAATGAGTCAAGTTTTTCAAAGGTATTCAAAAATGATGTTCTGCTCAGATTCAAATACTCACTGGAAGTCAAGAGCATCACAAATTCATACGTTGTCAAGCATGTCATGCCCCCTATGTGTATTCATTAACTATCCTACTTCACCTTCCAATTCAAGTTATAATTCAAGGAGTGTTAACTGGTTAGATGAAGTGGAACTCAAAACTTAACCAAGGGCACCTTCCATTCTCACCTTCCTCCAGGTTCCAGAAATTAAAGTCCATTAAATTGATCACTTTATTGATTCAACTCAAATGAAAATTAACCAAGTCAATTGCTCCCTTCTTCATCTGGGTTCAAAATTCCCCTCACCTTAATGAGTTCATTTTTGACAATGACACTTTATTTTACTTTTTCCCAGCCATATTCCATGTGCAGAGCACTATGCATAGCACTTATTAAGATTGAAATTGGCTTGATTTATTCACAGAAACGCACCCAATGCACCTTGTCTCAGATACTCACCGTGGGATCCCATTTTTCCATTTTACTCCAGTTACAAATGACTTAATTAATAATCATTCAAATTGACTTCCTAAAGTGATTGAATATTATATTATAAAAATGTGAGTCCCCTGGGTTTCAATGAGAACATCAAGCTACTCTAAGTCATGATCCTTACTCCACAAAACCTATCCTGTCACACTCTCATCCTCAGTTCCTAAACAGACAGATCCATAGAGACAGTGAACAATTGCACTCAGTAATCATTCATAATTAACAGTTTCTGACTCAGTACTACTCTCAACATCCAGCAAACAGTTATCCATTAAATATGACATAAATGAAGTACCAATGAACCTCCAACGACCATCATGGAATGAATAAATTTTGAAAAATTTTGAAGGAATTTTGAACCTTTTTTTTAAAAAAATAACCATTTTTTAAAACAAACTCAGGTTCAAGAAGGGGGAATTCAACATGACACTAGAATGACCCCTCTCCCCCACACTTAAAACCCAACATTGTCCCCAATGTTGAATCTCAAGGTGGGAGACAATTTATGTTCAATACAGATGGAAATTTCAGCTGAAAAAGGATATGGAGGGGTATCAATGAAGTTCAAAAAAATATATTCTTTGCCACAAAAAAAGTGAAAGAAAATAAAAACAAAAAACAAAAGAAAACAGAAGAGTCCAACCCCACCAACCATCACCAGCAATCATGTGAATTTCTATTCCTAAAATGTTCATGCTTTGAATAATTATGAGCAGACAAAAGAATTTAACAATTTACTTAAAATAGTAGCATGTTTAATAGTAATGTGCAGTAGCAGCATAATAAAAATAAAAATAGTGGGTGCAAGCATGTTTCACAAATCAGCTCAAAATAAATTTACAACTAAGTAGATATTAGCAGCTAACACCCAAGAATAAAACACAATGCAAGAGTTTCAAAAATTAGTGGGAAGACCCCCACACTTAATTCTCAGCAGCATGCAATAAAAATGTGAAGAGTAAGACATTGCAACGTAAAACAATACTCCCCTGAATGTGTAGCTTCTCAAATTTACAAATGTCTCCCTTTTATTCTCATGTGCATGAACTCTGGCTGCTCCAGTTGGGCACCTACATGATGAAACAATTGAACATTAGTGTTAAAGATTTAAAGCTCAAATAAAAAGCAGCTACAAAGTGTGAGATTGGGAGTTTAATTCATTAATCCAGTGTACTCTAACGACAACCTCTTTCCACCATGAATGTTCCAAATGTGGCTACCACTAAAACACGATTCTCTCAGCAAACCAGGACCACCAGACCACTTGCATCATATGATAAGGAAATACATACATTATTGTTCACCAAACTAAGAGACAAACAACTGAGCAGGGAGCATTTATTCAAACTAAAAATTTAAAGCAGAAAACAAAATAAATCATGGGTTTCCTCCCATGCAGCGCTAGGTTTAAAGTCCCTAGCCAGACCTCATTCCCCTAAAAATTTCTAACCATGATCATTTAATGGGAAAGATATGTCAATGGTGTGAACTTCACAATTGTCTAAGGAATCAAGAGAAGGACTACTCAAGACATTTTCATCTTCAGCACCAATCGGAATTCTCTAAAATTCATCCAGATCACTGAGAGGATTCATGTTGTCCGACTCAACTGGGTCTCTAAAAATCAGTTCATTAGCTCTTAAAAAGTTCAACAGTTTCCCATGAAAATCATCGATCAGATCAAGAAAACTTCCAGATCTCCCACGACACTTTGTGTTTTGCTCAAACCCAAGAATAGAAGAAGAAACATTGACAAAACCCTCAACAAGTCCCAGAATAGCTTGCAATACTGACAAATCAGAAATATCCCAGAAGGTTATCAAATTCAGCTTTTAAAAGGTTGTTCTCAATGTCCACAGAGGACTCAAATAATGTGAATATTTCAAGTTCAGGTTTGAAATCATCACTCACAACATCAAACTGGGAAGGTAAGAAGATATCAAGGAAATGCACTTGTTCATAATGGCAATCATCAAGTTTTTCAGCAGGGCTCAACCCAGAGCTTTCTCCAGCTTCAGGAACTCTTAGACAGTCAAATTCACAAGGGAAACTTTCATAAACAGGTTGAGACAGTGCAGGACAAAGTTTTGACTCACTCTCCAGAATGTGTTCCAAAGAAAGAATTTGTTCATCAACAGGAGGGTGTGGAGAAAGAGCAGTAGTCAGGGAAAAATTTTCAGTGGGTTGGGGAATTAGTATCTCTGTGACCTCAAGTGGGAAACACCCACACTCAGATCTAACCTCAATTTTGTAACATTGATTTGCAGCCACATCTATCGCATCACAAGTAACCTCATGTTGGGGCCTTTCAAACACCAAAATTTCCTCCACATCATCTATAGCTTGGAGGGTGAGTTTACCTTTGGAGACATCAATGATGGCACTGCCAATAGCAAGGAAGGGTCTTCCTAAGATGATTGGAACCTTTTCATCACATTCCATATCAAGGATCAGGAAATCAGTGGGCAATGTGAGTTTTCCAACACTTACTAATAAGTCATCCACTCTCCCATAAGGGTGTGTGAGTGACCTGTCAGCAACCTGAAGACAAACAGAAGTTGGTTGGATATCCCTAAGACCCAGATTTTTGAACAAGGAGAAAGGAATAAGATTAATACTCACTCCTAAGTCACACAGACAATTCAGTTTCTCACTTCCTCCTATTCGGCACTGAATGATAAAGCCACCAGGGTCCTTTAATTTGGGAGGAATATTTTTTTGGACAATTGCACTACACTCCGCATTTAGATCAATTTTATCCAACTTCTTCCAATCATTCTTGTTCTTTAGAAACCTTTTTGTGAATGAAACATATGAATGGATTTTATCCAAGGATTCTAAAAAAGGCATGTTGATGGTGAAGCTTCGAATCAATTTCAAAAATCTCAGGTAATCAGGTTCATCACTTTGCTTCACTCTTTCAGGGAAGGGAATGGGAGGGGCATAATGTTTCAAAACAGGTAGGTTATTCACCTTATCCTCAGACCCCACTTTCTTCTTTGCTTCTTTAATAAATTCCCACTTCATTTTCGTTGGTTCCTTAGCTTTCTCAGGTGTGGGTTGCACAATCTGTTCAGTTTAAAACTCACTTTCCAGATTTCCAGAATTGGGATTTTCCAGATTTTTATTTCCAATTTCAGCTTGAACATTGTTTTCCTCAATCCTAGGTGGTTCCTTAACTGGTTACTTAAGTTTAATCCCTGACCTGGTTGTTACTACCATCGCATTTTCTCTTAGATTGGGGGTTGAAGTGCTAGGCAGCTTGATCTTTTCCTTACCAACTTGATTCTTAGCCATTTGACTCATTTGAAGTTCTAAATTTTGAATCTTAGAATCTGTGTCCTTAAATGAGCTGATCTCACTCAACACTTATTGTAGCATCCCCTTTAACTCCCCTTGAGAATTAGAATATTCAGCCTCATATTGATTCTGGAAAATTTGTTTGGGCTATGGGTGGAAAGTTGGGGCAATGGGATGCTTGTTTGGGGCAATGGACTGCTTTGTGAACCCTTGTTCATTCCATGATAGCTTGGGTTGACCTTGATATCTAGAGTGGTATGGATTTGAGAGTTGAGCATGGACACCTTGATTCCTAGACCCGTAATCAACAAATTGGGCATTCTCATCACATGAAATAGGGAGATCAAAGTTTGGACAACATCTCTGAGTGTGACCAAACATCCCACAGTGATAGCACTGCTCCCTAAGAACCCTATCATCGACAACAGCGGCTTGAGGATTTGCATCACCCCTATGGATGACTCTCTTCCTAGTGAACTTGTGCTGAGATTTTTGAGCCAACTTATCAAACAATTGTTTCAGCTCATCAGCAGTGGAATCAGAGAAATCACCCCCACAAGATTGATCAACTAAGTTCTAATTTTAGGGGGTGAGGGCATTATAGAAAGTCTCCATGAGCAGATGGGGAGCTAATTGATGGTTGGGGCTCTATCTAAGAATACCTATGAACCTTTCCCATGCTTCGTGAAAGAGTTCTCCCTCATCCTGGACAAATCCAGTTATCTTATGCCTAACCTCAATGGTGGTGTTACTGGGATAGAATTTAGATACAAAGGCATTACACACCTCTTCCCATGTTTCAAAGATTTATTCATATAAATTTTGAAACCAAGTCCTAGCCCTCCCCTTTAGACAGAATGGAAACAACCTTAGCCTCAACTCCTCCACACTAAGATCTCGCAGAGGCAACGTTGGACAGAACCATAAAAATCTCTGATAAACTCTAAGGAGTCCTCTGCTGGAAGACCATTAAATGATGGCAGTTGAGAAAAATGAGACCGTTTGATCTCATAGCTCCTAGACCTAGGGGACAATTTGATGCAGGATGGATTTTTTGACACAGTAGGAATTTGAAACTCCCTAAGCTTAGGTCTCTCAAGGGCAGGAACTAAGGGCTGTGGCCCATTGACATTTTGATTTCCAGCAATGTTTTCCAAATTCTCCATTTCAAGTTTCTTTTGTTTTCTAAGTACAGAACAATGCTTCTTGATTTATTGATTTGTAGTTTCAAGTTCTGACTTAGAAGCTCAAGCGTAGTTTTGTATTTTTTTTCTATTTAATTTTTTTTGTGTGTTTTTTTTTAAACTTGGTCGCACGTGCCTTCCCCGGAAACGGCGCCAAAATTTGACGTGCATCCTTGTTGCGATGACGGTCAAGTTTACATTTATAAAGACCCAAGATATAGCACAATGGCTAACCTCGGGGTCGCTCTCAAGGAAGCAGTGCCGAGAGCCTAAGTGGTCTGTTCTGAAAATCTTTTTGTATTATTAAATACTTTGAAAACATAAAAACACACTCCTATAGAATCACTAATCAGTGTTGAAGAGCACAATTGAGAGGGAAACAGTGATAGAAAAGTGCAAAAATAAAAACCTAGACACAGGACAACTCTACATGGAATAAGAAAAGACATCAGACAAACACAACACAAGACAGAAAAAATACACAGAACAAAGAAAAGGACACCAAAACACAGAAGACAAAAGTTAGTGAGAACAAGGCCGGACCCAGGTTAATTCACCCTCTACTCCCTATCCTAGATCAACTTAATTAATTGATAAAAAATTCTCGAATTCTCACAGTGCATGATCGATGTCTCAGATCACACACCAATCTCGCCTAGAAATTAAACACCCAAGCATCGAAGTTCTTCAATACCCAAGTGTTCCTCCAAACTGCAAGGTGATTCACCCAGCAAATTCATTCTGGAAAGAATTTCTCATAATCCAGAATGATTCCACTAATATCGTCACATCGCACAACCAACCTTGATTCTCAGTTTGAGAAATCAAGACAGGAAGGGGAGAAGAAATGAGACGAGAGAGTTGAAAATCGTCCTATGTAAGATCTCGCTCTCGCTAAATCTAAATCACAGTCGCGATCTACCAAGGCAGATAGAAAGAACGTGATCGCATTAATGTGTGGATCTCCAAATTGCGTTGGGTTTCATAAACTGGATCCAACTCCGCAAATTAGATCTCCATTTCTGGAGATTACAGATCACGACACGAAATGAGGACGAATAAATGAAACAAACATCACAATTCAATTAACAAAACACACACACAAGTATTTACAGACGCGATTGAAATTAAAACTAGAACAGAGCAACGAGGGTGAGGCGGAGAATAGAGGAGTAGGTCTCGTCTCCAGGTCGAAGATGATCCCTATCCGTGAGAAGTGGATGATATGGGTGGTGAATCGGGAATGGAGTCTCCTCCTCCCGCTGTGGAATGGTGCCCTCCCCCGGGTATTCTGCTTTCTGGCCCTTGGCCCCTGGTCTTGGCCACTTTAGAGGAGTCGAGAGTCCTCTTATTTAGAGATGAAAACAGAAAAATGCAATTAATGACCTAAGAGACAGCAGATCCATGTGGCGCATCTTTGCGTGTGCGTCACCAGTCTTTAAGTGAACTCTCGGTGAGTGTATCATCCCTTGCAACGAACTCGAGAATCTTTCGCACATTTCCCGCTAACTGCTTTTTTTTTTTTTAATATCCGCTTCTATGAGTAGCTCCCCCTGCACGATAACACAAAAAACACACGTGATTCAAGTTAAAAAAATAAAAATAAAATGAAACGATTATATTCTATATACTAATATTACTACTTAAATAAAAAATACTTATTAATATATATATAATACCTAATATTATTATTACTATTATTTATAATTATATTTATTTTATTTATTAATATTTTACTTATTATAAAACAAAAATAATTAATATTATATATATATATATACATATATATGTATATATAAGTATGTTTATTATATGTTATATATATAGTCTATTATATATATTATGATTATTATATAAACTAAATAAAAGAACCAAAGAAGAAGAAGATGAACAGAGGTGGGGTGCGGCATGGAATAGAGGAGAAAGGGGAAAGGGGGCTTCGACACAGGAGAGAGAGAGAGAGAAGAATGGAGGAGATGTGAGCCGAGGCGGCTCGGGAGCAGCGGGATGAGGCGGATCTGGGAGGTGATGTCGCGGTGAGGTGCGGGTTCAGGTTTGGGGATGCGCATCTCGAGTGTGGATTTCAGCGGCGGGGGTAGCAGAGGGATCACTGGCGGCTTCGGGTGGCTGCGGGTCTTGCCGAGTGGAGGAGTGTGGCGCAGTCCGAAGGGCGGCATGACGGGAAGACAGAGGGGGGGGGGGGTTCCGACGCGGCGACTGGGTTGAGGTGCGACGGACGTCAGGGGTTTGTCCGTTGAGTCCGGACCGGCGGCAGGGAGGATTCAGCCAAGGTTCATGAAGGTTCCAGATTTAGAGGTTTGGGGATTTCATGTCGGGTATTTAGATTCAAGAAATTTTAAAATTGGGTTGTTGTTCTATTTGTAATTGTGTTGTTCGAATTACTGCGGATATTTTTATGAGAATTTTTCTGTTGTCGGTTTGGTGCGGATATGGCTGGTGTTGGGATGCTGTTGTGTGAAGATGGAGCAGAGGAGCGGATTGATGCCAGATTTGCTGTGGATGGAAGCAGTGAATAAGCCGGAGGGTGGCAGGGGATTACGGTGAAACAATCACCGTGAGTTTCAATCACGATGAGACCGTGATGAAATGGAGGTTGGGGGTACTGTGGCACCGTGAGTGGGGTGGGGATTGTGGCACTGTGAGTACCATGGTGAGACAGCAAGGAGCAGACACACCGTGAGTGTTTCTCACGGTCTCACCGTGTGGTATGGGAAACGATGGCACCGTGATGTGTGTTCACGGTGGGTAGAAAGCGGTGGCACCGTTACGGAAACTGTGTGACGTGCCGCCGTGAATAAAAAAGAACAGATTAAATAAATTAATAATTCAAATAAACCTACGGTTAGATTAATCAATTAATAAATTAAATTAAAAAGAATAAATAAATAAATAAATAAAACAAAGTTAGAAAATAAAATTAATTGTGTTTTATTTAAATGAATGAATTTATTTGGGTTAAAATTTATAAACAAATTAATTGAAGAACCAGTTAAAATATTTACAATAACTTGGTTAAATTATTTAACCAACTAATTAACCAAAGAATTAAGTAAATAATTAATCAAAGAATAAAGATGTTAATTGAATAAAATTGGTAAGTTGAAATTAGTTAAATTATTAAAAGAATTAAAAACTAACTCATGTTATTTATTTACAATTTAAAGAATAAAGAATTAGTTAATTAAATTAATACACTACTAAGCTAACTAGAATTAAAAATTATAAAAATAAAAGAATAAATAAATAAAATTCTAATTCGCAAAACTAAGTAAATTTAAGAATTATTTAAAAAGACAAATGACTAATAAAAACAACTTATTTAAACAAAAATTGATTATTTTACACAGCAAGTACAACAACACAATAATTACCAAATATTTACTAAAAACAGTCATTTTGGAATAAAAAAGTCAATAAAAATATAAAAAGAATGTGGAAAAGTGTGTGAAAACACTGCCACATCAGTACATTATGATCTGATTTCTTCATAGGATAAGCATGAAAGGCATATTGAGGAGGGGAAACATGTTCATGTTCTAATGGAACCACTAACTAAGGTAAAAAGTGTTTGAATGTTTTATCAAAACAAATCACGATGAAGTACACCCCACCTGCACCCTCCCCTCTGCCCTGCTGACCCCCCATCACCCCCCCCCCCCTCGGATAGCCCTTAGACACCCCCCTAGATAGCTCCTCCTAGACACCCCACTTGCACCCCCTGCCCTGCAGACCCCCCAGACAGCCCTTGGACACCCCACCTGGACAACCCCTCCTAGAAAATTCTATAGTCATCAGTACCTTCACTTCATTATGAAAGAATACTAAATGAACAATGCCTTGAAACTTTTCCAAGAATAGTCCTTGTCTAGCTTAGTCTGAATAATAGACTTCCACCACTTATAACTTGGACCCTCTAGTAGGATGGTTACAAAATTAACCTTAAGAGACTCATAAATCTAAAGCTGGATAAAAATATATTTAACCTTCAGTACCAAAACCAATTTATCCTAAGAATCTTGTTACCCAGGAATTATTGTGGGGATGCCATCTTGATTTTGGGGTTCTTAGGTGTGCCTTCAAGATCGATTTATTCAAGGCTTTTGATTCGGTCAGGTGGGACTTCTTATGGGATGATTTGGATCTGTTCGGTTTTCCGGCTAGGTTCTCGTCTTGGGTTAAAAGATGCGTCTCTACCCCAATGTTCTCGGTGAAAATTAATGGCAGTTTACATGGATACTTTTCGGGGAAAAGAGGGATCAGGCAAGGGGATCCGCTTTCGCCTTTCCTTTTTGTGATTTGCATGGAGTTTTTCTCGCGTATCCTGGAATGCAGGAGGTTGGGGACTGATGCGGTGGCTGGTGCGGGCTGGAGTGGCTGGTGTGGGTGGGAAGGCAGGCAGCAGGGGGCTGGTGCCGACTAGAATAGGTGGCGGGGGGCTGGTGTGGGCTGGATTGCAGGTGGCTGGGGGATGTTGGGCATGTGGAAGGGGCTGGTGCGGGCTGGGATGTAGGAGGTCGGGGGCTGGTGAGGGTTGGAACTAGTGGTTGGGGCTGTTTTGCAGGTGGCATAGGGCTGACATGAGTGTTTTGCAGGAGGCTGGGGGGGTGGCTGGTGCGAGCTGGATTGCAGGTGGCTGGGGGCTGGTGTGGGCTCGAATGCAGGTGGAAGGGGGCTGGAATGCTGGTGGAAGGGGGCTGGTTGCAGGTGTTGGGGGGATGGTGCAGGCTGATTCGAAGGTGGCAGGGGGGGCTGTTGCGGGCTGGAATACTGGTGGCAGCGGGCTGAAAATGAAGGTGGAAGGGGGCTGGTGTGGGCTGGATGTGGCTGGAGCATGGCGAAATCACGGCGTGACCACGACGTGACCGCGACGTGACCGCGACATGACCGCGAGGTGACCACGGCGTGACCGCGGTGTGTTGGCCCGGTCCAGCGACATCCGCAGGGCAGCATCTTCCGGCCGAGAGCGAAGAGAGCGGGAGGAGGCGGAGCAACATTCTGGTCGTCGCCCTGCCAGCAAAAATTGTGATTATTCAGTCTCAATATTGATCACAAGACTCATGGAATATTATCACGGCGAACCACCGCGGGGTGTCATCCTGAAGCAAGGCCAAATCACGGAATTACCGCGGCGTGACCGTAGCGTGACTGTGATGTGTTGGCCATGTCCAGTGACATCCGTAGGGCAACATCTTCTGACCAGGAGCGAAGGGAGCGGGAGGAGGTGGGGCAACATTCCAGCTGTCACCCCGCCGGCAGAAATTATGATTAGTCAGTCTCAATATTGATCACAAGACTCATGGAATACTATCACTACGAACCGTCGCAGGGTGTCGTCCTAGAGCAGGGCCAAATCACTTCATTACCGCGGCGTGACCACGGCGTGTTGGCCTGGTCCAACGACATCCGCGGGGCAGCATCTTCCGGCCAGGAGCGAAGGGAGCAGGAGGAGGCGGGGTAACATTCCGACCGTCACCCCGCCGGCAGAAATTGTGATTAGTCGGTCTCAACATTGATCACAAGACTCATGTAATACTATCACTACGAACTGCCACAGGGTGTTGTCCTGGAGCAGGGCCAAATCACGGCGTGATCGTGGCATGACCGCAGCGTGTTGGCCCGGTCCAGCGACATCCGCGGGGTAGCATCTTTCGGCCAGGAGCAAAGGGAGCGGGAGGAGGTGGGGCAACATTCCGATCATCGCTCCGCTAGTAGAAATTGTGATTAGTCAGTCTCAACATTGATCACAATACTCATGGAATAATATCAATGTGAACCGTTGCGGGGTGTCGTTCTGGAGTAGGTCCAAATCACGACATTACCGCGATGTGACCACGGCGTGACCACGGTGTGACTGTGGCGTGACTGCGGCGTGTTGTCCTGGTCCAGTGACATCTGTGAGGCAGCATCTTCCATCCAGGAGCGAAGGGAGTGAGAGGAGGCGGGGCAACATTCTGACCATCACCTCGTCGACAGATGATAAAACAAATCAACTATTTAATATGTTATAACAAGGGATTGCCAGAGAAGGTTGTAGCGAGCGGCACAATGATGCAACATCTAAAGGGAAACAAAATGACGGAAAATAATCATACACCCCACACAAACCATTTACAAATTCATTCACTTTTCCTAAACATGGAAATTTTATTTATAATATTCAAAGCGTGAAAAGGAAAGTGTCATGGTCAAGGAATATGTCTACTCGGGCAATGTCATTTGAGTTAAACGAGTATGATAAGCCAATTTATATTATTCAAAGAAAACAAAAACTAACTAGCCACAAAACAAACACCAACAAGAGGCATATGAAAGACTCAAACCAAATCTAAACATGATACAAATAACTATCACTGCTTTTTGGTTTAGAAGACAACGCAGCTCCGTTGGAGAGGTTTTATTATAAAATCATGGCATTGATTTATCACACAATTCATTTAATTATATTTAACATATATTCTAAAACTCATTAAGCATGAATCAAATGCAATAATTTAATCAACTAGATCAACATAACTATCACTATGAGTTTTCGCAGAAAGAGCACCTCCGTTGGAGGGGTTTTATTATAAAAACATGACTTTATTTATCAAATGAAACAATTATATTAAAGAACACTTATTCAAGATATGAAATTCAATATAATTAAGTAGAATTAAGAAAGAAGCTAAATTCAATTTAAAGTATTCTTGAATTAAAGAGGCTATAAGAGGGATCCTACCTCAAGGTGGAACCAAACCGTCCACTTCGGCTCTTGGAGCTTTCTAACTAAAAGTTACCACTCCCCCACTGGGTATACGCACCTTCACACACATGCAAGAGTTCCAATAAGTGGTAGTATGAATGAATTGTTCTAAACAAGTAAAAACCAAATTAAGTACTCCCCTATGATGATATGATGTAGTTTTCTTCTTTTTAATCAGCCAACCATCCTCTTATATTTTTCACTCAACCTGGATGTTCTCATTGAAGTACCTAAAAAGAAAAAAAATCAACATCATATTCCCATAACTCTATTCCTCATTAGATAACATTAAATAATCAGACCCCCCTTGCACCCCCCACTCCTGGACACCCCCACCCCTCCCTTCCTGGACAGACCCCCTAGCACCCCCTCCCCTCCTTCCTGGATAGACACCCCCCACCCTACACCCCCCTCATTTCTAAACTAATCTATTTCCACTTTTAAATTCCAGGATTATTGACATATTACTAGGACCTGCTTCATTATAGAAACTTCTTGAAGAGAGGGGCTAGGGTATACTGGGTATGTTTGTCCTATCATGAATTTTAGTTGGATATATAGTGTGTTGGGATCTATGAGCCAACATAGTGATCAAAATTCCACGTCTACAATAATCAGTACTTCATTCTAGAGCTGCTGAGAAATTGGACAACAGGGACCAACAAATTTCTCCTACATCATTGGGAGGTCAGAAATGGTATATGGGACCTCTACCACTTCATGAGAATCTATATCTAGGGAGAGATGTATGATGAGCTCTAACTAGATAAGGATGTCTGCGATGATAAGGAGGAGAGTCCAATGATCACATGGGCGTCACAACGCTTGTCCTAGGGGAGAGTGACCAAAAAATATAGATGATGGACATCCATTTCACGCAATTTTTTGGGTATTTTCAGAATGAATCAATGTACATACATACAGGAAAGTTTTGTCATTATCTAAAGGATATTTAATAAGGAAAGGAGAACTCATTTTATAAAATACTAGAGGAGAACGAATGGTAGTTGTGGGGATAAAACATGAATTTCAAGGATCCCATTGTCAGGTTAGCTATATGTATTACTATTATGATTTTTAGGTGGATGATATTGATTTGGGATGCACACATACGGGTGTGGCTGGGTGACCTTATCATGGAAGAGATGCTAGAGATGAGGTAGGGAAAAATCCTAGTAGTCCCAATGCATGTGAAAACATGTTTTGATACTCAATAGAATGTATGAAAATGTATGCACAAATCTGGCACATCAATATTGTAAACTCACATGAGTATCTCAATTTCTGAGTATCACATTGGGTGAGGAATGCTTACCTTATTTGGTCAGGAATGGAAAGTTCCATAAAAATTAATAGCTCCAAAAAATGACTACAATGAATGGAAAGACAAAAAATAATAAAAAAATTAAATACCTATGATTTGATGATCACATGTTATTCATTGTGCCATATTTTCTCACATCCTACAAGAAAAAAAACACATGTTTTAAAAAATATCAGTCCTTATAAATTAACACCCAAAAAAACATTGCATTGAGGAACTTATGCAAGCCTTCTTAGCAATCATAAAGTATAGGAAAACACCTCAAAAAAATCCATCATGGATATTCACCATTAATGACCAATACAAGAGTCATATAATAAATGTGAATAAGAGTAAAATAAGGTACAATATAATTTGTTTCATTTTCCCAAAATTATAAGACTGATGCTATGAATGAAAGTATTGGAAATACTGCTAATAACAGAGATTTCATGTCATTGACATTACAGATTAAAAGTGAGTAGAAACATAGTACATTAATGAATAAATGTTATACAATTTTATCATGTAGATTAAAAAAATTAAGAAGACATTGCATTTTTGATAAACTGAAAGTGCATTATACATGTATAGAAAATGAAAGTGCATACATAATATGCATACAGGAAATTAATATAGAATATGAAAAGTGGAAATCTCTTAATGTTGAGAACCCATGTGTATACAAAATTTATATATATAATAAATATATACAAAATATATGTATAAGAACATCAAAAGTGTACAACTCTTAATATTGAGAACATTTTTTTGGATTTTCCTAGCACTGAATAATTGAAATTGATTAAATTTTATGGTTAGTGTTGCTGGAGGATCCGTTGTTTCTGAGGTTTGCCAAGGCCATCAACTGTGGTTAAGCTCGGTTGGGACTAAAATTATCTCTAGACAAACGTGGGTGATTTTTAAGGGCTGCAAAACATCAAGAAAGTGAAATTTTCTTCAGGCTCTCTAATCAAAACCCTATATTCATTTTGAGAGAGTAGAAACTGGAAGTTTTTAAGATTCCTACTTGATTTGGAATAGTTATTACAGAAACAGTTGCATTTTTTTATTCACTAATCACTTGAAATTTGCGGTTTTAATCATCTTTCTACTGAAGAAATTGGTGATTTTAAACCAATATGTGGGTTTATTTTTAGAAAGGGGTAAATGGAACAAGATTTTTTGGATTTTAGTGGTTCTTATACTTCCTGATTTAGAATTTAAGACATTGATGCTGAGTTTTTGGCTGCTATAAAATCAGTGAATTCACACAATCATGAGATTCCAGTTCAAAGTTAATAATATTATGGCTTATAATTCTTGTTCTTCTAAATTTTGATTTAATTTTCTATCCCATCTTTGAGTAATCTATTATATACAACAGAACTTGTATGTATACAAAACATGTTAAGAGAAAGAGAAAACAAACATAAAATAAATATATATAGAGAGAGAGAGTAGACAGAACGTACATAAATATATGTGGAGGAGCTTTCTTGGAAATTGGAATTAGAGAAATGGTTGAAGAGTGATTTGGAAGAAGAAGAAGATGAGGAGATTACAAACCTTCAGCATTCCTAGAAAATTATGATGAAAAAAGTGGATGAAACATATGAAATATTTGTCAGCAAACAGGAAGAAACACAAACTTCAACTGCAAAACCAATCCATGTTTTTACAGATGATTCGATTGCACACAACACCATCCTAATGGAAACACTTGCAACAAAAGTTGATAAGCTGATGTTAATTCAGGAATTTTCACTCAGATAAATAGAGAACTGATGATTTTGAAAGGAAATACAAAGAATCCTTGAAATCAAGTGAAGATAGAAAAAAGAAATTAGAAGAAGCTGAAAGGAGAGTCCATCAACTCCAGGATTCTCTCAACAGCGTGCTTTAGGATGATATACTCCATGTCTGGGCAATTTCAAGAGTTAAAAATGATTTTATGTGCCTCATCCTCCACTTATGTATCTATTCATGATGACCATGAAGTTGATGTTAGTTATTCTAGCTCTGACAACTCATCAACCAACTCTGAGTTCACTTTTCGAACCCTATCTTTAGTAGCTGGGAATGGATCTCCCTTCAATCCTAATGCTCTACGGATTCTAGTTCAAGACATGTCAGTGACTGAAATTTCAGGTTCTGAAAACTGTTCAAGTATCACAGAGGGTGGATTTGATGACTTCTTCTGATGAATTACTATTCCTATACAGTATGTAGTAGTGTTTATGTCCCTGTTGATTAAATGTGTTAATCTAGTTAACATTACCCTATGTCCATGTGGAGAAGGCTAGCAGAAGATAGATTTGTACTATGTACAAGTCTGATGGAAAATATCAGCTGTCAAATTATTCATTTTTCCTTGTTCTTTTGAAGGAAATGAGTAGGAGGGTGATTGTAAATCACCATGCATGATAATTGTGAGTTCAAATTACACTAGTAGGCCTGTAAACTAACTTTTAATGAAAGGGGGAATAAAGGATTAAAAAGTAACACTTATGATACATAATTAGTGTGTTGTTTTGATAATGGAAACCTTATCACTTGGCTAGATGAAGACAATGGATCTTGAGCACCAGCAACATGGACATGGCTAAGGGCAACATAAAAAGGTATCCAATCTTGTTTCATGGCCTCCAGGAAATACTCATGTGTGTTCTAAAAGAAAACTTTAATGCCTGTGAAAGTTTTTATTGGTCACATGTATATTCATAGAAAAGATAGATTAAGGCAGTTGTCATCATCATGTGTTTCCTTTTTGCTTTGTTAACATGATACTAGACCTAACCTGAATCCCACCATCCCTACCACTTGGCTAATTTTACCCCTTACCTTATGTGGTGCAAAAAAAAGGGAGGTGTAAAAATATTATCGTAGGTTCTTTGACTTGTAAAAGATGCAAATAAGATAAAGATTCCACAGCAATCCCAGTTTTGGTGAACATCAGGGGGTTCAAATATTTGTAAATCCAAAACCAATAAATCCCAAATGACTTCAGCATCAACAATGATCACATAGAACTTTTATCACTTAAAACCTTTCTCTATCCTCTTTCCCAATGAAGTATAGAGGTCCATCACACAAGGCATCAACATAGATCATAGTCCCAATGCATCAATCAACTTAGATGAGATAAATTAATTGGATACACATATGTCAAATAAATCTAAAGATATATATAAAACAATGAACATCATCCCTCTTAAATTTGATGGCCCCACATCTAACTCATATATATTATTATTTCCCACATACAAGTGCCTAGACTCAGGCCCACTCTAAGATTTATTCAAAAAATGAAAGCCCCTTTCACTTAAGAATGAGATCATGCTCCCTTTGATGCATTTGACTGTACAAGGGAACCCTTGGAATTAGTGGACCCTACTTTACTACCCTGAGGAAAGTACTTGAAATACCACTGAATATGTACCAAGAATATACACTGGTGTATGGTATGCATGGTTTCTTAGAAATATTGTTTGGCATGTATGGCCCTCCCACACTGATAACACACGACTTTCTTTTTACTTGAGGAAGCTACTAAAATAAGGTTTGCAGGACATTATATACTCCCACTACTATCTTGATTCAATTACTTTCACTTCCTATTTTGACCTAAAGAGGAACTCTAGATTACAACCATAATAGTTAGATAATGTCTCAAACTGATCAGCCCTACAATATCTACCATGTCAATAACCACCTTTTTTCCACTTCATCAAGGTGGGAAAACACAATAGAATAATCATGGACCAAATTCCTAACATCAAACCCATTTTAAAATGATGTTCTTTCATGTATTAATTTTAAATTATCTTGGGTTAAAGATGTACTAGTTTGGTAAATTGATTGGGCTACTTCATGATGGATCAATCACCCTTCTCCAAAACCATGAGCTCTTTGGCGTTCTCCACTCTTAATATCTCCAGGTAAAATTTCTATTCAAACATTTTTTTAACCCAATTCAAGTAAGATATTCATGAATTTTAGCCATCACTACCAAGTCCCACTATCTTCTCCTCATCCCTTGTAATATATAAGTTTCAAATCACACCATTGACATCATAGGGGTCTTGAGAAATTAGAAGTTATGTTCAATATTTTCCATCCATTCTTCTGATTATTGAGGCCCTAGATCACCCTTAAACACTTGCAATTTTTTCTTTGTGAACTCCTGGGACAAATCTATCAACTATACTTTCCCTGATTCAAAACTTTTCTTAAGAGAATAAATGGTTCTGATCACTAATTTTATGAGATAAGGGTCTATAGGAGGATCAGTTGGTGGAGTGTTCTCTATAGCTTCCTCCCTCTGGTTCTTAAAGTTCCTTGCATAAGGCATGATCTAAATATATAAAACAAAAGAATCCAATAAATACATAATTTATTTAAAATGGATTCTAATAAAAATATTCCAGGGAATCATCCCCAAAAAAACATAATAGAAATAAAGAATCTCAAATTTCCTAAAATTACTCATTACAAAAGGCAATAACACAAAATCTCAACCGCCCTAGTAACTCAAGGTCTGGAAAAAATAAAATTCGGCCATAAACTCCCCCTCACCACCACTAGAGTCCTGACATTCTTAATCCAAACTACCACACTACCCCTGATGACTAGATGGGCTCAGATAATATTTTGCAAAAAAACAACCCTAGTCAATCTTCCATGTCACTTAAGTCATCTCGCTACATAGCTCAAAGTGTGTTCTTGATCACCTAGGGATAGAAAGTAGCACCAGGGTAATAATGCTAACCCGTGGGAATAATATCAACCTCAAAGTCAAAGAATATATGCCAAGGATTCCATTCATATTGTGAAACAACAATATAGCGGGATCCAAATAAGTAATTATTGCAGGGAGAAAATCATAAAATTGTATGTTCATGGAAGGAATATTGTTGACTGTCTAATTAAACACATATTCTAACAAAATAAAAATCAGTTTATATGGGATATGGGATTGGGGAAAGAGAAATTCATAAATATAATTCATTTGCAGTGGTAGATTAGGGGAACAAATCAAAAATAACCACCTTGTTAACTATAATCTTGTAAAAACGAACTGTGATGGGAACCCTAGCATGTTATGCAAATGAAATTCAATAGAGGGTATGAGGTAGGAGTTTTTCATGAAAAATCGCTGAAGGGAGGATTTACCTAGTGTCCAGGTTAGTGAGAAATCGCATGAATAAGTGGATCTCGAGGGTAAGGCTGGGTTCGGGTAAGAAATCAGGGAGGTGGGGTGGCCATGTCGGAGGAGGACGATCTCATGGTGGTGGGGTAGCTACATCAGAGGAGGACGGCCAAAGAAGGTGTGGCTGAGTCAGATCAGTGACGATCTACATCGGAGGGGGAGGGTTGTAGTGAGGCAGGGGGCATTGGAGCCGCGTCGGCAGGGAGGTGGGGAGGTCGTGTCCACAGGGAGGTGGGTGTCGGAGCCGCGTCGGAGCCGTGTCGGTAGGGAGGCATCAGAACCGCATCAGAGCAGCGTTGGCGGGGAGGTGTGATGACTGCGTCGGAGCCAAAGGGGGAGGAGGAATCGTGAGGGGAGGATGGGGAGGTGGGGAGTAGGAATGGCAAGGGAGGAGGAATGGTGGTGGAGTAATCTTCGAGGGAGGGAGAAGGGTTTGCGAGTGGGAGAGGAAAGTCGCGATGGAGATAAAAAAATTGACGACCTATTGCCACGCCCACCTTATAACCTATATCCATATTTCACCTTATAGCCACGAATCATTTAAACTGTGGCTATAGATCCATGGCTATAAGTTATTTTTCTAGTAGTGACAGCCTATACACGTCATACCTATAATAGTCTTTTGGATACTATATCTAGTAATACATGTGTGTGAAACAATCACAAGCCATCACAACCCTTCACACACATATATGGGAAGACTAACTGTCATGCATACCAGCACAAGTAACTACCAAGAGAAGAGAGTGGGGCTAGAGGGGGTAGTCAGTCATCCATTCTCCCACTAGGATGTTAGGGAAAACACCCTTCCAAAGTCCACTGGGTGTCAGTTTCCCTAACCTAAATGACTGGGGTAGCGTATGAAATCACAAAATATACATGATATAATATATCTCACAACCACACCATGGGAATAACCTAATCTTAAACTCAATTGCAGATAACGTCGCTCGGACTCCCGACTGCCACTACTAAGACCAGATATCCTATAAGCACATAAGCATATGAGAGAGCTACATTAAATTCATTCTTTACTTTATTATTTCCTTCTATTAATTAACTCATTAGTCATTAATTAACCATTAACATTATTCCAAATTTCATTACATTACATTACATTAATTACCATCAAAATAAAGTGCAAGCCCTCCAGGAATAATTTAAACCAACTCCATGGTTTATCAAGATTAACATCTCTTAAGCAATTACATTCCATCGTCAACTAACCTTGTGGGTTAAACACTTATTTAATTAATTATTAGCACCATTCCATGTCCAAATACTCTAGGAAAACTATCCTAAACTACCACTAAGAGGAAACATGAAACCACGCAGCTCTAGATGCCTCAAGCAGCAAGGAAAAGAATACAGATAAAACAAGAAACTCGGTCATCAACCATTAAACAGATTCAAAAGCGAGCACACCAGCTCTCAGCATCTCACCAATGGGTAAGCTTGGCTTTAACTCGTTCCATCACCTTCAGTTTCATTCCCAATACCCACATGAATATACCGATGCATCTTACTATCACATGCATCAATTGTTGCCACATCATCTGGGCCTACCTGCCCACACATCACGTTAGTCATCCCAGGCTCAGTAATCCTAGGCTCACATCACCTTCAAGCCTCCCCGCCCCATAATATAACAGCCATCCAGGCTCAGCCATACCAAGCACATAACACAAGTCTCGCATCCAGAGCACATCACAAAGTAGCGAGAACAAACAAGCAAGCAACAGGGCAATTGGACCCTCAAAATAAGGCATTCAACCTTCTCATGCAAACGATCAACTCAAGCCCCAACAAAAGAAATTATCTTTATCACACAACCTGTTCTTATTCTATCTTGAATTGACCGATTCATTTATTAACAGGTTCCAATTACGGGCAACCTAAGACATCAATCTATAACAAGCTATCAAAGGCAAACCATGCTCTTAGCATTTATTTCTAGTTTCAATAAACCTAGAGAAGTACCATTCTCAATTAAAATGCCTTTTTAATTATCACAAGCATAAACATGATTCATATTATTTATCAATTATAATTAAACATGTGCATTACATCAATTTATTGTCATTAAATTACATTAACCACTAGATTACAAACATGCCTCTTATTTAATTATTCTTAAGACAATTAATTATCAATTAATTCTGGCTTTACATTCTTTACCAATTCCAACATGCTAATCCAAACATAAGAACATGCTAACAAAGCATAACATAGATATCACACTATTTAGAAAATCATGAGGCAAACCATTATCACAGTGCAGAGAAACAACATCAACAACATGCGATCACAACCAATTTCTTTAATCTGGTTCAATAATTATTAGGCCAAATTCATTGTTATCCAAAGGGATAAATCATGCTAGCTTTATGATTGCATATAAACAGGAGAGAAGCAATGAATCTCTTACCTCAAAGGTCGTCAACGTTCTTTGTATGAGAACAAACCACATTACGGATCTCCGATCACATGTCCCATAAGAACTGCATCCATCTGAGGATATCACGACACAACCGTACCAATAAAGGCCAAGAGAAACCCCATTAAAAATATGGGAGAGCAAACGTCATAGCATAGAGAGAATATACAAGTGGAAACGAGGTCAAACCAAAATAAATCGCTAGAAAATGAAGGAAGAACGCACCTTGGATCAACACATATCACCATAGATTGAAGATGGAACCCCAAAGATTGATTCCCATCGAAGGAATCTTCAAAATGCCTGGAAGGGTGTCATTGGTTACCTGTAATCGAGAGTAGCCACAAGGTCTCAAGAAAACTCTAGCGGATGAAACATTTAAAGATGTACATCATCGGGGATTTACATGATGTATAATCCATTTACACGTCCTATAAAGGTCGGGGTTCAGTTTTCATTGACAAAAGCATCACCTTTTTATTATTTAACCCCAAAATTCTACACGTCGTGAATCATCCTTGCACAATCTGTGGACCGCAATTACACGGTGTGTAATACTTACACGTCGTGTATTATCCCTGCCTCTAACATTTTGCAGCCAAACCCCTCCAGACCACTTCCAAGCTTTCTTCAAGCTCCACGAGCCTCGGAAACACGTAAAGGGTTGGACTACATGGATCTAGGCCCTTACACACCCCTCATCCTAGTGATGAGGGGGTAAGAAGGAAGGAGAAAATAAAAAAAAAGAGCATGAAGAAAGCGGAGATGTTGACTAATGAGGACCCTGCACAACACAACTTCTCGCTCAAAGTTTTGGTCTCCATGATCGTTCTCTAGCAGCATTGAAGCAATCCTCTATTTATAAAGCTCAAAGGGGCTCAGGTTGCATTTAATTTTCCATAATACAACCCATTATGAGTCTCGGGTCCACCCTTGTGTTTAATGGTCGTCTCAGACTATAAATCCATTCTTTCGTTGAATTCCACATCAAAAGTCTCGAATTGGGGAAAATTGTCAACTTTCACGGCATAAAAGTTAGTGTCACGCTGTGAAAGCATTAGGCTTCTTTTTTTTAGTTTTCTTCTCTTCACGCTTTGTACTTGGTTCATGCCTTGTGATATTTTCACGTTTTGAACTTGATTCACAACACAAATCATGTATTTCCAACTCTAGAAGCTCGATTTCACCCCGGTTCTTCACTTTCGACCCCCGAATGTATATTGTGATAATCAGTAATAGTGGGGGGCCTTTTTTTAGTGGAAATCATGGTTTGTTTTTCCTCTTTTGCTTGTTTCCATAAATTATTTGTACCGTGCCAAATATGAACAAATCATTAAATGTACATGCAAGAATTGACAATTAAATCATCAAAATCAATGTATTTATATATAAAAAATGTGTGCATGAAATTTACTTATCACATGTCTCGTTCTTGTGGTTTCCATGTTCTTGTGAATATGTTCTCATGTTTATGTTATGGCGATGACCTTTATGACATTTATATACTCTTCACATCTTTATTTATTTCATGTTGTTCCTTTCCTTATTGGGCGTTTAGCTTGCCTTTTTTTATGGATGCCCCCAGGTGATCGTATGTGTTAAGAATGTCACAGATAGCCTATAAAAGGACTACGATGAAGGCTTTAAATAACCATTGTGATACTAAACCTATCAATTTTTGAGATGTGTGATATTATGCGTGCTTATTTAAAGATGAGAAATAATTATATATATGGTGTATGAGTTGTTGTACATATGGTCATATCATAAGTTGCGATCTTTAGCGTGCATATATGCATCGTTTACAACCACAATGCACTAGATTCACTATTATCTTCCATCAATTTATAACTTAAATTGTCAATGTTTACAATTCTGAAATTACATTAGGTGGCAACATGCACAATTTTTGTACGATAATATAACTAGCGGATGTGATGGTTTACTATTTATAGATTGCATGCCTTTATCTATATTTCTATAGCAACCATAAAAAATGTATATGGAACAATAAATATACCATGTACTTGAGCGCCCCCAAAAGGGCTCTGTGCAACAACATGAAAATCAACCACAAGATAACACATGAAACTTATATGTCGTAGTCATAATAAACAAAAGTCATGGAATTACACCACCAATAGCAGGAATTGCGAAACACATAAATTCCGTGTAAAATGAGCCAATAAAAACCCAAACTTACAACTAATAATAAATAAGTGTTCCATCTTCGTTAACAAGCCCTAAAAGACCAGAGAGTTGAAAAATCATAACTCTATAACATTTGATACAATGATCCCAGTGGATCGACAATGATATTGGTCACAATCAAGTTGAATAACCCACTAAATAGTAACACAGACCATCAAAATACAAGGGCATGAATGTATTATGCTTGTCTGTGTTAATGACATTCACGACTTCATCAATCAGTTCCAAGAAATAATGATTTTACTAGGTGATTAGAGGTCGCTGAGGTAGAGTTGCACACGTTATAAGAATCCTTTGAGTACTCAACGATGAAAATACCTAACACACCATCCTCATTCACAAAGTATATCCAAAAGATATGTGTATAAATGAAAAGGTTGACCCAGGTGGGACTGTGAATGACAATAATCTGTAATGAAGATCAGAAAGACAAATGTGGGTGAACTTGCATTAAAACACTCCAATCCAGGTTTCAATCAGACCAGAGATCGAAGAAAAGAACTTTGATAGTTTCAAATTAGATGAAGAAAATGAGTAGAGGTAGATTTTGAAAAAGTCATGTCTTTATTCATAATAAAAATATTTGAAATCGATGAGATTGGTGGAAATGAAACGTAAATGTAGGATTTTCAATTGGGATTTTGATTAGTGTTTGCCAATAACATCACAATGAGTGAGATATTATTGGAAAATGGTTAATATCTTTGAGTTTTTTATTACCATGATAGTTTTATACTGAAATTTCTAGAAGGTTAATTATTTATCCAAACTAAATGTTAGAGACCTTTTTTTTAGTAACAATCTAACAATCAATATACCCGCACAAACAACACAAGACAAATAATATTGTAAAAAGAAGGGTGATAAGATAAAATAACAATGCATTTCCTCCTAATATGTCTAAAACATATCATCAATGATAATCCAAACATGCTTCCATTAATGTGGGAAGATAAAATAGAGGAAAAAACATACTACTTGGAAAATATAAAAAATTGGGTACAACCGCGACGCAAGAAAAAAAGTTATATTAAATTGCAAGCTCGGAGACTTGACCCGTCCTAAAATCTTTACCACCCCACCAACAACGTGAGGGTACTACTCGGAAAATATATATTTTCAAAGATGAGAGGAAGGAAAAAATGGGGGACAACGAAGGAGATTACAGATTCAACCAGCAGTTGAGTCGAACATTTTCAGATGCAGCGACGAAACTCGGATGGTCGCTACCGGCTGGGACCGATGATCCAAACCAACAGCTAGTCTGTTCTCCCATTGATCCAGATCTCTACATGGATGCTTCCGAGCGAGATCAATCAAGCCGACCGTCGCCTTCTCCACTTTCAGCCGTCTCAAACTTCTGGAGAGGTATCGTACATGCACCTCGGTTCTCCTCCGAATGCACCGATTCGTTGTTTTTTTTTGCTGCAGCTGTATCTATGTTCTAGGTTCTCGGGGGTGGGAAGGTTATTCGGTGGAAATTATGTATAATTCCTTGAAGAAATTAAACTCCTTTTGAGTTGGCTTATCGATCGGGAGTCTGGTTGTAGTCACGAATCCGATTGCTCGAATTGATTTTGCAAATGTAGCTTCGCTCATGTTGATCCTGCAGCTATTATTCCACCATTGATTTTATACAACTAGAATGGATGTTCTCCTTTTTTTTTTTTTTTTTTTTTGGGAAGTGATGATTGGTGTGGGTAGAGACAGGAGGCCTGAAGCTGATAGTACCGGTGTGCAATAACATTTCTGTAAACACAACTGCGAAGGGAGCCTAGGGAATCTATTGAACGGCGCCTGGGCTTGCCAATATGTGAAAATATGTTGTTTTTAAGGGAGGTGCTTTGGCTCGTCTTCTGTCCTGACACCCTAATCTGCACTTCCAAACATAACCCCACTTCTCTAATCACGTTTCCCCCCTTCAACACGATCCAAAGTGTTTTTTTTTACCTGTTTCTCCCATGATCGTTATTTTTGTTCCACGGTGCTCTATTTGGAAGATGCCTGCACAAGAAATCAGGCGTGGAATAAAATCATTTTCTGGACACTGTATGTACGAGCATGGCTCATTATATCCTATTTAATGCCCCCAGTCTGGTGGGGCAAAACTCACCACAAATGAAACTGCAGCCGGAGTTGAAGTTCTGGGATCTTCCCCTTTGAAATTGATTGTAATCAAGGGTGTTCACATAGAATAAAATATTTTTAAATACTTGGTGCACTTAACTCCTCCCCCCCCCCCCCCCAAAAAAAAACTGCAATGGATTCAGGTTCTGTTACGGATGTCAGACTTTCCGGGACTGTGCAAACTAGTAGATACTTAATATTTTTATAGATTTGTAGCCACAAGCATGCATGAATCTGGGCATCACCATGCTGCCATTTGTTTCACATTTTCATCTACATATTCAGTTCAAAAAGTATTCTTCTTTTATCCCATTGTTGATGCAATGTTCACAGTTTGTTACTGTTTGAATCAGTGACTTCTTTCTTTTTTTGACAGACTTTGATTTGGAGAAGGAAAAGAATGTGTTGGATGAGCAAGGGTTACGGATTGCTGAAAACCAGGAAAATAGCCAGAAGAGCCGAAGGAAGCTTGCAGAGAGTACCAGGGGTATTAAATACATTACCTCCACTGAACAACATGCTTGAACCTTCAGTCTGAAATAACCCTTGCTATGAGATTAGGTTTCCAGCAGGCTGTTGCTACTGTGGCAGCATCTGAGAGCCCAATAATCGACAGAAAGGTTTAATTCTAGGTTTAATGAATAGTGCATGTTGTCAGAACTCAAAGCACCTGATAGTCCTTTAATCGCGCGGATGATTTAATTCTAGGTTTAATGAACTGTGCATGTTATTAGATTTCAAAGCACCTGATAGTCCTTTAATCGAGGGAAATGTTTAATTCCAGGTTTAATGAATCGTGCATGCTGTCATATTTCAAAGAACCTGAAAGTCCTTTAATCTAGGGAAAGGCTTAATTATAGGTTTAATGAATTTTGCATTTTGCCAGATTTCAAGAAGGCTGCTGCTGAGGAAAAGTTAAGTTTGTTTAACTCTTTGCTAAAGGGTTATCAAGAAGAAGTTGATAATATTACCAAAAGAGCGAAGTTTGGAGAAAATGCTTTCCTTAACATCTACGAGAAGCTTTATGAAGCTCCAGATCCTTATCCTGCTCTTGCTCCAACTGCTGTAAGTGCCAGTATTCTTTCTTTTGGTCTCTTTGTTGATGCATGTATTTTTTTAGATTTAAAGTACAGGGGTTTAGATTCCATTTGGAAATGCATTATATATTGAGGAAATAACCATATATAGAACCTGGAGCCCCATGGGGCACAACCTAGTGGTTGCACCCTTGTGGTGGTTTAGGGGAGGTCTTGGGTTCGAGCCTCCTCAGCTGAAGTTTAGGTTTCTTTCTCTGCACCCCCTCCCTGGACCGAATGTAACTATAAACAGAACCTGGAAAATCAAAACTGACCAAGAAATTGTATCATCTGTGTCTTCTACTAGCAATTCAAGCTGTTTGCTCTTTGTTCATTTGAGCAGCTTCCTAACAGTGGTGTGGAAATTTAGTAGAATTATACAATTGGAATTATTCTGCCATGTTTTTTAGTAAATCCTCATCACAGTATCACTACATCTAGGAAGCTTTATAGTATCTTTGATTGGAACTTTGTTGCCTTTTTTAAGGTAGCTTATTGCCTCTCATCCGTATATTGGCGATGACACCATACTGCCCTTGAATGTTGACCGAGGTGGACTTTTCTGCGTACTTAATTCAGTATTTTTTAGGGCAAAGGATTGGCGGTTCATTGTATTATGATAGACCCCCATCCCCGATTCCCCTTGCCGGCAGCCAAAACCGAAACACACAGCCACAACAGAAATAGAAACAGAGGAGAATAGAAAACAGAGATAGAAGGGAGTACCTCTAACTCCCAGAGCCAGAAGTCCTAAGCTGAAGCTGAGCTGAGAGTTCCTTCTTTCCTCCCTCCCCTGTGTTTCCCTACTCCCCCTTCTATCTCCTCTCTCCTCGGTTCTGTTGGAGGCTCCCGCAACCCCTTCTCAGTTTTGATGAGAAAAACATCTTCTCATGTAGCTTCTTCAGCTGGTTTGGCATGGTACTGTACGAGCCATTGGATGGGTAAACAGAATCTGGGAAAGTCCATTTCCATGCTGTAAGAACCCGGTTTTTGCTACAAAAGACTTTGAAATATTCTTGATGTTATTCCAGAGCAGCGCTTTCAGACGGTGTGCGATTCCGAGCCCCGGTGTGGCCGGAATTAAATTTTCAGTGCGTTCACACTGGGCACGACAAATAAATGGGATAACTCCTAAACGGTAATCCGGATCAGAAATCTGAGTGCACGGATGAGTCCGAAATTGGGTTTTTACCCTAGTAACGACATAAAGCATGTCGGCGCGGGACGTTGGGACCCCTCGCCCGTTAACGGAACGTTAAACGGATAAATAAAATAATTAATTTATTCGTTTAATGGTTAAACTCAGGTGTCTCTTAAACGGTAGCTCGAATTGGATAACCGAGGGCACCGTTGAGTCCGGAGCGTGCCGTTTACCCTAGAAGGGGTGTAACTTTCGCGGGCGCGGGCCTTTTGTGAAAAATGCCACCAGGGGCTTTTTTGTAATTTAGCGGCTTCAGACGCTAAATTTTATAACTTTCGAATGGAGGCTCGGATTAAAATTCTGAGACCGCCGTTGTGTTCGGGAGGTAGTGTTTACCCTAGGGGAGGCTTAACCTCAATCTCGTCGAGGGTTGGGGTACGAGTCCACTGGTGGGAGAATAAAATTTATTTAAAATTAATTTGATTTTCCTACTTAAGTCCAAACCCATCTTCCTCCCTTGACATTCTCCGGCGGAGGAACTCCCAAGCAACCAAGGAAGCCCTCCCATCCCTCCAGCTCCTCTCTCCACCTCTCCAAGAAGGCGATTGCGGTTCCGGCTTCGGTGGATCGCTTGCGAAGCGTCGGGCTACGCCTAAGAGGTAGACTCGTGTTTTATAGTTTTAATTCTTCTTCAAATTGAATTCTTTGCATCGTAATGCTGTCTGATTGTCGAGTGAAGCCCCTGGTTGCGTAGGGCGTGAAATTATCTTCCCAACGATCCTTTCAGATCGTAATTCCGAGTCCCGGGGCGTCCGTGGTGGCCCCGGGAAGTTTCCCGACCGTTTTCCCCTTTTTCTGGCGATTCTAGGGTGGTCCGGTGGGTTTCCGGCGAACCGGGACGGCGACAGGCGGTGGCGGGCTTCGGCGGCGGTTTCCGGGCGGCGATGGTCCTCAGCGGCGGCGGTCCTCGGCGGCTCGGCAGCAAGGCGGCGCGACGGTTAGTTGAGGCGGAGCGGCCGCGGGCGAGCTGGGGGCGACGGCGAGCGGGCACGAAGCGGGAGGACCGGGGTCGCGGCGCACGACCCCGCGGGGGAACAAAGACCCGCCCTCGGCAGGTCTTCACGCGGCAAGACGATCGACCCTCGGCCGGTCTGAGGGTGGACCGCGGGCCGGCGCTGCGAACTGGGCCGACCGGCGCGGGCCGGCCCAGACCGGGCGGACCAGGCCGGTCCAGCCCAAGGGGTTCGTCCCCTCTGATTTCGGACACCCGTATCTTCCACTACGGGTGTCCGTTTTGCATGCCGTCTGCGGTAGTGCGAACCTTGGCTCGAGGCGGAGAATATGAGATGGTTTCAGGGGTTTTAACTCCCGAGATGGGGGCCTCGGTGGAGCGACGCGTACTTTAAGCGGATTGACGTTTTTTCGTGGGTTTTTGTTTTGGATGGCGCGGACACATCCGGAGTCCGTTTTGAGCGCCGTCAGCGGCGTTGTGACCCTGGCGTCAAGACGAAGATTGCCAAAGGGTTTTCAGGCGTTGAAACCAGAGTTGAGGCGTGGGCCCCACGGCCCGTCTTTTAAGCTGCGAGCCGCGTTTCACAACTTTTTCATCGGACGTCTGTTCGGGGCGTGCGAGCAGTCGATTCGGGGTGTTTTTCCGAGGGCATTGCGATGACGCAATCCGCCCGCTTTAATTCCGCACGGTGTTGCGGGCCCCACGAGTGCTGTTTTGGGAGTTGGCGGTAATTTCTAACTTTATCACCGGGTGTCCGTTTTGGACAAGTGGATAGTCAATCATGTGTACTTTTTCGAGAGGATCGCAACAGTGTGATCCGTTCGTTACGCTTCGGGACCGAGATGCGGGTCCTACGAAGCACCGCTTGTGTGTGGTACGGCGAAATGCATCTTTTTCTCTGGATATCCGTTGTACTCAAGTGAACAGTCAATTTGACGTGTCTTCCCGAGGAGGTCGCAATGGTGCGATGCGCCCGACTGTTTTCGGGACCGAGGTTCAGGACCATGGGACGCCGTTCGGGCGTAAAGCGGTGTCAGACGACTTTTACGTCGGATATCCGTTGGAGGCGAGTGAACAATCTATCTCGCATGTTTTTCCACGAGGATTACAACGGTACGATCCGTTTGGATGTGCGGAGTCTCTTTCGAGATTTCATTAAATGGGGAAGCATGAAAGGTGCTCCAGTGGTGGTTCTTTCTGCGGTGTTTGTAGAGAACCCTTGGCGTGTGATCGCGTTCACTCCCGTGTGAGTGAAGTTGAAGTTTGAAGAGATGTGGTTGGCCATGCTAGGGTCGTGGAGGAAACAGGTTAGCGATGTTATGTTTACGCCTTTTTGCGTTGACATTGGGTGCCGTGTGCACGATAGCCCTTGGGCTGACAATGTGGCACACTTTGGGATTATACGAGAATGCCTGGAGGTACATGTTGTAGTCTGTACCTGAGAACGCTTGTGCGCTTGGTTTGAAGATGAGTTTGGGCCACACGTCGTGTGGGCCCCATTTTTGTGCCGTGTTTTACTTTACGTACCTTTGACATCTCGCGACGCAGAGAGCTCTTCTGTTAGCAGCGTTTCAACCAGCAGGGTTGAGTGGGTTCCCCTGGTTCTGTTCTCGATGGTTTGACTGACAAAGTTGTTTTGGTTCCCCTGTTCTTTCAGCTGAGGGGGGTTTCAGTGTTGTGCCCCTTTCACCGGACTACGACATCGTTTACGACTACGTGCGTTCGTACAGTGTGGGTGTTTTCCCACTTTCTGGAGTGAGTTGTCTCGGTCCGCTTCGACAGTGACTCAGCGGATTGGAGCATGATCGCCCTGAGAGGCCTGTGGAGATCCTCACGTCCCTTCGTGTACCCTGGCAGAGTTCTTTGGGTATAGGGGTGACCAACACATTACGCGGGCCCCGATCCTCTACCCAGGAGGTTGTTTCCAGTAGGGTAAGGAGCCCCCAGTGAGCCCTGGGCGCAGACTCCCTAGGTGTGTATCGAGATCATATCTTCCTTCCACGATCTATCGTGACGTGTTTCCCTCTACGTGTTCCGGTTACCAGTGAGGTACCATCCAGCAGGGATGGCCAGTGGTGTACCATCCAACAGGGATGGCCAGTGAGGTACCATCCAGCAGGGATGGCTGTACCATCCAGCAGGGATGGCCAGTGGGGTACCATCCGACAGGGATGACCAGAGTGGTTCCGGGTCTACCTCCAGCGGATTACCCTTTCGCGGGGCTGGGCAGTGGGAACCTGTCGACTTTGAGAAGACCTCTCGACTGTGTGACAGTGACGAGGTGTGGTTTGACTTCCCCCAGAACTCTCAAGTACGAGGGACGCTTTCCCCACCGAGACGCGTCCTTGTGACGCGACCTAAAACCGTGCGGGCGAGTCAGTGCCGCCCAAAGCGGATAGTGTCGAGGTGCAGTGATTTGAGCCCCTTGACTTGCAGTTCGGGGCAAACGTACGGATACTGGGCATCGATGGTGTTTACTTCTGGGACTGTTGGCTACTCACTTTCTTGGGCTGAGCTACGGGATGGAGATCCCCTTACGATCTTGTTCGGGTTTCTTGACAGAGCATATATTTATGTATACCTTGTTCCAGTACCCACTTCTTGGGTTTTGGTTACTCCTTCCAGGAGAGGCGAAGACGCGCGGGGTATGCCACGTGCTTTCTGTGTCTAGCTTCTCGTGGTTGGACGAGTCTACTCTCCTGCTATAGGTAGCGAATACTCGACGAGAAGTTCATCTTCTCACCGTTTCTAGCTCCTTGCATTTGGACGAGTCTACTTCCTTTCTCTTGTTGGGTTGAGCTATACTCTTTACTGCACTCTCGGTTGTATTCCTTCACTTTTCCCTGTTCGATTTACTGCTCACCTCTTCAGTACCTCATTTGTTGCTCCCTCGAGCCTTCGGGGCATCCTACTGAGTATTTTTATACTCACCCCTGCTTGGGCTTTGCCCGCACTTGGTGTGCCCTTGCAGACGACGGACAGGTTGGTCGTGACTTCAGCGGAGCTTAGGAGTTCGGGAGCTTGGACCGCGTACGGTGGTCGTAGTCGGGTTCCAGGTGTGGGCGCGTGTTTTGCCATTTTCTTTTCAGTTTACCTTGCAGAGAGTGGGTTGCGTGTGTGTGTACAGGTACTCAGGCAAAGGCCTCCCCGAGTTGTTTAGCCTTCGGCGCTTGTCGCCAGCCCCTGGCCTATGGAGGCGGGCTTGGGGTAGTTGCGGCTCGAGCCCGGGTAGGGTCGGGTCGTGACACATGCCCTTGGGAAAGGTTGGGGAGACCGGCTTTGTGTCAACAGCCTTTTTAAGTTGGGAGACGTGAAAAACAGGGTTCACACAAGAGGTTTCTGGTAGCCGTAATTGATAGGATACAAATCCCACCTTTCTAACAATTTGGGAAGGTCCAAAAAATCATGGAGCGAGCTTTTGATTAATCCGAGGAGTGACTGGATGTTGTTGATGAGGCCGCAGCTTCAAAAATACCCATTCACTGGTCTTGAAAACTAAATTACGACGGTGTTTATTGGTCTGTTGACGCATCTGATCCTGTGATCTAAGGAGGTGAAATTTTAATTGACGCTATGCTTTATCCCGGTCTATTAATTCACGGCTGACTGCCTCTCCCCATGTTTCGCTGGGAATAAAACGCAAGGTGGACCGACGTTTCTGCTCGTAGACTGGCTCAAATGGGGTAGTATTAGTGGAACTGTGGAATGAAGTATTGTATCACTGTTCAGCCCAAGGTACCCTAGTGGACCATGTTTTGGGTTGTTCCGTTGCAAAACAGCATAAATAGGTCCCGAGACAACGATTAATTACTTATGTTTGGCCATCTTTTTCGGGGTGGTATGCGAAACTCATCTTTAATGTATTGTCTTGCATGTGAAATAATTCTCGCCAACATTTGCTAATGAACAAAGAATCCCGATCACTAACAATAGAGGATGGTATGCCGTGTAAACGAACCACTTCTTTGACTAACAACTCAGCTATGCTCTAAGGTGTGTATGGGCGTTTCTGCAGAATAAAGTGGATGTATTTGGACAGCCGATCAGCCACCACAAAGATACCTTCATAGCCCTTGGATCGAGATCAGCCACCACAAAGATACCTTCATAGCCCTTGGATCGAGATCAACCAGTGATTAAATCCATTGATAGATCTGTCCAAATTCGATCGGGAATTTCCAAAGGTTGCAGTAAGCCTCTGGGAGTGCTTTTGGAAAATATCACATTCCTCAATGTTAGTATTGGGTATTTACATATGGGTTAATTGGGTCAATCCTATGGGTTAAGATCATTTGCTTATGCCTTTATTACTCTAATTATTTGAGTCCCACATCGGTGAAGGCTACTTGATGTACTCTTTATTTCATCTATAAATAAAGAACCCTACCTTATGAGGTATGAGATTTTATCCCAACATGGTATCATAACAGGGTATTTAACCCTACCCTCTCAGCTGTAGCCCTCTCCCTCTGCGCAGTCGCCCAGACAGATCCCACCCTCCCTCATGTTAGCCGTCTTCCACGTGACACCATTGCCTACCTTCTCTGCATGCTGGCCTCTGTACTGTGCGTGTAACGAACCAACCCGCGCTACCCTTGATTCAGGTCCTCGAGCTGGCCGCCACTAGGTCCGAGGGACGTTCCCGATCCCTATGGACTTTCAACTAGTGCCGGGGCACCAAATATAGACACATGATAACAATTTCGCCCAATAAAGCAATAAACAACCAAGGGAATTCCACCTGGAAATTTGGCATGCCCATTCCGAAGTCGGATAACCATGCACATATGAAATAAGGAGAACTAAAATAAACATAACCAAATAGGGCATAAGCATGCAACCATAACTCATAAACAATAAACATGGCCAATAAACATCTCGTACATCTCAACATAAGAAAACTGGATCAATAACACAATTGCAACATAAACCAAAAGAAAGGCTCGAACAAGAGCGCTGACATGGCATGATACAACCGACGGTCAATAAACCAAAATAAAACAAAGGCTACAGGAATTCATCTCTACGCACCAAGTGAATCATCCTCACTTGTCGCCACCAACATACTCAAACCGAGACCCAAAAGATCGTCCGCTACATCCAAGTAGAACCTGCTAAACCTGTAATATGATAGGCGTGAACACAAAGCCCAGTAGGTATTCTCCCCATACCCCATGCATAACCTTTAAAAAGAAATCCATTCCATGCTAGTTTTGAAATACAAATATAAATGTAAGTTTTTTAGTTTTTCAAGAACCAATAACAGGCTATCATCATTTCAAACCATTTACTTTAAAATAAGGCAGGTATGCATTTCAAAATGAATCTGTCTTTTAAAACCTTTGAAAAGGAGAGAGCACTTGCCATAAGAAAACGCTTTTGAAAAACCTTCTTTTGAAAACACCCACATTCATGGGAAGAAACCCAAGCCTCTGCAAGATGTTCCATTTGAAATAAGAAAAACCCATTTATCCTTTAAAGTGAAGCATACCAAATGGAAGCAAAAATAGAGAATCAATCATAAAGCAATCACAAGCCAATCATCACAGAAATGACTGCGTCACAACCATCATGGCATATTCGAGAACAAAAAATCATGGGAATACCTAAGAGCTCTGGGAAAATCTAGGACATTATTAACAAAATCCATCATAATCGGTGTGCCTGATGCAACTCAAATGCCCTAGCATTCGATATTGCCCTACCTAACCGAGGGGCAAAATCCCCTAAGTAGAGCGAAATCCTACTTGGGGTCACTAGGAGTGGAGTGTCATGCACTAGTGAAGCATATGAGCTTGAACATCCCTTCTAGCTATGCTTGGTCTCCCATGATATATAAAATGGAGGTGAGTCACCACACAATGACAAATAACAACGATACTATGTAGGAACCATAACACAATCTCACCTCCGGACACCCCTCATAGAAGTGACCTCCTTTTCCTCAAGATGATCCATATTACAAAAATATGTCCAATAACAGGGATAATTCCATCTATTTTATGCAAGCAAAACATGGGGCGCACTTCAGGGGTTCATTCAGCTTTATAAATCCTTTTTAGAAAGTGCTAATTGGGCTTTTGTAACATCCTTTAGGAAACCTGTTCATAAAATCCTCTTTCAAACCAAATCACAAAAACATCATCAAAGGAATTCAAACCATCCAAGAAGCACAAACCATTTTTTTAGAAAACCACTCACACCCCTTTTAACTACCAAATCATTTTGGAAGGAGCCTCTTGGCACTTAAAACAAACACCAAGTGTGCTTCATTTATATAAAAATAGGCTTTGAGCATAGAATCGGGAGGAAACCAACTTCATTAGGCAACAATCACTAGATATACTTATTATAAATTTAAAAGAGCTCAAAGCAAGGGTTGAAACAAACAATCAATGGATTTAAATCCAAAGCTTCAAGGATGGAGCAACCTACCTCAAACATGCCGCTTCCTCAAAGCATGACACTACAACACCACAACGAGGCACGAAGAACCCTTAGAAGACCAAAGGAACCCTAAAACAAGGGAAATCCCAAATTAAAATCAAGCCAATAAGAACCCTAGGTCGCCGAGATCATGCCAGGGCAAGAGAGAGAGAGAACGGAGGAGAGTGGAAGAAGTCTAGAGGGGCTCACCATGAAAGACCGACCTCAAAGCTTGAAGGAAACCTTGCGCCAACCACGCAAGATGCACTGCAATTTACTGTAGACTGCATGGACAGGCCACACGGTTTGCCCTAATTGTGCGCAAAACATGCGACAAGCACTGAAACCCTATCTCTTAAAAAATTCAATGAATGTTGGCCTGAAACTCGAGGGCAAGGATAAAAAGACAATAAATAAGTAAAATCGTAAGGAAAAACGAGGTCGGGGTGTGACCATACTCCCCACTATATTGCTTTCTCCCCTAAGAAAGCCATAGCAAAATCGGTAGATCAAAGGATGGATGAGGTTTGACTTCCTCATTCCCAACTCAATTCCCCAAATACTAACACCACGACATCGACTAAGATGAAATTCCCAGCACCAACCGCCACGAATTACACGACCAAAGACTGACACATCTTCCGAAAAGCCTCAAAGACTACAACAAAAACCGGACGTTCGATCATCAAAACTAAGGTCGAGCGTGCCACAAGCACCTAACCTTCTCGATACACGGTGAAGTGCTATTGGAGTTGTTCATGGTTTGCATTTGTTGCCAACCTTGATTGAGAATTATTGGAGCTTGCTGAGGTATTGTTTGAAGCTACGAGGGATGTTTTTGAGATGATTCCAGGTGGCTTGAAACTATTTTGAAGCACTTCTGTGTTTATTTTGAGAAATCCTAAAATTCTGCTTTAGTTCGAGTTTTGGCAAAGGACCTGCGCATCAGTGTTTTTGTCTCTGCGTATGTGTGTTTTGGACACTTCGTATGAGTCATTGGGTGCCCGCGTAAGTGTGTTTGAGGCCGCGTATGAGTCATTGCTCATTTGCGTACGAGTCATTTGCAAGCAAAGTAATCTGCGTATGAGTGTTTTCAGCGCTACGTAAGTCTCATCGAGCTCTGCGGAAGTGTCATCAGGACCTGTGTATGTGTCACGCCTTTGTCAAATTTGAAATTTTTGCTGGGTGAAAAGCTGAGTTTCCAGAAATTATTTTTTCCGAAGAAGAATAAATCCGAGGATGCTAAGGCTGATCTTTATATATTAAAACATCGCATTTAAAATGTGATTCAAGTTGTGTCATGAGGGATTTCGAAATGGATGACCATTGGTTATGTCTGTTTGAAGTTTTGAGTTGGTTAACTGAAGTATTTGCCGTGCTATTTGAATATGAGTTTGTTGAGGGAGAATCACCAAAAAATCATTCTGTTGTTTTATTGTGATGATGCTTTGCTGGTTTGTAGTTCAAGCTGAGTTTTCAAGTTCTGATGATTTGAGCTGTTTAGTTATTTTGAAGAGCTGATGTATGTTTGTTGCTGTCGAAGAAGACGAGTTTGAGCTATTTTAGTGAGAAGAAGATGATGGATATTCCTGGAATTCACAAAATCATTGTCTATGAATTATTTTCAGATGTATCGAAGCTGAAGAAGATTCTCGAATGGTTTTTCTGTGCTACTGAACGAGGAGGGCATTTGTGGAATTATGCTGAAGACAGACAATTATTAATGTAAAGAAGATTCTTGAGACCGTGGTGCATGAAAATGAGCCTAACCAAAGGAGGAAAAGAAAGGATCGTGGTGTATGATTTTGTTGAGTGAACAATGGAGAACACTGAGCTGGAAAATGTATTTTCTGAATTATTTTATTTCTGGGAATTTCTGAGTTCCTGGATATTGGGAGCAGCGCAAGAGAAAGATGGTGTGACTTGTATTGAGCTGAGTATTGAAAACCTGAGAGAAGAAGAGAGCCTGAAGCCTGAAGTTCAGAAGCCATCATCTACATTTGTTTGAGCTCGAGCTTTCAGTGAATCAAATCTGAGATTGAGTACCGAGGAGCAGATCTATACGAGCCTGCGTGAAAATGAGCCTAACCGAATGAAGAAAAGAAAAGACCGTGGTGTACGATTTTGTTGAGTGAACAATCAAGAATGTTGAGCTGAAAAATGTATTTCATGAATTATTTAATTTCTGGGAATTTCTGAGTTCCTGAATATTGGGAGCAGTCCAAGAGAGAGATGGTGTGACTTGTATTGAGCTGAGTATTGAAAACATGAGAGAAGAAGAGAGCCTGAGCCTCAAGTTCAGAAGCCATTATCTACATTTGTTTGAGCTCGAGCTTTCAGTGAATCAAATCTTAGATTCAGTATCGAGGAGGAGATCTACATGAGCCTGTGTGAAGTGAGCAAGCTGTTCTTGAATATTCTTGAAGGTTCGTGGAGGAGGATCATCATATGATGTTGGTGTAGCAACCTGACCTTCAAAGAGATCTTGCTCATTCCGGTTCTGGTTCTGCAGTGTGAAGGTGCACAGTCCAGTGTGACTCTGGAAAGGGGTAGTGTGATGCTATGCCTGTACATGTAATATGAATTCACCTGTGCTTATAGTGAAGAATCCATGATTGAGGAGACCAACCAACCATGACAAGGAGTAAGCCCTCCCAGGAAGGAGCTGAACCTTGTAAAAATCCTCGCATTCATTGCTCTTATTTTTCTGCATGTGTGAGTGAGGCTGAGAATTCATATTTTGAGTGGATCGAACTTTAACAGGTTGCGGAGGTTGATTTAAAGTGAAAAAAATTATAAAAATTGGTCTTCACTGATTCATCCCCCCTCTCAGTTGAGTATTCTGATCATAGGCGCTTCACACAGCCAACCATAAAAGATTCCAAAAGAGATTACCAAGAAGACTTAAGCCAACGAGACTGGCAGAGGGAAGATTATCCATGGTGGCCTCCCCACCATTTAAGACTTCCACTAACACACTAATTCTCCAGGGACAACTTGATACTCCCAAGAACCAGCAATTGACAAGAATATCTCTACAAAAGACGAAAGGCTCTTAAGGGAATTCACCAACACCTAAACAATCCATGAATGAAATCACCCACGACTTGAAGATATCTTGATGCAGAAATACTCCCAATAAACCTCAAACATTTCATCAGAATCAAAGTTCGAGAGGTGCTAGCCCAAACGAAACAACTAAGATAGACCGGAGAAAAGGCAAGGCACAACTGAAAGTGCCTCGAGCACAAACATGCCTCAACAAAATCAACATGGGCTCCAGCCTTGGGTCAAGTGAGAGTGACCTGGGACCTTGCTCTCGGAACACCGGCTCTCGGTGAACCTGCCAAAACAAACAAAACATAGCACTCATGCCCGTCAGCGAAAAACACACACCCAAGATTTCCCACTTACAATCTCCCAAAAGCAGAATCTCATCACTATGCTAGCATCCCACCAAAGCGACACGGCACAACAGATACCGTGGCACAAGCACCATTAAAACCCGATTTTAATGTTGAGACATTTCATTGAAATTTCTCTTTTCGCACAAACTTCTAAGATGATTTATACCGCAAAACACCCAATATTCATTTATCAATTTCAAAATGTCAGAAAATCTTCAAATCTTCCTTTACCAAATTCCCCTCGGTCACCTTTTTAACACAATTTATGATGTACGGAAAAACCACATTGAACCCTCAAAACATTTCAAAATCATTTCTTAGGAACACCCATACATCAAAACCAAAGGAACTCAAAAGAGTTTCATAAAACCTCGCAATGAATCCCCTAAACATTTTAGATACCCCCCTTTTTATTAAAACAAATCCTTCATGGGTCTACATTTTATTTTAGATCCAAAACATTTCCAAGATGTTTTATAACGTAAGAAGGAACCATCTTTAAGGCTCAAAACATCCAAAACCCGCTATTGAAAACATCTTCAAATTAAAATCTTCAAAATAGCTCAAAAGGGGATCTCATAAAACATTACATGAAAGTCCTTAAAACATTTTACTCACCCTACTAAAAACCAAATCCCTTTTAGAATTTAGAAAACCGAATCCCTTTTAGAATTTAAACCATTTGGTTACGCCCTTTGGAAATTATAAAATCTGCTCATTCCTTCTCAAAAACAACACCTAAGTTTTCATTTTAAAATTCCAAATCAAATTAGCCCAAAACAATGCCGATGATCTAAGACAAACGCTCCAATTCATCTCAAATAAACAATGAAGAATGGAAGCCATTTAAAACCTCAAGGAACCAAAGCTCGAAAATTTGGAAATTTCACAACCGCGCATGGGTTGATCTCATGGTGTGGAAAATTGTGAGCTAATCGTGCGGGTTTCATTGGAAGCCCATTCAGTCTTGGATGCACGGTTTGCGGACAATTAGCCAAACCGTGCACAATAATCGCGCGCCCTTTGGATTCTTCCTACCTCTACTCCAAAACATGGTGTTTCTCAAAATAACTCATAAATATTTAATGAAAAACATAAATACTCAAATAAAGACTAAAATGTCTTGAAAATAGTCGAGAATGTTGCTCGAATTCGGGACTCACATCCCGAACATCCCTGGTAACTCAAGTGTCCTCTCGAAAGGTGGTGATCTGCCACCTATTCGTGACCCGCTACTTGAATTTTGACAATCCCATCTCCTTACTATTGGAGTCCCCACATAACAACCTAGCTTTGATACCATTTGTAACGAACCAATCAGGATTACCCTTGATCTGGGTCTCCCAGTCGGCCCGCCGCTTGGCCCGAGGGGCATTCTCGATCCCCACAAGATGACAACTAGTACCAGAGCACCAGATATACATACATGGGAACAATTTCGCCTGATAAAGCAATAAACAACCAAGGGAATTCCACTTGGAAATCCAACATGCCAACCAAAAAGGGCATAAGCACGCAACCATAGCTCATAAACAATAAACATGACTAATAAACATCTAATACATCCCGATGTTAGTAAAACTGAATCAATAACGCAATTACAACATAAACCCAAAGAAAGGCTAGAACAGGAGTGCCGACATGACACGATACAACCGACGATCAATAAACCAAAATAAAACAAAGGCCTCAAGAACCTATCTCCATGCGCCAAGTGAATCATCCTCACTTGTTGCCACCAAAATACCCGAACCGAAACCCAAAAATCGGCCGCTACATCCAAGCGGAACTTGCTAAACCTATAATATGATAGGCGTGAGCACAAAATCCAGTGGGTATCCTCCCACGCCCCATGCATAACCTTTAAAAAGAAATCATGCTAGTTTTGAAATACAAATATAAATGTAAGTTTTCCATTTTTTCAAGAATTAATAACATACAATCATCATTTCAAACCATTCACTTTAAAATTAGGAAGGTATGCATTTCAAAATGAATTAGCCTTTTAAAACCTTTGAGAAGTAGCGACCACTTGACATAAGAAAACCCTTTAGAAAAACCTTCCTTTTGAAAATACCCACATGCATGGGAAGAAACCCAAGCCTTTGCAAACCGTTCCATTTGAAATAAGGAAAACCCATTTATTCTTTCAAGTGAAGCATACCAAATGGCAACAAAAATAGAGAATCAATAATAAAGCAATCATAAGCCAATATCGCAGAAATGACGGTGTCAAGCCATCATGACATAACCGAGAGCCAAAAATCATGGGAATACCTAGGAGCTTTGGGAAAATTTAGGATACTATTATCAGAATTCATCATAATCGGCATGCCTGATGCAACTCAAATGCCCTAACACTCGGTATTTCCCTACCCAGCCTTATCGAGGGGCAAAATCCCCTTAGCAGAGCGAAATCTTACTTGGGGTCACTAGCAAAGTAGAGTCATGCACTTGTTGAGCATATTAGCCTGAACATCCCATCTAGCTATACTTGGTCTCTCATGATATATAAAATTGAAGTGAGTCATCAAACAATGACAAATAGCAATGATACTTTGTAGGAACCACAACACAATCTCACCTTAGGACACCCCTCATAGAAGTGACCCCTTTTCCTCAAGAAGATTCATATAACAAAAATATGTCCTATAACATGGACAATTCTATCCATTTTATATAAACAAAACATGGGGCACACTTTAGGGGTTCATCAACTTTAGAAATCCTTTTTAGAAAGTGCTAACCGTGTAACAAACCACGTCGTTACAGGTTGAGAAAATCAAGAGAAATTTGAATTGTTGTTCCCAGGTGTGTTCAGTGATATTTAATTAATTAAATATCAATTTATTCCGCAGGTGCGTTCAATGATATCTTCTGAATGGTGTTTCAGATCAGAATTCTCACTTCGTGATTGAGTCCAGAACGGGGGTTTTGTCGAGTTGAGGTGCAAACTCAGGGGTGTTGGGTTTTCCTTTTCCTTTTTCTTTTCTTTTTCTTTTTTCCTTTTCTTTCCTCATTCTCCTTTGGCATCTTGCGCACAGGGCCCCCTACCCCCAGTCGGGCTTGACCAAGAGAAAAGAGGGAGAGGGAGAGGGGATCAGACCGGGGTTCGTCTGAGGAGGTAGATTGGGTCGCAGCGGGTGCATATCGCCGATCCAGGACCAGAGCTTTGGCGTTTTACGCCCTCAGGTAGGTAGTTTAGTTTTTCCGCTGATCTCCCCGTAGATTAGTTGTTTTTAAGTTTTAATTTTGTTTATGTGTTGCTGGAGATCCCCTAAGGGTTGTTGCAGGGTGTTTTTGGGGTAAATTGAGGGTTTCGAGCGATTACTGAAGTTTTCTGTTTGGGAAAACCCGATCACACGACGTGTAGTTAATGAGCGCATGTTGTGTGTTCTTTTTTTTGGGCCGAGGGTAGAAGATGATGACTACACGGCGTGTGTTCGGGACACGCCGTGTAGAGCGACTCAGGGTGTGGCCAGGTACTATGTTAGACACCTTGTGTAGGGGCACATGGCTGTGTAATGTACACGGCCAGTGGCCATGTGGCGTACATGGCTAGACCCCGTGTGGGGTACATGTCCAAACACCTGGCCAGACAGGCTGTGCGGGTGACACGCCATGTAGAGCAGGTACACGCCATGTACTTTGGAAGTACACGCCACGTCGGGCGGTGGTACACGACCAGGTAGGATTTTTAGGGGTACATGTCGTGTACTCCCTCCTAGGAGGTGTTTCACTTGTGTTTCGCTCTGGTGCTGAAATTGGCCTTTGGGTAGTTCATTCCAAGTGTTTTCCCGTGTAAAACGCCATGATGAGGACCTTGTGGTGTTTAGAGGCTGTTTAAGAGGTGTTTTGGATGATGTGAGGTTTAATAGGAGGTTTCTTTTGAGGTTTTGTTCTAGAATCCCCTTGAGTGTAGTGTGCTGGGGTGTGAGCCCAGGTGAGTTGCGAGCTTGTTGGCTAACTTGGCTTGAGGACACCAAGGGGTTTGGGTTCTTTCTAACGGTTCACGGAAGGCAGGACAGAGTAGTGTTTTGGATGGGAGTCGTAGGCGACCGCCTGAGGTTTAGTTCAATCAGAGCCTTTGGGTTGGGGTGATGTTGTGGGGCATCAGGTATGGATGTGCTGTTAAGTGGAGTTTGAGATATGTCCGAGGGACCTGTTGAGGAATGCCCTTGTGGGTCCGGTGTTGCTTGAGGATAGGTTCTTTGCTGGAGTGGTCGAAGGTTTTCTTGTAGTGGGCTTGGCTCGAGGTTTTGGTGGCGCTGAAGGAGCCCCTTGTAGGGTGTCCTGTTCTTGATGTGGCTCAGTGGACCCATGTGAGTACATCGTGCTTTGGTTGACCCTGGGAGGGCCAATGGTGGTTTTGATAATGGGTTCTGGCGCCAGGCCAACCCTTGTTCTTGCTGCCTAGGTCTGACATGGTCGTTTGAAGCTGTTCCTGTTCAGGTTTTGGATGTGAGAGGAGACCTTTGGGATTTATTGGACTGGGCATCGACCATGAGTTTTATTTAGACGCTCTCCTCTGTTGGATGGATGGAGTCAGACGGGTTTAGGGAGTTAATGAATGATTTGGATGAGGGCACCCTTTCTGGTTTAGTAGTACGCACTGGCTAGAGGTGGATACCTGAGGATGCCGAGGCTCCCAGACGTATTATCCTTCCCGCAGATGCTGTTGCGCTTCTATTTGATAGCCCGATTAGTTCTGCACCACTTTCGGGACCTTGACAGGTTTCTGGGGTGGCCCTAGAGTTCATGTCGCCAGTTCATATCGTGCTATTGGAGCCCTAGTTCCCGATAGAGGTGTGTGTGGTTGTTTAGATGCTTAGGGTGAGATCCTAGGGTCTGGCCTTCGTGTCGTTGGTGTGTTAGACACCTTGGAGCTCCCTGTGATCCGGCGGACGCGTCATATGGTGTGTGGGTGGGTGAGCCTTTTGCACCGCGACATCTGGCTTTAGTCGGAGTGTCTGGCGGCACCTTAGATCCCAAGTTTTGTTGTTGTTTTATGTTATTTTGTTTAACCCTTTTTATTTATTTATTCTAGTCTTTTATTTTTTCAGTTAGTATTCGACGAGGCTGGACATATCACGTGTTGCATGCATTTGTTATGACATCAAATGTTAGGACCACCGTTGGGGGGCGAGCTACTGAGATTTATTCACTTTGGTGCGCGTGTAGACCTTTGTCTCTGCTTTCAAGTTGAGCACATGATGCACAGTGGATGGGGCTGAGGCCCAACGTTGCATGATTGAGTGGAGTCGCTCGTGTGGGGTCTGAGGTTTGAGCTGGAGCAGTTAGACCGATGTTGGAGATTGGGTATGTGGTACGACTCAGGGATAGTTGTATAACCTTTATATTTTTATTTCTTTTATTTATTTTGTATGTGTGGTCGACCCAGTGGGCGATCAATTGTTGTTTTATAGCATGACTGTGTGTCTGGATGTTTCCACATTTCATTTGATATATCATGCTTCTGTTTTGTTTATTTATTATGCGTATTCTGATACTCATGGATGTGTATGTGTTTGGTTATTTTCCGCTGTTATTGTGCTCTGATCCGAGGGCATAGTTCCCTCACTGTACCTCTTTAGGCCCTTGTCACTAGCCGACAACCTCTTGCGTACGAGGAGGCGTGCTTGGGTCCTTGTCGCTGGTCGGATTGAGTGATTGGTCAGGTCAACTCGGGCCGGTTTATGACAAAATGATATGCGAGCCATCTTATTTTCCTCTGTCTTATTATTTGGGGGGTGGTAGATAGGTGGTTTAGGAATGTGTTGGAGTTTATGATGGATATCGGACTGGTGCTCCATGAACACCTTTTCTGGTAGGAAGTCCAGGGTATTGGGGCACGGGATTGCTGTTTTTGGTTTTTGATGCTACAATTGTATGATTTTACCTCGGGTGATGCACTTGGAGCTTGGGATTTATGATTTATTGTGGTTTTTGGCTCTTGGCCCGATGACAAGAGACCAATGTACATGCATCATACCAGGTACGTAGGATTTACATGACATGTGCTTGTTTGTGTGTGATTTTACTGACGATGGATGTTCAATTGTTTAAAGTGTCTGTAATGACCTATATGGTGTTGTCCCATATAACTCATTGGTGACATTCTACTCTACTGAACCACAAATATTTTCTTCCGATGATAGGTCATGTGGGTCCTTTAGTGAGATGTTCTCTAGTGGAGGAAATGCAATCCCTTTGCCGAGGGTTGCGTGGAGACCTTAGTGGGCCAGTGCAGGCTTTGGGTGCCGATGGTCAGCTCGATGAGGGCAAGGATGCCTAAGAGTGGTTTTGGATGGGCTCAAGTTGCCCGGAGGATGTAGTTGCTTTGAAGAAGCTATGTGATTAGGCATGAGGATGCCTGGGGCTTGAGAGGTGGAGCGGTGTGAGTGCTTTTGGTTCTATGGTTGGCTTGAGAGGGTGGGTTTGGTTTGATGCCTGACCGTGTTTGTTTTGCTGGTTTTGGTTGCGCTTCTGGTGGCGTTGTGGGAGTGTGGTTAGGCGCTTGTGGCTTTGGAACGATGCCTGGGTGTCGGGCGATCGTTTGGTTTGCCTCATTTTTGAAGAGGGTCGCGAGTGCCCCGACTTATTGGAACTGACATATGTGAGGAGCTTGATCAATGGTTTAGGCGTGTCAGCCTAGGTTCGTTGGGGCGTGGCTTGTGTGAGTGTGACCCTGGTTGTTTCGTGAGTTGGTGGTGTGATCGCGATGGACTTATTGAGGACGGTGCTCGATGAGCGGTGTAAGAGAAGCCTTATGGTGGGGAGCCCACCATTGTCTGTTAGGGGTCGTGTTCCTCGTTTTAAGTGGGTTGTTGAGTGTGGGGGATGTCATTCCCGGTGAGCCGGGAACGGGCGGCGGTTGCTGTTTTCGAGTTGGTGCTTGGGTGTGAGTGAGTCAACCACGTTCAATCATCACGTTCGATAGTGGATGAAACGTGGGTTGTGTAGTTTAGTGCTCTGGTCACGGGGCAACGATATGGGTACTCCTATGGCGGAGAGTGTCTCATCAGCCGCAGATAAATGACCCTCGTGTTGGGAGAGTTGTGAGCGTTGTGAGACCGGTCCGTGGACGACTGTGGCGGTGTCGTGGAGAGCTTGTAACAAATCGCGTTGTTATGGGTTGAGAAAATCAGGAGAAATTTGAATTTTTATTCCCGAATGGTTTAAAAGGGGAGAAAGGAAATTTATCCCGTTAGATGATCTCATATAATTTTTCCGATCGCCCCGCTCATTTTGGAATAGGGGGCTTACCCTAAGGCATAAGTTTGATAGAATTCCGAGCCATTCGTATTTTCACGGAATATTTAATATTTAATTAATTAAATATTAATTAATTTCGCAGGTGCGTTTGGTGATATCTTCTGAACGGAGCATTGGATTAGAATTCCTACCCCGCGGTTGAGTCCAGAACGAGGGGTTTGGCTTAGGTGAGGTGTAAACTTGTCTCGGGCGTTGAGGCCGAGCCCAAACCCTTTTTTCCTTTCCCCCTGTTTTCTTTTTCTTTTGTTTCCTTTTCTTTATTCCTTTTTTTTCCTCCTTCCCTTTTGGCTTCTCATGCACGCCCGAGAGGGGCCTCCTCCTTGTTGCGCTCGACTGAGGGAAAAGAGGGAGGGGGGAGAGGGGATTGCGTTGAGGTTTGTTTGAGGAGGTAGATCGGGCTGCAGCGGGTGTGTATCGCGGATCCGAGGTCGAAATTTCGGTGTTTTACGCCTGGAGGTAGGTTGTTTAGTTTTCCCGCAAATTTCCTTGCAGATTAGTTGTTTTTTAGTTTTAATTTTGTTTATGTGTTGGTGGAGACCCCCTGAGGGTAGTTGCGAGGCGTTTTTGGGGTAAATTGAGGGTTTCACGTGATTGCATGAGTTTTATGTTCGGAAAAACCCGATTACATGATGTGTAGTTCAAGAACACGTGTGTTTTTTTTTGGGCAGAGGGTAGAAGATGATGACTACACGGTGTGTGTTTGGGACACGCCATGTAGAGCGACTCGAGGTGTGGCCGGGTACTCGGCCAGACACTTCGTGAAGGGGCACATGGCCGTGTAATGTACACGGCCGAACCCCATGTACAGTACATTGCCAGAGACCGTGTGGCGTACTTGGCTAGACCCCGTGTGGGGTGCACAACCAGACACATGGCTAGGCACCCCCTGTCGGTGACATGCCGTGTACGGCAGGCACGTGCCGTGTACTTTGGAAGTACACGTCGGGTTTGGCAGTGGTACATGGCCAGTGAGGATTGTTAGGGGTACACGTCATGTATTCTTTCCTTGGAGGTCTTTCACTTGTTTGTGCTGGAATTGGACTTGCGAGTAGTCTATTCTGAGCGTTTTTCCATGTAGAACACCATGGTGAGGACCTCATGGCGTTTATAGGTAGTTTAAGAGGTGTTTTGGATGGAGTGAGGTCGGGCAGGAGGTTTCCTTTGAGGTTTTGTTCTAAAATCCTCCAGAGGGTGGTGAGCTACGGTGTGAGCCCAAGTGAGAATTGCGAGCTTGTTGGTTAACTTGGCTTGAGGATTAAGGGGTTTAGTTGAAGGTTCTTGCTGATGGTTCTCGGAAGGCAGGACCGAGTAGTGTCTTGGATGGGAGTCGTAGCCAGTTGCCTGAAGTTTAGTTTGGTTAGAGCTTTTGGGTTGGGGTGATGCCGTAAGGCATCAGGTATGGTTGGGTGCTGTTAAGTAGAGTTCGAGATAGGTTTGAGGGACCTGTTGAAGAACGCCCTTGTTGGTTTGGTGTTGTTCGAGGATAGGTCCTCTGCTGGGGAGGCCGAATGAGGTTTTCTTGTAGCGGGCTTGGCCAGAGGTTTTGGTTGTGCTGGAAGAGCCCCTCGTAGGGTGTCCTATTCTTGATGCGGCTCAAGGGACCCGTGTGAGTGCCCCGTGCTTTGGCTGACCCTGGGAGGGTCGGTGCTGGTTTTGATAACGGGTTCTGGCGCTAGGCCAACCCTTGTTCTTGCGGCCTAGGTTTGGCTGGGTTGTTTGAGGCTATTCCTATTTAGGTTTTGGATGTGAGAGGAGACCTTTGAGATTTATTAGACTCGGCGTCGGCCCTGAGTTTGATTTGGACTCTCTTCTATGTTGGCTGGTTAGTGTCAGGCGGGTTTAGGGATCAAATGGACGATTTGAATGAGGGCACCCCCCTCCAGTTTAGTAATACACCCTGTCTAGGGGGTTGACACCCGCGGATGTTGAGGCTCCCAAATGTATTATCCTTCCCGGATGTTGTTGCGCTTCCGAACGTACTGGAGTGCCTAGTTAAATCTGCATGACTTTTGGGACCTCGACAGGTTTTTGGGGTGGCCCTAGAGTTCCTCTTGCTAGTTCAGATCATGCTATTGGAGTCCTAGTTCCCAGTAGAGGTGTGTGTGGTTGTTTAGACAACTAGGGTGAGACCCTAGGGTCTGGCCTTAATGCCGTTGGCGTGTTAGACACTTTGGAGCTCCTTGTGATTTGGCGGACGCACCAGATGTTGTGTGGCTGGGTGAGCCTTCTATGCTGGGACATCCATTCGACTTTGGTTGGAGTGGGGTAGACCAATATCGGGTGGCACCTTAAATCTTGAGTTTTGTTGTTGGTTTATGTTATTTTGTTCGCCTCTTTATTTATTTATTTCAGTCTTTTATTATGTTAGTTCGTATTTGACTAGGCTGGATATATCACGTTGAGCATGCACTTGTTATGACATCATATGTTAGGACCACAACGTAACTAAAGTGTCGTTACATAGCCCCTTATAACACCTGCATATGACTTAAGTGTAAGGTGTGCTATGGTGATAGAATCTTGGGGCGGCTCGGGCAACATTGCCCGAGTGGTGATTTCTATCAGCTTGAACTTCTCCCTTAGGCGATTCCGTTCGAGCTTTACATGTTGAAGCTCAGCTTGGGCTTGGTCCAGAGCAAAACCCAGAGATGCTACCTCCTCCCAAGCTCTGACAGGTGGGCTTCGTACGGCCCGAGTCTACTGGATGAGACCATCGACTCTTCTTTCTGTATTAATTAACCAAGATCACTTGTATTTATAAACAATAATTGTAACGTTAAGAGTTTAGTTTCCAACGATCATATTGACCAACGATCATATAACAGTCGAAACCTAACGGTATCACTTTATTAATTAAAGGATATAGTTTGTGGAGTATAAAATGAAATAACACAAAAATTTAGGAAACAAATATTATTCAAAAGTTCGGGTCGTTACATTCTCCCCCCTTAAGAAATTTCGTCCCCGAAATTTTAACTCGGTCCCTAAGAAGAGAAAATGTGCGAGTACTTCTGCCTCATAGACTCCTCTGGTTCCCATGTGGCTTCTTCGCATTTGTGGTTCCTCCATAACACCTTAAAGTGAAGCATGATCTTACACCTATGTTATTGTTTTGATATTGTGAAATGTATGGGCTTAATGTTGGCTGAAAATCGTGGCCGTTAGGGGTCCTTGCTTGCGCTGTTATGATGTGAATTGTGGAATGCATGTTATGTTATTGTTAACAACACTTAAAATGTAATTGGATAATTACGTATAGTTGATTAACGAATTGGATGCCCCGGGATCTTATGGCTTGTGTGATAACATTCTTAAATAAAGAAGTGGAATTCAATAAGTGCCCCTTTGCTAAATCTGAAAATGTGTTGTGTTGTGGTATGTGACGTTATGTGTGGAATGGTTTTGGTTGTGTGCGTGGGCTGATGTGATGTGCAGTGGCTATGTTGTGATGTCTGTGGTGGCAGTGGATGAGATATGGCTGTGCAGCGGGGCCGCGATGGAGGTTGTGATTTGGGCGTTGGGCTGTTGTACTAGGCTGCTTGTTGTGTGCTATGCTGTGTTAGTTGCCCGATTAGTAATGGATGGTGAAATGAATAATAATATTGGGCATGTTTAACGAATTAATTAATGAAGGGCTGTGTGGATTAAATGGTTAATGTTTATATATGAATGAGGGGCTGAAAATACTAAACAAAGTGCTTGTTTTCAACGGAATTGGTTGGTAACGGAGAATCTGGAAAATGACTTAATGATAATTAAAGACTGAAATAGTGATTTGTGGCTTTTGTTTTGCTTGTGTGGGGCTATGCATTTAGATTTTGCAGCAGAAGTGAAGTATGCTCTGAAATGTTTTATGCCTTGGTTGCGAACCCTTGGGATGGAGTTTGTGTGATGTTTATCTATATGTATATACCCTGTATATTCTTGTGATTTCTATACGCACCCCACCCTCGTTGTGCATTATGTGCCGACACCCACATAGTTACGCGGATGGTATTTTTTCTAACATCCCGATGAGAGGATTGATGGTTGGCTATCCGCTCTTCCCCGCTCCCTCTTCTAGGAGATGAGGACATGCACGGGCTGTGATGACCAGAAGTCAAAAGTGCCGCTATCGAGTTGTGATGTGATGACCCAGATGTGTTCGAGCGAGATGTGGTGAGATGACTTACGATGGGGGTCGTGCGTGGTAGGAAGAAGGCACGAGGTCGATGTCCTTCACGTTCACGATACTCTTCTACCCTGGTTATGAGATGTGATGTGGTGGCCCAGGCGTCCGCGGGCGGGATTTGATGTGATGTGATGTGATGTTATTCAGAAGAGGTGAGAGCGCAAGGACGTACAACGTTTGGGTGTGAGAGCGACAAATCAGTGAGAAAGCGGTGCAGGGTACCCCTATCATTGATGTGCTTCATACTATATTATTATACTTGGATGTGTTATTTGGTGAGCGAGCCTTGATGAGGTTGTGATTTTGGTTAGTATACTTTTATAGGTTATGTTTGATTCTGGTGTTTTCTCATGGGTGCATTAGTATGCTCTTTTCACTTGTGTACAAGAGACTTTGTTGCAAAACGAAGAACTCTTGGGCTATGTGCTTCAAATGGGCTGTCTAATCTTCACTATAGACCAATATATCATCAAAAAACCCCAGAACAAATTTTCAGAGGTATGGCTTAAAAATAGCATTCATAGTTTCTTGGAAGGTCTTCGGTGCGTTCATTAGTCCAATGGGAATTATTAAATACTCATAATGCTCGTCATGTGTGCGAAACACTATTTTCTCTATACACCCTCTCTGCACGCGAACCTAATCGAACCCAGTGCGCAAGTCCAGTACGGAAAAGAACTGTGCTCCATGGAGCTTATCCAATAGCTCCTTTATAACTGGAATAAGAAATCTATGTCAGCTTATTCAAAGCTCGATAGTCGACACAAATGCGCCATTCGTTGTTTTTGTTTTTAACCAATATGATCGGACTAGAGTATGGTCTTAAACTGTTTCAGATCATTCCCTTGCGCAACACCTCTGCAATCTGCCTTTCAACTTCATTTTTAGCTGATTAACAATCCTGTAAGGTCGATTATTAATTGGAGTGATTGGTTCTCGAAATCTGATAGCATGATTAGTCTCACGACACAGAGGTCGTCCCCTTGGGCTCCTCCAACAACGAGTGATACCTGGCTAATGGCCGCTAAAACACTTTTTTCAAGTTCCAAATAGAAGTGTGTTCACCCCATAATTGCAACACTTGGTTACCACTGGAGGCCCTGCGTAAACAACCTTCCCCCGACAAAAAAGGACTGCAAAGCCGAAGGGGATCCCGTGAGGACCGCAAACCTTGTAAGGTCACTGGTAAGTAGGGTACGTTGGGTGCGTCATGAGTGACATGTTATTAATGGATAAGTTGAGGAAAAATTTGTTCCTTCCATTTATACAAGTTGATATCTCAGCCATTTGATTGAAATAAAACCGTCGCGCGAAATTCCATGGCCTTGGTGTAAGGATGAGTTTTTTTTAGCTAGTCAAAGAATGACGTATCAAGCATAAAAGTAGATGCCACTATCATGAAACCTGCTTGATGAGATATTGCGACAAAGAGATTATATTACACAGTGAACGCTCGTATGTGGATGTCGTTGTTGCGATTTTAAGTTCTTTCTCTTGGGTGCCTTGACCTGTTGCTAGACAATATTCTTGGACTTTAGGCAAACCCGCCTATTGCCAACGAGAAATAATCCTAGTGGGTCACATATTAAGTGTTTCTGGTTGTTTTGGTTAAATTCTATTTGAATTTAATTAATAAATATTATTATCAAGACAATGAAATAATTTTATTCAAGTAAAAATGATTGCATAAATTAAATAAATATTTATTTACCGAATTGTGGGTAAAATATGTTTATTTATTTTATTTAACATTTAATAAATATTTATTTACAAGTTTGTAAATAAAATATATATTTAAGAGAATAAATTATTTATTTATTTATTCGGGTGTTCAATAAATGGAAGTGGAGTTCGAGAGGACAAAAGCCGTTCCGGTAGTAAAATAATTATTTGCAAGACAATAAATAATTATTTAACTAGTTGGCACAAATTAAAATAATGCTGCTATTATTTTGTGACACGGAATTTTATTTATAATTTCGTTTTGCGCAAGTTGGCGCACCATAAATAATGACGCGGTATTATTATTAATAGCATGAGTTTTCTCTAAAGTTATGAATGTATTTAATTGATGTTACACAATTAAATATTGTAACTGAAACCCCATGTCAATAAATAGACACATACGTCTATTGTGCCATGTACCGAACCGCACACCCGGTGAATTGAGAATTGTTGAGCTAAACAATTTCTCTCTCGAATCCTCTTCCCGCCCCTCTCAAGAACGAGAGACGTTCTTCAGGGCCGAAGAACCAACGATCAAGAACGACTGACACAAGACACTCGCTTCGCTGCGCTAGTACCTGGAGAACGAGCAGTGTCGATCGGAGGCCATCGGAGCACGTGTGGATCACCGCTAAAAGGATTCTAGTTTGGATCATTGCAAGGGCAACAAGATAATCTGGAAGGGTCATTCCGGACGATCAACATCATCAACGAAGTAAATACCGAAGATCCAGGTATTATTTTAATGAGATTAGTTAAATTAATTATAAACATGATGTGCAAGATCCTCTCTAAAGGTTTCGGGCCTCTTCCTTCTTTATCTAAATCTTTGATTCTATTCTGTGGAGACTGGCGTTAATCGTCGTATTGATTCCGAAATAATCATTGATCATGACAAAAATCAAAGTTGGGTGCCGTACCAACCACGCTTCCGCTGCACCTGGAACCTTCAAGTGGTATCAGAGTTGGTTACATCATAGTTTATAATTATTTCGTTGATGATTTACACATTTAATGATTTAGTTTCAATTTAAGTTAATCGTTCTGCAAATCTGAATCTCAAGATCTGTTCATCTTTCGTTTCTCGTTCGCCTTATAGAAACAATATTTTCTTTTAATTTTGATTAAAATAAAACAGAGAATCTCATCTGGAGGTGCCAAAGGTTCCTGACCTTACAACATCAGAACACACGACGTGTACATGCCGTGTAGCCAAGGTTCAATGCACCGAGTCTGATTCGCCAAACCAAACCGTGTCATTGAAGTTTGTCTAAGTTTTAATGACTCTGTGTGTTGACTAGAAACAGGTGGCACACGGTTTCCGGATTACACGCCGTGTGACCCACTGGACACGACGTGTAGTCCCTTCGAGTTAGGGTTGGACTGTGTACCCCGTCCACGGCTTGCCCTGCTGGAGACCGTGTAACGGGGAACTACACGGCGTGTGACCCACTGGACACGCCGTGTACTCCGAAGATTTTCGAAGTATACTCACACGCCGTTTCCTCGGGCGTGTACTTCGGATGGACGATGAAAAATAGTACACATTGTGTACTAATCCAAATTATGTAGATTTATTAAAATTTATTATTATATTATACAAACTCTTGAGACGTGTACCATCGTGCGAACGTAAAGCTGATGCACAACACGTGATTGATGTTTTATATATATGTGTTTAATTTAACATCTGTGTAATGCTCATTTCTACTCATTGGGTAGTTATGAATGGGAATATACCGGGTTTCCTCCAAGGTAAAAGTTACGTACAAAGATAATTTTAAATGAATTTATTTGTTTAAAATTATAATGAATGAGAATCTCAAGAAAATTCAGAAAAAGGTTTAAGATAAAAGGATAAATAATTAAAGATGATAATTAATTGATTCGAGCGTGATTTATCTTAAACACGAACAATTAAAGAATTGAATGCTAGTTTTATTTATGCGTAAATATTGTTGCATGTATGGATGATCATGAGCTATACCAAGACCTTTGTATGTGGATGGTTTTTTTTAATTTTTTTATTTAAATTAAATTTGTTGGCCTGCGAGCCTCTCATTAATATGTAGAGCCTGCGTGCCCAAAGTTTCTTTTATGTAAAACCCATTTTTACCCCTCACCTGCATGTGAGTTAAAAAAATGCATATGTAATGGATGAAACTCCCAATCTAGTGGAGGCAGTTCAAGCTGGAGCCGAGACGAAACCAATCCCAGGAGATACAGAGGTGGACAGGTAGAAAGCTATAAACACAAACCCAAAAGGTTCAAGATGTTTCTCCCCTAGGTCATGGTTAGTTTATCAACCGCTAGATAAACTTAAAAAAAGCTCATGATCATGCCCTTTATTATATTTCTGTCAGTTGCATGGTTTATCATTATGGATGTGTTGTCACGATCACATAATTAATGAATTAAACAAGAATACAAGATGAAACTAAAATAAACCAGACTTATGCGTAAATATTATCAAGACATGGTTAATTACTTAAGTAAGTTCCACTTCATATTAACAAGCATGTGATAATGATAATAAGCAATTCACGCATAAAAGATAAAAATCCCTCAAATAAAATATTAAGTCAGACCAAACCTTTCTTTACTTGATTAAAGGCAAAACTCAATAAAACTATGTGTTTGACCAACCCTTGTTGGGGGCACTTACTCTTATACAGGAAGCCCTTATGAAAGGTTTCGGGTTGACTTAACCATGTTACATCAAGAAGAGTAGCCCTTGCTAGACTTGGTGTAATATTAGAGGCAAGAGTTGAGGAAATCCAAAGTCATAATTTCAGGATTGGGGAGTCCACTCAACAGATCAAGGAGCTGCAAGCCCACAGTTGGCAAAGACCTGCCTACCTAAATACCTTCTAATAGCTTGACCAACCCTTGTTGGGGTTATGTGAAGGGGAATATGGATCCTTGCCACTATAATGTCATGGAAACTGGACATTCCGAGTTCAATGGTGATGGCCATTGGGACTTGATAAAATAGTGGGAGACTTAATAAAATTTATTATTTCTCATAAAATGTAATTAAGAAAGTACTAATGATCCGCTCTTTTAATTGTAGAATTAAAATGACAATCTCGTCAACTACACTATCCCTGCGATCGATTCTTGATAAAGACAACATCCTCACTGACAGTAACTTCCAGGAATGGTTTAGACGCCTTCGAGTTATCCTACGCCATGAACGGAAGTCTTACGTGCTGGAGTCAACATTACCTGATCCGCCTGTCAAAGAGGCGAGTGATGAGGATTTCCTGGCCTATGAGAAACATATGAACGACACAGTCGACGTTCAATGTTTGATGCTATCATCAATGTTTAGTGAGCTCATGAAGTCTCATGAAAACATGAATGCTTATAGCACGCTCGAGCACCTCCGTTGGTTTTACCAAGAGAGAGCAAGACAAGAAAGGTTTGAGATCTCTAAGGCACTCTTTTAGAGTAAGCTTGGAGAATGTGCCCTAACTGGGTCTCATGTAGTCAAACTCATTGGCTACATTGAGCGCCTGGAGGTTCTAGGGTTTAAACTCTCCGAAGAACTGGGCACCGATCTCATTCTCGCATCACTCCCTCAGAGCTTCTCTAACTTTGTTGTCAATTTCAATATGAACAACATTGAGAAGTCTCTATCTGATCTTCTTGTCCTCATTCGTCAAGTGGACAAAGATATGAAGCGCGAAAAGTCTTCTGTCCTTGTGGTGAATAAGAGGAAAGGGAATACGAAGAGTTTTAAGCCCAAAGCTTCTTCACGACCTTCCAAGAAAAGGAAGATCAAAGGGGAGGCAAGGGAACAAGAGACTGTTTCGCATGTGGCAAGAAGGGCCACTGGAAGAAGAACTGCACACAACCTAAGAAGCAAAGGGAAACTTCAGGTGCGTTTGTTATCGAATGCAATCTATCTGTTTCTACAAATTGGGTATTAGATACAGCTTGTGGTGCTCACATATGTATCCAAATACAAGAACCAAGTAGATTCAAGAAGATTGACCGAGGGGAGGTAGATCTACGAGCAGCCAACGGAGCCAGACTTGCTGCTGTAGCTGTCGGGGACTACCACCTCACGTTGCCAACTGGGATGATCTTGGTGTTAAATGGTTGTTATTATGTGTCGTCTGTTACTAAAAACATTATTTCTATATCCAGATTAGATACAGATGGATTTGTTTTCAAGTTTGGAAATGAATGTTGCTTCTTTTATCAAGTTAGCATTTGTTTTGGTAGGGCACATTTATACAACGGTCTTTACGTGTTGGATTACAGAAATCAAGTAATGACAATCAATAACAAAGATACTTCACATGACTCGTACCACACCCAACTTTGGCATCACCGGCTAGGTCATGTAAACGAGAAACGCTTGACAAAGTTACATTAAGATGGATATTTTGATTCTTTCGAACTAAAACCACTTGGCGTATGTCATGCATGTTTACAAGGCAAAATGACCAAAGCCCTATTTAGTGGGAAATGTGAAAGGGCTAAAGAATTTTTTGAATTGGTTCATACTGATGTGTGTGGACCATTTTCAGTTGAAGCAAAGAGATGGTACTCATACTTCATAACTTTTACTGATGATTTTAGTAGATATGGATATATCTACTTAATGAGGTATAAGTCGGATTCTTTTGATAAGTTCAAAGAATACAAGAATGAAGTTGAGAACCAGCTTGTTAAGAAGATTAAGAAACTCCGCTTAGACTGAGATGGAGAATATCTTAATCAAGACTTCATTGATTACTTACGGGAGTTTGGGATCCTATCCCAACTCACTCTTCCATACACGCCCCAGTGGAATGGTGTGAGCGAAAGGAGGAACCGCACCTTGTTAGACATGGTGAGATCAATGATGAGTCATGCGAGTCTTTCATTATCCTTTTGGGGCTATGCGTTACAAACAGAGGCGCACATACTAAACCAAGTACCAACTAAATCAATAAATGGTATTCCATACGAGTTTTGGAGTGGAAAGAAATCCATATTATCGAATTTACATGAGTGGGGAAGCGATGCGTTTGTTAAGGCCTCTTCAGGTAACAAACTTGCACCCCGAGACACAAAGTGTACCTTTATAGGATACCCCAAGGAAACATGGGGATATTACCTATACAACCTCTCAGACAAAAAGGTTATAGTGGCAAGACACGCCATATTTCTTGAGAGGGAGCACATCTCCAAAAGAGATGGTAAGAGCGAGATAGACTTTGATGAAGTTGAGGCTCAAGGTACACAAGAGTTGGTACAAGAACAGATTCCACAAAGCCCCGTGGAAGAAAGAACTGTTCTAGAGACACAAGAGGTGCATAGGAGTACAAGAGAGGTTAGAGAACCAGAACGGTACGATTTTCTAGTTATCGAGGATGGTGACTCATTATTAGTTGATAATAATGATCCTCTAACCTACAAGGAAGCAGTAAGTGGAATAGATGTTGCCAAGTGGCAAGAAGCCATGAATTCTGAAATGGATTCCATGTACCAAAACCAAGTCTGGATTTTGGTAGATCCTCCAGTTGATGTGAAGCCTGTTGGTTGAAAATGAGTATTCAAGAAGAAACTAGACATGGAAGGATAAGTCAGTACCTATAAGGCACGACTGGTTGCAAAAGGGTTCAAATAGCGTTAAGGCATTGACTACGACGAAACCTTTTCACCAGTTGTAATACTGAAATCCATCAGAATTCTATTGGCCATTGCTGCTTACCCTGACTATGAAATTTGGAAAATGGATGTCAAAACAACATTCTTTAACGAGAACCTTTAAGAAGATGTCTACATGACACAACCTGAAGGGTTTATGACTCCAAAGGATGCCAATAAGGTATGAAAGTTGCAGAAATCCATTTACGGATTAAAGCAAACATCCAGGTCATGGAACATTTGTTTTGATGAAGCCATAACGAAATTTGGTTTTACTAAGAACGAATGTGAGACTTGTGTCTACAAATGGTTTTGATGATATTATTTATTGGAAACGAGATACCATTCTTACAGTCTGTTAATGCATGGTTAAATCAATGTTTCTCCATGAAGGACTTGGGCGAGACATCAGATATTCTTGGGATCAAGATCTATCGTGATAGATCCAAGAGATTGTTGGGCCTAAGTCAAAGTACATACATTAATAAGAAACTGAAGAGATTCAATATGGAACAATCCAAGAGGGGATTGTTGCCATCATCGCATGACATTCATCTTTTCAAGAAAATGTGTCTCCAGACACATGAGGAAAGAAAGATAATGGCAAGGACTCAATACGCATAAGTGATTGGGTCAGTCATGTATGCCATGCTTTGTACTAGGCTGGTTGTCGCCTACGCATTGAGTGCGGTAGACAGATATCAAGCTGACCCAGGTGACCGCCATTGGATGACAGTCAAAACTATCCTTAAGTATCTGAGGCGTACTAAGGATATATTCTTGGTTTATGGAGGAGATAAGGAACTAGTCATCAGAGGATATGCAGATGCTAGTTTCCAGACTAATCAAGATGACATGAGGTCGCAAACGGGATACATCTTCACTTTGAATGGAGGTGCAGTAAGCTGGAAGAGCTCAAAGCAGAGTGTGGTCGCAGATTTTATAGCAGAGTCCGAGTATATCGCAGCTTCTGAGGCAGTTAAATAAGCAGTTTGGATGCGAAATTTCGTCCATGAGTTGGATGTGATACCTAGCAGTAAAGATCCCATCACACTGTACTATGATTGTTGGAGTATGTGTAACTTCCTGCCCCACTTCCTTTGTAACTTCCTGACCCACTTCCTTTGTAACTTCCTGCCCCACTTACTTTGTAACTTCTCTATGTAACTTCCCTATCTTTTCTATAAATGAGGGCCCTCTCCTCACCTTGAGGAGCGTGGGGGATTTCTGATTTTACTTGGTATCAGAGGGATTTACTCCCGATCCTCCCTCCCTCATTTTTATTATTTTTTATCCCATCAGCCTTTAGGTTTTTTTTTCCCCCGTCCGGGGGGCGGCGGCCTCAAAGCCCCGTAGGGTTACCGCCGCCGTCCCGCGGCTTCCCGTCGTCTGGCACTGCTCCGCTGCTCCGTTGCCGACGTCCCCTCCTGCGGCTTCCCGGCTTCGCCTCCTTGCGACGACCGGCCCCGCCTCCCTCCGGCTTCCTGTCGCGGATCCCGCCTCCCTCCTGCGGCGCGACTCGGCTTCCAGCCCCGCATCCCTTGCGTCGGCCTCCTGTGACGCGCGGCACCTCCCGCGACGCTCTGTCCGGCGGCCCTCTCTCCCGAAGGCCCTCTCTCCCGACGACCCTCTATCCCGACGGCCCTACTCCCTGCGCACGCCGGCCCGCTCGTCGCCGCCCCTTCCCGCAGCGCCTCCTGCCGGTCCTCCCTCCCGGCGGCTCTCCTGCATGGCGCGACTCCCCTTCCTGACGGCCCTCTCCCTCCCTGGTACGCGGCTCCCGTCGCGCCTCCCTCCTCTCGCGCGGCTCCAGCGCGGCTCCCGGCGCGACTCCTTCCTTCGCGCGGCCGCCTCCCACACGGTGCTCCCGACGCGGCTCCCTCCAGCGCCGCACCTCCCGCCCCGGTTCATCCCGCGCCGGCTTCTCCTCCGGCAGCCCTCCTCTCGTGCTCCGCTCCTCCCGCTGCTCCCGCGCGCTCGCGGCTCCCGGCGGATCTCCCTCCAGTCCGGCGACCGCTCTCCCGGCCCTCTCGTCCCGCGGCGCTCCTCCTGTCCAGCGGCCCTCCGCGCGCCTCCCGGCCGGCCCTCCGCGCGCCCTCCCAACCCTTCCCGGATTTTTCGGCCAGATCCTTCTCCCGGAAGCTCTCCTGCGGATTTCCCGGCGACCCTTCCGACTGGCCGGCTGCGCCTTTCCCGCCTTATTCTTCCCGGCGGACCTCGCTTCCCCGACTGCACCTTGCCGGACGACTCCCCGCGCTGGCAGCCTCTCTTCCCCGGCTTGCAGCTCTTTCCGGCAGCCCGCCTCCTGTGCTAGTCTCCCGCCGGCTCTGTTGACGACCGGCCTCCACCCCTGCCGGCCTCCACTCCTACCAGCTCCTCCAGTAGCTGGCCTCCATTCCTGCCGGCTCCTCCAGCAGTCGGCCAACAGCCCTGCCGGCCTCCCGTGCCACCTCTGCTCAACTGCTCCCTCCATGTCGACCTCCTCCTGCATCCTGCGGAATCCCCGCCTCTCTGCCCGGTGCCTCCTGCGGAATCCCCGCCTCTCTGCCCGGTGCCTCCTGCGGAATCCCCGCCTCTCTGCCCGGCATCTCCTGCGGAATCACTACATCTCATCGCCGGGCTCCTCCTGCGGATTTCCCGGCGCTTCAACGACCGGCACCCGCCATTGCGGATTTCCTTGGCACTTTGACGACCGGCCCTCCCGAGCGGATTTCTCGGCGCTTTGACGATCTGTCACGAACCAGGCCGGTGCGTCATCCGACCCGGCGCCCGACCCGATCCACGACATGGCCCGAAGGGCGTTCCCGATCCCCACGGGCTGGCAACTAGTGCCGGGCATCAAAATAAACTAGTTGGGAACGATTTTAGCCCATGACAAAGATGAGTAAACATAAACTAAACATGCAGATAAAAAAAAAGGCAAAAAAAAGAACTATACAATGTGGCAGCGGAAAAAGGAATAAACAAAGCGTGACGTACCTCAGGTGACCCCATGGATCACCACGGTACGTCAACTACACTCGCTCCCAAGAGAGATCCGAGACTGAAACCTGCAACTGAAAAGTAAAGTAGGCATGAGCACCGCGATGCTCAGTAGGAAAGCCAAAAATGCAACCACATCCTATGCCCCTACCTTAAGTAAGAAATCCAATCATGCCAGTTTGAAAAATAAGGTATAATAAAATAATGTTTTCCTTCTTTCCAAATCCAAGTAACGGGTTTTCATTTTCAAATAAAGAATTTCACTCCCACTACATTTTCAAAATAGGTTCCAAGCATGCATTAACGTTTCAAATGAAAAGAAACCAATTTGGATTAAAATATGGTTTTCACAAAAAGAGACATCAAGTATGAAACAACTGAAAAGAAAGTTACATCGCTAGTAGCATGTGACAAATGAGCACCATGGGAAATCCCTATAGGTAGCTAGAATATGTGGGAACCTAGAGACCTCGTGCCTCGGTGAAACGTGGCTTAGAAGACCACGACCCTCAGAAAACGTGGCTTAGAAGGCCACGACCCTCAGAAAACGTGGCTTAGAAGGCCACGACCCTCAGAAATTCATATGTTTAGTTAGTGTTGTTGCGTCAATCCTGCTAGACAAACCGGGAAGAACCCCTGCCGTGTCATCTAGCGTACTAGTCCTGGTCACCCACCTAGATACCCGGGTTTACCATTGTGCTCTATTCCAAAATGGTGGTGAGCTTTTATCAAAAGAAAATGAATGAACATCACACTTTCTTTATCCTAAAAACTCACTAAACCTCTCACCACCGTTCTCCCTCCTTAAGCGCATTCCCCTATTTCACATTACATAAAGCATAAACCCCAATATTAGGCACATATTCGTACACTCAACATACATGTCATTTTCTAAAACCAAGGGGGCTTGCCTTAGGAGGGGTTTTTCCTATTTTACAGACCATTTCAAAAGGGCCAAACAGGCTTTATGGTTTCACAAATAATAGTTTTAATTTTTGAACATATAATCATCTAAACTCTTTGCAAAACCTTTTAGAAATCCCAATTTAATAATCTACATGTTACATATATAAAGAAAACAATCTTGAACACTTTCTTAAAATGATGCAATTAATTTATGAAAGTCCAAATGGCATTTGTAATACATTACATTTCTCCAAAACATATGCATAACCATTATTAGCGAATGCACCCAGATTTCATAACATGAAAATATAACCTATATATACATATAACATATTTTCAAAGAAAGCAAGCAATTATGAAATTCAAACTAAAGGCATAGGCATAGGAAACCTACCTCAAGACACGCAGCTTTTGACAAGGGTAACCCGAGACCGCTTCACCGCCATGCATATACATTTTCATGCATATGCATATACACAGGTCCTTAATGCCGACGACTCGAACCCCCGAGGAAGGGACCACTCACTATACATATAATTCAATAAAGGAATTAAACAATTAAACAATTTATAAAGCATTTGAAATATCACATCAAAGGTTTATACCAACAACGCACTCAAACATACTTTCTAATACCCAGCGCACCATGACGAAACACTAAAAACATGATAAAACAGACTTCGCAGCACTTGCGCGGCATAATAAACCCACATCAAAGAATCGCGCCAATGACACACTCAACTTCAAGTTGAGAAGCCACTTTAAAACCAAACTTAAAACAAATAGACATTAAACACCACAACCTCATTAAATGTTCACTTATGAAAAAAAAATGCATATAGACACTACGACCAAAACATCATTCACACCCTTTTCACATTCTAACAAAATAAACTGCACAACTTATGAAGCACTAGAAAGCAGTTCGACTGGGGGCAAAAATACTCATCTCATATTAACACGCTAGTAAACACATTAAAACATACCGAACCTCAAGTAAAAGAAATTCATTGTGCACCAAAAAAAAAACTGATTAGTAAACATGCTAAATTTATTAATTAAGCAAATGAACTTAGCAATTAACAATCATACGCGAAACTACCTACCTCAGTGTAGACCGACTTCACAAAAAAAAGTGCGCAAGGTCCGCCGCACTTCAAACGCACCGCAACAACACAACTAATCCCTAAAAACAATCGGAGCAATTATATCATAATCGGACCAAACGCGAACTCAAAATCCAAATTGCAACTCAATGAAATTAAAAGAACTAACAACCGAGGTATATCGCACTTACGACGAGCAGTCCGAAAGGCTGGCCGGAGGCCGGAGGAGGGTGTCAAGGTTTGCGCAATGCTGAAAAAAAAAAGAAGCCCGCTGAGAATTCCTTTGAACAAAGGGGAGGTGCGCAGGGGGTCTCGACCGATCCGAGAAGAGGCGGTAGCATGGTTCGGCCACGGGAATGGTCCGCTGGAGCTTCGGCCGAACCCTGAGGAGCTGCGCGGATGGTTGGACGAGGGTGAGGAGGCATGGCGACTCGGTGAGGAGGTCCAGCGAAGGGGGCAGCGTGGCTTCGGGTGAGGCAAGCGGGGCGGCCGGCGCTGTTGCGGCAGGGGTCGGAGGAGGTCGGGTGGCCGGCTGGGCGGAGGGAGGCTGGCGAAGGGGCGGTACCGTGCGGCTCGCCGGGATGGGAAGAGGGGGTGAGCGATCCGTGCCGGAGGAGGAGGAATGGAGAGGGGCGATCCGCGCCGGAGGAGGAAGGCAAGGGGAAGCGGGCTACCGCGATGGGAGAGAGGCGGGGCGTGGCGGGCGCGAGGTGAGGCGCCGAGGTTGCCCTGCCGGAAGAGAGAAGGGGAGGCGGCCGACCTAGGGTTAGGGGGGTGCGCTGCGCAGAACAGAAGGGGGGAAGGCGCGTGGAAGGGGTGAGAAAGAATGGTGGGAAAAGAAAGAAAAAGAAATAAAAAGGAAATGAAAATAAATATAAATTAAAACCTAATTTAAATCTTAACACAATTAATAACAGCAATAACATTAAAACTTACATGCTGAAAATTTTATGACCATTTTAATAATTTAATATTATACAACTAATAAAAATATTAGCTGAAAAAAATAAGAAGAATAATCCCCAATAAAAATAATATTATTATTAAACAACTCTTAAGTTAATTAATCATTTTTCAGATTTTGTTCTTGCATTTAAATTATTATTCAACTCATTAATTAATTGATTACCCGCGCACCAGGTAGGTCGCACAAACATCTGACGAAGCCATGCGGCTCCGCCCGTTCCTTGCGCATGCGCCAGTCACTATCGAGTCAAAACACTCATTTATCATCAAAACGCAAAGACTCAGGTCGGGTCTGGAAACGTGCACGGGGTCGTGTGCAAGGTCTCACACACAAATAGTAAGACATTTAATAACAAAACATCGTCCAAAATACGATTTGGCGCTACGCACGGTCGCGCGTATGGACGCACACCTGTATAAGATCTCAAACCCCTTTTAAACTAGAACCAATTCAAACCACAACTCAAAAGGAAGACCAGAAATAATTAAATGAAAATGAAGTATGGTCGGGGTGTGACAATTCTCCCCACCATGACACTTTCTGCCCCCAGAAAGTCCCAAAATACCAGGTCAACTAAGGGTTCCAAGCGAGACCACGAAGACCCCTAAAACAAAACCTCAATCACCCGATGACCGGGCATTCACAAGCCCATGACCTGAAACTCTAATTTCTCAAAACCAGAATCACCAAGCAAAAATACCAACAAGGGATTCACCTCGAAGTAGAACTACAATATGGAACACCCCGACCCCTGACTTAGGGATCACCCGGGCCGCTCGAGGTCTCCAAAAACACTCGTCCAGCGGCCCATTATACCAGCTAACCAATTAGCGTGGTCGAGGTTGGGCGGAGCGGAAGTATGATGTCGCCCCGCCAAGTGCACTTTGAAAACAGAGCCTTCCACAAGTCCGTCTTATGGTGGTCTCCCCACCATATTAGGGTTCTCGGCAAACATTTGTTCTCCAAACCAAAACGACTCCCAAACCCAGACAACTCTAACACTGGCTTGACCCTCAGAGTTCCCTATGTTGAACTAACACAAGACGGGACATCGGAGAGACTCGCACAGGGTCTCCCCACCATTTAAAATTTCCTAACACCACGAAACCCGCGCGGGCATTCCTAGTTTACTTTAAGCAATACCGATTGAACCCTTCATCGTGAACCTGCCACACGGGCCGACCTACACTGATCATTCTTACAGTGGACAACACTCTGCCACGTGAGATAGCTTTGATAGCAGAAACCCCTAACCAGGAGATGAACCAGACAGGCGCACAACGTTTCCACAAGACATGAGTATCTCCGACCGTAAGAAGGTTCACGAAGCACACCCACTAGCTTTACAAGAATATGGGTTTTTCCGAACCTCTTTAATGCCCAAGAGAAACTCCCATAAAATAAGACAATGACAAGTAGACCAGGGATCCATTCCCCTGACAACAAGAATGACGCCTTCGGAGAGGGAATCACAATAGGGAAATTTAAGTTTCCCCCGTCCCGACATTGCGGACTAAAGTCGGACCAAGCCCATCCCACATCTGACGAGTCCTGACTGCGCGCAAGCTTCACCCCGAGACCTATGGCTGGGGCACTGATGTCTGAAGCATCTCCAGCCTCGCAGTCACAAGCTGACCACTTCTAACTGGAACTTCCTCCGCTGCAAAAGCAACTTGCATACTTCTCCTCGTGTCTCGCGCGGCCACTCTATTAACATACCAACTTAGAATTGCAGCGAACGACCTAGAGTGTCTAACTGACCACACTAGAGATAGGGGACTGAGCGGTCTGTCAAACGCGCGACACAAACTGAAGAGAGGGGCACTACAAGAGCAAGTCCCTTTGGTTCACACTCGTCAACGGACGAAGAACATTCATTTACCACAGTATAAACGGGACGGAAAACTATTACGAGCTTTAAACTGATCGTTACACACAACCTCTGGGGAAAGAAACAAGCTCATCATAAAGGTCAACATACCTCCTTCACCCTCTGTTGACTGGTCAGGCACCTACAAGATCAACCACCTTCCTTGCCTTCTCTTCTTTTGGTACAACCGTGGAATGAGGCTAGTCTTGAGGATCGCTCACGACATCCCCATTTTCATCGAAAACGGAACGATCACCATTCACTAGTTTAGTCCCGCTCCACCAGACGTACTCGAGACAATCTTACATCAGCACAACATTTGGAGTTCCTCCAAAACCATAGACACTTCCAACTTTCCCAAATCACTCAATGGCATCCAACTGACATCGACGTCTACGAACAGTCGACGCCACCAAGCATAACCCAACTTTGCCACTCCACTAAGAGTCTGGGTCAGGCCAAGAACTGAGAGAGACCTCCTGGAACCCATGGAACGTTTCTAGGGGCACATCCCAAACAAGAAACACAAAACAGCCTTCCAAAAATCCAAACACATCACAAAACAAACACCAACATTCCAGAAACAAATCCAATAATCCCAATTTCAAACATCAATTCATTTTCAAAGAATACACTCACTTGAGAGACCAAGCCCTGCACAATAAGCCCAAAAACTATTTTAAAAATCTATCTTTACTTTAAAAGCAATGTCATTTTTTTTTCATTTCCAAAACCATTATTGCACAAAACCCATTTAAGAAAAAGCCCCACTTTCTAGGAAACAAGAAGCAACCTTAGAGATCAAACAACCACCACTGATATTCCATGGTGCCTGGAAAATATGCATTCTAGTGCCACTCAGGCACCCATCCACACGATTCATCAACTAGCCATTAATCAAGTCCACACGTACATGTGAGCACCCATAGGAATACCACTGGAAAGAAACAAGGTTAACACGATTTCAAAACAAAACATTCTCAATATCCGAAAATACCTTTTTTTTTTCAAACCATTTCAAAAATTCAAGACTCATTTTAAAAATGCTTCCCATTTCAAAAATAACTCACTTCAATTTCAAATTACTCAAAACGTTCTTTTAGAAAATCAACTTCGACAAATCAACGCCAAATTTCAAAAACAAGCTCCAAGAGAAATGCACCCCAAAATAAAATAAGAGTAGCAGCAAATCCCGCTTCCCTTTTTAAAGGAAAACAGTTTCACGTCAATACCAAAATTGAAGCAAGATATCACAAACATTAAACACCTGGGCGAAGGACTAGTGGTCGTGTCTAACCCGGCTACATGGTTTAGCACACCATGCCCTAGGTAAGCACCAACCACTAGGAGTGTCTAACCGCACTCTCGGGCATCACATGGGTCGCTACTCCATGTGAGACCGCACGCAGTACCGGTTTACTCCTATTTTCATCCCCCATCCACAAAGACCAAAGCCAAAACTTAGATCCCGGACTGCCCCTGGTTACTCGAGGATCGGAACGAGCAAGAGTTCGCGACGCTCTTCCCGCACCTACCACTCGAGTACCGACAATCCTATCTCTAATCTACCTGATACCCCAAATAACAAGAACAAAACCTCCCTCTGATACCATTTTGTCACGAACCAGGCCGGTGCGTCATCCGACCCGGCGCCCGACCCGATCCACGACATGGCCCGAAGGGCGTTCCCGATCCCCACGGGCTGGCAACTAGTGCCGGGCATCAAAATAAACTAGTTGGGAACGATTTTAGCCCATGACAAAGATGAGTAAACATAAACTAAACATGCAGATAAAAAAAAAGGCAAAAAAAAGAACTATACAATGTGGCAGCGGAAAAAGGAATAAACAAAGCGTGACGTACCTCAGGTGACCCCATGGATCACCACGGTACGTCAACTACACTCGCTCCCAAGAGAGATCCGAGACTGAAACCTGCAACTGAAAAGTAAAGTAGGCATGAGCACCGCGATGCTCAGTAGGAAAGCCAAAAATGCAACCACATCCTATGCCCCTACCTTAAGTAAGAAATCCAATCATGCCAGTTTGAAAAATAAGGTATAATAAAATAATGTTTTCCTTCTTTCCAAATCCAAGTAACGGGTTTTCATTTTCAAATAAAGAATTTCACTCCCACTACATTTTCAAAATAGGTTCCAAGCATGCATTAACGTTTCAAATGAAAAGAAACCAATTTGGATTAAAATATGGTTTTCACAAAAAGAGACATCAAGTATGAAACAACTGAAAAGAAAGTTACATCGCTAGTAGCATGTCACAAATGAGCACCATGGGAAATCCCTATAGGTAGCTAGAATATGTGGGAACCTAGAGACCTCGTGCCTCGGTGAAACGTGGCTTAGAAGACCACGACCCTCAGAAAACGTGGCTTAGAAGGCCACGACCCTCAGAAAACGTGGCTTAGAAGGCCACGACCCTCAGAAATTCATATGTTTAGTTAGTGTTGTTGCGTCAATCCTGCTAGACAAACCGGGAAGAACCCCTGCCGTGTCATCTAGCGTACTAGTCCTGGTCACCCACCTAGATACCCGGGTTTACCATTGTGCTCTATTCCAAAATGGTGGTGAGCTTTTATCAAAAGAAAAGGAATGAACATCACACTTTCTTTATCCTAAAAACTCACTAAACCTCTCACCACCGTTCTCCCTCCTTAAGCGCATTCCCCTATTTCACATTACATAAAGCATAAACCCCAATATTAGGCACATATTCGTACACTCAACATACATGTCATTTTCTAAAACCAAGGGGGCTTGCCTTAGGAGGGGTTTTTCCTATTTTACAGACCATTTCAAAAGGGCCAAACAGGCTTTATGGTTTCACAAATAATAGTTTTAATTTTTGAACATATAATCATCTAAACTCTTTGCAAAACCTTTTAGAAATCCCAATTTAATAATCTACATGTTACATATATAAAGAAAACAATCTTGAACACTTTCTTAAAATGATGCAATTAATTTATGAAAGTCCAAATGGCATTTGTAATACATTACATTTCTCCAAAACATATGCATAACCATTATTAGCGAATGCACCCAGATTTCATAACATGAAAATATAACCTATATATACATATAACATATTTTCAAAGAAAGCAAGCAATTATGAAATTCAAACTAAAGGCATAGGCATAGGAAACCTACCTCAAGACACGCAGCTTTTGACAAGGGTAACCCGAGACCGCTTCACCGCCATGCATATACATTTTCATGCATATGCATATACACAGGTCCTTAATGCCGACGACTCGAACCCCCGAGGAAGGGACCACTCACTATACATATAATTCAATAAAGGAATTAAACAATTAAACAATTTATAAAGCATTTGAAATATCACATCAAAGGTTTATACCAACAACGCACTCAAACATACTTTCTAATACCCAGCGCACCATGACGAAACACCAAAAACATGATAAAACAGACTTCGCAGCACTTGCGCGGCATAATAAACCCACATCAAAGAATCGCGCCAATGACACACTCAACTTCAAGTTGAGAAGCCACTTTAAAACCAAACTTAAAACAAATAGACATTAAACACCACAACCTCATTAAATGTTCACTTATGAAAAAAAAATGCATATAGACACTACGACCAAAACATCATTCACACCCTTTTCACATTCTAACAAAATAAACTGCACAACTTATGAAGCACTAGAAAGCAGTTCGACAGGGGGCAAAAATACTCATCTCATATTAACACGCTAGTAAACACATTAAAACATACCGAACCTCAAGTAAAAGAAATTCATTGTGCACCAAAAAAAAAAACTGATTAGTAAACATGCTAAATTTATTAATTAAGCAAATGAACTTAGCAATTAACAATCATACGCGAAACTACCTACCTCAGTGTAGACCGACTTCACAAAAAAAAGTGCGCAAGGTCCGCCGCACTTCAAACGCACCGCAACAACACAACTAATCCCTAAAAACAAACAATCGGAGCAATTATATCATAATCGGACCAAACGCGAACTCAAAATCCAAATTGCAACTCAATGAAATTAAAAGAACTAACAACCGAGGTATATCGCACTTACGACGAGCAGTCCGAAAGGCTGGCCGGAGGCCGGAGGAGGGTGTCAAGGTTTGCGCAATGCTGAAAAAAAAAGAAGAAGCCCGCTGAGAATTCCTTTGAACAAAGGGGAGGTGCGCAGGGGGTCTCGACCGATCCGAGAAGAGGCGGTAGCATGGTTCGGCCACGGGAATGGTCCGCTGGAGCTTCGGCCGAACCCTGAGGAGCTGCGCGGATGGTTGGACGAGGGTGAGGAGGCATGGCGACTCGGTGAGGAGGTCCAGCGAAGGGGGCAGCGTGGCTTCGGGTGAGGCAAGCAGGGCGGCCGGCGCTGTTGCGGCAGGGGTCGGAGGAGGTCGGGTGGCCGGCTGGGCGGAGGGAGGCTGGCGAAGGGGCGGTACCGTGCGGCTCGCCGGGATGGGAAGAGGGGGTGAGCGATCCGTGCCGGAGGAGGAGGAATGGAGAGGGGCGATCCGCGCCGGAGGAGGAAGGCAAGGGGAAGCGGGCTACCGCGATGGGAGAGAGGCGGGGCGTGGCGGGTGCGAGGTGAGGCGCTGAGGTTGCCCTGCCGGAACAGAGAAGGGGAGGCGGCCGACCTAGGGTTAGGGGGGTGCGCTGCGCAGAACAGAAGGGGGGAAGGCGCGTGGAAGGGGTGAGAAAGAATGGTGGGAAAAGAAAGAAAAAGAAATAAAAAGGAAATGAAAATAAATATAAATTAAAACCTAATTTAAATCTTAACACAATTAATAACAGCAATAACATTAAAACTTACAAGCTGAAAATTTTATGACCATTTTAATAATTTAATATTATACAACTAATAAAAATTTTATTTGAAAAAAATAAGAAGAATAATCCCCAATAAAAATAATATTATTATTAAACAACTCTTAAGTTAATTAATCATTTTTCAGATTTTGTTCTTGCATTTAAATTATTATTCAACTCATTAATTAATTGATTACCCGCGCACCAGGTAGGTCGCACAAACATCTGACGAAGCCATGCGGCTCCGCCCGTTCCGTGCGCATGCGCCAGTCACTACCGAGTCAAAACACTCATTTATCATCAAAACGCAAAGACTCAGGTCGGGTCTGGAAACGTGCACGGGGTCGTGTGCAAGGTCTCACACACAAATAGTAAGACATTTAATAACAAAACATCGTCCAAAATACGATTTGGCGCTACGCACGGTCGTGCGTATGGACGCACACCTGTATAAGATCTCAAACCCCTTTTAAACTAGAACCAATTCAAACCACAACTCAAAAGGAAGACCAGAAATAATTAAATGAAAATGAAGTATGGTCGGGGTGTGACACGATCGGCCCGACATTACGGTTTACCGGCGCTCTGACGACCAGCCCGTAGTGCGGATTTTCCCGACGCTCTGACGACCGGCACCCGCCAGTGTGGATTTCCCGGCGCTCTGTTGTCCGGCCTCGCACTTTTCCAGCGATGACCCATCATTTTCAGCGGCATCACATTACAATCTTGAGGGGGAGCGACATCATCAACGATTTTATTATTTCTGTTTCTTCTGTTTTCGTCTTGTTTTGTCATCAAGCTGGGTATGTCCAGCTTGAGGGGGAGTGTTGCGGTCTTTTTATTGATTTGTCTGTTTTTCATTATGTGTCCAAGCTAGGTACACCTAGTTTGAGGGGGAGTGTTGGAGTATGTGTAACTTCCTGCTCCACTTCCTTTGTAACTTCCTGACCCACTTCCTTTGTAACTTCCTGCCCCACTTACTTTGTAACTTCTCTATGTAACTTCCCTATCTTTTCTATAAATGAGGGCCCTCTCCTCACCTTGAGGAGCGTGGGGGATTTCTGATTTTACAATGATAATATTACAGCGGTGACTCTCGCAAAAGTGCCAATGTCAAATCAGCGGACGAAACACATACTTCAGAAGTATCATCTCTTGAGTGATTTTTCTCAGAGAGGTGGAGTTGCAATGAATAGTATTTTGACAGAAGACAACATGGCCGACCCTTTGACTAAAGACTTGACTTAGCAGAAACATGATCACCATGTGAGGTCTAGCGGACTGAAAGTCGTAGGCAGAGTTTACTCTTGTCCAAGTGGGAGTTTGTAAGAGTTGGTGTTCTAGAACTAACTGGTTGTACTTTGATTACATGAATATTTAATGTATTTAAATATTAAACATCTTATTACATATTGTTCATTGTTCTGCATGACTATACTGTAATAATGTCATAGAGTATTTGTTGTATTGATAAAATCATGGCAGTTCCCCACTATGATGAGAACCTTGAAATGGTATAACAATATTCTTAAATATAGTTTTACGGTTGGATGACATACTATGATGGGACACATAACATTCAGACCATCAGGTGTGAGTACTCGTAAGCAGATGAGACTTTTTCTCATGAAGTTCGCACTTGGTACTTTCCAAGACAGGGGATTATGAGAACAAACCTGTTAGTAGGAATTTCACATGTTTTGGTGTCATCGGATATTTCTATCTGCGAGCGTGTGTAATGATCCTTAGACTTTAAGATTATCATTAATACATGTCACGACTCGCTCACTTTGATTTACTGACGAAAACTGTCATGCAGACAGTTGGCGGGAAGTAGGGTACGTTGGGTGCGTCACGAGTGACATGTTATTAATGGATAAGTCGAGGAAAGGATTTGTCCCTTCTATTTATGAAAGTTGATATCTCGGCCCTTTGATTGAAATAGATTCGTCGCGCGAAATTCTATGACCATGGTATAACGACGAGTTTATTTTAGGTAGTCAAAGAACGACGTATCAAACATAAAAGTTGACGACACTATCATGAAACCTTTTTGATGAGACATTGCGACAAAGAGATTATATTACACAGTGAGCGTTCGTATGTGGATGTTGTTGTTGCGATTTTAAGTTCTTTCTCTTGGGTGCCTTGACCCGTTGCGAGACAGTACTTTTGGATTTTAGGCAAACCCGTCTAATGCCAACGAGAAAGAATCCTAGAGGGTCACACACTAAGTGTTTTTGGTGGTTTCGGTTAAATTCTATTTGAATTTAATTAATAAATATTATTCTAAAAGCAATAGAATAATTTTATTCAAGTGAAAATGATTGCATAAATTAAATAAATATTTATTCACCGGTTTGTGGGTAAAATATATTTATTTATTTTATTGAACTTTTAATAAATATTTATTTACTAGTTTGTAAATAAAATATTTATTTAATAGAATAAATTATTTATTTATTTATTCGGGTGTTCAATAAATGGAAGTGGAGTTTGAGAGGACCAAGGCCGTTCTGGTAGTAAAATAATTATTTGCAAGATGATAAATAATTATTTAATTAGTTGTTACAAATTAAAATAACGCAACTATTATTTTGTGACGCAGAATTTTATTTATAATTCTGTTTTGCGCAAGTTGACGCACCTTAAATAATGACGCAGTATTATTATTAATAGCATGAGTTTTCACTAAGGTTATGAATGTATTTAATTGCTGTTACGCAATTAAATATTGTAACTGAAGCCCCATGTCAATAAATAGACACATACGTCTATTGTGCCATGTACCGAACTGCACACCCGGTGAATTGAGAATTGTTGAGCTAACAATTTCTCTCTCGAATCCTCTTCCCGCCCCTCAAGAATGAGAGACGTTTTTCAAGGCCGAAGAACAAGTAATCAAGAACGACCGACACAAAACACTCGCTTCACCGTGCTAGCACCCGGAGAACGAGCGATGTCGATTGGATGCCATCGGAGCACGTGTGGATCACCGTTAGAGGGATTCTAGTTTGGATCTTTGCAAGCGCAACAAGATAATCTGAAAGGGTCATTCCGGACGATCAACATCATCAACAAAGAAAATACCGAAAATTCAGGTATTATTTTCATGAAATTAATTAAACTAATTATAAACATGATATGTAAGATCCTCTCTAAAGGTTTCAGGCCTCTTCCTTTATCTAAATCTTTGATTCTATTTTGTGGAGACTGATATTCATCGTCGTACTGATCTCGAAATAATCATTGATCATAGTAAAAATCAAAGTTGGGTGCCGTTCCAACTACGCTTCTGCTGCGCTCAGAACCTTCACATTTTATTCTTGTTTTTTTGTTATGTTTTTTTTTCTTCATCTGTAAACCTTTATGTTGCTGCGACTCTCCGTAATAACTGGTATCAAAGGTTGAGTTTGGAAGATCGAGTTTCGGTTTTCTCTAATTGAACATTAGGTATGGAAAAAGGTAAGGTGAAGATTGATCGCTTCAACAAAAATTGATGTCACTTACTGGAGGATGCAGATCGAGGATTATCTTTATCAGAAAAAGATGCATTTACCGCTTCTGGGCGTAAAACCAACGGATATGGAGCAAGAGTGGGAGCTGCTGGATCGACAGGTTCGTTTTGCGTTGGCCAAAAACATGACATCCAACATTAGAGTGGAGAAGATGACGATTGAGTTGATTAAAGCTCTCGCGAATATGTACGAGAAGCCTTCTGTGTGGAAAAAAGTGCACCCAATCTGAAAATGATTGAAGGGAAGATTGTGGCAAATTATGTCAATGAATTCAACACCATTACAAGTTAGTTGACATCGGTGAGAATTACGCTTGACGACGTGGTATGTGCACTGGTTTTTCTGTTTTCGTTACCTGACAGTTGGAAAGCGATTGCAACAGCCGTGAACAATTCTTCGGGGAATACAAAGCTGCTTCAGAAGGATGCGCGAGACCTGATTCTCAGTGAGGATATTTGAAGAAGAGAATCGAATAGATTCTCTGGTTCTGCTTTGAACATGGAAAGAAGAAGAAGATATGTGCAATGAGATAATCGAGAGGACGATCAAAATCAAGAGGAAAGATCCAAGACGAGGCAAAGAGGCCTGATCTTACCTGTTGGATTTGCGGGAAGAAAGGATACGACAAGAAGTGCGGAGAAAAACGAAAGGCTTCTGGAACCAATACAATAAACACGACAGCTGAAGGAATCGATGATGTGTTGCTGTTGAGTGTGGATAACCTGTGGAATCTTGGATTTTAGACTCAGGGGCATCTTTCCATTCTACGCTGGAGAAGAGTTTCTTGTAAAATTAAGTTTTTGGAAATTTTGACACAGTACATTTTGCAGATGATGAATTCTTGCAGATTGTGGGGAAGAGAAATGCATAGATTAAAACCAATAGTGGGAGTTTGTTGGTTATGGAGAATGTAAGGTATATTCCTGGACTAAGAAGAAATCTTATTTCTGTCTGGCAATTTGACGATGCACGTTTTAGTACTAAGTTCACTAGTGGTGCATGAAAGATTACCGAAGGATCTATGGTCATAACTCGCATAGTAAAGAACGCAGCCCTGTACAACATGACAGAGACTTGCATGAACATGCTTGCATCAATAGATTCTTTCGGCGATTCACAACTGTAACACTATAGGTTGAGCCACATGAGTGAGAAAAGGATGAAGGTGTTGACAACAAAAGGAATGCTACCATAGGTAAAGTCGGTGGAAGCTGGCTTGTGTGAAGATTATATCTTTGGAAAGCAGAAGAAGATATCCTTTTCCAAAGGAGGTAGAACACCGAAGGCCTGAAAGCTGGAGTTGGTGCACACTAATGTTTAGGGGACTCCACCAGTATATTCCCTTGAAGGGTTACCATATTATGTGACATTTATCGGTGACTCGACAAGGAATGTATGAGTTTACTTTCTGAAAAGAAAATTTGATGTATTTTACATGTTTTAGAAGTGGAAAATCATTGTGGAAAATGAGTTTATTTTCTGAAAAGAAAATTTGATGTATTTAACATGTTTTAGAAGTGGAAAATCATTGCGGAAAATGAGTCAGGATCAAAACTGAAATGTTTGAGGTCTGACAATAGAAGAGAGTATGATAGATAGGAGTTCAGAGAATTTTGTTCTAATAATGGAATTCGGTTGGAGAAGACTCTTCCAGGTACACCACAACAAAATGATGTAGTTGAAAGGATGAATAAGACACTGAATGAACGTGCTGTGAGCATGAGGTTGCACTCTGGGTTACCCAAGACTTTCTGGACAGAGGCAGTAAACATGGCAACGTATCTGATCAACAAGAGTTCATCTATACCAATGAGAGAATGTCTACCCGAGAAGCTCTGGTCTAGATAGGAGGTAAGACTCATATTTACGAGTCTTTGATTGTTTGACATATGTACATATAGATGGTGATGCAAGGGACAAGTTTGATGTTAAGTCCAAATCATATTTCTTTATTGGCTATGGTGCCAAAGAGTTTGATTATCACTTTTGGGATGATAAGAACAAGTTGATCATCAGAAGCCAGAATGTTATATTTAATAAAGGTGTCACATACAATGACTGCCATGCAACTAAAGTTGATAGTAGAAATAACGAATTAGAGTGCCATGAGCAAGTGGAGCTTGAAGGTGTACCTGAGCTCGTGACACCGAAACCAGTGGAGCATACTTCTCAAGTGGAGCTGAGGAGATCAACATGGGTGAAAAGACCTGTGCAGAGGTATTCACCATCCTTACATTATTTGTTATTGACTGATGGTGAAGAACCATAATGTTTTGAAGAGACAATGCAGTTGAAGGAGTCAGGAAAGTGAGAGCTGAGTAATGAAGGAGGAGATTTCTTCATTGCATAATAACAATGTTTGAGAGCTGACACCTTTGCCACAAGGGAAAAAAGTATTGTAAAATAAATGGGTATACAGAGTCAAGGAAGAACATGATGGTAAGAGGAGATACAAGACAAGGCTGGCGGTGAAAGATTTTCAAAAGAAGGAAGGTGTAGATTTTATTGAAAATTTCTCACCTATAGCGAAGTTTACCACCATTCAGGCTGTTCTCAGTATTGATGCATCAAAAGACTTACATCTTGAGTAGCTTGATGTAAAGACGAGTTTCCTTCATGGAGACCTAGAAGATGATCTTTTTATTCAACAATTAGAAAGATTTTGAGTCAGGGAAGGAAAACCTGACATGAAAACTCCAGAAGAGCTTATATGGGTTAAAACAATCACCCAGGTAGTGGAACACAAAGTTTGATAATGCATACAGACGGTGTGACATAGATGAATACTAATACTTTAAGTCTTTGGGCGATGAATACATTATACTGCTATGTGGATAACATGCTCATTGCATGATCATGTATGCAAAGGATTGATGAGTTGAAATGACAGCTGGTTAAGGAGTTCGAGATGAAAGATCTTGGAGAAGCTGAAATTTTTTTGGGAATGAAGATCAAAAGAGACCGCGCAACAAGAACCTTGATGTTATTACATTTTGACTACATTGGCAAGGTTTTGAGCAGATTTAGTATGCTGGAAACAAAGTCAATTTCTGTTCCTCTAGCAAGCCATTTCAAACTATTAACGGAGCAAGCACCGAGGATAACAGAAGATGTTGAGTATATGACAAAGGTTCCATACATATCAGCTGTTGGAAGCTTGATGTATGCCGTGGTCCGTACCCGACCCGATATTGCTCATGCAGTGAGAGTTGAGTAGGTACATAGCTAATCTTGGAAAACAACATTGGGAAGGTGTGAGGTGGATACTGAGGTACCTTAAGGGAAGCAAGAAAGTATCTATGTGCTTTGAGAAAGGAAAGTCATTGTAGGGGCATGTGGAAGCTGACCTTGGAGGTGATGTCAACAGTACGAGTACCACATGTTATGTATTTACTTGTGGTGGAATTGTAATAAGCTTTGATATCTCAGCTGCAGAAGGTGGTGACTTTTTCCACTAGAATACATTGCTGTAACAGAAGCTGAGAAAAATGTGGTTTTATTGAAGAACTTCTTAGATGAGATGGGTAGAAAGCGAGAAGAAAATGTATTGCACGGTGACAATCAGAGTGACATACGTCTTGAAAAGAACCCACCATTTCATGTTCGAGCAAAGCATATTCAGTTGAAGTACCATTTTTTCAGAGGCTTGATACAAGATGAGTTGGTGACATTGCAAAAGATTTGCGGAACCAATAATCCAGCAGACATGTTGACAAAGCCAATGGTGTTAGAGAAGTTGATGCACTGTTGTGCCTTTGTTGGTCTCCACTGATGAATGAAGGATGAGAGACAGAATATGGGTGAACACTATGAGAAAAAAAAGGGAAAACAACTGGTATTTCATGAATCGTAAGTTTGAAATTGTAGATTCGTATAGAATCACACACTTGAAAAGCTCATGTGGATGGTTGATGAGGTGGTTGTAGGTTCCGGGCGCAGCGGAAGCGCGTGGATGGGTGTACCCGACTTTAATTTTACCGTTAACAACGATCAATCCGAGATCCGTCACGATGATAAAACGCTGGATCTTCTGAATAGAACGAAGAACAAAAAGTAAAGAGGGAAGTCCCAGAACCATGGAGATCATCATATGTTGGTTATAATTAATTTAATTAAAAGGACAAGAATTACCTTGATAGAATTATCTCTCCGTTGATGTTTCCGGTCCCAATTCAATGTGATCCGTCGTTGCGTTGCAGAAGCCAAGTGTAGGCTTCCTCTAGCGGTGATCCACACGCGCTTCACGTATCTCTGGACGTCCCCAAAGGGATCTTCGGGTGGTAGCGCGGAAGAGCCTTTGCTTGCGATGTCCGCCTTCGATCGCCTTGAGAGCCGCTTCCAAAATGCTCTCCTTGATTTGGTGGAGTAGGATCTCTCATAATTTGAGAGCGTTTTTGATGTGAGATGCACGGGGTGGCCCGATCTTCACGGCGTAGGTCGGCGGATGAAGGATGCGGTTCGGGGCTAAGTGGTGGATGATGAGTATGGATAGCAGATGCAAGTAGTCAATCAACACTTAAGGAGTGCAACCTACTACTTAGCAACACACTCAAGGGAGGGATGCAATAGCCAATCCACACAACAACGCACTTGAGTTGAGGCACGGAATTGGGGGCTTTGTGATCTTGGATCACCAATCTAACTTGTAGATTGACAAGGGAAAAATGTACAAGAGCAAGAGGGAAATTCGGAACAATTTTCACACAACGGGGAGAAACAAGCATATGCTCTCAATTAAGTCTTGAATGAAAATACAATGCCATGGGGTGGCTATTTATAGTCAAGGAGGTGATACAATGGTCAAGGGTCTAATACCCTAAAGTCATAAAGGCTAAACCTACCTTGTCCCCTTAAAAGTCAAAAAGATAAAGTCCAACAAAGACATTTGGAAAAGTAGCACACAACTTTCCAACATAGCCCACCGGACTTGACTTTGAGTGCATAGCCCCCCGGATTTGACTTTAGTGTCCAAAGATGTCATTTCTAGAATCCTCCATGTGGGCAAGACATCCAAATTCGTGCAACCATGTGGGCCAAGCTTCAAACATCATGTTTGGGCTTGAATAAGTGAGATAATAGGCTCATTTGCTCCATCCATGCAAGGTAAGATCCATTGGGCCTTTAATGAAGCGAGATGGGCGCCCATTGTTGCATTCAACCTCTTTAATCTCCCACGCGTCATCGGGCCTTGCAAATCCAACTTCTCCACTCGGGTAATCGGCTCAGTGCCTTCAACATGGTTCGCATCATCCTCCTCCTCGTCTTGAAAAGGAGTCGTCCTCGACTCTTCATCCTCTACACCCAAAAAAGGAGAAAGATCGAAAACATTGAAAGTGACACTTACACCATACTCACAGGGCAAAGCTATCTTGTAAGCATTGTTGTTAATCTTCTCAAGCACTCGGAAAGGTCCATCGCCTCGTGGCATGAGTTTTGATTTCCGCTTGTCGGGAAATCTTTCCTTCCGCATATGAATCCAAATCAAGTCATCGGGCTCGAACAACATTTGCTTGCGACCCTTGTTTGCACGATCAATATATTTCTGGGTCATCCGCTCAATATTTATCCTTGCCTTTTCATGGATTTTCTTGATGAATTCTGCATGCCCTTTCGCATCCATATTAACTGCTTCCTGCAAAGGCAAAGGAACTAGATCAAGTTAAAGCCGTAAACAATTTCAAATGGAGAATATTGAGTAGTGGAATGCTTGGCCCTGTTATATGCGAATTCCACATGTGGCAGACAATCCTCCCAATTCTTTATGTTCTTCTTCACAATGGTTCGCAGAAGGGACGATAGTGTCCGATTCACCACCTCGGTTTGTCCATCGGTTTGCGGATGACAAGTAGTGGAAAATAGTAACTTCGTTCCTAGTTTGCTCCATAATGTCTTCCAAAAGTAGCTGAGGAATTTTGTGTCTCGATCCGGCACAATCGTCTTTGGCATTCCATGATGTTTGACTACTTCCTGAAAGAAAAGTATTGCAATGTTAGTGGCATCATCAGTTTTGTGACATGGAATAAAATGTGCCATTTTTGAAAACCGATCCACCACAACAAAAATGGAATCTCTCCCCCTCTTGGTCCGTGGTAACCCCACAATAAAGTCCATTGATATGTCCTCCCAAGGGGTGTTGGGAATTGGGAGATGAAGATATAGTCCGTGTGGGTTCAGTTTCGATTTGGCTTTATGGCAGACAATGCACTTTCCCACAAATTTCTCAACATCTCTAGATATCCTAGGCCAATAAAAATGCTCGTTAAGACCACTTTTTGCAACACCAAAATGTCCCATTTACCCACCCGAATGTGACTCCATTAAAAGTAAACGGATTGAGCAATTGGGAATGCAAAGCTTATTAATCCGAAATAAGAATCCATCATGTAAATAGAACTTTTCCCAACTAACTCCAGGTTTACAATGTTCATAAGGTTCTCTAAAATCACTATCAGTGGCATATAAATCCTTAATGTATTCAAAATCATGGAGTTTTGAATCCAACAAGGATAAAAGAGAATATCTACGTGAAAGTGCATCGGCCACAATATTTTCTTTACCCTTTTTATGCTTGATGACATATGGAAATGATTCAATGAATTCCAGCCATCTAGCTTGTCTCCTATTTAGTTTATGTTGGCTCCTAAGGTATTTAAGAGTCTCGTGATCAGAATGGATCACAAATTCTTTAGGTCAAAGATAATGCTGCCATGTCTCTAGTACTCTAAACAATGCATACAACTCTTTATCATATGTAGCATAGTTTAGAGTTGGGCCATTTAACTTCTCACTAAAATAAGCAATAGGCTTACCTTCTTGCATGAGTACTACTCCTATGCCAATTCCGCTTGCATCACATTCAATTTCAAAGGTCTTACCAAAGTCCGGAAGTGCAAGTAGAGGGGCGTGGGTGAGTCTCTCCTTAAGTTCATGGAATGCCTTCTCTTGAGTAGTTCCCCATTTGAAAGGAACGTTCTTCTTTGTCAACTCATTCAACGGTGCTGCTAGTGTGCTGAAGTCCTTCACAAATCTCCTATAAAAACTAGCAAGCTCATGAAAACCTCTTACCTGTCCAACAGAGGTTGGAGTTGGCCATTCTTGTATTGCTTTGATCTTCTCGGTGTCCACTTCAACTCCATTGCCGCTCACAACAAATCCAAGGAAAACAATTTTATCGAGAAAAAATTCACACTTATTTATGTTTCCAAACAGGTTTTCCTTAACACCTCTAAGACTTTTCTTAAGTGATCTACATGTTCAAGCAAGGTCCTACTATAAACCAAAATGTCATCAAAGTAAACTACCACAAATTTTCCAATATATGCACGTAAGACATGATTCATTAACCTCATAAATGTGCTAGGTGCATTGGTGAGACCAAAGGGCATGACTAACCATTCATAAAGTCCATGTTTTGTCTTAAATGCAGTTTTCCACTCATCTCCTTCTTTCATCCTAATTTGATGGTAGCCACTTCTTAAATCAATTTTTGAGAAAATAGTTGTACCATTTAATTCGTCTAGCATATCTTCTAACCTAGGGATAGGATGACGATACCTGACCGTGATGTTGTTGATGGCTCTACAGTCAATGCACACTCTCCATGTTCCATCCTTCTTTGGTACTAGAATCACCGGTACGACACAAGGACTAAGGCTCTCTGACATATCCCACATCCAACAACTCTTGAACTTGCCTTTGAATTTCTTGTGCTCTTCCGGATTGGTGCGATATGCAGGGTGTTTCGGTAGTGATGCTCCAGATATGAGGTCAATTTGATGCTCAATACCTCTAATGGGTGACAAACCCGGTGGCACCTCTTCAGGAAAGACATCATCATACTCCTGCAACAAGGATTCAACAACATTTGGAAAACGGGGTAAGTCGTTAGTACTTAGCAACACCTCTTTGTACATGAGTACTAGGGGGGTTTGCTGTGAAAACAAAGCTTCCTTAACCTCACTTTTTTTTGCCAACATCACACTTTTCTCTTCTCTCAAATTCTTTTTCCCACTTGATTTTTCTTTGCTCTCCATTTCTTTTCTTCTCTCATTTTCTCTCTTTCCCTCATTCTCTCCATTTTTATTTTCACTTTTTTTTCCTCTTCACTCATTTTTTTCTTTTATCTCAAAATATGATCTTCCAGAATTTGTTTGGGGGACATGGGGTTGAGGGTTATAGGTTCCCCTCGAAGTACAAAAGAGTGACGATTCAAGAAACCGTCATGGGTAACACGCCGATCATACTGCCATGGTCGTCCCAACAACAAATGGCAAGCCTTCATAGGAACAACATCGCACAAGACCTCATCTTTGTACTTCCCGATGGTGAACAGTACCTTCACTTGCTTGGTGACCTTCGGCTCCCTGCAATCATTCAACCACTGAAGCCGATATGGATGTTGATGCTTCAAATTAGGAAGTCCCAACTTCTCTACTAACTCGGTGCTCGCAACATTACCACAGCTTCCTTCATCAATAATAACACTACATACCTTCCCATGGATCTTGCACCGTGTATGGAAAAGGTTCTCCCGCTGCTCATTCTCTCCCACGGTCATTTGTGCGCTTAGAACTCTCCTAGTGACAAGAATCTCACCATCTTCTGCAAACTCTCCACTATCAATTTCTGGAGATTCTTCCTCCTGCTCTTCCGATCTCTCTCCATCAGTTTCCCATTCTCCATACTTGTTGATGGTCATGGTGCGCCGGTTTGGGCACTCACTAGCAATGTGACCCCTTGACATTTGAAACACCGAATATCCCTATTCTTGGTTTGGTTAGCCTCAAAAGTAGGTTTCTTAGGTGGAAGAATTAACTTGTCACTTTTGCGATCAACCACATCTTTTGCATTTCATGGTTCTCCAATCTCCTTCTTTGTATTTCTCCATGGCGTGAAAGGGGTAGCGGGTTTCCTCATGTTGCTCCTCCTTTTGATTTGTTGCTCGATCTTGGTGGCTTGATGGATCATATCTTGTATTTCCACATGGTGGTACATTTCCACTTGATCGGCAATCTCCCGATTGAGCCCATGTAAAAACCGTGTCATGGTTGCCTCCGGATCCTCCTCAACGTTTGCCCGAATCATGACAATTTGCATCTCCTTGTAGTAGTCTTCTACACTCTTACTCCCTTGGGTGAGGCGTTGAAGTTTGTTGTGGAGATCTCTATGGTAATGTGTGGGAACAAACCGCTTCCGCATGACGAACTTCATGTCTTCCCAAGTGTTGATGGGACGTCCACCATATCTAGCCCTCTCCTTTTGAACTTGATCCCACCAAATTAAAGCATAATCAGAAAATTCAAGGGAAGCAAGTTTGATCTTTTTCTCCTCGGAATATGCATGGCATGAAAAGACCCGCTCGATCTGCATCTCCCACTCCAAGTATGCTTTCGGATTGCTTTTTCCTTGAAAAGAAGGGGCCTTCACCTTGATCCCGCCAAGTAGGTCATCATCATGTTGTCTCCTTTGTCTTCCTCTAGGTTGTTGGTACAACCTCCTCCTTTGTGGGACATCTTCAAAATCACCATCAAGGTTTTCCATCTTCTCCTCCATGATGTGGGGGCGACGAGGTGCCGGAGCTTGCCGCGGGTTATCATGGATCATCATTGGGCTTGGTTGATTCTCCAGGTTATCAATCCTCTCATGTAGCACCTCTAACTTTCGATCAAGAAGCTTCTCGAAATGACTCAACAAAGCTTGCATTTGGAGTGGCGAAGCTTCCAGCGCGGGGGACCTACTTCGGCTTCCTTCATCACTAGCATGAATAATTTTCTTCCCACGATCTTCAGCCATAATATATTACACAAACACACACCGGGGGGGACACACAATGATACACACTCACTCACACACGCGAGATGCACACACACACAAGATGTACACACTCACACACACAAGGATACACACTCACGCACGCAAGATATACACACTCACACACACAAGATGTACACACACACGCACACAACAAGATGCACACACTCACACACACAAGATATATATTTTTTGCTTATTTCTCTCCACTCTCAACACTCAATACAAATTTCAAGCTCTTATGAAATATGTTAAACCCTCTTTTGTATTATTATGGGTATTTTCGAGTCCCACGTCAGAATACTCCTTTGTATCTTTCGCCGTATCATTCTATAAAAGTAGGCCCCCACCTTACCTTGAGAGTAAGGGGGTTTCCTCATTCTACATGGTATCAGAGGGATCTTAAACCCGACCCTCCCTCCCGGCGGATTCCCGGTTCTGTCCGGCCCCGCCTCTCTCTTCCCCCTCTGCCCTAATCTCCCGGTGGCCCTCTCTCCCGGTCCTCCCTCCCGGCGGCTCTCCCTCCCGACGACGCTCCCTCCCGGCGGCACTCCCTCCCGGCGGCACTCCCTCCCGGCGGCACTCCCTTCCGGCGGCGGTCCCTCCCGGCGGTCCTCCCTTTCCAGGCGGCTCTCCCTCCAGGCGGCTCTCCCTCCCGGCGGCTCTCCCCACCGGCGCAACTCCCCTTGCCCAGCGACGGATCGCCCTCGGCCTCGCCCCGGCGGATCGCCCTCGGCCTCGCCCCGGCGCCCTCGCCCTCGACCTCGACCCAGCGGCGCCCCTCCCGGCCAGCCCCGCCGTGCGCGCGCCTCCCGCGCGGATCGCCCCTCCGCCGTGCGCACGCCTCCTGCCTGGCGACTCTCCCCGGCGGCCCTCCTGCCTGGCGTCTCTCCCGGCTCCCGGCTCCCGCGTCGCCCTCCTGCTTGGCGCGGCTCCCCGGCGGCCCTTCTGCCTGGCGCGGCTCCCGGCTCCCAGCTCTCCGGTGCCTCCCGACCACCCTCGCCCGACACCTCCCGCTACTCCCGCGCCTCCCGCGCGCTCCAGCTGCTCTCGCCCCGCGGCTCCCCTCACCCAGCGCGCCCTCGTCCCGACACCCTAGTCCCGGCGCCCCCAGTTTCGCCCCGACAGCCTCTCCCGGCAGCGCGCCCTCGTCCCGGCAGCGCGCCCTCGTTCCGGCGGCCCTTCCTGCACGCGCACGTCCTGCGCAAGATCATCCCACCAGCCCGCTGCATCAGCTACCCGTCGCTTCCATGGCAGAATCCTCGGGACGTGGTCGTGCTTCAAGTCGTCCACGTCCCTTCTGTCAACATTGTGGCAAGTTTGGCCACCTGATCGCCCGATGTTAGGTCCTGCATGGACGGCCATCTCAGCACCCGCGACAGGGACAGCCCGCGGTGCAGGCCGTGTCCTCGACTGTCGCCTCTCTTTCCCCGTCTCTGGCCCTTTCTATGGCCGACCTCAGGCACCCTCACGCTCTTCCGGCCTCTGTCCGACCCGGTCCCTCCTCGGCTTCTCTGGCCTGTACTGTTCGCCCCACTGCCCTTTTCAGCCATTGCTCCCTTGCATGGCTGCTGGACTCAGGTGCCTCTGACCACCTCACCGGTGATGCTGGTATGCTGACGTCTTACTGCACATATGCCGGTTCTTCAGCCATCACCGTCGCTGGTGGGTCCACTATCCCCATAGCGGGCTTCGGCGCATGCTCCCCGACTCCATCGATACACCTACCCTCTGTGGCACATGTGCCCCGCAGTCCCTTTAATCTGTTTTCCATCAGTAAACTGACTAAGGATTATAACTGTGCGGCCATATTTACCTCTTCTGGTGTTGTGTTTCAGGAGCAGACTACGAACCGGGAACTTGGTCGAGGTCGGCTTCGAGACGGGGTCTACATGTTCGAGGGGCCAGCACCCATTGCTTGCACGTCTACCTCTTCTCGGGCACTTGATTTTCATTCCCGATTAGGACACCCGCCTGCATCCACCATTCATCAGATGTTTCCAGACTTCAGTCGGACTCCTACTTTTCATTGTGAGTCCTGTTCTTTTGCGAAACATCATCGCTCTTCCTACATTCCTCGCACGGATACACGAGCCTCCCACCCCTTTGATCTGGTTCATTCCGATGTTTGGGGCCCGTGTACCATTCCGAGTCACTTGGGATATAAATACTATATATCCTTCATTGATGACTATTCGCGAATGACGTGGCTTTACCTTCTTTGAGAACGCTCCGAAGTGTTTTCCACCTTCCAAACCTTTTTTAATGAAATTAAGAACCGTTTTTCTATCTCGGTCAAATGTCTCCGCTCGGATAATGGGCGCGAGTATCTCTCCACTTCCTTTCGGCAGTTTTTCCGGACGAATGACATCCTTCATCATACCTCCTGTCCTGATACACCCCAGCAGAACGGCGTGGCCGAGCGGAAACACAGACATATTCTCGAGACTGCCCGTGCCCTCATCTTCCACCGACAGGTGCCTCTGCTCTTTTGGGGAGATGCCATTCTCACTGCTACCTACCTCATCAATCGCTTTCCTTCTTCTATCCTTAAGGGGGAGACTCCCTTTCGGGCTCTTTTCCCCACTCTCCCTCTTCATTCCCTCCCTCTTCGAGTGTTTGGCTGCTTGTGTTATGTTCGTGACACTCGCCCTGGTCGCACCAAACTCTCTCCCAAATCTCTCCGCTGCATATTTCTTGGTTATTCCCGCACTCAGCGCGGATACCGCTGCTTCTCCCCGGACCTTTGCCGGTATGTCATCTCCGCGGATGTCTCCTTTGTGGAGAGTTCTCCATTCTCCTTTCCCTCTCCTCCTCCTAACTCTGCCATTGATGACTGTCTTCCCCTCATCATCCATCCTCTTCCGGATTTGCCTCCTCCTACCTCTCCTCCTCCTGACTCTGCCATCGATGATTGTCCTCCTCTCCTCATCCATCCTCCACCGGCGTCAACCCCTGTTGACACCCATTTTGGTCAGGTCTACTCCCGCCGTCCTTCGACTGTATCCCCCGTTCCGGCCAGTGACACTGATGCTTCCGCTTCGTTCGCTGCTCCTGCTCCGCCACCCGAGGACTTGCCCATTGCCCTACGGAAAGGTACTCGCTCCTGCCAGAGTACTCCTCTATTTGCATCTTCATACAGGGGTTTGTCCGCTCTGGAGACGGTTTCTATACCTCGCACGGTTGGTGAAGCCAAATCTCACCCCGGGTGGCTCGCAGCAATGCGGGATGAGTTGCAGGCTCTGGAGGAAAACCATACTTGGGATCTTGTCCCCCTTCCAGCAGGCAAACAGACAGTGGGCAACAAATGGATTTACACGGTCAGGCTGAATCCCGATGACACTCTCCATCGCCTCAAAGTCCGCCTTGTGGCCAAAGGCTTTGCTCAGACATACGGTGTTGACTACTTTGATACCTTCTCACCGGTTGCCAAGATGGCCTCTGTCCGACTATTCATCTCTCTCGCCGCCCATCATCAGTGGCCTCTTCATCAATTGGATGTCAAGAATGCATTCCTCCATGGCTTCCTTGAGGAAGAAATCTATCTACAGCAGCCCCCCGGATTTTGTGCCGCCGGCGCTGAATCTCGTGTCTGCCGTCTACGCCGCTCTCTTTACGGCCTCAAGCAGTCTCCCCGTGCTTGGTTCGGCCGCTTTAGCACGGTCGTCAGCGACTTTGGGCTTTCCCGCAGTATGAAGGACCACACTGTCTTTTACACGACGACTCCACATGGCTGCATCTTATTGGTCGTCTATGTGGATGATATCGTCATCACCGGCAGCGACTCTGTGGGTATCACCCATCTCAAGGCCCATCTTCACCAGCACTTCCACACTAAGGATCTTGGTCCTCTCACATACTTCCTCGACATCGAGGTTTCCTACTCCTCGGACACCATCTCCCTCTGCCAACGGAAGTATGCATTGGATATATTGCAGGATGCTGGGCTGACTCAGGCCACTGCGGTCGATACTCCTCTAGAGCCTGGCGAACGGTCTCTTTATGCCTCCTCGGCACTATACCCACATCCCGAGCGGTACCGTCGATTGGTGGGCAAACTCAATTATCTCACCATGACTCGACCCGACATTTCCTGTGCGGTAGCCAAAGTGAGTCAATTTATGGAGCATCCAACCACATCTCAGTGGGATACTGTCATCCGCATCGCCAAGTACATCAAACGGGATCCTGCCCGTGGTCTTCACTACTCCCAGCATCCTCATCAGCATATTGAGGCCTTTTGCGATGCTGATTACGCTGGCTGCCTTGCCACTCAGAAATCTACCTCTGAGTTTGCCATTTTCTTGGCAGGCAACCTCATTTCTTGGCGCAACAAGAAACAGACGGTCGTCTCTCGCTCCAGTGCCGAGTCTGAGTACCGTGCCATGACCACCGTCACTACCGAGATCCTTTGACTTCGGCAACTCCTCCAGGAGCTTGGCTTTCCTCAGCAGACTTCTGCTCACATATGGTGTGACAATCAGGCAGCCACTAAAATTGCTTCGAACCCCATCTTCCATGAACGCACGAAGCATATTGAGGTGGACTGTCACTTTCTTCGCCACCACCTGGAGCACAACCATGTCAGCTTTAGCCATATTCCGACGGCAGACCAGCTTGCTGACATCTTCACCAAAGGCCTCCCTGGTGCTCACCTTGCCTCGCTCAGTTCCAAGCTGGGGATCCACCACATTTGACACCCAGCTTGAGGGGGAGTATGTTTTGGTCTTGTGTGGTGTCATCTTATTCTTTTTTGTGGGACTCGTTGTCCAAGCTGGGCCTGTCCAGCTTGAGGGGGAGTGTTAAACCCTCTTTTGTATTATTATGGGTATTTCCGAGTCCCACATCGGAATACTCCTTTGTATCTTTCGCCGTATCATTCTATAAAAGTAGGCCCCCACCTTACCTTGAAAGTAAGGGGGTTTCCTCATTCTAAAAAATATAATACCTTTGTAGAGGGTGAAAATAAGAGAGACCCGAACCCCCAAGGTGTCCTCTCTAAATGAGCCCTTGGGGTGTATTTATAATGAATATTAAAAACCACACCGGACCTCAAGTTCGATGTGGGATGCAGACTCCAACACTCCCCCTCAAGCTAGGTGTACCTAGCTTGGACACATAATGAAAAGAAAACAATAAAACAAACGCTAACACTCCCCCTCAAGCTGGACATACCCAGCTTGATTACAAAACAGACGAAATCAAAAGAACGCTCCAAAGGGTGCTGCTCCCCCTCACGATCGAAGCTCCTGCACAAGAGGATGAATGGATGATGTCGCAGACGCAGCAGATGAACCACACAGAGACCGGGTCGGTTGACGGAACGCCAGGACAACCGCACTACTGAGGCCGGTCGATGAAACGCCGGGAAATCCAAACTAGCACCGGGAAAACCGCATTTGCGGGGCCGACGACGGGAGGCGGGGATTCCGCAGAATTGTTGCGGGGCTGGCGGCGCCAACGACCCCAAATCCTAGGTGGTCGAGCTGCTGCGTCAGCGAATGGGCGTGCCGGCGGAAACAGATGCGGCTGCCGGGAGTGGTAATGGCTAAAGGGCGAAAAGGAGGGTAGAAAATGGATAAAGGGTCAAAAAGTGGGTGGAAAGACGGGTAGAAAGGTGGATTGTGGGTTTTGACCGATTGCGCAAGATAAGATTAATGAATAACAATATGTGCTAAATACAAAATGAGGATGAAGTAAAATGATGGAAAAAGTGATATATGGAAACGAAAAGTGCTAATAAGGTAAAGCACAAAGGAGTAATTGTATCCAATTTTTTTTGCTTTTTTTTGGTCAATTCTCCCCCAAAAGTGTTGTGCTTGGAGTTTTAAAGCACAAGATGACTGAACGGAGAGTAAGACAATTTTTTTTCGAAATCTCTCAAATAAAGGATGTGCTTAATTTTGAAAAGCACAAAATGATGAGTTGAGAGAATTCGAATTTTTTTGCCGGATACAAATCACATATAGAGAATTAAATGTGGAAAGAAGATGAATAAAAATTTGGCTCAATTTATAATAATCCACGCTTGCACAAACTAGGCCAATTTGGGAGGCTTTCAAGAAAAGGGATATTTTTTTGTTGAATGGGTGAATAATATAGAAGGATAAGGAGGGTAATGGAAAAAATTAAAGTAAATGATGGGATAGATGCCTACCGTGTCAACCGGAGCTCTGATACCAACTGATGTGAGATGCACGGGGTGACCCGATCTTCACGGCGTAGGTCGGCGGATGAAGGATGCGGTTCGGGGCTAAGTGGTGGATGATGGGTATGGATAGCAGATGCAAGTTGTCAATCAACACTATAAGGAGTGCGACCTACTACTTAACAACACACTCAAGGGAGGGATGCGATAACCAATCCACACAACAACGCACTTGGGTTGATGCACGAAATTGGGGGCTTTGTGATCTTGGATCACCAATCTAACTTGTAGATTGACAAGGCAAGAATGCACAAGAATAAGGGGGAAATTCGGAACAATTCTCACACAACGGGGAGAAACAAACATATGCTCTCAATTAAGTCTTGAATGAAAATACAATGCCATGGAGTGACTATTTATAGTCAAGGAGGTGATACAATGGTCAAGGGTCTAATACCCTAAAGTCATAAAGGCTAAACCTACCTTGTCCCCTTAAAAGTCAAAAAGATAAAGTCCAACAAAGACTTTTGGTAGCACACAGCTTTCCAACATAGCCCACCGGACTTGACTTTGAGTGCATAGCTCACCGTATTTGACTTTAGTGTCCAAAGATGCCATTTCTAGAATCCTCCATGTGGGCAAGGCATCCAAATTCGTGCAACCATGTGGGACAAGCTCCAAACATCATGTTTGGGCTTGAATAAGTGAGATAATAGGCCCATTTGCTCCATCCATGCAAGGTAAGATCCATTGGGCCTTTAATGAAGCGAGGTGGACGCCCATTGTTGCATTCAACCTCTTTAATCTCCCACGTGTCATCGGGCTTTGCAAATCCAACTCCTCCACTCGGGTAATTGGCTCGGTGCCTTCAACATGGTTCGCATCAGTTTTTGGAGGAAAGGAATTCTCTCTTGGCTTGAGAGCTTTCTCCAGATCCATTGTGCACAACCACAGAGAATGACTAGGCTTAATGAGAATATTGTAATTGGGATTTATAATACTTAGAATAATAAAATAAAATAATCACCCATAGGTATTTATTTATTTCATTTAATTTTTAGTAAGACCCCATGTCTAATAATAACATTTGACTATTATTATTACTTTACATGCGCTCAACGAATTACGTCTAATATTATTTAATTAAATACATAATATCATTTCTCAGAAATTCCCAGAAAAAGCACACGATGTGTACTTTTGTTTTTCCATTTTCCTTTATTTCCTCCACCACATTTATTAGACCTTGAATAATGACTATTTTTTAAATAAATATCACTGCATTATTCGCTAATAAATATATTATTTCGCGCACAATATATTTTCTCGAATAACTAGTGTCGAAATAAATGCGATCAGACATCCTTGAATAATTATTAAAGCATAATCGAGAATAATCTTTATTCAACTTGTTAAATGAATATTTAACTGAGATACTTGGATACACTTAGTGTGTGACCCTCTAGGCTTATTTTTCAGTGGCATTAGGCGGAGCCTGCCTAAAGTTCAAGGTTAACATCTAGCAACACGTCAAGACATCGATAGAGAAAGAAGTTAACGCCACAATGACGTGTCACCTCATACGAATGCTTACCGTGTAATGTAATCCCTTTATCTCTGTTGGAGTCTGCATCCCACATCGGACTTGAGGTCCGGTGTGGTTTTTAATATTCATTATAAATACACCCCAAGGGCTCCTTTAGAGAATATACCTTGGGGGTTCGGGTCTCCTATTTTCCTCATTCTACATGGTATCAGAGGAGGTTTGATCCCTCCCTCACATATTTTTTTTCCCATCTAGGGTTCTTTGCAATTCCACCGTGGGGGGCGGCGGCCTCAAAGCCCCGTAGGGTTACCGCCGCCGCCCCTCCGCCTCTGCCCCACGCGGCTCCTGCCGGTCATCACATCCAGGCGGCCCTCCCTGCCCCGACGGCCCTCCCTCCCGGCACCCTCCCCGTCGCGCATCCCGTCGCCCCCATCGGCCCCGGTGCGCCTCTGCGTCGCGCCTCGTCCCGGCGACCCTCCCAGCGCGCGCTCGTCCTGCGCGCGATCCTCCCGGCGGCCCTCCTGCCTGACGCGGCTCCCGGCTTCCCGGCGTCCTGGCTCCCCGCGTCGCCCTCCCGTGGCTCCCCGCGTCGCCTTCCTGCCTGGCGCGGCTCCCCGGCGGCCCTCCTGCCTGGCTCGACCCCTTTTCCCCTGCGGCGATCTTGCCGCCTCCCGCTGTCCTGCTCCCTCGCCGGCCTCCTCCTGCGCCCCTCTTCCGGCAGCCAGCCGGCTCCAGTTTCTCCCTGCGGCTACCCAGCTTCAAGTTTCGGCTCTCCGGCACCTCCTGCGGCATCCCCGCCTCGCCGACATTTCCCGACTACTCCAGGAAGCCACCTCTCTGTCAGCAGGCACACCTTCACGCTTCATCCACCATGGCGCGGCACCTTGATCGTCTTGGATTCGAGCCCTTTGGCACTGCCAGCCCCACAACAATTGTGCGGAATCCCCGCCTCCCGTCGCCGGCCCCGCAAATGCGGTTTTCCCGGTGCTAGTTTGGATTTCCCGGCGTTTCATCGACCGACCCCACTAGTGCGGCAGTCCTGGCGTTCCGACAACCGACCCGGTCTCTGTGTAGTTCATCTGCTGCGTCCGCGACATCATCCATCCATCATCCTGCGCAGGAGCTTCGATCGTGAGGGGGAGCAGCAGCCTTTGCAGCGTTCTTTTTATTTCGTCTTGTTTTGTCATCAAGCTGGGCATGTCCAGCTTGCGGGGGAGTGTTAGCGTCTGTTTTGTTGCTTTCTTTTCATTATGTGTCCAAGCTAGGTACACCTAGCTTGAGGGGTAGTGTTGGAGTCTGCATCCCACATCGGACTTGAGGTCCGGTGTGGTTTTTAATATTCATTATAAATACACCCCAAGGGCTCCTTTAGAGAATATACCTTGGGGGTTCGGGTCTCCTATTTTCCTCATTCTACAATCTCGATATCTCTGATCAAGCGGGTTGCATGCTGGTGCCATCAACCCATATGCTCAATTATTTTTTCTTTGATTTCCCGGAATTGAATTTGCCCATTCCTCACCATGGTCATGGATTTATTTAGGCTATATCAATTCCCTCAAAAGGGTCTGAGATATCAACTTCTGTTATGGAACAGAAGGGACAAATCCTTATATATTAATGCACTATTACTCGTGACGCACCCAACATATCCTACCTCGCTGCGAACAATGTGTCGTTACAGTTTTCGTCAATACATCTAAGTGCGCGAGTTGTAATACCTATTAATAATATTCTTAAAGTTTAAGGAACAATACACACGTTCGCAGATAGGAACATCCAATGACACTATGAAATGTGGATTTTCTACTGGTGGGTCTCGTAATCATAATATCCTCCTAGATATTATCAAGGGCGCACACTATTAGAAGGTGCCTCAAAGTTTTATGAGTCATCACCCATAATAGTCTCTATTATTTGTGTCCCTCAAATAACATCATCCGACCATAGAATATATATTCAAGAATAGTGTTATGATACTTTCGGGTTCTCATCATAATAGAGATCCGTTATGACCCTTTAGTTCAACAGCTATCCTTAGGATATTATCACATGCATTGTCACACAGAAGAATAATCAAGATGTGATAAGGTATTTATTAATATTCAAATCCATGTATACAAGTTTATCATAAAGTACAAAGTAGTTGGTTCTAGGCCACCGACTCCAACAGACTCCCACTTGGACTAGAGTCAATTGCTAACAACCTTTAACCCGCTAGTTCTCACATGATATTCATGCTTCTGCTGAGATAGACCTTTAGTCATGGGGTCCGCCACGTTCTCTTTCGCGGACACTCTGTTCACTGCAACTTCACCCATTTGATAGAAATTCTTCAAGAAGTGATACTTTTGGAGAATGTGCTTTGTCCGTTGATGTGAACTTGGTTCTTTTGCAAGAGCCACCACTGCAGTATTATCACAATATAATGTGATATTCTCTACTGTTAGACCACATCAAACTCCTGGACAAAGTTCCGAATCCAGACGACTTCCTTGGATGCATTAGAAGCCGTTATATATTCGGACTCTGCTGTAGAATCCGCGACAAGTGGCTGTTTTGAGCTCTTTCAGCTCACAACTCCTTCGTTGAGACAGAAAACATATCCTGATTGCGACTTCAGATAGTTCTGATCTGTCTGAAAACCAGCATCAACATACCCTCTGATGACAAGCTCCTCGTCTTCTCCATACACCAGGAACATATCCTTAGTTCTTCTCAGATACTTAAGGATAGTCTTAACAGCAGTCCAATGCTGTTCTCCTGGATCTGCTTGATATCTGCCTACAATGCTCAGTGTATAGTCAACATCAAGCGTGGTACATAACATGACATACATGATGGATCCTATAGCCGAAGCGTATGAGATCTTACTCATTCTATCTTTCTCCTGTTGTGTTTGAGGACACATTCTCTTAGAAAGATGTAAGTCATGTGACACTAGAACCAATCCCCTCTTCGTATTGTTCCATACTAAATCTCTTTAATATCTGGTCAATGTATGCACCCTGACTTAGTCCAAGCAGCCTCTTGGATCTATCACGAATGATCTTGATCCCTAGAATGTAGGCTGCTTCACCTAAGTCATTCATGGAGAAACACTTGTTTAACCAGTGCTTAACTGACTGTAAGACTGGTACATCATTTCCAATAAGTAATATGTCGTCAACATATAATACTAGGATAACGACCGTATTTCCATTAAATCGCTTATAAACACATGACTCACATTCATTCTTAATGAAACCAAATTCCATTTTGACTTCATCAAATCGAATGTTCCATGATTTGGATGCTTGCTTTAATCCATAAATGGATTTCTGCAACTTGCAAACCCGTTTGGCTTCACCTGGTGTCACAAACCCTTGTAGGAGAGAGGTTCATCATTGTCCAACAATAATGATTCACCATCCTCGGTGACTAGGAAACCAAATTTCTTTGGTTCCCTTACATCTCTTGAGCTCCTACGCAATACTTGTATTTCTGGAACCTCTCCACGGGGAGCTGTGGAACTTGTTCCTGTGCCAACTCCTGTGTATCTTGAGCATCAACTTCGTCGAAGTCCATCTTGCTCCCACGATTCTTTTTGAAGATGTGCTCCCTCTCAAGAAAGATGGTTTGTCTGGCGACAATCACTTTTTTGAAGGGTTAGATAGGTAATATCCTTTCGTTTTCTTGGGATATTCTATAAAGATACACCTCATGCCTCGGGGTGCTAGTTTGTTGCCTGAGAAGACCTTAACAAACGCCTCACATCCTAATATACGTGTGTGCGACAAAATGAGTTTCTTTCCATTCCATAACTCGGAGGGAATTTCATTTGCCGCCTTAGTTGGTTCTCGGTTTAATGTGTATGTTGCAGTTTGTAATGCATATTCTCAAAAGGATAATGGGAGATCTGCATGACTCATCATCGACCTCACCATGTCCAACAAGGTGCGGTTCTTCCTTTCGCTAACACCATTCCACTGTGGTGTATAAGGAGAAGTGAGTTGAGATAGAATCCCAGACTCCCGCAAAAGGTCGATGAACTCTTGGTTCAGATATTCTCCACCTCGATCCGATCGAAGCCTCTTTATCTTCTTACCAAGCTGATTCTCTATTTCATTTTTGAATTCCTTAAATTTCTCCAAAGACTCTGATTTATACCTCATTAAGTAGATATAGCCATATCTGCTAAAATCATCCATACAAGTAATGAAGTAAGAATAGCCACCGCTAGTTTCTACTGGAAATGGTCCACACACATCCGTGTGTACCAATCCTAGAAGTTTTGTGGCCCTTTCACCCTGTTCATCGAAAGGCGGCTTGGTCGTTTTCCCTTGTAAACAAGCATGACATCTATCAAGTGGTTTTAGCTCAGTAGAGTCTAAATAACCATCTTGGCAGAGCTTTGTCAAACGTTTCTCGTTTACATGACCGAGACGGTGATGCCACAACTGAGTGTTGTATGAGTAATGTGAGTTTGTTTCGTTATCGATTGTCAACACTTGGTTTTCGTAATTTAATACTTACAATTACAAATCGTTGTTTAAATGTGCCATGCCATAACATACGTTATTCTTATAAAAGAAACAACCCTTATTTCCAAACTTGAAAATAAATCCATCCATATCCAAACATGATAAAAAAAAATTTGTTCTTGGTAACACTAGGTACATAATAACTGTTGGTGGGTGAATTCCTTTTGCCTCAATGTGAGGTGAGGATATTCTTTTATAGATTAGGAAACCAATATACAAGACGGGTAAGTCCGATGTGGGACTCACCCATTTACACTTAAATGGGTTCCAACACTCCCCCTCAAGCTGGACATGCCCAGATTGGATAGAGTCCCACACAGAAAGAATAACAAGACAATCTCAAACTCCCCCTCAAGCTGGGCCATGGAGGCTGTGAACACCCAGCCTGGAAGTGAGAGACTCAAGATGAGCTCCGGGAAGACCTTTGGTGAAGAGATCGGCAAGCTGATCGGCCGTCGGGATATGGCCGAAACCGATATGGTGCTGCTCCAGATGGTGGCGGAGAAAGTGACAGTCCACCTCGATATGCTTCGTCCGTTCATGGAAGACGGGATTTGAGGCAATCTTCGTGGCGGCCTGATTGTCACACCAGATATGAGCAGGAGTCGATGCCGGGAAACCGAGCTCTTGGAGAAGATGACGAAGCCAGAGGATCTCAGTAGTGACAGTGGCCATGGCCCGATACTCGGCCTCGGCACTAGAACGGGAGACTACAGTCTGCTTCTTGCTGCGCCAAGAGATGAGATTACCGGCGAAGAATACGACGAATCCCGAAGTAGACTTGCGGGTAGCGAGGCAACTGACATAGTCTGCATCACAAAAAGCCTCAATATCCATGTGAGCATGATGTGAGTACCGAAGGCCGCGTGCAGGGTCTTTCTTGATGTACTTGGCAATGCGGAGGACAACATCCCACTGAGAGCAGGTGGGATGCTCCATGAACTGGCTGACTTTGCCAACGGCACAGGCAATGTCGGGACGCGTCATGGTGAGGTAGTTGAGTTTACCAACCAAGCGCCGATAGCTCTCAGGATGAGGAAAGAGTTCTGAGTCGGAATGAAGGGAGCGTTCCCCAGGCTCAAGGGGAGTGTCAACTGTGGTGGCGGTGCTCAACCCGGCATCCTGCAATATATCAAGAGCATACTTGCGCTGGCAGAGAGAGATAGTCTCCGTAGTTCGGGAGACCTCCATGCCAAGAAAGTACGTGAGGGGACCAAGATCCTTGGTGTGAAAGTGCTGGTGAAGATGCGTCTTGAGGCTGGCGATGCCTCTGGAGTCGCTCCCTGTGATGATGATGTCATCAACATAAACAACAAGCAAGATACAGTCGTGTGCTGTCGTACGGAAGAAGACGGTGTGATCTTTCATACTCCGAGAGAGGCCAAAGGCGGTGACGACAGTGCTGAAGCGGCCAAACCAGGCGCGAGGAGACTGTTTGAGGCCGTAGAGGGAGCGACGGAGACGGCAGACATGGGAGGCGGCACTAGAGGCAGAGAAACCAGGGGGCTGCTGCAGGTAGACCTCCTCGTCAAGAAAGCCATGGAGAAAAGCATTCTTAACGTCGAGTTGATGAAGTGGCCAGTGATGATGAGCAGCCAGAGAGATGAAGAGGCGGACCGAGGCCATCTTGGCGACTGGAGAGAAGGTCTCAAAGTAGTCGACGCCATATGTCTGAGCAAACCCCTTGGCGACAAGCCGGGCTTTGAGGCGGCAGAGAGAGCCATCGGGATTGAGACGGATCGTGAAGATCCATTTACAGCCGACCGCCTGTTTGTTTGCCGGAAGGGGAACAAGATCCCAAGTACGGTTGGCATCCAGAGCCTGCAATTCATCTCTCATTGCGGCTAGCCACCCGGGGTGAGATTTGGCTTCACCGACCGTTCGAGGAAGCGACACGGTCTCCAGAGCGGACAATCCCCTGTAAGAAGATACAAAAAGAGGAGTATTCTGACACGAGCGAGTACCTTTCCGGAGCGCAATCGGCACATCCTCGGGAGCTGTGTCAGGAACATCAGGCGAAGCAGGAACAATGGTTTCCTCTGCTGGGACGGGAGGTACAGTGGAAGGACGACGAGAGTAGGTCTGTCCAAAGAGATGACCGGTCGGAGGAGACACCAGAGGCGGATGAACCATGAGCGGAAGACAGTCATCGATGGTAGTGTCAGGAGAAGGAGAGGGGAGAGTGAAAGGAGAGCTCTCGACAAACGAAACGTCGGCAGATGTGATATACCGGCGGAGGTCTGGAGAGAAGCATCGGTACCCGCGCTGAGTGCGGGAATACCCGAGAAAAATACAGCGAAGGGATTTGGGTGATAGTTTGGAGAGATTGGGGCGAGTGTCCCGGACATAACAGAGACATCCGAAGACACCGAGTGGAAGGGAGTGAGGAGGGAGAGAGGGAAACAGGGTATGAAAAGGAGTCCCCCCCTGAAGGATGGAGGAGGGAAGACGATTGAGAAGGTAAGTAGCAGTGAGGATGGCATCCCCCCAGAAAAGAAGAGGTACCTGGCGGTGGAAGAGGAGGGCACGAGCGGTTTCCAAGATATGTCGGTGTTTCCGCTCGGCCACCCCATTTTGCTGAGGGGTATCAGGACAGGAGGTCTGATGGATGATGCCGTGGGCCCTCATAAACTGCTGAGAATGAGTGGATAAGTATTCTCGCCCATTGTCAGAGCGGAGACATTTCACAGGGAGAGAAAACTGTGTCTGGATTTCCTGAAAAAATGTCTGAAAGGTTGAGAAAACCTCTGTTCGATCTCGAAGAAGGTAAAGCCAGGTCATGCGGGAGTAATCATCAATAAAGGTGATATAATAACTGTACCCTGACTGGCTAGGAACCCTGCAAGGATCCCATACATCGGAATGAACAAGAGCGAAAGAAGCCGCTGCACGTGGTTCCGGGCGAGGAGCATACGTCGTCCGATGATGTTTGGCAAACTTGCAGGATTCACAATGGAAGGAGAGGTGAGAACTGAATTGGGGGCAAAGTTTATGGAGGGTGGAAGGTGGTGGATGGCCAAGGCGGGAATGGAGGTCAAGGGCTCGGGCTGTGGTGGATGAGCAAGCAAGGGATGATGGGGTATCAAACAGGTAAACCCCATCCCGAAGATAACCTTGACCAATTTCCCGATTCGTCTTCTGCTCCTGAAAAACAACACAAGATGAGCTAAAAGTAGCAACACAATTCAAATCTGTGGTGAGTTTGCTGACAGAGATAAGATTAAAGGGACTTTGAGGAACATGAGCGACCGACGTCAGGGGAAGAGACGGGGTCAAGGAACATGTGCCATATCCGGTAATAGGGATTGTTGAGCCATTAGCAACAGTAATGACAGAGGCACCGATGTACGGATGATAGGTAGTGAACATACCAAAGTCTCCTGTGAGATGTTCTGACGCACCGGAGTCAAACATCCAAGCTGTCTGTCGATGAGAAACACAGGCGGTGGAGTTGCCAGTCTGAGCAAGTGGGGCGAGAGAAGAAGATGGTGGCGCAGTCGCTCGATAAGATTTTACCAAAGCAATCTCCTCCGGCGAGAGTGTTGTCCTGTAACGGGTACTGGATGAAGGAGGGCCGCGGCGCGGTAGAGCCGATGAAGGAGGGCCGCGGCGCGGTAGAGCCGATGATGGAGGATGGGAGAGCTGCTCGGTTGAGTGCATAGGTGCTCGGGAAGGCCGACAATGGAAGTGAGGGTGCGGCCCTGCCGGAATGCTGTCGTCCGGAGGTGATGCCGGAGGGCTGCGGGCGGACACGCCAGCCATTAATGCAGGGGGGGCTGCTGGGGAAGGGAGGCTGGCGGAGATGCCGGGGAGCAACGGGAGGCGCGGGAGGCAGCGGGAGGCGCTGGAGGCGCTGGAGGCGAGGGTGCCGGGAGCGCGCCAGGCGAGGGTGAGGGTGCCGGGGCGAAGCGGGGCGAGCCGCCGAGAGCGGGACGTCGAGGGAGGGCCGGCGAGGGTTTGCTGGGACGAGGGCGCACCGCGGGAGGACAGCGGACGCCGGGCGCCGGGGCACGAGCGCCGCTGGGAGGCGGAGGGTGCGGGGGCTAGGGCGCGGGCGAGGGCGAGGGAGCCGCGCGGGCGTGGGCGCGGGGGCCGACGGGGCGAGGGAGCCGCGAGGGCGAGGGCGCACCGCCGTGGAAGGGCGCCGGGAGGGGTGCCGCGTCTGGAAGGAGGCCCGCCGGGAGGTGGAGGCGCACCGAGAGGGAGGACCGCCGTGAGCAGAGGGGCGTCGGGAGGTGGAGGCGCACCAGGAGGGAGGACCGCCGTGAGCAGAGGGGCGCCGGGAGGTGGAGGCGCACCAGGTGGGAGGACCGCCGTGAGCAGAGGGGCGCCGGGAGGTGGAGGCGCACCAGGAGGGAGGACCGCCGTGAGCAGAGGGGCGCCGGGAGGGAGGGTCTGCCGGGAGGAGGAGCTTCGCCGGGAGGGAGAGCCTGCCGGGAGGAGAGGTGGCCGCCGGGAAGGGCAAGGCCAGAGGGGGAAGAAAGGCGGGGCCGGACAGAACCGGGAAGCCGCTGGGAGGGAGGGTCGGGATTAAAATCCCTCTGATACCATGTTGGTGGGTGAATTTCCCTTGCCTCAATGTGAGGTGAGGATATTCTTTTATAGATTAGGAAACCAATATACAAGACGGGTAAGTCCAATGTGGGACTCACCCATTTACACTTAAATGGGTTCCAACAATAACAGTTATGTAAAACAAAAAGCATTCCAGTTGGCAATGAGAGATGGTAATCGCCAATGGCCAATGCAGCCGGCCTCGCACCATTGGCAGCTCGAAGATCCCCCTCTCCTCTAGAAATCTTTTCTAAATCTATTTGGTTCTTGCATGTGAATACAGATGTGAGCCCCACATGCTGTATCTAATACCTAATGTGTAGAAATGGAAAGATTACACTCGATAACAAACGCACCTTTAGCGTCCCTACGCTTCTGGGTGCAGTTTCTCTTCCAGTGGCCTGACTTGCCACATGCAAAACATACTGCCTTTCGTTTCTTGCCCTGCTTCTAGATCTTTCTCTTCTTGGAGGGGCGGTGCTCGGGGGCTTTAGACCGTTTATAAATCCTTGACCCCTTTGCCTTGTCCTTCCTCTTCTTATTCACCATAAGGATTGCGGGTTTGTCGCGCCCTATGTCCTTATCTACCTGGTGAATCAGGGTCAGAAGTTCCGATAGACTCTCTTCATTATTGCTCATGTTGTAGTTGACAATAAAGCTAGAGAAGGTCTTGGATAGTGATGATAGGATGAGATCGGTAGGCAACTCATCCGGGAACTTAATCCTTAAAATGTCCAGGCGTTCAATGTAGCTAATAAGCTTGACTACATGAGACCCAGCTGACGCAAACTCTCCAAACTTAGAAGTGAACAAAGCGTTGGAGATCTCATATCTCTCCTGTCTCACCTTCTCTTGATAGAGATCCTTTAGGTGAGACATCATGCTATACGTGTCCATGTTTTCATGTTGCTTCCAGAGCTCATTAGACATGACTGATATCATGAAACATTGGACATCTGTGGCATTATCCAAATGTTTCATATAGAGATATTTCTCATCATTGACCTCGTTTCCAGGCGCAACTGGAACAGGCTCTTCCAGCCCATACAATTTCCTCTCGTGGCGAAGGATGACACGTAAACGCCTCTGCCACTCCTAGAAATTGGTGCTGGTGAGAAAGTTTTCCCTTTTGAGTATGGTTCACAATGATATGTTTGAAGTCATTTTTTTTCTGTTTCTACAAATTAAGATGAGCAAAGATTTAATACTTTATCATGATAAAATCGAGACGAATAAATAAATTAATATTTTTTTGTCCCACTATTTTATCGAAATCCAATAGCCCTTACCATTGACTTCGAAATATTCTGTTGCCTAAATATTTTAGTGGCAAGGATCCATATTGCCCTTCGCATTACCCCAACTAGGGTTGGTCAAGCAACTTGAAGGGTTTTAGGTAGGCATTCCTAATGCCAACTGCATTAACTTGCAGTTCCTTGATCTGCTGAGTGAACTCCCCAATCTTGAAATCCTTTTATTTTGGATTTCTTCAGCCTTTGTCTCTTAGTCACACTAAGCCCCGCTGTGGCAGTCAACCCTTGATGTGAACCAAGTCAAGTCAACCCAAAATCTCGAATTAGAATTTGCTGATAATTGAAAGCACCCCAACTAGGGTTGGTCAAACACTTTGAATTATGGTTCGATTCTAACCAAGATTATAGAAGGCTATACCAACTTAATATTTCCTTTAGAGATTTTATCCTTATGCCTAAATTTCCATTTTATTATTTATGTTTGTTAATGTTAAGTGGGATATACTTAAGTGATTAACCATGTCTAAGATAATATTTACGCATAAGTCGGTCTTATTTTAGTTCCATCTTGCATGCTTGTTTAATTCATTAATTGTGTGATCGTGACAACACAGCCACAATAAATAAACCATGCAACTGATAGAAATAAAATAAATGGCATGATCACGAGCTTGTTCTATTGGTTAGTTTATCTAGCGGTTGATAAACTAACCCAAGACCTAGGGGAGAAAACACCTTGAACCTTTTGGGTTCGTGTTTACATCTTTCCACCTGTCCATCTTTGTATCTCATTGGATTGGTTTCGCCTTGGCTCCTAACTTGAGTCGCCTCCTCTAGCTTGGGAGCTCCATCCATTACATATGCTTTTATCTCACATGCAGGTGAGGGGTAAAACAGAGTTTTGCATAAAAGAAACCTTGGACACACAAACCCTATATATTAATGAGGAGAAGGCTCGCAAGCCGACAAATTTAATTTAAATAAATAAATTAACAGAAACCATCCATATACAAAGGTCTTGGTCTAGCTCATGATCATCCATACATGCAATGATATTTATGCAGAAATAAAACTAGCAATCAATTCTTTAATCGTTCTTGTTTGAGATAAATCACGCTTGAATCAATTAATTATTATCTTTAATTAATCAATCCTTTTATCTTAAACCCTTTTTCTGAATTTCCTTGAGATTCTTATCTATCATAATTTTAAACATATAAATTCATTTAAAATTATTTTTGTACGTAATTTGTACCTTGGAGGCAACCCGGTGAATTCCCCTTCATAACTACCCAATGAGTAGAAATGAACATTACGCAGATGTTAAATTAATATAAAACACCTATCTCGTGTTGTACTCTAGCTTTACGCCCGCACCATGGTACACGTCTCAAGGATTTGTATAATATAATAATAAATTTTAATAAATCTGCGTAATTTGGATGAGTACACGACGTCTAGTTCCTACTACACAGCGTGTACTATCGTTCACCGTCCATCTGAAGTACGCGCTTGGGGATACGACGTGTAGATGTACTTCAAAAATCTTCAAAGTACACGACGTGTCCAGTGGGCTACACGCTGTGTAGTATCCGCGTTACACGGTCTCCACCCGGGCAAGCCGTGTACGGGGTACACGGTCCAACCCTAACCCGAAGGGATTACACGCCGTGTCCAGTGGGCCACACGGCGTGTAATTCGGAAATTGTGTCACCTGTTCCTAGTCAACACACAGAGTTATAAAGATTTAGATAAACTCCAACACATGACTTGGTTTGGTGGATCAGTCCCGATGCATTGAACCTTGACTACACGACATGTGAGACAGAATACATGCCGTGTGAGTCCAACTACACGGTGTGTGAGTTCAACTGACACACCGTGTGTTCCGGTGTTGTACGACCAGGAACCTTTGGCGCATTCGGATGAGATCCTCTGTTTTTCATTTTAATCAAAATTAAAAGAAAAAATCATTTCTGTAAGGTGAACGAAAAACGAAAGAAGAGGAAACAGATATCGAGATTGAGATGTACAGAACGATTAACTTGAATTGAAACAACTAAATTATTAAATGCGTAAATCATTAACGAAAAACTAAATAATTATAATCAACGATATGACCGCTCTTATACCACTTGTAGGTTTCGGGCGCAGCGGAAGTGCGTGGATGAGTGTTCCCAACTTTAATTTTACCGTTAACAACGATCAATCCGAGATCCGTCACGATGATAAATTGTCGGATCTTCGGAATAGAACAAAGAATGAAAAGGAAAGAGGGAAGTCCCAGAACCATGGAGAGGATCATCATATGTTGGTTATAATTAATTTAATTAAATGGACAAGAATTACCTTGATGGAATTCTTTCTCTGTTGATGTTTCCGGTCACGATCCAATGTGATCCGTCGTTGCGTCGCCGGAGCCAAGTGTAGGGTTCCTCTAGCGGTGATCCACACGTGCTCCACGTATCTCTGGGATCTCTGGGTGCTAGGGCGGAAGAGCCTTCGCTTGCGATGTCCGCCTTCGATCGCTTTGAGAGCCGCTTCCAAAACGTTCTCCTTGATCTGGTGGTGGGGGATCTCTCTCGTAACTTGAGAGCGTTCTTGGAGGAAATGAATTCTCTCTTGGCTTGAGAGCTTTCTCCAGATCCGTTCCGCACAACCACAGAGAATGACTAGGCTTAATGAGAATATTGTAATTGAGATTTATAATACTTAGAATAATAAAATAAAATAATTACCCATGGGTATTTATTTATTTCATTTAATTCTTAGTAAGACCCCATGTCTAATAATAACGTTTGACTATTATTATTACTTTACATGCGCTCAGTGAATTACACCTAATATTATTTAATTAAATAAATAATATTATTTGTCACAAATTTCCAGAAAAATCACACGGTGTGTACTTTTGTTTTTCCATTTTCCTTTATTTCCTCCACATTTATTAAACCTTGAATAATGACTATTTATTTCTTAAATAAATATCATTGTATTATTTGCTAATAAATATATTATTTCGCCCACAATATATTCTCTCGAATAACTAGTGTTGAAATAAATGCGATCAGGTATCCTTGAATAATTATTAAACCACAATCAGGAATAATCTTTATTCAACTTGTTAAATGAATATTTAACTATAAGATACTTGGATACACTTAGTGTGTGGTCCCTCTAGGCTTCTTTCTCAGTGACATTAGGCGGAGCCTGTCTAAAGTCCAAGGTTAGCGTCTAGCAACACGCCAAAGCACCCGTAGAGAAAGAAGTTAACGCCACAATGACGTGTCACTTCATACAAACGCTTATTGTGTAATGTAATCCCTTTGTCTCGATATCTCTGATCAAGCGGGTTGCATGCTAGTGCCATTCACCCATGTGCTCGGTTTTTTATTCTTTGACTTCCTGGAATTGAACTTGCATATTCCTCACCATGACCATGAATTTATTTACGCTATATCAATTCCATAAAAGAGCATGAGATATCAACTTTTATTATGGAACAGAAGGGACAAATCTTTTCTCGCATTATCTATTAACGCAGTATTACTCGTGACGCACCCAATGTATCCTACCTCGCTGCGAACAGTGTGTCGTTACAGTTTTCGTCAATATATCTAAGTGCGCGAGTTGTAATACCTATTAATAATAATCTTAAAGTCTAAGGCCCAATACATACGTCCGCAGATAGGAACATCCAATGACACTATGAAATGTGGATTTTTTACTGACGAGTCTCGTTCTCATAAGATCCTCCTGGATATTATCAAGGGCGCACACCATGAGAAGGTGCCTCAAAGTTTTATGAGTCATTACCCCTAATGGTTTGTATTATTTGTGTCCCTCAAATAACATCATCCGACCATAAAACATATATTCAAGAATAGTGTTATGACACTTTCAGGTTCTCATCGTAGTAGGGATCCGCTATGACCCTTTAGTGCAACAACTATCCTTAGGACATTATCACATGCCTGGTGGTAATGCCTGAAAAATTGTTATGGATTCTTGGATCTCATTCATTAAGACTATTCTCCATGCTTGATGATGCCTACAAAATTGTTATGGACTCATTGATTGTCATTTGGTAAGACAATTCTTCATGATTGGTGATGATGTCTGGAGAATTGTTATGGATTCATTTAATGACATTGGATGTCACGCTTGGACAATTCTCTTTGTAACTCTGATGATTGTTTTGCCAATCTTAAGTTCAAAGATGTGTTAATTGCACTAGGAGAGTGCACACCGTCTTCGACATTTTAAGTGAAGGAAGAAGGTCATGCAAATAAATATTTGCATGAGAAATTTGAAAAGCATGCAAAATATCATTTTGCATGATGATAAAATTGGAGAAATGAGTTTGAAAAGAAAGGAGTTTTTATGAAGTCCATGCAAATTCTTAATCGCATGAGGAAAGGATTTGAAGGCAACCATGCAAAATGTATTTACATTTTGTATAAAGAAGATGAAGAGTTTGGTTGGCTTGGTATATATTGGAGATTTGGCTTGAGGAATTTATTGTCGAAGAAGGCTTGGGATACAAGATTATACTTAGATTATTTCAAATTAAATGATTAAGTCTCATTTAAAAAAGTAGGCCAACCACACTAGCCACTAAGGGCTAGCCCTCAACCACTCATATGGGGACCCGAGGGTCAACCCTTGTGGGGGGGCCTGCCAAAGGAGGCAGCATGGCGGCTTGGGCGGGCCCGTGTTTAAGGCCTGCAGAGGAGGTTGACTATGCTGGCGGGCCGTGGCCCGTGTGTGAATAGTGGTATGTAGGTGCTGATCCCCCGCAACCAGCTTGAATCGGTAGCTGCATCAATTGGTTAATAAACTGTGGCCCAGACACACGGAAGAATCGATGTGGGACGGCGAAGCCGCGGGTATTGTTCACCCGCACTTAAAAGATACGTACATAACGCTGGCCGTCCGATCGTACTGATCCGAGCCGTCCATTGGATCCCACGCCACGTGGATTTAAAATCGCCTACCGTCTTCTTCCTCGGACTTCATCGAAGAACTCTTCGTCGAGTTCTTCATGGATGATCCACCCTCGATCAAATCTTTGCTCGCCATGACTGTTATGAAGCCGAGATGTTGAGATAGTGAGGCTGCGAACCTCCATGCATGCATGCTACGCTTTGCATGCATGTGATAAAACAAAGAACGTGTCACAGCCGAATGCAAACAAAGTTGCAAGCGGCATTTTGAGCACTTGATCACAATGTATGTCTTCAAGCTTAAAAATGAGGAGAATCACACGATTATCATCCCTTGGACGTAAGGATTCCTTGCGTAATACGAGGCTGTTATTCTCGACATAATTTTGAGGTGGCCACCCGCATTCGAGAATATATAGGATGCCCGAGATCTTCGGGCATTTATGATGAGCTGCGGTGTATTTGAATGTACCGTGTGAAGAAGGAATGTGATACTCCGGCCAACTCGAGAGAGATAAACACCAAGGCATCACATGATCATGAGAAGAGATCACGCAAACGCGTGATTATTCCAGTGCCTCTTGAAGACGCTGAAAGCTTTAGCATTCAACGAGATCCCAAGATCTCGAGTGTTTAATGAGTCCTCGACAACCTTGCATACCAAGAGGTAGGTGGTGAAGAACTGCATATATAAACAGAGGCAAACTCGAGGGAAAAACTTCTCTGTCATTCGAATCATATATATCTGCCGATCAAGAGAGGAGTTTTAAAACAGAGCACCGCGAAACACCTGTTTCATGAAGAAGAGAATCCACGCAGAACACTGCTTGCGTGAAGAAGACGAAACCAACGTCGAACAAACTCTTTTTATGCGAAGGAGAAGAAGGCAACATGCTCTGATCATGCAGAGGGAATCCGCAAACAACACTTGTCATGTGAAGCCTATGTGCAAAGAAGAAGGTCTCGTATACGCTGTTTGTCGTCCTGACATACAATGCATTACGCGAAGAACCTTGAGAAGGCAACATGCATTTTTTCTCAAGGAAGAATGGTGCACTCACACCCATTCGGATTTGTGCAAGGTAAACAATGGGTCCTTGGGTGCCTACATGCATGCATGTGATTATCAAACACATGCTCACATGAAAAATCACTTGAGATATATCAAACAAGAATAAACGATAAACCAATGAAGAATACAACTTGCAAATCGTTGAGAAATCTTCAGTTGATCATTTTGATACAAAAAGTGAGTTGAAGTGGAAGTTGCATCTTTCACTTAATGAAGAGAACTGGGCCGACGTGCATAAAATATTGTTTACACATTATTGGCAGTCGAAGACCTCAATTGAGGAACAAGATCATTCAGTTGATGCAAAGGCATCTAGTGCCAAAGTGACATCTTGTTCATTGAATATCTGTTGAAGAACTGGTGGTGCCAGTTTAAACACCACCTTTGAAGAACTGGTGGTACCAGAATAAAGAACGCCACTCACTCAGGAAAATTGATTAGTTCCTGCACAAACCTTGTGCGCCAATTCTAGGCCTTTGTTGTCATTGCAATTTACTATGATAGGAGAATCTGTGAAACAACCACAGGTTGATTATGACAATGAGTAGGTCTTAGTACCGGACCTTGTAAAAATCTTTGTATGCTGCTTTCTATTTTATTATTCGCATTGCATGTGTGTAAGCGCACAACAGATCTATTCCTCTTAACCCAGGGTAGAGGTTCGAGAGTAAGAGAGGCTAATTGAAAAGAAAGTAAAACTCGGTAAAAGTTGGGTACACTGATTCACCCCCTCTCTGTGTCCTTGCACGATCCATATGGGCTCCACAACACTGATAAGTGAAGAAGAGGAGCTCAAATTAAGTAAGTTGTCTAAGTCCACTAGTATCGAAGCAGAACATCATAACAGATCAGGCTCAAAGTGGGAGATTGTTGGAATGATGTAGCCCGATCCGTTTGGATGAAGTTGGGTCGAATGCTAGCTGTCTAGACTGTACACCAAACCACAACTCTTGTGGTTCGACCTGCGCGGTGAGGTCATCGGGGGTTGCAGGGGGCAATGCGTGTAATGACCTATCTTTTAACGAAGGTACGGATCGTTTGTTTTTCAATTTAATTCCTTGGTTTAATCTTGGTAAACGTGCACTACGGCCTAAGGAGGGTCCTAGGTGCGTCCGAGTCTTGTTCGGAGCCCGAAGTTCCGTAAAATGGGCAAAAAGACTGGGTTGCATGGTTAGTAAAAACTGTGCTGCCTAGCTCACACGGTCTCTACTAACCATGCAGGGTGAAGTAGTGGTGCAATAGGAGCTGCACGGTTTGTCTGAAACCGTACGCCTCTAGGCGCATGACTGTGTGAAAAACTGCAGACTTTTGGTAGTGTGATTTCGTACAGTTTGCGCACGGTTAGAGAAACTGTGCCCCTCAACTGTGCTGAATCTTTCCCTAAACAGTGGCTTGAGCATGGTTTGCGCACAGTTTTCCAAACCGTGCGGAAAAACCGTGCGTCCCCTATTTTGAGGGAGAAATTACATTTTTGCTCATTTAACTTTTAAACCTATTTCTTCTTCTCCTTTCTTTCCTCCAGCAGATGTGTTAGAGGTTAAGTTGAGTCAAGTCCCACATCGGACTTGGGTGTTTTGTTATCTTTATAATTCTCTATAAATAAACACCAAGGTCTCCATTAGAGAGGCATCTTGAGTATTGGGTTCACTCTCCTCCATTTCAACATTGTATCAGAGCAGGTATAACGCAAAACCCTCCCTCCCATTTTTTCTCTCTCGCCCTAGGTTTTCCAGCGATTTCCTTCGTTGGGGGCGGCAGACCCAACCCTCTTGGCCACCATCACAGCAGCTCCGCCCCCTGTATCTCCCGATGCGCCCCTCCGTTGTTACACCCTCCTCCCAGCCGGGTGACAACATCCCCTCCCGTCGCCCCTCCCGTGCGAGGGAATTCTAGTGCGCTGTTAGCCCACCGCTGTTCACGTGCGACCCTCCCTGCGGGAAAAACCCCACCGCGACAAACTCCCCTCCCGTCGCCCCTCTCGTGCGAGGGCATCTCTAGCGCACCCCTCCTCCTGAGCGATGACAGCTACAGCGCGCTGCCGCCCTGCACGACGACCAACAACGATCCCTTCCGCCTGTGCACCTCATTAGCGGTGGTCGCTCCTTTCAGTAAACATGCGCCTCCTCCATCCAGGTGACCTCCCTTGCTCGCCCTCCTCCTGCGCCTTCAACAAAACCAGGCAAGCCACCCTCAACCATCCAGGCGCCCCCCTCACTCGCCTCTTCTCCTCCGATAACAATCACTTGACGCACTTCCACCCAGATCAGTGACGACCCCGAGCCCCTGTGCAACAGCCGCGGGACTCCCTTCGCGTCTACACCTCCTGGGTGACGCCCCATTCCTGATCGGCTTCTTCAAATATGCTCCTTATTCTATACATCTTGCTACAAAATGTATTATTTGCCTTTATTAGGTTCTCTACTGCTCCTTGCTGTAGACCTTTGATGTCAATCAGAATTTAGGGTCCACAAAGACGGACACCGTTTCATCTTGGCATTTTGGGGCCCGCTAGTTGGACACTGTTTCACCTTTGGAATTTGGGTCCGCAAAGTCGAACGTTGTTTCACCCGATCGTTTTGATGCTGTTTGTCGGTCTCCGTTTCATCCGGCATCTTGAAGCAAGGGTCGTCCTCAGTAAGGGAGCATGAGAGTTCTACGATGATCATTTTTCTTTAGCAGCCATGAGCGGAAGCGCAACAGGTGGAGCAAAACCAGTGGGCAATGCATACGTTAATGCTATTCTTTTTAGTATTTTTTTATATATTCAAGTTGGATATGTCCAGCTTGAGGGGGAGTTTTAAGAGTTTGAGAATGTTTTTTTTGTTTTCTTTTCTTATGTATCTAAGCCAGGTACACTTAGTTTGAGAGGGAGCGTTCGAGGTTAAGTTGAGTCAAGTCTCACATCAGACTTGGGTGTTTTGTTATCTTTATAATTCTCTATAAATAAACACCTATGCCTCCCTTAGAGAGACATCTTAGGTACTAGGTTCACTCTCTTCTATTTCAACTAGATGAATTGGTTTTCTTTCCCCTGTGAGTTCTCAAACACCTCAACCTAGGTTCTCCTATAACTTCTTCATTCGTTGTCAGAATGAAGATCCGTCGAAGGCATTGGATAGCTTAACATGAGCTCTCGAGTTCTCTCTCCTTCGATCTAAGTTTATCTTTGTATCTATTGCGCTATTTAGGTGTAAGCTCTTTTGCCTTTTTTTTTCAGGGTATTGGACCGTTTTGTCGATTTCTCCCAACCTACTTCAAATCTGAGGCCGCCATCGGACGAGGAGTCGTCAACGGCCCTAAGGTAGGTGGTCTTGTCGTTTCCCCTAAGAGTTTTGGTGTTTCGTAGCATTGTCGTTTTGCCGCACGCTGACCTTTGCTGCGCGTCGCTGTTTAATTGAGTTCTTCATATTAAATTGATCAACGCACCTTGATATGCGTCTGTTGAACCATGTTTAGTAGATTAGAGGATGTAGACCTTAGTTATGGACACCTCTTGGGTGTGCCAAATTGAATTTCCCTTTATAGATAATTGTTTAATTGTCCGGAACGCCTTCTAAGCGTTCGAATTAGATTATAAATGGATTTGTCTCTGTTATATTTGTTGCGGAAACGCCGAGAGCAACGAATTGAAAAACGATTCATAGATGAGTAAAAGGGAAAAACAAAAGAAGAAGAAGATCTTGGATACAGAGATTTACGTGGTTCGGGAAATGATCCCTACATCCATGAAGAGGCAGAAATTGATGCGGAAACGCCGGGAGTCGCAACGACAAAACAAGGATTCACAGAAGAGTAAAAATGAAAAAAAAACAGAATGAGAACCCAAGAATTTATGTGGTTTGAAAATAATCCCTACGTCCGCAGAGGCAAAATTTAACTATATGTCGGGAACACAAATTACAGGGAAATTTCTCAAAGTTTCTCAGTAACCCTAGCCCGAAATGGGCTACAAAAGAAGGAAGACGATCCATTGGTCCAACAACATCCAGAACAGATCAGACTACATCAAACTAACAGAAATATCACTAGTTTCGGGAGCACAAAATTACAGGTAGTATCAGAGTTTCACACACACAACCCTAGCCCAAAATAGGCTAATAAGTAGGACGAAACACTATTCCACCAACCGCACAGAAAGTCCGTTGTGCAACAGTAAAAGGTGGGTGAAAGTCCGCATCGCTATAGTGCTCCGACCACCCAACGAGCTCACCGCGGAGCTCGACTCGCAGAGTTGTGGCCTGGTGCGTAGTATGAGCTGGAATCATTCGACCCAATCATCATCCAAAACGGATCGGACTACACCAATCCAACAATATAAATATCTAATGAAACCAAGGCACCTCCTAAGTGCTTTGTCCAACTATTAATTGGAATTGCCCATGTTAACAATTGTCTTATTGACCATGACACATTCTAAATGACTCATTTAGCCTTATAAATGGAAATGACATGTTTTAGTGAATTAAATGGATTGATTATATGAAACGACTTTTACATGATGGTTGCCTACCCATAAATGAATTAAAATGGTTGAAATGAAATGAAGTGGCTTGGCCACGCACCGCATCCCTTGCTTTGAGTGTTGACATGATGACACTCACCATCTCGAGTGATGAGCATGGCGTCTCCCACTCATTATGAGATGTAGGGCATGTACCCTTTTGCTTGAGCTATAGGCTTGTTCAGACTTGTTATGGATGACTGAGTTACGCCCCGGTCCAGCCAGCACCTAGTATTTCAGGTATATGACCACTTACGTCCGCACGTACTTGGTTCAGATAGGTGGATGCAATATATAACTAAACTATATATATATATATATATATATAGATATATATATATTATTACTACATATATAGTGACTGCCCAGACATATATTCCGGCCATGAGCCGAAGCAGGTAGAGTCGCCAGGTGTCCTTTAGGAACCTGAGTGAGTTGTTATTTATTTATTCTGTTTTGTTTATTCTTTCATTTATACCTGCACACTGTTTAGTTACAAGCACTACTTGGATTACTTTTAGACATCGTTGGTGGTGGCCTATTGAGATTTTATCTCACACCCCAGCCGGGCTGCCTTTGGTATCTGAGAAGATTATATGACTAGAGGTATGAATAAGGGCAAACGCCTTGCTTTAGATCCTTGATATGCATTGCTTATAAATGGAGCATAGGAGTAGGGGACCAAACATATGGTCGGGATGCTAGTAGAGCAACTTTTTGTCCTTTTTGTACTTTTTGTATAGCATGATTGTATATGCCTCTCCCATGTTCCCTTTTTGTATATCAGCATGCCATGCATCCATGTATATGACACTGCCTTGTGGCTTTTGATTATTACTCAGTTGGTCAGTATTTATTCTTTCACTGCTTTATTATTTTGTCTATTTATATATGCTTCCGCTATTGTATGTTTATGGTTATATCTGCCATGCCACTCTGATAAGAGGATATAGTCTCCCCACTGTACCACCTTTACACCCCCACTGCTAGTCGGCAGCCTCTGGCGTATGGGGAGGCGCGCATGAGACCATGTGACCCACCGGCTTGGGGCATGGGTTAAATGGATCCGGGATCGGGACGTTACAACGTGCCCCCTGCTCCAGGGGCCGAAGGCTCCCAGCCCAAATTTTGGACACTGTTACAACTTTGAGTGGACTGTAGTAGAGCTGACCAGACGTCACTGACAGAGCACTGTAGTAGTGTGGATTTTGACATGATTACTGTAGCAGGACTTTGGAGTTAGCGATGCTATAGCTTCACGAACTTCTTACCATCGACACTGTAGCAACCCAGACTTGGGTGGCTGCGCCACTATTGTAGTATGGACTTGTTATGCGGTTGGTGACACATTAGCATCATCTTCTTTATGAGCTCATTCGAGTTTGGGTTTTTGTATCTGAAACTCTGAAATTTGCTCTGTAATCCTGCTCCCGATTATAGTGATATTTGTACCTCTCTGTGGGCGTAGAGATCATTTCTCGAACCACGTAAATTGTTGTGTTCGTGTTCATCTTATTCTTGTTCTTTTGTTCTGTCTTTTTTTCATCTGCAAACCTTTCGATCGCTACGACTCCCGCCGTTTCCGCAACATCTACTCGATTGGTTTCATGGTGTGAACTGACAAGTCACAACATGAACGTCTTTATTCCAGAAACTTTGAAATCCTCGATTTATTTACGGCCTGAAAGAAGCTTCACGACGTGAAAAAACATCTGCCCAGAAATCTTTCAAGGTGTGAAATAGTTTCGCGTTGTGAATAAAAGCTAGGAAATAAAAACACAATCACTACTCCCTGTGAAAGCCATTTTCGATGTGCACTGAAATTCCCGGTGAACCTTCATGACGTGAATATGGTTTCACAACATGAGAGAATTAATCTCGACGTGAAAAACGCCCGAAGCTTCCAGATTGATCTTTCAAACTCCGCTGTACTCCTTCATTTGGTTTAACGTCTTCTTATAATGATATCAGAACATAATAACTGAAATATGCTCTAATGTTAGAAAATACCTTCTGGTTAAGTGTTGGAATTTCCGGAATTGCCTTTTTGGAATTACATTTAGCGGAATCGGATGGAGACATGTTCACCTTATCTATGGATGTCTAGATTCAGGTGAGCAGAAGCAACAACAATGACCAAGTGTGGGAATTCGAAAGGAGAAATGTCTGGACGCATGAACCTAGGGAGCAACCACATTCCAGAGGATGAGTGGCGCAAACGGAAGGGTGGTTCCGAATGTGACAGGAAAGATTTGGAGGAAGTGGAGGGGCAGACAAGAATTGTTTCCGGATGATGGGAGTGCAGTAGCATGTTGCGAAAACGCTGGAAGTCACACGATAGAGGTTTGCAAATGAAGAAAAGATAGAAACAAAATAAAAAGAACACAGACACAACGATTTACGTGGTTTGGGAATAATCCCTACGTCCACAAAGAGGCAGAAATATCACAATGGTCCTGGAGGAAAATATTACAGGATCAGAATTTCAAGCACACAGAAACCCCAACTCGAAATGAGCTAATAAAGATGACGAAACACTATTCCACCAACCGCATAGAAAGTCCGTTGTGCTATAGTAAAAGGTGAATGAAAGTCCGCACGGCTACAGTGCTGCGACTACTCAAGTCCAAGCTGCTGTTGTGGTTAGTGGCAAGAAGTTCGTAGAGATACAGTACTACTGTCTCCAAAGTCCGAACTGTTACAATAGCCGTGCCAAAGTGCGCACAGCTACAATGCCCTGTCAGTGCCGTCCGGTCAGCCCTACTACAGTTGGTTTGAGATGCTACACTGCTCAAAATTTTGGGTCTGGGACCTTCGGCCCCCGTACCCTCGGCCCAGGGGCGCGTTGCCCCCTTCAATCTCCAACGAGCTTACCGCAGAGCTCGTCCCACAAGAGTTGTGACTTGGTGCACAATATGGGCTGCTAGAATTCATCCTAACATCATCCAAACGGATCGGGCTACACCAATCCAACATAGCAGACCTTGCATAAGAATCATTCTGAAGGACTTGCGTAAGGTTTCCTTGCGTTTTGCAAAGGCTACATGATAATCTTCAAAAAGTTGTGTAAGGAGAGCTTGTACTATTCACTAGAGGGGCCAGTTGAGGCGGTGTTGCTCAGCTGGCTGCCTTGGCCGAACGGAGGGCCGTCCGCGAAGTTTGGAAGACGGTGCAACCAGAATGATCGACTTGCAGCTACGACGCACCTTTATAAAATAGTGCTGACTCATTTGTTCATTGGTGGAAAACCCGTATTGGGATCGAGTGAGAGTCTATACGTAAGGAGTTTGAGTGGCGTTCATCCCCGTGGGGGGACTTCCCCACGGAAACCCTTGCGGTCGGAAGGAGTCACTGGAGGCGTTTCTAGGAGACCCTTCGAGTAGGGTGTCCGAAAGGAGTCCCTTGTAACTTGGGCTGGGTAGGTTTTTCGAAAGGAGGGTTCTCCCTTACTGAAAGATGCAGTGTGTTCCTCCGTGGAGTAGGACTAAAGTCCGAACCACATTATTTTCTTTGTGTGGTGTGCTTTTTCCGATTGTTGCGTGTTTTGTTCTTGCTTGCTCGTTGCTTAAGAAAGATATTGTCAAAGACTATGAAGTTACCGAAATTTGAGTGAAGAGCAGATCAACACGGCGACTAGGGACACATGGGATCCAGATGCAAGCGGTAACAGTGTTGTTAAAGGCGCTCGCCTCACCCCGCCTTGGCGCGAGGCGAGGCGAGGCGCACCTTCCGCGCCTCAAAAGTGGTAAGGCGGTGCGGCCTCACCGAGGCGCGCCAAAGGCGCGCGCCTCTCACGCCAAACAGAGGGGCGCTAGAAGTGCCAGGCGCAGTAAGGCGCACCGTGGCCGATGGGACCGGGGGCGACACAGCAGGGCGGCAGCGGAGATGGGGGGGCGAGCGACGTGATAGTGGGTGGCGACCGAGATCGTGGGTGTACAGGCGGCGGTGACGAGATCAGGGGTGGGTGGGTGAGGGCGCGATCGGCTGGCTGAGATCGGGGAAGGAGATCGGGGAAGGGACGCAACTCAAAATCAGGGAAGGAAGGGAGCAGTGACCGGCGGAAATCGGGGAAGGGACCCGGACGACGCAGTGACTGGCGGAAATCCGGGAAGGGACGGTGGACGCGGTGGATGAAGAATATCGGGGAGGGACCCAGGCCAGTCGCCACTGGAAATCGGGGAAGGGACGAGTCGCGACGCTCGGGAATTGTTCCCTTCACTTCACCTATTAAATTTTAATTAACACATTTAATATATTAATAAATAAACATAATATAAAACAATATAAATATCTCACACCTCCCCGCACAGTACTGCACAACAATTTTTTTGCTGCTGCACCACTTCTCCTCGCCGCACAGAACAACACCTCCCCGCACAGCACTGCACATCAATTTTTTGCTGCTGCACCACTCTCCACCACGCTACCCTCGCTGTACCACTCTACACTGCCATTGCTGCACTGCATCACACACCTCGCTGCACCGGCACCTCGCTGCACCGGCACCTCGCTGCACCGGCACCTCGCTGCACCGGCACCTCGCTGCACCGACACCTCGCTGCACCGTCACCTCGCTGCACTGGATGCTCGCCACCACGTTGCACCTGCACATCGCTGCACTGGACCTTGTTGCACCTTGCTGGACCTCACTGCACCCGTTGAAATAGCAGCACGCTACATTCTTCTACAACCAAAAGGTTATTTATATTCCTATCTCCTATTATTCAACCTCTGTTTCAATTTTTCTCTATTTATGTCTCATTCTCATTTGTTTTCATCTTTCACTCCAACTCCGGGTCTTTTATTTCCATCAACATCAGCTGCAGCACCCACCAAGCAGTGAAATTATGAGTGATAATCGTGCCGAAACACCAACTAGTGCAACTCCAAGTAGTGTAATTAAAGACCCTGCTTGGAAGTATGCTTATCAAGGAAATCCTGGCGACAGAGATTCAGTAACATGCAGTTTCTGTTTAGAAACAAAAAGAGGAGGTATTAGTCAAATGAAACAACACATGGTTGGAGGATATAGAAATACTACTTCTTGTAAGAAATGTCCGGATCACGTGAAGGAAGAGATAAGACAACATATGAAAAAAAGGGAAGAAGAAACGAAACAACGAAACATACTTCCAGATACTGATGATTTCCATTATGAAGATGAAGATGGTGATGACATTGAAAAGATCAATCCGAAAGCTGGAAGAACTACCGCGGGAAAGTCATCATTTTAGTCACCGCGTAATATCGGTCCAATGGATACATATTTTACACGTGACCCGGAAGAAATTGTTCATGGTAGGAAAGGAAAACAAAAGACGATCATAGATGCATACAAAACCGAAGAGCACAAGAATGAAATGCGAGAGAGAGCATGTACACAAATTGCAAGATGGATGTATGATGTGGGAATAGCTTTCAATGCTGTGAAATATGATAGCTTTCATCCCATGATTGAAGCAATTGGACAATTTGGTCCAGGAATGAAGCCACCAAGCTATCACGAGGTGAGAGTTCGATTGTTAAATAAGGAAATGGCGCACACAAAGACAATGATGGAAGAACATGAACAAGATTGGGCAAAAAATGGTTGCACAATTATGTCTGATGGTTGGACAGATAAAAGGCAAAGAACATTGATCAATTTCTTAGTGAATTGTCGCAAAGGGACCATGTTCGTTGATTCAATCGATGCTTCATCATTTTGCAAAAATGGAGACAAAATATTTGAATTGCTAAGCAAATTTGTGGAACGTATTGGTTCAGAAAATGTTGTTCAAGTTGTCACTGATAGCGCTTCTTCAAATGTTTTAACAGGTATTATTTATATCCACCTTATTAGTAGTATATAAGTTTATACATATACATTATGTTATGCATATTAAGAATTTTATTTATGTTTCGTTTTCTTTTTAAATCCTATTTTTAGGGAAAATGCTTGAGGTAAAGTATCCAAATCTTTACTTGGACTCCTTGCGCAGCCCATTGTTTGGATTTGATATTGGAGGATATTGGGAAACTTGACATAAACATTCGGACATTGAAACGAGCAACTTCTTTGAGCTCTTTCATATATACTCGTCCAGGGGTGTTGAATATGATGAGGGAATTCACAAGGAAAAAAGAGTTGCTTCGACCCGCAAAAACTAGATTTGCTACCGCTCTCCTCACAATGGCAAGTATTCATAAGCAGAAGGAAAATTTGAGGAAAATGTTCACATCGGATGGGTGGGCAAGAAGCAAGTGGGCTAAAGAGGTTCAAGGCAAACAAGTTTCTAAAATCATATTGATGCCATCATTTTGGACTTCTATTTTGTATTGTCTTAAAGTGACCAATCCACTTGTAAAAGTGCTTAGATTGGTTGATGGAGAGAAAAAGGCACCGATGAGATACATTTATGAAGCCATGGATAGGGCTAAAGAATCAATCATGAGGGATTTTTCGATGAAGGAAGAGAAGTACAAAGAAATTTTTACTATTATTGATCGTAGGTGGGAGATTCAACTTCATCAGCCTTTGCATGCTGCGAGGTATTTCTTGAATCCTGAATTTTGTTATTCAAATCCGAATATCCAATTGGATTTTGAAGTACAAGATGGATTAATTAAATCCATTCAAAGACTCGTTTCAAGTCTTGAGATTCAAGAAAAAATCATGGATGAAATCACTTTGTACAAGGAAGCAGGGGGTCTATTTGCAAATTCTTTGGCAATTAGACTTCAGAACAAGAAGGCTCCTGCTGAATGGTGGTCTATGTTTGGATCTTCAACCCCAAACTTGCAAAAATTTGTTTTGAAGGTTCTTAATCTCACTTGCAGCACATCAGGATGTGAGAGAAATTGGAGCATATTTGAGCATGTAAGTTTTTTTTTTCTAAATGCATTTTCTTTATTATTATAAACTTTATAATATTAACAATTGAATTATAATTTATATTGCAGCTTCATAGCAAAAAGAGGAATAGGCTGTCTCAACAAAAACTAAATGATTTGGTCTACATCAAATATAATCGTGCATTGAAACGTCGATTTCAAATCCGTGACACCATTGATCCCATTACACTCAAAGAGATTGATGATAGCAATGAATGACTTATTGGGAGGATCGAAAAGGATGATGATGCTGATAACTACTTTGTATTTAATGATGAGGGTGCTGGAGGTTTAACATGGGGTGTGTATGCTGCTGCTGCTGGGATTGAAGAGCCTGAATATACTTTCAGATTGAAATCAAACTTAGCAACTTCCACTTCTTCCAAATCTCATGGTGGTACAAAGCGTGCACGAGTTGTTGATGAGATGAATGATATTGAAGAAGAAGATTCAGAGGCATATGAGTCAAATGAAGGGTGCAACAGTGACGATGAAGCTTTCATTAATGATGAAACTTCCATTGATGATGATTTTGATGTTTAGGAAGCTTTCATTAATGATGGAACTTCCATTGATGATGATTTTGATGTTTAGGTTCTCAAGGATTGATTATTTGATTATGATTTTGGTTAAAAAATATCAGTATCTATTTTAATTTGCATTTTTTTATTGAATTTAAGTTTTTTTAAATTTAAAATATTATTGAAAACTGTATATAATTAATCATGTGCGCATGCGCCTTAGTTGCGCCTCGCGCCGCATCCCCAAACGGCTTTTGCGCCTTATTGCGCCGCGCGCCTTTGACAACACTGAGCGGTAGGGCGAATTTCCCCAACACTCCTCACTTTCGACCCCTTCTCGAACATCAACCTCGATGATTGTCTTTTTTTTACCACCCACACCCACCCTTGCTCTTCCTAGATTTACTGATCGCCGCTTTTCTTATGTCTATTTTTGCCGTTCATTGAATATCCCCTTCGTGCCAATCGAGGATGTCGTTACCTCGACTTCGCTAGCCACTCCCGTGACAACTGGTTGCTTGTCCATTGCTTTGAGGAAAGGTATCAGTTCCTGTAAGTCTCATTTGATATATAAAAAGACTTATCTGCAACAAATATCACTTAGTTCTCGATTCTGAAGACAATATTTGTTCCTTATGCAGTTGTCGAGCCTAAATCTCATCTTGTGTGACTCCAAATAATGTATGATGAATTACAGACTTTGGATGATCATCATATTGGAGTTAGTGCCATAGAACCAACTGATATTTGTACTTTCAATTACCAGAATATATATTTATTCTCATCACATAGTGATTGTTTCTGCGTAACATTAATGTGATAATGTTCTTAAAATATTTGTCGCATCAAAGGGTTATAACAGTTTCCCGCTATAATGAAAACTTGAAAATACTATGATGATATTCTTAAATAAATGTCCTATGGTCTTGATACATCAATCCGGCGGGTCACAGATGATGTTTAACTATCAAGTTATGGAGGCTCATAAGCATTCAGATTTCTTCTCATAAAGTTCATACTTGATGATTTTTAAGAAGGTAGTTCATGAGGATAAACCCGTTAATAAGAATTTCACATGTTTTATGTGTCATTGAATATTTCTATCTGTGAGTGTGTATTGATCATTTGACTTGAGTTCATTATTAATGTGTATCATGAATCACGTACTTAGATGTATTGATGAAAACCGTGATAGCATATGCTCGTCGCGAAGTAGTATGCGTTGGGTACGTCATAAGTGATATGGCATTAATTAAATGATTAAGACAAGATTTTTCCCTTTCGAGTTAATAGAAGAAGATTTCTTGAGTCTTTTGATTGATATTGAAGTGTCTGACTAAAATCCATAGCCATGGTAGTTTACAGACAAGTTCATTTTAGGAAGTCAAAGAAATATAAATCAAGTATATTGAGTGATTACACAAGTATGCATCATGTTTGATGAGATATTTATTGACGAAGGTATTATATGTTGTGGAAACGTCGGGAGTCGCAGTGCTAGATAGGTTTGTAGATGAAGAAAAGACAGAATAAAGGAACGCGAAGAAGATCGCAAGACACAAAGATTTACGTGGTTTGAGAAATGATCCCTATGTCCACGGAGTGACAAAAATTTCACTATGACCGTGTTGCGGAATCGTCGGGAGTCGCAACGACAGAAACGAGAAACGAGATAAAATGCAGAAGAAAAGAAAACACAAGGAACACAACGATTTATGTGGTTCGGCAATAATCCCTACTTCCACGGAGAGGCATAATTCTCACTATAATCGGGAGCACAAATTACAAAGTTTTGCGGTGGTAACCCTAGCCTGAAAAATGGGCTATAAAATGGAGAAGACGATCCACTGTTTGCACAGGAAGTTTGCGTCGCTACAGTGAAAGGCGGCCACTTTGTCAAAAGTGATACAGTGGCTGCCGGCTGGAAGTCAAAAGTGCTACAATACAGTTGATTTCGAAGTCTGCACTGCTACAGTGTCTGTCGGTCAGCTCTGCTACAGTGCCTGTCGGTGTCAGTTACATTCTCACTACAAATCAGTTTGCTGACATCTTCATCAAAGTCATACCCGAAGCTCGAGTGAATTTTTTTTGCACTAAGAATACCTGCGTCCCAGATTGAGGGGGAGTTTGTACTATTTATTTTCTCTTCATTTTTTGTGGGACTCTTGTATTTCAAGCTGGATAAGTCCTGCTTGCTGGGAAGTATTGAACCCATTTAGGTTGGCCTTGAGCCTAAAGTCATGCGTGAGTCTCACATCGGCTTCTTATATGATTTATCCTTTTGATCTATCTACAAATAGTCTCCTACCTCTCATCAAGGTACGGGATTTCATCTAACAATAACCTATTGATTCTTAAATCTATCCATGTATTCACACACGCAGAAACATATCTTGTCATTCTCATTATTGCTTACTTTGAAGATCACAACACTACACTGTAGCATTTAATACAGAAGTGTGATATTTAATTCGCAATACTCAGAGAGAGGAACTTTTCCATGGTATGGATTCCATATGTTATTGCATGTTTATTCACTTATTTACGTTGAAATTATAATTTGTGTTGCATTTTAATACTCCAGTGTTGGAATTTATGACACCAGAAAAATGATTATCCATTTTTATTAGTTTATTCATTTTTGCCATCTTTCCATATGATACTGTGTTACCATTATTTTATGCGTTCTATTATTGATTTTTCTGGTTGCAGTGATAACTTGGATTCCACTGGTTTTCTTGAGAATTCTCTAATTGCTAAAGAAAAGATCATTTCAGAACTGAACACGGAGCTTCACAGTTTTGATACCACCTTGTCTAATGAACGGCAACAACATTCAAATGAGATCAAGAGATTGAATGCTCTGCTTAATGAGAAGGTTAGCGCAACCCAAATTTTTGGTGCTAGTAAATTGTTCAATATTGTTGCAATTTTATCCCCGGGCTGAATTTTCTTTACTTGGCGCTGTTATCAATAGCTAAAGTCGGTGGCAAATTAGGGGTTTGATTTTATGTTTTTGAAGACGGTTTTCTTGTTTTTGAAAGCAGAAAAACAAAAATATCTGTTTGGTGATGTGTTTTTTTCTTTTAAAAACTGTTTTTTTTTTTTAAAAAAAAACTAGAACTCCATAGGCTTGCTTTTGTTTTCTGTTCTTGTTTTCTGTTTGGCATGCCCCCACATCCTCACATCCTAGGGGTGTAAAAGCGGCCTGACCCGTGCCTGCTCGGGCTGCGCCGGACTTTACCCTAAAAAATTTGGGCCGGCCTGAACAGTGCCATAGCTCTGCCCAAGCCCGACCTCGGGCTAGCCCGATTCTTTGGGTCGGGCTGGGCCATGGGCCTGATGTTGGAGTTGGTGGTCTAGAACCAACTACTTTGTACTTTATTCATTAAATAAAAGCCTTATCACATCTTGATTGTTCTTCTGCCTGACATGTCATGTGATAATGTCCTAAGGACAGCTGTTGCATTAAAGGGTCGTAGTGGATCCCTGCTATGATGAGAACCCAGAAGTGCCATAACACTGTTCTTGAATGTATGTTCTATGGCCGGATGATATTATTTGAGGGACACAAATAATACAGGTCATTAGGGGTGAGGACTCATAAAACTTTGAGGCACCTTCTCATGGTGTGCGCCCTTGGTAATATCCAAGAGGATATTATGAGAACGAGACCCGCCAGTAGGAAATCCACATTTCGTAGTCTGCTCCTGAAACACAACACCAGAAGATGTAAATATGGCCGCACAGTTATAATCCTTAGTCAGTTTACTGATGGAAAGCAGATTAAAGGGACTGCGGGGCACATGTGTCACAGAGGGTAGGTGAATCAAAGGAGTCAGGGAGCATGCGCCGAAGCCCGCTATGGGGATAGTGGAGCCATCAGCGACGGTGATGGCGGAAGAACCGACATAAGTGCAGTAAGACGTCAGCATACCAGCATCACCGGTGAGGTGGTCGGAGGCACCTGAGTCCAGCAGCCAGGCAGGGGAGCAATGGCTGACCAAGGCAGTGGGGCAAACAGTACGGGCCAGAGAAGCCGAGGAGGGAGCGGGGCGGACAGAGGCCGGTGGATTATGAGGTCGTCTGAGGTCGGCCATAGAAAGGGCCAGAGACGGGAAAAGAGAGGCGACAACCGAGGACACGTCCCGGACCGCGGGCTGTCCCTGCCGCGGGTGCTGAGATGGTCGGCCATGCAGGACCCAACAACGGGCGATCCGGTGACCAAACTTGCCACAATGGGGACAGAAGGGACGTGGACGACGTGAAGCACGACCACGTCCGGAGGAGTCCGCCATGGAAGCGTCGGGTAGCTGATGCAGCGGGTCGGCGGGATGATCGTGCGCAGGACGTGCGCGTGCTGGAAGGGCCGCCGGAACGAGGGCGCTCTGCCGGGATGAGGGTGGGCTGCCGGGACAAGGGCGCTCTGCCGGGAGGGTTCGCCGGGACAGAGGCCGAGGGCGCCTGCTAGGGTGAAGGCGGCGGAAGGGGGGGGGGGTGCAGGGCGAGAGCAGCGGGGGCCCTCGGGAGGCGCCGAAGCTACGGGAGGCGCCGGGCGAGGGTTGCCGGGAGCGCGCCAGGCGAGGGTGGCCGGGAGGCGTCGCCGAGGGCGATCCGCCGGGGAAGAGAGGGCCACCGGGATGAGAGGGCCGCCGTGAGGGGAGCGCCGGAGAAGGGGCGCCTGGGCGGGGCGCCGAGGGCGGGGCGCCGGGGCGAGTCGCCGAGGACGAGGCGCCAGGGCGAGGCGCCGGGGCGAGGGTGTCGGGGCGAAGCCGGGGAGCCGGGAGCCAGGTCGCCAGGACGTCGGGGCGAGCCAGGGACGCCGGGGAGCCGGGAGCGCGCAGGAGCAGCGGGAGGCGCCGGAGGCGCCGGAGCTGCGGGAGGCGCCGGGTGCCGCAGGAGAGCCGCCGGGAGAATGGAGGGCCGCCGGGAGGTGAGCCGCAGGGGCTGGGCGCGCGTACGACGGGGCTGGCCGGGAGCGCCGCTGGTAGGGAGGGCCGCCGGGAATGGCCAGGCCGGAGAGGAGGGGGGGGGGGCTGCCGGGAAAGGCTAGGGCAGCAGGGAGAGAGGCGGGGCCGGGAGGACGCCGGGAATCCGCAGAGGAGGGAGGGTTCGAGATAAAAATCCCTCTGATACCATGTGGATGGGTGAATCCCCTTACCTCAATGTGAGGTGAGGTTGTCCTTTTATAGATGAGTAAAACTAAATACAGAGAGGGTAAGTCCGATGTGGGACTCAGAAATACCCAACTAAATGAAATGGGGTCCAACAATGGGTATTACAACTCGCGCACTTAGATGTATTGACGAAAACTGTGACGACACACTGTTCGCAGCGAGGTAGGATACGTTGGGTGCGTCACGAGTAATACCGCATTAATAGATAGTGCGAGAAAGGATTTGTCCCTTTCGTTCCATAACGGAAGTAGATATCTCAGGCCCTTTGATGAAATTGATATAGCCTAAATAAATCCATGGCTATAGTAAGGTATGAGCAAGCTCAATTCCGGGAAGTCAAAGAAAGAATAATCAAGCACATGGGTTGATGACACTAGCATGCAACCCGCTTGATTGGAGATATCGAGACAAAGAGATTATATTACATGGTAAGCGTTCGTAGGAGGTGACACGTCATTGCGGCGTTAACTTCTTTCTCTATGGGTGCCTTGGCGTGTTGCTAGACGCTAACCTTGGACTTTAGGCAGGCTCAGCCTAATGCCACTGAGAAAGAGCCCTAGAGGGTCACACACTAAGTGTGTCCATGTATCTCAGTTAAATATTAATTTAACAAGTTAAATAAATATTATTCTTGACTGTGGTTTAATAATTATTTAAGGATGTCTGATCGCATTTATTTTGACACTAGTTATTCGAGAGAATATATTGTGGACGAAATAATATATATTTATTAGCGAGTAATGCAGTTACATTTATTTAAGAAATAAATAGTCATTACTCAAGGTCTAATAAATGTGGTGGAGAAAAATGGAAAATAAAAGTACACGCCGTGTATATTAAATATACACGCCGTGTAGTTTTTGGAAAACAAGTACACGCCGTGTATTAATTATTACACGCCGTGTAGTTTTTCCAGATGGGATTTTGAGGATTTAATATTGTTTTAATAAATGATATTTATTATAATCAGCGTGGGCGCATGTCAAGGAATTAATAATTCGACATGAGAGTTTTCAATAAGAGTTAATGAAATAAATAAAACGCGTAACACGTTTATTTATTGTCATAACTCTATTAACCTCAAACCCGATTATAAATATCCTTGCAACCCCAACATTTTGAAGAGCCATTGTTGTGCACAACGGATTTGGAAATACTCTCAACCCAAGAGAGAATTCTCTTTCCACCAAGAACGCCCTCAAGTTACGAGAGCGAGATCCTCCACCGGATCAAGGCGGTCGAAGGCGGACATCGCAAGCGAAGGTTCTTCCGCGTTAGCACCCGGAGATCCCTTCGGCGACGTCCGGAGATACGTGACACACGTGTGGATCACCGCTAGAGGAATCCTACACTTGGATTCTACGACGCAACGACGGTTTACCGAATCGTGACCGGACACATCAACGAAGAAAGAATTCCAACGAGGTAATTCTTATGCATTAATTAAATTAATTATAATCAACATATGATGATCCTCCTCAAGGGTTCCGGGACTTTTCTTTTCGTTTTTCGTTCTATTCCGAAGATTCGGCGTTTTATATCGTGACGGATCTCGGATTGAACGTTGTTTAACGTTAAAATTAAAGTTGGGCAAACCCACCAACGCGCTTCCGCTACGCCCGGAACCTACACCTGGGCGATCAGACCTTTAATATCAAAGTAAAAAATATATATATATATTTTTAAATTACTATTATAATATTTTTTTTATAAAATAGATATATAATTATAGATATCATATAAATATATAAGGCGCAACGCCTGAACTAGTTGATCCAGCATGCTTGGTAGACAAGGGCAGGGGGATCGAATCTCCCCTCCCGCAAGTTTTCCGGTAATTTTTGGGGTTTTTTTCGGGCTGGATTCGGGCCTGCAGAGTGGGCCGTTGGGCCGGGCTTCCGGCCCAGCTCTACGGGTCGGGCTTTTGGGCCAAGCCGGGCTAAAATATAGTGGCCCGGTTCCGACCCTGGCCCAGCCCTAGTCGGGCTTCTTCAGGCCGGGCCCGGTCGGGCTTTAGGTCGGGTGGGCTTTCATAACGGATTTACACCCCTCCTATCACATCCTCATGTTAATGTTATCTGAATATTTTTTTTACTAGAACCATTATCAAACATATATTTTTTTTTCGTTCTCAAACAGTTTTCAAAAATTGGCTTGTAGCAGTTTTTAAGAAGAAAAAATCAAAAGTGCAATCAAACAAGCCATGAGATATTTGTTTGTTGTGATGTCTGATGTCAAATGGTATTGTGAAAATTGTCATTCTTGTAAGCGCCATTGCTTGCTTGATATTATGTGCTTGTCCAAGTCATTTTTTTTTGGGGTGGGGCGGTGGGAGTGGGTTGTTGCATTCATCTTAGTTCTGATCACCACATGGTAATAAAACACATGCCATTGCCATCTGCTTTCCTATTTCTTGTTTGGTTTGGATTAATAGGTGGTTTTTTTCTGTTTCATTTTTTTTGCATCTGTTTTCTTTATTTGGTCTGTTGTTTTTTCACCATGATTAAGACAGTTTTCATTTTCATATCTGCATCTGTCCACATTCAGGTGCTGACTTTAACTTTCTCTTTAACAGGAGGATTTACTTGAAGAGATGCGGAAAGAACTTCTTTCAAGGCCGACAGAAAAAGTAGTTGATGATCTGCGTAAGAAGGTCAAAATCTTGCAGGTTAGTCCAGGCCTCAGGTTCACTTGTTCTACTTAATATAAAATTTCCCAGTAGGGGCCTCAAATCCTTATATTTTATTTTTTATATATAGGATCCTAATCATATTCTGGTTAATCCATATTCTTTAATAATTAAATATAAAACATCCTTACTGTTTTTAAACTGATCCTTTAAATAAATTGAAATCCTAATTGTTGAAATGGAAACCGTACATCACAACGAGGTAGAACACTTTATTTATAGATGAGAAAAGGAGTACAATAGATAATCCATACCGATGTGGGACATGAATATTTAAAATATCTAAAAATACATTCACTCCCCCTCAAGTTGGGACATATATATTTATCATGCCCAGTTTGTTACACAAAAATTGGACACGTGGTTCAGACACCCCTTTTGTGAGAACATTTGCAAGTTGATCAGAGGTGTGAACATGGTCAAACGTGATCTTTTTCTTCTCAAAGTTTTTTCGAACGAAGTGAAAATCAACTTCAATATGCTTTGTCCGCTCACGAAAGACTGGTTTTGCGGCAATCTTGATTGCAGCTTGATTGTCACATCAGATATGTGTCGGTTTCTTGACAGTATACCCAATCTCTTGTAGAATTTGTTGTGCCCAAATAATCTCTGCAGTCACATATGTCATGACGCGATACTCCGACTTTGCACTTGATCAGGAGATAACCTTCTGCTTCTTGCTTCGCCATGAGATCAAATTTACTTCAATAAATACTGCAAAACCAGACTTAGATCTCTTAGAAGAGACATCCAACATAATCTGTATCACAAAATGCCTCAATATTTGTATGCTTATGATCAGAATATAGAAAATTTAAACTTGGTTTCTTTTTCACATATCTAACAATGTGAAGAACAACCTCCCACTGCGTTTTTGTTGGGGATTTCCTTAACTGACTTATTTTGCTAACTATACAGACAATATTGGGTCGAGTCATTGTTAAATAGTTAAGCTTCCCAACAAGTTGTCTATATCTGTCGGGTGAAAAAAACGTCTCGTTGTCAGTATGAAGTGATTTTTATCTAAGTTCTAGGGGTTAGTCAACCGAATTAGCTCGAGTCATTTTAGTTTCCTGTAGAGGATCAAGAATATACTTTCTGTGAGATAGAAAAATTCTTTTGGTACATCTGAAGACCTCAATCCCCAAGAAATATTGTAGTGCACCCAAATCCCTCGTGTGAAAATTCTGATGAAGGAATGATTTGAGTCGATCAATGTTAGCATTATCACTGCCAGTAATGACAATGTCATCCACATAGACTATCCAGGGAATGTTGCATGTTGTAGATTGATGACAGAAAACAGATGAATCCTTTATGCTTTGACACATGCCAAAACTAAGCACAACGGTGCAAAAGTGCCCGAATCAAGCATGAAGTGACTGCTTGAGGCCATACAACGACCGACAAAGGTGACAAACCTCGAAAGACTCCCCCCTAAGCAACAAACCCCGGTGGTTGCTCCATATAAACTTCTTCATCAACAAAACCATGGAGAAAAACTTTTTTAACATCCCGTTGATGGAGAGACTAGTGATATGAGGCGGCAAGAGAGATGAATAAGTGGACCGATCTTGGCAATTGGAGAAAAGACATCAAAGTAGTCAATGTCACATGTCTGCGCATAACCCTTGACAACAAGTCGGGCTTTGAGACGATTAAGAGAGCCATCAACGTTGACGCGCACGATATAGATCCACTTGCAACCAACAACTTGTTTATCCGAAGGGAGATGGACAAGATCTCAAGTATGGTTGGTTTCCAAGAGTTGAAGTTCATCCTGTATTACCTTTAACCAGCCTGGATGAGATTTTGCCTTAGCCACAGTGCGCGATGTCGAGAGGTAGCCACAGATAAGCTCTGATAAGACTGACACGAGTGGGAACCTTTGCGAAGCGCAATAGGTGACTTCGATGATGAAGGATCAGGAGCAGGTGAGTCGTCAAGTGTGGTAGTAGCATTAGACACCGTGGTGGCAGGTGTGCCAGGTCGACAAGTACATACCTGACCAAATCGTGTGTTAGATTGGTGTAGCCCGATCCGGTTTGGATGTTTGGGCCAAATGCTTGTGGCATGTACTGCGCACCAAGCCGCAAAACTGTCTTATCGACACCGACAGAGCACTGTAGCAGAGTTGACTGACCGACACCGGCAGGGCACTGTAACGATGCGGACTTCCAGCCGTCTTTTACTGTTGCAAGCAGACTTTCTAACAGTTGGTGGAATAGTACTTCGTCCTCCTTATTAGCCCATTTCGGGCTAGGGTTTTGGGTACTAGAAACTCTGATAAACTCCTGTAATTTGTGCTCCCGACATATAGCGAATTTTTGTCTCTCTGTGGACGTAGGGATTATTCCCGAACCACGTAAATCCTTATGTTCTCGTTCTGTTTTTTTTTCTTCCTTTTACTCTTCTTTGAATCGTTGTTTTGTCGTTGCAACTCCCGGCGTTTCTGCATCATCATGATCCAACAACATTACTAGGATGAGATGGGGGCGGTGGAGTATTGAGGGAATATGGTAAAATAACTTCGGAATCAGGAACATAAGGTGGTGGGAAATTGGGAATCGGAAAAACCGAGGATTCGTTCAAGGAAACATCATCTGAGATGACATAGCGACGCAAATCTGGCGAGAAGTAGCGATATCCGTGTAGAGTTTCGGTTGTAGCCATGAAAGTTGCATTCGAGTGCGTGGAAATCAAACTTGGTAACCGAGGGGCGAGTATCCCAAACATAACATACACAACCAAAAAATGCGTAGAGGAAGGGAATGAGGTGATGTTGTTGGAAACAAAGAATGGAATGGTGTATCCTCCTGAAGAATAGACGATGAAAGTCAGTTGATAAGACAAGTGATTGTGAGAATGACATGTCCCATAAAAATAGTTGAAACTTTCTTCTGAAATAAAAGTGCTCTAGCAACTTCTACTAGATGACGGTTCTTTCATTTAACAACACTGTTTTATTGAGGTGTATCGAGACAAGAAGTTTGATAGATAATGCCATGATCATCTAGAAAAGACTGGAACAATCCAGATAAATACTCACGACCATTGTTAGAACACTAACAATGATGTTTAGCAGAAAACTGGGTGGTGATTTTTTGATAATATGAGCGAAATACGGTAAAAATTTCATAACAATTTTTCAACAAATAGACCCAAGTCATTCGTGGACAATTATTGATGAAAGTAACAAAATATCTATAACATTGTTTAGATGGACTAGGATTGAGTCCCCGAATACCAGAATGAACCAAAGGAAAAGGAGTGGATACACGGGAGATTGCTCAGAGAACATAGGTGACCCGATGATGCTTTGCGTAACGACTCACAGTTAAAAGGGAGAAGAGGACCCAACTCTGGAAAAAGTTTCTGAAAATGGAGGCAGGTGGATGACCGAAGCAATAATGAAGTTGGCGGGCACGAGCAGAAGTGGCAGGACAGGCGAGAGCTAGGGCTGAGTCAAACACATACACACCACCCTAGAGACATCCATTACCAAGCATCCGAGTCGTCAAATGCTCCTGAAAGGTAACTGAAGTAGGTGAGAAGATGGTCTGACACTGCAAATCAACTGTAAATTTACTAATATAAAGTAAATTAAAGGGACTGCTGGGAATAAAAGCTGCGGCGGATAGCGTCATGCCAAACACAATCATACAACTCCCATAACCAACAATCTGCACCATCTGACCATTGGTCACAATAATATTACCTCCAGTTGAAGTCAAACGATAGGATTGAAGAACATTTGTATCCCCAGTGATATGCTATGAGGCACCAAAGTCGAGAACCCATGAGGTGGACTGTGGGGATAGACATGCTGCTGGAGGATCGTCATGAGCAACAATGACGTTTGATGATGCCGTAGGGTGATAAAAGACAAAAAGAAGAGGGTCATAGAGTTCTGAAGGAGCAAAGTTGGTTGACGATAAGTGTTGAAATTGCACAACCTTTACCTATTGCCATCATTTATGGCAGAGGAAGCCGGGGCAATGACATGGTTCTGGTGCGAGCTCGTAGAAGGAACCCTGTGGTGAAGGCGATTGTTGATGGCGGATGAGAGGTGGGTTGTCGCGAGAGGGGGCCACGACAGCGGGTAGAAAGTAGGTGCTGAAAATGCACAGTCGGAACATTCGAGTATCAATTAGATGGCAGAGGGACGAGGTTGTGCAGTTTGGGGCATCGCATAGGGGGAAGCGACGGGTTGGCGCACATGGTGTAACGCCCCGACCCCAGTTACCCAGAGTCGGTGCATTATTACTGTAGAATGAGGAAACCCCCTCGCCTCCTTACCTCAAAGTGAGGCGGAGACATTCTTTTATAATGAATGATAAACTCCACATTGGACCACAAGTCCGATGTGGGATACAGACTCCAATACTCCCCCTCAAGCTAGGCGTACCTAGCTTGGACAGATAATGAAAAGAAAGCAACAAAACAGACGCTAACACTCCCCCTCAAGCTGGACAAACCCAGCTTGAAGACAAAACAAGACGAAAACAGAAGAAACCGAAATAATAAAATCATTGTGGATGCTGCTCCCCCTCAAGACGGTAATGTGATGCTGCTAAAAATGATGGGTCATCGCCGGAAAAGTGCGGGGCCGGACAACAGAGCGCCGGGAAATCCACACTGGCGGGTCGGTCGTCAGAGCGTCAGGAAAATCCGCACTACGGGCCGGTCGTCAGAGCGCCGGGAAAACCGTAAAGTCGGGCTGATCGTCAAAGCGCCGACAAATCCGCTCGGGAGGGCCGGTCGTCAAAGTGCCGAGAAAGCCGCAATGGCGGTGCCGGTCGTCGAAGCGCCGAGAAATCCGCAGGAGGAGGTCGGCGATTGAATGCGGTGATTCCGCAGGAGGCAGGATGAGGAGGCAGCGCTGGGGAGGAGTCGCGACGGAGGGTCGCGCTAGGGCGGCCGGGAGAGAGGGCCGACCGGGAGAGAGGGCCGCTTGGAGAGAGGACCGCCAGGAGAGAGGACCGCTGGGAGAGAGGACCGCCTGGAGAGAGCCGGCTGATGCGTGGATCCGGAAAATCCGCCGGGGGGCTGCGCTCGGGAGGAGATGCGCTCGGGAGGAGCGGCGACGGGAAGGGCGCGCGCAGGAGGAGTCGCGCCGGGAGGGATCGTGCGCAGGAGGAGGACGCGCCGGCTGGGTCGGGAGCCGAGAGCTGTGCCTGGGTCGGGAGCCGAGTCGCGCCGGCAGGAGGAGCAGGGGCGGGGAGAGTCCGCCGGAGTAGCGCGAGGTGATGCACACACAGGAGGATCGCCGGAGAGGAGGTCGTGCGTAGCGGGAGATGCGCAGCGGACCGGTTCTGTCGCCGGGATGTGGTCGGCTGCGCGGGAGGAGGAAGCCGCCGGGGGTTGCGACACTGCGGGGAGGCGGAAAGATCACCGCAGGGGAGAAGGGGTCGAGCCAGGCAGGAGGGCCGTCGGGGAGCCGGGAGCCGCGTCAGGCAGGAGGGCTGCCGGGAATGATGACCGGCAGGAGCAACGGAGGGAGGGGGGGCGGGAGAGGAGGGGCCGCCGGGAAGGGGAGCCGCGCCTGGACGAGTGCGCCGGGAGCCAGGAGCCGAGGCGATGGCACCGCTGGGAGAGGACTCCGCTGGGGCGAGGGCTGAATGTCCGCACAGGAGCAGCGGGCCACGCGCAGGGAGCCGCTATCGCGGGAGAGGGACCTGCAGTAGGAGGAGGCGGCGCCGTGGGACGTCGCAACAGCTCTGGATCGGGAGGGAGACAACGCCTTGGGCGGGAGCGGGAGGAGCGCCGGAGATCGTGGCCGGCAGTCGGGATCGCGGAAGTGCGTCGCCGGAATGGAGTGCGTTGCGGAATCTGGCGTTGGGCCGTCAGCCATCGCGCGCAACAGGAGGAGACCACCGGGAGGCACGACCGGAAGGAGGATCAACCGCCGGAATCCGCCGGAGATGCGGCAGGGGGGGAAGATCCGTCGCGGCTGGATCGGGAGCAGAGGAACGCCGCGGGAGGCGGAAATGATGACCGGCAGGAGCCGCGTGGGGCAGAGGCGGAGGGGCGGCGGCGGTAACCCTACGGGGCTGTGAGGACGCCGCCCCCCACGGGGGAATTGAAAAGAACCCTAGATGGAAAAAAAAATGTGAGGCAGGGATCAAACCTCCTCTGATACCATGTAGAATGGGGAAACCCCCTCGCCTCCTTACCTCAAAGTGAGGCGGAGGCATTCTTTTATAATGAATGATAAACTCAACATCGGACCACAAGTCCGATGTGGGATACAGACTCCAACAATTACACAACATTGACATGATATAAGGACTCATGTCCCGAAAGACCGATCAGTTTAGTAGTTTTGGAAGTACTAGATACATTAATAAGTTTTACATTACATCATGAAATAAAAACATTAACAACATTTTGTCCCCTTTTGAACACACTTATATCCTTAGCCTATCTCTGCAGGTCAACCATAAAATACTTCTTCACATCCTGAGAAAAATAAAACATAGAAAGGGGTTAGCTCAGATGCTCAGTAAGGATAACAATATAGCGAAAATTTTCGTAAATAAGCATAAACATTTAATAGAATGTATTAGACTAAAACAAAAGTCTTTTAATCTTAAACTTCAGCATAATATGACAAAGATAAAATCAAATAATGTCATTTACTTATTCATATGGATATTCTACTAGTCAAATAATCACATGTAATATCAATAGTCACTTTCATAATGATGGAATGCATAATGCCAGACTTCATAACCACATAGTCAAGACATTGTGCCAAGACTACAAATAAAATTTTGTCAAGGTCTTGTGCATAGACACTAGTTTGTCTCATGAGACCTATCGATGCATCGAGAAGCTATAACGGGTTCCGTCCGTTACTTACTAAGTCCAATGCATTCCTCATATGAAAAGGTTTAAACATAACATAAACATTCGTATTAAAACTAGCATACGGAATGTCAATACTTTATCCATAAACCATGAATGGTGTAAAAATAACACATTCACAGTCAAAAATATCACAAAACTTTCACTACAATATGGAAGTTTTGTATCATAATAAATCAACTTCAAACAAGCTTAAAATTCATCAAAGGATGTTGACATAGATGAAATCAAAACTTTTTTAGAGAAATATTTCTTTATTTTGAAATCATTTAAGTCATATAATTATAAAAGAAAACATTTATTTTGAAAATATTCTTATAAGCTTGTATGAGAAGCTTCAACGTTGTTATAACGGCGGAAAATAGCCGCACCCGCCGTATAAGTTAAAAAAAGACATTCTTACCTTAATTTTGTCGAAAAGGTCATAAAGTACCAACGACGAAAAGATTTATTTCAAAACATATAAAGTCAAATAAGGGTATAAATGACTTTAACCTATTGTATAGTAAATAGTAAAAATGTTTTGAAATACATTTTTAAGAAAACACAGATGTAGATGATAAAGAGGTCCTAGTAGATACTTACGTAAAAACAACATCGGATAATAAAGAGATTGTGAAATTAACCCTTACCTTGTACTTTTTCTTAGTCGATGGTATGTTAACCTCCTGTATAATAGTTAAAACATTGTTATTAAATTATACAAGAACTATATACATAAATATGATATTGTATATGATCTTATAATATTGCTTTGTTAATAATATTTTAGCAGTATCTTCGTTTCGGGTGTTAACTGATTCGTTTTCCTTTATATGCTTGGTTACGTAAGTCATGTTTGTTATGGATAGGATGTATTTGATTCATATACAGAATGATATTATGTTCATAAACATTATTTTTAATCATAAAATGAAAATTATTCTTGAATGATTACGATAAGGAATGAATCTCATCGCATTCGTGGAGACGGTAATCCGTACGTACGCACGAACGACAATATCATTATATTGATGGCGAAATCATATGTAATTGGATGGTATATCATATATACAGAATCATTAATATGTTATATTTATTATATACATCAGTTATACTCATTATTATACTCATCCAAATAATGAAGTGTTTGAATAACAAACTACACCACGACGTGGAGACGGTAATCCGTACGTACGCACGTATGGTGACTTTGTCATTTATAGGATGGATATAATAATGAATATGGTTGTTCCATTTTTATAATAACATCACAGTATATAGAAGATACTGGAGTTATTATATTAGAATGGAAACAACAAAGAAAGAGGAAGTGGAAGAAGAAAAGAACTTGAAAGAGGTGATGAAATATTTACCTCTTCTTCGGGTTCTTTTTTCATTTGATCAAAAGAGCTCCTTAGGTTGACTTTCTGATCAAAGGAAGACCTTTAGGATGAAGGGGGGAAAGTTGAGAGGATATTTGGGTAGGGGTTGGCCGAGCCAAAAAGCTTTGGAGGTGTGAAATTAAGAGAAGGGGAAGTGCCCTTTTATAAGAGAGGTGAAAGTCATTTTAGGAAAATCTTGAAATATTATTTTATAATAAAATCATTTTCGGTTTCTAATGGCTCCAAAATGAATTATTTAAAAGTTAAGATGGGGATGAGTCGAAAACCTCTCAACCAATAGGTTTTCGATAGGTTTAGGTCATCATATTAACCTTATCTTTTAGATTTAACTCTTAGTTAAATAGTTTGACATTTACCATGTCTCTTTGTACTTTTATATTGTATGGTTAATAAACTTATTATAAGAAGCCAAGCGAACCCCATGTGATTCATTATTAATATATATAACATTATCTAAGTCCTTTGGCCAAACCTTATATTTTTAGGAATATTATATCAATTAATAATATAATATTTGTTTTAAAAACTCAATTATGTCAATTTTGACACTATTTAATATTTGATTTTTTTGAAAGCCATAAAAACTTTATCACTTCGAATAAAATTTATTTAACAAACCCTAACATGTCATATTAACCTAGAAAATTAGTGGAATTCATCAGAAGTCTCAATTTACATTTATTTGGATATTTATAATATCAATTATTTTAATATTTAATTAATAAGGTAATTACTGCATCATCATTGTGTTATAAATAAATTAAATTATATAATGTCTAAAAATTATAAATAAAATACCATTTTGTAGGAAATCTTTTTAGCTTTCTAATAAATATTTATATTCGAATTTATATTTTGTGTAACCCAATATTAAAAATAGTTTAGTTATTAAACTTTGAATTTAACTCTTCTTTAAATAAAATAATAATAAATGTCCTAATTTAATCAAAGTGGATCAAAGAGGATCATATTTTATTCCTAAGGTTGTTTTTGGTCGAATTATACTTATCCAATAAAATTAGGACACGTGTTAGGGTAATTATGATATCATTTTTACCCTCAATTACCCTATTTACTTTTAACCATGGTAAATAAGTCAAAAATTACTATTCACCAAAAATTATTTTCATCTTATTGAATCACATTTTACATATTGATATTAGCTGTGTTTCTCGGATTTTTGAAATTCAACTCACAGAAGCGGTAAAATTAAGTTTTATACAAATTTGCAAATGCTCCTAGGAGGTGGGTAAAAGACGATAAAAAGTTCAATAAAATTTTATATATCTAAACTTATTATAAAATGACTCCAATTAATTACGTTGAACATATATAGGTATTATATATCTATTTTGACCTAAAATAATTTAAAATAAAATAACTAATTATTTAAATAAAAAGTCGGTTTTAACCAATAACGCAATGTTTTTCACTATTCATCAAAAATTGAAAGTTTTCAGAAAAATGCAAAAAATTCACCTTAAGCTAATTTTGATATTCCGAATCCAAAAATGAAGTCCATTTTGAAAGATAAAATTTATAAAATTTCAAAAAGTGGGCATTACTATTCATAACGGCTAGTTTGATTGGTTGCGATGTGTTTGAACTCGAAGTTGCGTACAACACAAGCTATTGTATTATTCAATGGGAAACGTACTGTGGAAGTTTGGGGTGTTACATAGGGAGGAACGACCGGTTGGAGGGGTCGCACCTGGTGAGGCGACGGGCTGGGGGGGGGGGTGAGGTGGTTCTCGACGCCTAGGGGGTTGCCGCACAGGGAGAGGGCGACACGGAAGGGTGACGTCAGATAGGGAGGGGTTGTTGGAACAGCATAGTGCGATTTGTTTGGACGAAGATTGGGCCAAATGCTAGTGGCCCAGACTGTACACTAGACCGCAACTCCGTGGTGTGGTTGTAGGGGGCAACACGCCCCTTCTTCGGGGGTCGAAGGCTCTCGGGCCAAATCTTGGGTAACTGCAGCAATGCTGACTCACTGTAGCAAAACTGACTCACTGTAGCAAAACTGACTCATGACAATGAAATGACATTGTAGCGGAGTGGACTTACTGTAGCAGCATGCGGGGGTCGCTGTAGCTCTGTAGACTTCTTGCCAATGACCCTACAACAGTTTGGACTTGTGTGGCTGCGACACTGTAGCAGTGCGGACTTTCTGTGCACAGGGAGAGGGCGACACGGAAGGGTTTCGTCAGATAGGGAGGGGTTGCTGGAATGGTTTAGTGCGATTTGTTTGGACAAAGATTGAGTCGAATGATAGTGGCCCGAGCTATACACCAGACCGCAACTCCGTGGTGAGGTTGTAGGGGGCCACACCCCTTCTCTGGGGTTTGGGGGTCGAAGGTCCTCGGGCCAAATGTTGGGTTACTGCAGCAATACTGACTCACTGGAGCAAAGATGACTGACGACACTGACATGACACTGTAGCGGAGTGGACTTACTGTAGCAACATGCGACCGGTCACTGTAGCTCTGCAGACTTCTTACCACTGACACTGCAACAGTTTGGATTTGGGTGGCTGCGACACTGTAGCAGTGCGAACTTTCTGTGCGGTTGGTGACACAACTTCATCATCTTCCTTTATGAGCTCATTCGAGCTAGGTTTTCTGTGTGCTTGAAACTATGTTTGCTCCCTGTAATTATGCTTCCGAATTAGTGAAGTTATTCTACCTCTCTGTGGACGTAGGGATTTTCTCCCGAACCATGTAAATCGCTGTGTCCATGTTCATTTTCTTCTTCTTTTGTTTTTGTCTTGTCTTTATCCGCAAACCTTTGTTGCTGTGACTCCCGACGTTTCCACAATAGGGGAAACGTGCACAGGGCCGGTCGCGCAGGTGCGCACAGGACGGTCGGGGAAGGGGCCGTCGTGTAGGGGGGCATCGCACAAGAGGGGTGGGCGTGCATTGATGGGCGACTTGTAGGGAGGGGTGACAAGCAGGGAGGGTTGACATGCTAAACCCCCTTGATACCGTGTTGAAATGGAAACCGCACCTCACAATGAGGTATGATACTTTATTTATAGATGAGAAATGAAGTGCAATAGATAACCCGATGTGAGTCATGAATATTAAAAATATCTAAAAATATCTAACATTCTTAGTACTAATATTTAAAATCAGACTTCAAAGTTGAATAGTCATTCCCTATCAATGAAATTTTCCCTGTTTTGCCCTTTTTGTTAATTTTCAGCCACTTTTAATTGGTGACTTGCATTTTTTGCCCCTTGTTGTCGTCGTCGATTTGAGCCTTTTTGTAATTCAGTTAGCACTATTGTAGTCATACTTTCTTTTATCATTACTCAAGCGAAGAATAAAAGGAACCCAGTACAGAAATTGGGTGGCCTGGTCCAGCCCGGTCTTCTTCACACCCCTGTTTCTGATCAGATGAGTAAAAGGAAACCAGTGCCGAAATTGGCTGATTGAACAACTGAAAATTTTCTAGATATAAGCAAGGTATTGCATGTCTAAGAACTACAAAGTATTTTAAATTTTATTTAAATTTTTGACTATTATGATGAATGCAATTAAATTTCAACCACTTTAAAACTTGAAATCTAAGAAAAGGAACCCACCTATCTGTTTATGTGTAAGCTATGATGATGGCTTTAACAATTTATAAACGTTAACCTCTACTTTCTTAGGGGGAACCTGCACGCGTATATGTCTACTCATCTGCTATGGGCACTGCTTTAACATTTTAATACTTATTTCTACTTGTTATTTACAAACTTTGAGTTGGTGGTTGATTTTTTTTTTTGAATTGCAATACTTCATATGTAGGCAGTGGGTTATAATTCAATAGAGGCTGAGGATTGGGAAGTTGCTACAAGTGGGGAAGAGATGAGCAAGTTGGAGTTTCTTCTTCTTGATAAGAATCGTAAAATGGAACATGAACTCACACAACTGAAGGTATTTAATAATTTTTTTCCAAAAAGATTATTGTTATTATTATTTCAGCAAAGATAAACTAGCTTTGAATACCTGGTGGATACACTGTTCAATCATTCTTCTTCTTTTCAGATTAAACTTTCCGAGAAAGCATGTTTGTTGGAAACAGCTGAAGCCAAGATAACTGAGCTCACTGAAAGGGTCAACGGACAACATCAATTAATTCAGAAGTTGGAAGATGATATCTTGAAGGTATGATTAGTGCATTGTTGAATTTCAATAAGTTTGTTTGCCTCATAGATTGGTTAATTTTGTATGTTGGCAGTTGGGTTGAAACTGATGATTTGAAGTGATTTGAACTTGGATATATGGGCTGTTACCTTTTTCTTTTCTTTTCTTTTTCTTTTGCAGTGCTTGGCGTAAGGGTTGTTCAACTAATCTGGTTAATTGGTTGTTTTCTTTATCATTATGGTTCTGTGTAATGATACTCATGCTTCTATTATGTTATTGATTTCCTGGTTTCTTTTTCATTACAAATTTTTACAAATATGAACTTAATTTTTATTCATCAAATCCTTGGGATTCTTGTTTTTGTAGGTCATTTGTCATATTGATTTTCTCATTAGTCAAGGTTGATTATAATGTCCCTTTATTATCAAGTTTTCTGCCAACCCAGGGTTATGGTGCAAAAGATCACAAAGTAAATGAATTTTGGGATCTTTCAGAGTCAGGGGCTGCTGCAGATTCACCCGAGGTACTTACTACACGCATTCAAGTATTTTTTATGATAATGTACTTTCAAAGGAGCTTTATTTTTGCTATGTCAATTATTATTGTTGATTTATTTTTTTAATTGATGGAATATGCTGTCTTTTTTCGCGTGAGTGTTCTAGGATGTGGATATCTGTGATGTTACTTACTTTTCCCACATTTTTCGATAGAAAAAACGTTTTCCAAAATAAAACGCAGCCGTATTTTTTCAGTTGGCTCTGGTTTGTGAAATATTCTTATGTAACCTTTTTTTGTATCAGACTACAGATAAAAAGACCGCTCACTTGGAACAAGATCAAAGCTCAATGCTCTTGGTAATATGCAATCAGCGGGATCGGTTCCGGGTACGCCTGCAAGAGACAGAAGAGGTATATTCCTTGGCTCACTCGTTTATCTTATTTTGTCTTGAGTTGTTTCACTGTAGTTTTTTCTCAATTTTTTTTCATGTGAAGGAAGTAAGGCTGTTGAAGGAAAAGGTAGGAATGCTAATTGTTGGAGTCTGCATCCCACATCGGACTTGAGGTCCGGTGTGGTCTTTATTATTTGTTATAAAAGCACTCCAAGGGCTCCTTTAGAGTGGACACCTTGGGGGTTCGGTTCCTCTTATTTTACTCCAGCAGAAGTAGCGGCTTTACTTGTCCCAGCTTTAGCAGCGGATTTTGCAGCTCGTTGAGACTCCTGAAGAGCACGCCTTTCAGCTTTTGTGGTTTTCCCTTTCAACGACTTAGAATTCGATGGTTTGCCGTTCTGCACTTCTGAGGCTGCTCCTTCCATGCCGACCTCTCTCTGCGGCAGCCCCCCCCCCCCTCCTGCGCTCCTCTTCCACCAGCCGGCTCCAGTTTCTCCCAGCGGCTGCCCTGCTTCAAGTTTCGGCTCTCCGGCACCTCCTGTGGCATCCCCGCCTCGCCGACGTCTCCCGACGACTCCCGGAAGCCGCATCTCTATCCGCCGGCACGCCCATTCGCTGGCGCAGCAGCTCGACCACCTAGGATTTGGGCCCGTTGGCGCCGCCAGATCCCGTAACAATTCTGCGGAATCCCCGCCTCTCGTCGCCGGCCCCGCAAATACGGTTTTCCCGGTACTAGTTTGGATTTCCCGGCGTTTCATCGACCGGCCCCACTAGTGTGGCATTCCTGGCGCTCCGTCCATCGGCCCGGTTTGAGTGGTTCATCTATTGCGTCCGCGACATCATCCATCGATCATTCTGCGCAGGAGCTTCGATCGTGAGGGGGAGCCGCAGCCTTGCAGCTTTATCTCTTATTATGTTTTGTCTTGTTTTGTCGTCAAGCTGGGTATGTCCAGCTTGAGGGGGAGTGTTTGCAGCTTGTTGCTTGCTTTGTTTTTTCTTTGTGTGTCCAAGCTAGGTACACCTAGCTTGAGGGGGAGTGTTGGAGTCTGCATCCCACATCGGACTTGAGGTCCGGTGTGGTCTTTATTATTTGTTATAAAAGCCACCCCAAGGGCTCCTTTAGAGTGGACACCTTGGGGGTCGGTTCCTCTTATTTTATCCTTCTACACTAATACCGGAAAGATTCGTTATGTCCAAGACTACAATCACGAGAGAGTTGTTTCTAGAGGATCATGAAAGGTGGCGTACTGGGATTTTTTTTCTTTTGTTTTTGGTATTGATAATGCAATGCATCTGATTTTTTCAACATGGACTGATCAATTGTGTTTTTCTTTATTGTTTTTCTTTTTGATTCAGCATTTAGGTGACCTTGAAAGTGGTTTCAGCTCAGATGTTGAATCGAAGTACAAGAAAATATACGAGGATGACATAAATCCTTTCGCAGCCTTCTCTAAAAAAGTAATCTCTCAAGTTCTCAAGTGATAAACCTGCAAGTCCAAATGATTTTTTTTTTCTTTTTATTTTTTGATATGCTGATTTTCTATATGTTATAACCAAAGTTTGAATTTAAGATGGAATTGCTGCCTGGAAGACAATAATTTTCATTACTTTCTTGACAGCTTTTTATTAAATATTTTCTTATCCATAAGAACATGTTAAGTAATAAATTTTTTCATGTGCATCAGGAAAGGGATCAAAGGTACAGGGAGTTGGGCTTCAGGGACAGAATTACACTCACAAGCGGACGTTTCCTGCTCGGCAACAAGTAGGCTTTATTCATGGCTTCTATAACGATGACGACGACGACGATGATGATGATATTGCAGAGCTGCTCGCACGGTTGCCTTCTTTTACACCATCGGCTTGCACTTCCTGGTGTTCGCATGTCTCTACCGAATGTCTGCTTTGAGTTATCTCAGGTAACCATTTAAAAAAAAAAATACGATAATTGATAAATACTATAGGTAAATATATATATATATTGTTGGAGTCTGTATCCCACATCGGACCACAAGTCCGATGTGTCCTTTATCATTCATTATAAAAGAACGTCTCAGTCTCACTTTGAGGTAAGGAGGCAAGGGGGTTCGGTTTCTCTCATTTTATCCTTCTACATGGCATCATAGCGAACCTAATCCCGAACCCCTCTTCCTCCCATTTTATTTCCCCCCCTATTTAGGGTTTCTCATATCTTCTCCCCCGAGGGGGGCGGCGGCCCCCATGTTGGGCTAGGTTAATCTTATGCCGCCGCCCCTCCGGGATCATTTCTCAGGCGGCCCCTCTGCCGGATCTCCTCCCCTCCCGGCGGATCTCCCAGGCGGCGGATATCTCTCAACCTTCCCCCTGCTGGCGGATCTCCCCCTGTCGGTACCCTATTGCCGACGGTCCTCCCACGCGTTCCTCCCGCGGTCTCATTTTATCCTTCTACATATATATATATATTTTTGATTTTGCAGCAATGGCCCTGAGGAATTCCTAGTTGGAGACAGAAACGTCAGCCTTCCACATGCATCTTGATGGTGTTTTTCTCATCCTCTTTATAGCACCTTGTGGGATTTTACAGTGTAAATTCAATCCTAACTGAAATATCTTCACTTTTTTTTTTTTTTGCTGAATTTTGCACTGTGATAAGCAACTGATGATCTTGCAAATGATTGTGGATTCATCTTTATCTTTTATATATTAAAGAAATTCAAATGGGTACTTGAATCTATGTTGTTCATCTTATCGTCTATATGTGTGTGTATATGGTCTATGATATTTATGTACCTTCGCTTCAGTTTCATTGTGCTAAAGTGTTGTTCTGCTTTGTAAGTGTTGTCCTGCCTTTTGACAAGTCATTTAAATACATTTATTTCCAACATGCAAAACTCCTTTAAATGTAGGTCTTTTATCATTTATGGTTTTCAATCTAGTCATTTGCATTTCAAGTTTCTTCTCAGTTTATTTCCATATTGTGAAATAAATCTCTTGTTTTTTGTGTATCACTTGCAAGCCATTGAGGTATCTGATAAAAAAATGAGGCTTCGGCCTAATCTTAAAAAAAAAAAAAAAATTGAGATATCTGATCACACCAATAGGCGACGTTGGATTCTGCCATTATTAGTTTCATCTAAAATTTATAATCAATATATGATTTTCAGAATTCTGAGATTTGGTCTTATTCAGTTGCTTTCTGCACTCACTTGGTGTCAATCAAATTCCTCTATTTAGGTTTTTGAATCAGATCTAGTCTCATTTCTCTCCCTCTGACTCCTCGTTCATAACTTGGGCCTATAAATCGTCTTCAACAACCTCATTAAAACTTTTGGACAACAATGTTATCGCCTCAATAGTCTATTTTATTATGAACCAAAAAAGTTTTGCTTCTCACAATATTATCATAATGTTCAATCTCCTATTTTTATTAGCTTGTTGTGGGTCTTGAAACCTCACAAATTGGGAGAATTTGCACCAACTCTAAAATTCCAGAGCCATGCAAAGAGTCATGGATCAGATTCTTCTTTAGAATTATATTCTTTCATTTTTTATTTATCATTGTTATCCTTAGCATCCCTTAGTTAATTTATTATCCTTCATCATCAAAATCATCAATTTCATTCACAATTAATTTATGTCTGTCAATGATTTTAAGATTGCGTCGCGTGTCTTCCTTATTCTTGATACAACATTTTCAATTTGTTTTACATATATTGCAAATTTGGTTTCTTCTTATACACAAACTCAAAATTGCTTCTCTTCAGAGCTCAATAATGCCCTAATCTAAATATGTATGGTAGTTGGAACCACTTCGTTCCTGATCTCCTTTCATTGATAATTAACATAGTTTTGATCATATTATTTATGATTTTCATTTCACAATTAATGTTTGAAGATGAATTTCATGTTTTCCGAGGTATATTTCCATCACACGCGAGTTTTACTCTGTGCCATTGTATGATCTTCACTCTTGTGTTTGATGGGCATAAAACAACCCATCATACTAAAATTACCAATAACCATTACAAAATTATTAGGTTTTATAAACATATAAATGTCCAAATGGAGTGTAAGTTACAAACAAAACCATCTGAGACAGGAACATTTTTTAACAAAATAAACTACAAACATGAACATTTTTTAACAAAATAAACTACAAACGCTTACGTAATATGAAGGTTTCTCCAATTATTTTTGTTTGATTATTGTTGAACCCACTCCATGTTTGTGTTGTATTTGTTGACAACAAAGATTAATATGCACAAGGCTATATGCATGAAGACTATTGTTGAAGTATGTGAAGAAGAAGAACACCTTGGAAGTTAATGGAATGCCCAAGCATGTTGATGTGAAAAAGGATGGAGTTCCCAAACAAAGGTGTTATTATGCGCTGAGTTGTGGATAATACACGAGGAGTTGAAGACACGCTTGAAGCTTGGAAGCTGACATGGTGCCACTGTTTATGTGGCAAAAGGAAATGAAATGAAGTAGGTGGTGCCATTGGATATGCTTCAAGATCAATTCACTTGGCAATAATGTTTGAAGAATTAGTTTTGAGTTGATTGGAAGATGACCTGAAGAGATTTGATGTAATCCCGAGTTGAGTGTGAAAATCTCCCTAAGTCTGGAATGAGAACATTGAAAAAGGAAATATTAAGGAAAAATAAAAAAAAGGGGGGCCAAGCCTTAAGCGAACACCACCCGAGCAGCCTTCCATCAGAGACAACACCGAGGCTCAAAGGTTGGATCGACCGTGAGTGGTTATGGTGGTGTAGAGAGCTAGCACGAATCGATGCAATCATGAGGAGCACAGGGCAATAGTAGAGGAGAGTCACCATGTGAGATGATAAGATGGATGGTAGGGACCTTGGTATGAGGCTGTACCATGAGAGGGAAACAATTGGCTTTCACACACTTTGGTTGATATGTAAGTGACAATCCCTAACAGAATTTGATGCGGGACAAGGGTGTAGTGCGTATTGTTCACAGTACACATAATTTTATCAGAACGACGCTGTTCACGTGTCGTTTGGTTTTGTGCCGCACTCAACGCCCGCAACACCCATGGGAGATCTTAAGATGATGAGCTCCACATCGTGTAAATAAAGATCATGCTGCAAGAAGCTCACACATGAAGTGATTTTTGGTGTCCGGAAGATTATCCGGATAGTAAAAGTGGCGATGCATTACTGGTCAATAAACACCACAGTGATGGAAGTTTCACCATGTTTCAAGTTGTCGATCAAAAGGGAGAAGCGGATGCTGAAGTGCAGTCATGCATGCAAAAGATTGAGGATGTGCATATTTGCGAAACATAGAAGCATCGTGAGCAGGGCCGGCCCTAGGGCAAGCCCAAAGAGCCCCCGGGCTAGGGCAACATGCAAGCAAAGGAAAAAAATACATAAGTAAGGGCAAAAATTTCACCATTTCACTGTAGCCCTTAATACATTTTAGGGCAAAAATTCATATGCAGTCTTGGGCAACCAAATATACCGGGCCGCTTTTGATCGTGAGGTTAGTGCATGCATGAAGAGTCGTGTGCATGCTCAGTGTTATGGAAGTTAAGAGTGCTTGCGAAACAGAGGCGCTGCAAGAGCTAAGTGAATGAAGTCGGAGGTAAAAATACATGGAAGTTCTGACGAACAAACCTTGATACGTTTGCAAACTTGTGGCAACGTGTCAATCAGAGTCTTGTAGAAAATGTGTGGTCAACCATGATTCTTAGAAGTGCTAGGGGTGAGCATTACATCGAGCATGCCTATAAATATGGACTTTCAACGTCAGTAGCGGCAATATGAGAGAACTTAAAAAAACAGAGCAACGAACATTGAAGTGAGCTCTTTGTTCATGTAAATCTTACAAAAGAGTGATCCTATGTGAAATACACTTCCATGTCTACTAGTTGCACGAAAGAGCTTATACGCCAACCAGGTGTGAGAAGCAGAATTTGAGAAGTCCACGCAGTGAACTAAATTTGCATAACGACAGTACCATGAACTAAGATTTATGCGAAGTAGATTCAGTGATTTACGTCTTCTTGAGGAAAATGCACAAAGTACATGCAATATACTATGTCCGCATGATTATAGCTCTGCAAGCTAAAATTTGCGTGAGCTTCATGCAAGGATTTACACTTACATGAAGATAGTCCCACATACTAAGTGTTGTACGAATCAGTATTGAGAATAGTGAGTTCAATCATGCTTCAGTGGATTATTATTCAGGTCAAAGAAGTGAGAGATCTAGCATACAATATTCATATATTATGAGGTCTATAAGGTGTAGGTCGAAGTAGGGTAAAATGGCAGGGGTGAATTGCCCTTTAAAAAATAAAAGGAAAAGATAAAAGAAATAAAGATTTAAAACCTCTTTTTGAAGATTAAAACCTTTTGAAGAGATAAACAAAATAATTAAGGTAAAAAGAATAACGAGATAATTATATATAAGGTTATAAAAGAAAAAGAATAAAACAAAGAGCAATTTGATAAATAAAAGATTAAGTGTTATTGATGGATTAAAAGATTGATTAATTGAACGAATGAAAGCAATAAAAAAATAAAAATGTGGAAAGTAAAAAAATCACAATATTTGGTAAGGAAGTTCGATAATAGCTTAAGAAGAGTCCCTAAGTCTACCATCCCAACTGTTTGATGATTTAATGTATTAGTCTCCTAGATTTAACGATAATCAAGATACCAAAACCCCCTTGTTTTTTAGGTTATAATAAGAAACCAGAATTATAGTCGACCCGAGCTTTTTAATGGGTATAACTAGAAACCACAAAGAGAATAGCCCCTTTCCTTTTAACAACTATGACAAGTAAACCAGAGTTCCTCACTTTAAAGGTAGTGTGCGCCAATATAAGAAGGAAGTGGAGGAAGGGAGAGGGTTTCTTAGGAGCAATCACCTTTTAGCTTGGCCTCGATTCTATCTAAGAATATGAAGAAACACTAGGAGTGTGTTGTTGCATAAGTTGATTGTAGAGATCCAAGCACCCAAGGCCTCTACTTATAGCCTTCAAATCCTTTGAAAAACTACTGGAATTCACCGGGGAGTAATGAATTCATTGAAGATCGAAAATGAAGTCGACCAAACATTAAATGTAGTGCAACCGTTGTCACATCTTGCACCACACCCTGGTGAAAACATCTTGGCCGTTTTGGCCTTCAAAATGCCCAAGACCATGGGCGTGGAAACCAGTACTTGGCCGTTTTGGCCTGCCATGACACCTTTCCACCACACCTTCAACCACCACACCCTAGCATTGGGCATTTTGGCATGTTTTTCATAAAGCTTCAAAAAGTGGCTTCTCCACTTCCATGAATAGACTTCTAAGGTTTTTCCAAATTGATTCCAAGGCTTCAAAACTTTCATTAAGACTTCTAAGGATCTTTCAAAGTTTTTACAAGATCATAATAATATGTCATCTAGACTAATTTCAAATCACTTAAATGAAAAAGTTAAAAACCTTAAAGAGTGTTTGTGATCACTAAAACAAAAGATGGTGAGAACCACAATAATCTCTCACTTTTTTGATGACCACAAACACTTATATAATAATAATATAACAAGATAAGATTTTAAAAGATTATAAAATTATTCTCCATAAAGAAAAATAGTAATAATAACAATTACCAGAGATTACCAAGATTTCTCCTCCTTTGGAGAACAACAAAAAAACTTCTCCCTTTAACAAAAAAATTTCTCTCATGTAAAACTTCCCCTTAACATAAAATTTCTCCCCCTTTGAGATTATTAAAGAGGATTCATAGATGGGGTTAGAGTAAAATAAGATAAATAATATTAAAAACTATGTTTATCATCATTAATGATCTTTCGAGAGAGATGAAAACTAAGTTTTGAAAATTTGAAGACTTCAAAACTTAAAAAGAAAGATTTTTAATAAATCTAAAAATAAAAGAAAACAAATATTTTTCATTTATGCCTCAAGTGGGAAATAAAATTTTGAATTTTTTTTAAAGAAAACTAGGATTTAAAAAGAAATTTTGAAAAACAATTTTAAAAGAAAATGTCTCTTCTGGGATCACTTCATTATTAACAAGATAAGCTCCCTGCCAAATAATGCATAAGGTGAGATAAAGGGATTATAATCATTAAACAAAAAAAATAATGAAATAAATAATTTAAAATTTAAAAATCATTCCATCATTAAGGTTTTAAAAAAATTATGTTAATAAACCTGCGCCAAAACCGCATCCACTTGTTTGTATCCAGATAAGAATGTTTTGCTTGGAGTATCACACTCACTTTACTTTTATCGAAATTATGAAAAGTTTAAAAACATTTTTTTTGAAAAATAAAGAATTTTATTTTATTTTGAAAACATAAAAATTCTTGTGTTTTCCAAGATTAAGGGATAAGTATCGCAAGATAATCATAACCAACTCACCTTTAATAAAGTCAAATCAATCAATAGGAAGGGGTTTAGTGAAAATATCAGCAAGTTGAAGGTTTGTGCAGACAATGTCAAGAACAATATCACATTTTTGAAAGTGATCTCGTAGAAAATAGTGTCTCATATCAATCTGCTTAGTGAGAGAGTGATAAATAGGTTTTTTAGAGATACCAATCACACTACTGTTATCAAACTTAATAGGGATGTGGGAATACGTTAGCCCAATGTATAAGAGAGTTTTCTTCATCCATATGATTTGGGCACAATAACTCCCATCGGCTATGTATTTTGCTCCGGATGTAGAAAGAGCAATAGAATTTTTCCTCTCACTAATTGACATAGAAAATATTTTCAATTATTTTAATTTTAATTTCAATGTTTTAATCCCACCAAAGTTTTATTTTAAGGGAAATTGTCACATTTTATGGTTTTAGTAGCATTTTGAGCTTAATTGCAAAAATGACATAATTTTGGATTTTCACTATTTTAATTTATTTTTGTATTTCATCCATAATATTTTATACATTAATCCAAATTGATAAATTATTATTTTTTAGGTTTCTATGTTCATTGGGATTCATTTCATTCTTCTGGACACCAAGCTCATTCCATCATTTAAAGGCCCAAAACCAACTCACAAGTCGGGCCTTGAAATCTGTGCACAAATATGGAAACTTTTAAAGATGGGTCCATATATCTTAAATGAATGATCCATGTGAGATGAAATTAGACATGGAGAAATAGAACATATGGATGAAAAACTTTCATTATTGTTTCCATGAAAGATTCCTTCTTTTTCAAGGTCATAAATTCATTGGAAACCGAAGATGTGGAATACGAAGAGTCTTCCTGGGCAGAAGATTTTTTTGGAGTAAATTGGTTATAACTCTCTCCACACATAGCCAATAAAGATAAAATTTTCTGGGTAGATAGAGAAGAAATATTGGAACAAATATAAACAATACAACTTTTCTAAATATGGCCATTAAATATGTACCCCACATGAAAACTTTCATAGGAAAATTTTGGAGCCAAATTTTCACCTCTTTTCCTATAAAAATGCACCTCCTCTTTCTTTTCAAGGCGTTGACAAATTTTGTGGGCCATTTTCAGCATTTTAGTAGTTCATTTACTATTCTAGTAGTATTATTCATTTTTAATATATTTTATTATTATTATTCCTCTCATTATCTCATTTTATTTTATCTTTTATGTTTCCACCTCGTTCTCTTCTTCACTGCGATCACTAATACTCATGATCAGGAGTAACTAACCTAAGAAAGTTCCTGGGGGAGAAATCCATTTTTGAACCCATGTTTTTGAGCTATCATTATTAATTTTTCTTATTTTCCTAGATTTAGGTTGAGGGGGATCTTAGTGGGTAAGGCACCTTTGAGTCTCCAATTTCCACCCGAGACTCAGCTTTCTCTTCTGCAATATTCTCCCTCGATCGAGGAGGTGGACGTGTGATCTCTCAGCGATCATTGAGTGAACCATATTTTCACAACATGGGAAGAATAGTATGTTCATGCATACAATGGATCATGTTCATTATGTTTATTTGGAAATAATAAAGAGATAATGAAGGTTCATTCTGGGTAATCTACTGGGAGGATCTCCTTTCCATCTAACATCATTCTTCTTGCATCTATTCTATTTTCATTACATTATATATATATATATATATATATATTACATGCATATTTCAAACCCAATTCTTTATATTATTTAGTTTTATATTAGTTATAGTATAAATAGTGACAATAGAGATTTGGTGTTGTATGAGATACCTCCTTTAGACTGACCCCGGGTGTGCACTATATTGCATGCTTAGGTAAATAAACTATTGATTGAGGATCCATGAAAAATCCCCACCCATCAATTTATCACCGTTTCTGGGGAGGCACAATACTTTTACACCCCGTTTTTCATAAAATACACACACAAAAAACCATAAATCTCAAAAACTAAAAAAACTATTTTTGTCCATCATGTATTCAAATTGTGATTATTATGCATGGACTGACTAATCTCAGGTTCAAAAAGAAGAATAAATTTAAAATACTCAGTTTCAAGAACTTCTAGAAGAAATATAGGACTTGGAGAGGAAAATGGAATAGCTAATTGTATATGTACATGCATGTCAAGAGAAACCGGAACCAGAAATGGAACCAGATCCAGAACCAGAACAAGTTGTGGAAGTGATTTCACCAATCAGTTTTTATGTTAAAGAACCTAAGGTGGTTGAGAAGGAGATACTAAATTAATTAATAACATCATCCCAAACTAAACCATTGATCAAGGAGGTCTTTGAAGAAAACATGCCAACTGATATACTTATGGGAGATCAACATTTTTTGAAAGAATCTTGGAATCACTTTGTTAAAGATAACCTAAAACTTTATCTTGCCATCCTTGAAAATGAAAAATCAATACCTCTCTACATCACTCTTGCTTTGGAATGTGATAATTAAGATGCACCAACTAAGATTGAGTTTCTAATGATTCTCCCAGAATAGATCGATTACCAAGATGACTTACTTGAAAGGGAAAATTTATTTATTGATTTGTTAGGTTTTAAACTTATTCAAGCTAAATTATTTCCAAAATTCCCTTTTTCTGAAATTTCTGACACAAAATAAATAGAGCCAAATTTGGATGTTAGGGAAGAAGCCATGCAATTAGTGGATAAAGAAGAAGAGCTAGATAATCTGGTGGTGGTGCGACTAACTCCTCTACAATAACTTGAATACTATATGGTGGTAGACACTACATAAGCCAATAGGGAGCATCTCTATCTTCTTTTCCCTCCCACTATAGACCTCAAATTATATCTTTCTTCTTTCTTAGGGGTTGAGACTTTTCTTATCTTATCTAGGTTCTCCAATATCAGTTTATACTCATGGAAACTATAAAAAGCCATATGTGGTGGTTCATCTCAAAGAAACCACACCCACCTTCTGATTGAAGATAAAATTCTGCAACTGCCTGACTAGGGGTAGTAAAAACCTAACACCTTCTTGGGGGTCTAAACCAAGAATTATCAATTTTATTTTCCCTTTATATTTTTATTTCTTTTTATTATGTTATTTTCCTACTTTCATATAGTTTTAAAGTGGTAGTAGCTAGGATCTTAACTCAAGGCTGCCACTAAAAAATAAATCAGGTCGTGCCTTTCCTTTTTTTTTTTATTTTATTTACTACCCAATTAAAATTCTATATGAAAATATTTATTAATATTATTTGAAATAAAAATATGTTAGTAAATGGAATATATATTTTTTATGTATTTCAATCTATTTTTATGAATTTTTTTTGTTATTACATTTTATTTTTTGCGTCTTTTTTTGAATTTTTATTGTTTTCCCTTTTCATTTTTAGTGTGTTTTTATGATTCTTGACCTGAATTGAATACTTTAGAAAATTCAAACCATATTAGTGTGTAAGGAAAATTGCTTGATTTTAATGTTTAAGGATTTAAATGTTTTTTAATGGATTTTATTTCTTAATTTTTGATCTTTTTGATTGATGAAGTTTGATTGATTGTGAAACCCATGCGCACAAGTACTATCCAAATTGAAAATCTTGCCCAACCTGAGAGGTTTCTAATTTTTTTTGATGTATTATTTACATTTATATTTTTCTTCAGAGTCTTGATACATTATTTTTGATCTATAACTTTATTTTTTTTATTTTTCAAATCTGTTAGAGTTCATGGAATGTGTCAAGTATGATTGAGGCACCACTTTGAAAGCCCTTTTTTACATTGAAATCTAATTTTAGACTACCATTTCATCTTTCCTTTATTAAGCGTCTAATATCCATGAAATACCTTGTTAGGAAGCCACATTACAAACCATTTATCCCTTACAAACTTCTATAGAATTTAAATTCATGATTATTTTTGAACTCAAGTGTTGGGGAGGGAGAAAATGAGCTGTATTTTGCTTTCCTGAAGAATCTGTTTGAGTTGAAATATGAAAGTGTTGAAATATTTATTGATACTTTGGTGGAATAAATTTCATGATTGAAAGATGGATGGGTGGCCCAAATTTCATTAAAAATATGATCTAGGTGTTCACCAAAATTTGAAGATCAAAATCTACCCCTTTTCCTAAAAAATATGATTCTGAAGAGAAATCCAGATATGAATTCAAGCTGAAACAATAATGTAAATGGGATAAAAGAGGGAAATAATTAATCATTGATGTTAAAATTCAAAGTGTGAACTTCCCATTAAAAGAAATATTTGTTTGGAGGTGATTCATTTTAAAGCTGATTGAGGAGCACACCATTCTTGATCAAAACCTTTTTCATGCATTTATATCACTTTAGAGCTAACCCTCCCCATTCCGCCTCTGATGTTTTTATATTTAAAACCTTCCAAACCCAAGACTAAGAAAAACCCATGTAAAATACCTCATTATTGAAAAATTTGTGACTTTTTGAAGTGGAGATACTAGGAGGATAGAAATCCTATGGAGATCACACATGCTATTGAGAATGAGAAAAACTCTACATAAAAAAATCCTTGAGTGAAGAGAGAAATATTTTTCCAGGGAGGTAGGTACGACATGAATGTGAGGATTAACATGAGTTTGAATGTATTTTTATTATATTTTAGGATTTATGGAATTTTTATCCATGTAGGAGGCATGATATTTTCTTTAATATTGATAATTGACCCGTGTTGTCATTTTTTATTTGAGAAGTTTGTTTTGACCTTGGTATACATGATTGTCCAGGAGTGCAATGTTTAAGTATGATGGAATTGATAGAGAAAATATTTTCCATTATTTTAATTTTAATTTCAATGTTTTAATCCAACCAAAGTGTTATTTTATGGGCAATTTTCACATTTTATGGTTTTGGTAGTATTTTGAGATTAATTTCCAAAAGGCCTAATTTTAGATTTTAACTCTTTTAACTTATTTATGTATTTTGGATATAAAATTTTATAAATTAATAACAATTAAAAAATTATTATTTTTTAGGTTTCTATGTTCATTGGGATTCATTTAATTCTTCTGGACCCCAAGCTCAATTCATCATTTGAAGGCCCAAAACTAATTTACAAGTCGGGCCTCAAAATCTGTGCATAAATTTGGAAAATTTTGAAGATGTAACCATATATATTAAATGGATAATAAAAATAATCTTAAATTCAACATGGAGAAATAAAAAATCTGGAGGAACAACTTTTATTAATGTTTCCATTCACGATTACTTCTTTTTCAAGGTTATAAATGCATTGGAAACTAAAGATGTGAAATGCGAAGAGTCTTGCTGGGAAAAATTCAGTTTTGGAGTACATTGGATATAAATATTGTAAACTAAAGATGTGAAATATGAAGAGTCTTGCTGGGAAGAATTCAGTTTTGGAGTACATTGGATATAAATATCTCCAAACATAGCCAATGGATCTTAAATTTAGTGGGTATACATATGATAAATAGTGGAACAACTTTTAAGAATAAAACTTTTCCCAATTATTCCATTAAATATGTCTCCTACATGAAATATTTTGGAGGAAAATTATGGATTAACATTTTCACCCCTTTTGCCTATAACAATGTATCTCATCTTTCTTTTCAAGGGGTTGGAAACTTTTGTTGGCCATTTTCAGTAGTTTTTTAGTTTATTTACTTTTGTAATATTATTATAAATTTTTAATATATTTTAGTCTTCTTCTTCCTCTCATTCTCTCATTTTTTATCTTTTGTGTTTTCACCTTGTTCTCTTCTTCACTGTGATCTCTAACACTCATGATCACGAGTAACTAACCCGAGGAAGTTCCTAGGAGAGAAATCCAATGTCAAACCCATGTTTTTGAGCTATCATTATTAATTTTTATTATTTTATCAGAGTTAGGATGAGGGATATCTTAGTGGTAAATTCACCTTTGTGTCTATACTTTCCACTTGAGGTTTAACTTTCTCATATGTAATATTTTTCCTTGATCAATTAGGTGGATGTGTGGTCTCTTGGAGATTGTTGAGTGCACTATATATTCACAACATGGTAAAAATAGGATGTTCATGTATGTGATAGAGCATGTTTATTAATTTTATTTGGAACTAATAAAGAGACGATGCAGGTTCACTATGGGTAATCTCCTGGGAGGATCTCCATTTTGTCTAACATTATTCTGCCTGTATCCATTCTATTTTCATTGCATTAAATATATATATTAACATTAAATTCATATTTCAAAACAACTTATTTATATTTTTTATTTTTTATTAGTTAGAATATAAATAGTGATAATATAAATTTAGTGTTGTATGAGTTGTCTCCGTGAGACCAACCCTGGGTGTGCACTATATTGCATGCTTAGGTAAATAAACTATTGAACAGGGATCTGAAAAAAAATCCCATGCATTACTAATCCATGAGACAAGAGATTTTCCTAATAGTTGAAAAGTCCCACTAGTACTTTTCCTATCTAGTTGGTATCCTCCAAATTTAGCATCAAAAAAATATGAAAGCTCAAAAAAGGTTTTATTTGGATAAACCAAGTTTTTTAGTTCCTTTAAAATATTGAAAAAATTATTTTGAGGTATTTTAAATGATATTTCTTTGTATTTTATTAAAAAAGAGCACAAAATTATACACTAAACATGATTTTCAACCAGGTCACATTAAAGTAAAGTAGATTTCAAATCATACATATTGTTGACCAATTGACTGGCTTCATCCAATGCTAGCTTACAAGTTATACTCATGTGTGTTCTAATTTCCTTAGCATGATCTATTCCAAACTTCTTTATAATTCTAGTAGAGTATTTAATTTGGTTTAAAAAGGTTCCATCAAAATTTTGGGGAATTTAAAAACCAAGAAAGAATTTGAGTTCTCCCATAAAACTCATTTCAAACTCTTTATTCATTAAATTGGAAAAATATTTATAAATAGATTCTTTAATTGATTTGAAAATAACATCATCAAAATAAATTTGAAATATTAATAAATCATTTCAAAACTTTTTGAAAAAAAGTGGAATCAGATTTTCCAATTTTGAAATCATTTGATAAAATAAATTTAGCTAAACTCTCATACCAAGCCCAAAGGGATTGTTTTAAACTGTAAAGAGATTTGGTTGAATTGAAAAAATGATTTAGAAATTTAGGATTTTCAAAACTGGGTGGTTGATCTACATTTTTTTTCAAAAATAAAACTATTTAGAAAAGAACTTTGGAAATCCATTTGAAAAAGTTTAAAATTAAAATGAGTGGTGAATGACAATAAGATTCTAATGGATTTGAGTCAATAAATGGGTGAAAAGGTTTCACCATATTCAATAAATTCTTCTTGATTATAACCTTTAACTAAAATTTGATCCTTTTATAGATAATAATTCTTTGATCATCATGTTTGTTTTGAAAAACCCATTTAGTGCCAATAATAGGATGATTATCAGCACATTCCACAAGAGTCCAAACATTGTTCCTTTGAAATTGGTTCAACTCTTATTGCATGAAAAGTATCCAATTCTCATTATTAATAGAATCATTAAGGGATTTATGTTCATGGTGAGAGAGAAAACTTGATGTTCAGCCTTATTTAAGACCGACCTTCTAGTATGAGTTCTGGATTATAATTCACTGATAACATTCTCAAGAGGATAATATTTAGATTCAATCCATGCCTTGGGAAAAGTAGTGGAATGGGGATCTTGAAAATATTCAACTACTTTAGGAGATTGAGTTTTAGGAAATTTAAAATTATATTGGTCAAAATCATCATCATTTTGAGGGTGTGATTTAGGTATATTCTCATCAAATTTGATGTGAATTGACTCTTATAAGGTCTTGATCATCTTTTTAAAGAATCAAAAATATTTACACAAGTTCAATTAACCAATAAATATACCTTCATTAGATTTAGGATAAAACTTTCCTAGATTATCCTTGGTATTAAGGATAAAGAATTTACAACTGAATACTTTAAATAATCCAACTTTTTGAAATTTTCCTTTCAAAGTTCATAAGGTTTTTTCCTAAGTGAATCCTTATGAGAACATGGTTAAGGATATTGCAAGCAGTGTTGAATGCCTTAACCCAAAATAATTTAATAAGTTTAAATGAATTCAATAGATTCCTAGGCATTTCTTATAGGGACCTATTTCATATTTTGAAAACCCATTTTATTGAGGTGTTCTAGGAGTGGATAAGGATTAATGATAACCTTGAGAAGCACAAAAATCATCAAAGTATTTGTTATCAAATTATACATCATGGTAAATTATAATATAAAAGAGTTTTTATACCTTTTCATTTTCAAATTTCTTTGAAAATTTAATAAAGACATTACAGGCCTCATTTTTATGATCTAAGAAGAAAATCCATGTAAATCTATTATAATCATCAATAATTACAAAGTTACAATTTTTACCTCCGATACTAGAAACTTGAGTTGTTTAAAAAAGCTCAACATGGACTAGTTATAAGGCTTTAGAAGAAGAAACAACCTTTTTATATTGGAAATAATAATTTTGTTTCTTTCCAAGTTGGAAAGGTTCATAAACCAAGTTATCTTCGAAAGACAATTTTGGTAAATCTCACAACAATCGTTCATGGTTAAGATTGACAAGAGAGAGAATGTTACAGTGACCTAGGCATCGATTCCAAAGTAAATATTTATTATCTTATGAACTTAAAAACATAATATTTTTACTTGAAATAGATTTTAAATCTACGATATAAACATTTTGAAAATGGGATGTGATAAATAAAATCTTTCCTTTAGAATTAAAAACTTTACAAAAATCATTTTAAAAGTAATTTTAAATACATTATCACATAATTGATTAATAATTCATAAATTATGCTTCAAACCATTGGAAAATAAAACATCTTTAATTAGAGTAGATTTAGAGAAACCAATCATAACTATTATGATAATTTTACCTTTTGAGTCATCTCCAAATGTGACATGTCCTCCATCAAAGTTTTTGAGATGATTGAATTCAAAAGGATAACCACACATATGCCTCGAGCACCCACTATCCATATACCAATTATCTTCTCAAGGTTTTCTCATGAGACCCTTGTCCTAAAAAATATTAAGAGATGATTACTTTTAGTACCCATATCTTAGGTCTGCTTAAGTTAGCCAATAAAGACTTTGGAATCCGAACTTGTTTCGAATAAGTTTTTCCATTAAAAAAATAATAAGTGAGATGAATTATATTAGGTATAATGTATCTAGGTTTTTTATAATCGAGTTATTAAAAAATATGATCAAATTTATTATAATAATTATAAAATTTATTTTAAAAAATTCCTTTCACAAAATTAGTCTTTTTATAATTTTTTTGAAAACTAGATTATTTTGAAAAAACAATCCTAAAATTAATTTTTACAACACATTGAGATCCTAAAATTATATTCAATATTTCTTCACCTTGGGTAAAATGAGAAAGAGTATTTTTAAGACCCTTAATTTGAAATTATAAATTTTCACCATATGGTTGTTCTTTTAATTTTAAAACCAAATTATCATTTTCTTTTAAAAGTTAATATTTTTCAAAAAACAATGTAATTTTAATCCTTTATAATATCTTTAAAATTTTAAAGAAGTTCACAAAAAACATCTTGAAGTTGATATATAGCATAAATATTTCTAGATCTTAAAGAAAATGTTTAATAATTATAATAATAAGAACTAGAAAATGCATAATTTACTTCTTCACATACCTCAACATTGGCCATGAGGCACTTAGGACTTTGTCACTTAATTCCTATGTTGAAACTGAGTCCTCGCTGACACTCCAATTTTAAACATTTAGATATTTCTTGCCTTTATTCTTATTTTTTTCAAGTGAAAATCTTGTTTGATGTGGCCCTTCTTTTTTGCAACTAAAGCAAGTAAATTCTATTTCTTGATTTTCCTTTTTGAAGCATTGATTTGATATTTTCTTGTTCATGTACTTACTCACCATTTTGGAAAATTTAGTAGTCTCAAAGTCACTTTTGGATGATTCATTGTTTGTTACTTTGAAATAAATTGTATTTTTAGTTTATTTGACCTCTTTTCCCTTCTTTTCATCTGGACTTTTCAATGTAATCTCATATGTCATGAGAGAACCGATGATCTCCTAAACTTTAATATTCTTTATATCTTTATCTTCTTGGATTGTGGTAAATTTAGGCAACCAATTTCTTGGTAAAATCCAAATTATTTTCTTGAACAAAGTTTATATAGAAAGAGAATCACCAAGAACCTTTCACCCATTACAAATATCATTAAATTGAATAAAAAATTCAGTTATAGACTCAAGATGAATAGAGAAACTTTCAAAGTCTTGTTTAAACATATATAATCTTATATATTTGACTTTGTTTATTCCTTCATGAGTTACTTCTAAGAGTTTATAAATTTCATGAACCATTTTTCATATAGAAATTCGATTAAATTCATTTTTATCTAAACCAAAATGTTAGACATTCATTTCTTTACAATCTATTTTAAAAGAAGATATATCATTGGGCATCTGTTTATCTTATTTTCCAAGAGTAGGAATATAAACATGCATAGAAATTTTCCATATAGAATATACAATAGATATAAGAAAAGTAGATATGCATGTTTTCAAATAAACATAATTATTACCATAAAAAAGGAGCACGACCCATAGAGTATCCTTTAGGAGCACCATGGGTGTTCAAAAAAGTCATTTTGAAAAAGAACATTTCTTGAGAATTTGGTTAATTTTTTTGAAAATAAAATAATCTTTGAATTAATTTTTAAAAAAGTAATAAATCAATTCAATACTCCTTTGATACCAAATGTTGGTTAGAGTAGGGTAAAATGTATGGGGGGGGGGGGGGGTGGTGAATTGACCTTTAAAAAATATAAGGAAAATATAAAATAATTAAATACTTAACTCCAATTTTCGAAGATTAAAACCTTTTGAAGAGATAAAAAAATAAAAGTAAAAAAAGTAAAATGATATAATGATATATAAGATTATAAATGTGTAATAAAAAAAATATCAATTCGATAAATAAATGATTAATCATTATTTATTGATTGAAAAATTGATTAATTGAATTAATGGTTGTAATAAATAAATAAAATACATAAAGTAAAAAAACACAATATTTGTTAAGTAAGTTTAACAATAGTAAGAATATTCCCTACATCTACCACAAAAATTGCTCCAGGATTTAATGTATTAGTCCCTTGTATTTAATGGTAGTCAAGATACAAAAAATCTATTGATTTTTAGGTTATAAAAAGAAACTATAATTACAATTAACACTATCTTTTTAATGGGTTATCTAGAAACCTAAAATAGAATAGTCCTTTGACTTTTAATGGTTATGGGAAGTAAAGCTGAGTCCCTCACTTTAAAGGTAGTGAGCAAAAATTGAGAAGAAAGGTGAGGAAGAGAGTGGGTTGCATAGAAGCATTCATGTTTTAGCTTGGTCTTGATTATTTTTACAGAATATGAATAAACACTAGGCAAGAATGAGAAAATTATGAGAGTGAGAATATAATACAATCTATAAACACTCTAGATTGGATAAGAGAGGATTTAGAAAAGACATCACTTTGAGATAGAATTTTTTATCGATTCAATGAAAGCGTTGTTGCACAAATTTGTTATAGAAATACAAGAACCCAAGGCCTATATTTATATCCATCAAATACTTAAGAAAAATTCTGGAATTCCCTATGGAGTAATGAATTTGATGAAGACTTAATTGAATGAAGTTGACCAAACATTAAATGCAGTGCAGTTGTCGACATAGCTTTCACCACACCTTGGTGAAAACATATTCTCCATTTTGGCCTTCAATATTCCCATAAACATGGGTGTGGCCACTAGAAATTTGATTTTTTGGCTTGCTATCACACTTTTACACCACACCTTCAACTACCATGCCTTGGAATGGGGTGTTTTGGGATTTTTTTAATGGAGCTTCAAAAATTGGTTCTTCCACTTCCACAAATGGCCTTCTAAGGTTCTTAAAACTTGATTACAAGGCTTCAATACTTCCATTAAGACTTATTTAAGGATATTTAAAGGTTATTACAAGATCATAAAAATATTTCATCAAGATTAACTACAAATAACTTAAATGAAAAAGTTAAACACTTTAAAGAGTACTTGTGATCATTAAAACAAAATATGGGGAGAGGAATAACACAAGGCATCCCTGAATATTGATTCATTTGAGGAATACCTAAATATTATATTCATTTTTATCATCTATGTATTGAAGTGAGAGAGTCAAAACTAAATCTAGCCTACATATTCTATGTGTCAAAGCTAAGGAAAGATCTAGTGCTAATATGAATGATATTATATTTTTGTACTGAAGAACAAGAAAAAAGTGCATCCCTTTATTATGGAATGTTTGAGACAAACCATTGATTACTAAGATCAAGACAACCATTTTTATTGCTGCATATTTAGGAAGAAAATAATATCAATATTGTCTAGGAGAGACCCAGGCCATTACTGTAGATCTACTTTAAGGAGTTATAAGCTAAATCTTATATCCAAAGAGCTATAAGTTGGGGATTCCATTGTACTGGTTCAATGCCTAGATTATGGGTCTAATGATATACCCTTGTAAGATTTCCATATTGATAATAAAAATTGAATTGTTTACATGTGAGATAATAAAAAACATACACTTAGGACATATTCATCCACATTGGAGGTGAATCTTGTTAATAAATCCTATAATTCTTGTTGTTTAATGCACATGCATGAAAACTAAAGGTGATAAAGAGTGACAAATCCCTTGACTAAAGAATTTTAGAGGTAAATAAGGGATGAATGTTTTAATTGGTGATCATTCCACACTAATTCACACCCTCTCAGTGTAGGCATATCCTAAAGTGAACCTATCAGTTATAGAAGATCAAAAATTCCAACCAATAGACTCATATCTCTATTGGAATCCAACAAAGATATGAATCACATTTAGTTTATTCAAAACTAATTACATGAACTTCTTCGATCCAAAGTCGGGATAGTTTCTAATCATAGTTAATGAACAAAGAGAAATGCTTACAAATCTTTATAGAGAGAGGAAAACAATATTTTTCATTAATTCTAACACATCCACCCATCTTATGAGTGGATTCTTCATATAGTACATGATCATTTATGATCCATTCCTTAATAAGATGAAAAAATTATATAATACACATAATATACATAATATGTAAACAAGATAAGTGTAATTTGAATGGTAATATCCATATTCAATATCACATAATGCGTTTATACATTATCACCATAATGTGTATGTAAATCAATATAAAATTGATAAATTCATAGAGAGAAGTAATTCATTCACTTTATGAACATATAAAATAACTAAAACATCTTTCTACATTTGTCTAATTTTGGCTCATGGGACCACATACATCATCATGAACTAAACCAAGAAAGTGTCTAGCTTTGTTACATGCATAGAGAGAAGTAGTTCATTGAATTTATGGAAATATAAACTCATATATATACATCTTTATCCTTTTTTCTAATTTTGTATTATGAGACTACAAAATTTAGTATAGACTAAATCAAAGATATGGGTTTCTTAGTTACTATTAAATAAATATATCCTCCTTACTATCTTTCCTTATCGAAAAATATTACACTCAGGAGACCTATGTATTTTTAGTTCTAGAACATCAAAAGAAGTCTTATTATTAACAAAATTCTTGGTTAGTTTTGTTATCACAGGAGAAGGGATACATCACAAGCGATGAATGGTACACTTTGATATTCTGATTGGAGCTTGACTGAGTCTAGTAGTGAAATAGTAGATAGGGTTCCAGACACCAAGATCCTTGTATTCCAAAAATTCCAAAGTGAGTTCTAGTAGTACAATATTACCTTCAGGATGATCGATTCCCGCCACAGTATTATTCTTAACAAACTTATCCATGAATGTTTTATTTATATAATTATTTATACTCTTCTATAGTCATATAACATAATTAAATTTTATATCCATTTGATAAAGTTTTTATTATTCCTCTTTCCACTAATGATATCCTATTCATATATTTTTATGATAAAGTTATATTTCTTGGTAAACATCACTTCATGGATAGATTCACATAATTGACTAACATTGAAAAAAGTATGGTCTATTCCATCCACAAATAACACTTTAACAAAATTTAGTTCAATTTTATTTTATAGCAACATCCAGAAGATTGAATTTCTCAATCCTTTTCTTTTCTTTCCATGTAATCTTCTAGATGATAAAAATAAAGAAATATTTCTTGATGATATATTACACTCAAAATTATCCTTTACTTAGTGGAAGAATAATGTTCTTCAATAAGACATGATTTTTACCACTCAAATGTTAATTTCTTATTAACTATGGATCTAATTTCTACTTAAGAGTTTTTCTGTTGAATTTTCTTACACAAAATTTTTCCTCGTGATCATTGTTAGATAAAAAAACAACACCAATAAAATTTATAACTTCTTTGCTAAATTTTTTGATTAAATATTTATATAACTTTTTCCTATATTGTATCACTCCAAAAAGAAGTCTCTTAGTCTTATAGAAATGTATTTTGTAGCCAATACAGCTATAAAAAATAATCTTAACACTCATAAATCTACCATTTTTTTTTTGAAAACTCTTTACTCATTTTGTATACTATTTTTAGTTATTAGAATTTTACCAATAACCTCCACATATTGGCCCTCAACACCATATCCGAAGACACTATTTTCCATATGATGCATGTGATGTCCTGACCCGGGTACCACTTGAAGGTACCCCATGTTAGTAGGCTACATGGCCTCAAGCATGTCTCTTTAGATTCCAAAGGCTTCCGAATAACAACAAGGGCCTAGAGTGTGTCTGTGGGAAGACTATGCACTCCTGTAATAGTGGAACACAATAGATTTAGATATATAAAATATATGGGTAACAATAGAGAAATCATAATAATGGATAAAAAAATATGACTGGTAGATGAAGGAAAAGTAAACAACTATCAATAATAATAATAATAAAAATATAATAGTATCATATAAAAAATGATGGCGACATGTTATGTCTCTAAAAAGAAGGAAAACATGGATACAAAGTAGCAGGTAGTAGTACTATATATGCTATAAAAAAATAATAAAAAATATGAAAACTATCCAAGAATCCAGAGTTCTGGATCGGTCATCTGGTACCCAGCTCCATCCTAAAGCAAGTAAGCAAGTCAGGTGTCCAAATTAGGATGCTTCCCCTTATCAACACCTGCATACATATAATCTGTCTGGGTACCATCATCATCCCAGATAGGGTGTGAGATAAATCTTAGTTGGACACCACCAACAATATCTATATAATCTAGTCTATGAATATAAATTTATAGTGTGAAGGTAATATAGATGTAAAAAATCCATACCTACTTTAGCCTCAGCTGGTGTCTGAACATGTATCATTTAATTAATTATATTATAGTTTATAATAAGTGTCAATCGTAGTGTATATAAAGAGATAATGTATTAGGATACAAGGTGTAACCAAGGAACCCTATAATGATGATAATAATGAAGGAGGATCCCATGTGAAACCAAGTCATCCTTGACCTCAAGGGTCAATCCAAATGAGTAATAACATGTAGTCTAACAATAAGGGGTCTGAGTGTAATCCAAGGGGTGTGCCCAAGGCATTCAAATATAAAAGATTCTAACTGAGTCCAAAGATATCATCCAAGGTAAACATGGGCTAAGAATGACTAGGCCCAATGGGGTGAATCCATGGTGCCATGTGTCCGAAGACATCAAGATGGATCCAAGGAGTGTATCCAAGGCATCCTAATATATGGAGAGATAGTGAAGGGTCCTATGGAATCATGTTAGGAATCTAATAGTAGAAAAGGACCACATTACAAGGTGGGTATCTCCCTTGGAAACTGGACCCTTGAATCAAAATGGAATCCTATGAGTGCTCAAGGAATTCCCTTGGGAATCCAAGGATGGCTCAAGTGTGACCACTCCTATAAAGATAAAAAATTCCATATGAAATAGGAACCTTATACATAATTAATTATTCAATCTAGTCCATGTAATAATCATTCCAATATATAAATCATTAGGTTCAATCCATCACATTTCATTTACATGATAAGGTTAATCAAGGACATGCAACTATTTATTACTTTAATTACTTAATCATTTATTAGGTTCATTCCTTTACCTTTCATTATGCATGTTAAGGTATACTAAGGATATGAAAATAACTAAATTAATTATAGTCACTTAGTTGGTTCATTCCATTTCCCTTTTATTAATCATAATAAGGTAAATTGGGACATGAAACCAATTCAATTTATTATAAAATTATAGGCTAAGTGATATCTATAATATACTTTCCACTTTATAATTCATTAATTAATTTATAACACTTACCTTATCAAGTTCAAGTCTAAGCATACCTGAACGGTACTGCATATAGACCTATATGGGTCACTATGTCATAAATATGGAAACACCCTACTTGTGGTGGTCGACATTGAGGTCATAACCTACAACGACATGAATATCATGTATAGAGAGAGCTCTAGAATATGAGCTCAATGATTATAAGCATGGAGTATGAATTTAATAGGCAACACCTGGTGAAACCGATATGTTCACAATGATGACAATTTATAAAATGGAGAGATTTTGAGGGGTGAGTCATAGAACACTTGCCTTATGTTTGTATCACTCTCCTCAAATAGTATCCGCCCTTAGTTTGGCCTGGATTGAAAGAAAATGGAATAAAAGATCAACATTTTGAAAATAGGTCATATGAGCTTGCATCAAAATAGAATCATAGAGAGGAAGAAAATTGATGTACTGAGCCAAAGGATTGAAGATCATACCTAGAGGAATCCAATGAGACCAATAGAAGCTAGATCAGACTTCAAATAAAGGTGATATCAATACACCTAGGTGATGGAGGCTTGAGAGATTCTTATGGGAGGAAGAAAGAGCCTCCTATTCATTGGAGGAGAAAAATAAGAGGTGGGGGTGAGTTAAGAATGATTTTAATGTAAAAATAGTAAATTCACCCAAAAATTATAATTTCACATGGTTTGGCCGCACGGTTGGTCAAACCATGCACCAACCATGCACACCTCACTACCTCAAGAGAGAACCCACATGGTTTGGCCGCATGGGTTGAGAAACTATGCACTAACCATGCTATTTGGATATAATAAATATTTCAAAAAACCTTCATAGGAATACAACCTTGAGCATATGGTTAGGGGAGATTGTGCACCCTACTCTTCCCTCAAAAACACCTCATATCGTTAGGAGAAACCATACAGGCTGGGTGAAATGATTTCTACTAACTGTGTGGCCTAGTGGTTTCTTCCACTGGGCTAGGTTTCGAGCTTTGAAAAATCATCAGACACCCCCAAATTTTTTTGACCTCATAAGGCATTCATATCAGTTCCAAGATAAAGAATTATACTATAATTTAAAGGATCCATACCTCATAGAAAAACTAGATTCTTATAGTATCCCCCTTAAAGGAACTCATCATCGAGTTCACCTTCCAAGGGTGAAAAAATGATGTCTGAGAACAACTCCATCCACCAGGCACATACGTCAGGCTCCTTCCCCCCAAGTCTAATCCTTCACACGAACTTGCTGCCATAACACCTGTACTAAAGGGATAGACTAGTCTCAAAGAACCTTCATGCTCCTGTCAATGACTCGTATAAGATACTCCTAAAAAGAAGCTTCGATATCCAACTCAACATCCTCAAGATAAAAAGTGTGAGATGGTTCATCATGATAACAACAAAGTTGTGAAACATAGAAGACATAATACATAAAATGGTACCTCTAAGGTAATAGAAACTAATAGACTATTGGCCTAACTCTATCCAAGATCTCAAAAGGCTTGAAAAACATGACAACACCTTCCCTTTCCTCTATATCCATCTATGAATAAGTCTGGGTGATGCCCTCAAGAAAGAATGACCCCTGAACTTAAAATATAGAGGCCATCAATGGTTATTAGCATAATATTTCTATCTATATTGATCAGTAGACATATTCTTCCTGATCAAGTGTACCTGCTCTGAAGTGTCCTACATGTGATGAGGACCTAGTAACATTTCCTCTCATGCCTCCAGCCAGCATAGGGGTTAACGACATGGCCTACCATACAAGGCCTCATATAAATCCATCTAAATAATCAAATTAAAGAAATTATTGTAGGAGAAATTTTTGAGAGGTATATGCTTCTCCCAAGAACCATAAAAATTAATGATGCATTCTCGTAGCATATCCTATAACACCTATATCATCTGTTCTTATTGTTCATCGGTCTGAAGCTATGATTAGAAGCACTTGTATACCCATATCTCTTTGTAAAACCTACTAGAGACTCAATTTAAAATGAGAATTACTATCTGAAATGATAGTATGAGGGAACCTATGTAGCCATATGATCTCATGAATATACATTATTCCCATATCATCAACTAAGAAAGTATCCTGGATAGGAAGGAAGTGGGATACTTTTAGTCTATCCATGGCTATCCTAACTATTTCGCTACCTAGAGGCGACCTCAGTAATCCAACTATAAAATCTATTACAACATCCTCCCATTTACATTATGAGATTGGTAATGGTTGCAATAATATATAAGGTCATTGGTGCTCCACCTCCACCTACTGATAGGTGAAACAACTAGTGATAAAACCTTCTATTTGAAGATTCATCCCAGGCCACCAATACTAGAGATGCATACCACTATACATCTTGGAGATTCCTGGATAAAATACCCACTACAAAGCATGGGAATATCATATTATCTCCTCTCTCATGTCTATAGGAACCTAGAAACGCCCATACATATTTAGGATTTCATCCCCATCCATAGACCAATCTAGAGGTGGGTCCTCACCAAAAATACTCTCTTGGATAACCAAGACTTCATTATCTAAAAACTTCCTACTATTCATCTAATCCAAAAGGGAATATGTAATTGCTAAGTTTGTAAGAAAATTCCACTCATGACTCTCTTGAAACTCTAGATGTAGCTCAAAAAAGAGGGCCATCAACTTCCATTCATTACTGGATTCCTGTATAGCCTATTCCTAAGTCTTCCAGCTTAGCTTATCAGCTACTTAATTTCCCTTTCCAGGTGTATAAGAAAGCTCAAATTCAAAATATTGAAGGTAATCGACCCATATTCAATGTCTAAGATTCATGTCACACTGTGTAAAGATATATTTGAGGATCTTGTGGTCTGTATACACCAAAAAGTTATCACTCATCAGATAGTGTCTCCAACAGCGCTAGGCATGGAAAAAACCTACTACCTCAAGGTTTTTCATTAGGTAATTATGCCCATGAGATTTCAACTGGCGAGACTCATATGAAATGACTCTATCCTCCTACATTAGTATTTCACCCAGCCTAATGCTTGATGCATCAAAAAACACCGTGTATCCTCTACTGGGCTCTGGTATAATCAGAATTGGTGTCAAGGAAATCATTCTTTTCAGGTACTAAAACTACTTATCGCACACTTCATACCATAATAACTTCACGCCCTTCTTTATAAGACCAGTAAGAGGTGTAACAAGGTGTGAAAAGTCTTGTATAAAATGCCTGTAATATCCAGCCAGCCCCAAGAAACTCTATATATCCAACATATTCTTGGGATAATACCAGGAAACCAAAACACTCATATTCTATGGGTCAATAGATACCCTATATTCTAAGATAATATGACCCAATTAGTGAACTTTGTTGATCCAGAAGTGACACTTAGCAAGATTATCATATAGAAAATGCTCTCTTAGTGTATTCAAAATGATCTCAAGGTGTTTATCATGGTTGCTTTGAGTATAAGAATACCCCAAGATGTATACCATAAAAACCATTAAAAATAAATCTAGATAGCAGTAGAAAACCCAATTAATAAAATACATGAAAATGATAAGTGTGTTCATAAGACTGAATGACATAATGATATACTCATATAAACTGTACCGACTTCGAAAAGTTATACGTGGTATATCTAAAGGCCTAAATCGTACCTTATGATAGAATGATCTTAGGTTTATCTTCAAGAATACCATATATCCTTAGATCTGGTGAAAGAGATTTTTTTTGTGGTAGTAGATTCCAGTTCTTAACCGTAAGCTGGTTTAATCATCAGTAATCCACACATAAATGAAGGGTCCCATATACCTTCTTGAAAAAAAAACACGGGTGAAACCCAAGAATAAGTGTTGGTTCAGATAAAAACCTTGGAATATAAACCCTCCAACTATCTCTTGATCTCCTGGAGATTAGTAGGTTTCATCTTATTTGGAGGAATAAATACTGGAGTTGCTCCTGAAAAAAGATCAATCGTAAAATCTACCTCTCTCATGGGAGGTAAGCCATTAAAATCACCAAGAAATATTTCCTTGAAATGATATACTATGGGAGGAAAATATATATGAGTAAAAAAATACTCCTCTATGAAAATACTAGCAATATGGACAGTCACTCCACCTAGCCCATGATGCTATGGTCCAGATCTACTGGCAGGTACATTCCACTCACCCTTGTGAAGATAACTACCATCCTATAGTGATGTAAACTATACCCTATGGTAATATAAGTCCACATAGGTGTGATATGGAACCAACCAATCCATCCTGATAATGAAATCAAAACCTATCATCTTGAGTATAAAGAGGTCCCATAAGAAGGAGTAACTGCCTATCTCAAGGGGATAGTCCTTGCATTGGTGTATACCCTCTAACCACACTCCCAATGGCGTGTATAGGGTCATCACAACGCCAAAGTACTGAATTTACATCCCAATACATTCTTTGGTTGATAGAGAGATAAATGAGTCAGAGGTACATGTATAGAATGAAGAAGATACAATAGTGAAGGCTACTAGAATAGTATCTCATATTGTCGATGGTCCTGCACTCTGATCCTTGAGTATCAGCTGTAAGGCATGAAAATAGCTTGATCCACATCCTTATGCTATAACTGGACTACCATGATAAGGTCCGATCTACTATCACTGATAATTTGAAGTCTAGAAACCATGACCATGACCTCCTCCTTACCCTATTTAATTGGTGTTATTCTAACTGCCTTCTTGACACAACACAATTGATCCTACTCCTGAAGGTGGAGCTTGTGCAGCTCCTCTTCCACTAAAAGTAGGTGGAAAGGTCTAATAGAATCTATGAAGATGAACCATAAAACTATAGGAATGAAACTCAATAGGGTATTTATCACACTAAGGCTTAAAATTCCCCTACCTTCTTCACTGATGTCATATAATGGATATTCTAGTGTAGATACTATATCCATCACTTCCCTAATGATAAACCTCATGGATATGCTTCCTGATACCATAATAACTACTACCCTACCTCAACACAAAACCTCTATGCCTAGTACTATTGTCTTCTATCAGGTTGTTCTTAGTTATAAGATCCTGATTAATATTCTCATAAAAGGTAGGTAGGATAAAGACATCCACCTATGACTGGATGGCATACTTTATCCCATCCTCGAAATTTCACACACATGATATATCTTTATTGACTAGAAGTAGTGTGAAGCATTAAAACTTAGTAAATCATGATGAATAGTCTATGAAAAACCTATCACCCTACTCTAGGTGCATGAAAATTCTATCTTAGTCAAATCTCAATGTTTGAGGGAAAAAGTAATCATAAAAGGCAGTCTGGAAGTTCGCCCAAACCATGCCCTGATGATGGCCAACCTGAGTAATCACATCCCACCAGCACTTGAAAAAATCACACAACATGTAGGTGGAAAGATTGATCCTACTCTCTGGAGGTGCCTACATATGCTTGAAGATATAAAGAGTGGACGCTAGCCAAGACTCAGCAGCCCAAGGACTGCCATCCCCTAAAAATATGGAAGGATGCTACCATTGGAACTCACGAGTTAGATCATCCATAGTAGTTATGGGTTGTCATGAAACTTGCATGGAATGCATCATAAGTAGAAAATTCTCTCATAGCTGAGCGTTAGTGTCTAGCTTAGGAATAATAAGTGGTGCCTCATGTGGCACTATTAGAGATATCACTGTGAATCAGATCCCACCACCTCCAGAACATGATCGTCACCACCTTTGTAGTGCATGAATGGAGCACGTCATGGTGGCGTAACTCTACAAATTCCAAGAAAACACCTTAGAGTAGATTCAAAATTAGATAGATAAACTAGTGAAAGAAGATCATAAGGAAAAGGGCTCACTACCCAAGTTATACTACCCCAACCAGCTGCTTAGAAGACCAGAGTATTGGTAAGTGTTTGAGTTTAATTTACAGGGGTTGTAGTAGGTGAAGGGTCAACTACACTGTTCCTCTTCATTTACTGGAAACCATATCATTTTATAAGTCATGATTAACATTTATAGTTTTTATTTTCTTATATACATATATTGAGGTTCGATTAAATGTATTTTCATTCCTAGATAATAAAGGCCCATACACTTAATAACTGAAAGATACACCCATTTAATTTTAATTAGTCCCCATAAAATTTGGTCTCATAAAGTAATGGGTAATATATGATGGATCGAATTGGTTAATTACCCATTACAAATCATAAGGTCCTATACACCTCATGGATTACAACTGGTAGTCACTCAATCATAGCTAAAGCCCAGCCCATGAAACCAAAGGTACATAGATCACATAGGTAGGACCAATCTATTTAAGATTCCACCATAAAAATATACAGGAAAACACTATTTAGATTGATCTTGAAACTTTAAATAACCAATTACCTTAGTCTTCATAATATATTAGCATCACTAGAATAAATATAACAACCATGGGTCGCTCAATAATCACAGGAAACACAAGAAATGCAAGCAATTAAATGCACCTATATGGCATGGAATATGCATGGAATATGAATTCTAAGTGATTATAATGATGCATGTAACAATGCTACTTACCAACCAGGACAAGGAAAATATTCATAAAACATATTGAAGATCACAATTCAAGTGCATCACCCAATGGTGAAAAGGTATTAATGGTAATTAATGAAATACATAACAAAAATTTTCCATTCCCAAGAAAATTGATATTTAACCCAAACATGAGTTAGCTACACCCAATCATGACTTATAACCAAGTCCCAATATGTTCGTAATCTCCTATCTATATTCCCAAACAATAAGACAAATTAAAATAAAAAAAACTACTATGATACCACTTTGTGATGTCCTGACCCAGGTGCCACTCAAAGGTGCCCTGAGTCAGTGGGGCACATGGACTAAAGCATGCCTCCCCATACGCTAAAGGATAAAGAATATAAGTGATGGACTAGGGTGTGTCTGTAGGGATACTATCCCCTCATGTAAGAGTGAAACACAATGGATTTAGATATATAAAAAAATGGGTAACAATAGCAGAATCATAATAATGTATAAATAGATATGAATGGTAGTAGAAGAAAAAATAAACAAACATCAATAATAATAATAATCGAAAGAAAAACAATATCATATAAAAAATGATGATGTAATTTCATGTCTCTGCAAATTAGGAAAACATTGATTCAAAGAAACTGATAATAGTTCTATACATGATATACAAAAATAATCAAAAAGACCAAAACTATCCAAGCATCCCGAAATTTGGATCAGTTATCTACTACCCAGCTCCATCCTAAAGAAAGCAAGCAAGTAAAGTGTCCAAAGAAAGTTTCTTCCCCTTATAAACACCTATATACATATAATCTTCATGGGTACCATTGGTGTCCAAGATAGCATGTGAGATAAATATCAGTAGGCCAGCATTAATAATGTCTATAAATATAGTCTGTTAATATAAACTGATAGTGTATAGGTATATATAAAGGTAAATACATTACATAAATGTAAACTACCCATACCTTATTCATCATCAACTGGTGTCTGAACATTTATCATTTAATTAATTATGTTCTATTTTATAATAAGTGTCAACCATACTGTATATGATATAGATAATGTAATAGGATCTAAGGTGTAACCAAGGAATCCTATAATGATGATAATAATGAAGTAGGATCCTAGGTGGAATCAAGGAATCCGTGATCTTAGGGGCCAAGACAACTCATTAATAACATGAATTATGGAAATAAGGGGTTTGAGTGTAATCCAAGGGGCATTCCTAAGGCATTCCATTATAAAATATTCCAACCAAGTCCAAGGATCTCATCCAAGGTAAACACAGGCTAAACATGATTGGACCAAATGAGGTGAATCCATGTCACCACATATCCAAAGACATCAAGCTGGATACAAGGAGTGCATACAAGGCATCCTAATATCTAGATAGATAGTGAGGGATATTATGGTATCATGCCAGAAATATGATAGTAGACAAGGACCATGTTCCAAGGTGGGTATCTCCCTTGGAAACTGAATCCTTGAATTAGAATGGCATCCTCCAAGTGCTCAAGGAATTCCTTTGGGAATCCAAGGATGGCTCAAGTCAGAACACTCATATAAAGATAAAAAGGTCCATATGCAATAGAAAACTTATACATAATTCATTATTCAATTTAGTACATGTAATACTCAAGCCAATAGATAAATCATTAGGTTCATTCTATCACCTTTCATTAACATGACAAGTTTAATCAAGGATATCCAACATTTTATCACTTTAATTACTTAATCATTTATTAGGTTCCTTCCTTTACCTTTCATTATGGATGAAAAGGAATTATAAGGACATAAAACCAATTAAATTAATTATAATCTTTTAGTAGGTTCATTCCATTTCCCTTTTATTAAGAACAAGGTAAATCAGGACATGCATCCAATTCAATTTTTTATAAAAGTCTAGGTCAAGTGATATATATAATATAATTTCCAATTTATAATTTATTTGTTAATTTATAACACTTACCTTATCAAGGTCAAGTCCAATCATACCCAAAAAATACCACATATAGACCTACATGGGTCACCAAGGCATAAATAAGGAAACACCCTACTCGGGGTGGTCAATGTTGAGGTCATAACCTTCAACCACTTAAAGATCTTGTATAGAAAGGGCTCAAGAATATGAGTTCAATTATTATAAGAACAAAATATGAATTTAATAGGCAACACCTAGTGAAACTGGCATGCACACAATGGTGAAAGTTTATAAAATGGATATATTTCAAGGGATGAGTCATATACAACCTACCTTATGCTTGTAGCACTCTCCTCATCTAGTATTGGCCCTTAGTTTCTCCTGGATCAGAAGAAACTAAAATAATAGACCAGTTCCCTGAAAATAAGGCATATGAGCCTGCATTAAAATAGTGTCATCAAGAGGAAGAAAACTGAACAACTAATACAATAGATAAAATAGATTACATGGTGGAATCCAGTGAGACCAATTAAAGCTTGATAAAACTTAAGATGAAGGATATATCAAGATACCTAGGTGATGGAGGCTTGAGAGCTTCTTACGGTAGAAAGAAAGAGCCTCATATTTGCTGGAGGTGAAAAATAAGAGGTTGGGGTGGGTTAAAAAGTATTTTAATGGAAAAATGGTAAATTTTCACAAAAATTACAGGATTTCATAGTTTGGCTGCACGGTTGGCCAAATTGTGTGCCAACCATGCACACCTCACTATCTCAAGAGAGAACTCACACGGTTTGGCCACATGAGTTTATAAACCATGCACCAACCATGCTATTTGGCTCTACTAAATATTATATATAACCTGCACAGGTGTGTGGCCTTGGGTGCATAGTTAGGGAATATCATGCATCATACTCTACCCTCTGAAATTCCCTACATGGTTAGGAGAAACTGTGTGAGCTAGGAGGCAAAGTTTCTACTTACCATTCAACCTAGTGGTTTCTTCCACCAGCTAGGGTTTTGAGCTTCAAACAAGCCCTAAATACCCCCAAAACTTTTGTGACCTCATAAGGAATCCATAGTAGGTATAATATAAATAATTAGACCAAAATTTAAAGGATTTTTTCCTCATAGAAAAATTAGTTTCTTAAAATGCGGTCTTTAAATTCCCATAAATCAAAATAAAAAACTTCATTAATTCAATAATAATAACTAACTTCACTAAAAATTACATATTTTTACAAGTCGAAACCACTTCAAACTCAAGAGACTTAATCCTCATGGATATTTTCTCAAAGATCACAAATATTTATTCAATATTATTTTTTATATCTCAACCTTCATCCTTATCTAAATAGCATATTTTGGGGAACTTACATTCTCAACTTTCAATACTTACAAATATTTTTCTAGATACTGAAATTTGTCATCCATATCTTAGAAATAATTATTATAGCCATTTTTAATTGAATTAAATATCTTCACATTTTTTTTCACTATTCATTATTCTTGTGTAGTGTCCAACTCATTGTTTAAATCAACAACACATAATATATAAATCTTTAAATCTTGAAAAACTTTGGGTATCTTTCCCTGATCAATTATATTTAAAAAGACATATTCAAAATCACCTCTACCTTTTCATAAAAAAATTCTAAATCATCTCCCCCTTTTCTAACTAATCCCATTATTTAGAACATTATGAAATGTTTGCAACATATTTTCCATTTTTCCTTCTTTAATTTAACTTCATTGTCATCATTCTCATTAATTTAACTTCCTCATCATTGTATCCATGTCCCTTAGGAAATTTAACATTCAAATGACCAATCTTTACACATTTATAACTATGAATGGATATTTACCCTTGAATTTTGTTTTTCTATTTAATTTACTAGATATAGAAAACCATTTCCCCATCATAATCATCTTCTGAATTATCATTAACCTTAATTTACTCCATATATTTGAAGGAAACCTTCCCAGTTTAATTATTTTGAAGAGACCATTACAACTTAATATGAAGTAAATCATTGAATATAAGATACCATTAAAACTTCATGTGAAGTAAAAATTTGAAGAAAAATATTATTTCCAAATGTAATAAGAATGTTTGGATATCAAGTACTGAACCTTCCTTAAAAACATCACTCTATCCTAGAATCTGGTGTCAAAAATATCTCTTTATGAGTTTTCTATTGGATTAATTTTAAAATAATGATTAATATTGCATTATCCTTTAAATACTACATCTTACATCCATTATATTGAAATGTTTCAATGATCACAAGACACTTATATATTTATCTAATATATCTTTTATGTGTTTTAGTGTAGAAACTTAGGTATTGAAAACTCCAAGTACTAAAATTTTACGATGATTTACAGAGTATACAATTAAAAGAGCTTATTTTCACGTCAAACTATTTAAAACTTTAGAACATTACTTATTCCTTATCGATATAAGAGTTGAACAAGAAAACATCAATGTCACTGTTGGAACCAAGGCTATTCTTTGTTGGAAATAGAGTATGGTTTGTGTTTATTGTCCATACTCACATAGAAGACTAGGGAGTTTGAAATTAAAGAGATCTTATAGTTCAAGATGACAATAGTATTTAAGGTGGCATCATTTCCTAGTGTTTGCCAAATTTTTGGGGTCCAAAATTTGGAGGATGACTTGCATCGCGAAAAGTGGATTTCCTTAAAGGCCTTATGAAAATATAGAAAATTCATGAGTTTCATGAATATGGACTTCATGAATTTTGTTTCATGAAGGATCAAATAAATCTAATGGTGATTTATATGACGATGATGAGAATCGTGAACGATGAAGAATTGGAGCATCGTGAATGGTGATGGTGGTATCCATGATTATAAGAATTGGAACATCGCGACATGCGATGGTTTGATAGAAAGATGCGTGACAACATCAAATTATAATGGAGCATCATGAATGGAGGGGCTACACAAAGGTGATTTTGAAAGATCTAGAAAACATGCTAAGAGGTGGTGGAGCATCACGAATGGCCAATCTTATAAATAAAAGGATACCCTTCTACACTTCACATGAATTTTTACAAGGAAGATCTGGAATCACTCTGATTTCATGAAGCTAGGGGAGCTTTGAAAAACTGACATTCCATGTGAGCTTGAGCATCATGAAAATACTTGTTGATTCTTAACTTATTTAAATTATTTTTATTAATGAGTTCTTCACTATGATGGGGTATTCTGCATTGAATGAGTGAGCTTCGCGAAGGCAGTTTGTTCTGTGAAGGTAGGGTGCTTTGCAAAGTTAGTGATCTTTGTGAAAAATTTTTGAGAAAGGAAATTTTGAATATCATTTTTTAAGGAATTGGGATTTCAATGTGAATAAACTCAGGTCTAAAGTGTAGGTAGAGTCTCATGATAGATAGGGGCAAAGACTTTAATTCAAATACATTGATGTGACCTTCAAGTCAGTAAACCGAGTTATAATTCTCTCAAAGAAGTGAGCTAGGGGGATTCGATGGAAGTATTCCGAGGGATGCATTGTGCTATCCCTAAAATATTGTAATGAAAGTGTGCCTAGTATAGAGTCACTATTTCTAAACTTCTATATTCCACAACTAGTGAAGATTAGTATATTTAGGTATGATCGACACGCACAAGATCCTTAGCCTGGTTGGTAAGGACTCCGTAAGTGCATCCAAGCGACCCAGGATCAAACCCAGGTGGAGGCATAATTTCCGGGTACTGTAGTAGGTACTGTAGCAGGAACTGTACAATACTGTAGTAGGTAATGTAGCAGGAACTATAGCAGGTACTGTTTGGCATTGTAGCAGCTGGGAATATGCCCCCGTTTAGGTCTTCATGCCACCGATTTGATCCCCAAGTCCTTTAAGGCCTTTGGGCCACACATTCCTTCTAGTCAGTAAGGCCTTCGGACCACCTTAAGGCCTTCAGGACACCTTAAGAGTAGATGAAAACTAGACAACCTACAAGGAACAAGCTCTACAAGGAGGATGAGAAAATGAGCTTTTGCCACTGCAGAAGCTAAACAGATTTCAAGAATGAGAGGGTATGGAACCTTCCATCGGGACAAGCCTGTGCATGAACGGGAATGCCTATCTGAACAGAAATGCGAAGGTGGATAGCTGATGTCATGATGAAGATGCTAGGGAGGAGCAGTTCCAAGTAGTTAGTCTGGGTTGTATGTAATGTTTGAAGCCTACAGGTAATGAATTACTCTAAGGCCTATAGGCCATGTAATAATTACGCCTGCGGGAATTGTAAGGGTTCCAACTCACCCCTTGAAATGTGGATTATCAAAAATCAATAAAAAATGAAGGCCTTTGAGCCATTGGAGAGGGTATGGCACCTGCCATCGGGACAAGCCTGTGCATTCATGGGAATGCCTAGCCGAATAGCCATACGAAGGTGGAGAGCCGATTTCACGATGAAGATGCCGGGGAGGAGCAGTTCCAAGTAGTTAGTCTGGGTTGTAAGTAATATTTGAAAGCCTATGGGCAATGAATTCATCTAAGGCCTACGGGCCATGTAATACTTACGCCTACGGGCCTTGTAAGGGTTCCACCTCACCCCTTAAAATGTATATTATCAAAAACCAATAAAAATGAAGGCCTTCGGGCCATTGGATGGAAGGTACAATCAACACATTATCTGTGTATGATCCTTGGACTAGCGCTTGGTGGTGAACCAATTAAAACTACTATGTTGTATCTTTTCATGTGACTGTTTTATTACTTCACTATTCCAAAAAACTAGTTTAACAAGTTCTTACCAACGTGGAAATAAGATTCATCATATTAGAAGAAAAATTTAACATCTTGATTCACCCCTCACCTCTCAGAGTTCTCTGGGGTCCTACAAGTGGTATTAGAGTGAAGGTTCACCTACATTGGATTGTATATAGTAAAGTTATTATCTTATGAATATTTGAGTTTCTTTCTTGAGTTAAAAATGAAGTGTAGTTTTGGTTAAGACTCGGTAATCTCTGAGCAGAAGTATATATCCACCAAGACCATGATAATGGGAAAAAGAAAGAGAAGAGATAATTGAAGAAGTCCCTCTTATCTAAATAAGTGATAGTATCTATTTCTCTATGCATTTATGAAAATGAAGATATATCAGCTTGGAATTTAATGTGTAGGGGGATCAAGTTTTCTCCAAAGAAAAGGAAAACACTTCTACCCCATGTAAATAAAAATTTCCAAGTGATCAGGAGGTATGTGTTAACACCTTTGAAGGTTTTCCTCAAAATAAGGATCCTAGCACAGGTGGTGATACTGACCAATCTAAAACCTCACATGAATTTGAAATTGAGAGATTATGAAATTATCTAGCACAGGTGGTGATATGGGGTCTTACAATCACTTTATCCTCAATGAAATAAGTGTGGAATGTGAGCATATCAATTTCACATCATACAAAACATTGTCACAATGACATCCATATTATAAAAAATAAAATGAAAAAGTTAAACCCTATTCAAATGAAGAAAATTATCACCATCATAAACCATATTATGAATATCAACTAAGGTCACTATCTAAAGATGAATATATTTAAGGATAAAGACCAAATTATTAAAGAACACCCAAATATTGATATATTCAAAGATGAAGAAAAAATTATTAGAGACCATTAAAAGATAGAGACATTTGAGGATAAATTCTAAAGTATAAAAGATCATATGAATATAGAGACATCCCAAGTTATTCATTGGATTCAAAATCTTATCCATGGTGACTCCCACTGATGCCCTAATTGGCCATGGCACCTCTGATGAACCCTCCTCCTTCGACAGGAGAGGGGCCTTAGCTTCAAGTTTGCATTGATGGTCACTTTAATTTAAGTTTTTTTGGAAGGAGTTTCAAGCTATATACAATCATTGATCAACTCTCAATATTACCCAACATCATTATCTCTCCAAAGGTCACCATCATTCTTATAGGTCAATCAGTGGTCTTGATTTCTCCCTTATTGTCCCATAAAGCCTCATCACTACTCTCTTCATCCCCAGTGGTTAGGTTTGTTCATCTTTGACTAATTTTTGATTTATTTAAATAAATGTGAATAAATAATGACGTTTTAAGTAGAACATGACCACTAGGATCCTTGATCCATGATAGATACAAATCTGTTTTTTCGACAAGGCTGATTTGGCACTGGATTGGTCTAGGTTCACCAAAACTATTCGTATATTTCATTTTCACAATATTCATTGGATTTTTAATCTTCATACGAATCAATACTCATAAAAAATGGATATATGGGTTCAAATTCCCGGTCTTCCACTACCCTTCCAGAATCTAGGTCTTCTCCAATCCATAGGCAATTCTTTTGGTTGTTTTCTATGCACTAATCAGTAAACTTATACCATGAAGCATCCAAACACAGTGGAAATTTTCATCAAAATGGTACTATATCACCCCTCCTGATGTTGTGTGGCTTATGGTAGAGGGATAATAAATTTGTTTCCAAGATCTTAAATTTGAATCCTTGTATGATCTTATTTATCAATGCCATAGAGAAGCCCATCCCCTCTCCCATTTTCATAGGAGTCTCAGTTGAAGGAAGGAGCTCGGTAGCTTGAAATTAATGGGATCTTTTATTCTCTAAATGGAAACCCCTTTCCTCCCCTGTATAATCATTAAAAAAAAATAATAGCGGTTATACAAGGTTCATAACCTAGGGGTAATTTCTTCCCAATTAGCATAACCTATTTGGATGAAATAGAAGCTATACAAGCGGGTGAAATCAACAGGCACATCAATTCAGGATGTTTGATGGTTCCTCCCCAACTCTATGTGAGAATACATCTTCATCAGTGATGAGGGAGTATTTAGGGGACTCATTGAATTATGAAGTTACTCATATGGTTTCTTATATCACAGAGATATATCCTTCCAGAGAGGTTGATTGGAACCTATCCAAATTCAAGACACTATTATATCCCATTAAGATTGATCATATTTTGTTAATGTGTTAAGGAACTAATACATATAATTATTCAACACTTCATAGGATAATTTGGAATAATTTGGGTGGAAAATAATAGTGTCTAGAAAAAAAATATCAACTAATATGTAATGGTTTGAATGACCTTGACTCCCATAGAAATAGCTCAATACCTTTTATAGTTATGATTATTGAAACCACTTCACAAGATTAACTCATTTAGGTAATCAAAGGTTCCTTTGAACATTCCATATAGAATGAGTAATAATCTTAGGATTCATCAAATAATGATGAATAGTATAAAGCATCAATATATTTTTGATCTGGTATGGGAAAAGGAAAAAATAACTTGATTGAATCAGGGGGATTCGATATGAATCAGGGAAAAAAGGATAAATTTCACAAGGATTATTCCAAATTTCTCAATAAAATAAAAAAATTTCAGCTAGTAAATCTAGTGTGTCGATCAGGTCTATGAAAGATGCCACACATCCCCTAGAAGACCAGTGAATCTTCCTATTTCCTCCCTATTTCACAAAAAGGATGAAAGTAAACTATGATGAATTTTTTATGGCTACTGTTGAATAATTAAATGAGTCATAGTGCATTTAGTTATATGTTATATAAGTGGACTTATATAAATATAAGGATGGGAGAGAACCCTAGGGCCTCTATGAAGAACATTACTAATGGAATTTCTCACAACTTGATGTAATATTTCTAGAATTTGTCCCTGTGCCTTAGTCCATTAATGACTATATGATAGTTTGTGATTAAATAGAATCTATCATTATTATTATTTAAGATATAGGTGATTAAAAACAACCAAATAACACACACACCTTCCCCCTAGTGGTTCAAGCCTCATCCCTCCCCATAAGGAATGACAAGAACCCACTGGACCAATTTTATTATAATACTTGGCCTAAAGGCCTTAAAACATGGGTGGAACAAAGGTCTAGAAGATTGAAGGCCTAGAGACCTAAAGGTTGAATACATTATACCCATAATGATCATTCTACATCATTCCATGTTATCAATATTACACCTTGACCCCTCACTAGTAGTCATCACACCGTATTACCAGTCAGAAAGCTGTACCTGCACCAAGAATCATTACATCATTCTGGACTTTGATGCATCATAAAAGGGAACCCATCTATCCCACATTAAATATTTGTGCAAGAAGTGGGTTAGATGATAGGTTCCAACACACACATTTATCTTTTGAGCTTCTCACCAAGCAATGCCTATATGGTGCCTCACTACATCACTTACCAGTAGCACCACACCATCTGATTGGTCCCACTGCATTGATAGCCACATGTTAGGTCACCCATATTTCTCACATCATAAATCCATGGGGATATATGTATAGTTGATAAGCACCAACACACCCATCCCTCTTTCTGAAGGACCCTGGAAAAACCTGAGAGGGGATTGGTGAATCAGGGTGTCAAATTTTTCTTCAAAAGTGATGGATCTTGTTACCACATTAGTAGGAACCAATTAAACCTGTCTTAAAGGAATGTGTAGAAAATAAACAACCATATTAAAAGATATCACACAACAATTTTACTTGGTTCACCAATAAGGGATAGTCCAAGGAGCATACATAGACAATATATTGGTTGTACCTAAATACATTAATCATTACTAGTTGTGGAATACAAGAGTTCAGAAAAAATCACTCTATGCTAGGAACACTACCCTTACAAGATTTTAGGGATAGCACAATACATCTCTCATAACACTTTCATTGACTCCCCCTAGCTCACTGCTTGAGAGAATTCTAACTCAGTTTATCGACTTGAAGGTTGCTTCAATATATTTTCATTAAAGTCTTTGTCCCTATCTAGCATGAGACTCTAATTTTACCATAGACATAAGTTTATGCACTTTGAAATCCCTATTCACTAAAAAATAGATATTCAAAAATGTATTTCTTGAAGCTCCTTAGCGAATCTTACTACCTTCATGAAGCACCCTTCCTTCATAGAACAAATTTCCTTTATGAATCTCACTGATTCAATGTGGAATACCATATAATAATGAAGAAACCTTTACTCAAAAGCATTGGAATAAAGCAATACTAAACTAGTCTTTTTATGATGCTCAAGATCTCATAAAAATCAGGATTCATGGAGCTCCCCTAACTTCATGAAATCAGAGTGATTCTATATTTTTCTTGAATAATTTCATGAAAAGGGAATAGGGGTATCCTTATATTTATAGTCTTTTACATTAATGATGATCCACCACCTCTTAGAGGATTTTTTGGATATTTCAAAACCACCTTTACGTATCTCATCCATTCATGATACTTCACTATGATTTGACGTTGCCACAGAGCTTTCTGTCAAACCATCGCGTGCTCATGATGTTCCAATTCTTATAATCACGGAGATCACTATAACTATTTGTGATGATCCAATTATTCTTCATTTGTGATGCTCCAATTTTTCATAAGGCCTTCAGGGAAATCAAATTTTTGTGATGCAATACATCTTCTAAATTTTAGACCCCAAAAATCTAGAAAACATTGAGAAATAATGAAACGTTCAATACTATTTTCAGATTGAACTGTAAGATCCCTTTCCTTGTAAACTCCTTGATCTTCCATGAGAGGATTGAAAAAAAACAAAAACCATACTCCATTTCCATTAAAGAACATCCTTGGTTCCAACAATATCCCCCTTTAGGATTTTTGGAAATTTGTAGATAAATTCAATAAAGCACTAGACACTATCAAAACCTGATACGTAAGAAACAACTCATCAGACACTCTAAGTCAATGAGAGAAATTCTTGGTGTAGAAAACAAGAGGGGAATCATGAATTGGGTTCTCGTGTTTTGGAATTCTTAAAGATGTCTAAGCTAAGATCTGATTGTTTCCTTATAACACCAAATTGTTTAATCCATTCTCATTATCCCCCTTTACAACTCATTCTCTTCCTTAGTAGCATTGAATTTGTCTATTTCTCCATTCTCACCCTTTGGAAATAAACCCAAATAACCTAATTTTTACTTGTAGAGTTCAAAAAACACACTCTCCTAGGATCGTATCTCTCCCATAAACCTGCATCACTTCCACAAATAGATTAAAAAAGTTCACACAACTAGGGAGAAGGTAATAATCATAAAATCCTCATGCACCAGGAGGTGGATGAACACTGAGGTTCAACTGATGTTTCTCAAACACATTTGATTCTAATGGATTGTTCAGAATGTCAACCACTTCATCATCAGTTCCAACATGATATATTTTAATCATGACTTGTTCAACTTTTTCCTTAATGACGTGATATATGATTTCAATATGTTTCGTACGAGAATGATGAATAGGATTCTTCATAAGATCGATCACAATCTTGTTATCATAATGAATCACCATTGGCTGCTTCACCTCATCACTAATATCAGTCATTTGTTGGTTCATCCATAATAACTGAGTACAAGCCTTTGTAGCAGAGATATACTCTACTTATGTAGTACTAAGAGAAGTACTTTACCATTTCTTACTCAACCATCCCACACATTTCCTACTAATAGATAAAACTCCACCACTTTTTGAATTTCTACCAACCACATCCCCAACCCATTCAGCCTCGAGAAAAGCCAAAAACTCATTTTCTCTTCCAACAACAATGAATAATCCAAAATTTAGTGTACCTTGAATATACCTCATGATTCAATTAACTACTACCATATGTTATTACGTCATATTTATTTGAAAGTGGGCCGCTAAACATGTTTCAAAGACAATATATGACAGTGTTGTAGTCAAGTATAATAATATTTCGTTGATTTTCTTGAACATGGTGGAATCTACAAAAGCCCCATCCTCGTTATTTCCAAGTTTTTTTCTAATACAAATCAGAGTCAACATTGTCTTGGAGTCATTCATATTGATTTTTTTCATAAATTCTCTCACATATTTTTCCTAAGAAATGAAAGTGTAATCCTTCTTCTGAATAACATGTAGCCCCAAAAAATATATCAGTTAACCAATCATAGACATTTAAAATTATGATTTTATATGATCTAAAAATTATTTCATTGATATATGTATGATTACACCAAATATAATATCATCCACATACACCAGCACCATAAATCGATATTCCTTTGAATTCCTCACATAGAGATTATGGTCGACACCTCATCTTTTAAAATCGATATTCTTCAGATAAGTATCTAGGAAAGAATACCATGCTCATGGTGCCTACTTTAGACTATAGAGAGCCTTATTTAATCTGAAAACCTTTGATTCATCATTTCCAATCATAAATTCAATTGGTTTTTCAATGTATACTTCTTCCTAAATAACTCCATTTAAGAAAGTGGTTTTGACATCCATCTGATAAACTTTGTATCCTATTTGGATTTACATATCAAGGAAAATCCTGATTGACTTTAGTCTCTCTACCGGATCAATTTTTTATTCAACATAAATTACTTAAATCTATGTATAGACTTAAAACACTTAACATGACTTGTTTCAGATCACATTCCCATGCTCATCAATTTTTTTGAAGATCCATTTGGTTCCAATAAAATTTTGGTTTCCTAGTCTATTAACAACATCCCATGTCCGGTTCTTGTCAATCTGATCGAGTTATTCATTCATGGATTTAACCCATGATTCATCTTTAACAGATTCTTCAAATGAGGTTGGTTACACAATTCATAGGAAGGTAGAATGTGCATTATTCCTTATTCTTCTTGTCTGTGTGGGTGATGTCTAATCCCCAACGATATTAGATTGATCAATTTCAGCTCTTCTATTTTTCCTATGAGCTTTAGATGAATTTTCTTCTTCCATCATTTATTCTTTCGATTCTTCTTCTATATCATCATAATTTTGTTACCTATAAATGTTTTTCAAACCTTCCTCCACTTCTTTATTTGAATCTATTCCATGTATATTTTCTTCTTCATATTCTATCATATTAGCATAAGGTCTTATTGAGGTATTTATGGTCTTATCTTTAAGGATCTTAACATCACTACTTTCAATAATTCTCTAAATATGATTATTGAAACATTTGTAATCTTTTATCTACATTGAATAACTAAGGAATATTCCTTCATCTTCCACATCACCATACTTTCCTTGATTTCCTTCTTTGTCTCTGATAAAACATTTACTTCTGAAAACAAAAAAATACTTCAAAGAGGGATTCCTTTTATGCCAAAACTCATATGGTGTCTTGGTTTCTCCCAAATAAATCCCTGTTCTATTTTGAGTATACACTTCATCTTGAATGGCCTATTTCTAGTAATGGAAAGAGATAACACTCTAAATTCATATAGTTATGTCCATATTGTTCACCTGTTTATTCCTACACTCAACAACTCCATTTTTTTGTGGGGTTATTACAACAACCTCATCATGTTGTATTCCATTTTTTTCCAGGTAATTTTAAAATTCAATAGATGTTTATTCCTCTCCATTATCAGACTGTATAAATTTGATTGTGTGACCAGTATAATTTAATGCTATTAAGCGATAAGTTTCCATGAAATCAAGCACTTTCCATTTCCTATGTATAACCATCACATAATCCATACTACTATAATCATAAATGAAAATAATGAAGCACCTTTCTCTATATGTTCCATAAATATTTATCAGACCACATACGTTTGTATGGATGAGATCAAGAATATTTGATGCCCTTTTCTTCATTGGATGATATGAAATGCAGTCCAACTTCCCTCATATCACTACCACAAAACAGGGCAAGGGAAGAACTACCCTTTATCAGCGCGAAATAGAAAGCGCTGATAAAGGGGTGGGCCTTTATCAGTGCTTGCTAAAGAACTGATAAAGGTAACCTTTATCAACGCTAAAAAAAGCGCTGATAAAAGTTTTTATTATTAATCTATATAAAATTATTATATTTATATTCAAAAATAATGTTTATTTGTATACATTAAATAAAAAACAATTTTTTATATTTAATATATATTTTTTAATAATTCAAAAAAAATATATATAATGTTTTAATTGAAAAAGTATTTCTAAGATTATAATTAATTAATTAAATAAATAAATAAATAAATAAATAAATAAATAATTATAAGATTATAATAGATTACATTAAATAATAAATATTTTTATTATATTTATTAGATTTATTAGATTTATTAGAGATTTATTAGATTAATTCATTATATTATTATATTTTTTATATTTAATATATTCAATATATTTATTTTATTTATAAATATATAATACTTTTCAATATATATATTTATAATTAAAATTATTGAATATATATGTGTTTTCCAATGAATTTGGTTAGTGAATATATGCGTATATGTTATGTATGCATGAATCCTCATTTGTATATTACAAGATGTGGTATATATTGATTAATTCATAATGTTACCCATATGAACTATATATGTTCTAAAAAATGTACTTATAAAATTACATTAAATATATTTAAATAATAAATATATTTTATTATATTTTTAATGATATATATAAATAATTTTCAAATACATTTGTAATTATAATTTTATTAATATATATTAACAATTATATATGAATATTTATAAATATATACTATTTATAGTTATAATTATTAATAAATAAATAAATATTTATCCTATATATCATTTGAAATAAATATATATGAATATAAATTATTAAAATTATACTTTTATAAAATAAGTATTTATCAGCACTATAATTTTAGCGCTGATAAAGATAGACCTTTATCAGTGCTAAAAAAGGGCTGATAAAACACATATTTATCAGCGCTATAATTTTAGCGCTGATAAATAGGTACTTTATCAGTGTTTTTTTAGCGCTGATAAAGGTCTATCTTTGTCAGCACTAAAAAAGAGCTGATAAAGGAATGTTTTATCAGCGCTTTTATTTTAGCACTGATAAAACATACCTTTATCAGTGCTTTTAACTAGTGCTGATAAAGGTTCTAGCAGTTTTTTATAAAAGAACCCTAACATGCCCCTCCTCTCTCGCACCTGTTCAAGACTTCATAGAAGCTGATCCTAACCCCTCCTCCACCACGACCCCTCCTCCTCCTCCGCCGCCACTGCGTTTTCCTCTTGCTCCCCCGCGACCGTCCTCCTTCTCCTCCTCCGCTGCCTCCACCACGATCCCTCCTACTTGGTAACCCTTAATGTTTTATAAGGACATATTGTTTCTTGGTTTAGTAGTTTTCATTGAAGGAAGAATCATCCATCTTGTTTATATGTATGTGCCATATGATAGAATAATGTTGATTTATAGGAGGTTTTTAAGCCTTATTAGGGAATAGGTTAAGTACCAATTGTATAGAAAAATTCCCAAGTGGCCTTCAAAGCATGAAAATATTTTAAAAATTCAAATTTAGTACAATATAAAGGTTTTTAAATGGGATTTTTACACCTATTATTTTCTAAATAATGTGTTTGGGTTGTGTAATGTTCTTGAAGTGTCCTAAAGGGGTTGTTAGATTTTACAAGGGTGTGTTAACCCATATAAGTTATATTGTAAACATTGTTATAGACTTTCACTATTAAAATGTTATTATTTTGAATTTTTTGGATCCCATATGGTTTTATAAAATTATATTCATAATATTGGTCTTAAGAGTTGATTTGGAAGATATTTTAAATCATTTTATTTGGATTATCACCCTTAAAATGTTTTTTTGTTCATTTGGGACATTATGAGAAATGGTTTTTTTATAAAATCCTTATGATCAAATTATTCCCATTTCTATTTTGTTCTAACTAATGGGTGGTTCTCTATACATGTGGTGTTATTGTGATAGAGAAAGGTGATGTTTCTTTCTAGGGAATTTGAGATTGGGTGATCATTTCTTTATTAATGTATTCAATTTGGATGAATCTTGATGCATTGAATTTATTGATTTCAAACCACCTTGTTTGATGTCTTAGGACTCTTAGGAGACTAGGTATTGATCTGAATATATGTAAACCATTGTATAGGATGTCTATAATATTTGGAGGGTGGCCCAATAGACTGAGTAATATAATAGATTATAGAGTGATCATTAGATCATGGAAGGTAAGGAGATATAATCTTATGTCCCATGGTATTTGTGTTCTCCGAAGATATTTATCCCTCAACCATTTGATTGGGGGGATGCCTTGGTTGGTACTAGTGATGGAATAACCAGTGGGTAGGTTGTTGTGTGAGATATATCAAGGATTATTTTAAATCTTATATCATGTTGAGTACATAGTTTTTATTGATTATACCATAGAAAATATTTATCATGTCTATATGAAATTGTGACATCTCCCTTCGAACCCTTATAGGTATAGTACATGGAGTGGGGTTGATTATGATGTTAGTGGAAATGATAATGTGGATTTCTTATGACCTTAAGGGTAGGGAAATCCACACATGGGGTGGTGTAGGTTGGTAATTAAATATGAATAAATATATTTCTTGTTGATATATTGTTACCTATAGGTCATGGGATCGTCATGATATATTTTTTAACTATAGGATATGCTAATGATGGATATGTTTAGTGAGGATTCTTAGGATGTTTCATGTATGAGCTTCTTATATAATATCCTCTTGCTCGATGCTTGGTATCAATCATTGGCTAGCTAAGATCTATGATGAGGCTTATCTTCCATGATTGTTCATTATATATTAATCGTTATTATATATCTATGATGAGGATGAGGCCTAGAGACCTTGGGATTGCAATGTAGAGATACTCTACCAAGGTGAACATTCTTTCAAATTTTTTAAAGTTTATGTTTGTCTATACATCATGGGGTATATGCGGTTTTCCACAAGACATAAATTATTTTAGTGGTTTGGATTGTGTTGAAGGTTAGATTGGTTATTCCTCTTTAGGTCCTCCTTTATGTATGTGAGTTTATCCATAGGACCCGCCTTATGTTAATGGTTTGGATCATGTGGGAGGTTGTCTATGTTATTCTCTCCATACTATTTTTTGGGGGGGGGGTGGATGTTATTCCATGAGTTATATAGTCACATCACAATTCATGAACAAGATTTAATGGTTCTGCCTAGGAGATGAGTTTTGTAGTGTATACCTTATGGTAATTCAACAATGTGACATCATAGGGTGCACTATGCAATAGACCCTTAGGCTACACCATAATGTACCCTATTCTTGAAATGAAAAGATATTTTTTAGTCTTTTTAATGAGGTTACCATATTCCTTATTTTCCACTCGACCCCATCACCCAAACCACTCTTCCCCATATTTTCCCCCTCTCATAATTCACTCTTTAGGATCCCTAATGGTTGTTTCATAGTGGGCAGTTCACCCCTGGATATCCCACACCCCTGTTCCCCCCCACCTGGGCAGCCTACCCCCCCTCCCTGGATAACCCACACCCCTGAAGCCCCCTACCCACTAGACATACCACCCCTTTCCCCTTTAAACCTTTTATGTTTTAATATATTTTTCCTCTTTTCTCACCGAGAACCCCTCCATGCTATACCACCCCCTTCCTCTCCTCTTTGGTGGTCCTTGTTTGCGCACTAAATGAATTGAATGTTGGTTGGTTCTTGTTGAACATTTGAATATAAAAATTGATAATTTACATATACTTGACTAATTAATGAATTCCCCAGGATGATAAAACTTCTGTGATAACCCCTAAATTAACAAACATAATTGAATAAGGGAAGCTTTGTAAAATCTGAAATTTTGAATGTTTGGTTTGTACGGTGTTGCGATTGTGAGCACGATTGTGGGTTTGTATGGTGTTGCAGTTTTTGGCACGATTGGTATGCCATTTTTTTCCATGTTTTAGTTATTCCACTATTTAATATCAATCCAAAATTTACCCATTTCAATGGAACCACTACTTTGTTACTAGTGAAATTCCACTGAATCCTAGAAAACCACTTCACTAGAGGACTCTATGAGACACTTTATAGACACCCTAGTCAAATAACCATAACAACACATGTAATGAATCCTTTAACCCACAAGAACTCTATTGAAAATAATACCATCTATTAGTTTAGTACCATAGTTCTTGACTAGAGACATTATATTTCTAGAGAAACACTAAAAAACCGGTTTACAACAATGCATATAGATCACATGTGGGATACTAAAACATTCTAGTGCAAGGGATTCTCATAGCATGTTGAACATCTTTTGTGTAATTATTTTGTTAAATATCAATATTACTATATCAAATAGGATGAATATGAATAAATAATGGATGAATGACAATCGGTTGACAAAAGAGTATGAATATGGCGTGAAAGAGTTTATCAAGTTTGCAAAAGATCATGAAAGTGACCCTTCTCAAATCCTTTTTCCATGTTTACACTGCTGTTATTAAAGAAAAATTAGTCCAGAGGAGTTATAAGAACACCTGATCTGTCACGGAATAGATCGAAGTTATATATGTTGGAATAAACATAGGGAAAAGCTAATGTAGGTAGTGGCTCAGATAATACGGCGTTTTATGGATCATCTGATATGATTACAAGCGTGAACAATGAATATGATCGTATGGAGGATGTGATTACAAATGTGAATGATGATGAAGATCGTATTGAGGAAATGACAAGGAAATTTGAAGATGAACTTCGTTATTACCCAAAATTGTTTGAGAAGTTAAAGAGTTATACACAAATGCCACTGTATGCTTGTTACACTAAATATACAACATTTTCAGCCGCACTGATGTTGTATAATTTTAAAGAAGGCAATGGGTGGAGTGACACCAATTTTATGGAACTACTTTCTCACCTGAATGACATGCTCCCAGAAGATAATGATCTCCAGAGCCAAACATACGATGCCAAAAGAATTCTATGATCGATGGGTATGATCTATGAAAGAATACACGCCTACCCGAATGACTGTATATTGTTTCACAAGTACCACAAATCACTTAAAGAATACCCAAAGTGTGGTGCTTGTCGATACAAGAAAGATGATTCCAGTCCTACGAATGTTTTATGGTACTTTCTAATAATTCCAAGGTTTAAGTGCCTATATGGAAGTGAGGAGACTGTGAGACAATTTACATGGCATGCAGATACAAGAATTAAAGATGGTAAACTACGTCACCCGATAGACTCTCCTCAGTGGAATAGAATTGATCATGAGTATCCTGAATTTTAGAACCGATCCAAGAAACCTTCATCTTGTGTTATCTACAGATGGGGTGAATCCTTTTGGTTTTCAAAGCAGCAGTCACAGTACATGTATTTTTATGTTGGTAAATTATAACTTACCTCTGTGGTTATGCATGAAACTAAAATAAATCATGTTATCTATGCTTATATTAGGACCAAAACAACTAGGTAATGATATTGATGTTTTTTTGGCTCCATTGATTGAGGATTTGAAATTATTGTGGGATTTAGGTGTTACGTTGTATGATGCTTAAAAAATGAAGATTTCACTTTGAAATACATGTTGTATAGGATGATAAATGACTTTCCTGCTTATGTAAATTTTTCAGGATATAGAATTAAAGGAAATCAAGGGTATCCCATTTGTGAACAAGGTACACAGTCAATTAGGTTGAAACATTCATTAAAAAATATGTTTCTAGGACATCGCAAATTTCTACCCTGGCGACATAAGTATCGATCTTGGACGACATCATTCGACAGAAGTTTAGAAGAATGTACAACACCGTCTCCACTAACAGGTGATCAATTGTTTGAGATATTAATAGATGTGGACACTACTTTTGGTAAATTGTTTTCGAAAACCTTAAAAAAACCGGTTGGAAAAAGAGACTAGTTTTTTTTTTTGAATTACCATACTGGAATTGTTTGTATGTTATAAATTTTCTTGATGTTATGCATGTTGAAAAAAATTTATGTGATAGTGTCATAGACAAGTTTCTAAATTCACCCGACAAAACAAAAGATGGAATTAAGGCTAGATTAGTCATGGTTGATATGGGAATACGAGAAGAGTTGGCACCAGTGAAGGGTGAAAAAAGAACATTTATTCCTCCTATTTCTTACAGTATTTCCAGGAAGGAGAGATATCAGTTTTGAAACTTTTTGAATGATGTAAAGGTTCCAGAGGGGTATTCATAAAATATCAAGAACATCATGTCAATGAAAGATTTAAAATTAAAGGGTCTGAAATCACATGACTTCCATGTTCTGATTAAAGATCTAATTACTATAGATTTATGTTTCATTTTTCCCAAGAATTTCCACCATACATTAACGAAGATCTACTTATTCTTCAAAGCTATATGCAGCAAAGTTATAGACCTGATGAAATTTCCAACTATGGAAAGAGAAATTTCCATCATATTATGTGAATTGGAAATGTTCTTCCTGCCGAAATTCTTCGATATGATGGTTCATTTGGTGAGAGAGATTCAACTATGTGGTCATGTACATTATAGATGGATGTACCCCATTGAACGATATATGAAGATTTTGAAAGGGTATGTCAAAAATAGAAGTCATCCAGAGGGTTGTATTGCGGAGTAATATATTGTTGAGGAAGCCATTGAATTATGTACCGAATACCTGTCTGGTGTGGAAAACGTTGGCCTACCAAAATATCATCACACTGGGTGGCTTGAGGGTGAAGGAATTTCTAGAAGAGAGGTTGTCACAATCAATATTACACATCGGGAGTAGGCCCAACTTTACATTTGGCATAAAAGTTTCAACATTAACCCATGTGTTCAAACCCACAAAGAAATTCTTAGGCATTTGAATCCATCTAGAGATGAAAAATGGATATTAGAACAAATAATCAACAGTTTATAGGATGGTTTTAGGGCTATATTTTTAAGAAGTTAGATGAAAATCTGGACTCAATTTTAGAATGACTTTGATGGCTAGCCGGAGGAGCAAGTGTGTATGTATTATCTTACAATACTTATGCAGTTAATAGTAATAAATTCTATACTAATGAACATGATGAAGATAGTACCATGAAGAATAGAGGGGTTACACTTGTGGCTGAAGCAATGCATGTTTCCAGTGCTAAGGACATAAATCCAATTTATGAAAATATGTCATACTTTGGCATCATCAAACAAATATGGGAGTTAAATTATATGAAATTCCAAGTGCTGATTTTTCAATGCAAGTGGGTTGATTACATGAGTGATGTTAAAATAGATGAATTGAGATTCGTGAAAGTCAATTTTAGTAAGGAAGGGGAGAAAGACAAACCATTTATAATGGAATCATAGGTATTACAAGTATTTTATGTTCCAGACCATGCAAACCAAAACTGGTCAATTGTTCTGTTATCGACCAAAAGAACTGAAGGTTCAGATGAAAGTTCAACGGATGATGACCCTTTCATAGGGACTTTTCAATCATTTCACAGTGTTCCCAACGTAGATAGTGTTTTTTATGTAAGAGGAGACCGCAATGAAGGGATTTACATAGTCGATATAGGGGTTAAATCTCTTCATCCTTAAAAAAAGAGTTCAATAATCAGGTTATTTGTTTATTGTAATATACATTGTGTTATGTTATGTCATTATCTATTGGCTGCTAATTTTATATAATCTAAATTAAATTTTAAACCACTTCTGCAGATAATGAATTTTTCACCTACTAATGCGCCCAATCCCGAGGCAAAATAGGTCTCTCAACCTGCTACTGCTGGTCTCAGTGCAGAGAAACAACAGGTTTCTCAACCTGTTGCTGCTGGTCCCAATGCTGATGTTCAACAGGTTTCTCAACCTATTGCTGCTGGTCCCAATACCAATTCTAGCTCTTTGGAGGAACATAATTATGATGCTTCTGAGGAAATGGTAGGAAATGAAACCCTAAAGGTGAAAAAAAAACAAGAGCGCCATAGTTTGACTGTGTTATCCAAAATCCTTAAGGAAAAAGTAATAGGCATAAAATTTGAGGTGGAATGGAATAAGCGAGGACAACATGTTAACCCCAACAAAGACATATTTAGTAGCTACATTAGAATAGTCACTCAGCAATGCATGCCGATTTATGTACATTCGTGTCACCATGTTGTCACCGAGCTTAAGACACTAATATGGGAAGAGATTATAGTAACATTATGATATCATTTTTTTAATTTATTAAAATAAAATAAAATACTAAAACATTGACTTACTCTTCATCATCCATTATATAGTGTATTTATAGTAGATTCCTCACACAAGGAATATGTATTAAGAGTTATAGGAAGGATTCATAGAGGATTTCGCACAATTTTAACAAAATATCATCTTAAAGATGCTGAAGGGAAAATCAAGCTGCACCCACCTCCTCTTTATGGACACTTGATATCCCAAGGATCATGGGATGCGTTTAGCAACCGTTGTGCAGAGCAGAATTTTCAGGTACATTGTGTGTGGTAATATGTTATTTGACGTTGTTTGTATTCATTACTTTGATTGATAATTTTTTATTTATGAAACAACAGCTAAGTTCTGAAAATAAAGAACGTGCAACAAAACCAGCATACCCCTACCGTAAAGCAAGGATATAGTACACTTCAGTTGAGAAAAAATTGGTACATCTTTTAAATCTACTGTAATACTTTTATGTGACATAAAACAAAACCATAACCATGTTTCTCTATTTATATGCAGATTGATGAATCAAAATTGAAAGCCATATCCATCCCAGGCCAGGTGATATGGAAGGAGGCTCGTGTAAATAAAGAGGGGATACTGATAGATGAAAACACACAAAAAGTGTGGGAAACATGTGTAAGTATGACATAATATAAATTTTATTTGCTTTAAATCGCTATTACATAACAATGACTACTTATTTTCCTATATTTTCTATCTGACATAGTCACGAGAATCAACAACACCTGCACCAAATGCAGACATACTTCTAGAAGCCTTGAAGCAACTAGAATAGTATGGCCACGTTAGAGGTGTGGGTTTTGGGGTGACACCCCAAACATATTTTTAGAAATAAAAACAAGTGGAGGATCAAACTGAGGAAGTGACAAAGATGCAAGAAAGTTTATCTATTTTTCAAGAATAATTAAAATACTAGAGAGAGATGATAATAAGTTTGATGGGGGGAGTCAACGAGAAGAAACAACTCAATAAAAAACTATGCGTGAAGATCCCACCCCACCCCCACCAACTTTGAGGCAAGACATTCCCCTAAAAAACCTGACTTAGTTGAGGTAATAAATATTCTAATAATTGTTTCTGTGAAATGTAAATCACATAGACATTGAAAGATTTCCTATACTAATATTCTATAGGGTTAAAATGACTGTGATTTATATCTATCAACTCCCACCTATCGCCTTGAAGCATGGGATATGATGTTCAATATGTAGAATGACATGATACACAACATACAACTTCCAACAGATCATTTCAGAGTATCAATTAATGTAACAAATTAGCCAAGTGCCGAGATACCTATTCCAAATGACGATGATGACATTCATATGGTTGAACAAGCTGTTGGAACATTCATCGCATGGCCTTCAATTCTTGTAAAAAAACATGTCGTCAAGGAGGTATCCATTTTCAATTTATTTTTCAAGTTGGACCTTTAAAATTTAATGAAAAAAGGTCTGAACAGATGAATGTTATTACAGAATGACAAAGAGAAGGATGTGAAACAAAATATCAGCTTAAAACTATCTCAAGGATCAACCAACCGATTGAAATGGTCTACTGAGATCACCTTCACCTCACCCGTTCTATATCCATAGATAATATCATTTCAGGCTCATGTGGATACAAAGTTGATAGACGACAATACTCACACAGTTGATTTAAAAAAAATATGTACATAGAGGAAGAATCATATTTCATTATTTCTGAAAATGTAAATGAAATCCTCAAGTATGAATGGATAGGTGCCTCAGTTTTAAATGAATAAATGAGGTATGTTTTCATGATTTGATTTTACAAAAGCTGATATACTCTGATAATTATGACTAAATACATTTCATATTTTTCGCAAGCGTATATATGAATTTTTTTATGGGATTTCCCCATGAACAAAAATTTGGACTCGTTAGTCCTCACATCACCTCTTCAAAAGAAGAAGTAGATTCTGATAAAGAGGTTTATATGATGTCATCCCTACTCAAATTGTTTGAAAACAAAATTACAGATGACAGACTCTTTTTAATACCAATGATGCAGGTGAAAAACTCTACAATTTAATCATATCAACTATATTTTCATTTCTTTCATTACCTATTCCTTTTTTGTGTTTTTAGGCAGCATTGGATGCTGATTGCAGTCAATTTGGATACTTCAAATATTTATTTTCTAGATTCAATGCATGGATATGCAACAAACCGACCACGCATGATGGAGTTTGTTAATTTGAAATACACTAGATCCGACATTTTGGAACTAAACATCTAGTTATATAATTTATATTATATTTTAATGAGGATTCTATTATGATAGGGAAGTGTATTAATATCTTCTACTTCATGGAATGAATCCAGGGACTAAGGAAAAGAACACCTACAAGATCTAAAACTGGAAAATTATCCTATTATATATAATAACATTGTACTATCCAAAAACATATCAAAACAAATTACTTATTTTTATCAATGTTTCTTCATTGTCCAAAACAAACAAATAGAAAGGACTGTGGTTATTATGTTTGTAAATTTATGAAGGAGATCATATTTCATCAATAAACTAGCATCCCTGAAGAGGTATTTTCAAAAATAATTATGAGTTAATTTAAAATATTTATTAATCCTTTGTGTATTTATATTTTTTCAGTACTACCATGAATATCACAAAAAATCATATTCACAAGATGATATAGATGTGTTTAGAAACGAATGGGTAGCATACCTGATGTAAGATTGTACACAAATAGGATGAAGGAGAATTCCTACTACTTATGTTATCCTTATATGATCATTGATATCTCCCTTTTTTACACTTATTGAGAATATATGATCACCCTTTATTATGTTTTATATCCTTAGGTTATGAATAATGGTTTTATAAATGATTTTTCTTTCTAGTAAATCATAACTTCATGGGAGACTCTTATGAACTTGTTATTTATGTTTCTATGTTTCTGAAATCACTAGACCTAAACTATTATGGAATGGATCATTTATATTCTATATTTTGGTCATTTATGTAGCTGTTTCTACTGATGTAGTGTGTTGGAAGAATATTGGTTGTGCATCACTCACAAATTTAATAACAAAACTAAGTATTCTTCACTACTGTTGGTTAAATACCGCTTAGCATAACATCTGATCTGAACTTCCGATCCGGGGTCCCCGTGATGCTCTCATCGGACACCATCTCTATGATATCATCATTCAAAGTTCACTTTTACTTCCCTTCCTGCACCCATTTACTTAAATGGGTGTAGTAAGGGAAGGAAAAGTGAACGTTGAATGATGATATCATAGAGATAGTGTCGGATGAGAGCATCATGGGGATGCCCGATCAGAAGTTCAGATCAGATGTTATGGTAAGCGATAGTTAACAAACAGTAGTAAAGTGCTCAAAGAATCATTGGTTTTGTTATTAGCTTATATCTAGACCAAATAAACAATTTGGAAAGATGTAAAGGTAATGTTACAATATAACATGTCTATTTTAATGAAAAATTATATAATGAAATGTTGAATTGATTTTCATTATTCCTTGTAGGGTTCATTTATTTTAGAATATTTCTGTCCATGTGACATGACTTTGTAGGAAGAGAAATGATGATGTGTCTTCTCAATCACAGAGGTAATGGGAAATCTATTTCACTAATGACTCAATATTTCATAGCTCTACGATAACTCTTAGTTTTTTTTCTCTACTTCCCATAAGCCTCTTCATGTGATCGTGTCACATAAGCTCCTTTGTATGAATGCTTCATGTGAACTGATCATGTGATCTCATCACATGATCAAATCACATAAACAAATCACATAATCAATTAAGGTAATTCACTTGAACCATGATTCATGTATTCTTGTATTATTTACATGATCACATAAAGCTTCAAGGGTCGTGTAATCGTATAAATCTACTAGGTTTATTTGATCACGTGATCCTATTACGATCATGTGATCGCATGAATTTGACAAGTCATGCACTTAATATGATATTTATAATTATCCATGTGCCCCTTTCTTACTCAAGTCCATTTTTTACCCAAAATCCTCATAATTAATTGAAAATTTCTATTTCTTATGATACAAATGAATTCAAGTATTGAAGCTGAGGATGCTATAGTTCATTGGACTACAATGGTCGATAGTGTGGAAGTAGACCAATTCATAGTCATTCAGTCCACTCACAAGCATCTTAAAATCTTGATGGGAACCAATATCTTGGATTTTCATTTTTTAATTAGTTTCCCTTATATGTGGGTGGGGGGTGTCCAGAAAGGAGGGGGTGTCCTTAAGTGTGTGTGTGTGGGGGGGGGGGGGGTGTATTTAGGTGGGGAGGGGGGTGTTCAAGAGGTAGGGGGTGTCCATGAGGGAGGGGGTGTCCAGGAGGGAGGGGGTCTCCAGGTGGGAGGGTGGGTGGGTGGGGGGTGTCCATGAGGGAGGGGGGTCTCCAGGTGGGAGGGTGGGTGGGGGGTGTCCAGGAAGGAGGGGGGTGTCTAGGAGGGAGGGAGGGGGGGGGGTGTCCAGGGGGTGTCCAAGAGTGGGGGGTGTCCAAAAGGGAGGGGGTTTCTAGGAGGGAAGAGGTTTCCAGGTGTGAGGGTTGGTGGTGGGTGTCCAGGAGTGGGAGGGGGGGGGGGTGTCCAGGTGGGGGGGGGGGAGGTGTCCAAGACGGAGGGGGTTCCCAGGAGGGAGGGGGTCTCTAGGTGGGAGGGGGGTCTCTAGGTGGGTGGGTGGGGGGGGGGGTTTCTAGGAAGGATGGGGGTGTCCAAGAGGGGGGGGGGGTGTCCAGGGGGTGTCCAAAAGGGAGGGGGGTGTCCATTAGTGGGGTGTCCAGGAGGGGAGGGAGGGGGTGTGTTCAGAAGGGAGGGGGTGTCCAGGAGGGAGGGGGTGTCTAGGTATAGATCCATTCAATTCCATTCAATACCGATAATATACAATGGGTAGACCACTTTTATAGTATCCTGAAGTGGGTCTGTAGTGAGACATCAAAAGTTCCAACCAACCAAACCAATTCTAAGCACATTTAAAGGCCCAATAATTATATCACAGTTCAATTTGAGGCCCAATATATCTTATTTAATGTCATAAAGACCCAAAATATTCATAATTTACCTTTATCACATTAGATTTCTAAGAAACACACTTTTTCTCTTCACTAACGTTGTAGTAGAATACATCTATTAGAAAAATTAATGATGATATATGAGTTTGATGGAAGAAATAATTTCTGATCTAGAAGAGTTATGAGGACACTCTCAACTAAATCAATTTTGACCCTCAATCCTGGCATGTGGATGAAATCTACGGAATGAGAAGTTTTTACCAAAAACTGAATTCCAGAAGATGTATCCCCACTACTTATAAATATATATATCCCTTATCCCACTTTCCATAGGATTGGTGTCTTCCGGTTGTGACATAGGATCTCTATGTTTCTTCTTTATGTATTTTTAAATTATATTTTCGTTAATGTTTTGTGAAATTTCGTTCATATTCCTCCAATATATTATTTATTTGTGTTTTTCCTTGATTTGTTGAACTGTATCTCTTCAAAAATCATGAAATTGGAGTACTAATCCAAGTTCATGAATTCCTAGGGGAGGACACTAAGTACTCCAATCACTTTTTCTAATTTTGAATATATTATTCAATTGAGAGGAGGAAACAAAGTTTATTCATGTTTGGTTTGGAGACCAATAAATTTCTCTAATGATCTTCATGTCTCTTTATAACCTCAAAAAATCCATTATCTACCCCTTGTTCTAGATCTCGTTATACCCAATGTGATGGAGGAAGTTAGGTACATGAAAAAAAGATGATGGACTTGGGTGGAGTTTGATTATTTGTCTATGATTATGGACTAATCAATATTCAAAACCATGTAGGATTTGAAATTTAGTACACTTAGGATATTTCTAAAATTATATATGATTTTATAATTAATATTAGTGAATGATGGTGTATGAATAATATTTATTCCATTATCAAATATATTATGAAAATATAGTTGGATAAAGAAGGTTATTAATGGGTATACACTGGATTCATCCATTTCGTACTAACATGATTTTAGGATTGTCTAATACTTTATTTTAATTGTCTGATACTTTATTTCTAGGGGGTGGGAGGGGGAGGGGGGTTGTCTAGGGAAAGGGAGGGGGGATGCAGGGGGAGTGGTGGGATGGGGGAGGGGGGCTGTCTAGGGAAAGGGAGGGGGGATATAGGGGGAGGGAGGGGGGTTGTCCAGGGGGAGGGAGGGGGGCTGCAGGTGGAGTGGTGGTGGTGGTGGTAGTGGTGGTGGTGGTGGTGGTGGGGGGGGGGGTGTTGTCCAGGGGTAGGGAGGGGCTATATAGGGGGGTTTTATCAGGTAGGGGAGGGGGGGGGGGCTGGATAATCACACTAAAGAACTAGGAGGGCGAGTGTCTTCAGGTGGGAGGGGGTGTCCAGGTTGGAGGGTGGGTGGGGGGTGTCCTTGAAGGAGGGGATGTCCAGGAGGGAGGGGGGGGGGGTGTCCAGGAGTGGGGGGTGTCCAGGAGGGGAGGGGGGCTATCCAGGGGGTGGGAAGGGGGCTGTCTAGGGGGTGGGAAGGGGGCTGTCCAGGGTAAGGGAGGGAGGCTGCAGAGGGAGGGAGGGGGTTTTCTAGGAGGAGGGAGGGGGGAAGCAGGTGGAGTGGTGGGTGGGGGGTGTCCAGGAAGGAGGGGGTGTCTAGGAGTGGGGGTTGGGGGTGTCCAAGAGGGGAGGGAGGGATGTCTATGGGGTGGGAAGGGGGCTGTCTAGGGGGTGGTAAGGGGGATGTCCCGGGAAAGGGAGGGGGGATTCAAGGGGGGGGGGTTGTCTAGGAGGAGGGAGGGGGGATGCAGGTGGTGTGGTGGTGGGGGGGTGTCAAGGGGTAGGGAGGGTGGGTGAGGGGTGTCTAGGAAGGAGGGGGTGTCCAGGAGGGAGGGGGGATATCCAGGAGTGGGTGGTGTCTAGGATCGTGTGTGTGTGTAGGGGGGGTGTCCCAGAGGGGAGGGGGGACTGTCCATGGGGTGGGAAGGGGGATGTCTAGGGGGTGGGAAGGGGGATGCCTAGGGAAAGGGAGGGGGGGTGTAGGGGGAGGGAGGGGGGTTGTCCAGGAGGAGGGAGGGGGGATATAGGTGGAGTGGCGGTGGTGGTGGTGGGGGGGGGGGGCTCTCCAGGGGTAAGGAGGGGGCTGTCCAGGGGGGCTGTCTTGGGGAGGGAGAGAGGGGGGGGGGGGTCTGACTAATCACACTAAATAACCAGGAGATCAAGAGAAAAGTGAACTGGTATGATCATGGCCTATATAATTGTGTAGGTTCTCATCAGACCCTCTCTAAAACTGAGAAAAGTATTCCTTCCATACCTTCAATGGGACCTTAGATATTGCATGGGGTCCTTGGAGAGGCATAAGTGGTAAGGGTCCAAGCAGGGTTGGACCCAATGTCTGATGCAGACACGCTAGCACTCATTCCCTTTGACCTGGCATTGGAGAGTACACTCTTAGTGGCTCTTAATATATGTAACTATTAGGTTTATAACCTATATATGATGGTGGTATCACTAGGAAAATGTTATAATTTATTCTAAAATTGAATACTCTTATGAAATTGAATACACCATCATGTATGTGTCATATTTTATAACCTGTGTAGATTCTTCCCTTTTTTTGTTGTCAATAAATGAAACCTTTTGGATTCCATGTTGTTGTTGTCATTTATTCCTCTTATTTTCTCACCCATGTAATCTTAAAAAAACAATATTTATAATTAAACGAATCATGTTGAGCCTCTTCTAAAATATTAATTAAATCCAAGGAAATATGGACATGTAAAGGTTGTAACAGGTAACAATTGAAATTTTATTAATGTAGTCTTTTATATTAATGTTTAATTTATTTCATTATTGTATTACTAACATAATATTTGTTTTCTTATATAGGTGATTTTTTTATGAGTTTGAATGCTTTGTTTGGAAACTAATACCATGGACGAAATTTTTTGAGAGGGGATCACAGATGCAAAAAGGATGAAACATTAATGTTTTTAACTATTTGTTGGATAATTGTAATTGTAACCATATTAAACATTGTTTGAAATGTATATAGAAGTGTGTTTTTTTGTATTCATGATTTCAAGTAAATATATATAGCATTGTTTGGGAATCTCTTGTGGATTCTGTTTTGTTCTTATATTCTTTGTTTGTGTGTAGGTGTTGTTTGTGCTATGTGTATAGGTGTTGTCTCAGGTGTGCAGGTGCTAGTTTTTCTTAGGAAACTTGTCCTTTATCAGTTCTAATTATGCGCTGATAAATGTGTAATATATCAGTACTCAAAATAGTGCTGATAAAGGGGGTCTTTATCAGTGCTATTTTGAGTGATGATATATTAAACATTTATCAGTGCTCAAAATAGCGTTGATAAAGTGGGACTTTATCAGCACTCAAAATAACACTAATAAAGATGACCCTTTATCAGCCCTAAACAAGCTCTAATAAATGGGTAGATCCATGAATATCTTTATATTATATATATTCTCAAATTGGGGATATCTATGAATATCTTTATATTATATATCTTTTCCATGTCTTGTTGATTAATGTGACCCAACCTTCGATGCCACAAGTTGTTTTCTTCTTCAACTATCAGATAAAAAATGTTCTCTTTACTGTCAACCTGATATAAGTTTCCATATATTCTATAACCTTTCATGAGAGAATTCCCCATATTTCCTTTTATAGTGAATAATTTTTGATTGAAAGTCAATATAAGTACCGAGTCACAGATTTAACTCACACTTAGGAGATTGTGACATAAACTGTCCACATAAAGAACTTCAGTTTTCTTAAAGTTGTCACTTTCCAGTTTTTTTCTCCCACTGTCTTTGATCTTAAAAGCACCACCATTGCTGAACCTGACTATTAAATCAACCATTTTATTTATATTATTTAATAAATCTATATTTCCCTTTATATGGGATGAGTGTCCACTATTAAGAATCCAGGTGCTACTATTCTTTATAGCTTTGAGAGAAACTTCTACAAGATTGGATTTCTTGATTTTATTTTTTTTCCTTCCATGAAATATTTGATTGAGTGGAAGATAAAGATGTAATTTCCATTCTCTTTTCCATTTTTATTGGTTCATCATACTCATATTCTTCTTCCAGATGATAAAACCTATTTGTAAGAGAAATTATTCTCGCTCAAATTTACCCAAGAGAAGAAGGTAGGACGGTCCTTGTAGTTTAGCTTGGGTTGTCGAATCCTCAGAGACCTAAGAAGTAACCTATAGACACATACATTCTATGGACTGTTTTTGGCTATGAAGTGAACAACTTGGGTTGATTTTAGATGGGTTTAAATTAACTCTAAGAGACTTAAGTGAATTCAATTTAAAAGAATGAGTTAATCCTAGGTTATCGCTCGGGGTGGATTGGATGTATTTCCTTTTCAAAGATTTCAATTTCTTATATTTGAGATGTGTTCATTTAAGAAGATAAAACAACATCATCACTTACTGGTTCAATGCCTACACCCTTTAATACTAATCACCTATTCACTTTAAGGATCAAAGTTTTGAGAACTTCAAGGTAAATGTTCGTATTAGCACATGAAGTGTGTGGCCTTAAATTCAACAAGGACGATGGAGTTTAAAAATCATCAAATAAAAATCTCAATTTAAGAAGTGATTATACATTAATGGGGTGATAAATAACATCCAATCCATCCCCTTACTAATCCCTTGGATCAACCCATAAGTTCTTTATCCCTCCATTGATTCTATGGTTTCAATGGAAGCGGAAAGTAGACTCATGAGGGAGGACATGGAGAAGTAAAGAAAACAACAAAAATAAAATGATCACTCCACCGTTGTGTGAATAATTTCACAAGATTTGGTGTGAATAAATTCACACCTTGAGGAAATAGTATCAAAGTGAGATTTAGAATAACAGAATAAGAGGAGAAGAAGAACTTTTATTAAGAAACTAAAGTGAATTGAACAACTTACAAGTGAAAGACAAATTTGAGACAACAAAATCGCAGCATAACATTACAATTGAACCAAGCACCAAAAATTAAAAAATCCTTCACCAAAACTTCCTTAAATAGGAATTTTTGGAGCCTTGGGTAGATCCTACAACAGTACAAAGGATCCCACTTGAGTATGGTAGGCATATGGTGGTGGAAAGTAAGGGAGATGAGACTTTTCCACCCTTGACCCGAGGTGGCAGCCAGCTTTCTTCCACCGAACAGACACACTTTTAAGTCCTTCTATATGGCCGAATCAGAGTGGTACATAGAATAATAAAATTTAGCCCCGGATGTCTGCTAAACTCCTGTAAAATTTGGTCCCATTTGGAGTTATTTATTCCGAGATATGATCAAGTTAGAGGGATGTTTTTCTGGGCCTCAGAATCTGGCCCAGAATTTTATCTCTAACTTGGGCCGCCTAAATGGACACTATGGAGGCCTAATTGGCATTGTATACTCAATAGTGAATTGTTACTCTATATGTATTATATAATCCCACGAAATATGGGATTCATTGGGCCTGTATGGTGGGGACCACATTCGAATTAGTGGTCTGGTATCCAATCTGCCTTCTCCAGAATTGCTTCCTTTCATTGCCAAATATCTCCATCATCCTCCATGAATTCTCCATTTATCCCTGAATCAAACATGTTCATATTTTAGTGTAGATAAATTTCCAAAAATATAAAATTAAAATATGTATAATTAGATTCCTTAAAATCAGATGAATCATTGGGTACTTTAAATGATGTTAAAAAATGTACCACATAATAGTGCATTTTAAGAAGGTATTACAATCATAATGTGAAATGATGTTCAAAAGTGTAAAATGCACTAAAATGGTGTTTATGAATAATAAATAAAATGAATATTATATATATTACCAATTAATATTAGCCTCATTTAGTGGCTAATCACACCCCCAACTTGATTTTTTCTAGTCCCGAGCAAAATATATCTCAACAATATGAAATTCGAATTCCCTTTTCCAAAAAAATTTTAATACAAAATGATCACCAAAAAAACCTTATACCAAAAAATAATGAAACCCATAAAAATATTTTAATAAAATATAGTTTCATAAGAAGATCCCAATCCCAATCCCATTCCTTGGTTCAAATTCATTTCCATATTTCATCTAATATCAATTAAGTATGAGGATGTGTTGTGCATCACAATAGACATGGGGGTTCATCTTTATTCAAGGGGGAAATTACGGAAGCGCTAGGTGGAATCACATTTCAATATTAAGATGAGTATTCATTTTTTTTTGTATAATTTTTTTTGTTGTTTTTTTTGTTTTTTCAATTTTGCCATGGTAATTGAAGTTGCACTCAAAAGAGCCAACCCCTGTAGCGAGACTTTGCCGATGAATCCCAGGCTCAAAGACCTTAGGGAACCAAGTGAAGTCCACATACTCGGGCATCATCTATAGTTAAATCAGTCAAAAACAAATTCAAATTACCAAAAATAGAGATAAAATTACTAACTCTGGGCCAGACAACTATGGAGTCACGATCCCTAAGTGCCGAAAGCCACACATTAGGTCATTTCATTGCTCTACGCGCAATTTTTTTTGAATACTCATATTAAACTAAAATTATCACCAAACCTATGATATTTATTTAGGGGACCCCATGAACTCAAGCTAATACCCCATTATCCAAAGGACGTGCATTGTGATCTTTTTTTTTATTTGGATGAAAATATAAACGATGAAATATTACATTGGATAGCCACACTTTCCAAAATAAATGCTCATTAAATCATACAAGGATTAAAATCAAATTAGGGTATACTAAATTATTTGATATACAGTTTCAAAGTGTGCAATGTGTATTACCATGTTCAAAGTTAAAGGATTTTTTCCTTCCATTTTCACAATTTTTTTTCTTCAAATCATTTATCATTTTTTTTACACAAAGGCATTTTTTATTTTATTTCCCCCCCAACTTAAAATAACAATATCCCCAGTGTTTAAATAAAAGAAAATTTAGAAGGGGGGTAGAGGTAGAGAATGAAAGTTCAAAAATGAAATTGAAAATGAGGGCCTTGGAATGAAGTCACCTGGTGGTTGAAGTTGAAATTCTTGTTGCTTCCTTTAAATCCTTTGATATCCATGTCATTTGCAGAGTTCCCTAGTAGAAAAAGGAAAAACAAAACAAACAAAACAAAAAAACAATATATATATATATATATATTTATATAATAAAGGAAGTAAAATATAAGTATATATATAAAAATTATAGAATAAGGAAGCACAAGAAGCTGTAGGTCAGTGGTAAGTGCACGCCCCTATCTCCCTTCGGTCCTAGGTTCGAATCCCCGCAGCTTCTCCGGTTGTGACGGGGTTTACCCCACGACCTACGATGTGTACTTTTTTTATTAATATATTTTTATTTATTTTTTTTTGTATTTTTATTTTTTTAACCTACAAACACATAAAAATAAAGTAAATTAAACTGATGATACATTGTCTTCTTTTTAAATTTCTAGGTAAGATATTACTCAAGGATCACACCACGTGACACGGATGAATATGGTGCTCCCCTTTCGTACCCATCCATACTCATTATAGAAGAATAGGTCAACAATTTATTTTTTTATTTAGAAATATCAAAATTTCTCATTAACCCTATTTAAAAATATAAAGTTGATTAAAACAACGAAATTATTGGAAACTTGAAAACCATGGGTTGCCTCCCATTCAGTGCTTTGTTTAACGTCGTTAGCCCGACATGGACACTAAATCTATTAATTTTTTCTTGGTTCATAGGTTGGCTCAGTTAACTCAACCTCTATTTCCTGTTTATTGAATGATTCAATGAATGGTTTTAACCTTTGACCATTGACCTTGAAAATGTAACCACTTGTGGGACCTTGAATCTCTACTGCCCCATGGGGGAATACATGATGCACTATGAAAGGTCCTGACCATATAGACCTTAACTTTCCCAGATTTAAATGAAGTTTTGAACTATACAAGAGCACAAGTTTTCCTGGTTCAAAATATTTGACCTTGATATTCCTAGATTAGTAGGCTTGAACTCTAGATTTATTGATCCTTGAATTTTCATAAGCCTCCATTATTAGTTCCTTCAGTTTGTTGAGATCTAATTTCCTTTTTGTTCCGGCCAATGAGAGGTCATAATCCATTTTCTTAATTTCCCAAAAGGCCTTATGCCCAATTTCAACAGGTAAATGGCATGATTTTCCATAAACCAACCTATATGGGGACATTCCTAAAATGGTTTTATATGCGGTTCGATAGGCCCAAAGAGCATCTAAGAGTTTCTCAGACCAATCTTTCATAGAGGGGTTGATAGTTTTTTCAAGAATTTGCTTAATCTCCCTATTCACTAACTCAGCTTGACCATTAGTTTGAGGATGGTATGCAGTGGACACTTTATGAGAAATACCATACTTAGAAATGAGTGAAGAGAATGGGTAGTTGCAGAAATGGGTTCCTTGATCACTAATTATAGCTCTAGGAATTCCAAATCGAGAAAATATGTTCTCTTTTAGAAATATAATCACAACTTGATGATCGTTGGACTTAGTGGGAATGGCGTCAACCCATTTTGAGATATAATCAACAACTAAGAGTATGTAGAGGTATCCCCTAGAGTTTGGGAAGGGACCCATGAAATCAATTCCCCAACAGTCAAATATTTCAACCACTAAAATAGGAGTGAGTGGCATTTGATTCCTTTTTGTGATTGACCCTACTTGTTGACACCTAGGACAACTTTGAAAAAATGTGTAGGAGTCCCTTGACAGGGTGGGCCAGAAAAGACCACATTGAAGAATCTTAGCAGATGTTTTCTTAGAGGAAAAGTGACCTCCTCATGCCTCACTGTGACAGAATTTAAGGATGGAATCTTGTTCAGATTCTGGAACACACCTCCTAATGACTTGGTTAGGGCATAACTTATATAGGTATGGATCATCAAACACATAGTGTCTAACATCAGAAAGAAATTTCCTTGGAGCTTGAGTCCCTAAGAATTCTGGAATGACTCCTGTCACTAAGAAATTTGCTATATTAGCATACCAAGGGAAGTCACTCATAGAGTATAGGTGTTCATCAGGAAATGAATCAGACACAGAAAGGTGATTGGAGTTATCTTTGAATTCCATTCTAGAGAGGTGATCGGCTACAACATTTTCAACACCCTTTTTATCCTTGATTGTGAGGTCAAATTCTTGTAAGAGAAGGACCCACCTAATCAGTCTAGCCTTAACATCTTGTTTTTGGAAGGGGTATTTTAGTGCAGAATGGTCAGTGAACACAGTGATGGGGGATCCTAAGAGGTAGGACCTAAAATTCTCTAAAGCAAACACAATAACAATTAACTCCTTTTAAGTAGTGGTGTAGTTTATTTGGGCATCATTTAAGGATTTTATTACATAAGCAATGACATAAGGAGTTTTATCACAACGTTGTCCTAACACAGCTCCAACAGCAAAGTCAATGGCATCACACATAAGTTCAAAAGGAAGGTTCCAATTTGGAGATTTCATAATGGGAGGAGAGGTGAGAGAGGATTTGAGGGTTGAGAATGAACCCTCACAGCTTTCTGTCCAAACAAATGGATCATCCTTTACTAGTAGAGCACAAAGGGGATGTGAGATTGAACTAAAGTCCTTGATGAATCTTCTATAGAAACCAGCATGTCCTAAGAAAGACCTTACTTCCTTGACAGTTTTGGGTGATGAAAGGTGAAGAATGATGTCAACCTTGGCTTTATCAACTTCAATCCCCCTACCTGAGACCAGAGGTCCTAGAACTAGTCACTCTTTAACCATGAAATGACATTTTTCCCAGTTTAGGACTAGATTCTTTTCTTCACATCTTGAAAAGACTCTCTCTACATTCCTCAGACATCCCTCAAATGTATCCCCAAACACATAGAAGTCATCCATGAAGACCTCTAGAAAATCCCCTACCATGTCTGAGAAGATTCCCATCATGCACCACTGGAAGGTTACAGGGGCATTGCATAACCCGAAGGGCATGCGTTTGAAGGCAAAGGTACCGAAAGGACATGTGAATGCAGTCTTCCCTTGATCCTCTAGGGAGACCTCAATTTGATTGTACCCCGATTACCCATCTAAGAAATAGTAGAAGGCATGACCTGCCACTCTCTCAAGGACTTGGTCAATGAATGGTAAGGGGAAATGGTCCTTCTTGGTGAATGAGTTTAGCTTCCTATAGTCAATGCATAACCACCATCCACTACTCACCCTTGTTGGAAGAATCTCTCCATCCTCATTGGTCATCACTGTGATTCCAGCCTTTTTTGGAACCACTTGGATTGGGCTCACCCATTCACTCTCATCTATGGGATATATGATACCAGATTTTAACAATTTCAGAAGTTCTTTCCTTACTACCTCCATGAGATTAGGATTGATTCGTCTTTGAGGTTGACGACATGGCTTTGAATCAGATTCCAGAACAATCCTATGAGTCTCGATAAGTGGGCTAATCCCAGGAATATCAGAAAGGGTCCAACCAATGGCTTTCTTATGCTTCCTAATGACATATAGAAGCATCCTCTCATGATTGGCTTCAAGAGAATAATAAATGACAATAGGATGTGTTTGACTATCCCCTAGGAAGGCATAATTTAGTGCAGCAGGAAGTTCCTTCAATTCAAGATCAGGTTGGTTCATAATTTCAACAGAAGATTGGGACATTGGATCAAGTTCAATTTCTTTTTTTAGAGTTTTAGATAGGATTGATTCCCCACATGTATAAGTTTCAGCTACTAGATTGGGTTGATCAGATTTAGGGAAGGAAATTGGAGTGGTCTCCATGAAAGTGGTTTCTTGAAATGTTTCACTGATTGTAGGACCTAAGACTTCATCATAAGAGAAATTTGAAAATGATTCAAGCCAAGGAGATAAACTTCCATCATATGAACAAAGGAAATTAATCTCATCCTGACTTAAACATTCATCAAACATTCCTTGATGTTCCATGGATTCATTATCAATGCTTCCTATCATGTTTACTTAATGAATGTCCTTATCATCCCCTATTTGTGATCTTTCATTATAGATGTTCAAGTCTAGACTCATGTTCCCAAAGGTGATGGTCAAGTTCCCATTTCGAACTCGGATAACAGAGTTGATTGTTGCAAGGAAAGGATGACCAAGGATGATCGGGGTTTGTTCCTTATTTTCTAAGTTTGGACGGTTGTTAAGGAAAATGAAATCAGAAGGGTAGATGAAGTTTTCAACCTTTACCAGAACGTCCTTCAAAATCCCCTTTGGAACCCTAATGCTATGATCAGCAAGCTGAAGTGTGACAGATGTGGGTTGGATCTCTTCTAGGCCTAACTGGCAGTACACAGCATATGGGATGAGATTGACACTAGCACCTAGGTCACACATGGCCTTGACAACTTTTCTTTCTCCTAGTTCAACATTGATGCAAGGGCAACCTGGGTCTTTCAACTTAGGAGGAATGGTCCCTTGAATGGTGGTACTCACATTAGTAGCCAAAAGGACTTGGTTTTTATGTAAAAATTTTATTTTAAAAGTGCACAAGTCCTTAAGGTACTTTGAGTAGGAAGGTATGGTTTGGATGGCACCGAGAAGGGGAATGTTCAACTTGACTTGTGAGAAGATTTCCCTCAATGTTTCACTCAGTTCAGGCTTGGGTTTCCCCCTCATGCGTTGGGGAAATGGTGTAGGTTGTGGGGTTGTTTGTTGAAGAGTTGTTTCTTTCACATTGTTATTAGTTTCCTCAGTTTGATCTTGTGGTTTATTTGAATTTTCATCCAAGTTTGAATCTTCAGGTGGGTTATGAATTAGTTGTTCATGTTTCTCAATTGATTTCCCACTTCTTAAAATAGTCACAACTGTTAGTTTTTCATGAGTTGTTTGAGAACAACCTGACTCTCCCCTTGAAGTTGAGGATGGAACTGCCTGAGTAGGCATGGGTGCCTTTCCAGTTTTGATGGTTTGAAGTTCTTGTTTTAGGGAAGATACTTCTGAGTTCATCCTCTCCATTTGTTTGCACAGTTGTTCTAGTAGGCTTTGTGGAACAGTTTGGATGGGTGCTTGAGTAGGTTGGTTTATCCCAGGGGGATATTTTGGAGGTGGGATGGTTTGTTGAAAATGGACCAGTGGCTGTTGGTATTGGATAGGTTGGGTTTGGAACTGGTTATGGGTTTGGTAGTTCTAATGAGGGTAAGGATTTTGTCCCTGTGGTTGGCTAGATTGTTGGTTATCTTTCCAGTGGAAGCCTGGGTGGTCATTATAACTTGGATTAAAGTTGTTTTGGTATTGAGTCTTTTGAAATTTCAAGGCATTTACTCCCACTGGGGGTCCTTCTAAAAGAACATCCTTGATGGATGGAATGGTTGGGCAGTTGTTTGTCTTATGGTCATTTTTGTCACAAATTGTGAAAACTGGGTCAACGATTTGGATTTCATGGACTTTCCTAAGGTCTATCTCTTCAACCTTCCTAGAGAGTGCTGTGAGTTTATCCCTAAGGCTTTCCTCTTCTCTAAGTGTATGAATTCCAGTAGTTCTTTGTGGCTTTTCAGAATAAGGTGAAGTTCCCCATGTTTGGTTTTGTTCAGAAAGGATTTCTAGATACTCATAAGAATCATTTGGGGCTTTGTTTTTAAAGGTTCCATTACACATCATGTCAATGAATTGTTTATTCCCTAGACCCAACCCTTCATAAAAAATTCTCACTTGTTCAGGTATAGAAAAACCATGGTGTGGAACCATGTTTAGAGTGTCTTTGAACCTCTCCCATGTTTCATAGAATGACTCTCCCTCTTTTTCAAAAAAGTTTTGGATGCTCTTTTTAAGTGCAATTGTTTTGTGGTGGGGAAAGTATTTTTTGTATAATTCTCTTTGTAGTTGGTCCCAAGAGTTTATGGATGATGGTCTCAAATTGTTTATCCAATTTTTATCTTGATACTTTAAAGAAAAAGGAAATAGCCTCATCTTATCTGATTCTAGTTGATGTGGGGGACACATGGTTTCTACAATGTCATTGAACTCCTTAATGTGAAGGTAGGGCATCTCGTACTCCATTCCATGGAATGTGGGAAGATGGTTTAGGACATGGGGTTTAAAGATGTAGTTGGAATATCCTAGGGAGTTGTGTCTAATGCATGAGGGGGCATTGGTCTAGGAAGGTGTGAGGTAGTCATTCATGGTTTGATCAATTGCATTCCCCAAGTTTGGGGCTGCCTCATTTGTTTTTCCATTTTGGTTTCCACCCGGGTTTATGAGTTGGTTTATTTGAAGAACTTCCATTAAAATGGGATAAATTTTATACTATAGAGTATTAGGAATATTAGGATCTAATGGAATGAGTTCCCTTGGTGTACTTGACTCCCCAACCCCAGGACTATCCACCCTAACTAGACGGTTTGATTGATCGCGGGTGTAGGCGGACATGCGCCAAAAGAAAAAAAATGAGAAAGGGACAAGATAAGATAATTTGGATGAGAAAATAAGAAATGGGGGAGAATAGAATGGGTGTTTAGATGAATTACTTGGGTCTCCGACAACGACGCCAAAATTTTATTCTCGCTCAAATTTACCCAAGAGAAGAAGGTAGGACGGTCCTTGTAGTTTAGCTTGGGTTGTCGAATCCTCAGAGACCTAAGAAGTAACCTATAGACACGTACATTATATGGACTTTTTTTGGCTATGAAGTGGCCAAATTGGGTTGATTTTAGATGGGTTTAAAGTAACTCTAAGAGACTTAAGTGAATTCAATTTAAAAGAAGGAGTTGATCCTAGGTTATCGCTCGGGGTGGATTGGACGTATTTCCCTTTCAGAGATTTCAATTTCTTATATTTGAGATGTGTTCATTTAAGAAGATAAAACAAAATCATCACTTACTAGTTCAATTCCTACACCATTTAATAATAATCACCTATACACTTGAAGGATCAAAGTTTTGAGCACTTCAAGGTAAAGGTTCGTATTAGCACATGAAGTGTGTGGCCTTAAATTCAACAAGGATGATGGAGTTTAAATATAATCAAATAAAAATCTCAATTTAAGAAGTGATTATACATTAATGGGGTGATAAATAACATCCAATACAGCCCCTTTATACTCCCTTGGATCAACCCATAAGTGGGTTATCCCTCCATTGATTCTATGGTTTCAATGGAAGCGGAAAGTAGACTCATGAGGGAGGACATGGAGAAGTAAAGAAAACAACAAAAATAAAATGATCACTCCACCGTTGTGTGAATAATTTCACAAGATTTGGTGTGAATAAATTCAAACCTTGAGGAAAAGGAATCAAAGTGATATGTATAACAACAGAATAAGAGGAGAAGAAGAACTTTTATTAAGAAACTAAAGTGAATTGAACAACTTACAAGTGAAAGACAAATTTGAGACAACAAAATCACAGCATAACATTACAATTGAAGCAAGCACCAAAAATTAAAAACTCCTTCACCACCACTGCCTTAAATAGGCATTTTGGGAGCCTTGGGTCGAGCCTAAAATAGTAAAAAGGATCCCATTTGAGTATGGTAGGCCTAGGGTGGTGGAAAGTAAGGGAGAGGAGATTTTTCCACCCTTGACCCGAGGTGGCAGCCAGCTTACTTCTACCGAATAGACGTGCTTGTAAGTCCTTCTATATGGCCGAATCAGAGTGGGACATTGAAAAATAAAATGTAGCCCCGGATGTCTTATTACTGACTGTAAAATTTGGTCCCATTGGGAGTTGTGTATTTCGAGATATGATCAAATTAGTGGAATGTTTTTCTGGGCCTCAGAATCTAGCCCATAATTTTATCTCAAACTTAATCCACCTAAATGGACACCATGGAGGCCGAATTAGCATTTTATACTCAATAGTTATTTGTTCCTATACATGTATTCTATCATCCCACGAAATATGGGATTCATTGTGCCTGTATGGTGGGGCCCAAATTTGAATCAGTGGTCTTGTGTGCAATCTGACTTCTCCAGAATTGCTTCCTTTCATTTCCAAATATATCCATCATCCTCCATGAATTCTCCATCGATCCCTGAATAAAAAATGTTCATATTTAAGTGTAGATAAATTTCCAAAAATATAAAATTAAAATATGTATAATTATATTCCTTAAAATCAGATGAATCATTGGGTACTTTAAATGATGTTAAAAAATGTACCACATAATAGTGCATTTTAAGAAGGTATTACAATCATAATGTGAAATGATGTTCAAAGTGTAAAATGCACTAAAATGGTGTTTATGAATAATAAAGAACATGAATATTATATATATTACCAATGAATATTAGCCTTATTAGTGGCTAATCAAGAAACAACGTCTGGTTGGAGAGTATTGAATTGTCTTTAAGTTCTGTAGGTATCATTTCCACCTTTCCTCTACCAGCAACGAATAGATTTATTGACAAAGTTAGATAAATGAAAATAATAATATCCATAAAATATATTTCTTTTATAAGATGTAATATATGAATTTGTTCTACTTTTTTGACTTCCTAGCTCTTCCCCATTCAAATAACCCCTTGCCTCTTCACAGCATGACATGGTGTGACCCAAATAGCCAAAAAGTTGACATTTCATAAGAGGAAACATCTTCTCACTTATATTCATCCTCATTTACCCTTAGTAAAAGAGTTTTAATGCCGATAATTTTTGGATACCTGAGGAAAATTTTTAGTTCTCATTTCAGTTTTATTTGAGGCTTTATTTATTATCACTTCAGGTGATTTTGTGATATGTCCAACTTTCAGATTACCTTTATTTTTTCCTATTCTATTTATAGTATTTGATGTTTCAGAATCACAACCAATTCCACCTTTTCCCATGTATGTGGATATTAGATCATTCAAAGTGTTCTCTACACCTTTAGAACCACTCTTATCTCTCTCTAGCAGCTCAACATCTGAGAATCTTCCAAAATATATTTTCTTATATGTTTCTTTTGTGTTTAATTCACTTTCAAGTTTACTCCTAAGAGCAACAAATTATTCTTCAAGTACCTCAATAGTCTTGGAATTATCCTCCAGTATGGATGTATGGTCATTGATTAACTTTTACTATTCTTCAATTCTGAGCTTAAGTTCTACTATATCTTCTAATATTTCAAAAAATGTTGAATGTTCTTTTACTACTTATTCCAACTGATTAATTTTAGTTTCTAGTTGATAAATATATTATGATGACTCTTCCACAAATACTATCCACTTTTTTCTTCTATTTATTTTATTCTCAAGCTCACCAAGAGCATACTCAAATTTCATCTTGAGATCAGTATCAGAAATCAATTGATTATCTCTCACTTTATCTTTTGATGGATCAAAATTTTCAATTTTATACATCATAGATGCTTGGGTTTTATATTTAAACTCTGGTTCTTCTTTCTAAAAATTTTATTTTCATCATATTATTATTTACAGAAAAAACTCTTTCTATATAATTTCTTTCTATATTTGAAGTCTCCTATTTGATAAAACCTTTTCTAAGGCTTCTGTGAGTTTCCTACTTCACTTTCTTCATCGTCTAACTTCCTTGATCACTGAGAGGAAATGTTACAAACTCTAAAACAATGAAAACATGCCAAGGGTTGATTTCTTTCAAATCTACATTTTCCTCTTTTGAATTTCTTAGAAAATATAGAAAGGAGTTCATCTTACTCATTACCTTCATTAACATTATCTCTTGAAATCTAAAGTTTTTCCCTGGCTTTGAATGCCATATCCTTGTCAAAACGACTTGTTTCATCCTTTGGTTTGACTCTCATTTCATATACTACTAGATTGCTGAGAAAATCATCCAAGGAAAAATTTGAAAGATCCCTTTTCTCAAGGTCTGAATCTATTGGATTGTAAAGAGGTGGAAGTCTTCTCAAGATTTTCTTTACGATTTCAATGTCTTTAAATTCTTCACCAAGCCCTCAAATTTATCCTATGACTTCAGTAATTCTATTGAAAAAGGTATATGAATTTTCATTAGGATGCATATTTAGATCATCAAACCTATTGTACAACACTTGAAGTTTGTCATCCTTCACTTTGTTATCACATTCATATATATTTTCCAACTTTTCCCACATAGACCTGGATCAGGGGAAACTCATTAACTTTAGATAAATTTGATCAGACAGTGTTGTAGTAAGGGAATTTTGTTTTTTGGAATCTATATCAAGCATTTTCCTATCTGTTTCAGTCATAGATAGTCCTGTTTCATCAATTACCTGAATCCCTTGTACAATGGAAAAGAGTAATTTCATTCCAAGAGATCTTAGATGTGATATCATTATATTATTCCAAATATGGAAGTTTCTTCCATTAAAGAGGGGATGCAACTGGCATTTACTGAATTCTCCATGATAGTAAAGAAGGAAAGATTTAACACCAACAACCTGTATCCTCTGATACCACTTGAAGGACCCCAGAACACCCTGAGAGGGGAGGGGTGAATCAGGGAGTCAAATTTTTCTTCAAAAGTGACAGATCTTGTTCTCAAGTTTGTAAGAACCAATTAAACCTATCTGAAGGTAATGTATAGAAAATAAAAAACCACATTCAAAGAGATCATAGAAAAGTTTTACTTGGTTCACCACTAAATGCTAGTCCAAGGATCATATGCTGGTAGTATGTCAGTTGCACCTAAATCCAGTAATCTTTACTAGTTGTGGAATACAGGAGTTCAGACATATTCACTCTGTGATAGACACACTTTATTTAGAATATTTTAGGTATATCACAATGAGTCCCTCGGAATACTTCCATCGACTCCCCTAGCTCATTGCTTGAGAGAAGTCTAACTCAGTTTATTGAATTGAAGGTCACTTCAATATATTTGCATTAAAGTCTTTGTACCTATCTAGCATGAGACTCTTCTTGCACTATATACCTAAGTTGATGCATTTTGTAATCCCTATTCATTGAACAAATTATTTTCAAAACTTTCCTTCATGAAGCTCCTTCGAGAAGCTTACTACCTTCAAAAAGCACCCTGCCTTCACAGAACAAACTGCCTTCATGAATCTCACTTAGTCACTGCAGAATACCCCATCATCACGAAGAACCCTTTACTCAAAATAATTAGTATCAGTCAAGACTAAACTAGTCTTTTTGAAATAATCAATATCACATAGAAATATAGATACATAGAGCTCCCATAGCTTCACAAAATCAGATAGATTCCATATTATCCTTGAATAATTTCATGAAAAGTGAAGAGGTTTATCCTTATATTTATAGTCTAAGCCATTCATGATGACCCACCACCTCTTAATATATTTTCTAGATCTTTAAAAACCTTCTTTACATAGGTCCTCCATTAATTATTCTCCACTGTGATTTGATTTTTTCATTAATATTTCCATCAAACCATCACGTGCTCGTGATGCTCCAATTCTCATAATCATGGAGATCACCATCACTATTCGAGATGCTCCAATTCTTCGTCAATCATGTTGCTCATAATTGTCATATAGATCACCGTCAACTTTCTTTGATCCTTCACATAACACAATTCATGAATACCATCTTTGTGAAACTCATTAATTTTCCATATTTTCATAAGGCCTTTAAGGAAATACTATTTTCGCAATGAAAGAAATCATTGAAATTTTGGACCCCAAAAATTTGGCAAACACTGGGAAATGACACCACCTTAAATACTATTGTCATCTTGAACTGTATGACCCATTTTCTTAAAAACTACCTGATCTTCCATGAGAGGATTGACAAAAATCCCAATCCATACTCCATTTCTAGCAAAGAAAAGCCTTGGTTCCAACACTTTCGAGGCCGCCCACTCGACGACGCTTTCATGTCTTCATGTTGCTCCACCTTCCTATTTCCCCAATTTGTTTTTCTAGTCCCTCCAGGTCACCCATTACCCAATGATTATGTCTTGGAGGCCTTATGGTCTGAAGGCCTTTTTAATGGATGTATGGCCCATTGGCTTAGAAACCCATTTTTAGCTCGAATGAACATTTCATATGAATAATACTATTTCTACAATACCTTGATATAGTACATATCACAAACTATCCTATTTACCCTAGTACCATGATAACCAATCCAATACTGACATAAACTAAATGGCATTCTCGATCCCCACGAGTTAGAGACAAGCACCTAGCATCAAACAATATGAAAGTGGGAAGAAATTTTCCACAAACAAAATAGAAGCAAGATATACAAGTTAGTATGAATTCAACAAAAAATTTGTAGGGAGAACTATACCATAAGTTAAACTAGTATAAACAACCCAATGTAAAACCACAAAGTACCAAAAAATAGAATAACCACCCAAGTACCAATAGAAATAGAAACTCAAGCCCAAATATCAACAGAAACTACCAACTCCATGTGGTGCTTTACCCTTACTCAAACCTAGTAGGAGGAAATATATAAATGCTGAAAGGAACAGGTAGGGTGTGAGATAAAATCCCAGTAGGGTATCATCAAGGATTCTATAATAAGTTTCCAACATAATTAACCAGATAAAACTTTCAATTTTAAATAAACAGAAATGGCCTTTCCAAAAGTATATTTAAGAAAATCATGATTTACACTTCAAATGATTGAAATACTTCCAACAAATGTCTTAATAAAAAATTTATATAAAATAGTTTATATAAAATTATAAGGAACATGTAAAATATTTTACAAAAAATTACATATATATCAAAGAAACAACAAAGAGAAACATGGTCATATTCCAAGAGGTAAAATAGATCTAGGTTATGGGATCCTCTCACACTTGAATAATTGATCACGAAAATATGTGTACAGATGTCCCTCAGACACTAGTCAAAGAGGACTCATCACCATCCTATCAGGGATGTGACCTACTACATATGTTTTGTTAGAGTTGTAAAGTGTCAATAGAGTGCTGCCCTGAATAACTCACTAACTAACTAGGCTTTCATGTGCTCTAACAATATTTAATAATGGTAAATTTATTTCAAAACAATTTAAAATACAATTCAACCCATTTTTCTATTTCAATATGGCAATTTCTATTTAAAAAACAAGATAGGGTTTTAATCAAATCATTCATTTTTCCATGATAAAATCAATGGGTTTCTATCAAAATAATTTAATACATTTTTATCAAATCCAAAATTTGAAATAAATTCCAAAAATTAATTTCACAATTCAATTTCACAATTTAAATTCCAAAAATACAAGTCACACCCCAATTCAATGGAATTGGGGGGGGGGGGTTCCCAATTTATTTTAAAATATGATTCAAATCATCAATCCAGTGGAATTGAGTTTTTAGAAAACAATTGAAATAAATTTCATTTAAATCAATCAATTTAATTTAAATAAAAAAAATAGGGTTAACAAAATGCCAAATCTTAAATGAAACCACCTACCTCAGGATCACAGGATCACGAATCACAAAGACCTAAATGGGAAAAATCCAATGAAGAACATCAAAAATAAAGATAGGATAATCAAACATAGATTCAAGATCAGAAACAATGGGGATTAGATCCTCCATCAATATGGATATCTATTTAACTCTAGGGAGGAGAGAAAGAGAGAGTGGGAGATAGAGAATGAGGATTGAAAACTTACCAGTAAAGGACTGAATGAAGATCATGAAACTTAAATTTTCCTTATACAGGGTTTGAAGGAGACAAAATTGGATCTTGGGATCCCCAAATACCTAAGAAAATGTTCAACCATGAGTTAGGGTTGATTGGGGGTTAAAATAGAGCTTTGAGAAAATTTTAATCAATTTTAGGATTAATTAAAAGTTACACACACATGTTAGCTGGGTAGGGCCACATAGTTAGAAAAACTATGAACCCTAACCACGCGCACCTACTGTAGGGTTTCAGGATTTCTCCTTAGTGGGAGCATAGTTTTTTAAACCATGTTCCAATCTTGAAAACCCTCACTGTCTCAGTTCTCACAGTTTTCACTTGCAGGGAACATAGTTTGGGAAAACTATGCACCAACCATGAAAAGCCTAAGAACTTCAATTTTTTCCAAATTTTCACCCGAAGCATCCCTAATTGAAATACAACCAAAAAATGATCAAAAGAGGGGTTTAGGAGTACCTGAAAATAGTAACAAGATGTTACAACCTCCCCACCATAGAAACTCTCTGTCCCCATAAAGCCTATTAAGAAGCTTCTATGTCAATAAGATGATGCCAATCCTCTTTCATCAGTGTATCCCTCTCCCATGTATCATGAGTATTAGAAGGATGATTCCATAGAACTGAAACCAAAGGTATTGTTCTCTCATGAAGTACCTTGGTTTTAGAATCAACTTTCCCAAATTGATTCTCAGTCATAGATAAATCAGGTTCAACATCAAGATCACTCCATCTCAGTACATGAGATGGATCAGATATATACTTCCAAAGCCATGATACATGGAACATGTTATGTATTGATGTTAGTTATGGTGTATGTTCTAAATAGTAGGATACTTTTTTCACATGTTCAACAACCTCAAAATTTCCCACAAAATAAGGAGAAAGTTTCTATTTCCTCCCAAGCCATCGATGACCCAACCGAGGTGAAACTTCAGGAACATATGGTCACTAATTGAGAATTCCAATGGCCGGTGATGATGATAAACATAAGACTTATAAAGAATTTATACCTTCAAAATTCTCTGGTGAATCAACTAAATCTTTATTATCGTCTCTTGAACCAAGCTCAGTTTAACCAAGGAACTTTCATCAATCTCCGACCAACACAATAGATATTTACAAGGTCGACCATACAATCCCTTAAAAGGATCCATTCTAATCACTAACTAGTAACTATTATTATAATAAAACTCAACCAACCCCAAATGATCATCCTAAGCTCCACCAAATTTAATAATGTAGGTGCGAAGCATATCCTCAAGAATCTTTATAGCTATTTTTGTTTTTCCATCTGACTGCGGATGTTATGATATGATTAAATAGATCTAAGATCCCAATGCCTCCTAAAGACCTTTACAAAAATGATAAGTGAACCAATTATCTCTATCAGATACTATAGTAGATAGAACTCTATGTAAATGAACAATCTCTTTCATGTAGATATTTCCCATATCCTCAACCTTGGTTGTATCATGAATGGGTATAAAGTGATCCAATTTAGTTAGCCTATTGACCACAACCCATATAACATTCTTCATTATCTGGGTATGAGTCAACCCAACCACAAAGTCCACAGAGATATCATCCCACTTCCAAGTAGGCACTGGAAGTGGTTGAAGAAAACCTGAAGGTTTATGGTGCTTGGCCTTGACCTGTTGGAACATATAAAAATGAGAGAAAAATTTAGCAATGATCCATATCATAATTAGCCACCACAATTCTATGCCTCATGTCATATAACATCTTCATGGTTCTTAGGTGCACTACCCACTGGCCCGAATGCATTCTTTTTTATTTTATTATGGGTAATCCCCCTTTTAAGGGTTAAAGGGGAACCCGTACATGACCCGTAGTCCCAAGGAACAAGGCACACCATGAATTGAAATAAATGACCCAAAGGCCCATAGGAATACCATGCCCAATACATGACCCATAAGTCCAACCCACTAGAACTGACCCTACCTAGCTTCTGCATCATTGATCGCTTAGATCCCCACCTTGCATTGCTGATCGGATAGCATTTCCCCATACAAAGCTGCACGGTGCCTAGTCCCTATGGCGGTTGCCATAACCTCTCATTCTTCCAATCTGATTAGCTATGCTTCTGGTGACTGTTATTCTTGTTGCTCTTATCCTCTTATAGGGACTTCACTGTGTGAATTGGGCTACTCCGTGGTCTCAATGGACTGAAGGCCCTGTGGCCCGAAGGCCTTTGATGGCCTGAAGTCCCTTGAGACCCGTAGGCGCAAACCGGTGACCCAAAGGCCCACACCAGGTGAATAGTTCCGGATGCTACAGTAACAAATAAGAACCACTATAATAGCTTCTACAGTACTACTACAATGCACTACCCACTGGGAATTATGATAACCCCCATCACATCTTTCCTGACTGATAATGGTACTAAAAAATGATTATGTCAACAAAGAATTCCCTCCAGAGAGAAAGACCACTCAAAAATGATCTCCCCACCATAAAGAGAGTCTCAAATACTATATAACTCTTCTTTAAGATATTGTTATTAAATAATCAACTCGATGGGAGAAGAAGTCAACTTAGCACTATACAAAGAGACATTGGCCCTAGATTCTTAGACTCCAATATGAAACTGTGAAAAAATATACATCAAGTTCTACTCTTCTGATAATTCTTTCATAGAATGGGTTAGAAGTTTCTTGCTCAAAGAATCTGTGTTGACATTACCTTTCCCTAGGGTATAGAAGATGTTAAAGTCAAAATATTGCAGGTATTCCACCCAATACCTCCGGTGGATATTAAATTATTTTTGATTGAAGATATAACTCAAGATATTTTGGTTAGAAAACTTGGTATAACTTTCTCTGAAAAGGTAATATTACCAACTCTTAATCATGTGCATCACAACTATGAGTTCAAGGTCATGGGTCAGGTAATTCTTCTCATGTGGCCTAAGATTTCAAGGCACATAAGAAACACCATGATAACCCTACATAAGAACGCATCCCAAACCTAGACTAGATACATCACAGAAGACTAAATAGACATTCCCAACCTCTAGAAGAGTAAAAAATGATGTAGTAGTAAAATTTTTTTTAGCTCAACAAAATAATTATGAAATTTTTAATCCTAAAAAAAATTTACTCCCTTCTGAGTTAGGGACGTCATCAGAGAATAAAACTTTGAGAATTCATTAAAAAATCGACGATAATACCCTTCTAAACCCAATAATATCTGAATCTAGAAAATATTTTGTGGTTGTTACCATGTTATAATAGCCTTCACATTCTCTAGATCAACTGATATACCATGTTCCAACACCACGCATCCCAATAAGTTTACTTCCTGAATCCATAAATCACATTTCTGTAGCTTGTCATAAAGTCAGTTATTTCTCAATAAATCTAGAACTATTCTTAGATGATGCATATGACCCTCCTTATACTTAGAGTAAACAAGGATTCCATCCAAAAAGACTACCATGAACATATCAAGATACCCATGGAATATCCTGTTCATTAAATCCATAAAAACTTCAGGAGCATTGGTTAGAAAAAATGGCATGATAAGGTACTAATAATGGCCACACCTATTATGAAAGGTGGTTTTCTGAATTTCATATTATTTTATTTTAAACTGATGGTAACCAGATCAAAGAACAATATTAGAGAAACACTTTTCCCCTTTCAACTGGTCAAAAAAAATCATCAATCTATGGAAATGGATATTTTTTCTTTAATGTGAATCTATTGAGTTTTTGGTAATTAATGAAAAGTTGAAGGAACCCATCATATTTCTTATCAAAGAGAACCGGTGCCACCCAAGGTGACACAATTAGGTGTATACATCCTTTCACTAACAGATCATCTAACTAAATCTTTCATTTTAGATGGTTCTATGTGGTAATAAGGAATAGATACCATTTGAGTACTAGACACTAAATGGATAGAAAAATATACCTCCCTTAACAGTGTAAAACTAAAGAATCCAGAAGGAAATTTTTTGGGAAAATAGACCAAAACTGAATGGTGATCACTGCTCAAATATTCTTGCTCCAGATCAAAAGTGAACATAGATATTACTTTCCCTAACTCTGGATAATAATGTATGGATCTATTCAGACTTGAGTCCCATTCTAATTGAAAGATATGACACACCCCATCAAGTGTAGTGAAGGAGACCCATCGAAGATAACAATAAATTTGGGATTTATTGGCAATGAGGCAATCCATCCCAAAAAGAACATCAAGTGGTTTCATGTAGAGAACAATAAAATCCCAAGAAATCTTGATATTTGATAATGAGAAAATACAAGCAGGACTATGAATACCCTACTCCCTCTTCATTCTAAGGGGTGTAGTAATATCCATCACATAAGATAAAATATCCACAAGAAGATTAATAAGATTCATAATATGGGTTTAAATAAACTAATGAGATGTACCAGTATCAAATAAAGCATTCATTAATGATGAATCTATAGTGATGGTATCTCTCATAGTCATTGGACCTATATCTTCTTCCTCTAGATACTCTTCCACTGCATGAAGAAGCTCTGTTCTAGATGAATCTAACAATTACCCCTTAGTTCTTGAAGAATCTTATTGCATTATAGTTTTAGTAGGCACTGACGATCCTGTTCCACTTTATGGAGTAGAATAGATATAATAGAAATTTTTCAAGTAACCCAAGCATCCACAAGATCAACATATCTTGGGTTCCTCAATGCAAACCCATTTTGAGTGCCTAGGTTTTCCACACTAGTAATAAAGTAAGGGTCATCTTCTATGAAATAAAGGAGGTATAGAAAAACCCTTCTATCAAGATCCACCATGAGAATCATTATGATTTCTCTTCCCTTTAGAGAAATTCATATAACTACCATTTAGAGAAAAAGGAACTCTCGTCAACCCTAAATTACTATCCAGATCTATTTTGACCATTAACACTCTATACAATACATCAACATAAGAAGGTGGATTCATCAAGAAAAAATGATAATGAATATAAGATCAAAGTCCAATCTCAAACCGTCGAGTCTTCATATTCTCATTCATTATGATCTAAGGTGAAAAATACACAAGATCTGCAAAATTATTTCATATTCTGTTAAGGTTATGGAAGCCTACTTGAGTTTGAAGAACTCTAAGGCCTTAAAAAACACTATTTACTCTGGATAGAAATTATGGGTGAAAATAACTTTGATGTCTTTCCACTATAAGACCTCATGCTTATTCTTTATCACCATCATGTCCAACCATTTCCTAAAAGGTCCTTCTAGCTCAAAGGTGGCACATTTAACCTTAATTTCACCCAGCATTTCTAGGAATTCAAACAAAAGATTGATATCTCTCATCTAATCCTCAACCTTTTGTGGATCATTTGAGCCTTGGAACACTAGAGGTTTTTTGAGAAGGAACTCCTGAGCATGATTCCGTAAAACATACCTTTGAGGTTCCACAACTGGATCCTGAATGGGAACGAGTGCAGGTGCCTGTCCTTGAGCTTAGATAAAATGAATGATAACCTCAGCTAGATTCTGGTCCTTGAGAGGATTCTCTCACTAATTTTTATCAAAGTTAAAGGATTTTTTCCTTCCATTTTCACAATTTTTTTCTTCAAATCATTTATCATTTTTTTTACACAAAAGCATTTTTTATTTTATTTCCCCCCCAACTTAAAATAACACTATCCCCAGTGTTTAAATAAAAGAAAATTTAGAAGGGGGGTAGAGGTAGAGAATGAAAGTTCAAAAAGGAAATTTAAGATGAGGGCCTTGGAATGAAGTCACCTGGTGGTTGAAGTTGAAATTCTTGTTGCTTCCTTTAAATCCTTTGATATCCATGTCACTTGCAGAGTTCCCTAGTAGAAAAAGGAAAAACAAAACAAAAAAAAAACAAAAAAAACAATATATATATATATATATATTTATATAATAAAGGAAGTAAAATATAAGTATATATATAAAAATTATAGAATAAGGAAGCACAAGAAGCCGTAGGTCAGTGGTAAGTGCACGCCCCTGTCTCCCTTCGGTCCCAAGTTCGAATCCCCGCGGCTTCGCCGGTTGTGACGGGGTTTACCCCACGACCTACAATGTGTACTTTTTTTATTATTATATTTTTATTTTTTTAACCTACAAACACATAAAAATAAAGTAAATTAAACTAATGATACATTGTCTTCTTTTTAAATTTCTGGGTAAGGTATTACTCAAGGATCACACCACGTGACACGAATGAATATGGTGCTCCCCTTTCGTACCCATCCATACTCATTATATAAGAATAGGTCAACAATTTATTTTTTTATTTAGAAATATCAAAATTTCTCATTAACCCTATTTAAAAATATAAAGTTGATTAAAACAACGAAATTATTGGAAACTTGAAAACCATGGGTTTCCTCCCATTCACCACTTTGTTTAACGTCGTTAGCCCGACATGGAAACTAAATCTATTAATTTTTTCCGGGTTCATAGGTTGGCTCAGTTAACTCAAACTCTATTTCCTGTTTATTAAATGATTCAATGAATGGTTTTAACCTTTGACCATTGACCTTGAAAATGTAACCACTTGTGGGACCTTGAATCTTTACTGCCCCATGGGGGAATACATGATGCACTATGAAAGGTCCTGACCATATAGACCTTTACTTTCCCGGATGTAAATGAAGTTTTGAACTATACAAGAGCACAAGTTTTACTGGTTCAAAATGTTTGACCTTGATATTCCTAGATTGGTAGGCTTGAACTCTAGCTTTATTGATCCTTGAATTTTCATAAGACTCCATCATTAGTTCCTTCAGTTTGTTGAGATCTAATTTCCTTTTTGTTCCGGCCAATGAGAGGTCATAATCCATTTTCTTAATTGCCCAAAAGGCCTTATGCCCAATTTCAACAGGTAAATGGCATGATTTTCCATAAACCAACCTATATGGGGACATTCCTAAAATGGTTTTATATGCGGTTCGATAGGCCCAAAGAGTATCTAAGATTTTCTCAGACCAATCTTTCATAGAGGGGTTGACAGTTTTTTCAAGAATTTTCTTAATCTCCCTATTCACTAACTCAGCTTGACCATTGGTTTGAGGATGGTATGCAGTGGACACTTTATGAGAAATACCATACTTAGACATGAGTGAAGAGAATGGGCAGTTGCAGAAATGGGTTCCTTGATCACTAATTATAGCTCTAGGAATTCCAAATCAAGAAAATATGTTCTCTTTTAGAAATATAATCACAACTTGATGATCGTTGGACTTAGTGGGAATGGCGTGAACCCATTTTGAGACATAATCAACAACTAAGAGTATGTAGAGGTATCCCCTAGAGTTTGGGAAGGGACCCATGAAATCAATTCCCCAACAGTCAAATATTTCAACCACTAAAATAGGAGTGAGTGGCATTTGATTCCTTTTTGTGATTGACCCTACTTGTTGACACCTAGGACAACTTTGAAAAAACGTGTAGGAGTCCCTTGATAGGGTGGGCCAGAAAATACCACATTGAAGAATCTTAGAAGATGTTTTCTTAGAGGAAAAGTGACCTCCACATGCCTCATTGTGACAGAATTTAAGGATGGACTCTTGTTCAGATTCTGGAACACACCTCCTAATGACTTGGTTAGGGCATAACTTATATAGGTATGGATCATCAAACACATAGTGTATAACATCAGAAAGAAATTTCCTTCGAGATTGAGTCCCTAAGAATTCTGGAATGACTCCTGTCACTAAGAAATTTGCTATATCATCATACCAAGGGCAGTCATTCATAGAGTATAGGTGTTCATCAGGAAATGAATCAGACACAGAAAGGCGATTGGAGTTATCTTTGAATTCCATTCTAGAGAGGTGATCAGCTACAACATTTTCAACACCCTTTTTATCCTTGATTGTGAGGTCAAATTCTTGTAAGAGAAGGACCCACCTAATCAGTCTAGCCTTAACATCTTGTTTTTGGAAGGGGTATTTTAGTGCAGAATGGTCAGTGAACACAGTGATGGGGGATCCTAAGAGGTAGGACCTAAAATTCTCTAAAGCAAACACAATAGCAAGTGACTCCTTTTCAGTAGTGGTGTAGTTTATTTGGGCATCATTTAAGGATTTTCTTACATAAGCAATGACATAAGGAGTTTTATCACAACGTTGTCCTAACACAGCTCCAACAGCAAAGTCACTGGCATCGCACATAAGTTCAAAAGGAAGGTTCCAATTTGTATATTTCATAATGGGAGGAGAGGTGAGAGAGGATTTGAGGGTTGAGAATGAACCCTCACAACTTTCTGTCCAAACAAATGGATCATCCTTTACTAGTAGAGCACAAAGGGGGCGTGAGATTGAACTAAAGTCCTTGATGAATCTTCTATAGAAACCAGCATGTCCTAAGAAAGACCTTACTTCCTTGACAGTTTTGGGTGATGAAAGGTGACGATTGATGTCAACCTTGGATTTATCGACTTCAATCCCCCTACCTGAGACCAGATGGCCTAGAACTAGTCCCTCTTTAACCATGAAATGACATTTTTCCCAGTTTAGGACTAGATTATTTTCTTCACATCTTGAAAAGACTCTCTCTACATTCCTCAGACATCCCTCAAATGTATCCCCAAACACAGAGAAGTCATCCATGAAGACCTCTAGAAAATCCCCTACCATGTCTGAGAAGATTCCCATCATGCACCGCTGGAAGGTTACAGGGGCATTGCATAACCCGAAGGGCATGCGTTTGAAGGAAAAGGTACCGAAAGGACATGTGAATGTAGTCTTCCCTTGATCCTCTAGGGAGACCTCAATTTGATTGTACCCCGAGTACCCATCTAAGAAATAGTAGAAGGCATGACCTGCCACTCTCTCAAGGACTTGGTCAATGAATGGTAAGGGGAAATGGTCCTTCTTGGTGAATGAGTTTAGCTTCCTATAGTCAATTCATAACCACCATCCACTACTCAACCTTGTTGGAATAATCTCTCCATCCTCATTGGTTATCACTGTGATTCCAGCCTTTTTTGGAACCACTTGGATTGGGCTCACCCATTCACTCTCATCTATGGGATATATGATACCATATTTTAACAATTTCAGAAGTTCTTTCCTTACTACCTCCATGAGATTAGGATTGATTCGTCTTTGAGGTTGACGACATGGCTTTGAATCAGATTCCAGAACAATCCTATGAGTCTCGATAAGTGGGCAAATCCCAGGAATATCAGAAAGGGTCCAACTAATGGATTTCTTATGCTTCCTAAGGACATATAGAAGCATCCTCTCATGATTGGCTTCAAGAGAATAATAAATGACAATAGGATGTGTTTGGTTGTCCCCTAGGAAGGCATAATTTAGTGCAGCAGGAAGTTCCTTCAATTCAAGATCAGGTTGGTTCGGAATTTCAACAGAAGATTGGGACATTGGATCAAGTTCAATTTCTTTTTTTAGAGTTTTAGATAGGATTGATTCCCCACATGTATAAGTTTCAGCTACTAGATTGGCTTGATCAGATTTAGGGAAGGAAATTGGAGTGGTATCCATGAAAGTGGTTTCTTGAAAGGTTTCACTGATTGTAGGACCTAAGACTTCATCATAAGAGCAATTTGAAAATTATTCAAGCCAAGGAGATAAACTTCCTTCATATGAACAAAGGAAATCAATCTCATCCTGACTTAAACATTCATCAAATATTCCTTGATGTTCCATGGATTCATTATGAATGATTCCTATCATGTTTACTTCATGAATGTCCTCATCATCCCCTATTTGTGATCTTGCATTATAGATGTTCAAGTATAGACTCATGTTCCCAAAGGTGATGGTCGTGTTCCCATTTCGAACTCGGATAACAGAGTTGATTGTTGCAAGGAAAGGACGACCAAGGATGATTGGGGTTTGTTCCATATTTTCTAAGTTTGGATGGTTGTTAAGGACAATGAAATCAGAAGGGTAGATGAAGTTTTCAACCTTTACCAGAACATCCTTCAAAATCCCCTTTGGAACCCTAATGCTATGATCAGCAAGCTGAAGTGTGACAGATGTGGGTTGGATCTCTTCTAGGCCTAACTGGCAGTACACAGTATATGGGATGAGATTGACACTAGCACCTAGGTCACACATGGCCTTGACAACTTTTCTTTCTCCTAGTTCAACATTGATGTAAGGGCAACCTGGGTCTTTCAACTTAGGAGGAATGGTCCCTTGAATGGTGGTACTCACATTAGCAGCCAAAAGGACTTGGTTTTTATGTAAAAATTTTATTTTAAAAGTGCACAAGTCCTTAAGGTACTTTGAGTAGGCAGGTATGGTTTGGATGGCACCGAGAAGGGGAATGTTCAACTTGACTTGTGAGAAGATTTCCCTCAATGTTTCACTCAGTTCAGGCTTGGGTTTCCCCCTCATGCGTTGGGGAAATGGTGCAGGTTGTGGGGTTGTTTGTTGAAGAGTTGTTTCTTTCACATTGTTATCAGTTTCCTCAGTTTGATCTTGTGGTTCATTTGAATTTTCATCCAAGTTTGAATCTTCAGGTGGGTTCTGAATTAGTTGTTCAGGTTTCTCAATTGATTTCCCACTTCTTAAAATAGTCACAGCCTTTAGTTTTTCATGAGTTGTTTGAGCACAACCTGACTCTCCCCTTGAAGTTGAGGATGGAACTGCCTGAGTAGGCATGGGTGCCTTTACAGTTTTGATGGTTTGAAGTTCTTGTTTTAGGGAAGATACTTCTGAGTTCATCCTCTCCATTTTTTTGCACAGTTGTTCTAGTAGGCTTTGTGGAACAGTTTGGATGGGTGCTTGAGTAGGTTGGTTTATCCTAGGGGGATATTTTGGAGGTGGGATGGTTTGTTGAAAATGGACCAGTGGCTGTTGGTATTGGATAGGTTGGGTTTGTAACTGGTTATGGGTTTGGTAGTTCTGATGAGGGTAAGGATTTTGTCCCTGTGGTTGGCTATATTGTTGGTTATCTTTCCAGCGGAAGCCTGGGTGTTCATTATACCTTGGATTGAAGTTGTTTTGGTATTGAGTATTTTGAAATTTCAAGGCATTTACTTCCACTGGGGGTCCTTCTAAAAGAACATCCTTGATGGATGGAATGGTTGGGCAGTTGTTTGTCTTATGGTCATGTTTGTCACAAATTGTGAAAACTGGGTCAACGATTTGGATTTCATGGACTTTCCTAAGGTCTATCTCTTCAACCTTCCTAGAGAGTGCTGTGAGTTTATCCCTAAGGCTTTCCTCTTCTCTAAGTGTATGAATTCCAGTAGTTCTTTGTGGCTTTTCGGAATAAGGTGAAGTTCCCCATGTTTGGTTTTGTTCAGAAAGGCTTTCTAGATACTCGTAAGAATCATTTGGGGCTTTGTTTTTAAAGGTTCCATTACACATCATGTCAATGAATTGTTTATTCCCTAGACCCAACCCTTCATAGAAAATTCTCACTGGTTCAGGTATAGAAAAACCATGGTGTGGAACCATGTTTAGAGTGTCTTTGAACCTCTCCCATGTTTCATAGAATGACTCTCCCTCTTTTTCAAAAAAGTTTTGGATGCTCTTTTTAAGTGCAATTGTTTTGTGGTGGGGAAAGTATTTTTTGTATAATTCTATTTGTAGTTGGTCCCAAGAGTTTATGGATGATGGTCTCAAATTGTTTAGCCAATTTTTATCTTGATACTTTATAGAAAAAGGAAATAGCCTCATCTTATCTGATTCTAGTTGATGTGGGGGACACATGGTTTCTACAATGTCATTGAACTCCTTAATGTGAAGGTAGGGCATCTCGGACTCCATTCCATGGAATGTGGGAAGATGGTTTTGGAAATGGGGTTTAAAGATGTAGTTGGAATATCCTAGGGAGTTGTGTCTAATGCATGAGGGGGCATTGGTCCAGGAAGGTGTGAGGTAGTCATTCATGGTTTGATCAATTGCATTCCCCAAGTTTGGGGCTGCCTCATTTGTTTTTCCATTTTGGTTTCCACCCGGATTTATGAGTTGGTTTATTTGAAGAACTTCCTTTTAAATTGGATAAATTTTAGAATCTAGAGTATTAGGAATATTAGGATCTAATGGAATGAGTTCCCTTGGTGTACTTGACTCCCCAACCCTAGGACTATCCACCCTAACTAGACGGTTTGATTGATCACGGGTGTAGGCGGACATGCGCCAAAAGAAAAAAAAACGAGAAAGGGACAATATAAGAGAATTTGGATGAGAAAATAAGAAATGGGGGAGAATAGAATGGGTGTTTAGATGAATTACTTGGGTCCCCGACAACAACGCCAAAATTTTATTCTCGCTCAAATTTACCCAAGAGAAGAAGGTAGGACGGTCCTTGTAGTTTAGCTTGGGTTGTCGAATCCTCAGAGACCTAAGAAGTAACCTATAGACACGTACATTCTATGGACTTTTTTTGGCTATGAAGTGGAAAAATTGGGTTGATTTTAGATGGTTTTAAAGTAACTCTAAGATACTTAAGTGAATTCAATTTAAAAGAAGGAGTTGATCCTAGGTTATCGCTCGGGGTTGATTGGACGTATTTCCCTTTCAGAGATTTCAATTTATTTTATTTGAGATATGTTCATTTAAGAAGATAAAAATAATAATCACTTACTAGTTAAATTCCTACACCATTTAATAATAATCACCTATACACTTTAAGGATCAAAGTTTTGAGCACTTCAAGGTAAAGGTTCGTATTAGCACATGAAGTGTGAGGCCTTAAATTCAACAAGGATGATGGAGTTTAAAAATAATCAAATAAAAATCTCAATTTAAGAAGTGATTATACATTAATGGGGTGATAAATAACATCCAATCCAGCCCCTTTCTACTCCCTTGGATCAACCCATAAGTGGGTTATCCCTCCATTGATTCTATGGTTTCAATGGAAGCGGAAAGTAGACTCATGAGGGAGGACATGGAGAAGTAAAGAAAACAACCAAAATAAAATGATCACTCCACCGTTGTGTGAATAATTTCACAAGATTTGGTGTGAATAAATTCACACCTTGAGGAAAAGGTATCAAAGTGATATGTATAACAACATAATAAGAGGAGAAGAAGAACTTTTATTAAGAAACAAAAGTGAATTGAACAACTTACAAGTGAAAGACAAATTTGAGACAACAAAATCGCAGCATAACATTACAATTGAACCAAGCACCAAAAATTAAAAACTCCTTCACCACCACTGCCTTAAATAGGCATTTTGGGAGCCTTGGGTCGATCCTACAATAGTAAAAAGGATCCCATTTGAGTATGGTAGGCCTAGGGTGGTGTAAAGTAAGGGAGAGAAGATTTTTCCACCCTTGACCCGAGGTGGCAGCCAGCTTGCTTCTACCGAATAGACGCGCTTGTAAGTCCTTCTAGATGGCCGAATCAAAGTGGGACATTGGAAAATAAAATGTATCCCCAGATGTCTTATAACCGACTGTAAAATTTGGGCCCATTTGGAGTTGTGTATTTCGAGATATGATCAAATTAGTGGAATGTTTTTATGGGCCTCAGAATCTAGCCCAGAATTTTATCTCAAACTTAATCCGCCTAAATGGACACCATGGAGGCCGAATTAGCATTGTATCCTCAATAGTTATTTGTTCCTATACATGTATTATATCATCCCACGAAATATGGGATTCATTGTGCCTGTATGGTGGGGCCCAAATTTGAATCAGTGGTCTTGTGTGCAATCTGACTTCTCCAGAATTGCTTCCTTTCATTGCCAAATATCTCCATCATCCTCCATGAATTCTCTATCGATCCCTGAATAAAAAATGTTCATATTTAAGTGTAGATAAATTTACAAAAATATAAAATTAAAATATGTAAAATTATATTCCTTAAAATCAGATGAATCATTGGGTACTTTAAATGATGTTAAAAAATGTACCACATAATAGTGAATTTTAAGAAGGTATTACAATCATAATGTGAAATGATGTTCAAAGTGTAAAATTAACTAAAATGGTGTTTATGAATAATAAAGAACATTAATATTATATATATTAACAATGAATATTAGCCTCATTTAGTGGATAATCAAGAAACAACGTCTGGTTGGAGAGTATTAAATTGTCTCTAAGTTCTGTAGGTATCATTTCCACCTTTCCTCTACCAGCAATGAATAGATTTATTGAAAAAGTTAGATAAATGAAAATAATAATATCCATAAAATCTATTTCTTTTATAAGATGTAAGATATGAATTTGTTCTACTTTTTTGACTTCCTAGCTCTTCCCCATTCAAATAACCCCTTGCCTCTTCACAACATGACATGGTGTGACCCAAATAGACAAAAAGTTGACATTTCATAAGAGGAAACATCTTCTCACTTATATTCATCCTCATTTACCCTTAGTAAAAGAGTTTTACTGCCGATAATTTTTGGATACCTGAGGAAAATTTTTAGTTCTCATTTCAGTTTTATTTGAGGCTTTATTTATTATCACTTCAGGTGATTTTGTGATATGTCCAACTTTCAGATTACCTTTATTTTTGCCTATTCTATTTATAGTATTTGATGTTTCAGAATCACAACCAATTCCACCTTTTCCCATGCATGTGGATATTAGATCATTCAAAGTGTTCTCTACACCTTTATAACCACTCTTATCTCTCTCTAGCAGCTCAACATCTGAGAATATTCCAAAATATATTTTCTTACATGTTTATTTTGTGTTTAATTCACTTTCAAGTTTACTCCTAAGAGAAACAAATTATTCTTCAAGTACCTCAATAGTCTTGGACTTATCCTCCAGTATGGATGTATGGTAATTGATTAACTTTTACTATTCTTCAATTCTGAGCTTAAGTTCTACTATATCTTCTAATATTTCAAAAAATGTTGAATGTTCTTTTACTACTTATTCCAACCGATTAATTTTAGTTTCTAGTTGATAAATATATTATGATTACTCTTCCACAACTACTATCCACTTTTTTCTTCTATTTATTTTATTCTCAAGCTCACCAAGAGCATACTCAAATTTCATCTTGAGATCAGTATCAGAAATCAATTGATTATCTCTCACTTTATCTTTTGATGGATCAAAATGTTCAATTTTATACATCATATATGCTTGGGTTTTATATTTAAACTCTGGTTCTTCTTTCTAAAATTTTTATTTTCATCATATTATTATTTATAGAAAAAACACTTTCTATATAATTTCTTTCTAGATTTGAAGTCTCCTATTTGATAAAACCTTTTCTAAGGCTTCTGTGAGTTTCCTACTTCACTTTCTTCATCGTCTAACTTCCTTGATCACTGAGAGGAAATGTTACAAACTCTAAAACAATGAAAACATGCCAAGGGTCGATTTCCTTCAAATCTACCTTTTCCTCTCTTGAATTTCTTAGAAAATATATAAAGGAGTTCATCTTACTCATTACCTTCATTAACATTATCTCCTGAAATATAAAGTTTTTCCCTGGATTTGAATGCCATCTCCTTGTCAAAATGACTTGTTGCATCCTTTGGTTTGACTCTCATTTCATATACTACTAGATTGATGAGAAAATCATCCAAGGAAAAATTTGAAAGATCCCTTTTCTCAAGGTCTGAATCTTTTGGATTGTAAAGAGGTGGAAGTCTTCTCAAGATTTTCTTTACGATTTCAATGTCTTTAAATTCTTCACCAAGCCCTCAAATTTCTCCTATGACTTCAGTAATTCTATTGAAAAAGGTATATGCATTTTCATCAGGATGCATATTTAGATCATCAAACCTATTGTGCAACACTTGAAGTTTTTCATCCTTCACTTTGTTATCACATTAATATATATTTTCCAACTTTTCCCACATAGACCTGGATCAGGGGAAACTCATTAACTTTAGATAAATTTGATCAGACAGTGTTGTAGTAAGGGAATTTTGTTCTTTGGAATCTGTATCAAGCATTTTCCTATCTGTTTCAGTCATAGATAGTCCTGTTTCATCAATTACCTGAATCCCTTGTACTGTGGAAAAGAGTACTTTCATTCCAAGAGATCTTAGATGTGATATCATTATATTATTCCAAATATAGAAGTTTCTTCCATTAAAGAGGGGATGCACCTGGCATTTACTGAATTCTCCATGATAGTAAAGAAGGAAAGATTTAACACCAACAACCTGTATCCTATGATACCACTTGAAGGACCCCAGAACACCCTGAGAGGGGAGGGGTGAATTAGGGAGTCAAATTTTTCTTCAAAAGTGACAGATCTTGTTCTCAAGTTGGTAAGAACAAATTAAACCTATCTGAAGGTAATGTATAGAAAATAAAAAACCACATTCAAAGAGATCATAGAAGAATTTTACTTGGTTCACCACTAAATGCTAGTCTAAGGATCATATGCTGGTAGTATGTCAGTTGCACCTAAATCCAATAATCTTTACTAGTTGTGGAATACAAGAGTTCAGACATATTCACTCTGTGATAGACACACTTTCTTTACAATATTTTAGGGATATCACAATGAGTCCCTCAGAATACTTCCATCGACTCCCCTAGCTCATTGCTTGAGAGAAGTCTAACTCAGTTTATTGAATTGAAGGTCACTTCAATATATTTTCATTAAAGTCTATGTACCTATATAGCATGAGACTCTTCTTTCACTATATACCTAAGTTGATGCATTTTGTAATCCCTATTCATTGAACAAATTATTTTCAAAACTTTCCTTCATGAAGCTCCTTCGAGAAGCTTACTACCTTCAAAAAGCACCCTGCCTTCACAGAACAAACTGCCTTCATGAATCTCACTTAGTCACTGCAGAATACCCCATCATCACGAAGAACCCTTTACTCAAAATCATTAGCATCAGTCAAGACTAAACTAGTCTTTTTGCGATAATCAATATCACATAGAAATATAGATACATAGAGCTCCCATAGCTTCACAAAATCAGATAGATTCCAGATTTTCCTTGAATAATTTCATGAAAAGTGAAGAGGTTTATCCTTATATTTATAGTCTAAGCCATTCATGATGACCCACCACCTCTTAATATATTTTATAGATCTTTAAAAACCTTCTTTACATAGGTCCTCCATTAATTATTCTCCACTGTGATTTGATTTTTTCATTAATATTTCCATCAAACCATCACGTTCTCGTGATGCTCCAATTCTCATAATCATGGAGATCACCATCACTATTCGAGATGCTCCAATTCTTCGTCAATCATGTTTCTCATCATTGTCATGTAGATCACCGTCAAATTTCTTTGATCCTTCACATAACACAATTCATGAATACCATCTTTGTGAAACTCATTCATTTTCCATATTTTCATAAGGCCTTTAAGGAAATACTATTTTCGCGATGAAAGAAATCATTGAAATTTTGGACCCCAAAAATTTGGCAAACACTGGGAAATGACACCACCTTAAATACTATTGTCATCTTGAACTGTAAGACCCCTTTTCTTAAAAACTACCTAATCTTCCATGAGAGTATTGACAAAAATCACAATCCATACTCCATTTCTAGCAAAGAAAAGCCTTGGTTCCAACACTTTTGAGGCTGCCCACTCGACGACGCTTTCATGTCTTCATGTTGCTCCACCTTCCTATTTCCCCAATTTGTTTTTCTAGTCCCTCCAGGTCACCCAATACCCAATGATGATGTCTTGGAGGCCTTATGGTCTCAAGGCCTTTTTAATGGATGTACGACCCAGTGGCCCATTGGCTTAGAAACCCATTTTTAGCTCAAATGAACATTTCATATGAATAATACTATTTCTACAATACCTTGATATAGTACATATCACAAACTATCCTATTTACCCTAGTACCATGATAACCAATCCAATCCTGACATAAACTAAAGGGCGTTCTCAATCCCCATGAGTTAGAGACAAGAACCTTGCATCAAACAATATGAAAGTGGGAAGAAATTTTCCACAAACAAAATAGAAGCAAGATATACAAGTTAGTATGCATTCAACAAAAAATTTGTAGGGAGAACTATACCATAAGTTAAACTAGTATAAACAACCCTATGTAAAACCACAAAGTACCAAAAAATATAATAACCACCCAAGTACCAATAGACATAGAAACTCAAGCCCAAATATCAACAGAAACTACCAACTTCATGTGGTTCTTTCCCCTTACTCAAACCTAGTAGGAGGAAATATATAAATGCTAAAAGGCACAGGTAGGGTGTGAGATAAAATCCCAGTAGGGTCTCATCAAGGATTCTATAATAAGTTGCCAACATAATTAACCAGATAAAACTTTCAATTTTAAATAAACAGACATGGCCTTTCCAAAAGTATATTTAAGAAAATCATGATTTATACTTCAAATGATTGAAATACTTCCAACAAATGTCTTAATAAAAAATTTATATAAAATAGTTTATATAAATTCATAAGGAACATGTAAAATATTTTACAAAAAATTACATATATATCAAAGAAACAACAAAGAGAAACATGGTCATATTCCATGAGGTAAAATAGATCTAGGTTATGGGATCCTCTCACACTTGAATAATTGATCACGACAATATGTGTACAGATGTCCCTCAGACACTAGTCAAAGAGGACTCATCACCATCCTATCAGGGATGTGACCTACTACATATGTTTTGTTAGAGTTGTAAAGTGTCAATAGAGTGATGCCCTGAATAACTCACTAACTAACTAGGCTTTCATGTGCTCTAACAATATTTAATAATGGTAAATTTATTTCAAAACAATTTAAAATACAATTCAACCCATTTTTCTATTTCAATATGGCAATTTCTATTTAAAAAACAAGATAGGGTTTTAATAAAATCATTCATTTTTCCATGATAAAATCAATGGGTTTCTATCAAAATAATTTAATACATTTTTATCAAATACAAATTTGAAATAAATTCCAAAAATTAATTTCACAATTCAATTTCACAATTTAAATTCCAAAAATACAAATCACACCCCAATTCAATGGAATTGGGGGGGGGGGGGGGTTCCCAATTTATTTCAAAATCTGATTCAAATCATCAATCTAGTGGAATTGAGTTTTTAGAAAACAATTGAAATAAATTTCATTTAAATCAATCAATTTAATTTAAATCAAAACAAATTAGGGTTAACAAAATGCCAAATCTTAAATGAAACCACCTACCTCAGGATCACAGGATCACGAATCACAAAGAGCTAAATGGGAAAAATCCAATGAAGAACATCAAAAATAAAGATAGGATAATCAAACATAGATTCAAGATCAGAAACAATGGGGATTAGATCCTCCATCAATATGGATATCTATTTAACTCTAGGGAGGAGAGAAAGAGAGAGTGGGAGATAGAGAATGAGGATTAAAAACTTACCAATAAAGGACTGAATGAAGATCATGAAACTTAAATTTTCCTTATATAGGGTTTGAAGGAGCCAAAATTGGATCTTGGGATCCCCAAATACCTAAGAAAATGTTCAACCATGAGTTAGGGTTGATTGGGGGTTAAAATAGGGCTTTGGGAAAATTTTAATCAATTTTAGGATTAATTAAAAGTTACACACACATGTTAGCTGGGTAGGGCCACATAGTTAGACAAACTATGAACCCTAACCACGCGCACCTACTGTAGGGTTTCAGGATTTCTCCTTAGTGGGAGCATAGTTTTTTAAACCATGTTCTGATCTTGAAAACCCTCACTGTCTCAGTTCTCACAGTTTTCACTTGCAGGGAACATAGTTTGGGAAAACTATGCACCAACCATGAAAAGCCTAAGAACTTCTATTTTTTCCAAAATTTCACCCGAAGCATCCCTAATTGAAATACAACCAAAAAATGATCAAAAGTGGGGTTTAGGAGTACCTGAAAATAGTAACAAGATGTTACAACCTCCCCACCATAGAAACTCTCTGTCCCCATAAAGCCTATTAAGAATCTTCCATGTCAATAAGATGATGCCACTCCTCTTTCATCAGTGTATCCCTCTCCCATGTATCATGAGTATTAGAAGGATGATTCCATAGCACTGAAACCAAAGGTATTGTTCTCTCATGAAGTACCTTGGTTTTAGAATCAACTTTCCCAAATTGATTCTCAGTCATAGATAAATCAGGTTCAACATCAAGATCACTCCATCTCAGTACATGAGATGGATCAGATATATACTTCCAAAGCTATGATACATGGAACACGTTATGTATTGATGTTAGTTATGGTGTATGTTCTAAACAGTAGGATACTTTTTTCACATGTTCAACAACCTCAAAATTTCCCACAAAATAAGGAGAAAGTTTCTATTTCCTCCCAAGCCATCGATGACCCAACCGAGGTGAAACTTCAAGAACATATGGTCACTAATTGAGAATTACAATGGCCGGTGATGATGATAAACATAATACTTATAAAGAATTTATACCTTCAAAATTCTCTGGTGAATCAACTAAATCTTTATTATCGTCTCTTGAACCAAGCTCAGTTTAACCAAGGAACTTTCATCAATCTCTGACCAACACAATAGATATTTACAAGGTCGACCAAAAAATCCCTTAAAAGGATCCATTCTAATCACTAAATAGTAACTATTATTATAATAAAACTCAACCAACCCCAAATGATCATCCTAAGCTCCACCAAATTTAATAATGTAGGTGCGAAGCATATCCTCAAGAATCTTTATAGCTATTTTTGTTTTTCCATCTGACTGCGGATGGTATGCTATGATTAAATAGATCTAAGATCCCAATGCCTCCTAAATACCTTTACAAAAATGATAAGTGAACCAATGATCTCTATCAGATACTATAACAGACAGAACTCTATGTAAATGAACAATCTCTTTCATGTAGATATTTCCCATCTCCTCAACCTTGGTTATATCATGAATGGGTATAAAGTGATCCAATTTAGTTAGCCTATTGACCACAACCCATATAACATTCTTCATTATCTGGGTATGATTCAACCCAACCACAAATTCCACAGAGATATCATCCCACTTCCAAGTAGGCACTGGAAGTGGATGAAGAAAACCTGAAGGTTTATGGTGCTTGGACTTGACCTGTTGGAACATATAACAATGAGAGAAAAATTTAGCAATGATCCATATCATAATTAGCCACCACAATTCTATGCCGCATGTCATATAAAATCTTCATGGTTCTTAGGTGCACTACCCACTTGCCCGAATGCATTCTTTTTATTTTATTATGGATAATCCCACTTTTAAGGGTTAAAGGGGAACCCGTACATGACCCGTAGTCCCAAGGAACAAGGCACACCATGAATTGAAATACATGACCCAAAGGCCCATAGGAATACCATGCCCAATACATGACCCATAAGTCCAACCCACTAGAACTGACCCTACCTAGCTTCTGCATCATTGATCGTTTAGCTCCCCACCTTGCATTGCTGATCGGATAGCATTTCCCCGTACAAAGCTGCACGGTGACTGGTCCCTATGGAGGTTTCCATAACCTCTCATTCTTCCAATCTGATTAGCTATGCTTCTGGTGACTGATATTCTTGTTGATCTTATCCTCTTATAGGGTCTTCTCTGTGTGAATTGGGATACTCCATGGTCTCAATGGACTGAAGGCCCTGTGGCCTGAAGGCCTTTGATGGCCTGAAGTCCCTTGAGACCCGTAGGCGCAAACCGGTGACCCAAAGGCCCAAAACAGGTGAATAGTTCCAGATGCTACAGTAACAAATAAGAACCACTATAGTAACTGCTACAGTACTACCACAATGCACTACCCACTGGGAATTATGATAACCCCCATCACATCTTTCCTGACTGATAATGGTACTAAAAAATGATTATGTCAACAAAGAATTACCTCCAGAGAGAAAGACCACTCAAAAATGATCTCCCCACCATAAAGAGAGTCTCAAATACTATATGACTCTTCTTTAAGATATTGTTCTTAAAGAATCAACTCGATGAGAGAAGAAGTCAACTTAGCACTATACAAAGAGACATTGGCCCTAGATTCTTAGACTCCAATATGAAACTATGAAAAAATATCCATCAAGTTCTACTCTTATGATAATTCTTTCATATAATGGGTTAGAAGTTTCTTGCTCAAAGAATCTGTGTTGACATTACCTTTCCCTAGGGTATAGCTGATGTTAAAGTCAAAATATTGCAGGTATTCCACCCAATACCTCCGGTGGATATTAAATTATTTTTGATTGAAGATATAACTCAAGATATTTTGGTTAGAAAAAATGGTATACCTTTCTCTGAAAAGGTAATATTACCAAATCTTAATCATGTGAATCACAACTATGAGTTCAAGGTCATGGTTCAGGTAATTCTTCTCATGTGGCCTAATATTTCAAGGGACATAAGAAACACCATGATAACCCTACATAAGAATGCATCCCAAACCTAGACTAGATACATCATAGAAGACTAAATAGCCATTCCCAACCTCTATAAGAGTCAAAAATGATGTAGTAGTCAAAAAAAATTTTAGCTCAACAAAATAATTATGAAATTTTTAATCCTAAAAAAATTTTACTCCCTTCTAAGTTAGGGACGTCATCAGAGAATAAAACTTTGAGAATTCCTTAAAAAATCGATGATAATACCCTTCTAAACCCAATAATATCTGAATCTAGAAAATATTTTGTGGTTGTTACCATGTTATAACAGCCTTCAAATTCTCTAGATCAACTGATATACCATGTTCCGACACCACGTATCCCAATAAGTTTACTTCCCGAATCCATAAATCACATTTCTATAGATTGTCATAAAGTCAGTGATTTCTCAACAAATCTAGAACTATTCTTAGATGATGCATATGACCCTCCTCATACTTAGAGTAAACAAGGATTCCATCCAAAAATACTACCATGAACATATCAAGATACCCATGGAATATCCTATTCATTAAATCCATAAAAACTGTAGGAGAATTGGTTAGACCAAATGGAATGATAAGGTACTAATAATGGCCACACCTATTATTAAAGGTGGTTTTCTGAATTTCATATTATTTTATTTTAAACTGATGGTACCAGATCAAAGATCAATATTAGAGAAACACTTTTCCCCTTTGAACTGGTCAAAAAAAATCATCAATCTATGGAAATGGATATTTTTTCTTTACTGTGAATCTATTGAGTTTTTGGTAATTAATGAAAAGTTGAAGAAACCCATCAGATTTCCTATCAAAGAGAATCGGTGACACCCAAGGTGACACAATTAGGTGTATACATCCTTTCACTAACAGATCATCTAACTAAATCTTTCATTTTAGATGGTTCTATGTGGTAATAAGGAATAGATGCCATTTGAGTACTAGACACTAAATGGATAGAAAAATCTACCTCCCTTAATAGTGTAAAACTAAAGAATCTAGAAGGAAAAATTTCGGGAAAATAGACCAAAACTAAATGGTGATCACTGCTCAAATATTCTTGTTCCAGATCAAAAGTGAACATAGATATTACTTTCCCTAACTCTGGATAATAATGTATGGATCTATTCAGACTTGAGTCCCATTCTAATTGAACGATATGACACACCCCATCAGGTGTAGTGAAGGAGACCCATCGAAGATAACAATAAATTTGGGATTTATTGGCAATGAGGCAATCCATCCCAAAAAGAACATCAAGTGGTTTCATGTAGAGAACAATAAAATCCCAAGAAATCTTGATATTTGATAATGAGAAAATACAAGCAGGACTATGAATACCCTACTCCCTCTTCATTCTAAGGGGTGTAGTAATATCCATCACATAAGATAAAATCTCCACAAGAAGATTAATAATATTCATAATATGGGTTTAAATAAACTAATTAGATGTACCAGTATCAAATAAAGCATTCATTAATGATGAATCTATAGTGATGGTACCTCTCATAGTCATTGGACCTATATCTTCTTCCTCTAGATACTCTTCCACTGCATGAAGAAGCTCTGTTCTAGATGAATCTAACAATAACCCCTTAGTTCTTGAAGAATCTTATTGCATTATAGTTTTAGTAGGCACTGATGATCCTGTTCCACTTTATGGAGTAGAATAGATATAATAGAAAATTTTCAAGTAACCCAAGCATCCACAAGATCAACATATCTTGGGTTCCTCAATGCAAACCCATTTTGAGTGCCTAGGTTTTCCACACTAGTAATAAAGTAAGGGTCATCTTCTATGAAATAAAGGAGGTATAGAAAAACCCTTCTATCAAGATCCACCATGAGAATCATTATGATTTCTCTTCCCTTTAGAGAAATTCATATAACTACCATTTAGAGAAAAAGGAACTCTCGTCAACCCTGAATTACTATCCAGATCCATTTTGACCATTAACACTCTATACAATACATCAACATAAGAAGGTGGCTTCAGCAAGAAAAAATGATAATGAATATAAGATCAAAGTCCAATCTCAAACCGTCGAGTCTTCATATTCTCATTCATTATGATCTAAGGTGAAAAATACACAAGATCTGCAAAATGATTTCATATTCTATTAAGGTTATGGAAGCCTACTTGAGTTTGAAGAACTCTAAGGCCTTAACAAACACTATTTACTTTGGATAGAACTGATGGGTGAAAATAACTTTGATGTCTTTCCACTATAAGACCTCATGCTTATTCTTTATCACCATCATGTCCAACCATTTCCTACAAGGTCCTTCTAGCTCAAAGGTGGCACATTTAACCTTAATTTCATCCAGTATTTCTAGGAATTCAAACAAAAGATTGATATATCTCATCTAATCCTCAACCTTTTGTGGATCATTTGAGCCTTGGAACACTGGAGGTTTTTTGAGAAGGAACTCCTGAGCATGATTCCGTAAAACATACCTTTGAGGTTCCACAACTGGATCCTGAATGGGAACGAGTGCAGGTGCCTGTCCTTGAGCTTAGATAAAATGAATGATAACCTCAGCTATATTCTGGTCCTTGAGAGGATTCTCTCACTAATTTTTATCACTGGATTCCTCAAGGATCTAATTTTCACGTCTTTTTAGAGGCATGATGATACACAATATCAGGAGACAACATTAAAGTAATCTGAGTAACACTCAAACAAGAGCAACATAGAAATTAACCCCAATAGATAGACAAACAAGATCTAGATTTTAATATATCCAAATAAAAATTAGGAAAAAGAATAGAAATAATCCTCAATATGTCTTTCCCAAACCACCCCTAGTGAATTAAGGCTTATTATAGTGGGAGATGTCCAAGAACTCAGTCGTAACTAACTCCTAAGTCCCAAAAGGATTACACAACTACATACTGACATAAAGGCAATATGCTTAACCTTCCTCTAATACCACTTTGTCATGAACCATCCCAATTACTCTGGTTCCCTAATAACCAACCTGATCCTATCATAGCTTGAAGGGTGTTCCCAATCCCCACAACTTCATGAAAATCACCTAGCATTAAACAATATGAAAGTGGGAATGCATTTTCCACAAAGACAATGAAAGAAAGAGGTACAAGTCAATATGAATAAAATAAAAACTCCATAGGTAAAACTATACCAGAAGTCAAACATGTATAAACAACACAAAGTACAACCACAAAGTACCAAAAAATAGGATAACCACCCAAGTCCCAATGGACACAACAACTCAATCCCAAAGATCAACAACAACTACCACCTCCAAGTGGTACTTTCCCATTACTCAAACTTGGAAAGAGGAAATATACAAACACTTAAAGGCATAAGTAGGGTGTGATATAAAATCCCTGTATGGTTTCACCAAGTATTCCATAATAATATGCCAACATAATTAACTTGATAAAACTTCCAATTTTAAATAAACAAACATGGAATTTCCAAAAGAATATTAAAAAAAACTATGGTTTACACTTAAAATGATGGAAATACTTCAAAAAATGTCTTAATAAACATTTTACATAATACAGTTTATATAAATTCATAAGGCATGTGTAATTTTTTTTACAAAAAATGGAATATATATCAAATAATTAACAACGAGAAACATGGTCATCTACCAAGAGGTACGATAGTTCCAAGTTATGGGATCCCCTCACACTCGAATAATTGATCATGAAAATATGCATACAAAAATCTCTCATACATTGGTCAATGAGGAATCATCACTATCACATCAAGGATGTGACCTACTGCATATGTTTTATTAGATTTGTAAAGCATCAATAGAGTGCTGTCTAGAATAACTCACTAACTACCTAGGCTTGCATGTTCTATAAAAATATTAAATAATGGGGAATTTATTTCAAAAATGTTTGAAATAAAATTCAAACCATTTTATATTTTAATATTACAATTTCCATTTGAAAACCAAAATGGGGTTTTAATCAAATCATGCCTTTTTCCATGATAAAACCAATGATTTTATATAAAAACAATTTGAGCCATTTTTATCAAATCCAAATTTGAAATTAATAACAAAAATCAATTTCCCAAATCAATTTCACAATTCAATTTCAAAATTTAAATTCCCCAAATAAAAAACATGCCCCAATTCAATGGATTTGGTGGTTTTCCCAATTTCTTTCCAAATTCAATTCAAATCCCTAATCCAGCAGAATTGAGTTTTTAACAAAAAAATTGAAAAAAATTGAATTTAAATCAAGAAATTGAATTTAAATCAAACAATTCAGGGTTAATCAAATGTAAAATCCTAAATGGAACCACTTACCTTGGGATCATAGGATCACGAATCACAAATCACTAAATGGGAGAAATCCAAAAAAGAAATTTGGAAATGAAGATCTGAGAATCAAACCTAGATTCAAGATCTGAAAGAATGGGGATTATATCCTCCATCAATATGGATATCTATTAATATCTAGTGATTATATAAGGAGAGAGTGGGATATAGATAACGGGGATTGAAACCTTATCTGGAAAAGACCAGATGAAGATCGCCTAGATTCGATCCATCTTTTTGAGGGTTTAGAGGACCCAAAACTGGATCTTGGGAGCCCCAAATACCTAAGAAAACGTTGAAACCCAAGTTAGGGCTAAACAAGGGTCAAAATAGGGGTTTGGGAAAATTTTAATCTATTTTCAGATTAATTAAAAGTCGCGCGCACAATTAGCAGGGATGGGCCACACAGTTAGACAAACCATTCAACCTAACCATGTGTACCCTGCTATAGGGTTGAATAGTTTCTCCTTGGTCTTTGAAATATTTTTTAAAACATGCACTGATCTTGAAAACCATCGCTATCTCAGTCTTCACGGTTTGGACTAGCAGGGTGCACGGTTTGAGAAAACTGTGCACCAACCATACATAACCCAAGAACTTTCAAAAAATTTCAAAATTTCACTGAAAGCATCCCTAAACAAAACTGAACCAAAGAATAATCAAAAGTGGAGTTTAAGAGTACAAAATAGTAAAAATAAGTTATATTACCTATTATAGTACTCAAACTATTACAATGATCCGATACTACTACTATGCCTTCATAAATTCACTCCCATCCAAATTTGATCCTGGGGGTTTGATTCAGAATTACAGGGTGTTTACCCATTCAGATCCACCCAAACTACTCATAGAAATAAATTATTGATGAAAATGGTATCATCATCCTAATATTGTCATTAGGAACCTATCTTGTAAATATCATAGTTTTCAGGTTTGATAATTTGGATATTTGTGCATTATATCTATACTGAGGTTGGAGTTGTTCATAGATATTCAAAATGAAACTATTGGTGTGCTACTAATGCTTGACTTGAATTTGGGTAGACCAAAACTAAAGAGCTAGACCAGGGATCTATTTGACTGGTTCTGACTGAGTTGATTAAATCATATTAAACTGAATGTTCCATTCAAATTCATTTTACTCAGAGCATCAAAGAGTGATATGTGATGAACATGAAATCTATGAAGACCTAGAAACACATGGAGTTGATGTAATGAACCTTGTTTAAGGTATGATAATTTTAGTTTAAATTTGAATGTGGTAATTATATACATTAATATATTAGGAAAATGAGATATGTTTATAAATGAAAGGGTTCCCTACTTCACCCAGAAAAGTGGATTTTTTCAGAAATAAATTAATAAGGAATCTTTACATGAAAGGAGATCTAATGTTTTTCTATATATCCCCATAGTCAAGCACAAAAAATGAAGAAGATATGAGGGTCTACTATTAGATCCACATAGTCAATAACTGGCCTCCAACATATCAAATGGAGTATCACATAATCCTTTGGATATTAAATATCAAATGATCACATATTCATAATTTGTACATAAATTTGCAGGTAATATATGAACGATTGAAGAAATGTTTATATAGATAAAGGATGAAGTTTTTAAGTCTTAAAACCTACCCATTATCCAATCATTACATCAACAAAAAGGTTCAAAACAAATATTGATAAATGGAATATAACAAGATAAAAAATTCTAAACCTACTATTTGAATACCAACATACATGACTTTGGAATAAATATCATCAAGAAAAAATTATATATTAAAATATGATGAATAAGAATAGATTTTCAAGTTATTATCATCATATGAATCTTTAATTAGTAATTCAATGTAATTTTCCAAATAAAAAGTCACAAAGATCATCAAGTAGAATGTGAAGTTTGAAATGTGTAGAAGAATGTGAAAGAATCTTCATAATTATAAAATTATGATCTAATAAGAAATATTGATGCCATAATGTTAATTATTAATTTAGTATAATTTTTTCATAAATACTCAACTATTGAATGTTAAATATTAGAAGATCAAAATATCCTAAAATACAATGAATGTTGAATATCAATGTATTCCCAAGTCTCGAAACAATATTTTATTATCTGGATTACCAAATACCAAATGATATAAATCTATTAATAGATAGAATAATATTAATTAATTCATTAAAAATATTTATAGTATATAAAAACTCAAACATATAAAGTTCAATGGATATATTTTGATCCATCTAAACATCACCTTCTAATGACTTTATCTCATCGATGTTGAGGAGTCAAAGTTTGATCTATGAAGTTTTCATAATGATAATCCAATATTTAAGATTATAGTAATGGATGATACATCATTCTTCACAATGGTAAATGTCTACTATGACCATATTTCAATGGATCTATGAATACCCTTAAAATATAATTTGTAAACACACATAAAAAACTACAAGAATGAAAATATTGAGAGATGAGATAAAACAGAAAATATAAAGAATTAATGAAGGAATTTATAAAACATAATTTAACTAAAATTATTACTATATTTTTTATATTCTTAAATATCTTTTAGTTGTGTTCTTGATACACTTTATTATCAATATTTATCAAGACACAACCCAGGCTTAAAACATTGTATTTATCCATATCATATATTCTACCTTCTAACATTCTAAGAAAAACATTCTTTCATTTTTTAAGAATGAATAATTCATGGGGATATGAACTTGAACATATCCAAAATCTATGGTACTAATAAGAAAACACAACTTATACTCAACTTCAAGAACCTGCCAGATATATAGACAAGATTCACACCTTTTTTTTTAGGTTTAAGAATGAATTATTACTAGGGATAATCACTTATTTTATTTACATTTTTTAGAATATATATGTATACAAGAATAATGTTTTTTTAATATCAATCCTCTTTAACAACCCCAATGTTTATCACTTTTTTATCATTCTTACATGATTTATTCATATGATTTTTAATGAATAATAATATACATTTAAAATTCCTTTTATATCATTATATAGAAGTTATATTATTTATCTTTATCTATGTTATTACTTAAAATTTCTACTTATTTTTTTTATCAATTGGTTTCACACACTTTAAGTATCCTTAATTATTTTTTATAGTTTTATTTATTTACTTAACTATGTTTAAAATATTTTTATGGAGTGGTTTTTACATATCACAGCTAAGTGGTGTAAATTTTTTTTATCATATTATCAAATTTAAAAGTTTATTACTTTGGGTTATTATTTTTCAATTCACTTATTTATATATATTTTGGGATCTATTACTTAGTATTAGAGAAAAGGTTTCTCTGATGCCAATAACTTAGTATTAAATCAATCTCTTGATACCATATCTTACAAATCTAACCATTCATAAAGAATATCCATGTTATCATCTGATTCTTTTTCTATTTATACCCACCATTCTATGATGGTTCATAATTTTCCTATTAGAAATATTGAATTCAAACATATAATATTTCTAATGTTCTATCAATATGGATTATTGTTCTTAAGTAATATTGAATACTAATGAAATAATTAATCTTATACACCCATAAGGAAACTTTAAAATTTAATTTAAATACCTAGGTTTGAAAGATCTCATTTTTTGGCATGATTAGGGACGTTCCTAAATATTTTTCAATATAAAACAATGATCCTGATATATGGAATGCTTTTAAACTAATGTATCACATAGATATTCCTGACATACAATATACACGAAACATTAATAAGAAAAATGATTTAGAATTCCATGTGAAACAATATGATTTAAATAAAAAAATCAATTCCCTGATGTTTCAACCCAAAAAGATGATACATCATCTATATTAAAACATACTAAACCTAATACTCTTATAGAATAACCAAACTAACATGTCACAAACCTAAGGTGTATGCATGATCACTATAGGATGGAACAAGTGAAAAGGGTATCATATATAAATGATGGAAACAATGTGTCTTTTTAAAAATAATAATGAATAAATAGGAAATTTTATCTGGAAATCTGTTGGGCTACATCCATATACTAGACACTTAAAAATGAATTTTTAAATATAAACAAACTAAACATTCCACACAATTATATAATAATAATCTAAAAATTTAAATAAAAAATATACTATACCAATACATAATAAAATACTAAAATGTTTAAATACAAAATAATAAATAAAAAATAAAAAATTCAAGGACAATGTTTCCATTACATATATCCCAACATTTTAAATATAATAAGTAAACACCTAAATCCATGTGACACACATGATACATCCTCATTCCATCACCTCTAATACATTCTATAAAAATTATGATTCAACTCCTATCAAAAGGGAATATCTTTTCATTCCTACAAAATAGATCAAGAGTAGAATCTACATGTACATAAAAGGTGTATATATAGGGAGAAAGTATATATCTTAGTAGGATTCTTCCAAAGATTCCATACTATTCCATTATAAAGTAAAATCCACATTAAAGTTTTAAAATAAACAAATAAAATGTTTTTTTGATTTAAAGAGATCATTATAAATGAGAGAAATATTTTTTTATTACATTTTTAAAACCATATGTATAATGAACACTTATCCAATTAAAATGAAAGAAATTAAAATAAAAACCCATGCCATTTATAAAATTAAAACTAATTCATAAGTGCTATCGTCATGGGATAATCCCCCTAGGATTTAAAAGGAAAAACCTATAAATTTCTTTCCCAATGAAACAACCCCACTAACAATGATATAATCCTACCTCTTACTAGACTTATAATATCTAGGAATGGTTGGGGAACCCAACTGTAATGCATGATCTAATCCTAAACTATGGTGTATATTACTAAATTTCAACTAGAATACTATGTGTTACCATGAAGTTTCAAAAAAGCTATTAAAACGAATACTTTTAAAAAAATAGACACATTTCACCACCTAAACTCCATTAATATTAAAAACCCCATAATATATAAAACAATAACATATAAAATTATCACAATCCATAAAGAGTGATTTATATGAGTAAAAAAAATTTAAATTATCATACTTTACAAACTAAACATGCCTCTATTTTATAAATACAAGTTTGAATCACCATGAAAACCCTTTATAATGGATTAAAAATCACTTGATAACTTATAGAATAAAAGAACATCTTTATTAATTCAAAATGAATTTATTAACCCTTTTATATCACTTTAAAACCATTCCAAACAAGTCCTTATTATAAAAATAAGTTTATATTATTGTAGAAACCTATTTTTAAAATCATGAAAACTATTTTAGTTATCTAATGTATCCAAACCAGGTGTATCATAATTAAAACCACAATAATTTAAAATAATTAAGGAAAAAAATATCCATTTAATTATAATTTAAATATAGAACAAAAATAAAATATATTTAGGAAAACCAAGCACAAGGGTTTATATATAAAAAATGGAAAAAATATAGAACCGGTTACCTCATCAGTTCCTGATAACATAGAAAATAAATTATAAAAATTTAGACATCTATTTAAATCCATATATCAAATACAGAAATGAAGATATGATTACTGAAAACCATTATACAATGGTGTAACCTCAAATGAGGTGAAAATAAGTCATGAAAAATTCCTTTAACCTCTATTAATAAAATACTTATCGTTTTGAAGGATTTATTCATGCCTCAACAAAACTTTAATTATAAATCAATAAAATCTCAAACCACACAATTAGAGAAGAAAAAGAGAAAAATAGAAGGAAGAGGGATAATTAACTTAAATAAAGGACTCATATATATTATAATGTGAAATATATGAGATTTAGATAAAGGGGAATTACTAAAATTACCCAAGAAACACTCCCTCCTGAGTTAGGGATGAAGTGAGGGAAGAAAGGTGGAATTGGGGAATAAAAAATGGATTTTTGGGTGTCTTTTAATGGGTGAATGAGTAGGTGTCATGGGAGGAAGACCATTAATCTACCAAGGAAACATGCAATACCTTTACTGTTGGGTTGTGAACTCCATAGTTCCTAGGATACTATGTGAACACCTCTCAAAAATTCCCAAAACATTTAATTTTGACCTAAAACTCCATGACACTTAAACCCCAACATACATACCTAATATAATGCCTTTAAATACCAAAAACTAGAAAATAAATTACCCTCTAAATATTCCACTTTATTCTTACTTTCACCCAAATGTATTACCCAAACTTCATTGAACTCTGACTAACTTTCATCTATGACTTCCTTAGGACTCACAAAGACTATCCTCAACCAAAAGTATCTTATCAAAATAGTTTATACCTAAAAAGCATGAATATAAATATAAAATCCCAGACTCGGTTCACTCTTAATTAGTTGAACTCAGTTGGTTATGTGACCTCAAGTGTGCCTCCCCATATTCCAGAGGCTACTGATTAGTATTGGGGGTCTATGTTGGCATGGTGGGGAGACTATAGCCCCATTATCAGAGTAACAATACATTGGTATAGTAAAAGAATAAATAAAGGAAACATAATAAATGAGAAATAATAGAATTTAACATATAGATAAGTAAACTGATATAAATAATACCTAGATTCATATAAAAAACAATATTTCATGTTTGTATGCTATACAAAAATGAGGAATATAAGGAAACAAAGTAGAAGAAATATACAACATGCTATAAAAAATGAAAAAATACCAATAGTTACCTCCAATAGAATCACGAGCATAAGATTGATCTTATACTATAATAATCTATCCTAGTATAGAAAATTGAGCATCCAAAGATGGAAACTTCCCCTTTTCCCTACCTATATCCATCAAGTCTATCCAGGTACCAATCAGCAGCCTGAATAAGGTGTGGGATAAAATTAGTAGGACACCACTAATGGAATCTAATGATATCCATCCAGTGAATATATAATGATAAATGTGTATGAATAATGAATATATATATGAAATAAATGAACCAAGTTGGTCCGGGTTTCTCATGAGACACCCATTCAATGCTACCTGTTTCAACCTAATGTCTCTGAACAAGTTACATTATAAAACTATATAAGTATGTGAGTATGTATAATAAATCTTGAGAACTATTTCATATAGACAAGGAATACCTTTAAAATAATTAGATAAGAAAACAATGAGGTTCCTCGACATGTGTGAATTTAGTAGTCAAGTATAAGACCAAAGGGGAATACCCTTGGAATATCACCCTAAGGTATCCTACCCAAGCCATAAAAAAACATTCTAGGTGGTCTTGGTTTTAGGAGAAATAGGACACATATCATGTTAAGTCCTGTGGTGCTTGGATCATCACGTCTTCACTTAATTTAATGATTTGGATTGCAATGTACAACATCCTATTTAAAGAGAAAGAATGTCTTTTACAATAAAAAATAACAAGGAGAGGAAACACAATGTCTAATAATACATAATAAGGATGGAAAATGTCATGTCCAATAATACATAATAAGGAGAATAAAAATCATGTCCAACCTCCCTTTCATGTATAAGGATCACCATAACCAATAATACACAACAAGGAGAAGAAAAACCACATCAAGCCTCCCTTTCAAGTATACAGATCACCATGGAAAATAATACACAACATGGAGAGGAAAAAACATGTCCAACCTACCTTTCAAGTATAAGGATCACCATGACCAATAATACACAATAAGGAGAGTAAACACCATTTCCAACCTCCCTTTAAAGTATAAGGATCACCATGACCAATAATAATAATCAACTATCCAAAATCACATTGATATACATGATCACACTTTATAATTAAGTAAGGGTCGGGTGACATGGTTATACCATTCACCTTACATTTATCTCATTTGGCTATTTAATTTATGGTATAACCCTTATACACAATATAAGTTGGTTCAACCACATGGTCAAGAATATGGGCCAAGCATGGTGTCACACTATTTCATATAATTTTATTTAAAAATATTATTTATAATGGACAATTCAAAATGCCTCAAAAGGTAGTTTAAATACTTATCTAGCCATAATATTTACAACCATTTTAAATAATACAACCTAAGTGATGGTTCATGTTGAGGTAGAAAACCTCCAAAGATGGAATAGGTATTGAGGGCTAACTAATATTAGGAATTATCAATTTATTTAATTAATTCTAAATTTAAGGGAAAATGCATGGAAGGTTTTTCACATGACACAACGATGCATAATATATTTAACTTGAACTTTAGGGAAAAAATTAAACATCTCCCTTAGATGGCTAGTAGACTCCTCATCTAGTATCAGCCTCTAAACTATGCTAGAATGGGAGAAATCATAGAAATAGACAAATTCCCTAAAAATAGGGCATATTAGCTCGCATAGATTTAGCATTATATATGGTTAAATAAATGAAGAAAATAATTAGGAATTTTAGTCTTACCATTAGCTATTCAACATGATGAACAAAACTTGAATCAGATTCCAGATAGTGAGTCTTGCTCAAATCCAAGATTGATGGAAGAAGAGAGCTCTCAAGTAGAGGAGAGGGATACTGTGTGATTTGGGAAAGAAAAATAGGGGGGGGGGGAGAGTTAAAGGTACAGAGGAAAAAAATGACAATTTCACATTTTCAAAGGGGAACATGGTTTGGATGCATAGTTGGCCAAAATATGTTTGTTTCTTTAGTAGATGATCCTCTCAGACCAACCCTACCTACTTCTACCTCTCCTTCTACCCTTTTGTTACCTACAACCATGAACCTTGATTAGGATCTAAGACTGGTCATATATATTCCATGCCTATGAGATTTTGTCAGATATTCCACAAATCATGCATTAATCTACCCTGTTTAGAAGGCTTATGGAAAAACCTTTGTTCCCTTTAAACACATAAAAATGTTAAAAAATAATAAAAACCATTAAAACTCATAAAAAAAAAATCAAAAACTGAAAAAAGAAGAAAACCATAAAAACCATAAAAACCCCAATCGTGCACACCCACTACCAAAGGTGGCACCCCACCTCACATGGGCTATGGATGTTTTAAAAAACTGTGCACAACCCATGCGTTCTTACTGTCTAACACCTCCACCCCCATGCATGTTTAAGAACATGGTTAAACTAATTGTGCACATACCATGCTCAACATAACTACAATTTATTTCAGGTTTTTTATGATCATGTGGCCTCCCTTACATAGTTAAACAAACCGTGCTCCTCCTCTTTACGATACATGGTTGAGCCATACAATTAGCACTAACCATGAGACTCATTGTATTTCTCCAAAAACTGGAGTTCCGAGCTCCGAACAGGCCCTAGACTCTCCTGAATCCTTCCTTAATCCTTTAATAAATATTATAAGGATAAAATAGGAGGTTTAAACTGAAATGTAAAGGATCTGTGCCTCTATGAATATTCAATACATTACAATAAAAACCTAACAAAAAACTAGGGTCTAATATATTTATACCATATAACCATTTTCTATCCTTGTAAAACAAGATATAAGTCAATCCATTAAATTACCATAGAAAATGCATGTATGAAAAATCTCCCCACCATCTCACTTTTCATCCAAAAAAAGATAACAATTATATAGTACTAAAAATATCATTACTAGGGAACCATGATCATTTATTCACTCTCCACTATCAAGATATCTCATCCACTAATAAAGGATATTAGATGGTGTAAAAACTCAATCCCTACACCAAAATCATAAATAATAATCCAAATTCAACTTACAACATCCTATGGTTCTTACCACCATATTTGGTTTACCAAAAGATGTCATTTTATTGAACTGAAATTCCTAAAAATAAATAAATATTTTTTACTTGAATGCTATGAAAACCTACCCCAAACATTAACCAAGGAAAACAATATTGAGCACAATTATTTTAAATAAATCCAAAACATATTTATAAAATCTTATAACTTCCATAGGAAACTTCCATTTTGCAAAGTTCATAGAGTCATTCCAACCCAATTTTCAAATCCCAATTTTAAAACCAATACATAAATGTTCTTTAGAAACTCATTTTTAGGGAATTGACCTCATATAATGATTAAAATTTAACCTTGTGAGGATTACTATATCAAAATGATGGAAAATGTAATTCCCCATACCAATAACTATTATAGAACCTGCCTATCTCAGTGATAGAAATAGGCTTTGTCAGTGAAGAAAGCGTTGACGATCAGAGTACCCTTAAAAGTGATCAACCTTTATTAGTACTAAAAAAATAGAAGATAAAGGGGAATTTCTCAGCATTAAAAATAAAGTACTGATAAAGACCATGCAGCTGTTGAAAAACATGCAACCCAGTAGCAACCCTATAACATAACCTGAGATTAGAAAAATATAATAAAATTGGAATGAAAATATCATAAAAAAACCAGATTGAAATAAAAATATAACATTGTATTTTCATCACAATTCAAAATTTACATACAAAATATTTACATTATTGTGATATTTACAATTAATAAAAAAAATTACAACCAATATAAAAAATCAATACTCTTATAGTAGGATTTATCCAACGATCAACCTCCATATAAAAGTTTGTCCCTATAATAAAACCAATATTTATTTTAGTAACAGTACTTAAAAAATAAAAAAAATCATAATTTTAATGTTATATAATCCACATATGATAAATTATATTATTAATTACTTTATATATTAATGATATTATCAGCTATACTACAAATTATATCATGATTATATTGTAAATTTAATATTAATTATTAATTATTAATTATACTATTAATTAATAATTTTATTATGAATTATTAATTACATTGTTAATTAATAATAATATATAAATTATATTTTTAATTACTGAATATATCAATGATATTATCCATTATTAATTATATTAATTACTTAAATAGTTGTTAATGATTATATTATTAAACTAAGATGACATGTTTATATTGAAAACACACACTTAGAGTCATACCGTCCACATTGTGTGCTGGATTGATGTGCGGTCGATTCCTACATACCCAAATGAATTATGGATCATTTTCCTAATGTATTAATATAATCTGTGCTTGTTTACTCAGTTTTGGTGTTGCAACACATGTTTTATACTAAAATTAATCTTTTATATTGAAAACATTCACTTTGAGTCATACTGACCACATTGTGTGTTATATTAATATGAGGTTGATTCTTAAACATAAAAAATGAATTATTTATAATTTTCCCAATATTTGAAAAAAATATGAGTTCATTTTATTAGTTTTGGCTTTACGACATGTGTTTTAAACTAAAATGACACTTTTATATTAAAAACATGCACTTTGAGTCATACCGGCCACATCGTATATCATATTGACATGTGGTTGATTCCTACACATGTCAAATGAATTATGGAACTTTTTCACAATGTTTTAAAACAATATGATCCTGTTTGATCATTTTTGGCTATGTGATGTGTGTTTTAAACTAAAATGATACTTTTATATTGAAAACATGCACATTGAGTCATACCGGTCATATCATGTATCAAATTGATACATCGTTTTTTCCCTAAAAATAAAAAATGAATTACGAATCAATGTATATAAGTTTTAAAACAATCAAAGATCATTTTATCGGTTTTGATAATATGACATGTGTTTTAAACTAAAATAACACTTTTATATTGATAACATTTACTTGGGGTCATACTGGACACATCATGTGTTGGATTAATGTGTGGTCAATTCCTACAAGTTAAAAATTAATTATGAATATTTTTATTAAATTTATAAGACAATCCAAGATTGTCACGACCCGACCTCGGGGCCCGTGCCGTGACTACCCCAAGCCCGCCTTCCATAGGCCAGGGGCTGGCGACTAGCACCAAGGTGTAAAATCCCGGTAAACAGGGAATGCATTGCCTTTATAAGTAACAACCACCACAGAGTCAGCAAGCGGAAAGTAACTACAAAGTGCATAAAAGTAAAGGGGGCCGGAATACAAGCCCAACTGAAAGTACCACTGAAAAGGAAAAGAACAACAACTGAAGAAAAGACGGCGGCCTCGTGTCGTCCACTGGCAATCCCACCTGAAGGGTGGGTACAGATAGCCTCCAGGCTCCTCGGGTCCCACGTCCGCTCCGAGCACGTCCCGCCCAGTGGTCTACCTCCAGGTACCGTCCTGCTCCACGCCCCAACCGTGATCAGCGCTGTCCGTCGTCTGCATCCAACACAACAAGGTGCGGGCATAGCCCATGCAGGGGTGAGTATAAGCTACTCAGTAAGGACCCCGAGACCCCCGAAGGTCTCCCGAAATCCACAAAGGATATAGCACAAAAAGGAAGGTGCAATCACGAAGTAACATCTGACTCGACTTAGGTATATGCCCATACATATACCTAAGTCCCCAATTCTAGCTCTGCTCACGAGCTCAAGAACAACTCAATCCACACAGGAAAGCAAGACTCAAATCCACAAAGGAGAGTAAACAGTAAATCCACATAGGATAGTTCAACACAATCCACAAAGGAGAGTAACATAAGATTCAGCTCAACCAGGTATACTTTTTCAGATGACGTCAAAGATGATCACTGATCCATCTAAGTCGTCGGACCCACGAAGGATCGATAGGTACTAACCCCCGCAAAAGACCCACACAGGATCGGGCTCACACAGAACCTGTAGGCAGTGGCTCACACAGAACCGGTAGTAAGGACCCACACAGGATCGGGCCCACACAGGACCTGTAGCACTGATCCACGTAGGATCGCTGAGTGCAGTAGTCAATGCAGTCCACTGAGGATCTCCGCACAGTCGTCGCCGCAGTCCACGAAGGATCTCTGCTCTGTCGTCGTCGCAGTCCACGGAGGATCTCTGCTCTGTCGTCGAAGTCAGAGCCAACACTAGGGTTCCCGCACACAGTGAGCTCATTTAGGAGGGTCCGCTCCACGAGCCGAGAGGCTGATACATCAACTGACACGTAGTCCGAAGTTGATGTATTCAAAAGTTCCGTATCGACAACAGGATCTCAACGCAACAGACGGCGCGTCAATCGGACGCCCGGTCTGAGAGTTATTGGCATTTTCGTCCCAGGGGCCCGGTTGGTTTTTAGGGAAAAACCAACCCGACCGTACTCCACCTGTGTCCGATCCTCGGGTGGAGTATGCCAAAAGTTCCGTCTCACTTAGAGGAAACTACCACAGCTGACGGTACGTCGATCGGACGTCCGTAGCTCAAGTTATGAGCGTTTCCGCTCCGAGGGCCTGGTTGGTTTCGTGTACGAACCAACCCGGCCGAACCCAAAGTCTTCCAAAACCATGAGTGTAATATACCGAAAAGACCGTCTCGATCCAAGGATCGTGTAGCCGCTGACGGTTCGTCAAGCGGAGGTCCCAGGCCCAAGATATGGGCAAAAGACCGAAGAGGGCCCGAAAACGGGGGTTCTGGGCCCGGGGCGACCCGGCCCGAACCACCCCTGGGTCGGCTGAACCGGGTCGACCCGACCCGGATAGGCCGGGTCTGGTCCGGCCTGGGTGCGGCCCGGCCGACCGGACCGGCCGGCTCGGCTTCGGCCGAGCGGCTGAAGAAAACCGCCGCGGGTTTGACCCGCGGCTTGGAGGAACGCGGCCCGCGCGGGCCGCGTGCTGGGTGGCCGGACCGCGGACGCGGTCCGGCGGTTCGCCGCCGCCGCGGCCGAGCCGCGGAGGATTCCTCCGGCAGTGCGCCGGGCGCCGCCGCCTCCGGTCGCCGGCGCCGCCGCGCCGGCGACCCGCGCCGCCGCCGCCTTCCGCGGGCCGCCGGAGTTGCTCCGGTGGCCCGTTTTGCCTCCCGTCTGCGCCATTGCTCCTCCCGGGGGCCGATCTTCACTGCGGGATCAACGGATCGCCCCTGCCGCACGGTTCTTCATCGTCCGCCAAATCCGCACAACAAAAAGATCGGCGGAGGGTTGCCGGGTCTTGTTCGTTAGATCTGCACCCTCCGCGTTAGTCATAAAATTATCGGGAGGGATTAAGGCAGCCACAATTTTATCCAAAAATAAAATTGTTCAAGTTTGGTTCTTTAATTAAAAAGAATTTGATCACGGGAACGAATCACCAAGAAAAATAAAATCCCTACCTCGAAGTCGCCGTCGGACGTGAGGTCGTCGCGGAATCGCTCGTCGCGGAAGGAGGGGATCGTCGCGTCGTCGCGGAAGAGACGTTCGTCGCACCGCGGGAAAAACGTCGCGCCGACGATCTCCGGATCTAGAACAAACGGATTTAATTAATTAAATCCGTTGTCATTGAAATAAAAAGGGAGAATTAAACGATCCGTTCCTCACCTTAGTTGCCGAACGAGGATCGGCCGCGGAAGAAGAGGCGTCGCCGAAGAACGTCGCGGGTAGAGCTCGTCGACGTCGCAGATCACGGTGTGCGTCGTCGAATTCCGGTCGCCGGCGTTCTTTGCGTTCTTCGCGTTATTCGCGAGGAGATTGGAGGCTTAGAGAATTCGCACAACGATGGCAATCCTCCAAAATAGACAAGTTTGTCTATTTTATTAATTTGCCAACGAACGCAAACGCGTAAGTAACGACCCATTAAATTCGTTGAATTAATTCAACGAATGAAACAGCCCATTTAATTCACGAAATAAACCGCCCAATTAAATGGTCTGTTAAGAATTAAGGAAAACGCGTCGGTTGACTTTTCAGTTACTTTGATGGGTTTTCGCGGGTGCGTTACTTAGCGGAAGAAACGGCGGGGCTCGTGCGGGCCCCACCGCACAAATATCCTGCCAAGAGGGTAGGATATTTCCGGATAGCACCCTATCCGCTTTAAATCAGCTCAAGTGGCTTTCAAGTGACTTCCAAGCGGCTTAAGTGAAATAAAATAAAGTTGTCGCACAACCTTTATTTTATTTCCGACTTAAAGCCCAAAATTTTAAAAACCACGGTTGAGCAAACGCAACTCCGGAAGAGGCGTTTCTAAGCAAATACCGGCGCTGCGATTTCATCGGTGCCCTCAGAATTCGATTCCAAGCACCGGTTCAAAAGATAGAAAAACCCGCTCGTCCGTTCACTGAACGTACCCGAGCCAAACTTCGGAAATTGATTCCGGGCACACGGGGCCTCGGAATCAGGTGCCGTCTGAAGCTGCGCTCTTGTAAAATTCCAAAGAAAATTAAGAAAAAAATTTCCTTGAAATTTGCAGGTCTTTACATTACTCCCACCTCAGGGCTTTACGTCCCCGTAAAGATACATCAAAAACTAGGGGAACAAATGGGGGTACTGAGCACGCATCTGAGCCTCCCGCTCCCAAGTGCTCTCCTGGAGGTTCCCGTGCTGCCATCTGACGCGCACAAGAGGAATCGACCGCCCACGTAGGACCCGCTCCTGTCGATCCTCGATCTCCACTGGGACCTCCGCAAAAGTCACCCCATCGTCCACGTCCAGCTCCCCAAAGTCGATGATGTGCGTCGGGTTGTGCACGTATCTCCTCAGCTGAGACACGTGGAAGACGTCGTGCACCCGGTGCAACTGAGGTGGTAGAGCCAGGCGATAAGCCACCTCTCCTATCCTACTGAGAACCTGGAAAGGCCCGATGAAGCATGGAGACAACTTGCCGCCTTGGCCAAATCTCCGTAAACCACGTCGAGGTGAGACACGAAGAAAGACGTGGTCGCCATCCTCGAACTCTAGTGGCCTCCGCCTCCTGTCAGCATATGACTTCTGTCAGCTCTGAGCTGTCCTCATCCTCTCCTGGATGATCTGGACCTTCTCTGTCATGGCTCGGACCATCTCTGGTCCCACGAGTGCTGACTCCCCAGGGTCTGTCCAGCACAACGGTGATCTGCAGGGTCTGCCGTACAACGCCTCGTATGGTGCCATCCCGATGGTGGAGTGGTAGCTGTTGTTGTACGCGAACTCCACCAAGGGTAGGTGGTCCTCCCAGCTGCGACCAAAGTTGAGAACACATGCACGGAGCATGTCCTCGAGTGTCTGTATGGTCCTCTCAGTCTGACCATCCGTCTGAGGGTGGAAGGCTGTGCTCAGATGGAGCCGCGTCCCGAACGCCTCCTGCAACCCCTTCCAAAGCCGGGAAGTGAAACGAGCATCTCGATCGGAGACGATATACGATGGCACACCGTGAAGCCGTACGATCTCCTGGACGTAAAGACATCCCAAGCCCTCCACTGAGCCCTGCTCTCTGATGGGTAAGAAGTGTGCCGACTTGGTGAGTCGGTCGACAATCACACAAATGGAGTCGTGACCTCTGGAAGTGCGTGGAAGTCCAGTCACGAAGTCCATAGATATGCCATCCCACTTCCACTCCGGGACCTCCAAGGGCTGTACCAAGCCTGCTGGTACCTGATGCTCTGCCTTCACCTGCTGGCAGGTGAGGCATCGTGAAACGAATTCTGCCACATCTTTCTACATGCCCGACCACCAGTGCTGTCGTCTGAGATCCTTGTACATCTTCGCCACTCCGGGATGCACCGCCAAGGGAGAAGTGTGAAACTCTCTCAGCACCTCCTCTCGTAAAGCGACTGGTATGAAGGTACGTCCTCTGAAAAGGATGTCGTGCTCTGCTCCAAGGGAGAAGCCATCAGGCGCCTGACCTGAGGATATCAGTGCACGCCGGGTCTCACAGTCAGCATCCCCACGCTGAGCCTCTCTGACCCGCTGTAGAAGTGGAGGAGAGACTATGAGAGACTGAAGAAAGGCTGCTCCGTCTCTATCCATGAAGGATATCTGTAAGGAGGCTAGCTGCTCCGTCGCCTCCTCAAGTAGCTGAATGCCCGTCCTCCTGCTGAGGGCATCGGCTACCACGTTCCCCTTCCCAGGAGTATAGACTATCTCAAAGTCATAGTCCTGGAGGAACTCAAGCCATATCCGCTGTCTCAGGTTCAGGTCCTTCTGAGAGAAGATATACCTGAGACTCTGGTGGTCAGAAAAGACTGTGAAGCACTCGCCCATCAGATAGTGCCGCCAAGTCTTCAGAGCGAAGACCACTGCTGCTAACTCCAGGTCATGAGTGGCGTAGTTCTGCTCACGCGGCCTCAACTGACGTGATCCGTAGGCGATCACGGCCCGCTCCTGCATCAGGACGCACCCGAGTCCAGTCCCTGATGCATCGCAGTAAACTACGTATCCAACTCCCTCCACAGGCAACCTCAAGATAGGTGCGCTGGTCAATCTCAGTCTCAGCTCCTGGAAGCTCTGCTGACATCTGTCTGACCACACAAAGGGTTTCCCCTTCTTTGTCAAGGCTGAGAGTGGTGCCGCAACTCTGGAGAAGTCTGGAACAAATCTCCGATAGTATCCGGCTAGGCCCAAGAAGCTCCGCACCTCCGTCACGCTCCTGGGTGGCTCCCAAGCTAGCACTGCCTCGATCTTCGCGGGATCCACTGCAACTCCCGCCTCAGAGATGACGTGCCCCAATAAATGGACCTCACGTAACCAGAACTGGCACTTTGAGAGCTTGCCATAAAGCTGGTGCTCTCGGAGTGTGTCTAGCACAACTCGCAGGTGGTAGGCATGTTCCTCCTCAGTCGTCGAGTATACCAAAATGTCGTCAATGAAGACCACGACAAATCAGTCGAGGTATGGCTGGAAGATCCTGTTCATGAGGCTCATGAACACTGCTGGAGCATTGGTTACACCGAACGGCATAACCAAGAACTCATAATGTCCATACCGACACCTGAAGGCCGTCTTCTGCACATCCTCGTCTCGAACTCTGAGCTGATGATAGCCTGACCGGAGGTCTATCGTCGAGAACCACCGCGCTCCCTTGAGCTGATCGAAGAGGTCATCAATCCGTGGCAGCGGATACTTGTTCCTCACTGTCACCTGGTTCAGGCGACGATAGTCGACACACAGTCGCAAGCTCCCGTCCGCCTTCTTGGCGAACAATATCGGGGAAGCCCAGGGTGAAACACTGGGTCGGATAAACCCCTTGCTCTGCAAGTACTCCAACTGTACCCGTAGCTCTCGAAGCTCGGCGGGGGCCATCCGGTATGCTGGAGTAGATATCGGGGCTGTCCCGGGGTACAAGTCGATGTAAAAGTCTACCTCTCTACGAGTAGGTATCCCTGGAACGTCGTCGGGAAAGACGTCCACGTACTGGTCCACCACTGCAGGAAAAACTGGACTCCGCACGTCCACTGCTCCTAGGATGAGGCTAGCCAACTGATGAGAGATGGGCTGCACTCTCCTCCGCGGAAGTCCATCCTGTGCTGCAAAGGTTCCCTTCTCGCCGGTGAAGGTAAACCTGCTCCCGTCGGTGCGAACACATCGCACCTTGCGCCTAAAACAGTCGATCTGGGCATGAACCGTGGATAGCCAATCCATGCCCAAGATGACGTCGTAAGGCCTCGACGCCGCTACAAGGAGATCCCAGCCGAAGCTCTCGCCTCCTAGAGTAAGCTCACACTGCCGACACCAGTGCGTAATCGTTGAGTCTGCTCCCGTAGGAGTCTCTAGCCGTAAGGATCGAGCCAACGGCTCAGTCGGAATCTCCGAGCTCTGAACAAGGGAAGAGGCTATGAAAGAGTGACTCGCTCCTGTGTCTATAAGTACTGTAGCAAGGGTGGAATAGACACAGATCATACCTCGAATCATCTCTGGCATGTCGGGGTCGTAGGCCTCCACTGCCTGGAGCTGGGCCTGTCCCTGCCCGCCAGCTCCCTGTGGTCGAGGTAGCCCTCCTGGTGGTGGTGGGGGTAGATCCTGGAAGCGTCGCCCACCACCCGCTGCTCGGCCAGCTCCTCTGCCTCGTCCACCTCCTCCCTGCGGACCGCCACGGTCGACCCTCTGCCTCTGCCTGGGTGGCCCCTCCACCGTCTGCTGCTCCTCTGATCGGCGAGTCGGGCAGTCACGAGCCATGTGACCCTGCCCGCTGCAGGAGTAGTACTGCCTGCCTCTCGGAAGGCTGGCACTCCGCTGTGTGCCCCGCACTACTGAGCCGGTGTCCTGAGGCCGTCTGCGTGGGGGTCTGGTCTTCCTGGACCCGAGAGTCATCCGTCGGCTACCTGCTGCCGAAGACTCAGCTACCTGCCGCCCTGCGCTAGGTCTCGCCGCTGAAGAAGGCTCTGCCAGGAAGCTCTCGATCAGGAGGGATCGCTCCAGCACTCCCGCCTGGGTCGGAATGCTGAGGGAGATCAGCGACGCCCGAATCTCCTGCCGCAAGCCCTGCTCGAAGGTCCGGGCCCGGAAGAAGGGGTCCTGTACCATGTCGGTCGAGTAGCGAGATAGGTCAGTGAACCTCGTCGCGTACTGAGCGACCGTCATGCTGCCCTGGCGCAGCTGGAGAAGCTCCTGGATGCGCACCGCTCGGAGGGTGGCCGGGACGAACTCAGAGCGGAAGAGGCTCTCGAAGTCCGTCCAGAGCAAGGATGCCTCATCGTGAACCTGGAGCATCAAGCTCCACCATCGTCCTGCCGCCGCCTGCAGGAGGCTCGCCGTGAGAATCACCATGAGATCCGCTGGTGTCCTCACTAGCCTAAAGATCCGTACCACCGCCTCTAGCCAGTCCTCGGCGGCCTGGGGGTCCGCCTCACCGCGAAACATGGGCGGTCGCTGGCTCTGAAACTCATGCAGTGCCCTGAGGCGACGTGCATCGTCAACGTCTGGTACTGGTAGCATCGGTGGCTCGGCGGGCAAAGCTACCGCCGGTGCCACTGCTGGCAAAGGGCCCTGCACCGAGGCCTCGTCGCTCGGTGGGATGTCGTCGCGCCCTACACTCGGAACCCTAGCTGGCTGTCATCGCGGGGCCATCCTGAAAAGGAGAACAAGAGCACCATAGTCAGAACAGTATACCTGGTGAGCTGGCACAAGTAATCACAAGGAAAACTTGAGACTTTCATGAAGCAGATCAGTATACCCGGTGAGCTGACACAAGTAATCACAAAGAAAACTTGAAACACACACGCAATCAATGTTTTCATGCATTAAGTCGGAAATCAGGAGTCAGGGTCCTGGTGTACGGATACGTCGGCCGCCGCACCAACACTGGGCTCCCTGAACTGATAACCACACTCAATACACTAAACACTATTGCTTCATATAGGAAGAAAAGACGATCAGAGTCTGCGGTAGAACCGACCTCCTTTGATACCAATTTGTCACAACCCGACCTCGGGGCCCGTGCCGTGACTACCCCAAGCCCGCCTTCCATAGGACAGGGGCTGGCGACTAGCACCAAGGCGTAAAATCCCGGTAAACAGGGAAGGCATTGCCTTTATAAGTAACAACCACCACAGAGTCAGCAAGCGGAAAGTAACTACAAAGTGCAGAAAAGTAAAGGGGGCCGGAATACAAGCCCAACTGAAAGTACAACTGAAAAGGAAAAGAACAGCAACTGAAGAAAAGACGGCGGCCTCGTGTCGTCCACTGGCAATCCCACCTGAAGGGTGGGTACAGATAGCCTCCAGGCTCCTCGGGTCCCACGTCCGCTCCGAGCACGTCCCGCCCAGTGGTCTACCTCCAGGTACCGTCCTGCTCCACGCCCCAACCGTGATCAGCGCTGTCCGTCGTCTGCATCCAACACAACAAGGTGCGGGCATAGCCCGTGCAGGGGTGAGTATAAGCTACTCAGTAAGGACCCCGAGACCCCCGAAGGTCTCCCGAAATCCACAAAGGATATAGCACAAAAAGGAAGGTGCAATCACGAAGTAACATCTGACTCGACTTAGGTATATGCCCATACATATACCTAAGTCCCCAATTCTAGCTCTGCTCACGAGCTCAAGAAAAACTCAATCCACACAGGAAATCAAGACTCAAATCCACAAAGGAGAGTAAACAGTAAATCCACATAGGATAGTTCAACACAATCCACAAAGGAGAGTAACATAAGATTCAGCTCAACCAGGTATAATTTTTCAGATGACGTCAAAGATGATCACTGATCCATCTAAGTCGTCGGACCCACAAAGGATCGATAGGTACTAACCCCCGCAAAAGACCCACATAGGATCGGGCTCACACAGAACCTGTAGGCAGTGGCTCACACAGAACCGGTAGTAAGGACCCACACAGGATCGGGCCCACACAGGACCTGTAGCACTGATCCACGTAGGATCGCTGAGTGCAGTAGTCGACGCAGTCCACTGAGGATCTCCGCACAGTCGTCGCCGCAGTCCACGAAGGATCTCTGCTCTGTCGTCGTCGCAGTCCACGGAGGATCTCTGCTCTGTCGTCGAAGTCACAGCCAGCACTAGGGTTCCCGCACACAGCGAGCTCGTTTAGGAGGGTCCGCTCCACGAGCCGAGAGGCTGATACATCAACTGACACGTAGTCCGAAGTTGATGTATCCAAAAGTTCCGTATCGACAACAGGATCTCAACGCAACAGACGGCGCGTCAATCGGACGCCCGGTCTGAGAGTTATTGGCATTTTCGTCCTAGGGGCCCGGTTGGTTTTTAGGGCAAAACCAACCCGACTGTACTCCGCCTGTGTCCGATCCTCGGGCGGAGTATGCCAAAAGTTCCGTCTCACTTAGAGGAAACTACCACAGCTGACGGTACGTCGATCGAACGTCCGTAGCTCAAGTTATGAGCGTTTCCGCTCCGAGGGCCTGGTTGGTTTCGTGTACGAACCAACCCGGCCGAACCCAAAGTCTTCCGAAACCTTGAGTGTAATATACCGAAAATACCGTCTCGATCCAAGGATCGTGTAGCCGCTGACGGTTCGTCAATCGGAGGTCCCAGGCCCTAGATATGGGCAAAAGACCGAAGAGGGCCCGAAAACGGGGGTTCTGGGCCCGGGGCGACCCGGCCCGAACCACCCCTGGGTCGGCCGAACCGGGTCGACCCGACCCGGACCGACTCGGCTAGGCCGGGTCCGGTCCGGCCTGGGCACGGCCCGGCCGACCGGACCGGCCGGCTCGACTTCGACCGAGCGGCCGAAGAAAACCGCCGCGGGTTTGACCCGCGGCTTGGAGGAACGCGGCCCGCGCGGGCCGCGTGCTGGGTGGCCGGACCGCAGATGCGGTCCGGCGGTTCGCCGCCGCCGCGGCCGAGCCGCAGTGGATTCCTCCGGCAGCGCGCCGGGCGCCGCCGCCTCCGGTCGCCGGCGCCGCCGCGCCGGCGACCCGCGCCGCCGCCGCCTTCCGCGGGCCGCCGGAGTTGCTCCGGTGGCCCGTTTTGCCTCCCGTCTGCGCCATAGCTCCTCTCGGGGGCCGATCTTCACTACGGGATCAACGGATCGCCCCTGCCGCACGGTTCGTCGTCGTCCGCCAAATCCGCACAACAAAAAGATCGGCGGAGGGTTGCCGGGTCTTGTTCGTTAGATCCGCACCCTCCGCGTTAGTCATAAAATTATCGGGAGGGATTAAGGCAGCCACAATTTTATCCAAAAATAAAATTGTTCAAGTTTGGTTCTTTAATTAAAAATAATTTGATCACGGGAACGAATCACCAAGAAAAATAAAATCCCTACCTCGAAGTCGCCGTCGGACGTGAGGTCGTCGCGGAATCGCTCGTCGCGGAAGGAGGGGATCGTCGCGTCGTCGCGGAAGAGACGTTCGCCGCACCGCGGGAAAAACGTCGCGCCGACGATCTCCGGATCTAGAACAAACGGATTTAATTAATTAAATCCGTTGTCATTGAAATAAAAAGGGAGAATTAAACGATCCGTTCCTCACCTTAGTTGCCGAACGAGGATCGGTCGCGGAAGAAGAGGCGTCGCCGAAGAACGTCGCGGGTAGAGCTCGTCGACGTCGCAGATCACGGTGTGCGTCGTCGAATTCCGGTCGCCGGCGTTCTTCGCGTTCTTCACGTTATTCGCGAGGAGAGTGGAGGCTCAGAGAATTCGCACAACGATGGCAATCCTCCAAAATAGACAAGTTTGTCTATTTTATTAATTTTCCAACGAACGCAAACGCGTAAGTAACGACCCATTAAATTCGTTGAATTAATTCAACGAATGAAACAGCCCATTTAATTCACGAAATAAACCGCCCAATTAAATGGTCTGTTAAGAATTAAGGAAAACGCGTCGGTTGACTTTTCAGTTACTTTGACGGGTTTTCGCGGGTGCGTTACTTAGCGGAAGAAACGACGGGGCTCGTGCGGGCCCCACCGCACAAATATCCTGCCAAGAGGGTAGGATATTTCCGGATAGCACCCTATCCGCTTTAACTCAGCTCAAGTGGCTTTCAAGTGACTTCCAAGCGGCTTAAGTGAAATAAAATAAAGTTGTCGCACAACCTTTATTTTATTTCCGACTTAAAGCCCAAAATTTTAAAAACCACGGTTGAGCAAACGCAACTCCGGAAGAGGCGTTTCTAAGCAAATACCGGCACTGCGATTTCATCGGTGCCCTCAGAATTCGATTCCGGGCACCGGTTCAAAAGATAGAAAAACCCGCTCGTCCGTTCACTGAACGTACCCGAGCCAAACTTTGGAAATTGATTCCGGGCACACCGGGTCTCGGAATCAGGTGCCATCTGAAGCTGCGCTCTTGTAAAATTCCAAATAAAATTAAGAAAAAAATTTACTTGAAATTTGAGGGTCTTTACAAAGATCATTTAATCAATTGTTTCTATGTGACACACATTTTACACTAAAATGAAACTTTTATATTGAAATCACACACTTTGAGTCATATCTTCCACATCATGTGTTAGATTGACATGTGGTCGATCCCTATACATATAAAATGAATTTTGGATTGTTTTATTAATTTTTTAAAATAATATTATCTCATTTTCTTAGTTTTTTCTATGTGACGCATGCTTTAAACTAAAATGAAACTTTTATATTGAAAACACACACTTTGAGTCATATTGTCCACATCATGTGTTTGATTGATATGAGGTAAAATCCTAAATATCATAAATAAATTATGGATAATGTTTCTAAAGTTTGAAAACAATTCAATACTGTTTTTCTAGTTTTGGCTATGTAATGCATGTTTTACACTAAAATGACACTTTTACATTGAAAATTCACACTTTTATTAATACTAATCAAATCGTGTGTCTGATTAATGTGTGGTAAATTCATATTTTTCAAAAATAAATTATTGATTGGTTTTTTGAAATTTTAAAATAATAAGAGATCATTTACTCAGTTTTGACAATGTGACACATGTTTTAAATTAAAATGACATTTTTTATTGAAAACACACACTGGGAATCATACCAACCACATCATGTATTGGATTGTGTTTGGTTAATTCCTACACACCAAAAATGAATTATATACCATCTTTCCAAAGTTTCAAGACAATTAGAGCTCATTTACTCAGTTTTGGCAATATGATGCGTGTTTTACACTAAAATGAAACTTTTATATTGAAAACACACACTTTGTGTCATACCGACCACATCATGTGTCAGATTGATGTTCAATAGAATATTATACATATAAAATTAATTATAGACTAAATATTGAAAACTATTCAAGCTCCTTTTCTCGGTTTTGGCTATGTGACCTTTGATTTAAACTAAAATGTAACTTTTATATTGAAAACATGCACTTTGAGTCATACCGGCTACATCATGCGTCACATTGATGTTTGGTCAATCCATACACATAAAAATAGATAAAGGATTATTTTTCAAAAGTTTCGAGACAACACAATCTTGTTTAATCAGTTTTGGATATGTGATGTGCATTTCACACTAAAATGACACTTTTATATTGAAAACACACACTTGGAGTTATACCAGATACATTGTGTGTCAGATTGATGTGTGGTTTATTTCTATATGTAAAAAATTAATTATGGATAATTTTTCTAAAGTCTCAATATAATAATAGATTATTTGCTTATTTTTGACTACGTGATGTTCATTTTACACTAAAATTACACTTTTATATTGAAAATAGGTACATGGAATCATACCGACCACATCATGTGAATTATTGTCATATAGTAAATTCTTATACATCTAAAGTGAAATATGGATCTCTTTAATCATGTTTGAAAACAACATTATCTCATTTTCCTAGTTTTGGCTATGTGTCATGTGTTTTAAACTAAAATTACACTTTTTTATTGAAAACATACACTTTGAGTCATATTGGACACATCATGTGTTGAATTGATGTGAGGTTGATTCCTATAGTTCATAAATAAATTATGGATCATTATCCTAAATTTTGAGAAAAATATAAATTTTTTTCTTTGTTTTGGCTAGGTGATGAAAATTTTAAACTAAAATGACACTTTTATATTGAAAATACACACTTTGAGTCATACCGACCATGTTGTGTGTCTTATTGATGTGTGGTAGATTCTAACACATAAAAAATTAATTATGGATCACATTCCTAAAATTTTAAAATAATCAAATCTCATTTTCTCAGTTTTGGCTATGTGACACATATTTTAAACTAAAATGACACTTTTATATTAAAAACATGCACTTTGATTCATACCAGCCAAATATTATGTTTTAGTGATGTGTGGATGATTCTTACACATTAAAAATGGATTATGTATAATTTTCCTAAATTTTTTAAATAGTCTGATCATGTTTCTCAGTTTTGGCTATGTGACGTGTGTTTTAAACTAAAATGACACTTTTATATTGAAAACATCCACGTTGAGTCATAACAAACACAATGTGTGTCAGATTTATGTGAAATATATTATTACTTGTCAAAAATGAATTATGGATCAGTTTCTTAATGTTTTAAAATAATTCGAACTTGTTTTCTTGGTTTTGGACATGTGATGCAAATTTTACACTAAAATGATACTTGTATATTGAAAACATAGAATTAGAGTCATACCAAGAACATCATGTATCATATTGAATTTTAGATGATTCATATACACCTCAAATTAATTATGGATCATTATCCTAAATTTTGAAAAAAATTTGAGATCATTTGCTCAGTTTTTACAATATGATGGGCGTTTTAAACTAAAATGACACTTTTATAATGAAAACATGCACTTTTAGTCACATCTACCACATCATGAATCAGATTGATTTGATTTTCATTCATAAATATAAAAAATAAATTCTAGATATTTTTGTTAAATTTTGAAAACAATCTGAGCTTTTTTCATCTATTTTGGCTACGTGACGTGTGTTTTAAACTAAAATGACATTTTTATATTGAAAACATGCACTTTGAGTCATATCGACCCCACCATGTGTATAATTGTTGTGTTTTCAATTCATACATATCAAAAATAAATTATGAACAAATTTTTTAAAGTTTTAAATCAATCCAATCTTATTTTCTTATTTTTGGATATGTGATGCACATTTCAAACTAAAATGACACTTTTATATTAAACACACACACTTTGAGTCATACTAACCACATCGTGTGTCAGATTTATGTGAGTTCAAGTATTACAAATCAAAAATGGATTATGGATTATGGATCATTTTCCTGAATTATAAAAACAATATTATCTTGTTTTCTCAGTTTTGAAAACGTGAAACACATTTTAAAGTAAAATGACACTTTTAATGTGAAAACATGAATTTTGAGTCATATAGGACACATTGTAAGTCATATTGATATTTGGTTTATTACTACATACCCAAAATGAATTATAGATCATTTTCTTAAATTATCAAGATAATCCAATATTGTTTTCTCAATTTTGACAATTTGATACACTTTCTAAAGTAAAATACCACTTTTATATTGAAAACATGAAATTAGAGTCATATTGGACAAATAATATATCATATTTATATTTGGTCCATTAACACACATCTCAAATAAATTATGGATAATTTTCTTAGATTTTTAAACAATTTGAGCATGTTTTCTCAATTTTGACAATATGAAACTTATTTTAAACTAAATTACCTTATCAAGATCAACTGGAGTTTCAAAATTTTTAATTTAGAACTATGGTTCTACTTAATTAACAGTCAATTACTTGTTTATACTTTGATAATTTGATCAAAATATGGGTAAGGCAGATATGTTATTACTTACAATATCTTTTATTATCATTTCTTTAGTTGAATCAAACATGAACGTAAATGAATACATCTTAATTTTTCATCATGGAGGTGGAAGTGATTGTAATATAGACCAAATTATTTTTAAAAACTCATAAAAATATAGTATGACATAAAATAAAAATTATGGGGCTATGAGCATGGAGTTAACTTCCCTATTAGTTGGTAACATTTCTTCAGATCTTTAGGCAGGAGGATCCTTGACCAATTTCCCTCTCTCCATTATCTTAGCTGCAACCTTGAAGTACAATCTCTCATGAGCACAAGAATATTCACACATGTTACTAGATATTCAAAAATCTATAGATTGTAACCCTCCATGATACATTTCATTGAGAAACATATCAAATATTTTTTGCTTTACAGGTTCATCACTAAAGCATTTTTTAGTTTTTACCAACACATCCTAAACCCTAAAGAAAGGAAATTAGTGTACAATTGAATTTTATTTTAGGGAAAATATTATCTAAATCATTATGATACAAATGATTCACATATTCAATGTATCTATAGGTCATATTCTATAAAATATCATAAACATAATAGGTAATAATCTCAAATTGATGTTGGAAAACATTATAACACCATATGATCTGTCCACTCACCTCTAAAAAAATTTACTTCTTCTTTTGAGTACATATATTTTTGGAAGTCATAGTACTACTAAGAAAATATATAAAAACAAATGGTTAACAAATATTTTAAATTAAATTGTAATTACTTTCAGAAATTACCAATTTGGGGATTGTATTTTTTTTATGGTATATAATATCCTTCATAAAATTTCAAATGTAATATCCACAATCATTGCCATTATTTTGTTTTGGACAATACAAAAACATTGAAAACATATGTAAAGTTTTTTGAAGTATGTTTTAATAGTTAAATATTACTACATATAACTTAATATGTTTCTATTTAAATAAATCCATAGGTTTTTTTAGTCACTGAACATATACCCTAATTTAGATGATATTTATAGATCTCCATATCATAAAAAAATTATTGTTAAAATAAAAACTAAAATATATAATTTTAATTTTATCTATAAAATTTAGATTGAAGTTCATTAAAAATTAAAAATGGGAATCATGTGTGGGATATTTGTTGTAAATCCATGATTTGTATCCAAAAAACAAGTATTCAGGGTATACAAGTAGATTATGATTATCATATAGTGATTCCTAAAAAATAAATAAAAATAATTAATGAACCAATAAAAATATATTTTATATGATTATATTGCAGAGTTTTACCACCATATTGTAGGCATCAAGAGGAGTATGTTGTTTGTTATTTTCTTTTCAAACACTGTTCTTAGACTATCTTTTTTCTTTTCAATTTATTTCAATTCCAAAGAAACTTTTTACATAGAAATGATAGAGGGATTAATGAGTCCAAATCCTAATTCACATGGTTTTCCTTTTATATAGTAGTAATATACATGATTATAGAAAAAATGAATAGTTATTAACTGTAATGAATAGAATAGATCATTTTTTGGAAAAACAAATTATAAAAATGCACCTCTTGTATGTATTCACAACTAAGACTCCCAGCCATTCAAAATTGATAATCTTATTTATACTCTTGAGACCAACCATGTATGTAATGGCCTCTATAAATATTTATTATTCATATTCAATTTAGTAAATATTATCATCTTTGAATGTTTTATGCATATGAAATGTAATTTTAATATATACCACAATGGAACTGGTAGGTTTAAGTTACTCAAAAAAGTTCTATTTTGATTTCTTGGTTGATCCACTAGATTTTCTTGATTCAAACTTCTATTTCTCCTTCATTTTGTCTATATATAATACCATACCTCATTTCAGAAATTTTATCATCAATTATTAAAGTTTTTTCAATTGAAAAAAATATTAAAGATATACCTCATGTATCTTTATAAGATCAAATGACCATGCTATGAAAGTTCCAATAGCATTATCGATCATGGAAATATCCAGATTATAACAACCCTTATCTTTATTACATATTTAAACATGATTTATTACATAAAATTTCACTTAATAGAACCCAAAATATTGAGAGGTCTAGTGTCTTTGGGGCTTAGAAACATTACATGACAACTTAAGACAAAAAATACGACATCTTTATTTCAAACTTCTTTGAAATGACCAACTCATTCCTTCGTACTTAACACTGCATGAGATAAACTGAGGACATACATAAGAAAAGGGTGAGATATAAATCCCAGTAAGGGATTAAATAAGGAATAACATAAAGAATAAAATACATGTTAGGAAATAGGCATACAAATGTATCACAAGAAAAATATGAACATAAAGGTATGATATATCATGGTTATCATAACATGAAATGTGGAAACAACATACAATATGATATTAGCATGAGCCAAGGATCATAGAACATGAATTAGCATTAGTAAAACCTCATTTAAAATGAATTATAATGAGTAAACCCTAATTTCACATGGAATATCATGATACTAAACATTACCCAATGTATTGGAGTGCTATCATGGCACACCATTTATAAACATTTCAATCTCATGCGTAAGTGTGCCACATAGATCATATAACATGGATACATTCAAAATAATCATTTATTCCACAATAAAGGAATTTGAATACATAAATGAAAGTCTATAATAAATAAGTATATGTGAATAAAGGTGAATACCCTTTATAGATAAATGGGTACAGTATTCACTACATGATGATTTTGGCATGGAAAACCACAATGCAATTTCGGCAGCCTAACAACGTGACATAAAAATTTATAAAACTGATTGATGAGAGAGAAAGGGGTATCTCATCATATATACATGAAATGGAAAGTAATAGGGTCATATAAATACATATCCCAACACAAGTAATTTTGAAATAGAAGGCGTAACATAATAGAGAAACTTGAAGAAAGAGGAGAAATGGAATAACTCTTACGAAATTTCGGCATAGTAACGAGTGTATATGGGAGGGATTAATGAGAGAGAAAAAGGTCTCAAATCATAAAAAAATAATAAGGGCAGTATGGGGGAGTTGTTAAAACATACCCCATAATTTTTAATTGAAAATAAAAGGGTATAAAAATATAAAGAAACTTGGATAAAAATGAGAAAGGAAGGGAAGTGAGGATCCCTTACTTGAGTGCGTGACTTTAAAAGTTGGAAGAGGGAATTATTGAGAGTTTTGGGAACCTTAGGGGGATTATAGAGAGGGGAAGATAGACTAGGTAAGTTATCCAAGTGTTTTTAGTGAATAGAAGTGGGATATTGGGTGAGTTTATATAGGAAATGAGAGAGAAATTCTTTAATATTTCAAAAACTTAGGTTTTGGAATCTATATAATTAAATATTCAAAACCACAAACATTACCACGGTTTTTCCCATGATTTTTTCCAAATAAGAGTGGAAAAAATTATTTTATAAGGCAAATGTCCAAACATATTAAAATATTATCATTTATTATGTGGAGGTGAGTCACATTATTAAAGAAATAAATTTAAAATCATAAAATATATTATACATTTTGGAAGATTCACTAAGGATTTATAAAATAAGTAAAACAAATATAAAATCACATTATTTTAATGGGAAAACATATATTGGGCCAATAATACCAATTATAGTATTTATTACATCATTTTGGAGTCATTATGATGTCATAAAACACATATTTTGTTTATACGGTATTTAATTTTTACCCAAAAATTCGAATGTCTCAGAAAATTATGAAAAATTCAACATTTGATAATTTCAATATCCTGATTCCAAAAATAATATTAATTTTATCTAAATTATTTTATAAATATGTAAATTCTCACTTTTAAAATGAACGCCGACATTTATTGAAAATTCATAGGTTTTGACAAAAATAGTTTTCAAATCTTAATAAAAATTACATTTGACTTCATAAAAATTATATAATAATTTATTATTCATAAAATTAATTTGATAATAATATTTTATTAAAATATTAATTATTTCAAAAACTCATTGATTCCTTACAATAATTTTTTTAAAAATACACATTATGTTTTATCGTATAAAAAATGAAACTCTTATCAAACTGATTACCTAATAATTTATAGATAAGGAACTGATATAATAATAATTTATAAGCATTGTTTTTATAATATTATTAATAGAAACCTTATTTTAATATAATAATATATATATTTCTCAAAAGTACATTTTTTACCTGAAAAGTCAATTTATCAAATTCATCATTTTTTTAAGAAAGACTATTCTCATAAAAGAATTGATGGAATATGACTTTTATTTATAAAAATGGATTAAACAATAAGTAACTAATGAATTATTACATAACCACTTATAACACCCACATAATACCTAAGGGTAAGGTGTGCAATCTTAACAGACTCTTGGGGCGACTCAGATAACATCACCTAGGTGCTAATCTCTGTTAACTTGAACTTATCCCGTAGGAAATTATGTTCAAGCTTAATGTGTTGAAGCTCGACTTGGGAATGGTCAAGAGTGAAGCCCAGTAATGCTACCTCCTTTCCGAGCTCTGAAAAATGATCTTCGTACGACCTGAGTCTACTAGATGAGGCCATCCTCTCCTTTTTCCGTGTCAAACAGATTTTTTTTAAAAACCTTATATTTATATCAGTTATATGATCACTGTTCAATGACTATATTATCACTATTAATGATACTTAACAATCATTTAAACTCAATAAAAAAATAGTTCATGTGTTTTCTATATCTACAAGACCTTAAAAGAAAGGGAATTTTATTCATAAATGATCGGGTAGTTACAAAATTCCCCCTTAATAAATTTCTCCCTCAAAATTTCCTTTTACCACACATAGATAAGGGTAACTCTACCTCATCACTTCCTCCAGTTATCACGTTGCTTCTTGAAACTTGTGGTTTCACCACAACATCTTGATGAGGGGCATCGTCTTATTTCATAGAACTTTTTATCTATGATCTAAGATCATCACCAGATTTTCTTCATAGGGGAGGTCATTCTAAAATAGTACCACCTATGGATTTAGTACACATGTTGGGTCCGGTGTGTACTTCCTCAGGTGTGATACATGGAATACATCATGTACTTGAGACAAGTTTGGTGGAAGTTCTATTCGATAGGCCACTACTCCATTGTGATCAAGGATCTCAAAGGGTCCAATGTACCTTGGAATAAGATTTCCCTTATTCCAAAATCTCATAACTCTCTTCCATAGTGATATGCATAGGAATACCACATCTCCAACATCAAACTCTAGGTCTCATTGATGATTGTCAGCATAGCTCTTTTGTCGACTCTGATTAGCATTAATGTGATGCAAGATGGTCTTAACCTTCTACACCATTTCTACAACAATATATGGACCTAGAAGTTTTATCTCCCTAAATTCATCCCAACATTCTAGTGTTTTGCATCTCTTCCCAAAAAGGGCTTCATAAAGAGCCATTTGGATGCTTCAGTGGAAGCTGTTGTTGTAAGAGAACTCAACTGGAGGAAGATGTTGATCCTATCCTCCTTTAAAGTCTATTGAGCATGCTCTAAACATGCCCTCAAGTGTTTGGATAGTTATCTCAGATTGAAAATTATTTTAAGGATGATAATCCGTACTGAAGTTCATCTCAGTATTCAAAGAATGTTAGAGACTCTTCCAGAACTTAGAGGTAAATATTGGATCTCGATCGAATACAATCGATAGTGGTACACCATGCAGCCTTACCACTTCTCTGATGTATATTCATGCTAGTTGATCTAATGATAAATCCTATCGAATTTAAATGAAGTGTGAAATATTTTTAAGATAATCCATAACAAACCAGATAGCATTGTTTCCTTCGGATGTCTTCGAAAGTCTGATGACAAAGTCCATGGTGATGTTTTCCCATTTCCATGTTGGTATGGGTAATGGTTGCATCATCCCCTTAGAATTCTGCCTCTCAGAATTCATTTGCTGACATACCAGGAACTTTGATGTATAATCAGTGATATCCTTATTCATATTATCCCACCAATAATACTCTCAGAGATCTCGATACATCTTTGTGTTTATTGGGTGAATAGAGAAATTCAAATAATGTGCATTATCCAAAAGTTATTTCTTTAACTCTTTATTTGATAGAATAAATAGTCTTGACTCAAATATCATAATTCCTTCTTCATTAACATTTAACTCTGAGGATTTATCTTTTATGATAGTTTCCACCTTATTTTGAATTCCCACATCATCCTTTTGAGCATCCTTTAACCTTTCTAAAAGATACAGTTGAACAATAATTTGTGAAAGAATTGATAATGTTCCCTTATTTATGATTCCCATTTCCATCTTCATAAAATCTAAGAAGATTAGATCCTTTTTAATTCTCATCAATGAAAGATTTTTTAGATCCTTTCTACTTAGAGAATCTTCCACTTTATTTGATTTCCCCAGATGGCAGTGAATTGAGAATTCATAGACTTTGATCAGCTCTAACCATCTTCATTGGTGAATATTCAAATCTTTCTATGTGAATATATACTTGATGCTTTTGTGATCCATATATATTTCACACTTTCCCCAAAGAGTTAATGCCACCAAATTTTCAATGTGAAGATCATTGCATCCAACTCCAAATCATGTGTTGGATAGTTATTATCGTGAACTTTCAATTTCCTTGAAGCATAGGCAATGGAGTTTTCATTTTTCATTAACACACAACCCATGCCCTTCTTTGAAGCATTAATGAATACCATGAAAATATCTCCACTTGTGGGTAGTGTGAGCATGAGTGTAGTGATAAGCCTCATTTTCAACTCCTTGAAGCTTTCTTCACATTCATTATTCCAAGAAAACCTGACTCCCTTTAGAGTTAGCTTGGTAAGAGGGTTTGAAAATCAGGAGAAATTTCACACAAATCGGCAATAATATCCTTCTAACCCTAAGAATCTACAGATATACATCATAGATGTCAGCTTCAACCATCCCTCAATTGATTTTTTTGAAATGATCCACAGATATCCCATTTCTTGTGATGATATTCCCCAAGAATGAGACTTCCTTCAACCAGAACTCAAACTTACTATACTTTTCATAGATATTATCCTTTCACAAGGTCTCTAGAATAGTGATCAGATGCTTCTCATGATCCTCCTTGGTTTTGAATTATATTATAATATTATCAATAAATACTACCACAAATTTTTCGAGGTAATCTTTAAAGACTCTATTCATCAATCCCATGAATATTTCTAGAGCATTAGTGAGTCTGAAAGGCATTACTATGAATTCATAGTGCCCGTACCTTATAGGAAAAGCAATCTTGGGGATATCTTCCTTTTTCACCCTTACTTGGTAATATCCCGACCACAAATCCACCTTGGAGAAGTATTGTGCTTCACGTAGCTGATCGAACAAGTCATCAATTCAGGGAAAAGGATACTTGTTCTTTATCATGATCTTATTGATATCATGATAATCAATTCAAAGGTGCATTGATCCATCCTTCTTCTTGACAAATAGAACTGGTGCACCCCATGGTGAAGCACTTGAGCGTATAAACCCTTTATCCAGATTCTCCTGTAGTTTTTTATTTGGATCCTCAATATCCACAACAACCATTCTATATAGAGTCTTGGATATTGGAAACACCCCATGTATAAGATCAATCGAGAATTCAACATATCTTCTAGTAGGAAGACCATGAAATTACTTGGGAAACACATCAGTGAATTCCCTCATAATAGGCATGTCTTTGAGGATGGTTCCTTCCTTAGACTCAATCATATGAGAAAGATACGCATTCTCATAGGGAAGTAATATCCATTCTTTAGATGATGGTGCTAAAGAAGATTCATCCTCCACCTTGTACTTGTATAGAATCAGGGGTCGATTCTCCATATGGAGAGTGATTTCCCTCTCACAAAAATTTATGTTGATTATATATAGGGAAATCCAATCCATTCCAATAATTTCATCAAATTACACCAGAGGGAGTAGGATGAGGTTCACTGAGAAGTTCAATCCAAAAATTTTGATAGGGGAGGAGTTATATTCATGGGATGCAATAATTTCTCCATTTTCTATTCTCACCGACATCTCTACTTCCATTATTTTTGGTGGTGTTTGGATTGTTCTACTAAACTTTAGGGGTATAAAAGAATCCATAGAACCTGAATAAAAATGTATGTTCACTATTCTTGAATAAATAACTAGCATACATGTCACCACTTCATTGTTCAGAATTTCTTCAGTGGTAGTGATTGAAAAATATTTCCCTTGCTACCTTGGAGGTTTTTGGTTGCCTATGAAAACCCTTGGATTAGGGAATTGGTATGAAAAGTGACCCAGTTCTTTGTAGTTGTAATAATGAACAATGCATTGAGGGTCAAATAGAGCGTTCCTTTCCTTTGACGCAATAACGAGTTTTCCTTGTAGATATTTATTGGCTAGGTTCCCTTCTCTTCCACACCTAAAGCATTTACTCATCCCTTTCATGCTATTTATGGGGTGATTATTTCTGCACCTTTGGTAAGTGGGGTGCTGGAATTTCTTAGCACCGTTGGATTTATCCTTCGGATCACTAGAATTAAAGTCCACTTTTTGCTTCTTATCCCCATGATACCCCTAAGATTTTCCGATCTCTATTTTGATTTTGAGGACACATTAGACAATTTCCTCATAGCTATCAAATTCGTCGACCACTAGAACTTTCTGTAGGAAAGGTTTTATCCCACCAAAGAAGTGGTCAACCTTGAATTCAGGGTTAATGACAAAGCCAAAGGTTTATCATGAAATCCTTGTGAAGTTTTCCTTATACACTCGAATGGATTCATCATCTTTTTTCTTGAGGGCAAGGAATTCCCTTTCCATCTTAAGTTGTAGGGTGCGAGGAAAATATTTATTGAATTTTTTTGGAAATCCTTCCATTCCCACACCTAGATCTCTTCCTCAAACTTTGTATTTTTGATCAATGTAAACCATTGATCAAATTCAACATTCATATGATAAGCATCCAAAAGAACCTTATCTTTTTCGAAACATTGAAGTATGGATAAGATCTTCTCAATGGAGTTGATCCATTGTTCAGTGATTGAGGGATCAGATGATCCATTAAAAGTAGGAAGACTTTGTCTCATGAAGCTCTTGATTTCATCTTATTCTTTCTGGGGGGGGGGGGTTGGAAATTCCTCTTTAACCATGTTTCTATTCAAAACATTAGTTAACTAAGAGAGTATCATGGAAAAGTTTGCGATTCCCACTCCCATCGGATTGAGCATCTTATTAGAATAGTCATCACATTGATCTTCACATCGGTTGTTAGCCCAAGTCCCCATATTAATGGCCATTGGATAGAATAAATGGAAATTAGGGGTAAGTATTTTAAACTATTAAACACATAAAGGGGAATCTGATGAAAAAAAGGATAACTTATAAATTAAATTTATTTCCTTAACTTATGAATTTCTAAGTTTCGATCTAAGTTATCCATGATCTATTTCCTAACATATATTCTTATGGTATTTTTTTATTCCCTTAATAATGGTTCATACTAAGATTATGAATTTACTAAAGAATATACCCAAGAAGTGTCAAAGCAAGAGTGCAGAAAGGCCCATTGTGGTACACCATTTTTCGTTCGAGTCTAGCTCAATGTAGTGTTTTCAGGTTTTACCCATAGATTCATCTGTGCCAGATCCACCTCTACTTGTTCATATCCAGAAATGGATGTATTTACTTAATAAACCACTTACACTATACTCACAAAAATTTAGGGATGTTTTTATTATATTTAGTCTTATCCCTAAGTCTTTCACTAGGGTTTTCTAATCCTAATCCAAAAAATAACTAAACCTATCCTTTGATAAAAACTATAAAAATACTGTTCTTTATTACACATTTAAACATGATTTATTACATAAAATTGCACTTACTACAAACCAGAATATTGAGAGGTCTAGTGTATTTGGGGCTTAGGAACATTATATGAAAACTTAAGACATAAAATACAACATCTTTATTTCAAACTTCTTTGACATGACCAACTCATTCCTTCATACTTAACACAACATGGGATAACCTGAGGACATACATAAGAAAGGGGTGAGCTATAAAGCCCAGTAAGAGAGTAAAAAATGAATAAAATGAATAATAAAATACAGGTTAGGCAATAGGAATATCAATGGTGCACAAGAGAAACATGAACATAAAGGCATGATATAGCATGTTTATCATAACATGGAAATGTGGCAACAACATACAACATGATATTTGCATGAGCCAAGGATCATTGCACATGGATTAACATGATTATGCCCATAATTTCACATTAATTAGCATGATTAAACACCCATTACACATGGTGTTTCATCGCACTAAACATTACCCAATACATTGGAGCGCTATCAGGGTGAACCCTTCCTAAACATTCCAATCTCATGCCTAAGTGTGCCACATAGATCATATAACATGGATTCATTCAACATAATCATTTATTCCATGATAAAGGAATTTGGAGTAAATACATGAAAGTATATAATCAATAAGTATATGTGCATAAAGGTGAATACCCTTGACAGATAAATCAGTATGGTATTTATTACATGATGATTTTGGCATGGAAAACCATGATGCAATTTCGACAACCTAACAGCGTGACATAAAAATTTATAAAAATGGTTGATGAGAGATAAAGAGATATCTCATCATATATAAATGAAATGTAAAATAAGGGGGTAATTTAAATAAATGTACCAACACAAGGAATTTAAAAATAGAAGGCGTAACAAAATAGAGAAACTTGAAGAAAGAGGAGAAATGGAATAACTCTTATGAAATTTCAGCATGGTAACGAGTGTACATGGGTGAGATTAATGAGAGATAAAGAAGTATACCATCATAAAAACATAATAAGTTAAGTATGTGGGAGGTGTTAAAACAAAACCCATTATTTTTAATTGAAAATAAAAGGGTGTAACAATGTAAAGAAACTTGGATAAAAATGAGAAAGGAAGGAAAGTGTGGATCCCTTACTTGAGTGTGTGACTTCAAAAGCTTGAAGAGGGGCTTATTGAGAGATTGGGGCACCTTGGGAGGATTATATAGAGGGTATTATAGATTAGGTACTTGATCCAAGTATTTTTAGTGAATATAAGTGGGATCTTAGGTGGGTTTATATAGGAAATGAGAGGGGAATTCTTTAATATTTCACAAACTTAGGTTTTGGAATCTATATAATTAAATATTCAAAACCAAAAACCTTCCCATGGTTTTTCCCATAGTTTTTTCCAAATAGGAGTAGAAAAAATTATTTTATAAGTCCAATGGCCGAAAATATTAAAATATTAGCCTTTCTTATGTGGAGGTGAGTCATATTATTAAAGAAATGAATTTAAAATCATAAAATATATTATACATTTAGGAAGATTCCCTAAGGATTTATAAAATAATTAAAAAAAATATAAAATCACATTATTTTAATGGGAAAACATATACTGGTCCAATAATACCCATTATAGTATTTATTACACCATTTTGGGGTCATTATGATGTCATAAAACACATATTTTGTTTACACGATATTTAATTTTTACCCAAAAATTCGACTATTCTAGGAAATTATGAAAAATTCACCATTGGATAATTTTGACATCCTGATTCCAAAAAAAATATTAATTTTATCTAAATAATTTTATTAATATGTGAATTTTTTACTTTTAAAGTGAAAGACGACATTTATTGATAATTCACTAGTTTTGACAAAAATAGTTTTCAAACCTTAATAAAAATCACATTTGACTTTATAAAAATATTATGCTCATTTATTATTCATAAAATTAATTTGATAATAATATTTTATTAAAATATTAATTATTTCAAAAATTAATTAATTCTCAAAATAAATTCTTTAAAAATATACTTCGTGTTTTAACATATAAAAAATTTAACTCTTATCAAACTGATTACCTAATAATTCATAGAAAAGAAAATGATATAATAATAATTTATAATATATTTTTTATAATATTATTAATAAAAATATTAGTTCAATATAATAATGTATATATTTCTCAAAAGTACAATTTTTACCCAAAAAATCAATTTATCAAATTCATCATTATTTTAAGAAAGACTATTCTCATAAAGGAATTGATGGAATAATAATTTTATTTATAAAAAGGGATTACATAACAATTAACTAATACCTTATTACATAACCCCTTATAACATCCACATAAGACCTAAGGTTAAGGTGTTCAATGGTGACAGAATCTTAGGGAGGCTCAGATAACATCACCCGGGTGGTAATCTCTATTAACTTGAACTTCTACCATAGGTGATTCTGTTCAAGATTAATGTGTTGAAGCTCATATTGGGAATGAAAAAGAGTGAATCCTAGTGATGCTACCACCTTTCTGAGATTCAAAATATGAGCTTTGTATGACCCAAGTCTACTGGATGAGGCCATCCTCTTCTTTGTCTATGTCTAAAGGATTTTTTTAAAAACCTTATATTTATATCTATAGACGCCGGAAAAGTCCGTTGTTCCCAAACAAAGCTCCGGATGTGGAAAGCGAGGTCATATTTGGAGTCGGAAGCATGTTTCGGAGGGCCCGGAGGCCTTGCGCGGAATTTTGGAGGCCCGCGCGCAAAGTTGATGAGCCGCGCGCAAACCTCCCGGGTTGCGCGCAATGCGCTGGACCGGCGCGCAATTTTGCGCGACCGTGGCCCGCGCGACTCCCTTGCGCGCCGAGGCCGATTCCGCGCCCGCGAAGAGAATTCCGCGCCCACGACCCGGATTCCGCGCCTGGGGTTGCCTATAAATATAAGGCGACCCCCGACGTTTTGAAGGTGGCCAGAATTCGAAAGGTCTCTCGTGCGCGCAATCCAACTCCTTCCGCGCGCAATGCCGATCTTCAGGTATCCTCTTTTCTTTCGTGCAAGAAAGCCTTGGGGTTCGCCTTCGCGCGCAATCCCTTTGGCTCCTTTACTTTGAATAAATATTCTCCCAAAGGCATTTGCGCGCAAAAGAAGCCTCTTGCGCGCAATTGCCCCCGGGTGCGCGCAATCCAACCCGATTGCGCGCACCCCCCATTTCCAAAGTGGCCATTCGATTAAAGAATGAGCCATTGCCCCCGCGCGCTATCCGAAGCCCGGTGCGCGCAATCTCTATCATTCGCGCGCAAAGTGCTGGCCCAATTGCGCGCCAGCCCGTCCATTTGCGCGCCGACCCGCGGTATTGCGCGCAAAGCTCCTCTTTTGCACGCAAACCGCCAGGGTCGCCCCCTTTGACCCCCTTTGGGTACCCGCCTGCGTGGCACCCGATGACCCTCATCCCGGGTGCCCGCACTGTGCGTTGTCTTTCCGTGCGGCCCTCCAGGCTTGCGCGAAGTGACACGGACCTATCGGCGGCTTCAACGTCCTGCACGACGTTAAACTGCATACGTCCAACATGACGTTAAACTGTGCCACGTCCGCGCTGCAAGACGTTAAACTGCCAGGCGTTTACGTCCCGCACGACGTTAAACTGCACCATCGTCCGCGCTGCAAGACGTTAAACTTCCAAGCATCTTCGTCCTCAACACACGACGTTAAACTGTACTTCGTCCGGCGAGACGTTAAACCGTCCGCTTCGTCCTCAACACACGACGTTAAACTGTACTTCGTCCGGCAAGACGTTAAACCGTCCGCATCACCTGATCCCATGTCTCGCACGCAGGATCCCCCCGGTCTGGATGTGGCCCCCACCCGCGCGTCTCTGCAGGGATGTCGGGATTGGAGCGGCCTTCGCCCATGGGGGTAGAGTGTTACAGACAGAATGAACTACGTGGACTTTGATCCCTGTCTTCTAAACAGGGTACGTAGGAAGCCTCTCCGAGGTTCAAGCCCACCACCTGGTCGTCCCGGTCGTATTCACGTCGGTTCGTCCATCCGTGGGCCCCTCCCGGGCTCACATTCGCGTCGATTCACCTATGAATCCGCCCCTGTGGGAGACTGCACGTGTGTATCTCCATTGTGCTTCCCCACTGCCCCCTTTTTTTCTATTTCTCCTTTTATCGTCCAGCATGACGTGAAACTGTGATCCACCCGACCGTTCCATCCCCCTCTGTGCGAGGTGGTTCGGTTCAATCCTCCGCCCGGCGGCCTCGATCTCTTTGTGAGTCGGCTTGCCGACGTCCAACATGACGTTAAACTGTATATCCGAACTACGCTGACTTTGATCCGCGCTAACGCACGGTACGTAGGAAGCCCCTACGGGGTCCAAGCTTTTCACTCCATCATCCATCCTGATCCTTACCCGGGCCGCCACGTCCCGGTGGGGTCATGCCATTTCATTCCACTCCACTTCACTCGGGAAGCCGCCCATGTGCTGGCCCCAGCGTCGGAGGTTCCCCTCAAGGGGTTCTGTCATCTGATCCACTCCTCGTGTTGATCAGTACGATGCCGTCTCCGCTGGACGTTAAACTCGCGGCATACCCCGTGTTAAACATGGGAAGCTGAGGAAAAGCTCAGGTAACACAGTTCCCCGCACCCAGTGCGGGATGCCTCAGGCCATCACGCCTTCGAGAAGCCCTATTAGGGACAGAAGGCAGACATGCAGAGGCGCAGTGTTAGGACACGCCCCCAACACCCAGAGCCACCCGGTCTCCTCACCGCAGGTTGCTACCCCGACCAGACTCCTTGGAGCGTCCGGGCGGAAGCAGCGTAATTAACCGGTGTCCATGAAGATATGGCGCAGGGAACGAGATTCACGAACATTCTTAAATCTATGAGGGAGACCCGGATTAGGCGACGAGTTCCGAGGAGATGTCCACGGAAGGAGGAGCCGACGTCCCATCATCCCGGTTTCGATCAAGGAGCAGACGCCCCTGAATAAGGGACCGATGCCGCCCGCCTTTGGAAAGCGGGACTGCGGGACCACAAGCCGCGCGCCCATCCCCTCGGGTTGATGGGTGCACGCACAAACGCGTCCTGGCGGAACAGCGTAACCCGACGCACATCCGCACCGAAACAGAAAAATGGTGAACCCGACGTGAATCTCTTCTCCTCAATACGAAGACGGATGGCTTTCAGAGGTGTTGGAAGACCAGCATGCTGCTCAACCGAGCATTCAGTTTTACCCGCCAGGGGCTGAGGAAGGGAACTCGGGCACTCCGTCTCGCGACGTCGAGGGCCTGGGTCCCCCCCACGGGAGGCGTCGTGGCACTAATGGTTGGTTGTCGATTCCTTTTCATGTCAGTGTTAATGGGTTATTCTCCCTGCTTTCAGAAATCAGGTCACCCAATCCGGTGCCCGATCGCCACCTGCCCACTGGCGCAGAGGTAGGGGAAACACCGACGCGGCTACTCCGCGCGGTCCCGCCCGTTCCACAGCCGTGCCAGCAGCCGCAGCTGTGGGGCAACCACGCCCTCTCTCCCCCTCGGAGGTCATCCAAAGAAGGGTGATCAACAACTTGGTGCGGAGATATGAGGAAGAGGGAGTCATCCCCACCCGGGACATGGCTCGCCTAGACCTCGAGGGAGCTGCACCTCGCCACCAACGCCGCCCCCGAGGGCCGCCCAGGGAGGCACCGCTGCCTACCTCGACGTCCAACCGTTTCGGGAGTTTATCCCCGGAACACTCCGACAGTTCCTTCCCCTATGCGGATGAGGTGGAAGATGCCCGGGACCACCCTATCCAGGATTCGCTCTAGGGATCCGCGATGAGGGCTCCTGTCAGGCCATGGCGACATCGCCGCCAGGCCTCTCAAGTCGAGGAACAGGCTCTCCACCTGCCCGCACCGCTCATCCTGACTCGTCTGTCTCGACGCCAACGTCGGGCTCGAGCGGAAGAGGATGCCCACCTTGGGGCCCTAGAAACAGCGGCCGCGTTGGCTCAAGCCACTGCTGGCTCCAGTCGCCAGGCCCCTGCGCATCCTGAGCAGGGGCACTTCTATGCCCGACCCGGATCGAGGCCCCGACCGCCCCAAAGGCAGGTTGGGTTGGCTCTCCCGGTTGCTGGTACAGGCAACAGCCACCGCGGACCACCTCGCGGTAGCGCTATTCGCCAACAGGGTCTACTCCGCGTGGCCGATCCAAGAGGCATGGGTCACCCCGCCTTCCGATCTCGGCCCGGAGGCCTGCCCGGAATCATCTCTCCCCGCGTCCCCTTTGATATCTGTCCCGGTGCTCCTCGCACCTTGGTTTCCAGTCCTCTTGGCCCCAGCACCAGTGCGGCCGGAGGATGCCAGGATAGAGATCAGCCATGCCCCGAAGAACCACCCAGAGGCAGGAGGGCGAGGCGTCGACGCCGAGGGAAGAATGTTACGGAATTCCGGACAGAGATCCGACCGGTTCACTTCTCTGATTCAGAGGCAGAGTATGATTCGGCGACAGAGCCCTTCCCCCAATCCCGCCAGTCAGGGGCAGGGGTAGGAATGCGGCACGTCAGCCTCGTACTCCCCGAGAGCGAGATCGATATGATCCCCGCTTCTCTCCGAAGGTATATCCGGAGTAGCGAGGGCCTGGTAGACCCCCAAGGATCAAGCTTGCGGTTGGTACCGGCCCCTCTGGAAGCGCCTTCTGCCTCGATCGGAGAAGCCGAAGACCTTTTCTGGGGACCGACGGTCGAACCACGATCTAGTGCACCCTCGGCGAGCACCGACGCTACGGCAGGATGTTCGCTCGCCGGCCCGTCCTATCGTGATGTGGTAGCCAGGGCACCGCCACCCTCAGAGGGTGGCCCAGGATATGGAGGCCAATCGGCCTGCTCGCCGTATTCACCGCCGGCCAGCCCGTCGGCCTGGCGGCCCGCCTCGGCACCACTGCCGGTTCCCCGTCCGTTCCCAGTCGTTGAAGAGGACCAAGGAGACCTGGGTCCCGAGTTTGAGTCATGGAGCTTCTGGACCGTCCTTGCAGAGGGCCACTTCCCTGAGAAGTTTTGGCCAGTCGCAGGACCGGGCTTTGATGCACCCGAATCGCTCACCCCGGATGAGTTCGAATGCTTCCGCCGAACTCTCCGGGAGACTCACTCCTGTCTTCACCACTTACAAATGCCATATCCCAGGAGTCAAGTGCACCTGGAGGATATTGGTGAGCAGTGCCGTCAAATTGACCTGGCCACGCTCCCCGCGGTTCGGCACCCCGGGTCATTTGGGCACCACGAGGCCCTCCAACAACGATGCGTTGAGTGTTTTCAAGTACTCCGCAAGGTTATCGAGGAAGCCACTCCCCACGTGTATATCCGTGGATGGGGGAAGTATGCTACCCTACGCTTCAGTGCAATTCGCCGACAGCCCGATTCACTGGGCGGCCCTGAGGGTACATCCCCAGGGACGGAAACAGTCAATATGGCTGACCTGTCGGGAGAAGGGAACGACTTGGAACTTCTCGACGGGGGCTTCCCCCCCGAAGACAAGCCGTCGTTAGAGCCATCGGTGAGAGTTACTCGTCACCAGAGGAACCTCCTGGGTCTCCCCACGCCCACTGAAGCACTGGCGTTGAGCCGAAACGTCAGTAAAGGTAAAGAGCACAGCGAGGCTATAAAGCCCGCCGACCCATCTGCCTCCACGCAGAGGGCGGACGAGGATCCCGAGAAGGCTATGCTACGTCAACAGCTCGCCGAGCAGAAGAAGCTGGTTGACCAGCTCCTCGCCGAGCGCGCTGCAGAGCAGCGGCCTGACTACGGTGATCCTAGGCCAGGACAGCAGGGACAGGAACAACCACCCCTCGATGAGGCTCTCCCGGGCAACCGTGATTATGCCGTGTTCGCCGACAGGAGAGAGGCCATTGCCTATGGCAAGAGGGCGCGGTATGTTTCGCCACACCCTCCCGAGCGGCGTGACTACCTGAGAGACCCCGCTCGGATTCCTCCCGCTGCCCCAAGGGCCGCTCCGCCCGCCATCCCACGAGCTGCCGAGTTTGACGACCCGGTCGACGACCTGATTGAAGGGCCATGCAATGCGCTCGTGGTTAGAGATCCTCGCCAGGACTGGAACCCATGTCCGGACGATCCGATGGCGGCACTCATCGCCCGCTTGGAGGCCTTGGAGACTCGGCAAGTGGCAATCCCACCGGACGGCAAGCCATACCCAGCATGGGTGGATGATATGCCGGCGCCTCCGGGATTCGGGAATCCCACTTTTTCCCCCTTCAACGGGACTGGAGATCCGCCACAGCATTTGGCCCATTTCAACTCGAGGTGCGGGCCTATGCTGGGGACTCCGGCACAGCAAGAGGCCGCTAAGCTTCACTGCTTTGTCCAGACACTGGAAGGGCCAGCATTTGTCTGGTACAGCCAGCTCCCCGTTGGGTCGATAACTAGCTGGGAGGACCTTCGTAGACAATTCATCTACCAGTTCAGTTCCACGACCCGGAAGACGAGTATCGCAGACCTCTTCAAGTGCAAGCAGAGGCCTGACGAGCGAGTCGCGGACTTCGTCGCCCGATGGAAGGGTATCACATATTCCCTTGACATGCCATTGACTCAGGAGCAGTTGCTGACAATGTGCGTCGGGAACGTCAAGACCGAGCTGGTCCCTTCCTTGATCACTCAGAATTACCCCGGAGGGTTCAGGGACTTCTCAGACAAAGCTCAACGTCTTGAGGAAGCCCTGCAACAGGCCAGCCAGGCACACCCGCTGCCTTCTATGATTCCTGCAAGGAGAGCCAGCAGGGCTGAGCCCGCTGCTGTCGCCCAGATAGAGGCTCCCAGGCCGTTGGAGATGCTGCCGGTGAGACCAGCTCCACAGCCTCACAGGAATCCGCCTCCACGGGCTCAGTTCCCGGCCCAGCAGCAGCAGCCTCAGAACCGGCCGACCCCTCCGCGTAATGTACCGCCGCAACCCAGGCGAGATAATCAGGGTCCACCTCCTCGGCAGGCCCCTCCAGCCCCTCGTCAAGACCACGCTCCCAGGGGCCCGCGATACCTGACCTACTCATTTCACGAGGATCAGGTCCCCGGTTATTTCCGAAGTGCCCTGGAGCAGAGGATTGTGCGACTGCCTGAGTGTTGGAGGCCGGAGGAGGCACATCTCACGGATAACCCCCGCTACTGCCCCTACCATCGGGCCCTGGGGCACACCATCCAGCGGTGCTATGTGTTTAAGGATTGGCTCCAAGACCAGATTAACAACAATGTAATCAGGTTGGGCCCAGCTCCGGCACAAGTGGCGGGCGTGTTCGTGGGATCAGATGACGATAGCGGCAATGAGGACGAATGGCAGCTGGTCTCCGACCGCGGATCCCAGAAGTATAAAAACTGGATGGCCCGCAAGACGATCATTCGCGCCCATGGAATCATCCGTGCGCGCTTGAATCAGCCTGAGCCCCCAGAATCTGCGGGTGCTGCTTCGGCATCGTCGTCCCAGCCTGCCTCTTCCAAGAAGAGCAAACGGCGACGGCGCAAGAAGGAAGAGCGCGCCCCGCCAGTTCCGCCACTATCCCGCACTCTCGGCGATTTCATGCCCCCGGAGATGGGGATCCCTCCTCGGATACGCCCAGTGGTGAATGATTCGTCCGATGACAGTACCGGGTACGCTTCGGTTAATACCGTCGAGCTGGTAAATCCCTTTTCGGTTCCCGACGTTGAAGAACACTAGGTGGACCTCCCTAGTGTCCCCGGTCGTCGCCACCATCGGAGGAGCCGCAACAACAGGAGTCGCCGGGGCACAGCAGTTGGTACCTCCAGCCAGGCCGTGCACGCCACTGAGACCAGGCAGCAGACTCAAAACCGAGCTCAGCATGCGCAGCCCCCCCATCCGGGGATGACGGATTCGCCTCCGCCACTGTTTGTGGTATGGGATCAGGCAGAACCGCCTCAGCCGCGTCGCGATCAGCTCCGCCCTGCCACGAGTCCATCCCGGACTCCTGACCCCAGTACGGTGACCATTTCCCGGGCTTCAACCAATGAACAGCGAGATGCTCCAAGCACCAGTCGGCCGCCGACCCAACCGGCAAGGCCCGTCATGCTTCCAACCGCAGAGCAACCTCCTGCAACCAGAGGCTCGCGCTTGGCCAAAAATTATGATGTCCTGAAGCACTTGGCCGACATCCCAGCGAGACTCTCCATCCTTGAGGCTCTGCGCATGTCATCTGAGATGCACGAGGCACTCGCTGAAGCCCTGAAGAGCCCCCTCCAGTTTGAGACAGAGGTTGCGGCTGCAGAGGCCTTTCACGCCGAAACGATTGAGGACGCCGAATGCCAGGCAGTTATCTCGTTTTCTGGTAAGGATGAAGACCCTCCTATACAGGGGCACATTCGTCCACTGTATGTTACCGGCCAGTTCAATGGCCTTGAAGTCCGGCGCTGTCTTGTCGACACGGGGTCCAGGATTAACCTGATTCCCACTCGGACGCTCCGGAGATTGGGGTTGTCTGAGGATGACTTGATTCCCTCCGACCTCAGGATCCAGGGGTACGACCGCACCGAGCAAACCCCGGTCGGCAAGATACGTTTGAAGACCCAGTTCGGTGGTTTGGTTGCCAACACCGAATTCATGGTAGTCTCTCAAGACACCGCGTACAACGCATTGATGGGCAGGCCCTGGATCCACCTTCATGCGGCGGTTCCCTCGTCATACCACCAATGCCTCAAATACTCCCTTAATGGTCGAGTAGGCGTGCTTCAGGGAGATGCCTCTCCTTTTTCCTCATGTGAAGCCCGCTATCTGGACGCGGACTATTACAAGAGCAAGGATAAGCAGATCCTGGCAGGTGAGGTCGAGCCTGTCGCTGTTGCAAGTGATCCCTGGGCAAGTTTGGATGACGCTTATGTCCTCCCGATTCAACGGTTGGACGTAGCCATGGTCTCGATGGCTTGTGAGTCTCCTGATGAGATGACCGCGACCGCCCATGCCAGCACCAGCGGCCCAGCAGGATCTAGTAGCCCCAATGCAGTTGCCAACGCAGCCTCTCCCGTGGACGATCCCTCCCCGAGTGGAGAGGACGTGGAAGATGCACCCCCAGCCTTTGAGGAGGGCGTCTCCGCCACGGTCGATGAGTTAGTACAAGTGAACCTTGGATCCGAAGCAGATCCGAGACCCACATTGGTCAGTGCCGCCATGCCCTCTGAGGAGAGGCAGCAGTACGTGGACTTTCTCAGGCAGCACCGCGATGTGTTCGCTTGGGGCTATGACGAGATGCCGGGGCTAGATCCTCAGGTAGCCGTCCACCGCCTTGGTCTCCCGACGAACCATCATGGGTTCAAGCAGCCTCCCAGGAAGATGCACCCATTCCACGGTGCCATGGTTGAGGCCGAAGTTGACAAGCTTATCAAAGCCCACTTCGTGAGGGAAGTCCAGTACCCCAAATGGCTGGCCAACATTGTGCCGGTCTGGAAGAAGAACGGGCAGATCAGAGTCTGCATCGACTTCCGCGATCTCAACCGCCACTGTCCGAAGGATGATTTTCCCCTTCCAGTGACAGAGCTGTTGATTGACGCCACGGAAGGGTTCCAATCCCTCTCCTTCATGGATGGATACTCCGGATATAACCAAATTCGGATGGCCCCTGAGGATGAGGAGTTCACTGCCTTCAGGGCCCCCCAAGGTACCTTCTGTTACCGGGTCATGCCTTTCGGCCTGAAGAATGCAGGTGCCACCTATCAACGGGCGATGCACCGCATATTCAAGCCAATCCTCGGCACACTGGTGGAATGCTACGTTGACGACTTGGTAGTCAAATCGCGCCAGCGTCAGGACCATCTCAAAGATCTTGAGAAAGTGTTCGGCTTCCTCTGGTCTCGCTGCCTAAAGATGAACCCGTTGAAGTGTGCCTTCGGGGTCACCTCCGGAAAGTTCCTTGGATTTGTGGTAAGATACCGGGGTATTGAGATCGACCCAGAGAAGATCAGGGCGATTAGCCAGATGCCTCCCCCAGGTAACATCCGGGAACTGCAGGGGTTCCAAGGCCACTTAGCCTATATACGCCGATTCATCGCGAATCTGGCCGGCAAGTGTAAGCCCTTTTCTCGGCTCATGAAGAAAGGTGCCACCTATGTATGGGATAAAGAGTGTCAGACCGCTTTCGAGGAAATCAAGCAGTACCTGCTGCAACCTCCGGTTCTGATGCCGCCTGTATCCGGGAAGCCGCTGGTCCTTTATGTGACCGCCCTGGAACGGTCCCTTGGCGCCCTTCTCGCCCAGAAGAACAACGAGGGAACAGAGAATAGCCTCTATTACCTCAGTCGCATGCTCCTCGATGCGGAAGTTAGGTATTCCCCCATCGAGAAGAGCTGCCTGGCGCTCGTATTTGCCGTACAAAAATTACGACACTACTTGCAGCACCATGAGGTGCAGTTGGTTTCTCGGGTAGACCCGTTGAAATATATCCTGAGCCGGCCTATGTTGACTGGCCGTCTAGCGCGGTGGGCTGTGATTCTCCAGCAGTTCGACATCAGGTATGTGTCTCAGAAGGCCATCAAAGGGAAAGCATTGGCAGACTTTCTGGCTGCTCACCCAACCTCCGCGGATCAGCCGCTGGATCTAGGCTTTCCTGATGAGGCCATCCTCTCGGTCGATCGAGCCGGTCCATGCTGGCAGATGCACTTTGATGGTGCCTCCTGGAGCCCCACCGGTAGAAGACTCGATAATCCTAAGCTCAACAGAGTGGGATTGGGTATCGTCTTCATTACCCCGGAGCAAGCCGTACTGCCGTACTCTTTCCTGTTGTCAGAGGGCTGTACCAACAATGAGGCGGAATACCATGCCCTCGTCACCGGCCTCGAGTTAGCTCTCGGGATCGACGTGCCCCATCTGTGCGTGAAAGGGGACTCTGATCTGGTTGTTAAGCAGATCAATGGCGACTATGTTGTCAGGAAGCCGAAGCTTGTGCCATTACTGGAGTGCACCCTCCTTCTGATGGCCCGGTTCCCTTCTCGGCCAGAAATTGTCCATATTCCCCGGTCGCAGAACGGTCGAGCAGATGCCTTGGCCAGCCTTGCTGTGTCACTTGAAGAGCCTGAACAGGACAACCTGATCGTCCGCGTGACGCGCCGCAGGCTCATCGCTCCCGTTATCCCGGAGGGAGATCGCGGCCCGTCGGTAAGTAATCTCACCGCGGTTTCCCCTATGCCCGGAGCCCCGATTACCCCAGATATGGCAGTCGAACCAGCCCCTGATTGGAGGACGCCTTTGGTTGAGTACCTCCAACATGGCATTCCCCCGCCGGATCGAGCCGAGCGCGAGCGAGTTCGACGCCGCGCATCGCAGTTTGTCCTCCAGAGCAGTCCCGGCCTGGAGCAGATCCACTACAGACGCGGATTTGATGGTGTTCTCCTCCGTTTCCTTCAGGGAGTTTAGATCCCACGAGTCATGCAAGAGGTTCATGCTGGTTCATGCGGCTCCCATCAAACTGGGCCGAAGCTGTCCCACCAGATTCGGAGGTTGGGATACTTCTGGCCCTCCATGATCCATGACTGCATCGAGTATGCCAGGAGGTGCCATGCGTGCCAGGTTCATGCGAACTTTGTGCATCGGCCGCCGGAGCCTCTCCATACCACCAGATATTCTTGGCCCTTTTCAGTCTAGGGGATGGACGTTGTGGGACCTTACCCGCCGGCGACGGCTCGCCAGTGCCGGTTCATTCTGACCGCCACGGACTTCTTCTCCAAATGGGCAGAGGCGATTCCGCTCAGAGAGGTCAAATCCTGTTTGATCGCTGACTTCGTGACCTCCAACATCATTCATCGATTTGGAGTGCCTCACACTATCCTCACGGATAACGGAGCCAATTTCCGAGCAGCCGAGTTGAAGAAGTTGTACGCCAAGTACAACATTCGCTCGAACCATACATCTCGCTATCATGCGCAGGTGAATGGACAGATCGAGGCGTTTAACAAAACCCTCTCTAACATTCTGCAAAAAATGGTTGGTCAGAACAAGAAGAGTTGGCCGGACAAGCTCCCCAACGCCCTCTGGGCTTATCGGACGACGACTCGCAATTCCACCCAGATGACCCCTTATTCCCTGGTGTATGGAGCTGAGGCCGTCCTGCCCATCGAGATCCAGTTACCGTCCTTGCGCACTGCGGTCTACGACCAGCAAGCGCCGGACAGAGCTGCTGAAGCCCGTCTAGTCGAGTTGGAAGCACTGGATGAGAATAGACTTCGCGCCTTGCACAACTTGGAGAGGCATCAAAGCAGAATGGATCGAGCTTTCAATAAGAAGGTTCGCCTCCGCTCCTTCCTGCAGGGTGACCTAGTGCTAGCCCTAAGAGCACCAATGATCCCCGGCAGGAAGCCACCCAAGTTGGAGCCCAAGTGGGAGGGACCTCTTGTCGTCCACAAAGTTTATCCCAATGGCGCGTACTCCCTAGCGACTATGGATGGTGAGCGTGTCACTCCTCCCACCAACGCTAGGTTCCTCAAGCAGTACTTTGTCTAAGCTGCATACGTCCTGCACGACGTTAAACTGCATACGTCCAAGCTGCACGACGTTAAACTGCCTAGCATATCGTCCGCGCTGCAAGACGTTAAACTGCCAAGTGTTTCGTCCAACATGACGTTAAACTGTACCTCGTCCAAGCTACAAGACGTTAAACTGTTTAGCATTCGTCCAACATGACGTTAAACTGTACTACGTCCGAGCTACAAGACGTTAAACTGTTCAGCGTTCGTCCTGCATGACGTTAAACTGCCTCTCAAGAACTACGTGCGGCTTGATTCCCATCCTTATGGGATACGTAGGACCGCCTGAACATTCATGTTTCAGGCCCAGCCCCATCCTTCGGGAATTTCCATCCCATCTCGGGCCCTTGGCCCAGTTGCCCCCGGGTGTGCGGCGTATGGTGTGAGCGCGGGGCTATGCCCTCATTCACGTCGGTTTTCTCGCCACGCTGTACGCCCCCCACGTTTGGGGATGCCTTCTGCTCCCCCCTTTTTTTCTCTTTTCGTCCTGCATGACGTTAAACTGCACTTCAAGAACTACGTGCGGCTTGATTCCCATCCTTATGGGATACGTAGGACCGCCTGAACATTCATGTTTCAGGCCCAGCCCCATTTCTCGGGAATCTCTATCCCGCGTTGGGCCTCTGGCCCCAGTTCCCCTCCTTTTTGTGCGAGGCGTGTGGCGTGAGCGGGGATTATGTCCTCATTTACGTTGGTATACTGGCCTCGCCGTACGCCTCCCCCGTGTGTGCGACTACCTCACACCCCTCATCGTCCTGCATGACGTTAAACTGCCTCTCAAGAACTACGTACGGCTTGATTCCCATCCTTATGGGATACGTAGGACCGCCTGGACGCTTGTGTCTCAGGTCCAGCCCCGTCTCTTGGTTGATCACGGGGATCTGCTGTCTTTTGGTTGCTCTCAGGATGAGTCCTCCGACCCTTTCCGGTGATCTGTTAACATGTTTTGGGTACTTTGGTCTATGACCCGTAGTGTCGGATGCAATCCCGGCAAGTCCGGTGTTGCTTGTCGGGCCGCGCGCTTCCTCTTGTTCGAGCCTTCACTCAAAGGGATCCTCGTTAGCGGTTTGGACACAATGCCTCAGTGCTCTCCTACCGCTCCGGGTCGATTTACCGGCGGGTCCTGGGCCGCAAATCGATATGAATCCTGCGATTGAGCGGTTGATGCTCATTTGCTTGCCCAGTTCTGGGCTGACGCGATCGGATGTTGTGTTGCGAATATGGTCAGCGACATCCTTGATCGCCATGTCGGCTCTTTTAGGCTCCGAACATTGGTTGCGCGGTCCTCATCACACTCCGCCTTTGTGCGTTGTAGTGGAATCTCGACACTCTCCTCATACTGACCTTCAGTACACCTTTACACGTTAGGCAGGCCAACCAGGATAATGGTGTCTGTCGAGGCTCCCACGATCTGAGCACCAAGGGTATATGCTGATGTCCTCCCTAAGGGCCGTGTATAGCTGGACCCTCGTCCCCATAAGGAGGAAGGAGTCGCCCGAACAATCGCGTTTTGGGCCCAGTATATCTGGAGGCTAGCATCTCTGCCCCTCGGGTGATGGACATACGCAGGCCCCTATCCCAGGATCCTTCTTCTGGAATCGTGCGTGACCGCAGGGCTGGGTATGTTCCCACCTCCGCTGAGTCCGCCGTATCGCGATAAGCGGATTCCTCCATGGTCCGAACCACACGACCTTAAACTGTGTTGTCTGGTCCTACCACACGACCGTAAACTGTGATCGTCTTGGCCGCGCGACGAGAAACGGCACTGCATCGTGATGTTCTCCTCAGGGGACACTCACGTTGGGCGCTGGTTAATAACCACGCCATTCATCAATGCCTTTCATGGCTTGATTATTGTGGCAACGCCAGGGATTCCTTAATCACAGGCATGTCGCTGCACGAAAAACCATCCATCTCTAAGGACAAACAAGAAATATCAAATACCGCTTCTTCTGTGTGCGAGGGTCAGACCCGCACCCTTCCCCGCGCTGGTGCCCGATTGTGTTGCACCGCGCTTCAAGAACTACGTGTGGCTTGATTCCCATCCTCATGGGATACGTAGGAACGCCCGGATGTTTGAAACTTCGAGTCCAGCCCCCACCTCTTAAAGATTCCCCCCTTCTCTGGGGAGTCCGCCGCCTTCAGGCCACCCTCAAGGCGTGTCCCTCGACCCCTTGCAGTGGTCCACTGGTGTCAAGAGTACTCTGGTTTATTGTCAGGAGGGTCAGGTTTAGCTTGGTCAGGTTCCTTCCATTTTCAGGCTTCGTGCTCCCTTTCATTCGGACCCATCGCCTACGCCCTGGGTGGAGCCCCCGTGAACGGTTTGGACACAATGCCTCAATGCTCTCCCACCGACTCGGGCTGGTGCCCCCAATGGCCTCGGGCAGCAAATCGATATGAATCCTGCGATTGAGCAGTCGATGCTCGTTTGCTGCCTCATTCCATCAACGGTTAGTGCGATATTGATGCTGCTTTTCCGCCACGGTCGGCAGTACTCCCATATCGTCACACCGGTGCCCCCAGTCCTTGAGTGAATGGCCGCATGATTCACATTACATTTTCCACCTCCCATTCTGACCAGGCAAAATCTCGACACTCTTGACACTATCCCTCAGTGCATCTTCGCATATCCAGGGGATAGGACCACGATGCGGCGTACTTTGAGGTTCTTATGGTCCGAGCTCTAAGACCTTAAACTAAGATCTACCCTTATGGTCCGAGCTCTAAGACCTTAAACTAAGATCTACCCTTATGGTCCGAGCTCTAAGACCTTAAACTAAGATCTACCCTTATGGTCCGAGCTCTAAGACCTTAAACTAAGATCTACCCTTATGGTCCGAGCTCTAAGACCTTAAACTAAGATCTACCCTTATGGTCCGAGCTCTAAGACCTTAAACTAAGATCTACCCTTATGGTCCGAGCTCTAAGACCTTAAACTAAGATCTACCCCCATGGTCCGAGCTCTAAGACCTTAAACTAAGATCTCCTCTTATGGTCCGAGCTCTAAGACCTTAAACTAAGATCTCCCCTTATGGTCCGAGCTCTAAGACCTTAAACTAAGATATGCCCCTATGGTCCGAGCTCTACGACCCTAAACTAAGATCTCCCCAAACAGGGTTCTGCGTCCTGCATGACGTTAAACTGCACTCGCAGAACTATGTATGGCTTGATCTCCAGCCTGATGGAGTACGTAGGAACGCCTGAGCATTTCGACTCGGGTCCAGCCTCAGGGATCGCTAAGTCCCGCCCCTCCTCGTCGCCGGCCGTCTGGCCTGACTTCGGGTAGAGTGGTGCAGTTGTGATATTCTCCCCGATTTAGCTCGGGATGCCCCGTCGCAATGATGGGAAGTGACGGTTTCCTCGTCAAAGAGGTTCTGTCTGAGAATTGGGGTGATTCACGGCCAGATTAAGGCATCCGCCTAATACGCTTTCTCCACGGTGGCGCAATTTTGAGAGCGTTGGATTCTATCCGAACAAATCGTCACTTCGCCCCACGCTTCGCATGCCCTGTTGATCTGGATTTCCACCCTTGTGCTTGAAGGAACCCCCAAAGCGGCATTGATGATGACATGTGATCCGCCTCCTGCCATATGGATGATGACCTTCGGTCCGTCTATCGCAGTAGTATGGTCGATCGATCCATTGTCCGCTTGCCGTCTTGGGCATTTCCTGGAAGGCCAACCGTTGTGGATTTCTGAATTCGGGACGCGCGATTCACCCTTTCTCATTTCCCTATGTTCGGATAAAATCTCAACGCCCCTAGCATTGTCCCGCTCGTGTGTCGGAACAAGTTGGGGGGATGATACATTGATTAGGTCTGAGGTCTCCTTTCCTAGGAATGATCTCCCTCTTTTCTCTAGAAATCCAGGCCCAATTGTGGATGCCTGAAGCTTGGTTAACGCTCCCGCAAGACAATGAATTGTGGTCGAGCATGTTAAGCCAAAAGGTGCAGATAAATATATTGGTTCATACAAAATGGATCGAAATATTGAGTAGAGGAAGCAAAATATTCTGGGAATGGCAAAAAACAAAGCCCCTAGGGATTAGCGTGCTGGATAAGTCTTTCTAACGCCGCTACCCTTTGGCTGGCGGCCTCCAGAGCTGCCTCTCGCTCTCTGCGTGCCCTCTCCTCATCGGCGGTCGCAGCACGCAGTTCGTCGATTCTGGCCTGTGCACGCTCCCGCTCGACTTGAATTGTGACCATCTGTTGGCCCGCCTCCGTCAGCTGTACCTGGGCGTCAACCAGCTGGGCCGATAGTTGCTCCACAAGCTCAGTACACGCTGCGACGAAGGCCTCCTTCTCTGCCGCCTGCCCTTCGAGACGCCGGACTTCCTGCTCCGCCGCGAGGAGCGCCCGCGTGCTCTCCGACATGTCCCGACTTTGTGCGACGTCGGCACGCCGGCAGCTCTCGCGCATCGTTTCGGCCATGAAATCACGGACCGTCAGATGGAGGCGTTGAGCATCAGCTCCCCCGACACACAAGAAGCGCAGCCAGGTTTGGAGTGATCCCATGCGCCCCAGCCACTCTGATGGGTCTCGCTTGAGGAAGCGATGGATGCACTTCCACCCCCTACGGCGCGTTATCCGGCTCTCCTCGACCGCCTCCGCGTCTGAGTCGTCCATCTCCTCGGGGTCGGCAGGCCGGTAGGCAGGGAAGGCAGCCAGCAGGTCTGCTGTAGGGTCCGCCCCTGGGATGTCCTCATGGGGGATAGGTTCCCCAACATCTGGGCGACCTTCTTCTCTCTCCCCAGCGGCGTTGACACCCTCTTCAGCCCCCGACCTCTCTCCGATGTCAGCACCGCCGGCGTCCGCAGCCCCTTGATCAGCAGTTGGTGGGGCCGGCTCGGTGTGGGAAGTCTGTTCCGGAGCAGGCGGCATGTCTGCCACCGGTCCACTCGTGGATGGCCCGGGTTCGGCAGCCCGACGGGCCTCCAGTCCTGAGATCACTGCGCAAGGCATGCCGTGGTTAGTCACGGATCGTCAACGGCAAGCACCAGCAGTAAAGTAAGGAGACTTACGGGAGTTCAGAGCGTCATCTTCCGCTATCCCGGCCGCCGCAGGAACAGTTGCAGCAGGGGACCTTTCCGCGCTTGTCAATTCGATAATGGGTGCCTGGCCCCCGCCTTGTCCTGCTGGCGCCTCTCCTACTCCCGCTGAGGACGCCTGACCAACATCCGTGCGCTCCTGAGAAAGGTGGAGAAATGGGTTAGAAGCTGCATAATAGAATGGATGAAGCAGGTTGAGTAGGGATAGAAGCGGACCACGAGGAGCTCGGTGACATCAACATTGTCAGAGCCGGCCACCTCGCCGCTCTCCCGCGGGCTCCCCTGATGGGATCTTCCCTCGGAGCCTTCATCCTCCCCCATCTCCTCCTCTTCCTCGGAGTCATTGCTACTGTTATCTTCCGCCGGTGGCATCTGTTCTGGAGCGGGTTCTAGACCGAGCATCACCTTCACCAGAAGGGATGGCTCCGCACGCTGACCACGTTGGCGCGTGTACTCGTCCATGGCCGTCAGATACGCATACTGCCGGTTGAAGTCCACCCTGTCGGCGATATGGAGGCGCCCGACCTCTGGCAGATGGATTCCTTCTCTGAGTATCTTTCGCCAGATGGCATCGGTCCCCAGTGACTGCCGTAGGGTCATCCAGGCCGACCACAGCGCCGGGAAGACTGCATCGTGGGAGGGTTCGAGCAGACGCCTTACCTGCTTCCCGGCCCGCTCTTCGACCACCGCACGTGCCCCCTCTCTGGGCGCCGAGGTCGTAGCGGCAGCCTGCGATGTGCCCGCCGCCGAAGTCCCTGCTCGCGCCGGCTCCGCTGCTTGGCGCGCCTCCGTTCTCCCCCGTGTAACGGTGCCTCGCCTCCTTCCTTGACGCCCGGTCTCCGCACGGGTGACCTCGAGCCGCCGAACTGGCTTCCGTAGAAGCCCCTCGGGGTACGCGATGGCCCAGTGTTCTGCGTACTCGGTTGCCAAGCCTGCGTCGACCCCGGTAGGAGGGAGAGTGATGACGTCGCCAGAGCCAAAGGCGACGAACATCAGCCACATCTGGCGAAGGACGCCGGGGTTCGTCTCCTCCCGAACAGCAGTGAATACCCTCTTCGGCATCCGTTGAAGGCACCCGAACTGCCTGGCGAACCGGGTTGGCACGTAAGGCTCGCAGATCACCTTCCCGTCGATCCGAGCCACGAGCACCCCGCCCCGCATGTTCAGGAAGTATTCTTGCTGCTCCAGCGGACCCTGCCCATTGTCGATCATCTGGCCGACGGGAGTGGGGAACGGGCTGAAGTTGAAATTGGCGTGATTACCAATCCGAATCCTCACGCCCTCCTCACTTAGGGTCATCGGAGCGACCCCCGCAATGTTCAGCAGGGAGGGTCGCAGGCCGTTGCCCGGAGGAATGATGGCGTTCGGAAACGTGTACCCACCAAGGTGAGCAGCCACCCAGCCGTGGAAGAATTGGAAGGGCCCACAGATCCTTCGTGGCGACCCCCCTCGTGAGATGCGTCCCAGGATGGCGTACAGCTTAGCCAACACTGGGACCCCGAGGTTATATCTTTTGTTGGCGGCCATAGCGCCCGCCATCGCCAGTGTCGCCGGGCAGACGCCCATTCTCGCGTCCCGCACTGGCAGGAGCCACCCACTCAGAAAGGCGGCCAGGAACGCCGCGTACCGGACATTCGGGTCCCGGGCCTCGATGACGCGATACCCCCATGAGCGGTAGTCGCCCGTCTCCAGGACCCGCCAGTACGACCCGTTCCGGATCCTCTGAGCCGTGGTCGGGCACCGCTTCCCCCTGCCTGGCATCTTGACCGCCGGGTCATGCTCCAAGAACTGGCCGAACCACTCCTTGTAGGCTATGTCCTTCTGGAAGTCCTTGATCCCGAGCCGCTGCGTAGCTAGGTCAAGCAGATGCCAGGTCAGAATGGGAGTCCGTGACCTGTCTTCCCAAGTGTTCTTCGGAGGCAGGAACTCATCGTACTGGTAACCCTCCAGCGGGATACCTCCGATGCAGTGGATGTCCCAGAGACCGATGCCGACCTCCCCATGGTGAAGATGGAAGGTGTTGGTATCCGGGGACCAGCGGGTGAACAGCTCCGGCCCGAGCTCGGACTGCTGGTAGAAGTGGAATTGCGACGTCCACACCGCCTCAAACAGGCCGATGTACCGCAGCTCCTCCGCGAAGTGATCGCAAGTGTGGCGTACCCAGAATGCCCAGGCCCACTCACTGGTGAAATTGCCCCCAGATCGCAAGTCCCAGTCCTTCAGCCAGCCCTTGGTGTCGTCGGTGACACTTTGGCGATATATGATCGAGTAGAGGGCTGGAGAGTTCTCCGCAGTAGGCTCACTTCCGACGATGGTTCGCGTCCTTGGGTTCAAGACATAGACATCTAAGTGTCTGGTCTCCCTGGCAGGATGCCCATTGTTGGTGATGTTATAGCGGGGAAGCTCGTCCTCCCGAGTCACCCAGGTCTGTGGCGCATCAACCTCGAACCCTGGCACCGGAACCTCATCTAGGATGCCGAAGTTCCAGAGCGGCAGGTTGTCCGACAGTGGATATGTCTTCTGGGCCGGCGTCAGCAAGTCGAACAAGGATTGATTGTTCGAAACAATCTCCTTGGCTCCGTAGACCTCCTCGTTCGTCGCCATCTCAGCTCTGCGAGTGGCGGCATCCCCCTCATTTCCTTGATTCACGGCCATCTCAGAAGCTTCGGGAGTCGTGCGGGTAAAGGGATGAAGCGTGCGGGAGCGGACGAGGCTGGTAGAGAAGTTTGAGAGTTGGCGCGCAATCCTAGTGGACGGCGCGCAATCGGGAAGTCCGTCGCGTAAACCCCGGGTGTTCGCGCAAAAGCAGGCAGAATTCCGGACAGGTTTGCGCGACGAGTGGGTGAATTCCGCGCCGGAAAAGGCAATTTCGCGCACGAGAGCTTAGATGCTTATCGCGCGGAAGGCCAGTTTACGGTGCGGGGGACCCAGGGACCCTATTTATAGGCAAGGCCCGGGTCCGTGCTGCGCGGAAGGCGCTTTGCGCGACCGCGACAGCAAATTTCGCGCCCGACGCCCTTTTTTGCGCGCCACCGTCCCGCGCCACCCAGGACTTCGGCATTCCGGCGTCTCCCTCGGAACCCGATCGTTGCGACCTCTCGCCGATCAGATTCCGAGGGGGGGCTTTTGTAGACGCCGGAAAAGTCCGTTGTTCCCAAACAAAGCTCTAGATGCGGAAAGCGAGGTCATATTTGGAGTCGGAAGCATGTTTCGGAGGGCCCGGAGGCCTTGCGCGGAATTTTGGAGGCCCGCGCGCAAAGTTGATGAGCCGCGCGCAAACCTCCCGGGTTGCGCGCAATGCGCTGGACCGGCGCGCAATTTTGCGCGCCCGTGGCCCGCGCGACTCCCTTGCGCGCCGAGGCCGATTCCGCGCCTGCGAAGAGAATTCCGCGCCCGCGACCCGGATTCCGCGCCCGGGGTTGCCTATAAATATAAGGCGACCCCCGACGTTTTGAAGGTGGCCAGAATTCGAAAGGTCTCTCGTGCGCGCAATCCAACTCCTTCCGCGCGCAATGCCGATCTTCAGGTAACCTCTTTTCTTTCGCGCAAGAAAGCCTTGGGGTTCGCCTTCGCGCGCAATCCCTTTGGCTCCTTTACTTTGAATAAATATTCTCCCAAAGGAATTTGCGCGCAAAAGAAGCCTCTTGCGCGCAATTGCCCCCGGGTGCGCGCAATCCAACCCGATTGCGCGCACCCCCCATTTCCAAAGTGGCCATTCGATTAAAGAATGAGCCGTTGCCCCCGCGCGCTATCCGAAGCCCGGTGCGCGCAATCTCTATCATTCGCGCGCAAAGTGCTGGCCCAATTGCGCGCCAGCCCGTCCATTTGCGCGCCGACCCGCGGTATTGCGTGCAAAGCTCCTCTTTTGCGCGCAAACCGCCAGGGTCGCCCCCTTTGACCCCCTTTGGGTACCCGCCTGCGTGGCGCCCGATGACCCTCATCCCGGGTGCCCGCACTGTGCGTTGTCTTTCCGTGCGGCCCTCCAGGCTTGCGCGAAGTGACACGGACCTATCGGCGGCTTCAACGTCCTGCACGACGTTAAACTGCATACGTCCAACATGACGTTAAACTGTGCCACGTCCGCACTGCAAGACGTTAAACTGCCAGGCGTTTACGTCCCGCACGACGTTAAACTGCACCATCGTCCGCGCTGCAAGACGTTAAACTACCAAGCATCTTCGTCCTCAACACACGACGTTAAACTGTACTTCGTCCGGCGAGACGTTAAACCGTCCGCTTCGTCCTCAACACATGACGTTAAACTGTACTTCGTCCGGCAAGACGTTAAACCGTCCGCATCACCTGATCCCGTGTCTCGCATGCAGGATCCCCCCGGTCTGGATGTGTCCCCCACCCGCGCGTCTCTGCAGGGATGTCGGGATTGGAGCGGCCTTCGCCCACGGGGGTAGAGTGTTACAGACAGAATGAACTACGTGGACTTTGATCCCTGTCTTCTAAACAGGGTACGTAGGAAGCCTCTCCGAGGTTCAAGCCCACCACCTGGTCGTCCCGGTCGTATTCACGTCGGTTCGTCCATCCGTGGGCCCCTCCCGGGCTCACATTCGCGTCGATTCACCTATGAATCCGCCCCTGTGGGAGACTGCACGTGTGTATCTCCATTGTGCTTCCCCACTGCCCCCTTTTTTTCTATTTCTCCTTTTATCGTCCAGCATGACGTGAAACTGTGATCCACCCGGCCGTTCCATCCCCCTCTGTGCGAGGTGGTTCGGTTCAATCCTCCGCCCGGCGGCCTCGATCTCTTTGTGAGTCGGCTTGCCGACGTCCAACATGACGTTAAACTGTATATCCGAACTACGCTGACTTTGATCCGCGCTAATGCACGGTACGTAGGAAGCCCCTACGGGGTCCAAGCTTTTCACTCCATCATCCATCCTGATCCTTACCCGGGCCGCCACGTCCCGGTGGGGTCATGCCATTTCATTCCACTCCACTTCACTCAGGAAGCCGCCCATGTGCTGGCCCCAACGTCAGAGGTTCCCCTCAAAGGGTTCTGTCATCTGATCCACTCCTCGTGTTGATCAGTCCGATGCCGTCTCCGCTGGACGTTAAACTCGCGGCATACCCCGTGTTAAACATGGGAAGCTGAGGAAAACCTCAGGTAACACAGTTCCCCGCACCCAGTGCGGGATGCCTCAGGCCATCACGCCTTCGAGAAGCCCTATTAGGGACGGAAGGCAGACATGCAGAGGCGCAGTGTTAGGACACGCCCCCAACACCCAGAGCCACCCGGTCTCCTCACCGCAGGTTGCTGCCCCGACCAGACTCCTTGGAGCGTCCGGGCGGAAGCAGCGTAATTAACCGGTGTCCATGAAGATATGGCGCCGGGAACGAGATTCACGAACATTCTTAAATCTATGAGGGAGACCCGGATTAGGCGACGAGTTCCGAGGAGACGTCCACGGAAGGAGGAGCCGACGTCCCATCATCCCGGTTTCGATCAAGGAGCAGACGCCCCTGAATAAGGGACGGATGCCGCCCGCCTTTGGAAAGTGGGACTGCGGGACCACAAGCCACGCGCCCATCCCCTCGGGTTGACGGGTGCACGCGCGAACGCGTCCTGGCGGAACAGCGTAACCCGACGCACATCCGCACCGAAACAATATCAGTTGTGTGATCACTGTTCAATGGGAATATTATCAAAATTAATGATACTTGAAGGTCATTTAAACCCAATAATAAAAAAATTTCATGTGTTTTCTATATCCACAATACATTAAAAGAAATATAATTTTATTCATAAATGATTGGGTCGTTACATAGATCATCAAGCAGAATATGAAAATTAGTAATCAGATTAATAAAAACTTAATCCATACTCTCACGTGATATTTTTGGAGTTATTTATTTTTTATCATGTCTCTCGAGATATTTTACACTATTCCCCTCACAATAAAAATATTCTTGGGTGTTGATAGATAAAAATCACATACAATTTAAACCTATACAATTTTAGTAATATAAATTTATCTAAAGTTGTTTGATTTACATTTAGGAGAAAGAGATATTAAAAAATAGATTACATCAGGTAAGGTAGGTGGTTGAGGGGAATGACTAACCCCAAATATAGCAGGGTTATGTGGCTCTTCATATAATGATCATTGTTCCAATATTGGTTCTTTTTGATCCTTTTTCATATATTAGTCCGAAAAACTAGACCAGACAATAATGTATTTTAAAGCATCTATCTATGTATAAATTCATTTCACCATCTCATATGTATCTCCTTGTGTATTTTCCTCACAAAATATATCCAAGGTGAAACTCCTAAACCTATGCATCTAACAAGACCATACTATTCTAGTTTCTTCAAATATTCTAAAATTAGTTGTTATCTTATTATAGTTGATATCGATTCTTGTGTCTAAACCATATATAAAATATACAAACATAAATAGATATTTTTATATAATACTATTATAAATAATAAAAAATAACTATTATGTCATACTTACACATGATTCCTATATTTCTTGTGTGTTTTAATCTATTAGTTTTCCCTATTTATTTATATGGGAATCCTTCTATAGCACATGATGTGAGACGAAAGTGGATTTGGATTCTAATTCATCAATTTTCATATATACAAAGGATTATATGTTGTTTCATATCACATAAAATTTTTACTACAGATTTAAATTACATATCATTTTCTTTTCAAGTGAAGTGTACCCTATACTTGCTTTATGGTAGGAGTACATTGGTTTTTCCACACATTTCTTATTTTCATAACTCCTTTTTTATTTCATAAGTTATATTTTTTTGAATCAAAGTAGATAAAATAACTAATGTTAAATAAAAATTATCGAGTATAATGAATTATTTAGTTTCAATATAAATCATGTGTTCTTCCTTAGGATTGGTTACATTATAGTTTTTAAAAGTCATTATCTACCTGATTAGTCAAAAATTTAATTCAGATTACGTAAATAAAGTAGAGAACACATAATATTATGAGAAAAAACATAGTATATTAAAAAAAATTAACCTACTCATTGAGTTCTATTTTTTTTCTTTAAATGTTGAAGGGATTTGGATCCTCTATCTAGTATCCAAAACCCCTCCTTATGATCCCTTATAACATACAAGACATTTTCTACATTGGGACCACTATAAAATGATTGCGATCTCCTAATGAAAGGGTCATCCTTAATCGATTTTTCATATGATGCTATAGTTTTTCTAATCTCCGAAAAAACAATTAACCAATTCTTTTTTGCGATCTCCACTATTAGCCATCAAATTCATTTTATAATTGAATTCATATTTGTTTATAACTCTATAAATATTATCTCAGAACCATTCTATAAACTATTTATTATGGGTATTTGATATCCACCCTTCATCCTCGGATGGATTCAAATATCTAAGAAGAAATTTGTGGGATTCAATGTATGGAGAAACATCTGTACTATTATATAAAATTTAAAGGTGATCTTGCTTCCACTCTATAATGGTAATTGTAACAACATCTCTTCCAAAAATCCCTTCCCCCAGAAGGTTTCCACTATGAAGATATTTTTGGGGACCAATTCTATCAACATCTGATAGGTAATTGGTATAGAATTCAATAATTTATTCAACAATAGATCTCTCTGTAATAAAAACATCTATCCATCTTTGTTTCTTCATGGACCCTTTTAAAATATTTATATATAATTCAATTGGGTGAATCCATATGTAATATATACGACCACATAGTTGAATCTCTCTAACCAAGTGAACCATCAGGTGGATCATTATATCAAATAATGATGGTGGTAAGAACATATCCAATTCACATAATATGACTATAATTTCCTTATTCATAGTTGGAAACTTAATTGGGTCTAAATATTTACTGCCTACGTATTTGAAAAATGAAGTAAATTCTAGTTAATGAATGTCATAATTTTTTTGGTAGAATACAACATAAAACTAAATGCATTAATCTTGTGTAAAAACATGAAAATATTGTGATTTTAAACCCTATAACTTCAAATTATTCATTGACTTGAAATTATTGATATTTGATGAACATACCTCTATAAATCTTACACCATTAGAGAAGTTGAAAAATTGATTTTTTTAATGAGATAGAGTGTAAGTTGCTGGAGGAAGAAAAGTTCGTCTTTCACCCTTCACCAGTGCCAACTCTTACCTTATCCCAATGTAAATCATGTCTAGCCTAGCCTTAATGCCATCATTTTTCTCTAGTACATTTTATGGAGTACTAATAAAACTATCACATACATTTAATATTAATAAAATATTTGATGTATAAAAAATTCTAGTATGAAAATTTAAAGAAAATTGATCTATTTTTTAACCTAATTTTATAATGTTTTTCAAAAAATGTTTATCGAAATAAGTGTCAATGCCTTTTACTTTATAAAAAACTTGATCCCTAATTAGTGGAGATGGTTTTATAACTTTTTATGTATTCCTATCAAATGATTTCATCTTGGATTGGTATTTATGTCATCAGGTAAAAAACCTGTGATGTTATAAAACCATAGTCTTTGATGAATGGTTCAACCTAATTGACTGTGTACCTTCTTCAAAAATGGGACACTCTAATATTCCTTTAATTTTATAGCCTGAAAAATTTCCATATGCAGGAAATTCATTTATCATCCCACCCAAAATGGATCTAATTGTTAACTATTCACTTATATGAGAATCATACTGTGTAATACTTGTATCCTACATCAATTTTAGATCTTCAATAAATGGATCCAAATAGATAAAAATATCATTACAAGGTTGTTTTCATCCAAATATAAGCAGAGAAAACATAATGTATTTGCGCTTCATGCATTACCAGGGTGGAAAGTTATAATTTTACAATGTAACTATCCATATACCATGATTACTACTTTTTACACCAAAAGGATTTATCCCATATATAGATAACACAAGATAAAGGTTTATTAGATCATTTAAAAATTCAAGATACTCATAATAAATTTTCTTCCACTGAGGAGAGTCTACCAGGTGACATAGTTTCCTATCTTTAATTCTTGTATCTGAATTCCATGTAAATTTTCTATTAGTTTCTTGACATCCATAAAGTCATCTAAACCTTGGAATGATAGGAAATCACCATACAACTTTTAGAATAATTGATTAATCTTTCCTGTATCGATTCAAACCACACTTAGGGAATTTTTTGACTTATTCATAGTTATTTAAAAATAGTATACAATAATTTGGATATGAATGTATTTTTTCAGAGATCATACCCATTCAATATAGAATTTTTTTAGCATCATATGTTAATGAAGCTCATTTTCTTCCAGTAGCATATGATTCAGGCGACCAAGAAGTTTTGTAAAACTAGTGTTTCTCCATACACTACCATGTTTCAAATTATATAACTTCAATACATCTAAAAATGTTCTATATTTAGTACAAATAGTACATAATGGTCTCTTTTCACAATTATTTAACTTCTCAAAAAAATTTAGACAATCATGAAGGTCTCCTTGAATTTATTTTTTCTTTTATTGCATACGATATCTATCATCATTTAAACTGGTATTCATATCAAATGATCCATAAATGGAAGTATCATCCCAATTAGTATATACATTCAGTTTTTCCTCTATGTTTAGTCAAACATTTATAACTCTGATCTATTACATGAAAATTCAAATGTTCTTACAACTATTTTGGATGAATTTTTCCTGAATAAAAAAATCATAAACCTAGAAAAAAGATTTGAGAAGAGTCATATGCATGTTATATTGAAAAATTGATGAATATTTTAACTCCATCATCATACTCTTTTGTCATATGATTAACATCCATCAATTTTTTATTTATATTAATCCTATAAGGTTTAATAAAATTCATTTTGTACATAAAAATAGATACAGATAAGGTATTCATATAATGTATATGTACATTGATTTGAAAACAATGTATTAGAATTTGAGTTTATGAATGCTCTATTTTGGGAATGTATAGATAGATTGAACATGTTTATGGTCACTACTCTAAATCAAGTTCTTACTTTCCTCAAAATATGAGTTCTTCCCTTTTTAACCCTTTGACACTCTTTTAATTATTTTTCATTCTTTAAAACCCATTGTTTCCACAATCATTTTCCAATAAAAAAAATACCATTTTGAATTACATTATTAATTAAAAAAAACCATTTTTAATTACATTCTTATTTAGATACCTCCTTGAGAGAAAACTTAAGACAACTATATTGCATTCTTAATTAAAAATATTTTTGAGTATCCAATCCCTTATGGACTATACATAAACCTCTAATCAGAATGAACTAGCCTAGGACCAAAATACAAAACTATCCTAAACCCCCAGATATAACCATTTCAATTTACATGAAGTTATAAAAAATCTAATGATAAAATATTCACAAATTACATTGCCATAAATTAGTAAAAATTAAAATCTCCAAATATTTTGTAGGCATGGGGTATTCTTAAAAAATGATTTAAATTAGAAAATAATACCATATACACTTATTATGAAATTAATAAACATGATTTTAAAAAATAATCTTTATCCTGTTTAAAGGTGCACTCTATATAAAATGGAAAATTTCCAATTTAAAACTATTTGTTTTATAATTTTTGATACGGTAATCAATAAATATTTTAACTAGTATAAATTAAATTAATATTTAAATTAATGTTTTAAATATTTACAAACAAGATTAATATTATATATATTCTTATAGGAATTTATAATTTTTTTCTAAATATATCAATAGTTAATGCACATAGTAAAATATTAAATAAAATAAAATTCATTAACTCTTTGGCTTAATCTCTCTCCAATCAATTTTTTTTAGATTTTGAAATAAGTTACAAATTTTACAGGTTAATTGAAAACATGTAACTTTTTAGATTGCTCAACCCAAAAATAGGCTTCTTTGGATGGCTCTATAGAGATACACAAACTAAAAAAAAAATCAAACAACAATAAAAAACAAGGATGACCTAGAATCAAAGAAAGTAGGTGTGAGGGTGGGGATCCTGAGACATTGTGGACCAATAGGTCTCGAGCCTCTTCGAGTTTCATAGATCACACGACACACCCAAAACCTTTGGAAAAATTTAAAAATGGTGAAATAATGAAAATTGACTAAAAAAGAGTATAAAGAATCATTTGCATTCAATTTGGAAAGGGTCGATTCATCCAAGAACTTCTAAGGGGATTAATGGAAAGGGTTGAGTTATGAAAGATCTTGAACTACGTGAGTGAGTGTGATTCTATGTTAGGATTTTATTTAGAAAATAGTAAGGGTATTATTAGTGCTTTCCAAAAAACACTGATAAATATAGGTTTTACAAGTGCTAAAATAAAAGTGACAGATAAAAACTATATTTATCAGTGTTTTTTATTTTATCAATGATAAAACTAGTATTTATCAGTGCTTTTTGGAAAGAAATTTTAAAAACTATATAAAATAAATTAAAAAAATATTAAACGAATATATATTAAAAATGAATATATTTTAAAAAAGTAAAAATTAATTACATTATTAATGAATAAATAATATTAGATATATAAATGTTATAAATGAGTGGAATTTAATAACTAAAAATGAATAGACTTCAAAAACATTTAAAAAAATAGAATATTTTTTTTTGAAAAGGATGAGTGTCAATCCCCCTTTATTGAACATAAAAAGATAACCCCTTTTGAGAACTGGGTGAAGAGGAAACCCATTACATGGAAAGAGGCACAAATTCCAAAAAGAAACATGACCCAAAGGTCCTAACATAGTCCCATGTGTTCAAAGGGAAGAAAACATCAATACAAGCACCAGAAAAATCTAATCACTCCCCTACTAGATAATGAAATAGTGAAATCAGTAAATGATGATGCATCGCCCCCTACCAAGAATTTTCACCGTGATGGTCTAATAGAACATGACGAAGAACCCCTCCAACCCACATTGACATGTGGGGAGAGGACCGGATGATTGGTGCCAGTACACCTATCTCTATTTCGGGCTTCCCACCCAATATAGCTTATGAGGAACTCACTAAATTGCCAACCTAATGTAATAAAAAATAAGACTGAAAACACTATGAAAATGGTCAATGGTGGGGCTCCCATCTGTCCATCAATATTTTAGGATGAATGAATAAATGATGGGTGTCAACAGACCTATATCTCTTTCGAGGTCGGCCTCTCAACGACACCTGCAAGATGTTATTCTGCCTGCCAAATAAAACATGACAAAAACCAATTCTCACAATGACATCTACAACCCAATAAAAAATCCTAAAAATTATTGCAGAATTCTATTGAACGACACCTAAAACCATTGATGACCAATGTCCATATAAACGTTACCGCCATTGACTACCGACACAAGATCGGATCCACACCCAAAATTCTACATGATACCCTGTTGTTGACCAACCATATCTCACTACATCATGCCAAACTAGGGCTAACTACACCCCTAGAATCAGTGTGGCCCCATTCTGTTTCCATCCACCCCGCAACCTCCTCCCCGAAACTCGTACCGATGACAAAAATGATAAACACCAATGCAACCAACGCTGACTATCAAAGAATTCCAATGAAAGCCACACAACCACCACCATCGACAAGATCTTGAGAAAGAGTATCCACACACACACCAACGATGACCATTGATGGACGACACAACTGCCATCACCACCAGATCCGAGAAGGAAGAGCCAGGATAACATGCACAACAAGGGTAGAGGAGTGAACCCGATGACGACGAGTGGACAACCACAAGTGGAAATGGGAATAGGAAAAACACCAACGAATATACAAGGATCACCACTGTCTTAAAAAAATGAATGAGTGTTATTTATTATATAGATTATTCAAAAAAATAAAAAATGGATATATGTTAAAATAAAAATGAATACATATTAATTATATAACATATAACGATATTAAAGATACTAAATTTTAATGAATAAATATATATAAATAAATATTAAAAATGTATACAACTACAAAAAATATTAAACAAATAAAAATTGAAAATGAATTAATTAAAAAAATATTAAAAATAATTAAGATTATTAATGAATAAATAATATTAAAAATGAATAAATTTGAAAAAATATAAAAAAGTAATAAATAGTATATATTGAATAAAAATAAAGAAAATGAATAATATTTATAGATTAAAAACATAATATATATTAAATATATTATGTTGATAAATACAACTCTAAAATAAATATTAAAAATTGAATAAATTAGAGCAATATTGTGTGTGTGCGTCTATATAAAATTTCATTAATTGCGTATATGTGGGTGTGAAATTAAAAAAACAAATGAAATTTTATTAAACATCCATTACTCGATAAAAATTAGTCAATATTTATAATTAATATTAATTTTTAATTATAAACCATTTTTCACTAAATGTATGAATAATTTAATGTAAATACATATTTTGTATTATATAAGTCATATTTAAGGAAATATTATATATATTGATATATATATATATATATGAGAATATATTTATATAATAAAAAATTTAAATATGTTAATGAATAATTATGTATAAAGAACATTAAAATGAATAAATTATAAAAATATTAAAGGAATAAATTTTTAAAATGAATAAATTATAAAAAGAAAAAAATGCTTAACATTATTAATGAAAAAATAATATTAAATGAATAAATGTTAAAAATGAGTGAAAATTAATAAAAATATAAATAGATTAAAAAAACATTAAAAAATTAATTAGAGTTATTAATTATATAATTTTTTAAAAAATAAAAATAATAAATGTTTAAATGAAAATGAATACATATATTAATTATGTAAATTACTACTATATTAAACAAATATTAAATGTTTATTAATAAATAGAAATAAATATTAAAATAAATAAAATCAAAAAAATATTAAACAAATAAAAATTAAAAATTAATAAATTTTAATATATATATGTATATATATTAATTAAAAATAATAATAAATTGTATATATTAAATAAAAATATAATGAATGAATAAAATTGAATAATTAAAATCATAATATATTAAATATTAAATATTAATAAATAAAAATCTAAAATGATAATATTAACAATTTATTATTTATGTATGTTTGTATCTATTAAATTAAATTAATCCCATATATGTATGTGTGAAATTATTCTATGACATATTTACTATAACATATTTAGTCATTTTTAATTAATAACTAAATATTTATTATTATATATATATGTCAAATTGGGAAAACAAATGGCATTGACAAAATAAAATGTTATTTAATGTCTATTAATATCAATTAGTCAATATTTTTAATTATTATTCATTTTTAATTAAATTATGAACCATTTTCACTAAATATATGGCATATAAATATGATTTATAAAAAAACATCCATTATATACACTTGCTACAAGAAAACATAGTCCAGGGACTTGACTCCGCGACCAGCACCCAACACCCCAACCCCCTTGCCACCCTAGCCACCTGTGGGGGGCATATAAATATGATTGATAATACATTAGTATTATATAAATAATATCTGAGAAAATTATATATATATATATATATATCAATATAAATTTCTATATGAAATAAGATTTTTAATTATATATATTTTTTATTTTAAATTCCATTTTTAATTAAATATTTTATATATCAAGTGTAAATGTATATTCACTCATATATAAATCATATTTAATAAAATATATTATATTATTATCAATATAAACATATTTACATATATTGATATATGATTTTTAATGATATAATTTTGTTATGAAATATACCTTTTATTAGTGCTTTTTTAGTGCTGATAAAGTCCATCATTTATCAGCAACAAAAAACACTGATAAAGGTACCATTTATAAATGAAAAAAGCACTAAAAAAGAGTGTCTTTATCAACAATGAAAAAGGTACCTTCATCACCATTTTTTAGCACTGATAAATAAACCCATTATCGATGCTTTTTTAGTGCTGATAAATGATACTGCTATTTATCTTGGGTTTATTAGTAGTGAAATTTAGGTCACATAGTTAGAGAAACCATGAACTAAACCATGCACTATATGCTAAAATTATTTTTTTCCATTTGTGCAACTTCCCCTAACCATGCCCTGAACCACACTCACATACTGTAACACATGAAACTGTTCAAAGGTGCCTGGTTTACACTTGTTTTCCATAATTTCAACACCAAACTTTTCCAAGACATTTTAAAAACTAAAAACCAAATATTTGAGGTGTGTTTTAACTTTTAGAAATAAGTTTCAATTATTTTTACTCATTATAGAACTTATTTATTCACAAACCTTTATAACATAAATTAAACTCAACACCTTAACATGATAATTCCATAATTCTTATTCATATTTAATCAAACCACCACCCAATATACTTATTTAGGGATATTATATATGTTCCAAGAATCTAAATAAAGTTTTGAAGCCATATGACCACCGAAACAACTCACACACTTCATGAATAAAATAACCATTTCACAAAAAGTAGTTTCATATCATTATACTCAATCTAAAACTATTATAACACAAAATTTCAGCACACACAAAAAAAACTATTCCCAATATCAAACATTTACTAAATGAATGAAATCACAATATATATTTTTTGAAATTTATCCAAAAAAATGAAAATCTAAAGCACTAATTATATATAAAAGCGACTGAAGCTAAACCATTATAAAAACACCCTTTTGGAAAAACGTTCCCAACTAAACGAGGTCCTATGCCTTAAAGAAATTTAAGTTTCATCATACAACCCTGTTAAAGTTAAAAGAAATATATTACACCCAAAATACATTTAAAATCCAAAATAACATTACTAAAGAAATAATTTAATAACCAATACAATTCCAACCAACATGATTGAATATGTCAATATTAAAAATAGTTCTTTAAAGACCAAAAAAGGCATAAGAAAAATTCAACGCAACATAAAAACCACCTTTTCATAATGCAACAAAAATTTTATTTATGAATATTTTTAATATTGTTACAATCTATTATTGAGAAAGATAACCAAAAATTACAATTTAAACTAATTTTAATAAATAAAAAAAAGAGTTTATCCAAGTTAAACTACTCCATCCCACATTTAAAATAATTTTTAAACTCAACCCAAGATTCAAAAGCTTGAACCAATTCAATCATAACACCATTCAATCAAAACAATACATTCAAGGGGTTTTGAAAACCTTTACACCATAAAGTAACAGTTTTAAAAAGAACATTCACATGAAAAACACAAATTTAAATATTCTCATCAAAACTATAAATTTAAACTTATTAAAAAATGAAAACATTTTAAAGGATTTACTAAAATTGGAATCATTTAGATATTACCATAGTACCAATTCTAAAATATAACAATTAAAAAATTATAAAATAAATTAAATTATTCATGAATCCAACATGTGAAAGCATTTCCAACATATGAATAAAATTTTCAAATAATCCCAAAGCCACTATATTCATATTTTTTTTATAAAAATAATCTTTAATTACTGAAAGAAAATTATGGTTTTCTATATGCCTATAAACCATGAACCCCCTATGTGTAAATCACATTCAAAAGAAATACATTTCTCATTTTAAATACAATCCATTTGAACAAAACACCACCCAATGGTTTTATAAAAACTAAATCATAAAGTAATTTTCAAAATCCTTTGAATTAAAACATTCATCATTAAAACTAAAATCCATTAACCTAAAATTACCATGAAACAAATAAAGAAAAATGGAATCCATATATATTATAAAAATTAATCATATAAAAACTAATTTAAACCAAATATGTTTAATATAATTACATAAAAAGAACACACTAACCATAAAACGGACTAACAAACCCCATTTAATCAGGTCACTACTATTTATAATCATTTAACCTAATTTATGCATTTATTCTATGAATTTAAAATTGGATTAGGTTTAATCCCATTTTATGACATCCCAATATATTAAAGAAAAGATCAATACAATATATATATATCACAAAAAATATGAATTATCCATCAAAGTACATTAAACACAGAAATTTCCAATTTTTAGACAATATGAATGAAACCACTAAAATACACTATGGCTGAATACATACAATAAATTTATAGAATATAATAAAATAAAAAATAAAACAAGTTTCAATTTATTTAATTTTAAACACCTTTATTCTAAAAAATCTTGTATATTTTTTTTAGAATTTCTAATAAATGAATTGACCATAATTATTAGTTACTCATTTTATAAGAAAGAATTTACTATAAAAATAAATCCCAATAAATAATTTCATAGATCAACCAATCAATAAAACAATCATCACACATATAATAGAATAAATAGATAAAACATTTCAAAACTAACTCAATAAATTTTCTAATCAATTAGATTACCACCAATATCTATGCAAGAAAAGACTAAATCATTATTAGTGACATCTAGTTAACTAAAACAAGTGATAATGCAAGATACTAAGGATAATATCACATGTATTTAACATAAATTCTCATGAAACTTCACTATGATAAAATAAGATGAAATAAAAACCATATAAGAGTTGATTGACCTCACACTATCTCAGCATTCCCTAGTGACTTGAGGTTATGATATAAATAGATTGATCATGTATATTTATAGGTTAATTCACAATTTTCAATGATCCTATGTCCACCTAAAAATGACCCAACTACCTACTCATGCTCTAATAACAATTCATAATCAAATAATCGAACCAGAAAATCATGATCCTAAGGAATATTCCTAATTGCCATATAGGACGACATAATTACCAAGGTTATCATACATAAATGATTGGAACATTTACCCTTTTAAAAATAGTAAATAATAAATAGGGAATTTAATCAAAAAATCCAACATGACATGTCCATATATATATATATTAGGTTTTTGGGGGTATAATTACATTCAAACACACATACACACACACACACCACACACAAACTGAACAAGCAGGCATAGCTATCCTGAATCCAAATCAATGATGACATTGTCATTGGGAGCCGAACCACTGCTGATAGAGAATTTGTTTCTAGAGAAAAAACTTCAATAGTGATGATTTAAATGCCATAGAGATGAAAATGATACCATACAACAAAATCAAACTACCAAAAAGATAAAGAAATGAGAAAAAATCAACACCTTTCAACGCTATTGAGAAATAATAGCTCCCAAATTTTTGTTTCCTCCATGAAATTATAAAACAAAACCTATAAACTATTGAAGTCACCACAAAACAACCTAAGTCTTCCCAGAACTAAGAACCATCAAGCCAAAAATGACTTCACAATGCCATTATAGAAAAATAAACTAGGAAAAAGAAAAAAACAAGAGCAAGGAGAAACCATAAGGGGCAGAACCAATCAATAGCTGGAGAAAAAAATGAAGTATAAGAAACTTGAAAAAAATAAAATAGAAATAGAAGAAGAAACCTGAGGGAAAATTAACCATGAAAGGGGAAGGCACTTGTACTACCATAGAAAAAGAAAAAACCCCAGCAGAGTAGAGCTAAAGAAAGTGAGAGACCTTCCTCAATACATAATTACAACAATGGAATGAATAAATATAAAATAACAAAGAAAAAAAAATACAAAATAAAATATGTGGACGAACATTACACATATCCCTATATTTTAAATATGATAATTAAACAACTATATACATTTGACACACGGGCTATATTCATATACCACTACCTATATAACTCCAAACCAAAGGTGAATATCTTCTCATACCTATAAGATGTATCAATAATAAAATCTACATGAATACCAAAGGTTTTTATGTGGGTCATGTGGGTTTTTTTTATATTTTTTTTCAATTATTATTAGGTTATTTTTTTAAAAAAACTAATAAAAAAGATGTTAATGCGGTTAATTCATTAAGGTTTTGTGTGTGGGGGACAAATACTTTTAGGCTCTTAATGATTTTTTTCAAAAAATTTGGACAAAGGTATTAAGGGGTTCAATTCCTTAATAAAAATTACAATATATATGTTTGTATTAATTTTTTTTATTATTTATTTTTTATATACACACACACGTGCAAGTATATGGGTAGTTTGTCTAATATAGCTAAGTATGGAAGCCATGAAATCTAAAATTACATGTGAAATTTGTTAAAATATTTTGTTACTAAGTTCCAAAAATGATAATATTATGAAATTGACTAGTCAACTAAAGAATTTATATACTTACATTGGTGGGTATTATAATGTCTAACATGAGACGGTATATACCCAAGTTGTGTCTCGGTGTCCTGAAAAATTGGTGTTCCTGACTCTACTTGTAATATACACCATAGAAAGTGATAAATAATAAGAAATTAAGTATAATAAATGATATTAGCATCATAAAATAATAAAGATGAGTGATCATATCAAAATACACATAGATATTCACACAATACATCTATATGAAGCTCCGGGCGAGTAACAATAGGGGTAAGGGGAGGGATGAACTCCCATGCCCGCGTCTGAATAAGGATGAAACATCCCCCAAGATCACCATGATATGATTGGAATGTCGTGCATAATGATATATACATGTATGAAAATCACATATATTCCCATATCAATACTACACATGAGGCCTTTAATAACTCTAGAATTAATCCTTGTCAACACAAAAAAATGATGACAATCAGAGCGCCTTTAAAAGCCTCATGCCTTTATTAGTGATAAAAAACACTAATAAAAGGGTCCTTTATTAGTGCTAAAAGAAGCACTGATAAAGGTCGTCTTTATCCATGATTTTATTTATCACTCATAAAGGATGTATTTATTATCACTTTTTATAGAACTAATAAAGGGATATTTTATCAGTGTTATTACTACAACTGATAAAGGGCATATTGCTGCAGTGTACTATTAAAATTACAACACACTATAAAATAAAATATAGGGAGCTACCAAAGAAAATAAATTGAGAAAATATATGTATATTTTTTATAATTTAATTGAAATAAAATTTACAACACAAAGAAAATAAGAAAAGTATATTATAGTCTTTTCAAACATTGGTTTTTACAATTACATTAGTCTGTAAAATTTATCACAGACATTCAAAAACATTAATGTTCCATTGCCTTTAGCCCCTGTACCATGATCATGCTATGAGTTTCTGAATAAACCACTCCATCTTGAGAAAAATAATTCACCTATTTAGAAAACAATTATTATGTTAGCAATACTATAAAGAAATAAATTAAAAAAAAGTGTCAATTTTAAACTAAAAACATATACTTTGAGTCATAATAGGAATACCATGTATTGGATTGAGTTGTGTTTGATCCTTACATATCACACCATTTATTTATTTTTTCTCAAAATTATGTACTCTTGAATTGGCTCACATCTGTGGTTATAAAAAACTCTCACTATAGATGCAAGACAATTCAAGAGAACTTTATTTTGAGAAAAAGCCTTCAACCATCACACAATTTCTGGTTTGTCTTCAAGAATTATATCTATTAAAATTAAATAAATAATTATTAGATAAAAAATACAAGTAAATTAATTAATAAATAGTAGATAAAATGATGAGAAAAAATGAGCTTTTTTCCCAGTTTTGGATCTGTGATGTGCCTTTTAAACTAAAATGACACTTATATATTGAAAATGCACACTTCGAGTCATACCATCCACAATGTGTATTTAATTGACATGAGTTTAATTTCCAAAAATCATAAATGAATTATGGATAAATGTCTTAAATTTCGAAAACAATCCAAGCTCATATGCTCGTTTTGGGTAGTGGCATGTGTTTTACACTAAAATGACACCTTTATATTGAAAATACACACTTTGAGTCATATCAGTCACATCGTGTGTCATATTTATGTGTTGATGATTATTACACATCAAAAATGAATTATGTATTTTTTCCTAATGTTTGAAAACAATATGAGCTCATTTTCTTGGTTTTGGCTACTTGATGTGTGTTTTAAACTAAAATTGAACTTCTATATTGAAAACATGAACTTTGAGTCATACTGACCACATTACATTTTAAATTGATATGTGGTGAATTACTGCAAGTCTAAAATGAGTTATAGATCATTTTCATAAAATTTATAAATAATATGAGCTCGTTTACTCAATTTTAGTGATGTGACCCAGATTTCAAACTAAAATGGCCCTTTTATATTGAAAACAGACACTTTAAGACATACCAACCACATAATGTGTTATATTAACATTCGATATATTCCTACATGTAAAAAATAAATTATGGATTTTTGTTCAAAAGTTTGAAAATAACTTTATCCCATTTTCTTGGTTTTGGTTAGTAACATTTGTTTTAAACTAAAATAAAAAATTTATATTGAAAACATGCACTTCAAGTCATATCAGTCATATCGTATATGATATTTATGCATGGTAAATTACCACACATCACAAATGAATTATGAATCATTTTCCTAAAATTTGAAAACAATATTATCTTGTTTTCTCTGTTTTGGATATTTAACATGCGTTTTAAACTAAAATGTCACTTTTGTATTAAAAACATGCTCTTAGAGTCATGCCAACCACATAATGCATTGGATTTAGTTATGGTCAATTCATACACATCAAAAATGAGTTATAGAACATTTTAATAAAGTTTGAAAACAATAAGATCTCATTTTCTCAGTTTTGGCGACGAGACATGCATTTTAAACTAAACAACACTTTTATATTAAAAACACACATTTCGAGTTATACCGACCACATAAGGTGTCGTATTAACATGTGGTAGATTATTATACATCAAAAATTAATTACGGATAATTTTACTAATGTTTAAAAAAATATGAGATAATTTTCTTATTTTTGTCTATTTGATGTGTGTTTTAAACTAAAATAGAACTTTTATATTAAAAACATGCACTTCGATTCATATCGACCACATCATATGTCATATTGATGTTTAGTCAATTCATAGACATCAAAAATTAATTATAGATCATTTTAATAATGTTTGAGAATAATAGGAGCTCATTTTATTGATCTTGGTGACGTGAAAGATGTTTTAAAGTAAAATGACACTTTTATATTGAAAACATGTACATCGAGTCATACAGACCAGATTGTGTGTCAGATTGAAATATGGTCAATTTATAAACATAAAAAATGAATTATGGATATTTTTCCTATAGTTTTAAAATAATCCAAGCTTGTTTTTTTTGTTTTTGTCTATTTTACGTGTGTTTTAAACTAAAATGACTCTTTTGTATTGAAAACATGCACTTCGAGTCATACCGACCACATCATGTGTCAGATTGATGTGCGGTCAATTTCTATACATAAAAAATAAGTTATGGATTTTTTACTAAATTTTGAAAATTATATGAGTTCTTTTTCTCAGTTTTGGTGATGTGACATGTGTTTTAAACTAAAACGACTCTTTTATATTGAAAACACACATTTTGAGTCATACAGACCACATCGGGTGTCAGATGGATGCATAGTCAATTCCTACACATAAAAAATGAATTATGTATAATTTTAATAAAATTTGAAAATAATAAAATATTTTTTATCAGTATATTCTTTTTGATGTTTTTTAAATTAAATTGGAACATTTATTTTGAAAACACACACTTCGAGTAATACCGACTGCATGATGTTTGGGATTGATGTGTGGTTGATTCCTACACATAAAAAATTAATTATACATCATTTTAATAATGTTTTAAAACAATATGATCTCATTTTATTGGGTTTGGAGATGTGATAAGTGTTTTAAATAAAGTTGACACTTTTTTATTGCAAACAAGTACTTCGAGTCATACCAACCACATCGTGTATTAGATTAATTTGTAAAACATTTCTACACATCATGAATGAATTATGTATATTTTTACTAAATTTTGAAATCAATACAATTCCATTTACACATTTTTGGCTAGTGACATGAATTTTAAACTAAAATGACACTTTTATACTGAAAAAACACATTACAAGTCATACCAACCACATTATGTGTCAGATTGATGTGTAGTTGATTCCTACATGTCACAAATGAATTATGGATTTTTTTCTAAAATTTGAAAATAATTTGATCTAATTTTCTTGGTTTTGGCCACATGATACCATTTAAACTAAAATGAAACTTCTATATTGAAAAAAATTACTTCAAATCATACCAACCAAAACATATGTTTGATTGGAATACAGTCAATTCCTACACATCACAAATAAATTATGAATTATTTTCTTAAATTTTGAAAAAAATACGAGACCATTTTCTCATTTTTGGATATTTGATGTATGTTTTAAACTAAATTGGAACTTTTGTATTGAAAGCACACATGTTGAGTCATACTGACCACATCGTGTGTGATATTGATGTGTAGTCAATTACTATATGTTACAAATGAATTATAGATCATTTTTATAAAGTTTGAAAACAATCAGAGTTCATGTTATCTATTTTGGTGATGTGACTTGCGTTTTAAAGAAAAATGGAACTTTTATATTGAATACATGCACTTCAAGTCATACTAGCCATATCGTGTGTCAAATTTATGTTAAATTAATTCCTACACATCAAAAATGAATTATGGATTGGTTTTCTAAAGTTTGAAAAAAATCCATGTCCATTTTCTTGTTTTTGGATAGTGATTCATATTTTAAACTAAAATGAAAATTTTATATTGAAAACACACATTTCAAGTCATACTAACCACATCAGGTATCATATTGATGTTTGGTTGATTCCTATATGTCAAAAATGAATTATGGATCATTTTCCTAAAGTTAGAAAACAATATGTTCTCATTTTCTCATTCTTTTTTATGTGATGTGTTTTAAACTAAAATGTCAATCTTATATTGAGAATATGTAATTAAAGTAATACCAACCAAATTGTGTGTTGTATTGTAATGCAGTCAGTTCCTACATGTGAAAAATGAATTATGGATCCTTTTACTAAAGTTTGAAAACAATTTTATCTCGTTTTCTCAGTTTTGGCAATGTGACACACGTTTTAAACTAAAATGACACTTTTATATTAAAAACACGTATATAGAAGCACACCAACCACATCGGGTGTTAGATTGATGCATGGTTGATTCATATACATCAAAAATGAATTATAGATCACTGCACTAAAGTTTGATAACAATATGAGCGTGTTTTCTAGGGTTTTAGTGATTGACACACATTTTAACTAAAATATCATTTTTAACTGAAAACATGAAATTTAACTATCAGATAAAAATGATATGGAAATTAACTAAAAAATATAGATAAAATGATGAGAAAATTAACTAAATAATTATTAGCAGTTCTCCACTTTAGAATGTTTATATACATTTCGTCACCATGCATTCTACCCATTCATTTCTAAATAAATCGATTTCCTCCATTATACTTCTCCTTGAGAAACATATAAAAAATAATCTATAATCATTATGATATTAATGCTTCACATACCAAATATATTTATAAGGTAATAGACCATACTATATCACAAATATAATAGGTAATCACCTAAATTTGATATTGAAAAACTTTTTGACACCATGTACTCTTCCCACTTATATCTAAAAAATTTAATATGTCTTTTGAGAACATAGATTGTTGGAAATCTTGGTTGTACTGAGAAAATATAGATAAAAAATTATTAATAAATATTTTTAATAAAATTTCAATTACCTTTGGAAATTACGCATTAATGGATTCTATTATTTTGATGGTATATGATATCTCTCATAAATTTTTAAATATAATATCCAAAATAATTGTCATTATCTTTCTTTATAAACTACAAAAACATTGAAAAAAAATAAGCAAATTGTTTTGAAATATGTTTTTATAGTTAAATATTTCTATATATACCTTAATATATTTCCATTTGAATAAATCCATAGGCTTCTTATGTTCAGTGACCGACCTTATACTATGATTTAGCCTATATTTATTTATCACCCTATCATAATAAGATTATAAAAAAAATATGAAACATATAATTCGAAGTTTATTTATAAAATGTTGATTTTAGTGCATTAAAAATTTACAATACACATAATATGTGACCAGTTTAATGGAAATCCATGAATTGGATCCAAAAATTAAATATTTAGGGTATCCAAATTTATTACTATAAACATCCAGTGATTTCTAAAAAAATCTAATATTTAATAAAAAAAGAAAAATATATTTTATGTTAATAGATTTTAGAGTTTTATCCCTGCATTGTAGCCATTAAGAAGAGTCAATAATATGTTATTTTCTTCTTAAACATATTAATTAGTTCATCTTTTTTGCTTGTTAATATATTTCACTTCAAAAGAAATTTATTTCTTAGAAATGATACAGGGATTAAGGAATCCAAAATTTTCTTTATAGGTTTTTACCTTTATATAGTAATAATATAAATACTAGTAGAAAATATGAATTTTTATTAACTTTAATGAACATAGTAGATCATTTTTTGGATAAACGGATTATGAAAATTCACCAAATGTATATATTCACAACTGAGACTCCCAACCATTCAAACTTGAGAATATTATTTATACTCTTGAGAGAAACCACATATATAATGAAATTTCCAAATATTTATTCTTCATATTGAATATAGGACACATATCCATCTTTAAATGTGGTGTCTACATGAACTTGTAATATTAATATATGTTGCAATGAAATTGGTGGGGAGAAGGTATCCCAAAATATCCTTTTGTTTTTTTGGTCAATTCATTGGATTTTCTTGATAAAACCTTCCATTTTCCAACCATTTTATTCATTTATAATACCATACCTCATTTCATACCTTTTTAATCAACATTTAAAGGGTTTTTATTTTAAAACAATTGTATAGACATACCTCATGTATCATTATAATATTAAATATCCATTCTACAAAAATTCCAATAGTACCATTGACCATTTTAATACCCATATAATCAAGTAGAATAGGAAACTCAGTTCTTGGATCTTGAGATACCTCAATCCCCACTCTCATGTGATCTTTTGGTAGTTATTTGTTGTGTAAAATGTATCCTAGGATATTATACACCATATAATCACAACATAGTGGTGCATGGGTATTGATAAATAGAAATCACATACAAATTCACCCAAACTAATTTTAGTAATACAAAGTTATCAAAATTTATTTGATTCACATTTAGGAGAAAGAGTAATAAAAAATTGATTACCTCAATTAAGGTATGTGGTTGAAGGGGATTATTAGCTTCAAATATATTGGGGTCATTTTTCTCTTCATGTGTAGATATTTGTTCCACTATAGGTTTTCTTTGATCCTTTTTCATATATTAGTCTACGAAGCTAAGTTAGACATTATTATCTTTTAAAGAATATATTTTTACCTGCATTCCTTTCATTACATGATATGTATATTCTTGTGGCTTGGTCTTCTTAAAACATATTTAGGGTTACACTCTAAAACCTATACCTCTAATGTGATCATATTTTTCTAGTTGATTTAAAGATACTAAAATAGTTTTTCTCCAGGTATGATCACTACCGATTATTGTGGTAAAACTGTATAAAAAACATAAAAACATAAATGGATATTTTTATTTAATATTATTATAAAGCATAATGAATTACTATTGTGTCATAATTACACATGCTTCCCATACCGATTGAGTGTTTTCATTAACTAGTTTACCATATTTATTTATGTGGGACTCCTTCCATTGCACACGAATTGGGATGGAAGTGGGTTTATATTTTGATTCATCAATATGCACATAAAAACAGAAGATATGATGTTTCATATCATACAAAAATTTTATTATATATTTAAAATACCTACCATTTTATTCTCTAGTGAAGCGTACCTCATCCTTGATTTGTGATAGGGGTACATTGGTTTTGATGCACACTGTTTATTTTCACCACTCCTTTGTTGTTTCATAAATTAACAATTTTGAATCAAATTGGATAAAATAAATAATTTCAAATAATATATTATTTTCCATGATGAACCTGAAATGATTTCTCATCACGATGACTGATGAAATCATTACACGTCTTCTAATTTATAATGTGTACATATATAACTAGTGGGTGGGGCTTTACTTTCCCCTTAGCATCCCTTAGTTGAATATTGGTATGAAGTGTCTGGAAGCCTCTATGGGATTTTACAGTGGCCGTTAATACATATTTATTAAAGAAACCATCTAAAATAAACCAACTCTATAAGGGATAATGAAATGTAAATCAATGTTTTATTATATATTTTTTTAGTAAAATAGAGAAAGTATATCATAACATTACCTTAATATCTTACCAAAGGGTTCCCTTCATTACAGGCTGGGCATGACGCTATAAATCTATATCAATTGGAAAATTCATCCTCATTGTGACCCCAACATAACTAATGAACATTGAATTATTGGGGGTCAACAGGTTGTCCATGTTGATTCCATCCAACCTCAAATTTTATACCCTTTATCCTTGCCTTGATAATTTTAGTCAACATAGTGAGGCTACGTCATTCTTGTTATTTTTGATAAACATGTTGTTGATCCCCTAATAATTATGCTGTTTCAGCATCAACTTTCCATTATTACTTGAGATTAGAAACAACATCATGTTCATAAGTCAATGTCTTCATGAGTATTAAAACATTTAATTTAGATTATGTAAATATAGTATAGAACAAATAATATTATGAGGAAAATCATAGTATATTTAAATTTTTTTTAACTTTCTCATTGAAGTATCTTTATTTTATTTAAAGGTTGAATGTATTTAGATCCTCTAACTATAATAAAAATCCACTGTTTGTGGTCCCCTATAAGGTACAAAACATTTTCTATATTGGGACCTCTATGAAATGATCATGATCACCCAATGAAAGGATCATCCTCAATTGAATTTTCATCTAACCCAGTACTTTTTTAATCACTAGCAGGATAATTGACCAATTATTGTTTGTTGGATCTGAGACATAAAATAACTACATTACTTATGATTCCATTATGAACTACTCATCCTTATACCCTTCCACACTGAAATTCACCTTCACAAATCCTATTTCATCAACTATCATTGTACTCCTGTTGTAAACCAATTTTCAATAAAGAATTGGAACTTGAAAAGTTGTATAATCCAACTCGTATATCTATTTGATGATTCTAAAAGATGACATATTCACATAAATTGGATTTCAATAATTATAACTAGATATTTTCATTTATTTATCCACAAGAATAACTATACTATTTTTCATCATACTGCGTTCATCATGTTATTTTGATTAGAATGTATAACCATTAATTAAGAAACTAGTGTAAGATATAACATTTTTATTTGGTTCCCCAACTATCCATTGGAATTGTTTTAAAATTAAATTCATATTTTTAGATAACTCATGATAAATATGATCTCAAAACCATCCTATAAACTATTTATTATGTGTATTTGATATCCATCCTTTATCCCTTGATGGATTAAAATGTATTAGAATTTATTTGTGGGATTCAATGTATGGATCATCATCTCCACTATTATGTAAAATGTAAAAGTGATCTTGCTCCCACTATGTGATAGTAATTTTAAAAAAATATCTTTCAGAAATACCTTCTCCCATAAGGTGTTCTCTAGGATGAGACTTTGGGAGACCAAAGCTATCAACATCTGATAAGTAATTGGTACAGAATTAAAAATCTTATTTAACAATATATTATTCTACAATACAACCTTATGGAAGACTTTGATTCTAAATGCACCATTTAAAAATATTCCTATATTATTCAATGGGGAACATCAATATGTAATGGAAATGACCACATAGTTGAACCTCTCTAACCAATTCAACCATCAGGTGGACCATTATATCAAAGAATGATGTTGGGAAGAACATATCTAATTCACATAATATGAATGAAAACTCCTTATCAATGATTGGAAACTTCACTAGGTTGATAAATTTGTTGTATATATCTTTGAAAATAAATAATAGTTTGGTTAATGTGTGTTATATATTTTTAGGAAGAGTACATCGTAAAGTGATGGGCATCAAATCTTTCATCAAAACATGATAGTTGTGTGATTTTAGTCATTATAACTTCAAATTAGTCATTGAAATGAAATTATTGATATTTGATTAATACATATCTATAACTTTTACATCATTAAGGAAAATGTAAAATTGTAATTTTTCTTATCTGGATAAATTTCAAGCTTTTGTAGGAAGAAAAGTCCACCTTTTACCCTTCACTAGTGCTAAATATTCCTTTATCCCCATGTCAATCATGTCCAACCAAGTCTTTATTCCATATTTTGTTTTTATAGGAACATTTAGTATCATTACAATAACACCATACAATGAATTTGTTTCTACATGCATGAAATAAATAAAATATATGACGTACAAATAATTCTAGTATGGTAATTCAAGTGAAATTGATCACTTTTTCCAACCTGATTTTATAAGTTTTTTTTTGAAAATGGTTTAATGAAAATAGTTCCAATATATTTTACTTTATCAAACATTTTATCATTTGTTAGTGGAGATGGTGTTGTATCTTGTTCGACATTCCCATCGACTGCGGTCATCCAAGATTAGTATTTATGTCATTGAGGTAAAACTTTCCAATATCCTAAAACACACAATCTTTGAGGAATGTTTTAATAGAACCGAGTGTGTGAATTATTTACAAGTGGGACACCCCAACATTCCATTAATTATATAGCCTAACAAAATTCCATAAACAAGAAATTCATTTATCATCCCATACAACATGGACCTAAATGTGAATTCTTCACTTCTATGAGAATCATACATTGTAACACCTATATCCCATATTAATTTCAAATCTTTGATCAATGGATACAAAGAGACATCAATATCATTACCTAGTTGTTTTGGTCTAGATATAGGTAGAGAAAACATAATGTATTTTTTTCTCCATTAATAACCATAGTGGAAATTTATAATTTACCAACATAACTATCCATGTAGTGTGAGTACTAATATTTACACCAAAAAGATTTATTCCATCTGTAGATAACACAAGACTGATGTTTCTCAGCTCATTTTCAAATTCAAGATACTCATAATCAATTTTCTTCCACCAAGGAGAGTCTACTGGATGTCATAGTTTCCTATATTTAATTCTTGTATTTAGGAGACATGTTTATTGTCTTGAGGTTTTCTGACATCCATATAGTCTTCCAATCCTTGGAATGATAAGAAAGTACCATACAACTTTCAAAGGACTTTATTCAACTTTCTTTTATCAATTCACACTACACTTAGGTAATTTTGTGAGTGATTCATGGTCCTTGAAAAATAATATGAAATCATTTGGACAAGAATGTGATTTCTTAGGGATCATTCCCATTGAATGTAACATTCTTTTAGTTTCATATGTTAAATAAGGAAGTTAATTTTATTCTATAAGAATATCATTCCGGAGACTATGTAGTTCTATAAAGTTGGTGTCGCTCCATATTCTGCTAACTTTTAAATTATTTAACTTCAATACAGTTGAAAATATTGTGTATTTAGCATAAACGGTATACAAAGGTCTCTTATAACAACTATTTACCTTCTTAAACAACTTTGGATAGTAAAAAAGGTCACTTAAATTTCCAATGTCATTTATTCCATACTATCTACATCATCATTCGCACTGATATTCATATCAAATGATCCATAAACTATAATATCATCCCAATCTGTGTGCACATTTAGTTTTTATCATGTTCAATTCAACATTTATAGATTTAATAAATTACATGAAAAATAAATTATTCTTCCAACTCTTTTAGAATACTTTTTCTAGAATAAAAAAATATAAACATAGGAAAATGATTTTAGAAGGGTTGTATGTATGATTTATTGAAAACTTGATGAACTATTTAACTCCATATTCATACTCTCTTGTCACATGATTAACATGAAACCATTTTTGATCCATATCCATCCTATTAGGTTCCTAAAATATTCATTTTTTATAATAAATAAATAAATATACATAAGATATTCATAATCAAATGATAAAGTTATAGATAATTATAATAATGGGAACCCGATATTTGAATGTTATCAGTGATGATTTCTGATAAGTTATCATTTTATACAAGGGTGAAATGAAAAGAAACAATCTAGGGTAAATATTTGGATGTCGGTCTAGGTTCTCGATTTGATTTTGTATGGGAAAAGGTAGTAATTATAGGATGTTCTCTATAACCTTTCTAGGTGGGAGTCCAAAACAAGGTTTTTAGGAACTAAATTTGATGATCTTTTATCAAATGATGAAACAATCAACTTCAAAACAAGTTTATGAAGTGTCATAGTGGGATCATAAGAAATCCTCATTTTAAACTAATTATTGGAGTATAATACCAACTACGTAGTATCACTTAAAAACAAAAATCAACCTTAGTGGAACCAACATAGAGAATCAATTTTGGGAAAATATTAGAGTGGAAACTGGGAGTGAGGTTTAAACAAGATAAAAGAAAATATGTATGTTTTGAATGGTGGTCGTGATACCTATTTAAGGAGTGAAGGACAATCTAAGTGGAGATTTATATAGAGTTCTGGGAGTCCTCATCTCAAAGTAATGCAGACCATGATTCTAATTTTTTTATAAGAACATAAATATTCCCACACCTCAATCATATCAAAGTTATCTCAATAATCTTACAATTTTTTATAAAAATAAATCTCAAATGAATTTTTAATTTTTCTAGATGGGAGTACAATAAGAGGTAGGATTTGATTATAATGTATCAATTAATTTTTTAAATTTCAACTTTTCATTGGATAAAATTATAAATTTTATAATTTTTATATATGTCATAACCGCAGTGGAGAGTCTTACTTTATAATCAAGTTTTCTTCTTATTATAGTCACTTCATACCCTGTAACTTCTTTCCAATTACCCCTTTTTCACAATTGAAGTCAACACATCAATGAATCAATCACAATATTATATTTTTAGTATTAATTCAATAAATCTATCTAGTTTTATATATTTTCAAGTTTTTAGTATTTCAACCTCTTATTTTAATCCATAAATCTCCCCCTTTTGTTATTTCATTTATGTTTTTCAATATTTAACATTAAAATATGACTTATTCCCATGAATTATTTGCATACAAATATCTTCTTAGGATTCTTCTAGTATAATTAGAGAGTGAAATTTACAATGGTGTCTATAATGAATGAAAGTGGGAAAAAAAGTAAGAACATACTAAAAATAAAGACCCACTTATTAATTAGAACTGATGTTGAAATGAAAGTCAAAGGAATCCTCAATGGGGTTAGCATGGGGAAGAAACTACTATGAGTGAAGATTTATAGAACTGGGGAACTACAAATGAAAAATTAGGAAAACTAACCTATATAATAATGATCTAAAACTTTCTTATGAAATTAATCAACATGATTTTAAAAAATAATTTTCTTTCTATTTAAATTTTCACTATATATAAATTAGAAAATTAAAAATTTAAAACTATATTTTATAATTTTTGATGAGGAAATCAATAAATATTTTAACTAGTATAAATTAAACTATTATAATAAATATAATAGTTGTAAATATTTACAAACATAATTAATATTATATATGTTCTTATAGGACTTTACAATTTTTTTTCAAAATACATAAATAGTTAAAATATATAGTAACATATTAAAGAAACTAAAATGAATCAAATATTTGGCTTAATATCTATCCAATAATTTTTTTTGAATTTTGAAACAACTGTCTAATTTTAAGGGTCAATTGGAGTCATAAAAAGTAGTGGATTAGGGATAGAGGGTATAGGGGATTATATAGAAATGAGGCAACATATATGAATCTATGAGAAGGGGAGTTTTTTTATGTTTAAAAGGAAGGAAATTCATACATTAAAATTTGATTTCTTTTGTATAAAAAAGTAGAAAATATAAAATGAAAAAATATATTTGAAGTGGGGGAAAGAAGTGGCTTAAATCTGGACAAGGCAACCACATAAGAGAGGCTATTTCAAGAGGATTAAATAGAAGAGAAAATCCTAAGCAAGGATCAACACTAGAAAAGAAGCAGATGACCAGTCACATGACAGGACGAGTAGAAACCATGGTAGTGGGATGGTGTGTGCTGGATTGTCAAATGGAAACCAGACATGGCACAAAGTTGACATAAGATTTTTGAATCAGAAGGTAGATCAAAGAAAAATAAACGTGAGGGTGAGGGAGAGGGTGAAGAAAAAACAAATAGTGATGTTCAAACCCTTTGAAAAAAAAATTAAAAATAGAAAAATAAGAACTTAAAATTCTGAAATAATGTAAGAGCTTAAACATCAGATCACAAGTTTCATACCTTGGATTTTGAAAGTGATGATTCATCTAAGATGTTCAATGGGAAGCAGTGGCATAACTTTTGTTCCATGAGAGCTTGAATGATGGGAGAGATGGGGAACCCTGTTAGGGTTCTATTTAAAAGACTATAAAGGTTTTAACAACTCTTTCTAAAAAAGCACTGATAAAATAGTTTTTATCAGTTCAAAAATAGAAAACATTGACAAAACCTATGTATATCAGTGATAAAATTTTAGCATTGATAAAGATCTATATAATAAATTTTTAGAAATATAATTAATATAATTGAAAATTTTAAATTTATATAATAATAAATAAATATAATTATGAATAAATAATTATATAATTATTAAAAATTTAAAAAATTGTAAATATTTATTTATAAATAAATGTAAATATATATATAATTATAAATAAATAATTCTTTATATTATTCTAAATATATTAAAAGAATTGTAAATATGTAATTATAAATATAATTATATATATATATATATATATAATTGTAATTATGAATAAATATATTTTTAAATATATTTATATATATTTTTATATAATTATAAAAATAGTCTTATAATTATATATATATATATATTAATATATAAATATAATAAATATATTTATTATAATTTTTAATTAATTTAATATATAACTATTTATTTATAATTATATAAATACTTTTTAAAAAATGAGTGAAATTCAAATATTAAATATGAATAAAATTTAAAAATATTTAAAAAATGGATAGGTTTTATTAATTATAAAAATTATTAAAAAATTACATATGGATATATATTAGCGCTCAAAAAACCTATATTTATAAGCTCTCTTTGGAAGTCATTGATAAAAACTATATAAAATACATTAAAAATATTAAATGAATATATATTAAAAATAAATAGATAATTAAAAAGGTAAAAATTAATTAAAATTATTATTGAATAGATAATATTAAATGCATGATTTTTATAAATGATCGAAATTTGATAATTAAAAATTAATAGTCTTAAAAAATGATTAAAAAATGAATAAATTTTATTATTTATATAAATTGTTAAAAAAAATAAAAAATGAATATATATTATAAAATGAAATGAATACATATTAAATATGTAAAATATAACCATTTTAAAAACCTTAAATGTTAATGAATAAATATGTATAAATAAATATTAAAAATTACAAAAATTACAAAAATATTAAAAGAATAAATATTTAAACTGATTAAATTAAAAAGAAAAGTAAAAAAATAAGTAACATTATAAGGGAATAAATAATACTAAATGATAATAAATGAATGAATGTTAAAAGAGTGAAATTTAATAATTAAAAAATTAGTAGATTATAAAAATATTACAAAAAATGAACAAATGTTATTAATTATATAGATTATTAAAAAAATTAAAAATGAATATACATTAAAATGAAAATGAATACATATATATGCATACATACGTACATACATAAATACATATATATAAATTACAACCATATTAAAAACATTAAATTTTGATGAATAAACACGTATAAATAAATATTAAAAATCGATAAAATTACAAAAATATTTAACATTGAAAAATTGAAAATGAATAAATTACAAAAAATATTAAAAAAATAAAGATTATTAATGAATAAATAATATAAAAAATGAATAAATTCAAAAAAATAGTAAAAATTCATAAATACTTTATATTGTATAAAAATATAAAGAATGAATAAAATTTATCGATTAGAAACATATCAAATGTTAATAAATAAATACAAATAAATATTAAAAATGAATAAATTTTAAAAAATATTAAATAGATAAAATTAAAAATAGATTAAAAATATATATCAATAAAAAATAAATAAATAGTATATATATATATATATATAACAATATATAAATTTTTATATATGAAATAAGAATTTAGTTGTGAAAAAATATTAAAAATGAATAAAATTAAAAAAATATTAAACATATAAAAATTATTACACACACACATATATATATTAAATTTAAAAGAAATAAATAATGTGTGTGTGTGGGTGTGTATATATATATATATTAAATTTATTTATTTTTATTAATAATTGTTTCATTAATAATTTTTTAATTTTTTGTAATTTATTCATTTTTAATTTATACTTTTTTAATTATTATACTTTATTCATTTTATATATTTATATTTAATATATATTCTATTTATTACTATTTAAATTATATATATATGTTAAATTTATTCATTTTTATTAATAATTGTTTCATTAATAAAGTTTTTAATATTTTTGAAATTTATTCTTTTTTAGTTTTATTTGTTTAATAATTTCATTTTTTTTTATATTTTTAGTTTTTATATTTTTTTATTGGAGCATATAAAAAATGGATGAGTCTGAGTTAACAGGCTATTTATAGGCTCACACGTGCGAGGCCCGATGTATATGGGCCGAGTATGGGGATTGGGTATGTGGGTCGATACACGTAGGGGCCGTCCTGTGAGGCCCGTGTGTGTTATAGTGTATATGGCTACTGATCCCCCGTAGCCATGGCACACTATAATGGTAAAACACCTAGGGTTATAAAGCACTATCTAGATAAATAAAAAGTTTAATGTGGCACAAAGCGGTGTTGAACAACCCTTTATCACTGTTTTTATGTAGTGATGCTAAAGAGAACCTTTATCAACACTTTTATCTAGCATTGATAAAGGTAACCACTGTTTATTATGGGTTTTGTAGTAGTTTTTATATCTCCCAGCCCAATAAAAGTCTTACTATAGCCCCAAATACATCATGTGTACATGAATACTAGAGTGATCAATTCACATTGTTCCTTCAATGAGCTGCAAGATATATGCACGAGTGTGACACATGACATTATGCTTATCAGTGTCACTAGGTAATATGTGAAGTGCATGTCCAGCCATCTCAAAGATAGATAACTTCCATCTATAGCATCATCATCCCCCAAAATATCGAGGCTTAAAAATCACCAGGCTTGTCTCTATAGGTGGGTCTTATAACTGCAACACCCTGGATAGGAAAACTGAGCGTAACTACCACATCCTTAAGGGTGATGGCCATTTCTCCCTCGAGTACATGGAATGTGTGCATCTTAGGTCTCCATATCTTTGTGAGGGAAGCAAGGAGGTGTTGATAAACGTATGTATAATCAGATACAATGAATCCATAGAATCCAACACATCATAAGTATGTTTAAATAGCACCTGGAGGTGGAATATGATGATAATGGTGTGCCCTACGCACCCTAATCTATAAAACCTCACAGTTCATTATGAAAGAAATATTAATTAAGTATAAAATGTAAATATAATGTTATGGTTACTTGAATTTTATGATTTCTAAAATGTACGATACAACAGTTATGTTAACAATCTTTGATATTCTTGTAGTTGATAATATGTATTGATCATTTTTTATCATAGTGTATTGTACACAATTACATCTGAATTATTCTTAAAAACTTAGTTTGATCATTTTCCATCGATCTTCTTCATGATTTATTTTAAACACATTACATGTTAAAGTGTTAGAAGTGAGTGATAAAATATCCGTGAAATTTATGATAAGTTTAATTAACTCATAAATGTGAACAAGGATCTAAAATTAAGGATATTACTTTCCAAGGACAAATGTGAAATTTTGGAAAGTATAACCTAAGTATAAAATATTGTTTTAGACTCCTGAATAGTGTTCTCAAGCATTTACCTTAGGTTCCTTCACTTCCATTGATCTTATTCATGATTCCTTTTAAACACTTTACATGTTAAAATGTTATAAGTGAGTGATAAAATATTCATGAAATTTATAATAAGTTTAATTAATTAATAAATGTGAACAAGGGTTTAAAATAAAGGATATTACTTTCCATAGACTAAAGTGAAATTTTTGGAAAGTACAACCTAAGTATAAAACTCATTTTAGCCTCTTGAATAGTGTTATCAACCATTTTCCTCAAGTTACCTCATTTACATTGATCTTCATTATGATTCCTTTTAAACACTTTACATATTAACTTAGATCATCACTTTTATCAGAATTAGAATATTTTTAATAATCACTATAGGTGATTGTGTATTTTTAGAAGGTTGGTTTTCAAATTCATATGTAATAAAATTTAAGAAGATTAATTTTCAATCACTAAAACTTTTACAAAAGAACCCAATTCATCATCATGGATGGTAATGAGAACTCGTCCCAAAAATTTTATGGAAGAATGTCTTAATATGACCTTCCCTATGACATATGCTATATCTCAGACACTAGCCTTGTTCTTGAGGCCATTCCATCTCATTATGAATCCTGTTGGACTTTATTCTCCCTTGTGGTCACAAGATGTTGATGTCAGGTATCAATGTGTGATGATCTTTGGGCATTGAGAAATGTCAAAACTCCCTAATAGACATCCATGCTACACCATAGTAGTTAACGATAGTGTTAATTTGGTACAATAGATAAACATATGGTTCCCATGAGATGTTTATGAAGGCACATGTTATAATGTAATGAATGCATGGAAACCAATATGCTTAAAGGTTTCTACATTGAAAATACCTCATATCTAGTAATACCACCATAATTCAACCACTACTACCTATGATGGGGTCCTTACACTTTGTCACTTTGAATAAAATTTATTCTCAGTTGAAAAGTCACAATCGATAAGTGGAAGATTCATTAATGATCTTTTCAATATCTCACTGGAAGTGCTGTCTGTACCACATTACCTAATGAATCTCATTGAAAGTCCATCTTTCTATATCTATAAATCACTTTACACAGTGATAAAATTTCTTCTGAACTGGTTCACTTATAGGTAACTTTTGAATCTCCTTGAATATTCCATTGATTCACTCCACGATTTTTGTGGTCATGTGTCTATAAATATTCCCTCTTTATATTCCAAAGTCCATTTATCTTTTGGAATCTACATCATGTAATCATACACACCCTAATTAGTCCATTTATCTTTTGGTATCTGTATGTTCGATATATGATCATCATTGGGAAAGCAATGAGGCAATCAATGCAGATTATATTACATGGAGATTCCAGAATGCACATTATCAATACTGTATCTAACACATTTTTAGTAACACGTGAAAGACTATTTTTAGAAAATAAATGTGGAAATACATGGAATGAATTCCCAAAAAAACCAACCAAATTTGACATGAGATATAAAAACTCAATTATCTTGAGACACATGTTCATTCGTATTGAGTTGGAAAAAAGTTTCTTGTTTTGTTTGAGTATGGAGAGAAATTGTGGAAATAACCAATACAAGTTAACCCAATAACCATAAAACTTAACAATTGCCTTCTATTTCACCATACATTCCATTCTATATGAAATCTTGTAACCATTTTTTTGCATCCTCTCCTACAAAAGGGACATAAGCACATCTTGGCAGTTTTTAATCTTCTCAATAATAATATATGCCACAAATTTAGCATCCAATTATATATGATATTATTTCAGGTTAGGTTGCACACAATTATGAAATACCTCAATCTTATAAATTATCTACCCTACAAGATTAATGTCACAAATCAATCTCAAGTGAAATCTATAGTCATCACCATATTTTACAGGACATATGATTTATTTTGTCCATATTGAATACAAAACTATATATCTATAGTTTCTATCAATATGAAATCATTTCAATATATTTTCATGGAATATTTTCTTGTAAAATACCATTCAACGTATAATTTTTTTTCCATTTGACTAAATCTATCTATAAAACTCCAAGAAACTCAATTATTGGGGTGAAATATTTTAGTATAATTAAGGAAAAATTTCCATAGATTTTAACCAAGATACAAAGAGTGGTGGATGATTTATTGTGTGTTGAGTCTAATGTATATATACTTTATTTCTAGAAACTAACTCCCCAACTTCCATAGCTTCCCCCTCCTCATCAATGCTGTCTCTATCTCTTCCATTTTTAGAAACTTCCTCATCATCAAAATACTCTTTCTGTATATCTAGGTGATTAGTTTGGTTATCTTATTCTACCTAAGAGGGAAGAGTCACATATTCTTGGTATGAACCTTCTTTGATGACTCTTGTATGAATCTATCATCATAAAATATCATGATACTACTGGATACTAGAAAACTCCATATATAACTCCATCAAATCATTATTATACCATTAGTTAAATAATTTTTTTCCTTATAATCGGTCCTTATCATCAGTCAATGAATAAGCTAGTTGCTATAACCTATCCTTGAATTTAAAATGTATATAACTAATATAATATATATCTTAATAACCTATCATATTAACTGAACATTAATTCTTTCTTGAAGTTATCTTAGGGTAAAAAAATTAGTTATCCCAACCATTATTGTTAGTTGTATACTATATGATGTTCCTTGATAAGTTCGAATAACTTCCCTATAGTAGTAGACATAGAAAAACATGATTTTCTATGTGAAAAATGATTTTTGATCATGATCCCAATAATGTAAATAATATTCATAATGAGGAATAATCATAGTATAAATTTTAATATTCCTAAAGTTATGTTTATTAGTTTATAAAGAGAATGTGAATTATCTAAACTATATCTCCCAAGAGTGTCAAACTAGGTGTGTAATAAGGATAATTTTCATTCACTAGGTGATGATTGAGTCAAATCCCAATGTTTTCTTTTTGGTTTTATTACCCCTAGGTACAACTATGTCAAATCCAAATCAACTTATAATATCTAGAAAGGGATTTCATTGGGTGAATACCTACACAAAATTTACTTTACTAAAATTTTAGAATCTTTTCTTATATCTTAAATGATGTCACTAATGTTTTATAGTACAAAATTTAATATTCTTAAAGGTATGTTCAATACTTTATAAAGAGGATGTGAATTACATAAATAATATCTCATGAGAGCTTCCAAAATGGTGTGAAACAAGGCCTCTTTCTCGTGCCCCAGGTGATGATCGAGTCAAAGACCAATACACCCCTTTTTTGGGGTTATTATCCCTAATTAAAACTGTACCTGAGACATATCCACTTATAGTATCAAGACAAGGATTTCATTACTCAGATAACCACACAATATTTACTTTACCAAAATTTTATAGTGTTTTTTATATCCTAAATGATGTAACTAATGTTTTATAGTCCAAATTTTAATATTTCTAAAGCTATATAAAGATATTAATTAATAAGAATGTGTATCATCTAAAGTATATCCCATAGGAGTGTCAAATCATGTGAATATTTAGGTCTATTTATCGCACAGTTAGGATCTTTGATCCCAAGTTGATCCAATATTAATCCAATGTTAATTAGTAGCTAATCATTATTTAATCCTAATTTAATCTTCATTTAATCATTAATTAATAATTAGTTAGTTATTAGTTAATCATTAGTTAATATGAAGTTAATAACTCTTTAATAATTCATTAATCACTTGTTAATCATTAGTTAATCATTTGTTAACCATTCGTTAATGAATAATTGTTAAGTAGCTAGTTTATAGTTAATTAATAGTTAACCATTAATTAATAATTAGTTAATCATTAGTTAATCATTAGAAAATTATTAGTTAATCATTATCCAATCCTTATTAATCATTAATTAATAATTACTTAATAATTAGTTAAACATTAGTTAATCCTAAGTTAATCATTCCTCAATCATTTGTTAATCAATCATTAATAATTAGTTAATAATTCAATAAACATTCATTAATTAAAAGTTGTTAAATAGTTAGTTTAATAGTTAATTAATATTTAATAATTAATTAATTATCAGTTAATTATTAGTTAATCATTAGTTCATCATTAGTTAATCATTTTTTAATCCTAAGTTAATCATTCATTAATCATTCTTTAATCAATTGTTAATCATTACTTAATCGTTTGTTAATCATTTTTTAATTAATATTTATTAAGTAGTTAGTTTATAGTTAATTAATAGTTGATTAATAGTTAATCACTAATTAATTATTGTTTAATTATTAATTAATCATTACTTAATCATTATTTCATCATTAGTTAATCATTATTTAATCCTTATTTAATCATAAATTGATCATTACTTAATAAATAGTTAAGAATTACTTAATCCTAAGTTAATAATTACTTAATCATTTTTTAATCATTCATTAATCACTCATTAATCATTTGATAAACATTTATTAATTAATAGTCATTAAGTATTTAGTTTATATTCAATTAATAATTAATTAATAGTTAATCATTTATTAATTATTATTTATTTACTAGTTAATTAATAGTTAATCATTAATGAATTATTGGTTAATCATTAGTTAATAATTAATTAATCCTTGATTAATCATTAATTAACTATTACTTACCAAAAATATCTATCTTGAAGTAAATCTCCTGACCATTTATTAAAAGAAATAAAAAAAGAAAATAAGGGAAACATATGGGGTTAAACAAACAGACATGCCATAATCTAGAAAATTAGTTTAGTAACCATAATAAGAGGAATCATTCCCATAATCATAATCAAACTCATCAATGGTTTCCCACTTTTATTGTGAGTTGCCTTGATTAATAATCCTAGGAATCCCTACCTTGGAAATTTCCTACTCAGGGGTGAGCTTGACCTTCGAAGACTTAGAAGATGATCTGGTAGACACATTCCTTGGTAGGTTGGAGTAATCCTTCTATGAACTTCTTTTTGGAGGATCACCCTTTCCTACAATGACAAAATTCATAAAATAAACACCATTACGTGAAGGAATATTTATTAAGTAGTTAGTTTATAGTTAATTAATAGTTAATCATTTTTTAATTATTATTTATTTAATAGTTAACTATTAGATAATTAATATAAAATCATTATTTCACTAATATTTGATAATTATCAAATTAATATTAATTACTAATTAGTATGTAATTACTTATTAGTTATTTATTAGTTATTTATAAGTTATTTATAAAATAATAAGTCATACTAAATAAAAATCATTTCATAATAATAAATCCATTACTAAGCCTAATTATAAATTAATTACTAAATATTCACAATTAAATAATAATAATTTACTTAATAATATTAACTATTATTTATAAATTATATATAATTAACAAAAAAATAATTAAATAAAATAATGAAAACTAAATAAAAACTAAATAGCTAAATAAATAACTAACATTAAAATTATTTAGAAAAAATACCTTAAAATGATGCTTCACAAATATTTCAATCTTTTAAGGTCACCAAATGAGTTGCACGAAATTGATAAAAAAACTGAGAAAAAACATAGAGAGAGATAGGTTGAGGTTTCGAGTGAGATAGGAGAAATTATAGTGAAGAGATTAGGGGGTGGATTTTATAGGGGTGGGGTGAAAGGAGTTATCATACAAAACTCTTTTCTCCTTTTATTAGGAAAAATGGCTTTTCACTGCCAACACATTTCACCTAAAAAAAGGAGAAAGTTGTTTTAGGAGAAAATACCTTTTCCATGTCATTGATATGGGGCAAAGAAATTGCATGCCCAAATTCCTTTCAGATTTAACCAAAAGGAATTGTGGCATTTGACACCTTTATCTATTAGTTTTGAATTTTTTTAACCCAAACATAATTGTATTTTTTTTGAAAATGTTTAAAAAAGACCTAAGGAGTGATTATATAAATCATTAGGATGTATCTAAAGATTTTATATAGTTTTATTTTAAGGTAAAATCACAATTCTATTTTAAAAATAAATAAATAAAATGTTATTTTTTATTTAAAAGAGATAGTTATAAATTATAGATACATTTTTCATTACCATTCCAAAAATTGTATATATAATAAACATTTATCAAACTAAAATGAAAAAATTTAAAATAAAAACCCATAATATCTATAAAATGAAAAAAATTCATAAGTCTTATCCTTATGGGATTATCCCACAAGGCTCTAAAAGGGACAACCTATAAAATCTAGCTAAATAGAACCACACTACTAGAAATGACGTGATCCTACGCACTCGCCCAACTTTTACTATCCAATTCATGTTCTGTGGAACCCAATTGGTGTGCATGATCTTGGTATAACTAGTGGAGCATATAAGTAAATTCTAATCAGAAGCCTAGGTGTTTCCAAGAAGCTTCAAAATATGGAATAAAATTAGTGCTTTGTTAAAAACACACATATTTAACCACCCAAACCTCCTGCATAGAAACAACCCCATTATATCTCAAATAACCATAAATAAAAAATATATTTACTAAAGTTAATCAAGGGTGAGTTACATGAATAATAAAATTCAAATTATCATAATTTAAAAAACAAACATGCCTCTATTTTATAAAACAACTTTGAATCACCATGTAAACACTTTAGAATTTACAAAAAATCATTTTATCACTCATAATATCCAAACACAACTTTATTAATTTGAAATTAATTTATTATAAATTTTACATTAGTTTATAAAAAAAATTATAACATGTCCATATTATAAAAAAATTATATTATTGTAGAAACCCACTTTTGGCATGTTCCTCCTCTTTTTATTTCACTTTTGTTTTTAATAATAAGGTCTCTAAGCTAGAACCTTTTAAAAAAAGATTCATCACAATTGAAATCATGATAATTTAAATCAAATAAGAAAAAAAACCCATTCAATCATATTATAAACATGAAAAAATAGAAAACCCAAGAAGAATGGTTCATTTCCAAATAATGGTAAGATATATAATCACCCGCCTCATCAGTGCTTGATGATATTTACCAAGCATTATCAATGTAATACCCTCCCTTTATGCCTATGGAATCATTGAAAATAAATTTAAAAATCTATACATCCATATAAATCCATTTTTTAAATCCAAAATGATGATATGCTTACTGGAAATTTAAAAGATAAAAATACAACCAAAAATGAGGTGAGAAGGAATTGTTAAAGACTCATCTTACCTCTATAGAAAAAACTGTCTCATTTAGAAGTGTTTCTCCATGCTATACTGAAACACCCATTCAAAATCCCCCAAATTAGACACCACATAAAGAGATAAAAAAGAAGAAGAAAAAAGGAGAAGGAAGTGCGATATTTACCTTTTATATAGGACTTTGACATCTTAAAATGCGAAAGAGATGATATTCAGGTGAAGGGTAATCACCAAAATTTCCCGAAAAATACTTCCTCTCTTGGGGATAAAGAAGGGGAAGAAAAGAGTGTTTGGGTCTAAAAAAAAATTTTCAAGGGCCTTTTAATGGATTCATAGGCAGGTGTAATGTGTGATGGGACATGAGTCTACCAATGTATCCTAAATTTCTTTTATAGCAGGTCTATGAACTTTATAAATCACTATGTAGTGGCCATGATGATAAATTCATACCTCTTGAAAACCTTTGAAAATAATGAATTTTTACCCAAAACTCTATGAAACTCTAATAAAAATATATATACTTAATCTAATGTCTTAAAATATTCTAAAACATAAAAAATTTATACCATATAAATATTTTTTGAGATATGTGGAGCTAGATTTTATGTGTCCTAGAATATAAATGGATCCCCAACTCCACTATTTAACCTTGATGTTGAGGTCCTGGGGGCTATAATGGGTCAAAAACACCCCACTCGAAAGGACTAGGGTTCAGGATCCAAAGGAATCTATGTTTTTTTTGGAAAATAAAACATGGTACATGAATATTTTCTATTATAAATTTCATGTGGGGTTTACATGGAATGTAGATTCAGAATTTCTAGCTTCACATTAGGTTCAAATAGGGTCATAGAAATAAATGTTTCATATGGGATGGACCCAGACAAGAATATACTATAGTAATATATATATTCATTGGTAGTTATATAGTGTTATTCTTAAAAACAACCACTAAATATTTATTTCTACCCTTTTTGAAGTTCTTTTCAAAATCATCACTAAATCATGTGTTTAATGAAGTTTTTTTATGAAAAATGCCACTAAGTTTTTTCTTTAAAAAAAACTCTTCCTTTACCCTCTCCCTCAACCTCACAAACCTGGAATGATATGTTATTCTCCTAAATCACCTAATTCCAATATTTCATCGCTTCCCTCACCTCACCAACTGCCACATCATCACCATGCCCTAGTGTGAAACCTAAGTCATCCACCCATCACTATGATCCTCTGTAAGCACTAAGTTTTCCATATATTACAGCATGACCTAATCCATTCTCTTGTTACCATTCCACGAGCCCCAATCCATACACACTTCATCATTCTTCATCGTGAGCTGTAATCCATCCTCAATCATCCTCCCTTTCCAAGAATTTCTTCCTCCCATTCTTGTGCTCATATGTTATTACTATTTATTCCTTTCTCCATATTATTTAAATTCATCATTTATATTTTTATCAAGCATATTTATTATAATTTTATTATTCTTTCTATGGTTTCTTATAAAAAAATAATTTAGTTAGTGATATTATTTATCTCTGTTTGAGTTAAATATTTGTAATAATACTTTGAAAAGGACCAATTTCCATGTGGGATCCACACTCAACACTATACTAGTGTATAAAAAATAACATTTTTTTCCATTATGATGAAAAATAACTATTGATTTTATTCAATAACAACTTAATTATTCTCCCAAGTACCATAATTCTCAACAATATTTTTTGTATCCCAAAACCAAAAACGAAATTTCAAAGCACTTAATGACATCTTTTGATATGGTAAAACATCTATTATATATTTACCCAAAATATACATGTGTGGATATATATAATTAATTCTATTTTATATCTATAAAATCAAAAATAGTTCCAAAATGAAATTTTATAATAATTTAAGTCCATATGATATCTTTGTTGATCAATGAATCATGTGTATAGTAGACTACATATCATATTTTTCATATAATAGGTTTGAATTTCCTTTGAAACATCCAAAGGAATTATTACATTCCATGGAAGAAATTAATGTTTATAAATTTATTATATTATTTCCATCACTAATTCTACAAAATAATTTATTATCATAAGTTTGAGGTTGATCCACATGGAATACTCATAACCCCATAATAATTTATTTTTATAATTATTAAATCAAACACCACCTTGTCTAGAATATGTTATATTGAAAGTTAATCATGAGATGTTTGTTTCACAAGGAAGCATGTTTAACTATAATTTATAACCCTTTATTATTGTTTTAGTTTCTAATTGTAATGTTTCATCTTGATCACAACTAAAAAATAAATTAAAGATGGAATGATTGGTGAACATGGGACTTTTGAATTTAATATGTGTTTTCATTCATGGATGGATTGTTTGAAATGTATTGACTTGTATAGTCATAATTTTTACCCTTTTTTTGATACTATGATTTGTATAGTCATAATTGTTACCCTTTAATATTAGTTTTCATTCATGGATGGTTTTTTTGGCTATTGGATTTAGGGATAAATTGTTATTTTATGTAAAATATATTATTTAATTCTTATATATTTATATAACTATATTTTTTATTAGAAATTTAAGGAAATAAATTACATATAGATAAATGTTTTATTACATTAACCCATAACACATCTCAGCATGTAAATGGTTTAAGAATTTGTTTTGAATTTTTCAATTGAAAATTGATCATTTAATGAAAGAATAAAATATTCATCACCAAAAAATAAATTCAAATTATTGTTGGAGAGAGATAAATTATTTTAGAACATGATATTGAAATAATTTTCTCCTTGATATGTGTGGTTGACTTATCATAAAGAATCAAACATTACAAAAATTTCGAGTAGTTGTGTCTAACATCAGAATGAATATGTTAATGCCCTAATAGATCATAATAAAATTTAGAAAATTATAAATGATTATTTTGACTTGGTAAGGAAACATCATCATGATCTTAAAACATCAGTTGATCGATATATTTATGTTTAAAATATTAATGATGCTTTAATAACTATAAGAAAACCTAATAAAGATGATAACATATTAATGGATGATGTTTTAGAGACTAATATAATGGAAAACTTATCTAAGAAAATAACTTCCTTTTATAAATTACTCATAGAGGGAAATAAGGAATTATATGAAGGATGAACCATGCATTCAAAACTGAATCTTTAGATAAATTTGTACCACATCAAGTGCATATGTGGAATTTTAAATAAATTAATTCCTATGATATTTTAATTATTACATGATGAATTTTTTGAAGTTAATATCCCTATATATATTTATGATATGAATAAGGCTGTTATCAATCTTATAATTAGTTATATATAAATACATGCATACCAAAATGATTTTATATTATAATGGGGATAATATTATCCTAGAAAATATTGAAAAATATGTTTTGTTTATAGATGAAATTTAATAAATAATGATGCTAGTCTGAATCAACCCATTACCATGAAGAAAAAAAGAAAAATATACAGTGAAATTTTCACATTACTTTCCTTTAAGACCATGATTGTGAATATTGTATATTTCATCTAAATCCACAGAACATATTAAGTGACATGAATTTTAAAATAACAATTATGAGTTCATGTGACATCCAATAAATTTAAAATCATGGAAAACCTTCGAATCATTACATCGATATTTCTCTTTTGATCATAGAAATGCGTGTTTTGGATTAGTAGCTAATGGATTCAATCCTTTTGGGAATTTAAGTAGCATTTATATAACATGAATGGTTGTTTTTATCCCTTATAATTTATCTCCCTGGATGTTTATGCAACAAAATTCATTCATTATATCAGTAAATTTAAATATGTTTAAATAAAATTGATTTCAATCTTTATCCTATTATTCAAGAATTAAAGAATTTATGGAATTATGGTGTATAAATGTATGATTCATCTACCATCAAAGTGTTCAAAATTCACACTTCCCTAATATGGAAAATAATTTTATTTCTTGGATAATGAATTTTTTTTGGTGGGAACACACACACACACACACTAGTTTGGATTGTCTAGTTTCTAAATGTGATTATGAGCCTTAATGAATGACTTACAGAAAAAGTGGTGTTTCGTGTGTAATCATAGATTATTTTATTAATCACATTTATTTTGGTTTAATAATACATTATTGAATGGAAAAATAGATTTTAATCTACCACCAAAGTTATTATATGGATGAAATATCTTGGAATAATTATGAAATGTCGTTATAGTGTTTGGAAAATACATTCAGTTAAATGAAGGTAGGAAAATACTTTAAACTCTATATAATACAAGTGGAACAAAAAAAGGAAGAAAAGTATTATATTTTTCAATATTATATATTGGGAATGTACATTGATAAGAATATCTGTGTAAATTTTCTTTATACAATGCTTAATTAGTAGGGGAAATCTAAGGATCATATAAATGATCATAAAGACTTAGAAGTATTAAATATCAACCATGATCTATGAAAAAATGATAATAGTAAGTATCTATAAATAATTTTTATAATGAAAAATCAATAAAAAGATGTTTTACTTTAATGATTAAAAAATATGAATGTTCTTGATGGATATTCAAGTAAAATTTCAAGATGTTTTGATTTGAGTCATTAAGAATTTCATGGATTGGAAATTCATGACTCACATATTTTGATTGAGAAATTTCTACCTTTGAAATTGTATAATTTGTTAATAAAAAAAATAAATAAAATTTTAATTGATTTTTTCACATTTTTCTAAGAGATTTATAAGAAGATCATAAGACCATTTGAAAAAGATAAGCTTTAGGAATGAATTTTATAAATACTATGTCATTTAAAGATGATCTTCCCCCCATTATTTTTTATTATGATGACTCCATTTGACAATTAATTTAGTCAATGAAGCAAAAGTTATAGAACCCATACATTATATATGTATGTATCCCATATAGAGGTAATTTATTTTAATTTTATTTTGTTTAATTAATTATAATTTTCAAAGTTAATAATTATAAAGTTTACTTATTATTCTCTTAATTTTTTTCCACTAGGTATCTTGGTCATTTGAAGTCAAATATGAACAATAAATCTAATCGAAAAGGTTCTATTATAGATGGTTACCTTTATGAAGAGTGATTAACCTTATGCCTAAGGTATTTTTATTTGATAAAGGTAATATTAATTTGAATAGTACATGTTGATGATAATGAAAGTCATTCTCAATCTCACAATACATCATCAAGATTTCCAAATAGAGGTCAAGAATTAGGAAAAGTTTCCTCATTTTCATTGATATAGTTGCAGTTAAGACAATAACACAAACATGTGATACTCAATACTGATATTATTTATCCATATATCAAATAATTAAGGACAAAAATGAAAATACATATTAGGATTAAAACTTGAAATGAGGTAGAGATAAAAAAAGTGGTTAGCAAAGAAATTATTGATCGGTTTTCATGCTGTGTAAGTTCTAAATATAACATATATTTATAATATAAATATATTGATAATTATCCAATGCATGTAATTATATTTTATATCAAATTTTTATAGGTAACCATTGATGATAATCAAGCTAAAATACTCTAATATTTAAATTATTTCAATCGAGGTTATATTAATCATTCCACAAGATTTAATGCTTATAATATTAGGGATTTTATTTTTTGTATTGTAGATCATTATGATGGTCAAAAAACATAAAAAATTGTATATCTATAGTTATAGACTGAGGTTACTATATAAAGTAGGTTTATATTATCAAGTTAATTTATCATGGGGAATTTTCAATTGTGTTATTCAAATGCAAGTGGGTCAATATTAATTGGGGTATTTAGCAAAGAATCATTAAAATTTAACCCCATAAACTTATCCTAGTTGATAGATACTAGTGAACATGGAGAAAATGATCCATATATTTTTGATTCCCAAGAATAATGGAATATTATATCAATGATATAGTAAATGAAGGATGGAGTATTATTTTCCACATGACCAAAAGACATGTATGATATAGGTGATAAAGGTGAAGTAATTTGTGACAGTGAACCCAATAAAAACATCACATTGAATTGTTTATCCTTGACGATATTGAAAATGTCAATCTTGTGAGTGAGGGATAATAATAACATTAACAACCAAGAATAAACTAATTATAAGATCAAATTTGAAGATTTTTATATTTAATTATATAAATATGAATGTGATGACATGTAATTGAATTATTATTTTTTGATATTTTTTTCTCTAGTTCCATGATAGAATAGGATTCAAGATGATATTCACTCTATGATATAAGATATATATTCTACTCCTACTACCCAGAGTATAGTGAGATTATAAGAGAGTTGATCTACTGATGTTACACAGGGTACACTTCACCACATACCTTTCATAATTTTTGTTAGTATATTTTTATATCCTATTATACTTTCATTAATATCTATGAATACTATTTTGGTTGTTGGGGTCATAAGGCCTTATGACCTTGACTTAGTTACTATCAAGAGGCTACTACCATGTCACTATTATCGGTATGTATTGTAAAATAATAAAATTAGTTTCATAAACTTCATTGATTTACAACTTTGTTCTATATTTTCTTAATTACATTTTCTAATAGAGTATCCTTTTTCACTACACACACACAATCACATAAAAATAGAATAACCTTATATTACTTGGTTTAGTTTAGTTGGGGTCTCATTAGTTCATTTTGAGAATCTTTTCAAGAAACAAATTCAACTCTATATCAACCCACTTTGATTCTCATTTCAACTTAATAATATATTATAATTTCACCACAACTAACCCAAAACGAATCAAAGTAATCTAAAAAACTCCTAAAATAAAATAAGAACCATTATAAACCTAAAATTCACAATTCATCCATAAAACTAAATTCCACACACCAATTAGATTTATAAAACATCAAAAATCCTTATTTAACTCTCATTTTTTAAAATCACTTCAATACACAAAAATTTCAGCAAATCCTAATTCAAGATCAATTTCTTAGTCTCATGGTACAGAATTTAGAATATCCATCCTAACCAATCAATAGTTCTATAATCCAATCCAAACTACACATCAATACAAGGGTATAATAATTTGTTTTTCATTTTAACTAATTATAACACATTCAATTGAATATTATTCTACAATAATTAAATGGGAACCATTCAAGAATCTAATTAAACTAAAACTTGTACTAAATATCTAAACATGCCTTAAATTGATTGAATTGTTTCAATTTATCTAATTAAATTGAAACCAATATCAAATCAACAATTCTATTTCAATTTAAACCAAATGGACCCTAAATAAAAAAATCTCAAATTAGTCAATAACATTATCTATTAATTTAATTCCATTAAAATAAAACATAAAACTATTTTTAAATAAATTTATATAAACATAAACATAAACCAAGTCACAAACATCATAGGATAATAAAAGGCCATAAAATAAAGTAATCATATATAATGAAATAGTAGAAATGATATTAATCATTCATAATAAAACAATATAAATGATATAAAGTAAGAATAAATATTTATCACACATATAAATGATATTATTTGAGTTGAAGGTATTTCTAATATCATTTTTGATGACTTGAATTATGGGTTTATTAGTATAGTAGTGTAGACTAATAGAGATGACATCCAACCTTCAGTAAATAATTTTGGTCTCCATTTTTAGGAATCCATTATTGGGGAAACATTTTCATTATCCAATGTTATACACTTGATGTCTTATTTCTTTTATAAAATTGATATATTTTATCTTTATAGTAGTATAGACTAATATATGCATAATTGTTTTAGAATTTTTTCATTAATAATGTGAATTTAACTACTTTAAAAATAAGAACCAGAGGCAGGAAGTAATTAAAGAGGTGATGAGTATCATGAAAAATTTAGGGAGATTAAAGGCAAGGGGGAGTAATGTTTGTGAAGAATAATTGATTAAAATATTGTATTACTCATTAAATTAATGATGTATTTTTTTAATTGCATTACAATATATTTATTGTATAAAAGTTCATTGTATTTTGATATCTGAGAATTGTTTTTAATGTTATGTTATACTGTATAGATAATTTATTGTGTATATATATATTTGATGGGTGGAGTGTATTAGGGTGGATTCCAGAGAATTCCTTACTTCATGATATTCCATATTTAGTGATGATTTATATAACAATCACTAAATAATTAGTGATGATTAAAAACACCGATAAATACAGTATATTAGGGAAAAATTTAGAAGTGATTATGTAAACCATATAAAAATACATAACTGCTACTAAATGTGTAGTGATAGTTAATTCTACCTCTAATTATGGCACATTGTGGAAAAATTTATCAATGATTTGTAAAGTGATGCTAAATTTAGCAGTGATTATCTAAACCTCCACTATAAAATAAATACTATTGTGAAATATTTTTCTATGAAAGTTGATAAAAATCATCACCAATAAATTATCAATGTAAAATATATAATTGGTTGTCTACAACCACTATGTAATGATTTAATAGTGGTTTTAAATACTACTAAATAAAAAACCCACCACTAAGTGCATATTTTCCTATAGTGGGGTGTGAATTTTTACATTGATTCACACATAGAGGAGAGGGAAATTTATTTTATGCAGAAGGTAGTTTCAAATTAGAAAATTTATGACATGTTTATTTTCCATATTTAAAACTTGATTGGTTACTGAAATTGGTTATGTGGAACTATTATATTAAATATATCTATATATATCCCATTAAATAGTTAATTTTTTCTCCCCTTTAATGATATAGATTATTCTTCCCAAACATTGTAAATAACTATGTTTGATTTTTTTTCCATTTTCATTTTTTTTCTAATTTCAATAATAATATTACTCTATATACCACTTTTCAACAAAAAGAACACAAAAAATTCACCAAATAATCACTAACTTATCTCCACTCCTTCCATAGATATCAAATATATTTTCCTTAATCTAAACTCGTGATACCCAGACCCAAACCACAAGTTCCAAGATAGGGGTGACACATGACCTCATGTGCACCTCCCTATATTCAAGAGGTTTCTGATTAACAATGAGGGAATATAAAACATCAAGGGGAGAATATTCCCTCGCTACCAAGTAAATGTTATAGTATAAATAATGGAAGTGATAAAATAATCAACAAATAAAAAATAAATAAATAATCAATCACCAAGGAAACATCATGCACAAATAAAACCCATGCAGTATCAATGTGACATGCATGATACAAAAACCAAAACTAAACAAAAGGTGTATAGTATAAGGTACACAATAAATAATTTAAGTAGAAAACATATAGACTAAACTGCATCCAACAACATTCATATGAACCTATTAATCTTGCAAAACTATCCACTAAAGGGACCTTGACCTTCGTTAAATACTTAGTTATGAAATCTACAAGTACACCGAAATTCCCAAGTAGGGTATGAGTATAAGACTCAATAAGAAACCACCAAAGACCCTAAACTTAAGTGAATAAGAGATACAATTTCATTCCATGAGATTAAATAAAATAGATAATAATAAATATCTTACACAACTACACCATATATGTTGGGTCCTTAGAGAATAAATCTACCTACTTAGACACTATGCTGAATGGAACATTGGTTGTATTCTTGAAACACCCCCTTTTATGGGAGAACCCAAAAAATGCGTGACACATCTCACCATTTGGGATATACCATGTACATACTGACCAATATATGACACATCCCTCTCAAGGGATAATCCAATAGGCTCAACCAGCATGCTCAACTGTATATGATAAAGAATAGTGCATACGATATAAGATACCAATTACATATCACAACCACATCGTATAAAGAAGGAATCGTAAACCATAACATTCCACATGTGAGAAAAAATCATACGTAGGACTCAAAAAGGCTACACACACACACCCCATGTTATAAATCATTAAACATAGGTTTTATTAGGCCACACACGAACTCTAAGAATATTCCAAGAACCCATAGAAAAATATGCGCTAAAGTTACAGGCTTTCTACATTAGGTTAATGATGATTCAAAAGAAAGAGTCAACATAAAAGTATAAAATCACTATGAGATCATATAACCAATCCCAAAAAAACATGTTTTAGAGTCCTAGAATCAAGGATGAGAAGAAAACACACCCTAAAGGCAGGCCAAGGTCAAACATACCAAAAAATATCCACTGCCGACAACGATCTTGGTCCAAGGGTTGCGCAAGTGCCAATTCTATTAATTTGGGTGATGATTCTATAAATGATCCATGAATATATTATTAGATCATACCAAAGCACTTATATTCTATCAATACATTATAATTTAATCAGGTTTGATCAAGGGGAAGAAAAGGAGATCGATCTATAATGAATAAAAAAAATTTGATGAATAATTCAGGATCAATTCATCATTTGGACATCAAACAAAAGAGTTGGAAGGAATAAAGAGAACCAAAAAAATAATATAGTGGATCCCTAGAGTGTTGGGAGTCAAATAGAGACTATGAGTATAATGACCCATACTTTACATACATTGTTAGTAATTCAAAATTGAAGTACACTTATTACAACATATAACAAAAACATGAAAGGACCGTATAGGTATAGTGTCTTTAGAAACTGGGAAACATAAACAACTGGTTCATAAAGCGTCTACACCGTCTCCCATTTATTTCATCATATCTACAGTCTCTTTTGGCATATCTTACTTAATAACATTCTTCCTGACCTGGGGAAAGAAAACATACAAAAGGGTGAGCTCAAATGCTCAGTAAGGGTAAACAAAAGAAATATCAATCACATCATATTCATAAGAACATAACATTTTGGAAATCTTACCCTGCAAAAGAGATCATAATTTCATAACATGAGATAAATCATGGTAGTGAAATGTAATCAAAATAATCATAACTTAAAACATGAAGCTTTTTGGAATACACACATAATAATAGAGAATCATTTCTTATTAGTCAAGACTCATTGCCAAGACTATCTTAGTGGACAAAGTCCATTTCTGAACCGAGTTCACTCCTCTTTTCAGTCCTGTTTCACTGAACCGGTTTAACCTTCCATTCCAGCCATGTCTATCTCATGAGATATAAAATCTTTACCCAATGCATTGGAGGGAGATATATGTCCCACCCATCGCATAATGATACCATTCTTATGTGTGCCACAAAATCAAAAAAATCATACATCATTGCATAACCCATGTAATAAAAATGGGAATCTTAAACATCATGCCATCATAACATAATCCATATAAGATAAAAGGAAATCATAAAAATAATTCCATCATAACATAATAAAATCAATGTAAAAATAGGGATAAAAACAGAACCCTATATTATCTTAGATGGAAAATAATTTTGATAAAACACTTGAACTCCATTATTGAGGAAAATATCCTTTCCACTTCAAATTTTTTTTCCTTTCTTAACATGTCATACAATTTTAAACTAAAAGAAGTTGATTAAAAATAAACTTGAAAAATTTTAAAGGAATCTTCTTTGAAATAATTTTTTAAAAATCCATTCATTCCGTATAAGTTAAAAAAACATTCTTCTCGTACTTTTGTCAGAAAAGTCAAAAAGTACCTCGTACGAAAAACGACAAAAGATTCCTTTCATATCTTTTACTAAAAACTCACTGAAGGGTAAAATTGGATTTAAACAATTTTAGGTGGATGGAAACAATATTAAATATTGAGGTAACATGGATGTGGATGATAAAATACACCCTAGTAAATAACAAAGTATAAACAATCTCGGATAAAATGAGATTGTGATACTTTCCCTTACCTTAGGTCCGATTTGCTTCATAAGTGTCCGAACCTACGGTATAATGATTTAAATAATGACATTGAATTATTACAGAATCATACTAATTGTTATTATATCATATATGGTCATATTCTTAACTTATTATTAGTAATATTTCATTGCTACTTGTTATTTGGGTGTTTATTACTTTTTGTTCTTATGCGTGTTTTGTCGAATAAATTCTTATTCTTCTTTTTAGGTTATAGATAACTCATTTCCAGAATGTTATTAGTGTAATATATATCATGTTTATTCACTCAATTCATTTATGTAATCATTATGAAATGAAAATCATGTAGAACGAGTCTCATCACATCGTGGAGACGATATTCCGTACGTACGCACGAGCGATGATATCGTTCCCATGATCGTGGAATTGTATTGGAGTATATTTATACTATTTCAGAATCAATATCACTTTACAATAATCATATATATTAATTCTTTACACCATTATACCCATCCAAGTAAGGTGGTGGTGGAAAATAGATTACACCACGACATGGAGATGATATTCCGTACGTACGCACGCGTGGTGATTTCGTTTTCCATAGGATGGATAGATGGTGAAATAGGGTTGTTTAATAATTATAATAACATATCCGTATATGAGTGATACTTATGTTATTAATTCATAATGAAACAACTAAATAATAAGAAGTGTAAGAAGAAATAAAGTTGAAAGAATCGGTAACAGACATTACCTCTTCTTTGAAGCGCTTCTTTGAGACCTCCTTTTAGGGCACTAAAATTGGTCTTTGAAAAATATAAGTACCTCTAGGATGTTTCTAGTGAAGTTGAGAGGAGAAATTGGCAGGGGTTGGCCGAGCTTGAAGGCTCAAATTGGTGTGAGGAAGATAGGGAGGAGGTTCCCTTTAATAAGGGAAGGGAGGGGCACCTTTGGAAAAACTAAAAATATTATTTTATTATAAAGTCATATTCGGTTTTAAATAGCTCAAAATTGATTTATTTAGAATATAAGGTGGGTATGGGTCGAAATACTCTCATCCAATATAATTTAGACAATTTTAGGTTCCTATTTTAACCTTATCATTTAGATTTAAGTTTAAGTTAAATAATTTTACTTTTACCGTGTCTTCTTGTTTTCTTACACTATAAGGTTAATAAACTTACTATAACAAGACAAAAGAACCCCAAGTTGTTTATTATTAATATATATAACCTTATCTAAGTCATTTGACCGAACCTTAGATTTTTAGGAATAAAATAACAATAAATAATATAATATTTGTTTTAAAAACTATTTTATGTCAATTTTGATACTATTTGGTAATTGATTTTTTTGAAAATCATAACAGAATGATTAGTTCGAAACAAGTGAATTAAATCAATACGAACATGTCATATTAACCTATAAAATTATTGTAATTCATAAAAAGTCTCAAATTACATTTATTTGGCTATTTATAATATCAATTATGTCAATATTTCATTAATAAGATAATTATTGCATCATCATTGTGTCATAAATAAATTAAATTATTTAATGTCTAAAAATTACAAATAAAATATCATTATGTAGGAAATTTTTTTAGCTTTCTAATTAATATTTATAGTCGAATTTATCTTATTTATAACCCTTTATTAAAAATTATTTACTTATTAAACTTTGATTTTAACTATTTTAACCCTTCTTTAAATAAATTAATAATAAATGTCCTAATATAATCCAAGTGGGACTAAATGGTCATATTTTATTCCTAAGGTTGTTTTTGGTCGAATTACACTTATCCAATATAATTAGGAAATGTTTTAGGGTAATAATAATATCATTTTTACTCTTAATTACCCTATTTAATTTTAACCGTGGTAAATAAAAGCAAAAAGTTACTATTCACCAAAAATTATTTTCATCTCATTGAACAACATTTCACATACTGAAATCAACCGTGTCTCTCTAATTTTTGAAATTACACTCACAGAAGTGGTAAAATTAAGTTTTATGTAAATTTGAAAATTCTCCTAGGAGGTGGGTAAAAGACGGTGAAAAGTTCAATAAAATTTTTATATATCTAAATTTATTATAAAATTACTCCAATGAATTAAATTGAAATTATATAGGTATTATGTATCAATTTTGACCTAAAATAAATTTAAATAAAATAAATAATTATTTAAATAAAAAGTCGATTTTTAAATAGTAACCCAGTGTTTTCACTATTCATCAAAAATTGAAAGTTTCCAGAAAAATACCAAAATTTCACCCTAGGCTAATTTCGATATTCCGAATCCAAAAATGAAGTCCATTGTGAAAAATAAAATTTAAAAAATTTCAAAAAGTGGTTATTACTATTAATAATGGCTAATTTTAATAATATTTTAATAGCATATCGTTGTTTAGTGAAACTCGGTATTGCGTATGACGCAAGCTATCAAGGAAGGTCATGATTGCATGTAAAGAAATCCAAGCTAGTGTTGTGTGTAGTGAAATATTCATTTGATGATTTAAATAAAAACAAAATATTTCTTATAAAAGTTTCGGGTGTTACAATGAGAATAATTAATGGTGAGTGGATGCTGTGTTTAAAAAAACGCCTATAAATTCTACTCCCTTATGGGATCCGTTGAATGTCATCGACTAGATGGTGGCCTCCGCCAGCTACCTGGTGGCCACTTGGTATATTTACTTCTTCCCAAGAGCACCAATATATGACTGGTGGATTATAGGAAGAATCAATTCTACCCAAATGCCTCATCGACTGGCTGATGAGACCATTTTAACTTGGAAAGTTACAACATGTCTACCAGCCCTGCCTTGGACCACTTTCAAACTCCCAAATGACATTACCCCACCTATAAAATCTTTAAAACATGATCAAAATGCTATATAAAATTAAAAATTAAGGCATAACTGAAATATAGGTATCAAAATTCTCCACATCCTATGAATTCTTATCCACGAGAAGTATCCTTAGTGGTATTCCCAAGTTGTTTGGGCCACTATAACCGAATATAAGCCTCCCATTCCCACGTTTCTTCCTGAATCCATCCATGCTACCATAGTAATAGAACAAGATGATAAATATTTCCTCACAAAAATTTATCACTTAGTTCCATTATCCAAATTAACCATTCCACAAAATATGAATGCTGCTCCAGTTAAATATCCTCACAATTGAGAACATGCGTTGGATTGGGCTCGTACTTCTAAATATGAGACACATAGAACACATTTTTCAAACCTTTATATTGTAGAGGTAGGTCCAACCGATTATCTACTATCCTGATGTGTTCAATGATGTAAATTTCTTGACCTAGTACTCCCTCATTTGATTGAGACAGGTAGTTACGTGACCTCTATCATGCCTCCCCATATTCCAGAGGTTGCCAACTAACATTTAGGGTGTAAGGAATATAGTGGGGAGAATATACCATCAAGTAAAAAATTGAAATATAATTAAAGATAATATAAACTAAACAATAAAATAAACCAACTAATACATAGACATACCAACTCAAACTAGATATATATAAATAACCAAAAATCCAAAATAAACCATATCATTTTATATTGTATGTCAAAATAAATGTCATTTTTGAAGTAATACAAGTAAAAGACTAAAATACACTCATGATAAAGACACTATAACCTCATTCCTAAACCCCATACCCACTCCCGTCTCCATACTACAATCCCATCCAATAAATAAATCATATAAAGAATAATTACCTTTCCCCTTGTCCTAACCTACATCTATGAAATTTTCTCAGGTGCCAAATGACGTCCAAACAGGGTGTGAGTACAACTCATTAGGTTGATATCCATAGTTTCTAAATAATCCATTATGAATATATATTTAATGAAATAGTTTGATAAATAGGGGTAGTGATACGTGAAATAATGCAAAATATCAAATAAACCTGCCGACCCTTGAGCTCTGGGTTGACAGCTGGGGTCATCCAAACCTTCTTCAACATGATTCCAGATATCTCTATCAAGTGTTGGATTATACCACCTAGGATGAATCATCCAAATCATCAACGTATAATGAAATAGAAGATAAATTTCCCAAACTATGGATCTCACCCTTAGGCATGAAATATAATATTCTTCCCCCCCTCAGGCATCAAGTAACCATGCATCTATCCCTTAGGAAGTATGTAACCATGAATCTAGCTCTTAGGCAGTATATACCCATTCATTTATCCATCAGGTGGTGTGTACTTTGCATCTATCCCTCAGCTAATATGAAACCATGAATATATCCCTCAGGTGGTACATTACCATGAATCTAGCCCTCAGGTACTACATTACCATACATATTTACCTCATGTGGTATTTTACCATGAAACAAGACCTCATGAATAAAAAAGAATCAAGATTTATAAATGACAATATGTCAAAAAATCCAGTAATAATACCAAACTCCAAACATTCCAAACATGTTTATATAAGAAAAATTGCTTAATTCATCAAATTATGAATTAACAAGATTTTTATTCCATTATGCTGAGTTACCAATTATAAAAATAATTGTAACATTCTATTTCACATTACATATATGCTAATTAACATTTACCATGTCATTATAATCATATTCTATAATTCCATTACACAGTTTATGACTATAAGTTGTTAAACCACTTTCTAGACAAGTGATAAATTGTCAATCCAATTATCACAATTCATATGTTGATACAATTATCACAATTAACATTTTAATACAATTATCATAACTACCATGTTATTATAATTATATGTTAATCTAATTCAAATAAATTCTTAACCAAATTTCAATTTTATAAAGGGGCTCTAGGTTCTTTCAATCCATGTTCCAACAATGGTAAAAAAGTTGGCACCCCACTCGGGTGGTTTCAAGTCCTGATCTCAATGCCAATAGACCCAAAAAGATCTAAGGGAAGTCTATTAATTTGGTATCATCAAATTCAATGGGTTACTAGTTAGAAAAGTTTGTGTTCATGACATATCAGTGCGATCACACATGTTGCACATACTATAGGAACAAAAAAGGACTATAGGGGTTGTTCTAGACCACCCACCACAAGAAAAAAGATGAAGGCAAACCAAGATCAAAAACCAGATCAATGTGAAACACAATAATCCACTATTGATAGTGAAAAATATACACCATTAATGTTCGAATATGGGGGATCCAATAGAAGATGAGGAAAATATCAAATATAAGAATTCATTGATTATGTATTACTAGATCAAAGAAAAAAAAGAGAAGAATTGAAAGAGCCTTGAGAACCTTCAAAATTCATTAATCCCATATTCTTTTTGAAATAAGGGATTAAAAGGAGTTAAATAAGGGTTTTGGGTCATAAAAATACCACTTCAACCCTTGCTTTGCTGGACCAGCCTGACGTCACCGGGTAGCTAGTGGGAACCATTAGCTAGCTATTGGTGTCCTTTAGTGTACTTACACATCTAGGAATACCACCAAATAGCCTATGGCTATCCTATATGATACCTGATCTAGAAAATCCCATAGGCCATCCAGTGGAATCATCAGCTATCTAGTGGCACCACAACTCCTCCCAGACTACAAGTTATGGCTAGACTCCTACTATCACAGCTTCTCTGAGTCCCTAACACCTTTAAACTATAGTTTTACACTAGGAACAAGGATTGATTACCAAGGTTCAATTTTTTTAATAATTAATAGATACCCAACCAATTTCTTAGAGATGAATTTAACTAAAAAAATATGGGATCTTACCATCTTCCCACTATATAACTTATCTTCCCTGAGCTATGCTCCCAAGTATCACTATGGGGTATCTATGAAAAACCTGGGCCATTGCACCCATTTAGCTAGCTGCATCTCCCATGTCTCTTATTGAACTCTCCAATTCTTCCATTACACTCATACTAGTGGAATATTGTTCCCCGAAATATTCTTCTCACTATAGTCCACAATATGGATCATATGCTCCTCAAAGGACTCATCGACATCAAGCTCAACATCATTAACTTATATCACATGAGAAGGGACAATGTGATATATCTAAATCTATGATAGAAAACACACATAATTCATGTAAATTCAGTATTGGGGAAGGGAAAATTGCTACACTATAGGACCGACCCCTCCACTATCTCAAACAACCCAATAAACCTGGGCGCTAGCTTTCCCTACATCCAGATAAGACATTTCCCCAGCCTAGAAGACTCCTTAATAAAAATCCAATGATTGAAATCAAACTCCTAAGTCCATATTTTATGGTTAGAATATGATTTATATTAGATCTGTGTGGTTACCAGGCTCCTTATGATCAACTAGACTTACTCAAACGTCTCCTGCATGAGACTTGGTCAAACAAGAGTTGAATCATCTACCTCGAACCATCACATAAGAGAATGAAATAAACTTACATAAAAGGCATAAAAAGGAGATATTTATATTTATTAATGTAAATTTTTATTATAAGAGAACTATATGAGTTCTTGATACTTCTCTGAACAACCATCGAAAGAAAAAACACAAACTTTCAACATATTCTTGAGAATATGAATCATCTGCTCAGATTGGCCACCAGTCTGTGGATGATAGGCTATACTCAAAATAACCTATGATCCCAATTCCATATGAAGGACATTCCATAACCATAATGTAAAATGATAATCTTTATTAGAAACTATAATCCTCATAAAATTGTGTAATCAAACTATCTCTTACACAGAGAGACTACCTAGATCATCAAGGGTGAAGGTCTTTCTGATCAACAACAAGTGGGATACCTTCATCAATCGATCCAAAATCACCAACACTACATCATTCTTATAAGGTTTAAGAGTTAATCTTATCATGAAGTACATGGTGACATTATCCCACTTCTATTCTAAAATGGTAAAAGGCTGTAGTAACTGAACAAGCCTCTGATTCTTTTCCTTCACCTCCTAACAAACTAAACATCACACCACGAAGCCCGATATCTCATTCTTCATCACTAGAAACTAGTATTTCCTATAAATATCATGATAAATATTTTTCAAATAAAGATATAACACCCACTTAGAATCATGATAACCCCACATATTTTAATTACGTAAGCCTATAGGAACACAAATACGATTGTGGACAAGAATGACATCATCAATGCAAATAGACCATCTTAAAAGTGGATCCCAACCATATATTCTATCATGAAGAGATAAGAACTATATATTATATAAATTCCCTCTCCTGATCCTCTCTAAAATCACATGAAAAATAGATGTTAAAGTCAGATTTTCTCTCCCTTGGGACTCCTGAACATCCAGATGCATATCAGCAAAGAGCGCTATCATCCACCACTCATTATAAGATTCCCAAACTGCCTATGTCTATGTATTCCTACTCCATTTATTGAAAAAAACATTTCCATTTCCTAGAGTGTTGGAAAAATCAATGTTAAAAGTCCATAGATACTCGAACCACCTCCTCCATAGAAGGTTTATGCCCCGCTATAAAAAGATATACATGAGGATCTTGTTTTCTATGTATGCCATAAAATTCTCACCTAAAAGAAAATACTACCAATATCTCATGTAATATACTACTATAGCCAATTAAAAATTGTGAGTAGGAAAATTACTCTCATGTTACCTCAAATATATGGATCTATAAGCAACCACTCAATCCTACCACATCATAACTACTACAAGTTTGAATTCAGATGAGTTGTAGTACAAAGTATATTACTCACATAGCTCAGGTAATGTGAGGATTGATGTTGAGTCCAACCTACTCTTCAATAACAATAAAGCCGCCCCATAAGAATATGAAAAAAATAATTCACCCATTTCTTGGTCAGAAAAGACCCCGGTGATTCCATATGGGAGAAGTCCTAGATAAAACATCAATAATAGCTTGATTAACCCAAAAAGATCTAAATCTTGAATACACTCTTGGTCCGTTCCTAAGATACCACATCTGCAACCACATTTAGATCCACTAAAACTGCATCCAATGAGATAACATAATCCAATAGGTTCACTCTATCAATCTAAAAGTAACATTTAGATATATAAGCATATCATTTAAGCTCTCTCAGTGTACTTAGAATGATGTCAAGATATTGGGTATGATCGACTGTAAATTGGAAGTACACTAAGATGTTGTCAATAAAAACCACCAAAAATTGATATAGAAATGGATGGAAGATCCAATTAATCAAGTCCACAAATATGAAAAGTGTGTTCATAAAAAAATTGACATTACCATGAATTTATACAATCCATATATGCTTCTAAAATCAGTTCAGGGTTTGTTAGATGGTATCACCCTCAAATGATGGTACCTTGACCTTAAGTTGATCTTAAATAATATATGGGAACCTCTCAATTTATTAAAGAGGTTTTCAATGTTTAAAAGGGGATACCAATTCTTTACCATAATCTGGTTTAGTCTTAGATAATCCAAACATAATTTCAATGTCCTGTTAGTCTTCTTGGAAAAGAGACTGGGAGAACCCCATGGTGAAGTAATAGGCCACATGAATCCATTATCTTATAGATCATCCAATATCAATTTAAACTCTAAAATATCATATGGTTCCATCCTTTAAGTCGATATAGAAACTATTTGACTATTTACACCAACTAGATTGTGAACTTGGTCTCCCACTCAGAGGGTAAGCTAGAGAACTCTTTAGGAAATATAAAATGAAAATAATCCACTAATGAAGGAAAAATATCAGACTGCATCCCACCATCATCCAGAATAAGGACTATTATTTGAGTCATGAGAAAATAAAATGTGAATTAAATTGGTCCTATATGACTAGACTGAAGATCCCATCCCACTGATGGATATAAATTCCCCCTTTTAGAAATATAAAATTAACTCTCCACCGATAATAGTTGATATGATCCTGATAAAGAAACTTTCAATCCACACCTATAATCAAATAAAATCCTAGAATTTCTAGTACAACCAACTCCCAAAATAAATAGAATCCACCAATTTCAAGATAAAACTCCTTGTAGCATCTGATACCCACTGATTTCACCCTTAATCACGCGTCGAAGAATATAACACTATCCAAGATTTCCATATCCAAACTAAATCCATTATAAAATTAAGTATAAATAAAGGAATATAATATTCCAATATCAAACAAAATAAAATAAAGGGTAGATGACATGTTAATTGTACCTTTGATAGTATAAGGTCATGTGTCTAGACTAGCCGGGGAAGGTTGTATAGCATTCATCTTACTCGCCCCTTCTCTATGGGATAGAATGTGACTCCGTTGAGATTCTACCTCCTATATATATTTACACTAATGTGTTGGGGTACCATACCCCCCACCTTTACCTAATAGTCTGGTGGAACTCTAGCTACCACTCAGATGACGGGTATCGAAGTCCTTCCTAGACTCTGGTGCTTGTACTGATCCTCTGCCATCGATTGAATGCTTATTTCCCCTAAAAAACCTCTATATATGGACCATACTATCACAATCATGGCACTCCACTATAGGGTAAGGATCCTTAGGGCACTTGTGTCTTTCCCTTCCACACTAAAAACACTATAATGGGCTATAATCCTGAGATGGATGCCCACTCCCCTAGATGCTCTACCTACGACTACCATGGTGGTAACTATCATAAAAATGATTCTAACCTCCTAAATAAGTTCATCCAAATAATCTGGTCAAGGCTATCTTCCCACCAATCAAGGCCTCCTTTAGGTTCCCTTCTATAATGAAGCCTAGATTCATCAAGTCATCAAAGTTTCTAAGGAGAAATATTTTCACCCATGACTTGATTTCATAACAAATCCCATCTCGGAAGTGCTTCACCATAGAGATATCATCTTATTAAAAAAATGGAGAAAAAATATAGTTTGGTAAAACATATAGCACAATATATCACCAACATGCTTCCCAGTGTTTGGTGCATGAAATCCCAAGCCCTCTCATCCCTTAGCATATCAAGAAAGAAGTGTCTTAGAAAATTCACCATGAAGTCCTAGGAATTATTCACTTGTTTTCTAGATTGATCTAAGATGTCCCAATAGCATTTGGATGACCCTCATAGGATAAAAGAATGAAGATTCACCCTAATATCCGTGGGTGTCTCAAGGTGCTAAAAGATTTTTTTTTGGAATGACTCAATCCAGAACTCAACGACCTAGGGGTCTCCCTTCCTACTGAACGTTTTTGGACAATGTAGTAGGAAATATCTGGTTAGGTTGAAATCAAAGACACAACATGATTAGTATCCCTCTCTAGGGATTTCATAATGTGTAGGAAATTATTATAAAGCTTATCATCAATCAAGTTCCCTAGAGTAGCAGGAAGTTCGGGCTCATTCATGTGAGGTGTTTATTGATATCTACTCTCCCAATGATTAACCTAAAAATGTTGTAAAGTCATTTTCTATACAAAAGGTCACCATAGTCCTCATATCATATGATACCTAACAAGTCCAACCTCAAAAGGATAAGAAAAAATCAAAGAACCACTGACATAATATTACTCCACAACTTGTCCTAATAAGTGAATTGACATGTCATAACAATTTCATTTATTCCTTTTTCATCAAATAGGTCAAGGGATTAATTTTCATAGATTCAATAGATAGATATTTCACATGTGATAAATATGTACCTATCATGAACGGTGCATGTAAATACATTACCCCATATGCCTACCATGATGCATTCATACTCACCTCATACCATACTGGAACATGAGTAAAATCTAAGTAAACAATAACATCATATAATTAACCAACCCGAGTTTCCCTCAAACTTGGAACTTTACCCATTCCATCACATACCTAAAGTGCATTCCTTATTCCCACGGGCTAGAGACAAGCACCCAAGCATCGAACAACACAACAGAGGGAACAATTTCACCCAACCTAATCAAACACATGACATATATGTAATAAAAAAACAAATAGGGGAATATGAACAAGACATATATGCCATAACTATAAGCAAACATGATAAACATACAAAAAAAAGCTAAAACTCTAAAGGATAAATCGAACTACAAAGGAACCAATCCAAATAGCTATCCCAAATGATTTCATGAACAAAATCCCACTATCTCACCACCAGCTACCCAACCAGATAACATGAACCATGCCGCCTCACTGTGGTGACTTACCTTTCACTACACTAGAAGACAAACAAAGGTCTATGAACCGCCGAAGAGGTGTGTATGGTGTGAGATAACATGCTCAGTAGGATCCCACCATAGTGTTCCATATCAATAATCTATACAACAATTCATGTATGCTCATTTTAAGTAAAAACATGACATGATAATCAGTAAAGAAGTTTAATAGAAAACATGGTAAACATTTCCATTTTTAAATAGTTATAAAGAAAATAAGTTATATAAATTTTAAATAACATTTTACATATCTTTTTTCACAAGTAGGAACATGCATATCAAGGATAAATTAGAAATCCAAGCAATACAAAACAGAATCATAGGTATCACAACACCAATGAATACTAAAGGTCCATGCCATAGACTATTAGTACCAAAATAATCAATTGCATAAACCAATTCCTAGAACAATAGTCTTAGTAAGTAGAGGAATACCCCATGATTAAACCCCCCAACAATTTCAATATTGGTCTCCTAGAATAATGGGCCTAGGAAAAAAGGAAATCCCCAAGAAAAACCTCTTTGATAATAAAAAAATGGACAATATCCCCAAGATAAAACTTCCACCTAAGTACCCAAGTTAACCCATGTTCTATTTTTCACAATTCATTTCAATTCTATGAAAACCATTTAAAAACATTTCAAATTTCATCTTAATGCTTAAAAAATACCCCTTTTCCATTAAATTTATCAATAACTAGGGAAAAACCATTTTTCATTGAAACATTTTCTCAACACACTCACAAAAAAATCATGCCAATATTTCATTATGAATCAATTTGTAAATCAAAACAATAAGATCCATTATCATAGGCTAGAGATGGAACCACCTACCTAAAAACTCAGGTCTCACACGCCCATAATGGAATCCACTAATAATGAAAACCCAAAAATGACAACGAAGGCCCTAGAATCAAATCCACATTACTTGATTGATCTAAATCTGAATACAAGGGGTCAGGAAAAAAGAATAAACCTATGTATCTCAAGAAAAAATTCCCTTCACACCATGACCGGCAAAGGAAAAGTCCTCTAGAGTGAGATCACACAATAGATCTAGAAGAAACCAATAAGAAACACCATATTATCCCAAATGATACAAATATTTCACCCAATGATGATTTCATGATGAATGGTAATGAAGAGGTGGAAAGGTCGCTTACGTAGAGAGATACACCACAACCGAAATGGAGATCCAGTGCCAAATGAATCAATCTAGGAGGATTGGTGTCTTCAAAAAATGTATAGAAGAGACCTTGGGTCAATGGTGAAGAGGTTTGGAAGGAAAGGACCAAGAAAAAATTCCAAGCGTGTGTTTTAAAACTGAAAGCATTTCGTTTCCCGGTGTGAAACTCCCATTCATGTCGTGAAGTCCACCATAAATAAGTACGCCAAAAAACCCATCGCCTTAGATTAAAAATCCATTATTTTAAACATTCATGATGTGAAACCATCATTCACGACGTGTAATATTTAATAGTGTGAATCCCGTTTCACGGCTTGTACCTAGCAATAATTACATGGTATGTAACCCAATTACATGATGTGAAATACTTCTGCATCATGATGAAAAAGATGGTTAAAGTTGAAAGTTCAAAAAATATCTAATTTCACCATTATAGGTATCCTCCAAATCTTAAATGAGGAAAAAGCCGTGATGTTGTTAGGAGTTTACCTTATAAAATGGTAAGGGGATGTTAAAAACTCTCCACCATAAAGTCTTTTTGTCCCCAAGAAGTTATGTGGAATATGCAATCTCTGGAAAAAGATGAGGCCACTACTCTCTCATCAATGACTCACATTCCCATGTCTCATGAGAATATGATCCTTGTTTCCATAGTAATTGGACCAATGAAATTGACCTCCAATGTAATACTTTCTCTTGAGAGTCAATGATGTCAACTGGTTTCTCCATAATAGAAGCATCTACCTCTAACTCAATTTCTTCCCAACTCAGAATGTGAGTGGGATCAAGGTAATACTTCCTAAGCTGAGATATATGGAAACAACATGAATACATGTTAGATGAACCAAAAATGCTAATCGATAAGCAACCTATCTGAGGCACTCAGTGACCTCAAACAGTCCAACATATCACGAAGCTAACTTCCCCTGTTTTCCAAGATGACAGTGACCTGACCGAGGAGAAAATTTCAAGAAAACCTAGTCCCCTATGGAAAATTCCAAAGGTCTATGTTTCCAATATGTATACGATTTTTATTGACTTTGGACTGTTAACAAATGTAGATTTATACCATGAATCTTCAAAGACATCTTCAGAACCAAACTTGGTCCAACTAAAAATTATTCGCCCATCTCAGCCCAACAAAGAGGTGATCTACATGGGTGACTATACAACACCTCAAAGGGATCCATTCTTATTGAAGAATGATAACTGTTGTTGTAAAAAAAATCAACCAGTCCCAAATGGTTATCCCATGATCCTCTGAAATCCAAGACAAAGGCACATAGTATATCCTCTAGAATATAAATCAAATGCTCCGTCTGGCTGTCTATCGATGGATGTTAAGCTGTACTCAACATGATCTGAGTTCCCATTTCCCCTTGATGATTCTTCTGGAACCTAGAGTAAAAACTAGGAACCTAATAAAAAACAATGTCATAAGGACTCCCATGTAACCTCACAATATCTTGCACATACAACTTACCCATTTTTTCAACTTTAGTGGTGTCTTTGATTGGAATGAAATGACCAGATTTCGTTAACTGATTAACAACCACCAAGATAGAATTCCTCCCTCTGGGAGTCTCTGATAATCCAACAACCAAATCCATGGATACCTCATCCCATTTCCATATCAAAACTAGAAGAGGTTGAAAAAAACCAAAAGGTTTCAAGTTCCCTACCTTTATCCATTGTTAGGTGTAACAGCGAGACACAAACTTCACAATGTCATGCTTCATACCCAGCCACCAGAATCTCCACCTCATGTCATAATACATCTTCATAGCTCCTAGAAGAATGAACCATTAATATATGTGACAATCTAATAGGACTAAACTTCTTACAGATGTTGAGAATACATTCCTTTTACCAAAGTGAAGCATACCATCTAAAGAAAGAGACCAACCCAAAATGGTATCCCAACCGTAAAGGCTTTCTCAAGCTATTTCAAACAAATCATCCTACTATTGACTACCCATAATAGACTCCAAGAGAGATGATGATAATTGAAAACTTGTTAGAACCATTCCTAAAACATCCTCTTGATCATCTAGGTCTAACTGAGCTAAAATCCCGTTAAGGTTACACTCTTCATTCGATTCCAGAATAGCTTGTGATGGTACTTTCTTACTAAGAGCATCTACAAAAAATTTTCCATTCCCTGGGGTATTGGGGATATCCAAGTGAAACATATATAGGTATTATACTCATCGTCTCTACTAGAGATTCAAGTCCCTATGAGAAAAGATATAAGTCAGACTCTTACAATCAAAGAAGATCATGAACTTGTCCCCAAAAAGACAGTTCTTCCACATTTGGCCACATGCATGACTGAAAAAACCTCTAAATCATGAGTGGGGAAATTCTTTTCATGTGGTTAAAGCTGAAGAGATTCATAAACTAGAGAATGGACATCCTTTATAATCACGCATCCCAAACTAGCACCTGAAACATCACAAAACACCACACACCCCTTTCCGGGCTCAAATAAGATCAGAATAGGAGCTGATGTAAAAAGTCATTTTAGTTAATTGAATGAAGACTGAAACTTCGCATCCTATGTGAATTTCAATTCCTTACTAGTAATATTAGTCAAGGGCGATTCTATCTTATATAATTCCTTGGAAAAATGTCAGTAGTATCTAACAAGACCAATGAATCTTCATATCTGAAAGAAATTCCGTGGTTCCTTCTAGGAAAAAATAGCCTTTACCTTCTTTGGATCAACTGATAATCCATGTTCAGAAATCTTTTTCCCCAATAAATTCACTTCTTGAATAAAAAAAGTACATTTTTAAATCATTCCATACAAACGTTTACATCTCAAAATTTCTAGAACCAAACTCAGATGGGGATCATGATCACGCTTAGATTTCAAATAAACCAGAATATAATCCACAAAAACTACCACAAAAGTGTCCAGATATTGATGGAATATCTAATTCATCAAGGCTATAAAAACTGAAATAGAATTATTTATAACAAAAGTCATCACAAGATATTCATAATGGACACACCTTCTTCTGAAATATGTCTTCAGTATATTAGACTCCTGAAATCTGAGATGATGATAACCCGATCAAAGTTCAATAATTGAAAACCACTTTCCCCCCCTTTAACTGATCTAATAGATAATCCAAACTAGGAAAATGATATTTGTTCTTAACCATTACGTAGTTAAACTTTTTATAGTCTACACATAACCGAAGTGAACCATCTTCTTTATTGGAAAAGAGAATAGGGTCTACCCAAGGAAAAATTCTAGGGAGAATGAAAACCATTTTCCAACAAGTCAACTAACTGAATATTGATCTCTTTTAGCTCTAATGGTGCCATATGATAAAGAGGTATTGATATCATCCACATACCTAAAACCATATCAATAATAAACTCTACCTATATATCTTGAGGAAGACCAGATAAATCATCTAGGAAAACATCAATAAAATCCCAAAAAACAACGGGAAAATCAATAATAGGATAGATTCCATCAGTCTCAAACACAAAAGCAGACAACAATCTTTTGAGCACCAGGTGGGAAGGCCCTGCATGATGTGACCTCGGGTCCCACTACCCTTGAAACACATGATAGATCCCATAAGTAGCAAGAAATGAAACAACCCAATGATAACAATCAACCTCAGCTCGATGAGCAACAATCTAATTCATACCGATGATGACATCAAATTGATCTAGATCAAGAATAAGAAAATCCCAGACCAACTTTGCATCATCCATCATTAATGAACAAGAAGGAAACCAAAACCCCTTCTCTTTCCTCTTATCGAGAGGTGTTACTAACTCCATTGTATAGGATAGAAGTTACATTTAAAGTTTAAGAACATCTACCAAATTCCCAAATATAAAAGAGTGGGAGGAAACAGTATCGAATAAATAAATTACTATTAAAGATTCAATAAGGATAGTACCTCTCATTGTTGTTGAACCTGCATCAAATTCCACTAGACACTCATATACTATGTGAAAATGATTCACTCCTGAGGATTATGGCTATAGCCCTATAATATTTGAATCTTATGAATACACCGAAGTAGCCTTTAGAGACAATGAACCCTAACTATAATAAGACATAGTCATAGGCTGACAGAAAATCTAAAAATGAACAACACGTCCACAACTATTGCACATCTTTAGGGACATTGGACACGAATGTCTTGTGTGCCCACATTTTCCACACTGATATCAAGTCATAGGTACATTAACCACTACAAAGGACGGTGTAGAGGAGGATCATTGATGAGACCCACCTCCACCACTCCTGTGATGATCCTACCACTTCCTTTTCTTCCCATGCATGCCATTGAAGCTTTCACTAGATGATAAACAAGATATGGTAAAACTGACCTTTCTTGACATATTAATCTCTTCTACCATATCTCCAACCACCATCTCCACATAGCTAGAAAGTTTCAACATAAACACCTACGATCTGATACCTGGTATCAAACCCAACAGGAACTTCTGAGCCTTCAGCTGGTCATTATTCACTACGTTCAGAGAAAAACGGACAAGTTCAGCAAGTCAGTTGGTGTATGCTGACACCAAACACTCTCCCTATTATAAATATAAAAACTATAGAGACTTATTTAACATCAGCGAATTTGGGAAAAAATGTTGGAAGAATAGGGTTTTGAAACCCTTCCAATCCAAGTCCAGGTGTCTGTCTGCTTGGACCATAGAATCCCCCCACCGGTTGTCAGACCCATCGAGTCTAAACACTATACAATTTACCATAATTTTCTCAGGTGTCACCAGAAAGTTGAATATTTGATCAATCCTATCTAGCTAGTCCTCCACCTCTTGAGGTTCTGTTGTTCCTTCAAAGGACGATGGCTTCTCACGTAAGAACTCCCATGATCTCTCTGTTTACTCCAGCTCATGGTTGTACCTCAACCATTGCATTCTAAACTCGTGACACATCCTGGTCAATAGCACAGACTACCCATAAGACAGTCTCAATGATATTATGATCTATAGGTGGGTTCCCTTGAGGAGCATCAACTTCACCTTCTTGAAGAATTCGTGGAAGACATCTCAGATATATACTACTGCACACCGAAACATAAGAAAAATTAGAAAATAGAACAAATCTCAGTTCAAAATAGAAAATCCATAAGAAAAAACTTATATTTAAAAACAAAAATCAACACTAGAGACACACACCCCAACATCCCATGGAAATCTGAGTATCTCCACGATAAGAGCAGGCCGCACACTTATCGCAATATACCACTCAAGTCCCAACAATCATACCTCCAGTCTGATAGACATCCCAAGATAAGGACTCTTGAGGAAATAACTCCTCTGATACCAAATTGTAATGAACTAAACTGGGCTTCCCTAAAACCCGACACCCGACCCATTCTGTTACATACCCGAAGGGTGTTCCCGATCCCCACGGGCTGACGATAAGCACCCGGGCATTGAACAACACCACAAAGGGAATTATTTCACCCAACTTGATCAAACATATAGAATATATGTACTAAAAAAAGGAATATTTGAAGGAGAACAAGATATATATTCCATAACTATAAGAAAATAGTATAAACAAACAACAACAATAGTAGATAAAAACTCCAAAGGACAATTCCAATTGCAAAGTACCCAAGACAAACACCAACACCAAACAATGGAATGGAAAAAATCCCACCATCTCACCACCAGCTACCCAACCAGCTGACATGAACCTCACCACCTCACTGCGGTGCCTTGCCTTTCCTTACACTATAAGACAAACAAAGTTCTACGCTCCATTGAAGAGGTGCACAAGGTTTGGGCTAATAGGATCAACAGTATCCCACCCAAGTGTTCCATAACAAGCCTCTATATAATAATTCATGTATGTTTATTTTAGGTAAAAACATGGCTTGAAAAGAAGTAAAGTAGTTTTATATAAAACATTGTAAACATTTTCCTATTTACAGAGCTCCAAACAAAAGTAGGTATATCAATTTCAAAGAACATTTTCCATATCATTTTTCACAGGCAGGAACATACATATCAAGGATAACTCATAAAGTCAAGCAATAAAAAATAGAAGAACAAGTATCACAACACTAAGGAATACTACAGGTCTAGGATGTAGACTACTCATACCACAATAATCAAGTGCACAAACTAGTTCCTAGAACAATGGGCCTAGGAAGTAGAGGAATACCCCATGATTAAACCCCCAACAATGTCAATATCAGTCCCTTAGAACAATGAGCCTAGGAAATAGGGGAAATCCCCAAGACAAAACTCCTTGATAATCACAAAAAATGGACGATGGCCCCAAGATAAACCTTACACCTAAGTACCCAAGGTAACCCATGCCCTCTTTTTCACAATTCATTTCAATACTTTGAAAACCATTTCAAATTTCATTTTAATGCTTAAAAAATACCCATTTTTCATTCAATTTATAAATAACTAGGGAAAAACCATTTTCATTCAAAACTCTTCTCAACACACACAAAAAAATCATACCAAAATTTCATTATGAATCAGTTTATAATGAAAAACAACAAGATCCATTGTCATAGGCTAGAGACAGAACCACCTACCTCAAAACTTGGGTCACACATGCCCACAATGGAATCCACCAACAAAAAAACCCAACGATGAAAAAAAGGCCTTAGAATCCTATCCACATTCCATGATTGATACAAATATGAACAAAAGTGGTTGGTGGAAAAGGAGAAACCAACATACCTATGGAACGAACGCCTGTCGTACCACGACCGAAAAAGGAAAAGGCCTCCAAAGTGAGATCACACAACCGATCTAGAAGAAACCAAGAAAAAACACCATACCCAATGGATCCAAATGTGTCACCTAATGGTGATATCACGATCAAAGGTAACAAAGAAATAGAAAGTTCGCTAACTCGAAGAGACACACCATAACCTAAATGGAGATCCAACGACAAACAGATCGATCTAAGAGGATCAATGTCTCTGGAAAATGACTAGGAGAGACCCTGGGTTGATGGTGAAGGAGTTTGGAAAGAAATCATTGAGAAAAACTACGAAGAACGTGTTTTAAAACTGTACATGGGTTGTTTCATAGTGTGAAAATCCCATTCATGTCATGAAGTCCACACTAGATAAGTATGCTGAAAAACCCATCACCTCAAATTAGAAATCCATTATTTAAAATAGTCACGATGTGAAACTACCATTCACAATGTGTAATATTTCACAGTGTGAATCCCATTTCACGGATTGTACCCAACAACAATTACATGAAATGTAACATAGTTACATGAAATTAAAACCTTCTACATCCTGCAAAAAAAAGCTGGTTAAAGTTGAATGTCCAAAAAATATCTAATTTCACCATTATAGGTATCCTCCCAATCTTAATGGAGGGAAAAAACCATGATGAGGTTAGGGGTGTACCTGATAAAATAGTAACGGGATGCTACACATCAGATAGAAAGTGGACCACCCAATGTGAAATAAATTAACAATTGTAATAATAAACATCATGGAAAATAATCCCATCCCTAAGAACATGGGTTTTCTCTAAAAACTAGGTTAGCTACTCCCATTCATAAGCTCATTTCCATGTACCACACATCCCAAAATTATATCTAACTTCTATAAATAGTAATGTAGTATAAAATACCTAATCTCTGATACTAATTTGTAACATCCTAGCATGGTACTACCTTATGTGACTAAGATAGGTAGTTACATGGCCTTAGGTGTGCTTATTGTTATGATAGAGGATTCTGACTAGCAATTAGGGTGTATGGAATATAGTGGTGAGAATATACGCTCTGGTATAGAATTTAAATAATAGTAAAAATAAGATAAATGAAACAATAAAATCAACCAAAAGATAAGAAAACATACCAACTCAAACCAAATATATATAAATAACTAAAAATCAAAATAATAATAAAACACCATGTCATTTCATACTTCATCTGAAACTAAATGTCATGTTGGAAGTCATACAAGTAAAAGACTAAAACAAAATCATGATAAAGACTCCAAAACCCGAGTCTCGAACCCCATGCCCAGTCCTATACCGATGCTCTAAAACCACCCAACAATGTAATCATATCAAGTATAAGACCATTTTCCCTTTTATAGACTTGTATCCATGAAATCTTCCCTGGTACTAAATGGTTCCCAGATAGGGTGTGAGTATTACTTAGTAGGATGATACCCATAATGTCTATATAATATTGTCTCAATATATAGTGCATGAAACAATATGATAAACTTGTGAATTAATTCAAAAATTAATGTGAAACATAAAATAAACCTACTGCCCCTTGAGCTTTGGGTTAATACTTGAGGTTAGCCAAACCTACTTCAACATGATGTTAGATCTCTTTTTCAAGTGGTGGATTCTTTTACCTTGGATGAACCACCCATACTATTGATATTCTCTTACCAAGGATAAATTTTCCGAACTATGGATCTCACCCTCATGCATAAAATATATTATAAAATTTTGTTATCAAACTATCACCTACACATAGACTACCTAGATCATCAATGGTGAAGGTCTTTTTGATCAACAAGAAGTGGGATACCTTCATCAATCGATCTAGAATCACCCACACTACATATTTCTTATAAGGTTTCCAGGTTAATCTTATCATGAATCACATGGTGACATTATCCCACATCTATTCTAAAATGGTAAAATGCTAAAGTAACTCAACCAGCCTCTGATTCTTGTCCTTAACCTGCTAACAAATTAAACATCACACCAAGATGCCCAATATCTCATTATTCATCACTAGGAACTAGTATTTCCTATAAATATCATGATAAATATTTTTTCAAACAAAGATATACCACCCATTTAGAATCATGAAAATCCCCAATATTTTAATTACGTAAGCCCATAGGAACACAAATACAGTCGTGGACAAGAAGAACATCATCACTGCTAACAGACCATCCTAAAAGTGGATCCCAACCATATATTCTATCCTGAAGAGATAAGAACTATAGATTAGATAAATTCCCTCTTATGATACTCTCTAAAATCACATGAACAGTAGATGTTGAAGTCAGAGTCACTCTCCCTTGGGAATCCTGAACATCCAGATGCATATCAACAAAGAGCACATCAACCACCAATCATCATAAGATTCCCACATTGCCTATGTCTATCTCTTCCTACTCAATTCATTGACAATAACATTTACCTTTCCTAGAGTCTAGGAAAAATCAATTTTTAAAGGCTATATATACTCTAACCACCTCCTCCATAGAAGGTTTATGTCCCACTATAAAATGATATACATGAGGATCTTGTTATCTATGTATGTCACAAACTTCTCACCAAAAAGATAGTACCACAAATATCTCATGTCACATACAATTATAGCCAATTACAAATTGTGATTAGTATAATTCCTCTCATGTTACCTCAAATATATGGATCTATAAGTAACCACTCAATCCTACCACATCATAACTACTCCAAATTTGAATTCAGATGCGTCGTAGTACACAATATATTACTTTTCTCAGGTAAGGTAAGGATCAATGTTGAGTTCATACAACTCTTCAATACCTAGAAAGCCTCCTCATAATAATCTTAACAAAAAGAATTCACCCATTTACTAGTTATACAAGACCTCGATTATTCCAGATGGGAGAAGTCCTAGATAAAAAATCAGTAATACCTTGACTGAACCAAAAATATCTAAATCTTGAAGACATTCTTGGGAGGTTCCTAAGATACCACATTTGTAACCTCATTTAGATCCAATAAAACTAAATCCAATGAGATAACATAATCCAATAGGTTCACTCTATTAATCTAGAAGTAACATTTAGATATCTAATAATGTCATTGATGCTCTCTCAATGTACTCAGAATGATGTCAAGATATTGGGAATGATCGACTTTAAATTGGAAGTACAATAAGATATTGTCAATCAAAACCACCAGAAATTGATCTAGAAATTGATAGAAGATCCAATTAAACAAGTCCATAAATATGACTAGTGTGTTCATCCAAACAAATGACATTACCATGAACTAATACAATCCACATCTATTTCTAAAATCAGTTTTGGGTTTGTTTGATGGTATAACCCTCAAATTATGGTACCTTGACCTTAAGTTGATCTTATAGAATATATGAGAACCACTCAACTGATTAAAGAGGTTTTAAATGCATAAATAGGGATACCCATTCGTTACCTTAATCTAGTTTAGTCTTAGATAATCCAAATATAATTTCAATTTCCTATCAGTCTTCTTGGAAAAGAGAATGGGAGAATCCCATGGTGAAGTAATTGGCCACATGAATCCATTATCTTGAAGATCCTCCAATATCACTTTAAACTCCCAAATAACATATGGTTCCATCCTGTAAGTCAATATGGAAACTATTTCGACTCTTGACACCAACTAGATAGTGAACTTAGTCACCCACTCATATGGTAAGATAGAGAACTCTTTAGGAAATATTTCATGAAAATGATACACTACTAGAAGAAAAATATCCTACTGCATCCCACCATCATCCAGAATAAGGCCTATTATTTGAGTCACGTAACAAAACAATATGAATTGAATTGGTCCTATATGACTAGCCTGAAGATCCCATCCCCACTGATGGATATAAATTCCCCCTTTTAGAAATATAAAATTCACTCTCCACCGATAACAGTTGATATGATCCTGATAAAGAACCTTCCAATATATACCTATAATCAAATAAAATCCTATCATTTCTAGTACAACTAACCCCAAAATAAATAGAAGCCACCAATTTCAAGAGAACACTCCTTGTAGCATCTGATACCCACTAATTTCACCCCTAGCAGTGTGTTGAAGAACATAACACTATCCAAGATTCCCACATCCAAAATCAATACATTATAAAATTAAGTATAAATAAAGGAATATACTATTCATTTAAAAAAAACACAATCAAGGGTAGATGACATGAGAATCGTACCTTTGATAGTATAAGGTCATGTGTCCAGACTAGTCAGGGCAGGTTGTATAGTATGAATTTGACTCACCCCTTTTCTATGGGATAAAATGTGACTCTACTGAGACTATACCTCTTATATATATTTCTATTCAAGTTTCGGGGTACAATTCCCCCCACCCTGACCTAAGAGTCTTGTGGAACTCCAGCTACCAGTCAGATGAGGGGTAGAAAAGTCCTTCCTAGACTCTGGTTCTTGTACTGATCCTCTACCACCAATCAAATGCTTATTTACCCTATAGAACCTCTAAATATGGCCCATACTATCAAAATAGTGACATGCAACTATAGGGTAAGGACCCTAAGGGCACTTGTGTCTTGCCCTATCACAGTAAAAACACTATAACGGGTCATAATCTTGAGATGGATGACCACTCCCCTGGCTGCTCTACCTATGACTACCATAGTGGTAACTATCATAAAAATTCTTCTAAACTCATAATGAAGTTCATCCTAATCATCCTATCAAGGCTATCTTCCCACCACTCAGGGCCTTCTTTAGGTTCCCTTCTATAATGAATCCCATATTCATCAAGTCATCAAAGTTTCTCAGGAGAAATATTTTCATCCATGACTTGATCTCATAACAAATCCCATCTTGGAAGTGCTTCACCCTAGAGATCTCATCTTCTTAAAAAAATGGAGAAAAAATATAGTTTGGTAAAACATATAGCATAGTCTATCACCAACATGCTCCGGAGTGTTAGGTGCATGAATTACCAAGTCCTCTCATCCCTTAGAATCTCTAGAAAGAAGTGACTTAGGAACTTCACCTTGAAGTCCTTCTAGGTTATCTCCACTTATTTTCTTGATTTCTATAAGATATCCCAATAGCATTTGGATGATCACCATAGCATAAAAGAATCAAGATTCACCCTAATATCCATGGGTGTCTCAATGTGCTTAAAGATTTTCTGGATTGACTCAATCCAGAACTCAACTGCCTAGGGGCCTCCCTTCCTAGTGAACATTGGTGGACAATGTAGCAGGAACTATCTAGTTAGGTTGAAATCAAGGAAACAACCTGAGTAGTATCCCTCTATAGGGATTTTATTATTCATAGGAAATTATTATGAAATTGATCATCAATCAAGTTCCCTAGAGTATAAGGATATTCTGGCTCAACAGTGTGAGGTGTTTTTTGATTTCTAATCTACTAATGATTAACCTGAAAATGGTGTAAAATCATTTTATATACAAAAGGTCACTATAGTCCTCATATCATAGGATACCTAATAAGGTCAACCTCAAAATGATAATAAAACATCGAAGAACCCCTGACATAATATTACTCCACAACTTTTCTTAATAACTGAATTGAAATATTATAACAATTTCATTTATTCATTTTTCATCAAATAGAACAAGGTATTAATTTTCATATCTTTAATATACATATATTCCAAGTTTGATAAATATTTCCCTAGCATGAATGGTGCATTTAAACACATTACCCAATGTGCCTACCATGATGCATTCATACTCACCTCATACCATACTGGCACATGAGTAAAATCTAAATAAACAGTAACATAATGTAACAAAAGAACCCAAGTTTTCCTCATACCTGGAACCTGACCCATTCCATTACATACCTGAAGGGTGTTCCTTATCCCCACGGGTTGGCGACAAGCACCCGAGCATCGAACAACACAACAGAGGGAACAATTTCACCCAACCTGATCAAACACATGACATATATGTACTAAAAAATATGAATAATGGAAGATTAACAATACACATATTCCATAACTATAAGAAAACATTAGAAACATACAACAAAAAAATAGCTAAAAACTCCAAAGGATAAGTCCAAATGCAAATGACTCAATCCAAATAGCTACTCCATATGATGGCATGGAAAAACTCCCACCATATCACCACCGGCTACCCAACCAGCTGACATGAACCACGCCACCTCAATGTGGTGCCATACCTTTCCCTACACTATAATACAAACAAAGTTCTATGCACCACCGAAGAGGTATGCAGGGTGTGAGCTAACAGGCTTAGTATGATCCCCCCAAAGTGTTTCGTAACAAGACTCTATATAACAATTCATGTATTCTCATTTTAAGTAAAAACATGACATGATAAGCAATAAATAAGTTTTATAGAAAACATGGTAAACATTTCCCTTTTTCTATAGTTACAAGGAAAAGAAGGTATATCAATTTTAAAGAACATTCTCCATATCATTTTTCACAAGTAGGAACATGCATATCAAGGGTAACTTAGAAATCCAAGAAATACAAAGCAGAAGCATAGGTATCACAACACCAAGGAATACTAAAGGTCCATGCCGTATACTAATCATACCAAACTAATCAATTTCACAAACCAATTCCTTGAACAGTAGTCTTAGGAAGTATAGGAATGCCCCATGATTAAACCCCCCAATAATTTCAATATTGGTCCCCTAGAGCAACAGGCCTTGGAAAAAAATGAAATCCCCAAGACAAACCTCCTTGATAATAAAAAAAAAACAATGGAAAATGGACCCAAGATAAACCTTCCACCTAAGTACCCAAGGTAACCCATGCACTCTTTTTCACAATTCATTTCAATGCTTTGAAAAGCATTTCAAATTTAATCTTAATGCTTAAAAATACCTCTTTTCCATTATATTTATCAATAACTAAGGAAAAACCATTTTTCATTGAAAAGTTTTCTCAACACATACACAAAAAAATCATGCCAATATTTTATTATAAATCATTTTGTAAAGAAAAACAATAAGATCCATTATCATAGTCTATAGATAGAACCACCTACATAAAAACTCAGGTCACACAAGCCCATAATGGAATCCACCAATACTAAAAACCCAATAATGAAAACAAAGGCCCTAGAATCAAATCCACATCACATGATTGATCCAAATCTGAACACAAGGGGTCAGTGGAAAGGAAGAAACTAATATATCTCAGGAAGGAATGCCTATCGCACCATGACCGAAAAAGGAAAAGGACTCCAGAGCAAGATCACACAATGGATCTAGAAGAAACCAAGAAGAAACACCATCTTAACCCAACTGATCTAAATATGTCACCCAATGATGATTTCACGATGAATGGTAATGAAGAAGTGGAAAGGTCACATACTTGGAGAGATACACCATAACAACAATGGAGATCTAATGTTGAATAGATTGATCTAGGAGGAGAGGTGTCTCTAGAAAATGCATAGGAGAGACCCTGGGTCAAGGGGTAATGAGTTTGGAATGAAATAACCAAGAAAAACTACCATGTGTGTGTTTTAAAATTGGACGTGTTCCATTTTATGGTGTGAAACTCCCATTCACGTCATGAAGTCTATGATGAAAAATTACGCCAAAAAACCAATCTCTATAGATTAAAAATCCATTATTTAAGACATTCATGACATGAAATGACCATTCACGACGTGTAATCTTTCATAGTGTGAATCCCCTTTCACGACTTGTACCCAACAATAATTACATGGCATGTAACCCAGTTACACGACATGAAATACTTCTGCATCTTGCAGAAAATGATTGTTAAAGTTGAAAGTCCAAAAAATCTTTGATTTCACCATTATAGGTATCATCTCAATATTAAAGGAGGTAAAAAACCCATATGAGGTTAGGGGTGTACCAGATAAAATGGTAATGGGATGTTACAAACTCTCCACCATAAAGTCTTTTTTGTACCCATAAAGTCATGTGGAAGATGTAATCCCTGGAAAAATATGAGGCCACTACTCCCTAATTAATGACTCGCATTCCCAAGTCTCATGAGAATATGATCCTTGTTTCTATATCACTCCTACTAATGGAATCAACATCCAATGTAAGAATTTCTCTTGAGAGTTAATGATCTCAATCGGTTTCTCCATAATAGAAGCATCTAGATCTATATCAATTTTTTCCCAACTCAGAACGTGAGTGGAATAAAGGTAATACTTCACGATATGAGATATATGGAAATAAAATGAATACATGTTAGCTGATACAACAATTCTAATCGATAGAAACCTATACTAGCCGCTCAGTGACCTCAAATGGTCTAACATATTTCATATCCAACTTCCCTTATTTTCCTAGATGACAGTGACCTGACCGAGAAGAAACATTCAGAAAAACCCAGTCCCCTATAGAAAACTACAAAGATATATGTCTCTAATGTGCATATGATTTATATCGACTTTGGGCTATTAACAAACGTCGATGTATTTCTTGAATCTTAGAAGACATCTCCTTAACCAAACTTGGTCCAACTAAAGATGCTTCACCCACCTCAGCCCAAAAAAGAGGTGATCTACACATGTGACCATACAACACCTCAAAGGGATCCATTCTTATAGACGATTGATAGATGTTGTTGTAAACAAAGTCAACTAGTCCCAGATGGTTATCCCATGATCCTCCAAAATCTAAGACAAAGGCGCATAACATATCCTCCAAAATCTGAATCAAATGCTCTGTCTGGACGTCTGTCTATGGATGGTAAGTTGTACTCAACTTGATATGAGTTCCCGTTTCCCCTTGAAGACTCTTCTAGAACCTTGAGGTAAACCTAGGATCCCAATCAAAAACAATGGTAGAAGGACTCCCATGTAACCTCACAATATCTTGCACATAAAACTTACCCAGATCTTCAACTTTAGAGGTGTTTTTGATTGGAATGAAATGAGAAGACTTTTTTAACTGATCAACAACCACCTAGATATAATTCATCCCTCTGGGAGTTTGGGGTAATCCAACAATAAAATCCATGGATACCTCATCTTATTTCCATATTAGAACTGGAAGAGGATAAATAAAACCAGAAGGTTTCAAGTGCCCTACCTTTATCAATTGGTAGGTGTAACAACGTGACACAAACTTTACAATGTCACCCTTTATACCCAGCCAATAGAATTTCCACCTCATGCATAATACATATTCATAGTTCTTGGATGAATTACCCATGATGATATGTGACAATCAAATAGGGATAAACTTCTTACAGATGTTGGGAAGACAATTATTTTCATGAAGTGAAGCATACCATCCGAAGAAAGAGACCAACCCAAAATGGTATCCCAACCATAAAGGATTTCTCTAGTCTTCTGAAACTCATCATCCTACCACTGAATCCATAAAATAGACTCCAAGATAGATGATGATAACTGAAATATTGTTAGAACCATTCCTAAAACATCCTTCTTAGCATCTAGGAGTAACTGAGAAAAAATCCCCATTAGGTTACACTCTTCCTTCGATTCTAGAATAGCCTATGATGGTAATTTCCTACTAAGAGAATCTGAATTTTTTTTCCATTCCTTGGGGTCTTGGAGATATCAAAGTAAAACATATGTAGGTATTCTACCCATCATCTCTTCCTAAGATTCAATTCTTTCTGAGAAAAGATATAACTCAGACTCTTATGATCAGAGAAGATCGTGAACTTTTCCCCAAAAAGATAATGCTGCCAACATATGGGCGCATGCATGATTGAAACAACCTCTAAATCATGAGTGGGGTAATTATTTTCATATGGTTAAAGTTGAAGAGATTCATAATCTAGAAAATATACATTCTTCATAAGCACGCATCCCAAACTAGCAGCCAAAACATCAAAAAACACCACACACCCCTTTCTGGGCTCAGGTAAGATCAGAATAGGATCTGATGTAAAAATTCATTTCAGTTAATTGAGTGAAGACTGAAACTTCACATCCCATGTGAATTTCACTTCCTTCCTAGTAAAATTATTCAACGGTGATTCTAGATTATATAAATCCTTGGAAAACTAGCAGTAGTATGTAACAAGACCAATGAAGCTTCATATCTCAAATACATTCCGTGGTTACTTCTAGGCAAAATAGCCTTTACATTCTCTAGATCAACTGATAATCCTTGTTAAAAAATATTGTTCCCCAAGAAATTCACTTTTTGAATTAAAAAAAGTACATTTCTAAATCATTCCATATAAACAAGGACTTCTCAAAATTTCTAGAACCAAACTCAGATGGGGCTCATGATCACACTCAGATTTCGAATAAACTAGAATATCATCCGCAAACACTACCAAAAAAGTTTTAGGATATTGATGGAATATATGATTCATCAAGGCCATAAAAACTGCAAGAGAATTAGTTATAACAAAAGGAATCACAAGATATTCATAATGGTAATACCTTCTCATGAAATATATCTTCAGTATATCAGACTCCCAAAATCTAAGATGATGATAACACGATCAAAGTTAAATATTTAAAAACCACTTTTCCACCTTTAACTAATCTAATAAATCATCCAAACTAGGCAAAGTATATTTTTTCTTAACTATTAACTGGTTCAACTTTTGATAGTATACACATAACCGAAGTGAACCATATTCTTTCTTGGAAAAGAGCATAGGGTCTGCATAAGGAGAAATGCTAGGGATAAAGAAAACCATTTTCCAACAGGTCAACTAACTGAATATTGAGTTCTTTTAGCTCTGATGGTGCCATATGATAAGGAGGTATTGATATAGTCTACATACCTAGAACCATATCAATCATAAACTATACCTATATCTCTAGAGTAAGACCAGAGAAATCATTTGGGAAAACATCAATAAAATCCCGAACAACAACAGGAAAATAAAAAATAGGAGAGATGCCATCAGTCTCAAACAGAATAACAGAGAAAAAACTTTTGAGAACTAGGTGGGAAGGCCCTGCATGATGTGACCTCGAGTACCGATCCCCTTGAAACACATGAGATATCTGATTAGTATCAAGAAATTAAACACGCTGATGATAACAATCAACCTCAGCTCAATGAGTGAAAATACAATCCATACCGACGATGACATCAAAAAGATCTAGATCAAGAATGAGAAAATACCAAACCAAATCCACATCAGAAATGGTTAATGAACAATAAGGAAACCAAAAACCCTTCTATTTCCTCTTACCGAGAGGTTTTAATAACTCCATTGTATGGGGAATAAGTTCCATTAGAAGTTTAATAACATCTACCAAACATGTAGTTATAAAAGAGTGAGAGGCCCCAATATCAAATAAATAAATTACTACTAAAGATGCAATAAGGACAATACTTCTCACTATTGCTGAACCTACATCAACTTCTACTGGACACTCGTCTACTATGTGAAAATGATTCACTCCCAAGGCCTATGGCTATATCCCTATATTCTTTGAAGCTTATGAGTGCACTGTAGTATCCTTTAGAGCTAATGAACCCTAACCATAATGAGACATAGTCATATCCTGACAGAAACTCTATAAATGACCAACACGTCCATAGCTATTGCACATCTTCACATACATAGGACAAGAATGTCTTATGTTTCCACCTTTGAAACACTGATATCATGTTATAGGTACATTACCCACTACAACAGATGGTGTAAAGGAGGCTCGCTACTGAGACCCACCACCACCACTTCTGTGATGATCCTACCACTTCCATTTCTTCCCATACATGCCACTGAAGCTGTCACTAGATAGAAAATAAGACATGGTAAAATTTACATTTCCTGACATATTCGTCTCTTCCATCATATCTCTACCCACCATCTCCACATAGGTATAAAGTTTCAACATAAACTCCTATGATCTGATATCTGGTCGCAAACCCTCCAGGTACTTCTGAGCCTTCAGCTGGTCATTCTTCACTATGTTTGGAGAAAAACATAAAATTTTTGAAATTTAGTTGGTGTATGCTGACACTGAACACTCTCCCTATTATAAAGATAGGAAATCTAGAGACTTATATAACATCAGTGACTCTAGGAAAAATTATTGGAAGAATAGGGTTTCGAAACCCTTCCAATCCAAGTCCATGTGTCTGTCTGCTTGGACCATAGAATCCCGCCACTAGTTGCCAAACCCCTCGAGTATAAACACCGTACACTTTACCCTAATGTTCTCAGGTGTCTCCAGAAAATCGATGATTTAATCGATCATATCCATCTAGTCCTCTGCCTCTTGAGGTTATGTTGTTCCTTTAAAGGATGGTGGCTTCTCACGTAATAACTCCCATGATCGATCTCTCTCTCCTCTCACTCCTGGGTGTACCTCAACCACTACGTTCTAAACTCATGGTTCATATTGATCAATAGCACATACTTCCCATATGATAATCTCAATGAGATTATGATATATAGGCGGGTTCCCTTGAGGAGCATCAACTGTACCTTCCTAAGGAATTTGTCGAAGACGTCTCTAATGTATACTAATGCACACTGAAACATAAGAATAATCATACAACATAACAAATATCAATTAAAACTAGAAATTCCATAAGAAAAAAAATGATATTTAAAAACAAAACTCAACATTAGATACACACACCCCAACATCCCATGGAAATTTGAGTCTCTCCACAAAAGAGCGGGCCACACACTTATCGCAACATACCTCTCAAGTCCTGACAATCCTATATTCAGTCTAATAGACATCCCAAGATAAGGACTCTTGAGGACATATCTCCTCTAATACCAGATTTTAACAAACTAACATGGGTTTCCCTTAAACCCAACACCTGACACGTTCCATTACAAACCCGAAGGGTGTTCCCAATCCCCACGGGTGGGCGATAAGCACCCGGGCATCGAACAACACAACATAGGGAATGATTTCTCCCAATCTAATCAAACACATGGCATATATGTAATAAAAAAGGAATAGTATAAGGGAAAAAATATACATATTCCATAACTATAAGAAAATAGTGGAAACATACAACAACAATAGTAGATAAAAACTTCAAAGGAAAATTCCAACTGCAAAGGACCCAATCCAAACACCTACTCCAAATGATGGCATGGAAAAACTCCCACCATCTCACCACTAGCTACACAACCAGCTAACATGAACCTCACCATGTCACTGTGGTGCCTTTCCTTTCCCTACATTAGAAGACAAAAAAGGCGTGCACACCATTGAAGAGGTGTGCAGGGTGTGGGCTAACAAGCTCAGCAGGATCCCACACAAGTGTTCCATAACTAGCCTCTATATAACAATTTCTGTATATTCATTTTAGGTAAAAGCATGGAATGCAAATTAGTAAATTAGTTTTATATAAAACATTGTAAACATTTTCCTTTTTTACACATTTCCAAACAAAAATAGGTATATCAATTTCAACAATAATTTTCCAAATCATTTTTTAAAGGAAGGAACATGCATATAAAGGCTAACTCAGAAATCCAAGCAATAAAAAATAGAAGCACAGATATCACAACACCAAGGAATACTACAGGTCCAAGAAATAGACTACTCGTACCACAATAATAAAGTGCACAAAATAGTTCCCAGAAAAATGGGCCGAGGAAGTAGAGAAATACCCCATGATTAAACCCCCAATAATGTCAATATCGGTCCCCTGGAACAGCGAGCCTAGGAAATAGAGGAAATCCCCAAGATAAACCTCCTTGATAATAAAAAAATGGGTGATGGCCCCAAGATAAACCTTACACCTTAGTACCCAAGGTAACCCGTGCCCTCTTTTTCAGAATTCATTTCAATACTTTTAAATCCATTTCAAATTTCATTTTAATGCTTTGAAAATACCCCTTTTCCATTTAATTTATCAATAACCAGGGAAAAACAAATTTTCATTGAAAAATATTCTCAACACACAAAAAAATCATACCAATATTTCATTATGAATCATTTGTTAAAGAAAAAACAACAAGATCCATTATTATAGGCTAGAGATGGAACCACCTACATCAAAACTTAGGTCGCACATGCCCACAATGGAATCCACCAACAACGAAAACCCAACAATGAAAACAAAAGCCCTAGAATCCAATCCACATCCCATGATTAATCCAAATATGAACCAAAGGGGTCAGTGGAAAGGAAGAAACCTATATACCTCTAGAAAGAACACCCACTACACTAGGAATGACAAAGGAAAAGGCCTCTAGAGTGAGATCACACAATGGGTGTAGAAGAAACCAAGAAGAAATGCCATCTTAACCCAGTAGATCCAAAGACATCAGCCAGTAATGATATCATGATCAAAAGTAACGAAGAAATAGAAAGTTCAATTACTCAAAGAGACACACCACAACCGTAATGGAGATCCAATTCCAAATGGATTGATCTAGGAGGATCGATGTATCTGGAAAATGACTAGGGGAGACCTTAAGTCAAGGGTGAAGGAGTCTAGAAAGAAAGGATCAAGAAAAACTACAAAGAACTTGTTTTAAAACTAGACACAGGTTGTTTCACGGTGTGAAACTCCCATTAATTTTGTAAAGTCCATGCTAGATAAGCACAATAAAAAACCCATCACCTCAGATTAAAAATAAATTATTTAAAACATTCACAAATTGAAACCACCATTCATGATGTGTAATCTTTTACAGCGTGAATCCACTTTCACAGATTGTACCCAGCAACAATTACACGACATGTAACCTAGTTACATGACATGAAATCCCTATACATCCTACAGAAAAGGATGGTTAATGTTGAAATCCAAAAAATATCTAATTTCTCCATTATAGGTATCCTACCAATCTAAAAGGAGGGAAAAACATAAAGAGGTTAAGGGTGTACCTGATAAAATAGCAATAGGATTCTATGCATTAGATAGAAAGTGGACCACACAATGTGAAATAATATCACAATTATAATAATAAACATCATGGAAAACAATCCCATCCCTAAGATATTGGGTTTTAACTCAAAAATAGGTTAGCTACTCCCATGCATAATCTCATTTCCATGTACCGACACATCCCAATATTATATGTACCGTCCCTAAATAGTAAAGTAGTATAACAAACCTGATATCTAATACCAATTTGTAACATCCCAGTTTGGTAATCTGTTATGTGACTGAGATAGGTAGTTACATGGCCTCAGGTGTGCTCCTTCATATGATAGAGGATTCTGACTAGCAATGAGGGTGTATGTAATATAGTGGTGAGACTATACCCTTTGGTATAGAATTTCACTAATAGTAAAAATAAGATAAATGAAATAATAAAATAAACCAAAAGATAAGAAAACATACCAACTCAAACTAGATTTATATAAATAAATAAAAATCCAAATAATAATAAAACACATTGTCATTTCATACTTCATGTCAAACTCAATGTCATTTTAGAAATCATACAAGTAAAAGACTAAAACAAACTCATGATAAAGAATCCAAAACCTGAGTCTCGAACCCCATGCCCAGTCCTATATCGATGCTATAAAACCACCCAAAAAAGTAATCATATCTAGTGTAGGACCCTTTTCACTTTTCTAGACTTGTATACCATGACATCTTCCCAGGTACCAAATGGTTCCTAGATAGGGTGTGAGTATTACATAATAGTACGACACCCACAATGTCTAAATAATATAGTCTGAATATATAGTGCATACAACAATATGATAAAAATGGTAATTAGTTCATAAATTAATGTGAAACATAAAATAAACCTAATAACCCTTGAGCTCCAGGTTAATACTTGAGGTTATCCAAACCTACTTCAACATGATGTTAGATATCTTTGTCAAGTGGTGGAGTCTTCTCCCTAGGATGAACCACCCATACTGCTAAAGATTCTCTTACCAAGGATAAATTTCCCAAACTATGGATCTCACCCTTAGGTATGAAATATAATATAAATCCTTCCCTTTGAAATAATGTAACTATGAATCTATCCCTTAGGTAGTTTGTACCTATGTATATAGCCCTTAGATTGTATATAACCATGAATCTAATCCTCTGACCGTATATACCATGAATCTAGCCCTCAAGTGGTATGAAACCATGTATCTATCCCTCAAAAAATATGCTACCATACATCTTTACCTTAGTTTGTATGTTACCATGCGCTAAGTTTTCAATAATCAAACATAATCAAGAGTTATATAGGATAATATGTGAAAATATCCATTTATAATACCAAACTTAAACATTACAACTATTCCAAGTTACCAATTATTAAAATAATTATAACAATCCATTTCACATTTAATATATTCTAATTAATATTTTCTATGTCATTATAATCATATTCCACCATGCCATTACATTGTTTCCAATTATAATCTATTTGACCACTTTCAATCCAAGTTATATGTTGTTAAGCCAATTATCACAATTCACATGTTCAACTAATTATCAAAATTCACACAATATGATAATTATCACAATTACCAAGTTATTTTAATTACAGTTTAATCCAATTCACATAAATTCTAAATCAAATTCCAAATTCATAAATGGGATCAAGGTTCATTCAATCAATGTTCTAACCCATGGTCAAAGGTTGGCACACCCCTCAGGTGGATGAAAGTCTTGGTATCAATGCCAATAGAACCATTGAGGTATGGGAAAGGTCTATGCATAAGGTTACATCAAATTTAGTTAGTTTCCAATTATAATAATATATGGGAATAGTACATTGATGCAATCACACACGTTGCACATAATATAGAAATAAAAAAACCTATAAGGAGTTGTTCTAGACCACCCACCTCAATAACAGAGATGAAGAGAAACAAAGGTTGATCACCAAAAAAATTTGGTACAAAATTATTCCCTATTTATAGAGAATATATATTCCATAAAGGATGGAAGAAGGGAAATCTAGTAGAAGACAAGAGGAAAACATCAAATCTAAGAAGAACTCAATGATTTTGGATCACTAGATTGAAGAACAAATCCAAGAACCAAAGAGAAGATTTTTGAGGGGACTTGATAAATTTGTATAACCTTAAAAATTTTCTAATCCAATATTCGGTTCAAATTAGGGGATTAAATTAAGTTAAATGGAGGTTTTGGGTCATAAAAAGACCACTTTGACCCTTGCTTTGCTGACTCAGTACAACACCACCAGGTAGCTAATGGGCACCATCAGCTAGAAGATGGTGTCCTCCAGTGTGCCTATATGGATGGGAATACCACTGAATGGAAAGTGGGTATCCTAAAGGGTATCTATTTAATCCAAGAATTCTATCTAGCCTATGGATTTAACTGAATATCTAGTGTCACCGCATCTCCTCCTGAGTTGAATGCCACATCCTGACTCTTTCTAGCTCAGCTTATCTAAGTTCCCAACACCTCCAAACCCTCATTTTAGATTAGTAATAAGGATTTATTACCAAATTTATTATGGTTTCACAAAATTGATAGATACTCAACCAAAATCCCAGAGATGAATGTACCTAAAAAAAACAATATCCTATAGATAATCGTGAATGGTTTGACATACCACGATTCCAACTTTTCTTGCCTCTTCAAATTCGTATACACTAACCATGAGGAAACAAATGACAAAAAATTGTTAACCAAAGAAAACTCCAAGGTTTATATCCTTTGGTCAACATAAGGTTTCTTCTTGTTCTAATCTATAACCATCTTTTTTTGAATCAATCTCACCCACTCCGAGGTCTCCTGTACCACACTCAACCCAATAATTAAAGACTCACCTACCTGAGGCCAACATAGTGGTAATTGACATGGACACCTATAAAGAGATTCAAACAGATCCATCTGAATAAAATAATGAAATATGTTATTGTATTTGAACTCTAACAGATCTAAAATATCTTCCCAAGATCCTCTAAAATCTAGAATACACACTCAAAGTATATCCTCTAAAGTCTAGATCATTCTCTCTAATTTCCTATCAGTCTTACTGGGTTTGATGCATGGGGTTCAAAATGAGGGGTTTGTTCTTTAGGAGGGGGGGGGGAGGGTAAAACCACTAGAAAATTGAGAATTAAAAATAATAAATGTCACTACCCATGTTAACAAGGCAATCCATTATTTTTGGTAGCCTACTTGATTATAACTCCATAGTTAAGAAAGGCTTGGCCTGGAGTAGTGCTTGGATGGGTGATCACTAAGGAAGTTTCTAAAGGTGTGTGTGAGTGAGGAAAATTCATAATGAAAGAACATGTGTTGATTAGTGGGGGAATTCATTAGTTTAATAAGTGACCCTATTTGGTAATTGACTATAGTGCATTGGAAAGGAAACCATGGTATTATTGGAAACCCTTGGGGTTAGATGATTAGGTTTATAGATTCGGGAAGGTTAGGTCATGATAAAACCATCATCTTACAATAGTTTAACCCCACCAAATCTACATAAAAAATACTAACCCAAAATCCCGGTATGATATATATATATATATATATATATATATATTCAGCCAGTGAATATATTATTCAGGTAGAATTGATAGAAAAACATCCAATTACAACTATCAATGTTTGATCTTAATATATCAATCAAAATAAATATTTTCATTAAATTATTCTGAAAATTCAAATTGTAAGTTAAATATAAAAATTTTATATTTATTATTTGGATAAATAAAGTTATTTACCAAGTAAAAAATTTATTAGTATAAAAGTTAACTTCTGAACATAGTAGAAATAGAGATTCTAAAGTACCTTTTGATATCATAACTATTTAAATTATAGATGATGAGAAATATGAGTCATATTATAAAGAAGGATCATTTTTAAAACCCAATAAACTTAATAGACACATTCATGATATAGAATCAAATTGTGAGAATATGAAGGATAAAGATATAAAACTATGAGTTTAATTAGATTCAATCAATCAAAAAATCAAGAGTTTATCTTCTCATCTAAACTCTATACTTAAATGTAATGTTTTTATTGAAAAAATATACCCCAATACAATAATCCTATGTTTAGAATGATATTATTTATTTAATATCAAAATATAAAAGTTTAATGAAAATTATGTATAAATTCATGAATGATCAAGAAAATCTAGAGAATGTTCATGCAATTCAAAATCCTCCATGATCCAAACTTGGATTTTTAAGTAAAAAGGACATATATAAGTGATTATATTAAAACTTATTTTTTCCAAATTATTAATAATGTAATAATATATCTTTAAAGTCCATTTTTTTGAAAAATTAAAGTCATACCATTTATCCTTGTTTGATATAAAAACCATAATATTTTAGAGTGTATTGAGTTTTCATTTAAAAGGTTCTACTAAAAACTTAATAGAAAAAGATAAATAAATCATAAATTTATAAGTCTATTTACATTGAATTATTTCGACAGAAAACAATATGGATACTGAAAAAATATATTCTATCCATCTATCTATGAATTATATAATCTTTTGATTCTAAAAAAAGAACTTCAACTTTTTACTGACACATCCAACTGGGTTATACCAAATGTTTCAGTAAGTAATTCATACCTATGTATTTTTGGATAAATGGAACCCTTAAAAAGCCTATAATCATATATTAAAAATATATTTGTAAAGGTTAATATAATATTGAATTATGGTACCTCATAAATAAATTAGAGCATCAATGTGGAACATACTAGACTCAATTAAGAACATATTTTCCATATAAATAATTGAAAAATTCATAGAAAATAAACTATAAAAATGATGGTAAGTTGTTTAGACTAAAAAATATTATTATCATCATATAATTTATTTTTCATACTCATTTCCTTTTAAAATTCATAAAGTTAATATTTTTCATACCTTCATATTCTGATGTTTGATATTTTATTGTGACTAAAATTATATTTTGATAGGATAATTATTTAAGTACTTTAATGGTGTTAACATTGAAAAAAAATCTTGTAAAAAATATAATGAGTAAATATTGAGGTTTTAAGATTATCATTTTATAACTTATAATTAGTTTAAAAAACATGTTAAGAGTTTTTGATATCCCAATATCCCATTAAACAATCTCTTCATATCCATAGAAACTTTGAGTACTAAGAAAATTTCTTTTAATATAATCAAATAATGTATAAGAAAAATACTATAGAAAATGAAAATTATAATATTACAACAATTTATTAACTAACTATTGAATTTTTTTTAAATTCAATAAGAAAGAATGAAGTAGATTGATTAAATATATATATGAAGATATTTTGTTCCACCTTCAAACTCCCAAATATGCTAAACATACATCCATAAAATATTATAAATACTATAAATAATTAGTCTTTAAACTATATATGGAATTATTTTACAAAGAATACATCTTTTATAATTAATTTTATCATAAATTTCAAATGGGTTTCATCTATTTATAAAATCCTATAGCCTATTTAAGTATTTGAAACTATCAAATTATAAGAATCATTTTACAAATACATTTTTTTGTAATCTATTAGATTGTCATAATTTTATATATCTAAAACTATAAATGACACATATCAAAGAAAAATAACCATAACATCAAGTATGGATCTACCATTGTGTTAAGGGATATATCAAAAATAAATATAATAATTATGCTTATTTTCAATTCCCTATTGTTGGGAATAATTTTATTCCATCAATTTATTATCAAGACCAATTGTCAAGTGATACATATATTTGGTATGTACCAAATTTTACAAACAAAAAAGTCCTATAAGAACATCTCTACCTGAAAATAGACCATCTAGAATAAATTCTTCCAAAAATTTATTGGAAGAATAATTTAGAATGGTGAAAGTTTCATACTACGACACTTCAAATAATACATATAAATAGAGGTTACATTAAATAATAACTTATATTTTATTTAAAATTTTAATTATCCATAATTAAATCTATTAATTAATAAGATTTAAATGTTTTAAAATGAAAAAAATATTCAATCCTTTAAATACATAATCAACTTTTTGGTGGCATGATGGGTTGTTAGTCCTTTACTCACAACAAAAACAATATCATCCAGAGAGAGTATGAAAATCCATTGAATATTTAACAATATTAATGAAGTGAACTAATAAAGGAAAAGATGATAATACCTCAATTGATACTTGGTCAGTATAGTATTGATCTATACCCTTAGGGTTGGATAACTATAAAAAAATCATTCTATCTAATAGTGTATCATTTAGATAAATCTCACACTGGAAAATTTATATGAATAGTGTCTTATAAAGATTATTTATGAGTTTATTATATGTTTTCAAGTTTCATTTTTTGAAAAAAATCTCATATATTGAAAGAAGAATAATTAGAGTTGAAATCTTGTATAAAGGAATAGGGAATTTAGGAGGAGACACATACCAAATCATGGTATTATAAAAAACACATCATGGTCAATGTATGGAAATTACTAATGATCAGATGAATTAAAAATAGTTTTGGGGGAGATAATGGTTCACTATATGTCCGTAGAGTGACCATTTTAATTAATCTATGTCATGTTGGTTCTCTATTAAATTTTTGTTTAGGTAGGAAATTCCCATGGAAGTGGTGGTCAAGGTTTTAGTGAATTTAAGGGTGTAACTAAAGTACCACCTTGTAAATCTATTAGAAAAATGATCATGGTAAAGGTCATGCTGGAAAGAACAATACTTATATTCCATGATCAAGGAGAAAATTATCATCCACTTGATAAAAAGAGTGTTTGAATCATGTAAAAAATATCTTGTATCATGTTTATTCTTTCTCTATATCTATCTCACATCATCAATGATTGGGTTGGTTTATTGATCAAATGATATCACTGACCAAAAAAATAATTTCTATTGAGATTTTGGGTTTTTGTTTTCCAATGATTCACTCCACTCTCAATGATCATTCATCTCTCACCCGAGGCCTATAATTTGGTATCAGAGCATGGACATTTTTGAAGAACATGTCTAAATTTATTAATTAATACTCTAAAAATATTTCTACCAAAATACAAGTTCTATTTATTCCTCCAGGTTATTTCCAATGTTTTTTTGAATTTCTATGATGAATTCCTCTAACAACTAGGATTTTCCCATATTTTATAGAAAAAATTTCATCTACATAAAGAGAGGATTGTTTGGAATCTAATATCACTTAGTTTAAATGTACTCAAAATCATTTGGAATGGAGTTTATATACCAAAATTTTGGAAAACATTCATTGAAAAAAATAATTTTGAAGATGATAGGAGAGAATGTAATGTGTTAATATCATCCCTTTTAAAAAATAATTAACCTATGTGATGGGATAAAATATAGAAAATGGAATTTATAGTAATCTCCATGAAATTCATAAAGGAGATAAAAACTTCAATGAGTCATGATTATAAACATATCATAGTCAATTTGAGGATATTTAGATAGAAAAAGTTGAATCAATAGATGGTTTTTTTGTTTGAGTGAACAAGATCGTTATCTTGAATCAAAGTTGTATAGAAGTTATTGAAGATGCATGGTGGTTAATAAATTGATGATAATTCTATAAAATTTTTTTTGTACAAAACTTATACTATAAAGGATTACTATGTGTATTATTTTTCTATTTATAACCTCAATAACATCTTGATATCCTATAATATGAGGAGGGGGGTTTCCTTTCAAAATAAGAGTAAATCAAAAAAGATAGTCTTAAAATCCTCTAAAATATTGAAAATCATTAAAATAAAAAATATTAGTAGGAGTAATTAAAATTTAAAGATAATGTTATGAATTTCAATGAGTTAATATCATTTTTATTTGAAGGAAATCAATGAGGAAAATTTAAATACAAAGGAAAACTACCTTTTAAGTGTTTCAATTATAGGGAAATTAGATATTTTTTTTCTATTTTCCCTGATAAGGAAAAGGAGGATAAAAAGGATGATCAACATTAAAAGTCCATCATGGATAAACAAGGTTACTAGTAGTTTTAATGGATTAAAATTAATAAAATGAAAGGGAAATGAAAATTCATAAAATAATAGGTTTTTTGTCTCAAAAAATGATATTCCATCTTGTTATGAAGAGGGTGAAAAATAAGAATAAGACTTACATAATACAGGTCTTTAATTTTTTATAAAAAAATAAAAAAGGTATAATAAACCCTTTAGTGAGGAATAACGAAGTAGTTGAGATGAAATTAGTGACGAGGAGACACCTAATGAGTTTCATTTGAAAATTTAAATATTGGTTTTTTTGAATGAAAATATAAATATTGAAAATTAAAAGAATATTTTAAAGATTGATAATGAATACTTTAATAAATCCATTAATACTTTAACTATCAATGATATTGGTTAGATGTAAATGATGTTTGTAAGAAAAATAGTTGATCTCAATTTAATTACTGAAATAAGAGACAAGATTATTGAAATTAATGCTATAAATTTTCTTTCCAAGAATAAGGAGGAAAAATCTCTTGAGGTAAAGTTGGTCTAAAATGAAAATTTATTGAAATAATTATAGTAAATTGAATCTAAAAATTATATCAAAGAAGTTGGTGCATGATTTAAATCTTAAAAAATATTATAGAATATTGTTTATAATAATAAGAAAAATATAGATTATCATATGGTCTTATGAACGAATGTATTTGACATTGAATATTTTAATAAAACAAGTGGAATAAATGATAAGATGGGGGAAAATGGAGATGAATTCACCCAATAAAAGATAAATAATCATTTAAACTTCAATTAATGGTGATAAAAATCACAAAAATAGTGAGGTGTGGAGAATGGATGAATATGAGGAAAATACTAATGGTAAATACAAGTTAAATGAGTATCTTCCTAATAATTAAAAAGTTTTGGAGAATAAGCGAGTTTCAAAATTAAAAAGTAATCAACAATCCCATTTTTAGGAATAATGTTTCCAATTGAGGATATTTTATTTTGAAGGTAGATATTGGTATTGTGGAGTGTATGGTAATAAAGAACATTCATGTTGGTACAACATGTCACTTATTAAATTAAAGTGAGGCTACAAATTGAAGAGGATTAATGATAAAGACACGAGAGTCTAACAGAGACAACATTAAAAAGAGAAGGTCAAATTAAAAAAATCATTTGATTCTCATGAGGAAAATTATGGGAGGTATCATCAACCTATACACACTATTAATAAATTCCTCATGAACTGCTATTAATTTTGAATAAAAATGGATACTATAAATCTACCAAGAGGAGGAGTGACCCATAACATGATATTGTGGTTGAGGAGGATTATAAATCTATGAAAGGAACAAATAATTGGGTATTAGACTATATTTTCTCATCACAATTGACTAAAAAAACATATATCAAATTATATCCAAATATATGATATAAGATATATTAATTTTGAAAAAAAAACTACCAAATGTCGAAGGTGTTAGAATCACAAGAATTGCTAAAAATAAATTTGAATTCAGAGATATTATATTTGTAAATGGGTTTAGGAATAATATCCTGATTGTTTATCAACTTAGTGATAATATTAAGGTAGTGACATTTTGAAAAAAAAGATTTTTAATTAGGAGGATGAAGGATGTAAAACTCATCATGAAGGGAAATAGAACAATAAAAAATCTATACTACATTTCCAATAATTGAAACACTTACTAAATAAGTGTGAAAGAATATAATTATATTTTTTCATACAATACTTGGCCATTTGGTACAATATAACATGTTAAAATTTATCAAATATAAATCTTTGAAAAATTTAATAAACCCTATTCATGAGAGGAGAAACACATGTAAGGTGTGTTATAATGTAAAGTTGGTGAATGAAAGTCACAATATTATAGATATAAAAATAAATAAACCTATTGAATTGATGCACTATAATATTAGGGTACCAATTATATCCAAATAAACTAAAATAAATAAGTATTTTAATACTTTTATTGACTATTTTATGTTTATTTTATATAATGTAAATAAAAAACTCTATAGTGGTTTAAAAAATTTCATTGATTTTATGAAAATAAAATTTGATATGTTATAAAAAAGGTTTTAGTTTGATAATTGATCCAAATTCAAGAATGAATTATTTCTATAATATCTTTAGAATCATGGAATAAAATATGAATATAGTTATTTATACGCTCTAATAAAATGGAGTTACTGAGAGGAAGAACTCAATTTTGGTAGAAATGGGGAGAACCATGTTAGAAGAGCATTGAATTTTAAAAATACTATTCTAGGTAAGTCACTATTATGTATTTATATATTCTCAATTAGTGTTTATTTCATATAAATTTGGTGAACATGATTTATTATATGTGGTTTTTAAATATTACCATAGTAAAATTATAAAATGTTTTTGGAATCCCATGTTATATTAAGATTAAAGGAATAAATTTGGTTAAATTAAATAAGAGATATGATGAAGGTATATTTCTTAGGTATAAACATGGAGGAAGGATTTATTAGTGTTATAAAAATAATTTGAAAAATATAATTTCCAAATTTTATGTTATAGTTTGGAGGATCATGGTACATCTAGAACATCATTACTCTTCGATGATGAGATTGAATAATTTCAAGGATATCATGATATATAACATGGGAAAACATGAATACCATAGTATATTTTCAAAGTAATCATGTTAATTATGAAATTTATAGCAATTAGGAAGGGTTAGATAAAGAAAGAACTAAGTTCCAAAGTCTTTTAAAATATATTGATTCTGAAAATATACGAATACAAAGTATAACACGTGTTAGAATCCATATAATTTCAATAAATTCTAATCATAACACCTTTTTCAAGTTGAACTAAAATATATCGATGAATCATCTAAACATGAGGATTGTATTACAGTGATTGATGAAGAGGTAAATCAGATTGAAAATATTGAAACTTAGAAATTTTTTTCCCATCCCAAATATAAAAAATTGATTGGAAAAAATGGGTCATTTTGAATAAATTTAATGATAATGGAAAAGTATCATGGAATAAAGATCCTCTATTTTTAAAGGTTTTTTCTGAAATTGAGAGTATTGAATTTTATGGAAATTTAATTTCAGATTAAAATATTAAAACAATTCACTTTCTTCTTTTGATATACGATCAATGGAATTATAAATTATTTTAAATGAATGTGAAACAAAAATTATCAATTAGAGAACTCAAGGATGAGGTACACATTGAATAATAAAATGGATTTATCCTTGATGGCGATGGTTCTTGATTTTTAAGGATGGAGAAAGAATTATATGGCCATAATAAAGAACCATGAGAATTGTACTAAATTGTGTAAAATATATTAAAAATCATGAATTTACAGAAAGTAAATGCGAATACAAATTTCTATGTTAAGGTAGATGACAGAAATTCACTCATTGTGATTGTGTATATCGATGAAATTATTTTTATAGAAACAAAGGGAAAATTTGTGAGTACTTAAACACCTAAATGAAAAATATTTTTTAAAAGTCAATGGTATGTGATATGACATTATTTTTAGGTTTTCAAGTCATGAATACATCAGTTTAGATCTTTATCTCCCAAGAGAAGCATACTTTTGAGTTTCTAAAGAGGTTTAAAATAGAAGAATCAAGAGAGGTATATAATAAAATAGAACATTGAACCAAGTTTTACTTGTATAAAGAAGTAATAAGCTTGGATAATTTTTTTTGAAGGATTATTAGATATATACTCCACTTGAAAGTTTTTCAAACAAGATGTGGTGTTTTATATTACAATTTGAGCACAATTCCAAATTAATCCAAAGGAGTGACATAATATAGACTTAATAATTTTTTTCATTATATCAAAGTAACATAAAATTTTAAATTGAGGTATTACATAGAAATATATTTATAGCTTTATGGATTTTACAAGGCAGGTTGGGTAAGTGATTTTAAAGATCATAATCCATCTTCTAGAGGTACGTTAGATGTGTTCCTTGACACTCCAAGATGAAAAATTTAGTCACATTAAGAACAAAAAATGTTGTGTATATTATTACATTTAAGGACACTACTCAAATGACGTGGATAAAGTTACAACTTGAAGAGATGAGGGTGATAGTTTCATACCAATTGATGATTGGGTGTGGCAATGTGAAAGTAATTTATCAAGAAATTCAGTGTATCATTCAAAATAAAAACATATTTACATTAAGTAGAACTTTTTTAAGGATAAAGTGGATCATGCAGAGATTAAATTGGAATTACATGAAGTAGAAAATAAAAGGAACCCTCTAATTAAGGATGGATGAAAATACATGAGAGTGTTTTTGGGATTTCATTCTCTCTCAAAATCCCTATGAGTTCATTATTTTATTTCCCTGTTTATATTTCATTACATTTTTTAAGAGGGAGAAAATAGTATGGGATATATTCTTACAAACAGGGAGAGACACCAACTTTTGTAGGTGAAAAAAGGGGGAGAAGATAAGTGTAGTTTTATTGTAGATAAAAATCAGAGGCATTGGTAGATGATGTTTTGAAAATATATCACATTATTTTAATATGTTTCCAAAAAATACAAAGGGTGATATTGATAAGAACCTAGATATTAGAGAACCCCCATTAAGTAAATTTATAAAAGGAAATATGATAATACCTCAATTGAGACTTATAAAATATAGTATTGATCTTTACACTTACAATTATATAACAATAAAAAACATTATTTAATATAATAGTGTGGTGTTTATATAACTCTCGCATCAAGATATTGCAATGAATAGTTTCTTGAGAAGATTATTTATAAGTTTATTATATATTTTCATATTATATTTCTGGAAGTCATTCACATGGATTGATATAAGAGTAATCAGGATTGAAATTTAGCACAAGGTAAGGAATAATTTTTGAGTAGATACAAGCCGTGTTATAGTGTTAACCAAATAATATCATGGTTACTGTGTGTAAATTACCAATGAATAAATAAAGGAACAATGATCATGGGGTATCTCATGGTTCTCTAGAAGTATAGTGGGTGAACACATGTTGATAATCTATTTAATGTTGGTTCTCTATTACAACATGGTTTTTTGGAAACTCCCAAGAAATAAGTGATCATGGTTCTAGTAAATGAAAGAGTGGAACTAAAGTATAACTATGAGGAGTTGTGAGGAAAATGAGTGGTACAAGTATTAATGGAAAGAAAAATTTCTATAAACCACATTGAAGGAGGAAACAATCATGGTTAATACCATTTTTATAGAATCCTAGGAACACTACTTCATGGTTTCATGCAATAATTTGTGGTTTATGTTAGAGATATGATTGAGGGGAGAAAAAATAACACCAAGATTTGAGGAGATCCACAAATATCTAGAAATGATTTTTTGGATCTAGATTTAACCATAGGGACCACACTATATCCATTCATCAATAAACCATGGTTTCTTCATACTTATTTAATGTGATTTTTTTTCTTGAGTTGGTGTGATAAAATAAAGGAGAGTTCTAGAGATATTTGGTTTGGGATTAAGGAGAAAAATTAAGGTTCACACTTAATTCAACCTTGGAGGAACTTAAATAGGATTATAAAATATTGATTAACTTATTTATGGTCATTTTGATCTTTCTTATACTCAGACTTTAGGAACATATCCCTACTTCTCCTCTTATTATTTTCCATAATAAGATAAGAACATGGATAGTGGTATAAAAAACATTATACATCAAGGATTAGACACTTGATAAAATGTGTTTCTGATAATTGTAAAAAATATATTAAGCCATGTGTATTATTTCTCTATATCTGTCTCATGTCATTATTGATAAGTTTAATTCATTGATCTTTCAATCTAATTAACATCAAAATGATTTTGGTTTAGAGTTTTTTTATTTGGTGACCATTGGTTTACCCTCTCTATGTGGTCAGGCATATCTCACCTAGTGACTATCAATGTATCTTTAGGTGTATTTTTTTCATACTTAGAGATATTACCAATTTTAATAGTATTTGTCCTATATAAGAATATCCAATCTTAAATTCCAATAATGGTATAATTTGGTACAATATTTTTTATACTTAAATCGACTTAATGTGTCTTTTGAGAAATAATTTCCAAACATTTAACCATTTACAAGATCCACTAATCAATTTCCATTATATTGTTTCAATTTGAAAATACCAAATGAAGGATTTTTGAATAATAAAAAACTCATTGCTATATGTTATTTATTTATTTATAATGGGATATTTTTTTTCAAAACGTGAACTTAATTTTTTTTTTCATTAACCAAAATCCCCCCCATTTATTTTCTTTTATCTAGAGGGAGAAATTTTATTTTCAAAACATGGTTCTTTAATTTTTTTTAAATATTATATTATATTATAGATCATTATTTTTTTATTTTATACCATACAAAATTATTTTAAATGACTCTATAGTTAATTATTTTTTCTATAATAGGGGAGAAAAATTCCTTTTCCAAAAAGCTCATTTTTTTTACAAAGGGGGAGAAATCCTCACATATCACTATGTTTTAATTAATATTTAGTATTAAAATATCTAGATATATTTTTCATGATACTTTATCTTAATTATTATCATAAAGGGGATAGTTGTGTTGAAATAATAGTTAATACCTTTCATATCATTTTAGTTTTAACTAGTACACCAGGTACCGATCAAAATAATTTTCAAACCTCTATGTGTTTAGTTTTTTTTACTTTAGTGTATTTTATCTTGTGAATAAAAAAATGGGGGTGGGGTATTGTTTTTTCATCATCTAATTCCCACTTCTACCATCCTTTGGATGAATGTATTTTAATAATTATAAGAAACCTATTTATTTATTAAATATACTTTCCTTGTATTTTATTTGAACAATCTAATTATATAAGTACTAAAGGTTCAAGATGATTTCCATAACATACTATCACCAAATATTATTCTCATTTAAATCTATTTCATAATATGGAATGTTAACTATGATCTAATGTCATAAGACAAGTATATTTTAATATCAACACTTGAACCTCAATGACATAAGTATGATTTATAAGTATATAAAATTTACATCATAGATAAAATTAGTATATCTATATCAATATTTAAAGGATCAAAAAACAAAGATAAATCCTATTAAAAAAAGTAATAACTCTAAATCATCTACTAGATTACGAAGATCAAGATAGTTCACTATCTAAAGATAGAGATGTGTGAGGATAGAGACCAAAGTATTAAAGACTATCCAAATATAGAGATATTAAGGATAAAATACAAAGTATTAAGGACCATCCTAAGATGGATATATTTTAGGATGAAGAACAAAGTGTTGTAGATCATATGTAGATAGTTATATACAAGGATTAAGTAAAAAGCATTGAGAATCATGGAAGGAGATCCAGTGTTCAAAAACCAGATCCACATTTTTAAGCATAACCACGTATGGAGATTATAGGATTTACAATAAATTCTATATAGTTAAGAATTGACCTATAATATATAAAATGTTGAAACTTTTCATCATATAGTTATTAAATATGGGATGATTACATATGAAAAAATTATATATTGATTTAAAGGTAATATTTAGGTTATAAAAGACAATATATCAAAATAAAAATGACAAAGATCCAAAGTCACACTATATTTCTACTATCATATCATGTCATCAATGATAATGTTTGAAGATAAAGATCAATAAATAGAAAATAATAAGATTAAATATTTAAAAAGTATAATTTACATAGAATAATACCAAAATTTGAAATAAATATCATCAATAAACATATTAATATCAATATTTTATGAGTAAGAATAAAAATTCAAGGTCTTACTATCAACTAAAACTCTGAAAGATACTTCAAAACTATTTTCTAAATAAAAATTCATAATTATCACCAAGAAAAATGTAATAAAAAATGTGAATAATATGAAGGAAAAAAATTAATAATTTTATAGTCATGATCTAGTGACAAATTTTACAGACCAAAATATCAAAGTCTGACATACTTATAATTTTGTAACAATATTTATTGAATGTAAAATATTAAAATAACTCACTATTAGATTATCTGAGGAAGATTGAAGATCAACCACCCAAAATACTAAAAATAAAGTTTTAATGGATGATATATTCAAATATTATTAATAACTATACTTATCTTAATCAATTCAACATACATATTTATACTATATGAACTCTAAAACATCCAAAATGAAGTGACTATATTTTGATATATCTCAGAATCATCTTATAATAATTATAAATGAGATATTTTCTAAAACCACTTTTAATGTGATGCATTTTTCCATTTCATATTTTATGATTTGGGGATATTGTAATGAATGTTATCTTGTTTTTACCTTCAGCCAATCATAAGGTATGATTGGGCTATATCATATAGATATTTTGTAAGTTGTATTGTATCATATGAAAAATAGTAACAAAATATGATTTATGGGTGTTAAAAGGATAATAATTATCATTCAAGATGATATTTCATGTAAGCTATCATTAAAAAATAAATTTCATATGATAAAATAGCTAGGAGTTAGATGTATACATGAAACAGTTCCATGTACTAGACAAGTGACATTTAAAGATGAATTATAAAACATGAGTAAATTTATGTTCACTCAAAAGGAATAATCAAGGGTTTTATTTAAAGGAATTTAGCATGAGATGGTGTGAATGCATGATTTACCAAGCCTTTTCTAAAGGTATCCTTCTCATAGTTATCTTCCCCACCTCCTTTACACCATGAGGCACTAGCATGATGTGTAGGGTGGATGATACCATTAAAGCATATAGAGATTCAATACAACATGTGGATACCTATGGAAGAGGGATGAATTTTGGATACCTCTACTATGGTCTTCATCAATCATACATGATGAAGATTATTATTGAGTCCATCTATAGTGTAAGATACACATTCACAGTTTATTCATTTATAGTACAGTTGATTTAATTTATTTAGAATGGTTGATCTTGGATTTGAATTTCTTTATTGTTTCCTCTATGTTTAATGATTTTTATACCAATTGAATCCAAACAATCATATCTATCCATACCATGCCTTTTTATTCATGAAATCATGCTGTAAAATGATTTTTTTGAAGTCATAATACTTGTTATATTCTCTATTATAAAATATGATTAAAAAACATGTTATTATTGATTTAATTGTGGCTTATGATATAGGGGTATCATAGAAATTGAATCTGTAAAAATCTATCATATTTTTATTAGTCATAACATAAACTTTTAGGATATTATATTTCATGATAACACTGCATAATGGTTTTTAAAACAGAATATCTTATCGCCTTAGTGATATCTATGTTATTAATAAAATTTATACTAATATATAATGTTTTTAGCACCAATATGTAAGTTTTTCCCCTTTCCTAAAAAATTATAGAAACCTTACATACATTTCTTATTATAATCAGTGATATGACTATCAGTCATAAAATGAAACTGATAGTGCTTAAATGATTTAAGTGCCATGATCATATATATTATATTATATGACTCCACTTGAATCCTTAAATATGATTTTAATAGAAAAATTATTTTTCTTTAATTTCAATTATTAATTGAATTATAATTTTTTTAAATTATTTATAAATTTTAATAAAAGGTGTTTGTTTGATATTTATTAATTTATAATTTTTTTTATAAATTTATTAATTACAAAGTGTTTATAATAAATTAATTAAATGGTTATGAATAATTTATTAATAAATATTCCATAATATTAAATGTTAGTATTGAAATGAATTTTAAAACCTTATTTTGAGAAATTATTTAAACCACATCAAAATGAGTTTATATGATTGATGTGATCATGGTATAAATAATTTTTAATATGTGATATTTAGATTGTGTAAAATGTTTTCATAATAAAAATTAAAATAGAAAATGTTTATTTTACATAAAATATTATTTATTTATCATAAAATTTCTTGTAATGAATAATATGGATGATTTGAAATTCAGAAATGAATATAAAGTGTTTAAATTCAAGATTATGGAAAATATATAATGAATAAATAAATTATAAAGTTTTTATAATTATATTTTATTTATAAATTTTTCATAAATGTTTATCTCATGTTTTAATATGTGTATTTTCACTTATTTAAAAGTTCTTTCCTACTTTATCCACAGTTATAAATTGTTTATATTATGAATAGATATATGAGTTAGTTTAAATCTGTAAATATTTTCTAGATATTATCATATATGCATGTAAGGAGTTACATAATAAGTATTACAATGAATTTTGTCTTCTTCTACCTTGAATTCATTTTGAAAATAAAGTTATTAGCTAGAATTTAGTTATTGAATATAGTTTATATATATATTTTGTGTTAGAGTTATGATGAATTGGAATCTTTTTGGATTAAATTATCCCTAGGTAGAGGGATTCTAGGTTGGACTCCCCACTAGATTGAAGGCCTATGACTTGTTCTAGAAAGGTGGAAGTTAGCTATCTATGGATATGGACTTACTCATATGAGGATTACTAATTTCATATAATTATAAACCTTTAAATGAAAAGTTCATGTGCTTTCATGTGATGCATTTGGATATATGTAAATATTTTTTACATATATTTTGGGTGAGTAACATAAATAGTGGGTTATGTAAAGAGTTACACATCTATATGGTTTGAACATATTTATTTGAAGGAAGGAATATGATTATAAAACTAAATCATTAGAAGCATGAACACATAATGGGAATAACATGAGATAAGATGGTGAGTTAAAACCCCAACAAAATACTAAGTGTTAGATCCTTCCAAAGAATAAATTTTGAATACCTCGATCACCCAATCAGGTAGGTCTTGAAAAATTCGTGTTCCTATATATTATATTTTATAAGTAAAACAATTAATGGGTGACTCTAATAGTGTTATATGCCTATTATTACTATTTTATTTGGGTTAAAATTATTCAGGAGACCCAAATAAGATTAGGTTACCAAAGGAATAGAGTTAGGTAGATCCATATAATGGATTTGAAAAAGAGTTTTCAGCTTAAATATCCAAGATTCATATATGATATGATTGGAATGATACCCTACCTAAATAACTATGTGGTGAGAGAAACTCTTAATATAAATCACTTCTTAATGAAATATGGATATTTTTCCATTAATGGGTATAATGAATTCAAAAAGGATTCATTATTTTAATGGGATACTATTTAATATAATTCATTATTAATTTTTTGAAAACATGCCTCTCATATGATAAAAAATTCTCTTATATGTAAGAGAATCATCATTATAAAACTTTACTTTGAGATTGATTCTTAAATAGGAGAAGATTAATGTTAGAAACTCCTAAGACTTATAACTTAATAAATTTTATTAAGTGTGACATATCAGCTTTTCTGGAGATGTCTCGTGCTTGTTTTTAGGTACCCTTTACCCTTGTTTTGATCATAAATTGGTTGGGTTTTTCTTTGGGGTTATTTTGGGTGAATTTGGAGAAATTTTTAATCCCATGGGGATGTACACGGTTGGCATGTGGTTAGGTAAAATTGTGTGATTTTACCCCTGAAACTGTGTTCCTCCATTTAGAGCCATAGGAGGTGGTGCATAGTCTGTCCAAATAGTGTGACCACCCTCCCCAAACCATGAAACCTGAGATAGTGGGGGTTTACATAGTTGGGGAATAGTTTTCTAAACCATGCACCCACCTAGTAGTAACTATGCACCCCATAAGAAGGGGAAAATTGTTAAAGTACATAGTTTGGAAAAATATGCGACCCCTCCCAGGGAACCATGTACACATAAAATTAAACCTTTGGAAATTAGATTAAAAATTCATGAACCCCCAATTTTTATTCACATTTATCCCAGATCAACCTAAAACATTTTCCATTTCCCTTGGATTCTACTGAGAGGATTTCTAGGCTCCTTGTACTTCTTCTTATGAAAATGGAAGATCTTATGGAAGGAATTGACCACTCTTTTTGTATGTGATCGCTTCTTGTTTAGATTACCCTATCTCCCATATTTCTCTCCCCTTTGAGAGGGATGATTTCCTTTACTATGAATGGTTTAGATCTAGGTTTTTACAGTTCTCATTTCTTTAGATCTTAGTCATAGTTTTTGATCCTAGATCTCTTCCACCATTGTGAATTCAACCATTCTACATCAAATTAAGGTTTAAATTTTGGCAAGAGTTCATCAATTATCTTGAGTTTAGTGGAATAATTTCTAATTCTTATTATGAATCATGTGTTGTAGTTTTATTGTTTCTTTTCTATGTTGGGAAATTTAAATTTAAATTAAATTAATGAATTTATTCCATTTTAATTGTGATACCCCTCATGGATTCCATTAGAATCATGGAGATTTGTGAGATAGAATGTGATGGAAACTCATGAGGTGTGATAATAACCTCAAAATAATGATTTATGATTTATAAAAAGGGAAATAATGGGTTAATAAAGTTGAACTAAATCCTTATTTCATGGTTGATAATGGGATTTAATGGGATGATTTTTTTTTTGATTTTGACGAGTTAATGAATTGTGTGATTAAATGAGGGTAATCATATTAATGGTGAATTATTCATGTTATTACATGTTATGAATGTAAAGAAATATGGTTGCTATTAATAATAAAAATGGTTCAAAATTATGAGAGTGATTTTATAAATGGTTAATGATATTGAACCATGAAATGAATGTGAAATATATGAAAATTGTTATTGACTGATAAATGAGGTGTGGATCTGGGAATAATACTTTAAATACCCACAGGGTGCTAGTCTGATGCTCCATACCCTGATGAATGTATGTGAATAATAAAGTGTGGGACAAATACTGATGCTCCAAATATTCAAAATGTATAGGATATAGACTTATGTTCCAAATACCAATGGTGTTCCAGACAGATTCTATAGGCCCCCAAGATATTGGCATTGGACTAATGTTCCAAGTTCCTAAGATATTGGTACATGGATTGATGCTCCAATGTACTAGAGATGAAATTGGAATTAAATAATTAGTTAAATACCATGAAATAATGAATTGTGATATTCTTATGTAATGTGTTTCAGACTCCAGCCTAGGATAAAGTGGGTATGATGTAGTTGATTAAAGAGTAATAAATTTTTAGCCTATTTACATTGTCTTTTTATATTTATTCTTTATACAACTTCATACAATATTATAGACAAGATAATTCTTTAGAAATCATTGATTGTGGCCTAATGAGTTATAATCATACCCTACTTGGTCTACCTGATCAATACCTGAATAGACTTCATGTTTTTAGTACAGGATAAGGGAAATAGCCTAATGTTAGATGGTTGAGTTGGGATTTAGGATGAATCATGGATGAGGGAACTAGACAAGATGTTAGGACCTGATTAAGATATTTCAATATTTATTTATTTTGGGTTTTCATTAGACACTTAACAGATATATGGCATGACATATTTACTTCTTTGGTTTGTGGTCATTTTCCATGTTTTGGATTCATATTGAGATATTGGTATTTATTTTTTGATTATTGGTTATTTTTTATTATCATTTGGATATTTTTTATTTATTTATGAAGTTGTGATACTTTGATAAAAAGTTTATAGTCTCCCCATGTTACATATTAGACTCTTGCTACTAGTAGGAAACATCTAGAATAAAGGAAATCACACCTAAGGTCACATGACAAACTGGCTTAGGGCACTGACATATGAAACCTAGGTCGGGACGTTACAAAGTGGTATTAAAGGGAGGTTTTGATCCACTAACTTGTGGGTTATAGTATTGATGAATTGTATCTTTCACCCATACCTCTATTAGTTTTTTGTTATTTTGTGGTTGAAATCTCATTTTACTCCAAGACCTATGACAATCATGACCAACATCTTGAAATCATCCAGAGTACACTAAGAGAGCATCAGATATACTCCAAGCTATATAAGTGTAAATCATATATTGACATGGTATATTTATTAGGTCACTTCATCTATGAGGATGTTTTTTTCAGTAGACCCAGAGAAAGTTCAGGCAGTTATTTCTTGGGAGTAGCCCAAGATTTTTTTTGATATCTGTAGTTTGTCAGGATCAAAAATATATTATCATAGGTTTATCTAAGACTTTTCCAATTTGGAAACACTGATTTTAGGCTTTAATAATAAGGTAATAAAGTTTTAATGGTATATATAATGTGAAAATTATTCATATGAGTTGAGGAAGTGGTTGATTACTACACTAATCTTGATCTTACCTGAGTTGGGTGAGAAGTATACCATGTTTTGTTATGTGTCCGAAGTTAGACTTGGGGAAATGTTGATGTAGAGAAATTGAGTAATGGAATATGGATCATGAAATTTGAGACCACATGAATAGAATTATCCAATGAATAATATCAAGTTAGCTATAGTGGTTTATGATTTAAAGTGTTGGTGGCATTACCTATTGGGAGAAAAAAGTTTATTGTGTATAAAAGCCATAAAATATTAAAGTATATATTTTTTGCAATGAGATTTTAACCTTTGAAAGTGGACATGGTTTGAGTATATGAATTCGATTGATTTTAATCTATCCTATACAATATAGAAGTGAAATTATGTTGCTGACACATTGTTCAAGAAGACACAGAATTAGGAAGTTCAAGAGTCTAGTTCTGAGTGGAAGATTATGAACATGCTATCTGAAATAGATATAGAGGTTCAAGAGGTCCACGAGAATATGAACCTCATATCCTTATTAGTTGAGTCCACACTTCAATGCTAGATTAGGGAGAGGCAGTATGAGGATCAGGGGTGTTTGGCCTTGAGGTAAATCGTTGAAGATGGGGAGTCACATTTTTATTGGAATATAGATGATGATGAGATCATAAATGTCTGAGGACAAGTCTTTATGACTCTGTGTATGTTTGATGAGATAATGTGTGAGTTTCATGCCTTGAAATGGGAAGTTCATTATGGTTTAACCAAAATGTACCATAACCTACCTTGATAGTATTTGTGGTTAGGCAAGAAAACAAATATTGTAGGTTTCATGACATGATGCCACACCTATCAGTAGGTCAAGGCTAAGCATAAACAACCTAGAGTTTTTTTATAGTCTTTGACCATTATAGAATAAAAATGGAATGGAGTTACCATTGAATTCAGGGTGGGTCTTCCAAGGACACATTAGAAGAATTAAATTATATGTGTGATTGTGGAATAGTTGACAAATTATCATATTTCTTGCCAATACAAGATAATTTTACCATATATCAGTTGGTTGAATTGTATGTTTGAGAGATAGTTCATTTTAACAAGGTCACAAAAAATAGTTTCAAACCACGATTCACATTTTAATTCATTATTCTGGAAAGTCTTACATAATGAAATTGGAATGTAGGTGCTTCTGAGTACGTATTTTTAACCACTGATAGATGGGAAATCATATAATACTATGATGGTGCTAGAGTATATGTTGAGAGAATGTATCCTTGATTTTGGTTGGTCTTGGGAGAAGCATTTAGTGCTCATTTAGTTTTCCTATAAAAAAATTTATCTGGAAACTACTCAAATGGAACCATATGAGTAACATTATGGTAGGCCATGCCGATCACCTCTATGTTGGATAGAGGCTGGTGAGTCAGAGATATTAGGATTGAGCCTCATAAAGGAGACATTTAATAATGTTTAGTTGATCTAAAAATGTATTGATTTGGATCAAAGTAGTTATAAATTGTATTCTAATCGACATCATTGAACCCTTGAGTTTAAAGTGGGTTACCATATATTTCTTTAGGTATCACCGATATTGGGTAACCATAGGATTTAGAGGTAGGGAAATTTTGTGCCCAAGTTCATTGGAGATTTTGAGATTATGGAGAGAATCAGGATGGTGGCATATCAATTGGCTCTTCCACAGAGGTATAGTGCCATGAAAAATGTTTTCCACATATCACTACTTCACAAATATCACCCCAAACCTTATCATCTAATCTATGTTGATGATGTTGATCTTGAGGTAGATGTGTACTTTAAGGAGCATCTGAATCATGTTGGGGATCATAATGAGAAATTATTGTGGGGAAATACTATTCCAATAGCCTAAGTACTATGGAAACATGGTCATGTATAGGATGAAACATAGGATAGATAAGATGATATATGGGACTAGTGGCCTGAACTTTTTACCTCAGAAGCTTAGTTATGATTGGGAGTATAGATCAATGATGCACTATTATAATGTGGGGCAGATTGTAATATCCCAACCATTCAGGAGATGTATTGTTCTCATTTTGAGGTATTGTTTTACCCATTTTTTGATCATAACTTTGTTGAATTTTTATTTGGGTTTTTTGGGGGAGTTTGGAGAAATTTTTAAGCTTCTAGGGTTTTACACGGTTGGCTCATCGTTAGGAAAAACCGTGTGGTTTTCCCTAAGAAATTGTGTGCCACTTTTTTGAGCCATAGGAGGTGATGTGGGGTTTGACAAAACCATGCAACCACCCTACCAAAACATGCATACTAATACATTGGGGGTTTTCATGGATGGTGAAAGGTTTTCAAAACCATGTTCCCACCTAAGAGTAACCCTAAAAACCATAAGTAGGGGAGTATGGTTAAGGTTCATAGTTTGGGAAACCATGTGCCCTAGACTAGAATACTATTCCCATGGAAATTTAAACCCTCGAAAATTATATTAAAAATTATTGACCCATAGTTTTTATTCACATTTTTTCCCACTCAACCTAAATTGTTTTCCCTTGCTCTTGGAGACTCTTGAGAGGATTTCTAGGATCCTAGAACCTCTTCTGATGTGAATTGAATATCTGGTGGATGGATTATACCTCTCTTCTAGTATGTGATATCTTCTCATTTATATTCCTCTCTCTCCCATATTTCTCTCCACTTTGAGATGGCTGATTTCATTTTTTGTTGATAGTTTACATATAGGTTTTGAAGGATCTAGTTTCATTTGATATTGGTCCTAAGTTTTAATCATAGTTCTCTTTAATCAATTTTATATCGTCATTTCTATATCAAATTGAAGGTTACAGTTTGGAAATTTTTCATCAATGATCTTGAGGTGGGTGGTCTAATTGATAATTCTCATAGTCTTGATTATGATACATGTTTTTTAGTTGCACCATTTCTTTCCTTATTGGGAAATATAAATTTAAATTAAATTAATGAATTGAGTCCCTTGTAATTATGATACCCCTCATGGATCACATTGGAATTGTGGAGATTTGTGAGACCAAATTTGATGGAAACCCATGGGGCATGGAAAAAATTGAAATGATTATTTATAAGTTATAAAATGGAAAATAATAGGTCAATGTAATTGAACTAAATACTTATTTCATGTCGATAATGGGATTTAATGGGTTGATTTTCTTATCTTTGAAGATTTAATGAATTATGTGATTAAATGTGGGTAATTGGATCAATCTTGTGATAGGGGATTCCTTAGAATTACATTATTTTTGGACCCTCTAGGCCCTCTTCTTGGTAACTATCAGACTTGTACTCCCCATCTTCTTTTAAAAATAAATGTGATGATTATGGATGGATAGATATATGAATGTGAAATTTGTGATGATTGTGATTGATTGATAAATGAGGTGTGGGTTAGGGACTAATTCTCCAAATACCCATGGGGTACTAGACCGATTCCCCAAGCCCCTGATGTATGCATGTGAATAATAAATTATGGTAAATGTAATGATTCCCCAAATACCAATGAGGTGTGGGATAGCGACTGATCCTCAAAATACCCATGGGGTGCCATACTGATGGTTTAGGCCCCCATGATATTGTAAATGGACTAATGTTCCAAGTTCTTGAGATATTGGTACTTGGATTTATACTCCAAGGTACTATACATGAAATTGGAATTAAATTATTAGTGAAAGACCATAAAAGAATGAATTTTCATGTTCTTATGGTATCTGGTTCATACTCTAGAAAAGGATAAAGCAAGCATGATGTGGTTGATTAAATAATAATAAATGTGTAACATGTTTACTTTGTCTTTTGATATTTATTATTTATAAAAATTTATACACTATTTTAAACTAGATATTTCTTTAGATTACACTGGTGGTGGCCTAATAATTTTTACTCAGACCATACATGGGCTGCCTCATCGGTACCCGAAAAGAATTCATGTTTGTGGGATAGGATAAGGGAAATAACCCAAGGTTATATGGATGAGTCAGGATTAGGGATGGAGCATGGATGAGGGAACCATACATGATGTCGATACCCACTTGGTAGATGTTAGTGTGCCTTTATTTTGGGTCTTGATTAGATATTCGACACTGACATGGAATGAGATATTTGCTGCTTTAGTTTATATTCATTTTCCTTATTCTAGATTCATATTGAGATATTGGTCTTTATTTTTGATTGTTGGTTATTGTTTAAAATCATTGCGATATTGTTAATTGATTTCCACTTTTTTATTTCCTTGATAAAGAGGGTATAGTAACCCCATGTTACATGTTATACACTTCCTACTAGTCAGTAGCCTCTGATGTATAGGAAGGTGTTCCTAAGGTCACGTGATGAACTAACTCAAGGCACCGAAATGTGACACCTGGGTTGGGACATTACATTAAGTATGAGAAATTATATTTATTATAAAAATAATTTCATTGATAAATGAATTGTTGAATTTATTTAACAAGTGAATATAGATACTTATAAGAAGTATAAAATGACTCACTTAAGGTTTCAAAGGCATCAAATTCAAGATGACCAAAGAAATTACAGTCTTTAATCATATACTCAATATGATTGGGTATAATGACATGGTGAGGATAGAGGCTTCCTTAAGTCTTGATCTAGTTATAGATTTCATTCTATTATAATTGAAGGAAATGTTATAATAATGTGAATGAGTTTAAGAAAATTTTACTGAATATTCTCAAAGTGTTGTGGATAGTTGAACTAAGCATGTGATGCCTGGATTCTTGTGTTGTATCAATAATATGTGCAGGTAAAAGTTGAAAATAGAAGAATAAAAGTCAGTTAGTAAGTACAATAATGTTTCTTCTATTATCCAGACAACATCATTGAAACCTAGAGTTATCAAGATTAAGGAGTAATGATTCTACAGGATGGAATATTTTGAGACATTTGAAGGAGTTTTTGAAACTCTATGAAATGTACATGTCAGGTATCAATGTTATAGAAATCAATTATTTGGTTATGAAGTGTATATTGTACCAAGCATCTAATTTACAAGTGTTGTAAATATTCAGGAATTTAAAATCAAGGGAAGAATCGATAGAGCTTATAATTTTCATTCAAACGATGAAGCAAAGAGTTTCTATATAAATGATTTGAATATAAGGAATATTTTAGGAATAAATGAATCTAAATAAAGGATGTGTATTGTTATATCATTTATATTATTTGATAAAATAATTTAATTATTAAAAAAAGTGTTTTTATGAACAATATTAGATAATGAATCTGATACACATGATTTATGATTCATTAGATTATATAAGATGTTTTGATAAGAACACAAGGAAAATAATTCTTTGTACAAGATAAAATTGTTTATCTATATATTTTTTCAAATATAAGGGAAGATGTTCCGACCACCCATCAATAGTATATTTTAAAGAATAAAGTTTTACTTTCAAAGGAAAATATTCAAAACACATATAATACCATATATGATATGGAAACAATATTTTATTTGTTAAATATTACTACTAAAAAGAAATAAATTTTATTTCCTAAAAAATGAGTTTTTGAATTTTAGAATCATATTATAAAGATAATATATTGTCTAAGAGGATACTGAGAGTATGTTTGAACTTCTAAATGTTGAAAATTAATTAATAAAGGATTATACCCATCAAAAAAATAAAGTGATTTTCACTTAATATCCTAAAGACTATAGGTTATGTGACGGTAAATAGATATGTAAATATTTAAATTTAGTTTCCATGATAAAGTGAATATTACTATTTCTTAAAGGATTATGCTAGTCAAAATTAAAATTAAATGTAACTTTATCTTAAAGGGGTTTAAGATGTGCTAGAAAGTAAAAATATAAATAGTTACATAATTTACCAAAGGATTTCATGAATTTTTTTTGGTGGATTGAGTTCCAAAAATATTGATGATGTAATTATAAAGAGTTATAAGTAGAAAAAATAATTTATTAACATTGCAACATTGAATGTCGTCAATTTAAAGAGTTTGGATATGTTCAAGGATTTGAACATTATGAGTTTGATTCCAAAACATCACTATTATTAAAACTTTATTTCATCAAATATTTTACCCACTAAATAGGTTAGTGGGGGTGTTTTATCAAATGGTCACATAATGATGTGTTATGAATTATATAGATATTTAATGAGTTTAAAAAAACCCATGAAAGTGAAATACACATATGGTTGATCTAACAGTCTATCATATATGATATGTTAGACATGAGATTATGTATGGTTTTCTTAATATCCTAAAAAGAGTTTAATAATAAAAGAGGTCTTTTCTTTGATTTAATAATAAATATGAGGCTTCGACCCCAACCTTTAAAAAAAAGTATATATTGATATATATTTCATGAAGTGTAATGATAATTGAACTCTAAAATTATGACCTTGAGTTATCCCTAACTAATCTTATTTATATATTTTTATAGATTATGATGCAATGTTAAAGTTAACATGAGTAAAATAATTTTATAGAGATAAAACATATACTCATAAGTCATAAAACTAGTTTTATACAATATATGACCCATGAAGTATACCTCATGAAGTTTCATATACTATACTAGGGGTGCATAGATCTTATTTGGAGTCCCCAATATCCATGGTTAGTTATATAAATAACATTATAAACTTTATACTTAGATACATTTCTTTCTCAAGCCTTGAATCTTAGAAAATATGGGAGTGTTTGGGTATGTTTTTGATCATTTCCTCAGTTAGAGTTCAAATAAGATTTGATTTTTTGTCCTGTATGATGATTATGATATCTCAGACCTTGATTTAGATATAATGTGGAGTGTGAAATCACAACTAGATAGTATATATGTTGTCATTATCTATTTGGGAGAGGGATATGTGATGCGCTCAACCATAAAGGTGAATGACATATGATGTATTCATCAATATAGTTAGTCTATACTTGGAGAATCAAGAACATATGAGTTATATATATGGGATCTTCATACTCCATGTCTCATGTTCACTAAATTTCTTAGAAAAAGGTAGTGTATGAGAATTCATTCATTCATATGATGAAACTGGTGGAAACAATCATAGCGATACATGTTTTTGATGGATATCAAATTAGATGTCTTTCTAGCTTGAGTAGTATTGATTCTTTTATAGAGTCCACTCCTTATATTTATAGATTTTGTGGTTCATATTTTTTTTCAATGTTAAAAATTTCCATGGGGTTACAATTTATGGTCGATTGAATACATATTGAGTTTGACTCAAAAAATTGATCTAAAAGTGTTTTAGAGTCAACCCAAAAGAGTTTTGGATGAGTATTCACAAGTTATTACATATTATTAAATACATGGTGATGTTGATGGTATATTTACAAAAGTGTTTTTGAAGACATAATAAACCATTTTTGGATATTATTTATTAATTTATCAAATAGGATATGATATAAGGTGAAATGAAATAATAACTTTCTTCATGTGAGGCATTTAGTTATATAGTATTATGTGATTATGGGATATCGTGAATCATTTTATTAGGATACTTCCTTTAACCAATCATATTGTATGATTGGGATATATTATATGGAAATGTTATAAGGTGTATTTTGTAGTATGGTACATGATAAAACACTATTATTGATGGGTGACCTAATTATAATATTTATCATTCAAGAATATCTTCCATGTAAGATGTCATTAAACCAGATATTTCATATGATGAAATATTCAGTAATTAAATGTATACATGAAATTGTTTTATGTACTTACCAAGTGCAATTTATTAATGCATTATAATGAATCTATAAGTACATTTCCACTCAAGTATCTTTTTTGAGGGTTTTATAAAACATCATTCACCTTGAGATGGTGTTAATTCATGATTTCTTAATCCTTGGTCAAAGGAATTAATCCTATAGCTATATTCTCCTACCTCATGTAAACCATAAGGAACTATTATATCATGGAGGGTGGATGATCCAGCTTAATAATTGATTGATTTAGTATAACCCATGAATATCTCCAGAGGAGGTATATCTTTTGGCTATTTATATTGTTGTATTCCTCAAGAACGTGGGATGAAGATTATTATTGTGGACATATATGATATAAGGTACAAATTAATAGTTCATTTATACTATGCATAATTTCATTTATCTAGCATCTTCGATATTGGATGTGGGTTTATTTACTTCTTTGAATATGTTTAATGATATTTTTTAGACCCTTTAAAACCCAACAAGTTACACCTATTTACTGGTTAGAAATCAAAGTTTGACCTCTGAATTTTTTTGAAATGAGAATTCTAATTTTATTATTGTATTAAAACATGGAACATCATGTTTATCCATGGTTATATTATCTAATAGTTAAATTCCCATGATTATATAAAGGATCACTAAGAGATCACATTCAAATACACATAAAATAACTAAAATAATGAAAATATCTATATATGAGACATAAGAGATAACACATGCATTGAATGAATTACATTAAAAAATAAAATACAACTAAAATTTTTATCAATTTATTCATATTATTTAATCTATTTTATTTATGTACATGATATACTTTTTTATGCTATAATCAACTCATGTTTAAAACATTTTATTTATCCATATAAATTCCTTTGAGATTATAGTATTCTTAATGAACCTTTGGCTATTTGTTTAGGATAAAACAATCCTTGATTATAAGGGATTGACCATATCCACTATCCATTGTATGGATAAATGAACACTTATCACACTTAATAGTGAGAGCATATCAAATATGGGGATAAAATTTAAATCTTTCATTTGGTTTTTAGAAAAAATAATTTCCATGGATAATAAATTGTTTTTATTTATATTTTTAGGGAATATATTTTTATAAGACATTTTGGATTACTTATCACAACCCTCTTTAACAACTCCAATAATTATCCTCTTATTTTATTATATTTTATATGTGCATTATTCTAACGTTTTTATTTCCTAATCATATACTTACCATATTTATTTTATATCATTAAACATCCATAATTTATATCATTTATCATAATATAAATGTTTCATTGATACTTTATTGTTACTTATATTAGTAGTAGTTAGGACTTTAATTTATCAAGGTATGAAAGTTCCATATTTCAAAGATTTATTCTTCTACTAATACATACCTTAACTACTTACTATTTTTTCTAATTGTTTCAAACACTTTAATCCTTCTACATTATTTTTTATACTATATTTTATTTACTTACCTTTATCGGAAATATTTTTTAAAATATAATTTCACTTACTGTAGTTAATCTCATGTGAATTATTTTTATAGTATTATCATCTTACGCTGTTTATTACATTGAATTTTTATTTTCTGATTCACCTCCCTCTTGAGGATTACCTACTATAACAATAACACCCCTAGTTTCAAAACACATTTTTATTCCTTAAACCACATTTCTATCAATTATATAAATGTTTTATTAAAATATTTAAAACTGAGAAGGAAATAAATCATACAAGATAAGAATCAAATAAAAAATGGTATAAAGACATTGTGTATAATATTACCAGTTTGAAATTTCTGGTATACAATTGATATAACTAATGTTTATTTAGATGTTAAATATATATATTTTTATTTTAAATAATTTATTTTAAATAAAATAAATGATTTTAAAATGTAGAAAATACAAGAACTTATTTATGAAAATACCTTTTATTTTAAAGACTTTTTTTTATAAAATATTTTTTTTAAAATTTATTAATTTTAAAGAATAATTTCAATAAAATGGATTCATGGAATAAAATTAATTTTTATTAATATAATTATCTGAGAAATAATAAAGTAATTATAATAAAAATTTAATGATTCATGGAAAAAGAAATATGTTTTATTTTAAAAAACATCATTTTAATTATACATCAGATATATTATTTAAAAGTAAAATTTAAAAATTTTAGAATTTGAATATTATAAGAAAATATTAATTATTGGGTTTAAAATTTATGAATTATCTTATGGTTAATTTTTGGATTTTTCTGTACAAGTTTATTTTTGAGTGAATAGTTAAAAAACCCAGTTTTTCAAATACCATATCATTTATGTCATCAATATCATATATTTACAATATAATTTTTTATAACTTATTAAAAATATATTAAATTATAATAAACTATAAATATCATAAAATTATTATAAAATTAGTATAAATAATTTTTTTATTTCTAGATAAGTATGAAAACATTAATTGATGATGACATAGTGCTTGTGTAACCTAAGAAGAGTCCAGATTGATAGAATTTAGATAAAATTTAAAAAGAATAAATTTTATATAATTTAATAATTATAAATTTTTACTAATAAATTAAATTTACATATATATTTTTTAGTTTTAGAAATATATAACAGGATAATTATCCAAAACTCTCATGTAGCATCGATATAATGCTTGGGGAAGTTGGAGAAAAATAAAAACTGATAGATTTAAACTGTTCAAACAGATAATAATTATATTAATTAGAGTCTTTTGTGGTTATTAAGATAAATTTTATATATATTTAATTATTTAAATATTTAAAGTTTAATTACAAAATCATCTAGATATTTTTAAAGTCAAATATAAGAATAACTCTAAAAATGACTTTAAATGGTATTTAATTTTGAAAATTATTTATAAATTGATAAAAAATTATAAAATATTATATTGAGTCAATTTTAGATAGGTTATAGTCGATAATATCTTTGATTTTCCATTTATGATCCACTCTCATGTTTTAAAATTACATTATTCACCCTTAAAGATTGCATATTTGAAAAAACACCCTTGAGTTTTTCCTATAAAAGGGGACCCATTCAAACTATTCCAAAACACATTTAAAGTGTGGTTTTAACTTAATATTATACCCAAATACCTCTCTAAATATCCCTTTACATGTTCAGAAGGCTCCATCATTTCCATAATTCCTTTATATGAAGACTTTAGCCTCAATTCAAAGGTGGTTATTGAAAGAGAAATGTAAGAGTTTCTTATCTCAAAATTCATGATTTGGGACATGTTTCATATTATGCACATACTTTAATTTATATGGTGTATATAATTAATATTTGTCATATTATATCATGATTATATTTTTATTCATGGTATTTAGAGTTCCATTTAATGTTCTATTTTTAAAGGGCTTTTGCATCAAATGTTACCAAAGTCGTAAGGGTTTCTCATCTCAATTACCCTTCATTGATATTTGATTTATATTCACCAATTATTTATTTTGTGTTACATTTATAACACCCATGTATTTCTTTTCATAATAATTTTCATGAAATTAAAGGTATTTTAAAATCCATCAATGGTTCTCTCTATCAAAAGGTTTTGATTCAAATGTTACAAAAGTCGTAAGAGCTTATTTTCCAATATCACTTTTAGTTTGAGATTATTTATGTATAAATTAAAATTTTAAGGAATTATACATTATTTATATTTATAACCACATGTATTTCCTTATCCTATATTTATTTATATAGTTTATATTTCTTCTTATCATTCCACTTCCCTTTGGTTTATAAAGAAACCAAAAGGGTACCTATAAGTGGAACCAAAATTATCTCCTCTTTTGGATGAGAATATTTCTCTTCCATATCCAAATTATTTATAATATTTTAAGAATATTATTCTCAATAATTAAATTTTTTAAGGTTATTTTCCACTATCATTAACACTTTTAATAAATGTTTAAAAATAATCTTCTTAAAATTTTCCGCACTTTTCATTTTTTACTTTCTTTACAAAAGTGTGAAATGAATCTCATTTTTAATGTTTTATGCATGAGAACCTTTTCCCAATTTTATAAAAATAATTATTAATAAATATTCCTATTCAAATTTTCATAGTTTTTAAAAGTAAATATTATTCTTATTTTTAGGTAATTTTTCATTTTAAAATAATATTTATCAAAAGAAAAATATATTTCTTCTTGTTTATCAAATAATTTTTATAATGTTCCTAATTTTTTTTATTTATGTCAACAATATTTAATGTTTCTAATGATTCATTAGGGATATTTTCAAATTATACCATCCAACTTATTTCTCTTGATGTATTACAATCATTATTTGTGGAAGTTACCCTGAAACTTGTTTCTTTCCCATAGGTTAATTAAGCTATGATGTAATTAATATTGTTTTCATGTTGTTGTTACATACATATGTATATTTTATATTTGTATTATGAGTATGATTAATCATATCACTCCAATTAATTTAGTAAATATTTATGTCTCATGAGATAATGATTTTATACATGAATATTATTGTTATGTTCATAACTCATGCATGGAAATTATTGTTATGATTACAACTAATGTTTGGAAATTATTAATATGATAAAAACTCATGAATTTACAATATTTTTATGCTCAAAACTCATAAATGGAAATTATTTTTAAACTCAGAAATCATGCATGGACATTATTGTTGTCACATACATGACATATTAAAAGTTATTTTTAATTTAATTTCCATTAGTGCTTTGTTTTGGGGGTTTTCCATGCATTTTTGGAGGAATGAGTGAGTTTTCATGAATTGGGACAAACCATGATCCCAACTCTAGATTTAAAAATAAATTTTATTTCCTTTATAAATCATTCATTTTCAACATTTTCATCTATTACAATTACTACGTGTCCTCTCCTGACCTATTAACACCACCATATTAATTTTTACCATTTAGAAATCCATAATCATGGTGGATTTATGTTTTTATTTAGGGAATTGAGGCTTCCCAGAATCCCATTTCCATATTTAAAAATAAGTGTTTTATTATTTAATAACATATTCATTTTTTACTCTTTTTCAGTGATTCCACCTCAAAATTTAATATAACATCCTTAGGCACCCCCATTACCTTTACCCCCTATTTGGAGCTCGTATGCATCACGAATTAGGGAAAAACTTCATAGGGAATCTCAAATCATCCAGATTTGAAGAGGTACCTTCTATCCTTTATAATTCCTTTATTTCTCACTCTTTTCACCCATTCCAGTTCTTACATGAACTTATATTATTTAGTAGAACATCAATTTAATTTTTGGATGTTTTTAAATTCATCTACTAGTGTATTTGGGGAGATTTCTTCAAGATACCTAAAGTTAGTAAGTCTCCTTCATTTTGCTTTCAATTTTCTTAGGGTTTCATTCAATTTTCTTAGGGTTTATTCCCTTATAATCAAGGTTAATAATTTCTAGAAACCAGGGTTTTGAACCTTGGGTTTAACCTTGGTTTTTATTGGTCCAATATTCTATTTTTAGGATTGATCTACCCTCCTTGAGGTGCGGAAATGGTGTGATTGAGCTTTCGCATAAAGGATTCAAGGGTTTTCATTAATTTGGTAGGTGATTCCATGTTCATGAAATATTCGTGTCTTAGCATGATATATTTATCATACTTTCAGGTTTATATAATTTTATTATTGATGAAAAAAATTAGTTTTAGTGGTTTTTGTATTGAAAATGAATTTTAAATGCCAATTTCATGTGAAATTGGGGTTTTTTCATGGAAATGTTTTATTAGTTTATTTGGGTATTAACTATAAATACTTAATTGATTTTAGGGATATTTAATAGGGATAAAAATAATGTTTTTAATGTATATATCCTTTGATTGTTTCTGAAAAATTGGGTTTTAATGGTGTTTGTGGAACATGTGAACTTTAAGTGCCATGTTTGCATGAAAATGGAGGTTTTACAAAGTTATCATTTATTCGTTCAAAAGGAGATTCCCTAAAATGGATTGGTTGGTTTCATTGAAATATACTGGGATGAATTTTTAATTTTGTAAACTTAAAAGTGTGCACATAGTGTATAAAGTGGGGGTTTCAAGGAGTTTTTTGGGAAAAACAATGTGGTATTTTGAGGAATTGTTTCATTAAAAATCAATGTGTTTTATTGTGTGTATTAAGTGGTTTAAAATGTGTATAAATACTCTAATGATTTTTTGTGACCCTTAGTGGTGTTTCATATGAAAAATGGATTTATGAATCATGCTGAAATTGTTTGATCACAAAGGGTGAATCCTGGGTACCTAGGTGGGGCAGATTTGTACTAGTACAACTAGTGAACTAGATGGGTTTCGTCCCTGTTTCACTTAGCATTTAGATAATGAGAAATCTAAATAAAATATGTGGATGATGATTGGGTACCACTAGGTTATGGGTATATTACCTACTAGTGTATTTTTCATGAGAATATATTTTTCTGTGGTTACTTTACACTGAGGCACGAGGTACATAGAGCCCGAAACAATCTAGTGTCTAGGGGTGTTCTCAATTTTGTTGATCATTGGATTTATGGTATTTACCCTTGTATTAGGGTGTTTTTGGAAATAAAATACATTATCTAAAAATTCTAGTTAAATGTGTTAACATTTTGAAAGTTTTAGATTTATTTTTTTTTCAATTGAAAGTTTCATTTCATGGAATCTAACACCAGTTTCCTTTCCATATTAAAACTGCTTGCTTTTTCACCTAGTATTGCATGAACTCTGGAATAATTGGGTGGTATAATATATATATTAGTATCACACAAGACTTAAACCCCTTGGGTTTAAGTATAATTGGTTATGTCTGACTTAGGAAAAGGTAAAGCCTCGGCTGAAGGCGGTTCGAGTTGTTAGACCCCTCCTACTGTGCAGTGTTGTGGAGATGGCTCGGGGGTGACCACCCCCTTGTCATGTGGAGTCATTTTGTATGTCTTGATGATTTATTTATTTTTATTTGGACCTCTTGTACTGTATTCAAATACATGTATTCAATTCTTGTTTTTTCTGAAGACTTGTTTAGCTGGAAATTTCAGATTTATATTATGGATTATTTTTAAGGTTCTATGCTTTCATACTCAGGTAAATTGTTCCCAAACCTAATTGTCTAATACATGAGAACTTGTACCATCCCATGGGTATAGGGAACACCATTCAGGAATTTCCATAGGCCAGGTTTAGTGCTGGTATTGGTGGAAAACATATTTGGTTCGTAACAATTGTTGTGTTCAAAACTCATTAAAGGACATTGCTGTTATGTTCACAAATCAATGTGCGAAAATTGTTTTTTATGTTCACAACTCTATTCTTGGATATTATTATAATTTTCAAAACTTTATTATTGGAATTGTTTATATTTAACAATGTTACCAATGTTATGTTCTCTTATGTTTATGTTTGTATCACATGTCTTATGTTTTTTCAAAAGTTTTATGCCATGCCTCATGATTTTTAATATATATATATTTGGATATGATTCTATATTGTTATTAAAATTTATTATATTCACATAAACACACACTCATATTTTTATCACTTATTATCTTTGAATGAAATCTCTTATGCTTACCCTTTCTGATCATCTGAGCTCACCCCTTCATTATGGTTACATTCCCTAGCTATTAAGAAGGGAATTATGTATTATGTGTCTAAAATGACATCACATAAGAATAATATTTAAGGTAAATGTTAAGTAATTATTGAAAAATAAGTAATTTTTGTTTTATTGGAAAAAATATCCCTTTGGTGGAAACATATATTTGTTTTTTTAGTTAAAAGTTTTTTCTAATTCTTTAAAACTCTAATCCTAAAAAGGTATTGGGTATGTAAGTAAATAAATATTATTCATCGGTATTATAATTATTGATGTTTAAGTTTGGTTTTATTTATTTCATATCAAATACAATATTTAAAGATTTTTTTTCACTCGATCCAAGAACAAAAATTTGGGACGTCTCAAAAACTTTGATTCCCTACCTTCTAGGACATTTTAATCAAGACTTATGTATATTAAATTTAACTAATAACAGTTAATATTTCTTGAATTTGTTGTAAAATTTTACTTAATAGAAAATATATAATATTTTTAAGTCATGAGAAAAGTTTTTAGAAAAATTAAAACATTATGAATCACTTTGGAAGAAAAGAGAAAATTATGTTGATGGACTTCAACCTGGGAGACACACAAGATATTTTTTTTGTGTATACCGAGAAACCATTATCTTAAAAATTATCTAATATTATATACAAAAGACTCATTAATTAACCAATTGGTGTGTATTAATAACCTAATGAAAGTTAAATCAATTAGATATTCTATATATGATCAACATTAGGTGTCCTGTGGAGACCGAAGGTGTATTTTCTATTTTTGACATTTACCCCATTATAAAAGGGAAAAATTTGACACATTTAAATGTAATAACTCACCTTTGATATGAATAAATTATTAATTAGTGTTAATTACTTTAAAAATAATTTATATTATATTTTTATTCGATGGATTTAATATTAATTAATTATAAATAAATCATGATCCTAAAATTTTGGATCTTGATTGAAGCATTTGAACAAGTCAAGGTAAATGTATTTAAAGTGTAAAAGAAGTTACAACTATGGGTAGGATGAATTTTATGAGTTATAAAAACTTTTAATTTCTAGTTTTAAGAGTAATTATTATATATTATAGTGTATGAATTATATTATCATATTTGAATAAATTTATCATAAAAATGCACAGTTATTCTAAATTTTAAGCAAGGGAATTTTATTTACAATATTTAAAGGATTTCAGTGTCCAACCAAAGAAAGATTCATCTCTGATTCTATAACATCTTTTTTTTTTCATTAATATGTTATTCATACATTAAATATTCACTAAATTTTAAATATAATAGAACATGTTAATCTTTTTTAGAATACAATAACTTATAAAAGGGTTTAAAGTAAAATTAATTCCTTTGTTACAATTAGTAAAAAGAGTAAAATCATGTGAACTAGAAAATTATATTACACCAAATATTAACCACCTTCATTGGGAGATGAACCTTATGAAAAAACTTGTCACTTTTTTGTTTTGATTTTCATTTTTAATACGTGAAAGATATATTGAACCTAGTGTGGTGACATGTAATAATGAAATGGGTGTGATGAAGAAATTTTTTTCCTTACCTTCACCAATAACAATGATTATTTATAATAGATAAAAAAAGATAATAAAATAATTATAAATTCCTAGATTAAGCATAAAAATTTACCTTAAATGGATCTCTATATATCCTTAGGTTCACTCCCATATCACCATAGTATGGTGAATAACTTTGAGAGTTAGTTTATAATCATTAGGGTGAGATTTTACCTTTGAAATAATATAATATAAACCAATTAAATAAATATATAATAAATAAATTAATGACTAATTAATTAATTAAAGTGATTAATTGAGAAATTAAATACTTTATAAAAAATATTTTGAATATTGGGACAATTCCTCATGGGTCTCCACACCATCAAGTATTTTGAATCATGGTACAATCATTATTAAAGATCTATTAACTATTTACCTTCACTATTAGTGAGGCGATGACACTCAAATAAGATTATACCATTAATCCCTACTCTTCAATAAACTAAAGATATAAATTGAAAAAAAATCACATCATCTTCCTTTCCACATTTCCTTTTTATTGTGCATAAGCCTTAATTTTTTATTGAGTGAATCGACCATTGTGTCACCTTTATTCTGAGTATAATCCAACTTAAAGTCAAATGGATGTATGAAATAAACCCAAATGCTCTATTATAGGTTTATATTATAGTATAATTATATGTATTTAAGGAGTTTTGGGTTAGTGGGAGCTTTAAATCTATCCTTTTAAAAATAATTATGCTAAAAATTTAATTCATGTACCACAACTACCAAATATAGAAAACATGTTAGATAGTTCTTCTTATGAGATCTAATGTATTGACACTCATATACCAATACTCAATCCTTATGCATGAGTATACATCTATACCCACTCTTGATATGTCTTAATAAACCATATATCAATTTCATATCTTAAACATGATAGATATTGGTGATATAACATGACTTCACTTTAGCTCATGAAATTACATATCACATAGATCATCCAATATGAATTTCATACCTTTCCACATAAAGGATATTATAAGTGTAACCAAGAATGAAAATTCCATAAAGAATATATCATAATATACATCAAGGATCATGAAACTCTAAATCTTGGATTCGTTTTTGGGTACCAACTAAGATACCACTACCTCAGACTTCTCACAACTCAATTATATCCCAACTTTACATATAAAACTAATAAGAAAATTTACTTATCATATTTATAAATGGAACATTGAGAGTATGTAATGAAGTTATTTTTCTCTTGGTGAATAAACAATAATATCCAAATGATTTCCATGATAGGTTTTTAGGGAGATATTGATACTTAGAATTTAGTCGTAGGAAAAACAAAAAACTATTCCAAGATCACTATGAATAATTTTATTTGAAAAAAATAAAAAATAAAATAAATCATAATTTATTTTATTTTTCAAAATGTAAAAAAAATTTAATCAAAATTGAATTATAAAATATCATCTTTCTTAAATATCCATTGATAATACCAATCAATGGTGCCTTAGTGGGACCCTTTTTTTATCCAACTGATACTAGTCAATCCAATGTAAAATTTGGAAATGAGGATGGGGAAAAAATTATGAAATTAGAGAGGATGAGGTACCACTTAATAAAATTTAAAATACTGAGTTTTATTTCTCACCACATAATAATATTCTCTATCTATCTGCACTATTTATAATAAGAGAGGAATCTCTTGTTATATTTAATATCCTTAAAAGGGGTTAAACTAATTACACACCTTGGGATGTGTAATAACAAGCCCCAAAGTCCCCTAGGAGAATTTAATTACCTCTTAAAGTGGATATAGTGGTGAACCACCTTGGAAGGTGCATTAATAAGCCTATAAATATACTTAAACTGAAAAATGAGGTGCTTTAATGACCTCTTAACATGATTGGATGAAATTTACTCATGTATTGGGGCTTACAAGTCCATTATATTAATTCTAATCCCAAAAATCATTTAAGATAAATTATTTCATCATGTTTATATATCAATAATATAAATAACTCATTATTTATATTAAAATGATACATTAATTTTGTTTAATTAAAAAATTTTGTAATTAAAAATGTTTAATATTATAAGCACAAATATCATTTGTATTTGTGATATACATAAAAATTCTAAAACATAGACCAATCATAATGGACTAAATAATATAAATTTTAATTATGTTATGTATGACACCAATGATCCTTTTTGAAGTTAGAAATGATTATTGATCACATCCATAATCATAATATAAGAGTGATATATAAAAAAATTACATAGATAATAGAAGGACCCAACCTTAAACATTAAATATTCTAGTAAATTCAATTATAATTCACAATTATTACATTCCCAAAGATCTTTTTGGTTTAGAATTTTAGAGAATTGGGTCTTAATGCATACCTAACAAAACACAACTATAAAAGTTGAAACAACTAAAAAATTATCCATTTTTTCCAAAATATAAATGTTTTTAATAATATTTGAAATCTTTTCCTGAAAATTATTTACAACATTCAGAATGGATTCTAATTTTCCCTTACCCATCCTAAAACCTTGTGATTTTTTTTTAAATATTTGGATTATCACAAAAAGATTAGTAAGGGACATAGAAAGGATGAAAGATATTATTAGTCTATGTATGAAAAAAATTTCACAAAGTAAAACATATGTTCTTTATATCACCTTATGAAATCATATGTTTCCTGTAAAACCATAGAAAAAATACATATATCATAAAAGAAAAATTATTGAACCATTTTCATATCACTATTAGAAATATTTTATCTCTCATGGCTACATAGGGAGTAACCATCATGATTAAACTTGGAATAACCATTTTAGCATATTCTCATAATCTGTTAGGATAAACTTGACTGGTTAACTTTATCCCTTTACCCAATGCATTGGAGAGATATAACGAGATCACCTAATCAAGTTTTATCATGGAAACACCCATCATCATAATAGTGTCCAACAAACATAATATGATCAAAATAGATAAATCTTTCATAAAAGAAACATTCTTGAGGAACAAAAATTTTCCATTTTTAAAAATATTTTTAAGAAGTCACACACTTATAAATAAAAAAAATTATTTGAAAATAAAATTGTAAAATTGTAAAGGAAACATAAAATAAATAATTCATAATGAAATCTGAAAAAATAAACTTTTACTGTATAATAAAAAAAATTTCTTTAATAAAAAGAGTTGTAACTTAAAAAGATAAATTTTAAAAAGAAATTCCCTTACCTTGGGTTTGACATCCTTCAAAAGTGTTAAAAACTATTTTATAATGGTTTAAATTGTGTTATTAATTTATTAAATAACTATATTTATTTTTATAACACCTTTCATGATATTCTTATAAAATATTTCCACCCACTTATTAACAATATTTTTTATTTCCACTCCTTTGGGAGCATTCATTTCATGATTTCCATGGTCGGTCCATTACATATTTTCTTGTCAAAAGTAAAATAACAGTCTAGAAATGAGAAAATATAATTATTTGGACCATTTTAAAAAATTATAAGTGAATTTTATCTTTCCATGAATGCAGTAATGGGAAATAAAAATTCAACATCCAAGAACACTGTGAATTGACACACTATGGACGACGACTTCATTTTTAAGGATAAAAAAATAAAATAAGATATTTTATGGTTTATATACCATTAAAAAAACAAATTTATAGTATATATATTATACTAGAGTTATAATTAAATATATGATAGGGTGTGAGGATAAGGTATAAGTGATAGAGAATTTAAATGCGAAAAAGAAGAAATTTACCTTTGGAAAATTTATCCATGAGAACTACATTAGGAACTTGGAAGTGGTATTTATTTGAGACCAGGAACACAAATAGGTATAAAGGGATGAGGAGAAGGGAATTTGGTAGAGGATAGTTGAGAAATATGGATTATGGTGATGAAATTAAATAAAAAAAATGAGTCTCCACAAATAATTTAGGTAAGGAGAAATTTTGGAATTACTTAAAATATTAAAATATAATAAGTCTAATATAGGGTTAAAGACTTTCAAAAGGAATAAAAATCATAGGACGTCAAATTTTCAACTCAATATTATCATTTCTTCCATTTTTAAATAATTTTTTTTATTTTATATAATTTAATAAAATATATTATTCCTGAATTTTTTTATCAAAATAAATATTATTCATAACCATGACTTTTAAAAAATAAAGAAAATGATTAAAATTGGATTTTTTTTTATTCAATTATAGAAACATGATATTAATCTATATAATTATTTAATTAACTTAAAAATATAAACTTATAATTTTTTTGTTATTTTTAAAATCATTTATTTTATTTATTCATTAATTAAATATTTCTTGTATCGTTGTTGTGTAAGAAATTAAGGTAAATATTTATTCCCTAAAAATTAAAACTAAATTTACATGAATAAGATTAATTTATTATATTTCATATGACTAATTATGTTCAAGAAAGCTTTTTTAAAACCATATATTAAAATATAATACCATTTAAAAACTATAGTACGAACAACTTGACTTCCTATTAGAAAAATATTATAAAGGTATTAAAGTGATTAAAGTGGGTCCAAAAAGGCCCCAAATTAAAACCAAGATTATATAATGGTATAAAATTTCTCATAGTAAAATATTTAGTCATATGTTGGGTCATTTATTGGTTATTATAATTTTAATTGAAATCATTTTTATTATTTGTCTTCGGCCTGTACAATCACTACATCAGTGTTTCATAAGCATTAATGTTAATTATTTCATATATATAAATTAAAAATAAATTAATATCATAAAAATAAATAAAATAGGTTCAAAATAAAATTCTATTTTCAATCATTATGTATATTCACTCATATACATGTCAAGAAAAATTCTTAAATTTTTTATTTTGTCTTTTCTTGCCCTACGCAAGCAATGCACATGTATTTAGATAAGATTAAAGTTATATAACTCTATAATTATAAAATTTCATAAAAAACATCAATTATACATAATAAATAATAAAAAAGTTCACTAAAATTATTTTTAGCACTCAATTATAAACTCTAATGAATAAAATTTTACATTCCCAAGGATGCGTAAGCACTCTGTCACAATTGACAATAATTTTTATACTTATCATGAAATAATTTATAATTTAAATGTTTTGAATTATTTATATACAATATTTATCTTATAAAATCAAAATTTAGTTATTCAATAAATTTAATAAATTTTATATCATAATTACGTCTTCATGACGTCAAAAAAATACCATATTTTATAAAAAACATATTTTTTACTATTAAAAAAAATATAACTTTTTCAAAAAATTATAAAAAATTATCACTAAGCTAATTTCGATATTTCGAATTCAAAATTAAAATCATTTTTTAAATTACAATTCTATAATTGAGAAATTATTATTTTAGATAAATAACCATATAAGAAATTATTTATTTTAAGAATTACTTAACATAGTAAATATAACTATTTAATTCAAGAATACTAATAAATATAAAAAATATTATATTTTTTCCTAGGTTGTAACATATTATTCCCCTTCTGTAAATTTTTTTATTTAAATTTATTCACTTATTAAACAAATGGGGGTACCTTTCCCTCCTAGCATTTTCAGATTCCCATGTCACTTCTTCAACTATGTGGTTTTTCCAAAAAACCTTAACAAGATAAATTACCTTATTCCATAATACATGCTCTTTGGGATCAAGAATTTGAATAGGTTTATCTTTATAATAAAGGTTATCTTCTAGCTAAACTACTTAGGTGAAAACATAAGATGAATCTGGAACCTACTTTCTTAACACCGATACATGAAAAACATTGTGTACCTAGGAAAAACTCAGAGGCAAAGCTACTCGGTATGAAACCAATCCAACATTTTCCAAGATTTCATATGGTTAATTGTACCATGTAATTAGCTTTTATTTCTTACCAAAATGCATAACACTTTTACATGGGGGTACTTTAAAGAAAACATGATCACCTACCTTGAAAGAAAGGTATTTTCTCCTATTATCTACACAACTTTTTGGCATACTCTGAGTTTTCCTCATTTATTACTAGACCATATTTACTTTTTTAGAAACTTACTCTACCAAATCTGGTCCCATCAACTTCTATTCCACAAGATCATCAAAAAAATCTGATGTTTGAAACCGATTTCCATATAATTCCTCAAAATGTGTCGTTTATATACTGGAATGAGAACTTTTATTAAAAGAAAACTAAACTAAACAAATATATTGATCCCAACTTCCTTGATAATCCATTGAACAAGAATGTAGCATATCTTCTAGAGTCTGAATTGTTCACTAGGTCTGTCCATAAAATTTAGGATGATAAGTAGTTCTGAATTTTAATTCAGTACTCAACAACTTCTTAAGGAATTTTCAAAAGTTATAAGTGAACCTAGGATCACGGTCAGATATGATGGAGAGAGGAACTCCATGAAACCTGAAAATATCTTTGAGGTATAGTCAAGAAATATGATCTAATGACATAATATCAATAATAGGAAGGAAATAGGAAAATTTAGTCAGTCGATCAACAATAACCCAAATCACATTGTTACCTTGTGAATTATTTCAAATCCTCACTATGAAATCCAATGATATATTTTCCCATTTTCACTCTAGGACCAGAAAAGGATAATGCATCCCCTTCCGTAATTTTCACTATGATTTAACCTATTGATAAGTCAAACATTTCAATAAAAAATAAGCAATATCTCTTTTCATTCCATCCCACTAGTAATACTCCTAAAGGACTCTGTATATATTAGTACTGTAAGGATGAACTGAAAATAAAGAACAATGAGTCTCACATAACAATCATTTCTTCATATAGGAATCATTGGGAACATATAATCTCTTTCAAAATCTCAACACATGATCTCTATCAACATTAATTTTATGAAACTTACCTTTATTAACTAATTCTACCTTTTTCTGTAACTCACACACTTCCTTCTGATCATTCTTAATTCTATCTGATAGAGATGATTGCATTGACACCTGAAACAAAACAACAGAACCTCCTACACCAACAAATTATAGGACAAAATTTATCAAATCATTAATCAAAGGTTCGTGTTCTATATATAACATGGTTATTGTAGAATTATTTTTCCAACTCAAATCATCATCAACTTTATTTGCTTTTCTAGGATGGTAATTGATCATGATATCATAATCCTTTATCATCTCAAACCATCTTCTCTACCTCATGTTCAATTATTTTTGGGTAAATATATACTTTAAACTTTTATGATTAGTATATATTTCACACATGGATCCATATAAATTATGACTCCAAATTATTAAATAAAAAAAATATAAGCTAATTCCAAATTATGTGTGGGAAAATTTTACACATGAGGTTTCAATTTCCATGAAGCGTAAGAAATTACCTAATCATTATACATCAGAATGAAACCAACTCCCTTCAAAGAGGCATCACTGTAGATAACAAAATCACCATTTCTTGTGGGTAAGAAAAAAATAGGAGAATTCAACAATCTCCTTTTTAATTCAGGAAAACAATCTTCACAATATTTTGTCCAGATTAATTTAACTCCTTTTCAAGTTAACATAGTTTGAGGGATAGATAACTATGCATAGTTTTTAAAAAACCACTAGTAATATCCTTCTAATACAAGAAAACTTAAAATCTAAGTAAAATTTTTAGGTTTTATCCATTCATCAACCACTTTTGTTTTGGCATGATCAACTATTATTCCATCCTTAATAATAATGTTCCTAAGGAAAAAAATCTGGTGGAATGAAAAAATCACATTTTCTAAATTTCCCATATAACTTATTTTCTTGAAGTGTTTGAAAAACAATCCTTATATGTTTTTCATGATCCTAATAAAAATTTTAAAACACAAGAATATCATCAATAAAAACACACCCAAAATTATCCAAACATTCACGAAATATTCTATTAATAAGATCCTATAATACAGTATGGGAATTTTTCAAACCAAAGTTTATAAAAACAAACTCAAAATTATCATATGTAGTCTGGAATTATATTTTTGGAATGTAATCCTCCTTCACCTTCAGATAGTGGTACCCAGATCTCAAGTCAATCTTGAAAAAATACTAAGCTCCCAAGATCTGATCGAACAAGTTATCTATTTGAGTAAAATGATACTTATTCTCAATGTTCATGTTATTAAAATCTATATAATCAATAAAAATCCTCATGAAACAATATTTATTTTTAACAAACAAAATAGAATCACCCCATGGTGAAGTACTCTGATGAATGAAACAATTATCTAAAAACTACTGCAACTGCTTTTTGAATTCTAGAAGTTCCACTTGAGCCATTAGATAAGGGGGTTTTGAAATTGGTTTAGCATTATGAACCAATTTAATGGTAAATTAAACTTCTTGATTAGTTATAACACTAGTAAAATCATTAAGATAAACATTCAAGTATTCATTTACCACTGGCACATCATTAATCTGAATAGTTCCCTTATTTTCAATAATATGTGCAAGATAACTTTCACTTCCATCTTTTAACAATTTCTCAACTTCTTGATATGTTATCAATGGAATGTTTTAATTCTTGTATTCAAACTAAAACTATTTCTAAAAAACAACTTATTTAACTCTATAATCAATCTTAGAAATGTGAAAAGAAAGCCAATCTATACCCAGGATAACATCAAAATATACTAGGGGAAAACAACAAGGTTTGTAGGTAATTTATTTCCATAGAAAACTACAAGAAGATATTTATAATTTATTTTTAATTTAATATTTACCCCTAGTGTTTTACCATAAGTTCTGGTTTTATTTCTTGAGGTGAAATTTCAAATTAACCAAAAAATTATTCACAAATAAAGGAGTGTGTAGACCCTATATCAAAAAAAAAATATTTGAAAAATATGATTAAAAAACAATTTACCTTACACCACTTCATTGGATGTCCCAACATCTAGTGATGTGGTCAAAAAGGATTTCATAACACCTTTCTACTTATAGTTTGGATACTTTCTGTTACTTGAGTTCCTCTTCGAACACTCATTTTCATAATGACCCAAATCATTAAATTTATTTGTTTTACTATTAGTACATCAGAATTGTTCTTTCCAACACCATGATATTTTTCATTGAAATTAAAAGCCATGTTCCCAAAAAGACCACATAGAAAACACTTACCATATTGCAAAAGTAATTTCCCACGGTGTTTCTTACCATAATTATCACAAACTAAAAACATGATTTTATTACCAAAAGATTTCTTTGATGCATTCTTTCCTTTATCATTCCACCTCAACCTATTTTTATACTAGCTTTCAAAGTACACATGATCATTGGAAAAATCTATTTATACCTTCTCTACATATATAACAAGTTTTAATAATTTTTTAATTCATGAGAGGCTAATGCCCTTTCATATTTTGGATTCAGTCCTGAGTAAAAATGATTGATTTTACTATCAAGGCCTCAGATAAAATTAGGTTTTTACCTTTCCAATCCAGTAAAATTTTCTTCATATGTAGCCCAAAAATCTTCCTCCTATATAAATTCCAAGAATATTTTTTCCATCCTAAGACGAGTCTCCCTAGGAAAATATTTCTCAAGGAAAATAATTTTGAATTCATCCCATTATAAAGCATAAATCTTATATCTATCCATGATATTCTAGAAAAATTACCACCACTGGTCAACCTCATCTTCAAAATGGTAAATATAAAGACTAATCTTTTGTTGGTATGAAATCCCCATGACATTAGAAACATTTTCTTGGGATTTAATCCACCCTTCAACTACCACTAGGTCAGAATATCCACTGAATGCAAGAGGGTGTTGCCTCATAAAATATTCCACCAATAAAACATTGCTCTGAGGTTGATCTAGATGATCTCAGGCATAGATACCGCCTACATTTATATCCTACTTCAAATGACCCCTTACTATTACGAACTACTCATTTCCAATTCCTATCATTCATAGTTGTGGATTTGGAAAGATATTATCCTCTTGGTGCCTTCTTACTTCAGCTTCACAGTTTCTTCTGTGGAAAACCACACTGAACAAACTTATATTAGAGGATAAAACATGGTAATATTAAAATGAAATGTCATTAAAAATAAACCACACATTAAAAATAATTTATGGTATTCTATTAACATTATCCAAACCCCTAAAATTATTTAAACTGTGCTCTGATACCAACTATAAGGACTCGATGTTACATATTACATATTCTAGTAAATTCAATAAGAATTAACAGTTCTTTCATTCCCAAAGAGCTTTTTGGTTTATAGTTTTAGAGAATTAGGTCTTAACTCATATATTACAACCCACAAGCATAAAAAGTGGATACTATTAAAATAGTATCCATTTTTCCAAAATATAAAAGTTTTTAATAAAATAGAAAATCTTTTCATGAAAAATCACCACAACATTAATCATAGCTTCTTATTTTCTATTAACCATACTTAAAACCTATGAAAAACATTTTAAAACTTGGTATGATAACAAAAATATCATTAAGGGACATATAAAGGAAGACATAAATTGTTAGTCCATGTATGAAATTTTTTTTCACAAAGTAAAACATATGCACTTTAGCTCACCTTAAGAAATCATAAGTTTCCTATAAAAAAATATCAATCCTATATAGATCATATAATTTAACTTGTTCCATAATTTTCATATCAATATTACAAATAATTTATCTATACAGGCTACACATGGAGTAACCATCACGATTACACTTGGAATAATCATCACAATATATTCGCATAATCTCTTAGGAGAAATCTATCTGGTTAACTCTGTACCTTTACCCAATACATTGGAGAGATACAATGGGATCACTCAGCCTTAGTTTATCATGGAACTACCCATCATAATAACAATTACCAATAACCATAACATGATCATAATACATAAATCTTTTATAAAACAAACATTTTTGAGGAAAATAAAATTTCCATTTTTGAAATCATTTTTAAGAAGTTTCACACTTATAAATAAAATTTTTTATTTCAAAATAAACTTTAAATCTTGTAAATGAAACATAAAATAACTAAGTTATCATTAAATCAGAAAAATAAATTTTTTTCGTATAATTAAAAAACATTTCTTTAATAAAAAGAGTTGTAAATTTAAAAGATAATTTTTAAAAAATAAATTCCCTTACCTTGGGATTCAATTCCTTGAAAAGTTTTCAAATCAATAGTATAATGGTTTAAATAGTGTTATTTATTTATTAAAGAATTATATTCACATTTATAATACCTTACATGATCTTATTATAAGATCTTTACACCCATTTATTAACAATATTTTGTTATTTCCATTATTTCAGGTGCGTCTATTTCATAGTTTCCATGTTCAGTCTGTTACAGATATTCTTGTCAAAATTAAAATAATACTCCATAAGTTAGAAAATATATTTATTTGGGTAATTTTAAACAATTATAATCAAATTTAAAGTTTTCATGAATTTTTAAAGGGAAATGAGAACTCATCGTCCAAGAACATAGTGAAATGAAACACCGTGGACGATGACATCATTTTTAAGGATAAAAGAAGAAAATAAGAGATTTGGTGGTTTATATACCATTAAATTTTTTCTAGTTTATATATGATACTAGAGTTATCATGATAAATTGTATCGGGTATGAGATTAAGGTATATGTGAGAAATATTTTAAAAGAGAAAACGAATAAATTTACTTCTTGAAAATTTCTCCCTCAGAACCTCATTAGGCATTTGGAAGTGGTTTTTTGTGAGGCGAGAAAAAAAAAATATGGAAAGGGATGAGGATAATGGAAATTTTAATAGTATATTTGATAAATATGGCTTATGATGATGAAATTTAATAAATAAATTAGTCTCCTTTTATAATTAAGGTGAGCAACAATTTAGGAATTACTTAAAATATTAAAATATAAAAAGTATAATATATGGTTAAAGACTTTAAAAAGTCCTAAAAATCATATAATAACACATTTTAGATAGAACCTTATTATTTTATTCCTTTAAATATTTTTATGATTTTTAAAAAATTTAATAAAATATACTATTCATGAAAAATAATTTTTTTTTTCAAAATAAAATCTATTCATAACTATGAATTTTAAAACATCAAGACAAAGATTAAAATTCAAAACCAATATTTTATTATATCCTAGAAACATCATATTAACATATAAAATCATTTAGTTACCTTAAAAATCTTGAATTATATAGATTTTTTATTTTTAACATCATTTATTTTATTTATTCATTAATTAAATATTTGTTGCATCATCATTGTGAAACCCATTAAGGTAAATATTTTTCACCTATAAATTAAAAATAAATTTACACGAAGAAGATAAATTCATTATATTTAAAATTACTAATTATTTTTGAAGAAAAATTTATGTAAAACTATATATTAAAATATTATACCAATTAAAAACTATAGTGTGAAAAACTTGACTTCTTTTTTAAAAAATATTATAAAAGGATTAATTTGATTCAAGTGGGTCTAAAAAGGATCTATATTCAAACCGAAATAATATAATGGTCAAAAATTTCTCATAGAAAAATATTTAGTCAAATTTTGTGTCATTTAATGGTTCTTATAATTTTAATTAAAATCAGTTTATATATTTTTCTTCGACTTACACAAGCACTACATTAGCGTTTCATAAGAATTAATGTTAATTATTGCATATATAAAAATTAAAAAGAAATTAATATCATAAAAATAAATAAATTAGGTTCAAAACAAAATTCTATATTCGTTTATTATGTATATTCACTCATATACATGTCAAAACAACTTCTTAAATATGATATTTTGTCTTTTTTCCCCACACAAGCATTATATAGGTATTTGAATAAGATTAATGTTATATAACTCTAAAATTAGAAAATATCATCCAAAAATATCAATTATACATAATAATTAATAAAAAGGTTGTGAAAATGATTTTTTTCACTCAATTATTAACTCTAATAAACCAAGTTTGTCATTGGAAAAGCTGTGTAGGTACTGTGTCAACACTAACAATAGTTTTTTTACTTATCATGAAATAATTTATAATTTACATGTTATGAATTATTTATGTAACATATTTCTCTTATAAAATCATAATTGATTTATTCAATAAATTTAATAAATTTTATATCATAATTATGTCTTCTTGATATCACAAAAAATACCGTATTATATAAAAAGACTGCATTTTTTACTATTCACAAAAAAATTAACAGTTTTAGAAAATTCTTAAAAATTCATAATAAGATAATTCTTAAATTCTGAATTTAAAAATTAAATTATTTTTTTCAAATTACAATTCTATAATTGAAAATTTAAGATTTTAAATAAATAACCATATAAGGAATTATTTATTTTAAGAACTACTTAACATAATAAATATAACTATTTAATTCAAGAATTCTAATAAATATAAAAAAAGTATTCTATTTTTACCTTGGTTGTTTTAGATAACCAATTTATAAAGAGTTTTTGTGTGATTCTATCAACAATGTGTTCATTGTAACTGTTCATTTTCCCTTGACATTAAGATTAATCACAAGATATGGATAACATAAACATCATATAAATTATCTCTTTTTTTTCCAATACTGAATTGACTAAAAAATATATAATGAAAAAACATGTAACTTTAAAATAATTTCTATGAACTTACTTGGAAAAAACCCAATTGAGGTCCATAATGACTTAAATCCATCATATGGGTAGACACATCTAATCTTGGTTAATCAAATATTTCTACATGATTAGTAACATACTCAATACTGTTTTGTTAATCCAAATTATAAAATGAATTTAAAATAGGAATCATGGAAACTATAAAAACATGATATATTATGATGTTTTTCAAATAAATTTAATTTCTTTAATAGATTGTGTTAAATGCAACATCGAGTTTAAACAAACCACATTATACTATTAAAAATATTATTTTATTAATTTGATAATTATAACCTAGACATTAAATTGGTGGGTATGAATAGTATAAATAAATTATAAAAATTATATGATTTATATATGTATAAAATAAATTCATTGGTTATAAATTTATTATAAACGAAAATAAAAATCATTTTAAATAAAAAGAAATGTTTTTATACCCACAATATGTTTTTTTTCTCAAAAAATTAAATTAAGGACAATTTTTGAATTATTTTAATGAAATTTATATATTATGTATTCAATAAAATATTTTTATCATTCATCTAATATTTTTTCTAGGCATGGGATAAGAATAAATTCAATTTATGCTTAAACATGTATTTTTCTAAAAAGCAGTTCTGTCACGTTTTCCAAACTTATTTTAAAATTATTTATTTTCCAACTACAAGAAAATTTATTTGAAAAAATAAATTTAATTTTTTAAATTAACATGCCAAAATTTCATTATAGTTAAATGTTTAGAATTTTTTTTGAAAAGATTAAATTTTTGATGAATGACAAGAAATACTGATTTTTATTAAAAAGTGTTTTTCTTTTAAACAATTAAAAAAGTCAAATCTTGATCTAATATAGTTTTAAAAGAAAACATTAGTTTAATTATATTATTATTAATTTAATTTACTTCATTTTAATTAATTTTATGTTCAATTTTGATATGAAATATTTTTTATACCTATGAAAACATTTTCTTTGGAAAACCATTTTTTCTTCATGTATGCATGTTTAATTTTAGATTAAATTATTCCACTTTTATGAATTGAATTCAGTAAAATGGATTCCATATTTGGAATAAAAATAAATAATATTAAATATTATGGTAAAATTAATTTTTTTCAAAAAGAATAGTAAAAATAGTAAAAATTAATTACCACTGTTAAGGTTAAAATGAGTTTATATTGGGGGGGGGGGGGTTAAACCAAAGTATAAGGGTATTTTTTCCAATTAAACTTTTCTAAATCCTATTTTATGGACATATTTGGATATTATGTTATCCCAAATTCAAATATCTAGCCATTTTGAAAAATATTTATTGATAATGACTATATCATTTTGTTTTCTTTTAGGAAAATTTTAAGTAGGTTCCCTCCCCCACTTATAAAAGGGATCATATTATCCTCATTTTTTTCACACTTACAAAGAATTTATTTTTATACAATATCTATAAAAATACCTTCCATAATTCCCTTTCCATGTTCTATATGTATTAGTTTGATTCGGAAACCCTCCTAATAAATATTTTGGTGCTAACCTAAAGAGGTTCTCTGAAGAGGAGGTATCTTTATTAACTAATCATTTTATTTTATTTATTCTTCCACCTCCTAAAGATATTCTACAACCATTATTAAATAATAAAATTAGTAAATCATACACAATTATATGTTATTATTATAATTAAAAATCCTATATCCATCTCCTCTTCCAAAACATAGGACATGAAACTATCAATCACATGTCTGGCCGATTACTGCCTTGTGGACCATTGTAATTCATTTTACATCACTGACTATCATGACTAGATATAATGATGAATTTAATGTATATATATTATATTTATTAAATAATTATATATTTTTATTTAAATTATCACATCTACCTTCCTACCTTCTAATCCATCAAAAAATGTTAATGTTTCTCGTGCGTACGTGTGGACTACCGCCACCACAAAGCGATGTGATAATTTTTCATTTTATTTTGAAATATATGGTAATAAAGATATAATCCATGAAAATATATTATATATATGATATAAATTTTTTTTATATTATTTAACTCAATTTTAACTTTCTTTCATCCCATCTGTTGAAAAATGAAAAATTTGTTCTTGTGTATGTACGACCTACCATCTCCATGTATGGTGTAATTCAATTTTTCTATATATAATTTTATAGATGACTATAAATATTTATATAATGAATTAATATTATATTTATATCATTATTAACATTATAGATATTATTTAACCATAATCAAAGCCCAAGAACAAAAAATGCTTAACCAAAACTTACATTAAAAACCAAGCAGTTATCACTCGGAATGGAAATTTTAATAAGGAATTGTTAATAAAAAAGTCGTAAAAGGTTATAAGTAAATAATTTATATTATTATATATATTATTATGGTTTTATGATATATGTATAATAAACCTATATTTATTATACCTGAGGTTCGAATGTGTAGGAATAAATTCGATACTTGAGGTAAGATATTTCTGTCTCACTCTTATTTCTTCGAGACACCTGCCATATTCCAAACTTGTTTCTTTTGCGTGTTTTATATAGTTTACAAGAATTTATATTATTATTATTATTATCATGAAAATTATATGATATAAATATCTATATAAGTTTGTTTCTTTTTGGGGATATAATTCAAAAGTTACCAAAATGGCATGGGTTTTATGATACAATCTCATTTTTTATCACGATTCTTTATAATTATGAATCTGATGATGAAATATTATGATATATCTCTCAAGAAACTAATTAATTTAATTCTAATATGGTTATTTAAGAAAATTAATTTTTTTACTTTCATTTTACTCTTTTTATGTACTCAAGAGTCCAAAAGAACGTTTTTAATGAATACCGATTTTATTTCCCTGTTCGGTCAAAAAATATTTTACTTTCATATCAATTTTTTCTAAAAATATTTTCAAGAATGTTTTTAATATTACTCTATGATTTTTTAAATTCATTTTTAACCATTTTTTAATTTTTTTAAAATGGTTTAAAATGAATATTCGTTTCATTTTTTTAATGAGGAACTCTTGATCTTTTACCAAAAATGTGAAAGGCGTATTTGTTTTAATGGGAATGCCATAAACATAACTTTCCATTGGCATAACCAATTAATTATTTAAATATTACTTTATAAGTTTTCATATTTATTTTCAAATAAAATATTTTTCCACATTATTTGTGAAATTTTTATATTTTAAATATGTTATTTAATAGAGATAAGTATATTTTCCTCAAGAAATACTCAAAGTGATATTTTAAAAGAATTTTATATCTAAGGTAACATCCTTTGATGTTTATTAATATTTAATGGGGATATGATTAAATTATACCATCCTTTTTCTTTTTATGTATGATTCATTATTATGTTAAAAATATATTTATGAAACTCAATCCTTTTCCACTTGTTATTCCATGATGATAATATGAAATATTTAGGAAACCTGTTTATTTTCCTTGGGTTTGATAAGATGAAATAAGTTCAAAACCATTTAATTTTCATGGTTTATCATATGATAAATGTTTTATGGTCCTATTTCACACATATTTATTATTTTAATAATGTGATGGGAGGGATTGGAATTATATAGCCTTCCAATGCATTGGGAAGATGGATATCTCATGAGATAAACAAAACTGAAATGGGGAGTGAACCAAGTTCAGTAAGGGACCTCATCCACTATGATAGTCTTGGGATTGAACCTTGACAACTATTATGGTTTGAGTTGTGAACCTATTCTACTATTATAGTCATGGAAATTATCCTTGAATGCTAATTAAATTATTTTCTATACTTATTTTTATGCCACAAATATATGTCTTATGCTAATGTTATGCTCTCGTGGTTTATGTTCTTTGATTATTTTATGATTTATGTCTTATGAACTATCAGATTTAATCCATGACTTGAGATTATGATATATTATATACAGTTTATGGTTTTAAAATTTTATGATCATGTTCTCATACGCATATTCTCATGTTATGTTTAAGTTATCATTGATATCTCCCTTGCATTACCTTAATAAGAATTTTACCTCACCCTTTATTATGTTTCCTTTTATCCTAGGTTATGAAGAAATGTATTATGTATGATATTTATAATAAGGGTTGTAGTTATGAATAACTTAGTGGGAGATTATTTAGTTAACTTATGAACATATTGTTTATTCATCCAAGTTTCCAAAAATACTAGACTAGTATAATTCTGGAATGGATCATTATGTCATGATATGAATATTCATCTAATAAGATGCAATATCTATGTATGAAATGTATGGTTCACTATAGTTGGTATCAGATGAAGGTTTAGTTAACCTTTATAAACTAGGATTAGAAAAATTTAGTGATAACCCTATTAATAAATCAAAGTATAGGAAAATGTCAACGAATTTTAGTGAAGGATAAAGCAAGTGGTTTCCAAGAAATTAAATCCCTATCTAGATACTAAAATCAGATATGGATTTAGTACAGCTGTACCTAGGGGTAATAAATTTAAAAATGTAACATTGGGATTTGACTCTATTTTCACCTGGTTCTTGACAGAGGGCCTTGATACACACTTGGTTTGAGAATACCAGGGGATATGCTTTGGAAATTAATAAAATCTCTATAAACCATCATGAAGTATTTAAATAGATGGTGACCATGAATGACCAAGGTTAAAACAAAGGTTTCATATATTGAAAATTAGATATTATGATACATATTATAAATTAAATTTCATGATTATGTGGTTTCCCACATGATTGTTATTGCTCACACTATGCTTTTGATTTTAGTCGATGGCTAGAACCTGAAGCGTTCATATTAATGATGAATGTGATGGTCAATGAAATGATTCCACCCCCCAAGAAACCAAATTTTATAGTAACTGGAATGAAAAATCTCATTATTATTTCCACAAAACTTTTTCATCTATGAATCATGCTGAACCTATAAATAACTCAAGGAGGGAACACCGTTATATTGAGTTCTTCATCAGGAAACATACACCTTTTTTGGGTCCACTGATCCAATTATTATTGATAAATAGATCAATAACATTGAATATATATTTTCCATTCTATAGTGTGTGGAGAATGAAAAATTTATTTTGGTTGTATATTATTTGGAAGGTGAAGCAGATCAATGGAATACACTTATCAACAATTTAAGAAAATAATATGAAATTGACTCCATAGAGTGGTATGATTTTAAGAGATTACTTTTCAATAATTACATTCCTTATATTCTTTATACGGAAATAGAGAAGGAATTATTTGAGCTAAAGTAGAAGGGTGATTAATCCATTGGTACATATTGAGGAAAGTCTTATTATACTTTCAAGGTATGATTCTGGTATTATCATCTAACTTGAAAGTAAGGTCATTGATTCTTTATTGGATTAAAACCAAGTCTATGAAGGGTGTTATCCATAAGTAAATTTAGTAGTTTTGAAGAAATTTTTCGATGTGCTATAAAGGTGGAAATAGATATTGGAGCTTCTCATCAATCTCATGGTTGTTATAATAAAAGAAATATGAAATTTAAATGAAATTCTTAGAATCATGGATAAAATAAGATAATGTCTCCTTTATGCTAAAATAATGGAAGGAAACATGGAGGAAATTGTCATAGGGGTATTGGTAAACGTTTTAAGTGTGGAAAGGTAGGTCATCAGGCAATCGAATTCTAAAATGATGAGAAGAAGTTTGCTAATGATGTGAATAGAGAGAAATCTCCATAGAATGTAACACACACACTACAATGTTTCAAATGAAAGGTGTATGGTCATTATGATAACCAGTACTCAAATCCAAAGGTTAATGATGATTAATGTAAGAAACCTATTTAGATGAGATACAAAGAGAAATGTTATAAAATCAATGTTTTTGATGAGTAGTATGATGATGACATGGTGGAAGGTATGATTAACCTCACTATAAAACTATTAATGTCTTATTTGAATCTAGATCTACCCACTCTTTTATATCTTAAGAATTTTATAATGGTATAAAAATTACACCCCGACAATTATATGTTAAAATATCATTGAAAAACCCTAATGGTATGATGATCTCATATCAATTTTATGATTCTTCTCCAGCTAAACGTTTTGGGAATATACCTCCTAAAAATTTTGTTATTCTCAATCTGGTTAAATTTGATTTCATATTTGGCATGCATTGTCTTTATCTACATGAATCCCACACCACTTTTCTAATAAATGGAAATCATGTTTGATATTCCCAACAAACCAATGATTTTCTATCAATATAATGATAAATACAAACATATGATGGAAATCAATTCCTCTGTATTCATCTTGATTCCTAATAAAATGGGGTTAATATCTCAGATGGTTGGGGGGAAACTCAACATCAAGGATATTACTATTTTTATCGAGTTTTTTTGATGTTTTTCCAGAATAATTGCCTAGTCTTCCACCAAATAATAAAGTGGAGTTTTATATAGAACTACTAAATGATGCTATACATATTTCAAATACTACATATATAATGGCCTAGATCAAGTTTTAATAATTGAAGAAGATGATCCAGGAGAATCTTGACAAGGTATTTATTCGTCCAAGTCTGCCACCTTGTGGTGTACCTATTATTTTTTTAAGAATAAAGATATATCAATGCAACTCAACATTGATTATTGGGATTTGAACAAGATCACAATCAATAAAAAGAACCCTTTACCCCATATTGATGACTTGTTTGATCAAATTAATGGATATAAATACTTTTAGAAGATTTAACTTCATTATAGATATCATTAATTGAGGGCCAAGAAGGAGGATATACCCAAGACAACATTTCCTACAAGGTATAGACACTATAAATATATATTGATTCCATTTGAGTCCAAAGGATCATGATAGATTATCTATAACGAGGATCATAAATGTAGAGACCCAATGCTTGACGTATATGGAAATTACAATACTTTTGCGGAATACTTATAACAAAAACAAACACTCAAGGACCGTAATCGTTTAGTGTCTTTGGAAACTTGGAATATAAACTTCTAATCATGTTGAAAGATCTGCAACATCTCCCATAACGATCTTACCCTTTTTGATTCCTTACCTAAAACCTTTCTTTTAATCCTAGGGGAATAGAAAACATAAAAAGGGTGAGCTCCGATGCTCAGTAAGGGTAAGCATGGAGAAAATAAAACAAACCATATACATTTGAACTTAAAAACATGAACATAATGTTTAAACATAAAAATCTTGAGCAATGACATAAAACATGGCAGTACGTAAGGAATAGATCATAATGGAACATAAATCATGATAAAATATCATGGGAATAAGACATGTAATTTTGGAAACCATTCAACACTTATTATGATTTCCATAGTAGCAAAGTCATTGCTGCCAAGACCATCGTAGTGGACAAAGTCCCTTTCTGAATCGAGTTCACTCCTCGTTCCATTCCTGTATCACTGAACTAGATTAACTTACCGTTCTAGCCATTTCTATTTCATGAGATATAAATCTTTACCCAATGAATTGGAGGGAGATATAGGTCCCACCTATCTCATAATGAAATCATTCTTTCGTGTGCCACAAAATCTTAAATCATACATCATAGCATAACCCATGTAATAGAATGATATTATTAAACATCATTCCATCATAATGTAATCCATATAAAAAAAAATGGATATCATTTAATCATTATAAGAATAAAACCATGTAAATAATGGATACAATATACTTGAAACATAAACATATTAAATAATGCCATTTTAGATGGAAAATAGTTTTGATAAAACACTTGAAATGAATTCTTGAGGAAAATATCCTTTCTTCTTCAAAATAACTTTCTTTTCACAAAATTCCATGCAATTCTAAAAGAAAATTGTTTTTTTGAAAATAATCATGCAATATTATAGAGTAATCTTCATGAAAATGAGGCATTATGAAACCGTAAAAATCCGTTCATTCCATATAAGTTAAAAATAACATTCTCCTCGTACTTTTGTCAGAAAGGTCAAAAACTTCCTCATGTGGTAAACAAAAGTAAGATTACTTTCATAAAATGTGGTAAAATTAAAAAATGGGTAAAAAGGAAATTAAACATACATGAAATCATTTTTATAAAATAGGGAAATGGATGATAACAAAAACCCCAGTAAATACTTACGAATAAACAATCTCAGATAAGAGCGAGATTGGAATAGTTATCCCTTACAAAGATCTTTTTGAAAATAAAATATATGACTTATGTGTATTCAATATAAGGTCACATAAAGAAGTTATAAATACATGATAAGATATAAAAATTCATTTCTCACATAATCAAAGAATGACATAAACAAGAAAGAAAAGATCAACCCAAAGAACAAAAATTGGGTTAAGAAGTTCCCTTACCTCATGTCCGACTTGACTCAATCGTTCTTTAATCTCCTGAATAATAAATAAAAGTTAATTTATACTTGCTTAATAACCTTTTTCAAATTTATTATTCCTTTTATATCACTTATTACCATGTTATAAACATTATGTAACCATTTAAGTTAATAATGTTCATTTTGTCGATATTTGGTACTTGAGTAAAAAATGGACTTCTTATAATTACATGTTGTTCATGTGGTCAAAGGTTCATTATATAAAGAATAATATTAATGATTTATATATCATATATATCATATATATCCAGAATATAAATGTATTTATAATATTACATAACATATGGAGGTAAGAAATGAAATGCACCGTTCATGGAGACGATAAGCCGTACGTACACATGAACGCTACTTTCATTTCTATTTATTATTTTAATGGAATTAAAACATAATGATACATAGGTATATTATAATTCCAGTATAATATCATATATAATATCATTAACTACATCCTTTATACATCCCACATAAGGCATTAACGAATCACATCACTTCGAGGGGGCGGTAGTCCACACTTCCTCAAATGAGATTATCGTATTTACAGACTATGGAAACCATAAAGGCTTGATATAATTGGGATTTAAAGAAGCATAAGGAAATAATAAAAATAATATATATCATATATGAATATAGTTCCATCATAATGGACACCATGAGAGGTGGTAGGAGAAAATCGAACAATCATCGTTTCGTGAGGCGTTAATTTTCCATCCAAAGAAACATTATGTTGTTCATCCATTAGATGGAGGTGTGTGTAAGTGTATTTATAATACTTCTAATAACAACATCCTAGTATATTGAGGATACTGTTGTTGTTACAAAATAAAGGATTAAAAAGAGTTTAGGGGTTGGATAAGTAGAATAAAAGAAAACAACTTAAGAGAAATTGTTACCTTTAATTTGGGTAACTTCCTTTGGTTGGAACCAAAAGGACTTCTTGAAGTGCATTCTACCTAATTTAAGGCTTCTAGGGGGAGGAGAGGGATGTAGGGAGATTAACTGGGTAGAGTTTGGACGAGCCAAATGGCTTGAGAGGTGTGAGGAATTGGATAGAAATGTTCTCCTTTTATAAGGGAGAGGAGGGGCTCTTTAGGAAAGAGTGAAAATATTATTTTATAATATATTGATATTCGGTTTCTAATGATCCAAAAATCATTATAGTCGAGGATAAGATGACTCATTGTCGAGATATAATCATCCAATCATAATTGGACATGTTTTGGATAATATTTTAATCATTATAATCTTATTTATTTAAATCATTTATTAATGAGGTAAATACTGCATCATTGTTGTGTTATAAATAATTTAATTTAATTTATGTCTAAAAATTTTAAAAAAATACCAAAATGTAGGAAATATTTTTATCTTTCAAATTAATATTTATAGTCGAAAATATAATTTATATAACCCCTTATAAAAATTAATTACTAAAAGATTTTTGTTAATGTCAATTTTGTCTTTACATTAAATTAATTAATCCAAATTGTCATTATCACTACCAAGTGGCTCAATGGGGTCCAAAAATCGACCCAAGGATTCCCATGGTCGGACACTACTCATCCAATAAGGATAGGACAAGTGTTAAGATAATTTTGAATTATTATAATATTCTTTTAACCTTGAATTACCCTATTTACCTTTAACCGCGGTAAATAAGTCAAAAGTTACTATTCACCAAAAATTATTTTCATCTTATTGAACCACATTTTACTTCTTTATAACAACCATGTATGTAGGATTTTTGAAATTCAGTTCATAGAAGTGGTAAATTTTCATTTAAATGAAAGAGTCAGTTTTTTAACAACCACTAAGTGGTTTCACTATTAATCAAAAATTGATGTTTTTCAGAAAAATACCAAAAATTCAGCCTAAACTATATTTGATATTCTGATTTCAAAAATGATGTCTATTTTTCCAAATTGAAAACATAGAAGTGGAATTAATTAATTTTAAAATTAATTCCCGTTATCAAAACAAATAGCGTGTTTTTAAGAAACAATTACTATCAAAAGATCGACACTTGTTTATATCCAATTTCAAATTGAAATTAATTCCATTGACCAAAATTGGATTAAATGGTAAAAATATATTCTAATTACACTTTTAAACCAATTAAAAATATAATCTAACCATATAAATTATTGCGATGAAAAAGTTGTTTTTAATTAAAATATAGCGTGTTTTTACTATTCATCAAAATATGAAAGTTATCAGAATAATATGAAAAATTTATCCAAATTAAATTTTTATATACTGATTCCAAGGAAGAATTTTATTTTGCAAAATTGAAGTTATAAACATGTAAAAAACTATATTTAAAGTGCGTGCTCCATTAAAAGGCGTCAAAACTGCATTTTTTGAAAAATACTTATTTTACCCAAAAAGTTTATTTTGTTCTCATACCATGTTCTAGAAAATATGTAAGATGAATAATAATATTATAAAATTCAAAATTTATTTAATAATATTCATAACGGCTAGTCCATAATAACAATATATCATTGTTTAGTGAAACCCGGTATTGCGTATTACACACGCTATCAAGGAAGGTCACGATTGCATGTAGTGCAAGCCAAGTCAGGGATGCATGTAGTGCAAGACTCCTTTGTTGTTTCGTATAACAGAATCCAACCATATTTCATTTATACATTGAATACACTCAATGTTGCGTATAATTACTACTATCAAACGAACGTGAAATTGTGTGTAACAAAATCCAAGAATAGTGTTGCGTATACTGCAAGCTAATACGGTGTTGCGTATATCACAAGATAATCTTGGTGTAGCATAAAACAAATGACATCAAATAAATTAAAAACAATAATTATCCTAAAATCTTGAGGTGTTACAATAAAAGATACAATATTTATGTATTTTCAAATGATATATCTAGAAATTTTTATGGAATGCAAGCGATCTTATCTCTCTCAAATGAGCATTCGACCATCTATCCATGCGAAGATTATTGAGACTTAGAAGGAAGATGTAGAGTTTTAGAAACAGGTAAAAAATGTTCCAAAGTTTAAACTTTATTATGATGTAATGATAAGGTTTAGGAACCATGTATGTGTTCCATCCATACCATATTTAAATATGGAGCTATTGGATAAGGCTCATAGTTTTTTATTCTCTATTGATCCTGGAAGTACAAAGAAGTATAGATATCTGAAAGACTATTTATGGTGGGATAGAATAAAGAGAAATATTGTAGAGTTTTTATATTGGGGTTTTTATGTTATAAATTCAAGTATGAGAGAAAAAATTCAAAGGGGATGTTACAACCATTACCCATACAAGAAAGGAATTGGGAAAACATCACCATGTATTTTTTCATTAGTCTTCCAAAAACATCTAAAGGATATAAGGCTATTTGGGTTGTAGTCAATCACCAGGAAAATTCAGCACACTTCATTACTATTAGAGAATATTTATATCTAGATCAGATTTTATAGATATACATTAAAGAAGTGGTAAGGTTATATGCAGTAACATATATTGTATCTGATCGAGATTCGAGATTTACCTTGAAGTTCTCGTGAATTCTTTAGCAGACTTTGGATATAGATTTGAGTTTCAAAACTATTTATCATCCTCAAATATATGTTTAGTCTAATAGAACTATTCAAAACCAATATTATATTCTTAGATCTTTTTATATGGATTTTAATGGTGGTTGGGATCAACACCTTTCCTTAGTTGGGTTTTTTGAAAATAATAGCTTTCACTTGAGCATTCATATGGATCCTTATGAATGCCTCTATGAAAATAAGCATATAAATCCAATGTACTCAGATTAAATTAGATAAATAAAGCTATTGAGACCTTATCTATCTAATGAAATGGTATATAAAATTATATCAATTCAACATCACATCAAGGAAGCTTAGAGTTAATAGAAACGTTATGCTGAAAATTGAAAGCGTGATCTTAAATTTGAAGTTGATGAGAATATTTTTCTATTAATTTCCCCATGGAATAAGGTTATGAGATTCAGGAAGAAGGAAAATTTTAGCCATAGGTATATTATCCCTTTTGAGATTCTTGATTGAGTAGGAATGGTATCTTATTGCTTGGTTCTCCCACATAATGTCTCTTATGTTCATGATGTGTTCCATGTATCTATCCGGAGGAAGTACATATCAGATCCTTCACATGTATTGAACTCAAAGGCCATACCACTGGTGAAATATATATAGTATGAGGAACAATTAATGGAGATTTTGGAGAATATAGATATATTTATATGAAATAATACCACTCACCTGGTCAATTTTTATGGTGAAACTACCAATTCGAGGAAGCTACATGGGAACTTTAGGATATGATGAGATAGAAGTATACTTAGTTTACATCAGAGTAATAAAATTTTGAGGGTGAAATTAATTTTAAGGGGTTATAATGTAACACACTAATATTTAATGATTTTTTTCCAAATAAATTTAATTTCTTTGATAGCTTTCACTATACTAAACACTGAGTTTCAACGAACCACATTGTACTATTAAAATATTATTATTTAATGTGACAGTTATAACCTAGATATAAAATTGGAGTGTATTAATAGTAATAAATAAATTATTTAAATTAAATGTTTTATACATCTATAAAATTAATACATTTTTTATTAGTTGATTATAAATGAAAATAAAAATAATTTGAAACTAAATGAAATGTTTTTTTGAAAAACTATTTATATATATAATATGTTATTATGTTAATAAATTAAATTAATCACTATTTGTGAATGATTTTAATGAAATTTATATATTATATATTAAATAAAATATTTTATCATTCATCTAATATTTGTTCTAGGCATGGATAAGAATAAATCTAGTTTTATGCTGAAAAACACTGTTGTTATAAAAACTAGTTTCATCACATTTTCCACATTTATTTTAAAATTATTTTTTGAAATTTTTTTAAAATTTATTTAACAAAATTGAATTTTTTTTTAACACAACATTTGAAAATTAAATATAATTTAATTTTTTAGAACTTTATGAAAGGGTAATTTTTTTGATGAATAATGGAAAATACTGTTTTTATTAAAAAGTGTATTTTTTTAAAGACTTTTCAATGATAAATTTTGTTTTAATATGGTTTTAAATAAAAAATTTGTTCAATTATTATATTATTAATCAAATTTAGTTAATTTTAATCAATTATATGTTCAATTTTGATATGAAATATTTTTATACTTATGAAAAAAATTGGAAACTGGTTTTTTCATCAAATCTACAAGTTTAATTTTAAATTAAATTATTCCAATTATATGAATTGAATTTGGTAAAATTAATTTAATATTTGGAATAATAATAATTAATATTATATAATAATGTTTACTTAATTTTTTTTATAAGTAATAGTAACAATAGTAAAAATTAATTACTTTGGTTATGGTTAAAATAAGTTTACCTTAGGGGTTAAACCAAAAGATAAGGGAATGTTTACCAATTAAAATTGTATAAATACTATTTTATAGAAAACTTTAAACCTTATGTTATAACACTTACAAATATATGTAAATTTTGAATAATTTTTCTTTATAATGACTATGATGTTATTTTATTTTAGGAAATTTCCAAGTAGGTTCCCTCTCCCGCTTATAGAAGGGAATCTCCTATCCTCTTTTATTCAAAAATCAAAATGATGTTGTTTCTAAAAAATACTACCCAAATAACTTACTTAATTATATTCTAATTTAATATAGTCCTTTTCTGTTATTAAACCATCCTAATAATGATTTTGGTGCTAACCTAAAGAGGTTGTCAAAAGAAGAGGTATTGTTCTTAACTGAGCATTTTATTTTATTTCTTATCCCACCTACCTAAAATAGTATAAAATCATTCTGATATAATAAAATCAGTATACCAAATATAATAATATTTTATTATGTTAATTTAATAACCTATATATATATCATATTATAACAAAAGGGAAACAAAACCGTCAATTGTGTGTACGACAAACTACCTCCTTATGAACCGATATAATTCGTTTTCCATCACCACCTCTCATGAATAGATGTAATGATGAATTTAATTTATTTATATTATATTTATGAAGTAATTATAATTTTTTAATTATTTTATCACGTCTACCTTCTTACCTTATAATCCATTGAAAAATGATAATGTTGCTCTTGCGTATGTGTGGACTACAACCTATACGAAGCGATGTGATATGTTTTTCATTTTATTTTTACATGTATAGTAATAATGATATATTTTATAAATATATATGATATAAAAATTATTTTTAAATTTTAATAAATATTTTACATTCTTTCATTCCATCCACTGAAAAATGAAAACAACATTCATACGTATGTACAACCTTTCATCAGCATAAACGGTGTGATTTATTTTTATATTTATAATTATATGGATAGCTCTAAATATGTATACAATTAATTAATATTATATTTATATCTTGATTAAAATTATAGTGATTATGGAACCATAATCCAATTACAAGGACCAAAACTACTAAACTAAAACATAGATGAAAAATGATAAACTTATCACCGAGAACACTGATTTTAATAAAATATTGTTAATAAATAGGCATTAAAAGTTTATAAATATATAATATATTGCATGATATATATGATTATGGTTTTTAATAGATTTATATTAATCCTATATTTACTATACAAAATGTTTGAATGTGTACTAAGAAATTCAATACTTGAGGCAAGGGATTTTCATCTCACTTTTATTATTATGGGACACACGAGATATTCACCACTTATTTCTTTTGTGTTGTGAATATAATACCCATGAATGTATTTTATGATTCTTATAATGAAAATTTTGGGATATAAATATCCATATAATTTTCATTCTTCCATGGGGCTTATGATTCAAAAGTTACCAAAGTGGTACGGGTTTTATGATACAATCTTATTTTTTATTGGGATTATATATGATTATGATTTTTATGATGAAATATTCTGATATATCTCTCAAGAAACTTATTAATTTTATTCCACTATAGTATTTTTTTAAATTTTATGTTTTTATTTCATTTTCCTCTCTTTATGTAATCAATATTCCAAAAGAATATTTTTAAGAAATACTTACTTTATTTCACTCTTTGTTATAGAATCCTTTTCTTCCATATCTACATTTTCTAAAAACATTTTCAAGAATGTCTTTAATATTCATTTATTATTTTTTAAAGTCATTTTAACCCATATTTTACTTTAAAAAAATTAAATGGAATCTTCTTTTCATTTTATAATTGAGGTACTTTTGACTGTTTATAAAAAATGTGAATGAATTATTTATTTTAACACACACGATATGAATAGAATTTTCCACTGTCATTACTTATCAATTATTTGAAGATTCATTTAAAATTTTTGAAGGTTATTTTCAAAGAAAATTTTTTCTTTAATATTTTGGATTTTATTTATTTTAAATAAGTTATTTCCATGATAAAGGGATGTTTTCCTCAACAAATACCCCAACTGATATTTTAAAAGAATTTTCCATCTAAGATGACATCTTTTGAGGTTTCATAATTTTTAATGGGGATATGATTCAATGAAACTATCCTTATTCTTTCTATGCATGGTTTACAATTGTGTTAAAAAGATTTTTATGAACCCAACTTATTTTAAACGGGTAATTCTATGATGAAAATATGAATTTTTTTATAAAACCATTCTCTTTTCCTCAGGTTATACCATGATAAAATGATTATGAAACTAATTTCCTTTTCATGGGTTGTGATATGTTGAATTTATTATGATCTTTTGGAACACATATGTATTATTTTCATTATGTGATAGGTGAGCATAGAATTATATATCCCTCTAATGGATTTGGTAAAGAAGGGTATCTCATGAGATAAATAGGTTTAGAATGGGGAGTTAACCCAATTCAGTAAGGGATTTTTTTTCACTATGATAGTCTTGGGAGTGAAACTTGACTACTACAATGGTTTGTGGAGTGATCCCATTCCACTGTTATAGTCTTGGAAGTGATTCTTGACTACTAAAAGTATTATTTTCTATGCTTATGTGTATGCCAAAAATTTATGTCATATGCTAATGTTATGATCTCATGAATTATGTTATTTGATTAATTTATGATTCATGTCTTATTAACTGTTAAGATTTATGAAATGACCCAAGATTATTATCTATGATATACATGGTATTATTTTAAAATGTTATTATCATGTTCTCATACCCTTGTTCTTATGTTATGTTTAAGTGATTTTTTATATCTCTCTTACTTACCCTTACTGGGAATTTCAGATCACCGTTTCTTATGTTTCATTTTCCCTTGATTATGTTGAAAGGTATTCTGTATGATATGTCTAAGAAGGGTGATATTTATGAAGAAATTAATGGGATATTCTGTAGTTAACTTATGAACTAGTTATTCATGTATCCAAGTTTCCAAAAATACTAGACCTATATGATTCTAGAATGGATCATTATGTCATATAATAAATATTCATACAATAAGATGTAATATATATGTATGAAATGTATGGATCACTATAAAACCAAGCCTCACAAGTAGGGAACCTTTAATAACCTAAAGTTTAAGGATCCATAGACAATGTTCACTTGGTCAACAATAATAACACATACGAAGACATATTTAGTTTACTTTAAGGAGGTCAATCCAAATACAATTCAAAAAACTTTTATCTCATAAGTAAAATTTTTTATCTCAATAAAAATGTTCCTACTCATGTAGATCTTAACATATCATCATATCCCGAGAATATGATCATTTGTTAGGGATAAAATAGTAATATACATATTATAAGAGATTTTTATCATATCATATCCCATGTTTTATGCAATAAAAAAAAATAAATGAAAATATATTTCCATTAATATACATTCCATTAAAAAATTATTGATCCAACAACACTTGACTTTATATTGGATAGAAATACTAACAATCTCCCACTTACTCTATATCCAATCACCCATGTATATGATATATAGGGAGCTATTATAGCTTTCATACTTCTATTGTGTGAGGTTATTTGTTATGGTATCCATAGTATTATCCTTTATATGGACTTGATACATATCAATATCCCCACTCTGGAAAATAACTTATATGAGAGGAAATCTATAAAAAATATAGTAGGATGTTTTCTGAGTCCTCGGATCCTTATCTTATACAACCATTACACTATTATAATAGTATAATTTAATTGGACGCATAAATCTATAAGCCTCCAAAATTTTAATAACAAAAATATTTATCAAAACATATTCCTTAACTAAATTTTATGTTGTAATATATTCATATTCTATTATAGAATTAATATACTTCATATTATTGGAACTTTTCCAACTTTCTAATCCACTATTTTTGAAAAACATAAATCTTAGCTGATATCTAAAGTCATAATTGTGGGTTTTGAAACTATAAATGGTGTAACCCTTTTCAGTGAGCTCTTCCTCACCATTAAAGAGTAAGAAAACATCCTTATTTATTATTATATATTTATGGATATTCTTTAAATATAAACTGTAACTATTTCCAGGATTTGACTGGTATCTAATAATCATACCAAGAAGGCTCGATCATGGGCATAAGACCCATGACCCCAAAGTGTATATAATTTTACTCATGAGTTTTTCCTCTTAAACTATTGATGGGAATTTTATTTTTGAAATACCTTTCTACGAAACATTAGTAACGAACCTTTTTTGGAGTTCTCTATGCTAAACCAATTTAACAATTTACTAATGCATGTGTTTAGATCAAGGATAATAAATCATTTATATTTATATCTATAGATATTCATACCAGGTATTTACATTTCTTAAATAAGGTACTTTATTTAGAATAAATTTCCTAACCAATGTTTCATTGATCACAAGTTAGTGATGTTGTTTTTTATGAGAAATATGAAATTGACATTCAATACCATAAATAAAACTATGATCCCACTAATATATTTATATACAAGGGGTTTATACTCATATTTTATGAAGCCAAACTCTTTAGAATGTTCAGAAAAAATAATATTCCAATAAAAATAATTTTTTTCATCCTATAAAAAGATTGTTAAAGCTTAAAAATCTATGACATCCTGGACCTGACTGCCCCTCAACCCGAGCCCCGATCCTGGTTGGACACATGACCCTTGGCTCATCTCCCCATAGGCCAGGGGCTGCCGACTAGCAGTGGGGGTGTAATAGTAAGTCAGTGGGGAGACTGTACCCCCATGTCAGAGTACACACCAGTATAACAACCAAGTAATAAAAATAGCGAAAGCACAACCAATGGTAAATAGGAGAAAAAGGGGAACATACAAACCAAACAACAAAAGTAAGAAAAACCCTGATAGATATACAAAATCCACATAGGCAGTGTCTAATAAAAAATGGATGTATGGCATGATGATACAGTAGAAATAGCTGGAGATCAAGCTATATAGTAATAAAAAAAAAGAAAAAAGTAGTCCATGAGCATCTCTAGCCAAGCTCAGTCCTCTACTCTAGAACTCTAGCTAAAACATACATCTATCAACAACCTCAAGTAGGGCACTTGCCGCTACTAGTACCTGCAGCAGTAAAGTCTACACAGGTGCCAAGGATGTCGCCCTAGTAGGGTGTGAGACAAGTCTCAGTAGGCCACCACCAACGATGTATACATGTAATCCAAATAGGTGTTATCAAAATAAATAGTTTGTAGTAAACTGCAAGTAAATCAAATAAATAAACAACCCTTCCACTCAGGTTCCGTAAGGACACCTGGTGGGTCTACCAGCTTCAGCTCATGGCTTGTATTATGAACAATCACTAGGGGTATAAGTACATAGATATAGGTTATCACTGGCACAAGGTAATCATTCCTCTCATCCATGCTTCTCACATATGTAATAATCATCACTGGCATAAGGTAAGAATTCCTCTTGGCCACAAGCACTATAACTGGCACAGGATAATAATGCCTCCCACCCACACACGGAGATTTATCTGGAACGGGGTAAGAATGCCTTCCGCCTACATAAGGAGATTCATCTGGAACGGGGTAAGATTGCCTCCCGCCCACTCACAGAGATTTATCTGGCACAGGGTAAGAATGCCTCCCGCCCACACACGGGTTATCACAAGCATGTCAAAATAATATGGTATAACCACTCACATCACAATATATAAGGCAATCCATCTTATATCATATCACATTAACAAATCCTGGCATATTCATCTTATAATATCACATATTCACATCCCTAGGAAACATACATTTCAATTCATTCAAGGGTTTTAGGCTATCTCATCCTCGCCAACCTCTAACCAAGTCATCTCATTTTTGTAACAAGGAAAATTCCATTCAAGACATAGAATTAAGGTCCAAAGGTAAAAAGGGGCCAAATCTCAAGGCATATCACCTATGGTTGACCGCACCCGATCCACACCTCATCTAAACACCCTAAAAAGGGTAGATTCATCACTCTCATACCACAAAGGTATTCTAGATATGAAGTAGTCCTTATAAATAAGGGGTTTGGTGAAAGAAAAACCACAACATGATGATAATAACTCAAAAAGGTGAAAACCCCCAATGGAAACCACGTGACATCCTACCTTGGAGCTGTAGACGTAGGCTCGCTTGATATTGACCTCAGATTCACAGTAGGTTGGAAGAGATCTGAGTTTCAGTCCAATGACTTCAAAATATGGCATATGAGCCTACATCAAAATAGCGAAATGAATACCAAGATTTACCGAGAAAGTAAGCTTAGGTGTGGTAAGCCTTACCGAGGGTGATCCAACACCTTCGACAGATCGAGGATCGGATTCCGGATGAAGGCTCCACAAAGAAAAGAGTAAGAGAGGGGTTTTTGGCTCAAAGGAGGGTTCTCCCTTTGGTTTTGTCTACTGGAGGAAGAAAGAAAAAGAATTTAAGCTTAAATAGAATTAAGGGCAAAATGGTAATTTTTTCCCAAAACTAGGTCGCACTGTTTAGGTGCATGGTTTACCCAAGCCATGCGCAAACCGTGCGAACCTCTCTGCCTCCTAGACAAAAGCCGCACGACCGTGCGGCCTGGTCCGCACGACCGTTCACCCCTGCAAGTTCTCCTGTCTGTAGCCGCATGGTTTATCCCAAACCGTGCGCAGACCGTGCGCATGCCATGCGCCAATGTCTTCAAGCCCATTTCTAAAACTCCCGGGCTCCAAACCAACCCTAGACACTCCTCTGACCTTCCTTTGGATGATACACACATTAAAAAAAATCAAATAAAATATTTGAAAGAAAAACTAATGATCCGTACCTTTTCCAAAGAGTCGGTTCATTACAACCTCCCCTCCTTAAAGCAACTCATCCCTGAGATGGCCTTCTGAGGGTACTAAGGTGTCATCAACAAAAAGATTTGGCATTGAGAACGTATATTATCCTCTCGATCCCAGGTCTCATCCTGTACCTAGTCGTGTTTCCATAGTACCCGTACAAGAGGAATAGACCTGCCACAGAGTGTCTTCACACTCCGGTCAACAATTCGTATCAGATACTCCTCGAAGGAAGCATCCATATCGATTTAAACCTCATTAGGATGAAAAACATGAGTCAGATCTGAAATGTATCGGTGTAGATGAGATACATGAAAAACATCGTGCATGGCCTGCTATCTCTACGGAAGTGAAAGCTGGTAAGCTACTGGTCTAATCCTCTTCATCACCTCAAAGGGTCCTATGAACCTTGGTGAAATCTTACCCTTCTTCCATATACGTCTTTGACCCAACCTAGGCGAGACCTTCAAGAAAACCCAGTTCCCAACCTTGAACTCAAGAGGTCGCCGGTGCTTGTCAGCATATGACTGCTGTCTAGACCGAGCTGTCTGCATACGCTTCCTAATAAACTGTATCTGCTCCATAGTCTCCTGCACAGGACGTGGTCCTAGAATAGCTGCCTCCCCTGCTTCAAGCCAACACAAAGGTGAGCAACAAGTCCTACCATATAATGCTTCACAGGGAGCCATCTCAATGGTATCCTGGAATCTATTGTTATAACAGAACTTGATAAGAGGAATGTGTTTCTCCCATGAACCTCCAAAATTGAGAACACATTCACGTAACATATCCTCTAATACCTGTATAGTCCACTCGGTCTGTCCGTCAGTCTTCAAGTGATATGCCGTGCTCAAAAGTACCTGCATACCCAAGGCCTTCTATAAACCCTGCTAGAATCGAGATGTAAAACGAGGATCTCTATCCGAGACAACAGAAGGAGGTGGTCCATGAAGGTGCACTATTTCCTTTACATACATTCTTCCCAAGTCATCAACTGTGAAGGTATCCCTCCCAGGTAAGAAATGCATGACCTTCGTCAGACGGTTGACGATAATTCATACTGCATCATTTCCATGAGGTGACCTAGGTAAACTGGTTACAAAGTCCATAGAAACATCATCCCATTTCCACTCCAGAATGGACAATGGCTGCAACAGCCCTACCAGACGCTGATGTTCGGCCTTCACCTGCTGACAGGTGGAACAATGCATGATAAAACCGGCTATCTCCCGCTTCATGTTAGGCCGCCAGTACTGTCATCGCAAATCATGATACATTTTGGTGATGCCTGGGTGAACTGCCCATGCTGAGGAGTGGAAATCCCTCATCAGCTCCTCTCTGATGTATGCTGGGACCCATACATGCCCACGGAACAATAAAGTATCACCTTCATCCAAAGTCCAATCTGTAGAGGCATCATCAGCGACACTTTCTCATAAAACAAGGCCTTTCGGATCTGATAATTGTCTTGCCCTGACCTATTCCAAAAGAGTAGACGTCACCACTAAGGCTGAGAGAACAGTTTGACCCTGAACCTCATGAACCTCAATGTGCATCTCCAAAAATAGGGCCATCACCTTCCACTCCTCATTAGATTCTTGAACCACTTGTAACTGAGTTTTCCGACTCAGCGCATCGGCTACTGAATTTACTTTCCCAGGAGTGTAGGCCAGTTTAAAATCAAAGGATTTCAGGTACTCGACCCACCTACGTTCCCTGAGATTTAGATCACGCTGAGTGAAGATATATTTTAGGCTTTTTTGGTTAGTGTATACCACAAAATTCTCTCCCAACAAATAGTGTCTCCAACATCATAGGTCATGTAAAACCACTGCGAGTTGGAGGTCGTGCGTCGGATAATTCCATTCACAAGGCTTTAACTGACGAGAACCATATGCAACGACTCGCTCGTCCTGCATCAAGACAACTCCAAGCCTGATACCTGACGCATCAAAAAAGACCGTATAAGATCTTCCTGGATCCCGCAAGATCAGTATCAGTGCTGATGTTAGTCTTCCCTTCAGTTCCTGAAAAGATACTTCACAAGGTTCTGACCAATCGAATCTCACACCCTTTTTAGTCAAAGATGTAAGTGGTGCTGCTAGGAATGAAAAGTCCTAAATGAACTGCCTATAATATCCAGAAATCCCCAAGAAACTCTTGATATCAAAGACGTTCTTGGGATGCTCCCAAGAAGTTACGGCACTCACCTTCTTAGGGTCAACTGAAACTTCAGACTCAGAAATTATATGACCCAGAAAGTGAACCTTATTTATCCAAAAGTGGAATTTACTGAGCTTAGCATAGAGCTGATGCTCTCTTAGTGTATTTAGCACGATATCAAGATGGGTTGCATGGTCGTGTCTTGAGCATGAATAGACTAAGATACCATCCAAAAATACAACCACAAAAAAATCAAGGTAAGGGTGAAAAATCCGATTCATAAGAGACATAAACACTGTAGGTGAATTCGTAAGCCCAAACAACATGACTAGGTACTCATAGAGACCATACCTGCTCCTGAACGCCATGCGAGGTATGTCCGAAGTCCTAACACGCACCTAGTGATAACCCGACCTCAAATCTATCTTTGAAAACACCTTCGCTCCTCGGATCTGATCGAAGAGGTCATCAATTCGAGGTAAAAGATACTGATTCTTAATAGTCAACTGATTTAACTTATGATAATACACGCAAAGACAAAGGTTACCATCTGAATTCTTGGAAAAAAGAACTGGTGATCCCCATGGAGAAGTACTAGGACGTATAAATCCTTTTGATTACTGGTCCTCCAGCTGACTCTTGAGCTCGAGGAGTTCCTTAGGTGACATCCTATAAGGAGGAATGGTCACTGGTGCTGCTACTGGTATATGCTCAATAGTAAACTCCACCTCTCACATTGGAGGTAGACCAGAGAAATCATCAGTAAAAACATCACTGAAATGCTCCACCACCAGAGGATAAACAGAGGGTTGTAACCCTTGGTCATCGAGATAGACACTGGAAAACTGTACCTTGACACCACCTAAACTCTGGTGTTCCGGTCCCGTTCGTTTCATAGTAATATCCCATTCTCCCTTATGCATATGTGTGTCACCCTCTGGTGATGTAAACGCCACCCTCCGACGATAACAATCAATCCGGGCTCTATAGGGAACTAACCAGTCCATCCCGATTATTACATAAAAAACTTTCATATCTAGAACATAAAGGTTCCACACGAAAAGGTAACCACCCACCTTGATTGGAAAATTATGAAAATGAAGAATTCCCTCTGAATAGATACCTAATGGGTTATCTAATGTGATCATGCCATGATATGACTCAACGTCAAGGCCCAAACTTCCAATAATCGCCTCCAATATAAAAGTGTGAGAAGCGCCTGTATCAAAAAAAGTAGATACTAATGTAGAGGTAACTAGAATCATAATGCGTACAGTATATGGTCCCACGTACTGCTCTTGTGGCCTAGGCTCAACTGCATACAACTGGCCAGTACCACTGAGTCACAACCTGGCTACCCTAAGCAGACCCACCCTGCTGGTGCTGAGAGTCATGCACCTGATTACCTCTACCTCGACTACCTCCACGACCTGATCGGCTAGTGGTATTCCAGCTGTCTGACTAATGTGATCCTGCCGATCCAGCACCAGATCGTGGAGTAGGTACAAATCCATGCTCACTAGGCCCTGGGGGAAAAGTCTTGTAGAAATGGTGGAGATAACCCAACCTACCACAACCTCTGTACTCCACTAAATTTCGCATACACTACCTCCTCAAATGTCCTGGCACCGACATTGGTGACAGATAGGAGTAACACCTCAGAAAAGGGTCTAACCACCACTAACACCACAAGAGTCCTCAAAATGCCACTTCTTCCCAGAAGCAGATCCACTAGAACCCTTAGGTGACAAACCACCCTAGTTCAAACTGTCTGATTCTCTCAAATTACTCTCTGTGATCAAATCCTGATTGAAAATATCTGAAATGGTCATCAACCTGAACACGTTAACCTACGAACGGATGGTGTAACACAACCCATCCTAAAAACGCCTAGCATCCGTGAGATCATCAGTAGTTAGTGTAGAAGCAAAACGCTGTAACTCAGTGAAACGAGACAAATATTCCATGACTATCATGGTCCCTTACTGCAGATTCATAAACTCCCTAGCTCTGTCAGCCCTCAAATTTGGGGAAAGAAATAATCGTAGAAGATGGTCTGGAAATCAGTCCAGATCATATCTCTCTACTATCCTGACTGGGTGATTTCATCCCACCACCTCTTGGCTAAACCACATAGCATATAATCTTTGAGCTTGACCCTCTACTATGGAGGCATCTCAAGGTGCTCGAAGATGGTCAGAATTGCTTCCAACTAGGACTCCGCAGCAAGTGGTCCGCCATCTCCCGTAAATGTAGGAGGATGCTGCAACTGAAACTTGCAGGTTGACTCTGCCATACCCAGGGCAGGTCGCACTCCACCTTGCATACTCTTCATCATACACAAGAATCTCTCACAGAACTGTGCATCAGCGCCCATCTCAGGAATAACAAGTGGATCCACGGGTGGCTCGACAGGAAGATCAGCTGGCGGCTCAGGGCCCGCCACCTCGAGAATGTCATCTTCGCCGCCTTCAGTGCACGCGACTCGAGGACGTCTCGGAGGCATAGTGCTATAATTCCAAACAAACATCTCAAAATAAGAAACCAATAAATTAATGGTTGAACTCTAGAATCTAGAACATGTACTAAGACTTCCAACCCCTAAGATCACCTATCCACACCCATATGAATTCTTAGTAAAACCTGCTACTATTCAGATTTAACTTGATCCAGTGACATGGCATTTCCCAGCCCATAAGGGCCCATACTCCTAATGAACTGAAAGATGGCACACACTTGGATGTCATTTCTCATTTACTTGTGCCAATTAAGTATTTGAATTTCCTTTTAAGGAAATGATTGGTTTAGTTGGAATGTAATTTTCCGATCCATAAGGGCCCATACACCTTATGAACTAAAGAGTGACACCCACTAAAACCACATCATTCCTCAATTCAAAACATGAAAGATGGTTTATCACATCCACACACATAGTAACTAGGCATGAAAATAAACAACAGCAGTGCTCGCTAAAAATTTAAACGTGGCATGAAAAGATGCATGACCTAATCATACTGTGCCTATTGTGATGCATGTTCTAATGCATAACCCTAATTTCATTGAGTCGATCCCTGAAATCCAAATTCCAACATTACAAATCTCAATAACATCACAAAACATGTGAAGCACCGAATGGTGAAATGGTATCAACAGTAAATAGTAGAATCAATAACAACATAAACTAAGAATCTTGGCCCATACCCCATACATGGGTTCACGACGCCCAAGCACAACTCATGGCTAAGTCCCTTAGAGTTCCCAGTCTCCAAGTCTATCATCACCAAATAGTAAAATAAGAAGGAAAGAAACCTCTGATACCACTTTGAGACGTCCTGGACCCGGATGCCCCTCAACCCGAGCCCCAAACCCGGTTGGCCACATGACCCATGGCTCATCTCCCCATATTCCAGGGGCTACCGACTAGCAGCGAGGGTGTAATGGTAAGTCAGTGGGGAGACTGTACCCCCATGTCAAAGTACACAGCAGTATAGCAGCCAAGTAATAAAAATAGCGGAAGAACAACCAATGGTAAACAGGAGAAAAATGGGAACATATGAACCAAATAATAGAAGTAAGAAAAACCCTGATAGATATACAAAAGTCACATAAGTAGTGTCTAATAAAAAATGGATGTATGGGATGCTGATACAGTAGAAATAGCTGGCAGGAATGCTATATAGTAATACAAAAAAGAGAAAAAAGTAGTCCACGAGAATATCTAGAAAAGCTCGGTCCTCTACTCTGGAACTCTAGCTAGAAAATACATGTATCAACAATCTGAAGCAGGGCCCTTTCCCCTACTAGTACCTGCAGAAGTAAAGTCTACACATGTACTAAGGAGGCCGCCCGGGTAGGGTGTGAGACAAGTCTCAGTAGGAAACCAACAACGATGTATACATGTAATCCAAATAGGTGTTCGCAAAATAAACAGTGGGTAGTAAACTGCAAGTAAGTAAAGAAAATAAATAAACAACCCTCCCACCTAGGTTATGGATGGACACCTGGCAGGTCTACCAGCTTCATCTCGTGGCTGGTATTCCAAAAAATCACCAGGGGTATAAGTACGTAGATAAAGGTTATCACTGGAACGAGGTAAGCATGCCTCTCATCCATGCTTCTCACATATGTAATAATCATCACTGGCACGAGGTAAGAATTCCTCTCATCCATAAGCACTGTAACTGGCACGGGGTAAGAATGCCTCCCGCCCACACACAGAGATTTATCTGGCACATGTTAATAATTACTCCCGCCCACACACGGAGATTTATCTGGCATGGGGTAAGAATGCCTCCCGCCCACACACGGGTTATCACAAACATGTCAACACAGTATGGAATAACCATTCAAACCACAATATATAAGGCAATCCATCATATATCATATCACATTAACAAAACAAGGAATATTCATCTTATAATATCACATAATCACATCTCAAGGAAACATAAATTTCAATTCATTCAAGGGGTTCAAGCTATCTCATCCTAGCCAACCCTTAACCAAGTCATCTCATTTTCATAGCATAGAAAATGTCATTAAAGACATAACATTAAGGTCCAATGGTGAAAATGGGGCCAAATATCAAGGCCTATCACCTATGGTTGATCGCTCCCAGTCCACACCTCATATAAACACCCTAACAAGGTTAGATTCATCACTCTCATACCACACAGGTCATCTAGATATGAAGTAGTCATTACAAATAAGGGGTTTGGAGAAAGACAAACCACGACACGACAATAATAACTCAAAAAGGTGAAAACCCAAAATAGAAACCATGTGACCACCTACCTTAGAGCTGTAGATGTAGGATTGCTTGATATCGACCTCAGATTCACAGTAGGTTGGAAGAGATCTGAGTTTCAGTCCAATGCCCTGAAAATAGGGCATATGAGCCTACATCAAAATAGAGAAACGAATACCAAGATTCACCGAGTAAGGAAGCTTAGGTGTGGTAAGCCTTACCAAGGGTGATCCAACGCCTTCGACAGATTGAGGATTAGATTTCGGATGAAGGCTCCACTAAGAAAAGAGTGAGAGAGGGGTTTTTGGCTCAAAGGAGGGTTCTACCTTTGGTTCTGTCTGTTGGAGGAAGAAAGAAAAGGAATTTAAGCTGAAATAGAATTAAGGGAAAATGGTAATTTTTACCCAAAACTGGGTCGCATGGTTTAGGCGCACGATTTACCCAAACCGTGCACAAATCGTACGCACCTCCCTACCTCCTAGACAAAAGCCGCATGGCCGTGCGACCTAGTCCGCATGGCCGTGCACCCCTGCTGGTGCCCCTGTCTGCAGCCGTACAGTTTATCCCAAACCGTGTGCAGGCCATGCACCACTGTCTGCAAGACCATTTCTCAAACTCCTGGGCTCCGAAACAACCCCAGACACTCCCTAGACCTTTCTTAGGATGTTACACACATTAAAAAATCTCAAAGGAAATTTTTGAAAGAAAAACTAATGATCCGTACCTTTTCCAAAGAGTCAGGTCATTACAAATCTAAGTAGTATTTTATAGATATTTAAAATATTCAAGTTGTACTATATATACATCCTTTAATAAATTCCCATAAAGGAATACAATTTTGGAATCTATTTGATATATTTAAAACTATAATGTAATGTAATTTATAAAATGATTCAAACAGATCCATCGAATCCCAAAAATCATATCGATCCACACCATGCCTTTTTATTCATGAAATCATGCTGTAAATTGATATTTTTTAAATTCATAATACTTGTTATATTCTCTATTATAAAATATGATTAAAAATATGGTATTATTTATTGAATTATGGTATATGATATAGGGTTATCACAGAAATAAACTCAGTAAAAATCCATCAGGTTTGTATTAGTTATAACATAAACCGTTAGGATATTATATTTCATGATAATGATGCATCATGGTTTTTAAAATAGAATATATTATCACCTTAGTGATATCTATGTGATCCATAAAATATATATTGATATATAAGGTTTTTAACACAAATATGTATGTTTTTTTCCCTTTGTTACAAAATTATAAAAACCTTACATACATTTCTTATTCTAAACAATGATATGACTATCAGTCATAAAATGAAACTGATAGCACTTAAATGATTTAAGTGACCTGATCATATATATCATATTATATAAATCCACTAGAATCCTTAAATATGATTTTAATAGAAAAATTATTTTTCATTAATTTCAATTATGAATTGAATTATAATTTTTTTAAATTGTTTATAAATTATAATAAAAGGTGTTTTTTTATATTTATTAATTTTTTAAAAGTTATTATACATTTATTAATTAAAAAGTGTTTATAATAAATTAATTAAATTTTTATGAAACATTTATTAACAAATATTCCATAATATTAAATGTCAGTTTTGAAACAACTTTTAATAAACTATATGGAATTTCTTATGACTTAAAAATAAAGTGTCTATTTAAAAATCCTAAGGATAATTTATAGATTGTTTATAAATTAAAAAAACACCAAAATATAATTTTTTTATATTTACATTATGAATTTTTTTAGTTATTAATTTTATTTGTTTGAATTAAAGCCTTATTTTGAGAAATTATTTAAACCTCATCAAAATGAGTTTTTATGATTGTTTTGATCATGGTCAAAATAATGTTTAATATGTGATATTTAGATTTTTTAAAATGTTTTTAGAATAAAAATTAATATATAAAATGTTTATATGTCATAAAATATTATTTATCATAAAATTTCATGTAATGAATAATATGAATGTGTTAATATTTAGAAATGAATATAAAGTGTTTAAATTCAATATTATGGAAAATTTATAATGAATAAATAAATTATAAAGTTTTTATAATTATATTTTATTTTTGAATTGTTTATAAATGTTTATCTTGTGTTTAAATATGTGGATTGTTCATTTATTTAAAAGTTCTGTCCTACTTTATCCATAGTTACAAATTGTTTATATTATGAATAGATATATTATTTAGTTTAAATATTTATATGTATTCTAGAGATTATCATATATGCATGTAAGGAGTTACGTACTAGTTATGACAATGAATTTAGTTTTCTTCTACCTTGAATTTAGTTTTTAATTAATGTTATTTTCTAGAATTTAGTTATTGAATATAGTTTTTATATATATTTTGTGTTAGAGTTATGGTGAATTGGAATATTTTTTGATTAAACCATCCCTAGGTAGAGGGACTCTAGGTTAGACTCCCCACTAGCTTGAAGGCCTATGACTTGTTCTAGAAAGGTGGGAGTTAGCTATCTAGGGATCTGGACTTACTCATGTGAGGTTTAATATTTTCATATAATTATAAAACATTAAATGAAAAGTTCATGTACCTTCATGTGATGCATTTGGATTTACATAAATATGTTTGAAATATATTTTGGGTGAGTAACATAAATTGTAGGTTGTGAAAATAGTTACACAACAATATGGTTTGAACATATTGATTTGAAGGAAGGAATATGATTATAAAACTAAATCATTAGAAGCGTGCATACATAATGGGAATTACATGATATTATATGGTGAGATTAAAACCCCAACAAAATACTAAGTTTTAGATCCTTCCAAATAATCACTTTTCAATAACTCTATCACCAAATCTGGAAGGTCTTAAAAAATTTGTGTTCCTATAGATTATATTGTACAAGTAAAACAATTAATGGGTGACTCTAATAGGATTATATACATGTTATTAGTGTTTTATTTGGGTTAAACATATTCAAGAGACCCAAATAGAATTTGGTTATAGAAGGAATAGAGTTAGGTACATCCATATAATGGATTTGAAAAAGAGTTTTCTGCTTGACTATCCAATAGTCATATATGATATGATTGGGATAATACCATACCTAAATAACTAAGTGGTGAGAGAAAGTCTAAAGATAACTCACTGCTTAATCAAATTTGGATATTTTCCCACTAATGGGTATGATGAATTCAAAAAAGTTTCATCATTTTAATGGAATAACAATTAATATAATTTATTATTATTTTTTTAAAACATGCCTCTCATATGATAAAAAATTATCTTATATGTAAGAGAATCATCATTATCAAACTTCACTTTGAGATTGACCCTTGAATAGGAGAATCTTATTTTTAGAAACTTCTAATAATGATAAATTAATAAATGTTCTTAAGTGTAAGATGTAAGCCTTTCTGGAGATGTCTCATGCTTGTTTTTAGGTATCCTTTTACCCTTGTTTGGATCATACCTTGGTTGGGTTCTTCTTTGGGGTTGTTTTGGGTGAATTTGGAGAACTTTTTAATCCCATGGGGATGTATATGGTTGGAAAATGGTTAGGTAAAACTGTGTCGTTTTCCCCATGAAAATATTTGTCCCTTTTTGGAGCCATATGAGGTGTTGCACAGTTTGTCCAAATAGTATGACCACCCTCCCCAAACCATGCACCCTAAGACAGTGGGGGTTTGCATAGTTTGGACATAGTTTTCTAAACCATGCACCCACCTAGTAGTAACTGTGCACCCCATAAGCAGGGGAAAATAGTTAAGGTACATAGTTTGGAAAACTATGCACCCCCTCCCAAGAAAACATGCACACATAAAATTAAACATCAAGAAATTAGATTATAAATTCATGAACTCCCAATTCTTATTCCGATTCATCCTAGATAAACCTAAAACATTTTCCATTTCACTTGGATTCTCTAGAGAGGATTTATAGGATCCTTGTACCTATTCTTATGAAAATTTAAGTTCTTATGGAAGGAATTATACTCTCTTTTGGTATGTGATCACTTCTTGTTTAGATTCCCCTCTCTCAGTCATATTTCTCTCCCCTTTGAGAGGGATGATTTCCTTCACTGTCGATGGGTTAGATCTTGGTTTTTATATTTCTCATTTATTTAGATCTTAGTCCTAGGTTTTGATCCTAGATCTCTTCCACCATTGTGAATTCATCCATTATATATCGAATTAAAGGTTACGTTTGGGTGAGAGTTCATCAATGATCATGAGGTAGGTGGTATAATTGCTAATTCCTATTATGAATCGCATTTTATAGTTTTAATGTTTATTTTCTATATTTGGAAATTGAAATTGAAATTAAGTTAATGTATTGATTCCATTGTAATTATGATACCCCTCACGGATCCCATTAGAATCATGGAGATTTTTGAGATAGAATGTGATGGAAACTCATGAGCTGTGAAAATAAGATTTGAATGATGATTTATGATTTATAAAGAGGGAAATAATGGGTTAATAAAAATGAACTAAATCCTTATTAAAAGGTTGATAATGGGATTTAATGGGATGATTTTCTTGATTTTTATGAGTTAATTAATTGTGTGATTAAATGTGGGTAATCAGATTAATGGTGAATTATTCATGTTATTCCATGTGCTGAAAGTAAAGAACCATGGTTGTGATTAATAATAAAAATGGTTCAACATGATGAGAGTGATTTAATAAAATATTAATGATATTGAACCTTGAAATGAATGTGAATATGTGATAATTTTTATTGACTGATAAATGAGGTGTAGGTCCGGGTCTGATGCTTCAAAAACCCATTGGGTTCTAGTCTGACACTCTAGACCCCGATGCATGTATGTGAATAATAAAGTTTGGGAAAGGTACTAATTCTACAGATATTCAAAATTTATGGGATAGGGACTAATACTCCAAATACCCAAGGTATTCCAGACCGATTCTCTAGGCCCCTGAGATATTGGCATTTGGATAATGTTCCAAGTGACTGAGATATTGGTACATCGATTAATGCTACAATGTAACAAAAATTAAATTGGAATTAAATTATTAGTGAAATACCATGAAAGAATTAATTGCGATATTCTTATGTTATTTGTCTCAGACTCCAGGCTAGGATGAAGTAGGTATGATGTGGTTGATTAAAGAATAATAAATTTGTAAACTATTTACATTATCTTTTGATCTTTATTCTTTATTCAACTGCATAAAATATTATAGACTGGAGAATTATTTAGACACCATTGGTGGTGGCTTACTGAGTTATACTCATACCCTACTTGGTCCACCTAATCAATACCCGAATAGACTTCATATTTTCTGGATAGGATAACAGAAATATCCCAATGTTAGATGGTTGAGCTGGGATTTGGGATGAAGAATGGATGAGGTAACTAGACAAGATTTCAGGACCCGATTAAGATATTTCAATATGTATTTATTTTGGGGTCTCATTAGACACTTGACAGTGATATGACATGACATATTTACTTCTTTGGTTTGTGGTCATTTTCTATGTTTTGGATTGATATTGAGATATTGGTCTTTATTTTTTGATTATTTATTATTTTTTATTATCATTTTGCTATTTTTTATTGATTTCTGCAGTTGTGATACTTTTATAAAAAGAGTATAGTCTCCCCATGTTACATATTAGACTATTTCTACAAGTTGGAAACCTCAAGAATCAGAGAGGAACACCTAAGGTCACATGAAGAACTGGGTCAGGGCACTGACATATGGAAACTGGGTCGAGACATTATAAAGTGGTATTAAAGGGAGGTTTAGATCCTCTAACCTTTGGGTTATATTCTTTATGAACTGTATCTTTCACCCATACCTCAATTTTTTTTGGTTATTTTGTGGATGAAATCTTTTTGTGCTCTAAGACCCATGACAATCATGACCAATATCTTGACATCATCCTGAGTACACTAAGAGAGCATCAGATATACTCTAAGACATATAAGTGTAAATTCTAGATCGACATGATACATTTCTTGGGTCACGTCATCTATGGGGAAGTTTTTTTCAGTAGACCCAGAGAAAGTTCAGACAGTTATTTCTTGAGAGCAGCCCAAGAATGTTTTTGATATTTGTAGTTTTTTGGGATAAACAATATATTATCAAAGGATTATCTTGGACATTTTCCATTTGGAAACACTGATTTTAGGCTTGAAAAATAAGTTTATAAAGATTGAATGGTATATATAATGTGAAAATTATTTTTAGGAGTTGAGGAAGTGGTTAACTACTACACTAATCGTGATCTTACCCAAGATGGGTGCGAAGTAAACCATGTTTTGTGATGTTTATAGAGTTAGACTTGGGGCAGTGTTGATGTAGAGAAATCGAGTCATGGAATATGGATTATGAAAGTTGATACCACATGAATAGAATTATCCTATGAATGATATCATGTTGAATATAGTGGTTTATGATTTAAAGTGTTGGTGGCATTACCTGTTGGGAAAAAAATTTATTATGTATAACAACAATAAAATATTAAAGTATATATTTTTCGCAATGGGATTTGAACCTCTGACAGAGGATATGGTTTGAGTATATTAATTCAATTAACTTTAAGCTAACCTATACAACAGATAAGGGAAACTATGTTACAGAAACTTTGAGCAAGAAGACACATACTCAGGAAGTTCAAGAATCCAGTTCTGAGTGGAAGATTATGACAATGCTGGATGAAATAGATATAGAGGTTTAAGAGGTCCAGGATTAGATGCCCCTCTTATCCTTATTAGTTGATTCCACACTTCTATTCTAGATTAAGTAGAGGCAGTATGAGGATCGTGAGTGTTTGGACTTGGGGTAAATCTTAGAAGATATGGATTCAATTTTTGGTTAGAATATAGATGATGATGATGATATAATTTATGTCATAGGTTTTATCTTTGTGCCTATGTGTATGCGTGATGAGATAATGTTTCATGCCTTGAAATGGGCAGTGCACAAGGTGACACGAAGTAGTTTCAAACCATGATTCACATTTTACTTCATTCTTCTGGAAAGTCTTTCATAAGGAGCTTGGTACGTAGGTTCTTCTGAGTATGGATTATTAACCATATATAGATGGGAAATCATAGAATACTATACTAGTGATAGAGGATATGTTGATAGAATGTATCCAAGATTTTGGTTGGTCTTGGGAGAATCATTTAACACTCATTGAGTTTTCCTCGGAAAATATTCAAATGGAACAATATGAGTAACTTTATTTTAGGCCATGAAGATCAACTCTATGTTTGATAGTGGCAGGTGAGTTAAAGCTATTATGACTGAGTTTCATAAAGGAGACATCATAACATGTCCAGTTGATATGAAAATGTATAGTTATGGCTCAAAGTATAAAGAAGTTGTATTCTAATAGACATCATTGACCCCTTGAGTTTAAAGTGGGTTATCATGTATTTATTTAGGTGTCACCAAGATTGGGTAACCATAGGATTTAGTGGTAGGGAAAGTTGGTGCCCAGGTTCATTGGATTTTTTGAGACCATGGAGAGAATCGGGACGATGGAATATCAATTGGCTCTTCCACAGAGGTATAGTTCCATGAACAATGTTTTCCACACATCATAGATTTTGAAATATCACCCCAAACCTTCTCATGTGATCTATGTTGATGATGTTGATCTTGAGGTTTATGTTTCCTTTAAGGAGAAATTGATTCGGGTTAGGGATCACATTGAGAAAGTGTTGTGGGGAAAGACTATTCCAATAGCCTAAGTACTCTGGAAACATGGTCATGTATAGGAGGAAACATGGGATATAGAAGAATATATATGAGCCTAGTGGCTAGAAATTTTTACATGAGAAGATTATATATGATTGGGAGTCTAGATTAATGATGGGATATTATAAGGTTAGAGATATTGTAATGTCCTGACCTTTTTGAAGATGTATTGTGCTCATTTTTAGGTATTGTTTTACCCTTTTTTATCATAACTTTTTTGGATTTCTCTTTCGGGTTTTTTTCGGGTGAATTTTTATAAATTTTTAAGCTAGTGGGGTTGTACACAGTTAGAACATGGTTATGGAAAACCATGCAGTTGTCCCTAAGAAACTGTTCGCCCCTTTTTGGATCCATAGGAGGTGATGTGTGGTTAGAAAAAACCGTGTGACCACCCTCCCAAACCATCAAAACTGAGACATTGGGGGTTTTCATGGTTGGTACAAGGTTTCCAAAACCATGTTCCCACCTAGGATTTAGCCTGAATACCGTAATTAGGGGTATATGGTTAAGGTTCATAGTTTGGAAAGCTATGTTCCCCCACCCAGGAAACTATGCCCATGGAAAATAAAACCCTCAAAAATTAGATTAAAAATTCCAGAACCCTCGAGTTTTATTCCCATTTTCCCCACTTGACCTAAAATGTTTCCCATGCTCTTGTAGGCTCTTTAGAGGATTTATAGGATCCTAGAACCTCTTCTGATATGAATTGATTATCTGGTGGATGGAATCAACCTCTCTTCTAGTATGCGATCTCTTCTCATTGATATTCCTCTCCCTCCCATATTTCTTTCCACTTTAAGATGGATTCTTTCATTTTTTTGGATGGTTTAGATCTAGGTTGTGAAGGATCTAATTTCACTTGATATTGGTCCAAAGTTTTAATCCTGGATCTCTTTTATCATTTTATTCCTTCATTTATATATCAAATTGAAGGTTACAATTTGGAATGTTTTCATCAATGATCTTGAGGTGGGTAGTCTAATTGATAATTATCATAGTCTTGATTATGGTACATGTGTTGTAGTTGCACCATTTATTTTCCATGTTGGGAAATTGAAATTTAAATAAATTAATCAATTTATTCCCCTGTAATTATGATACCCCTAATAGATCACGTGGGAACAATAGAGATCTGTGAGCCCAAATTTGATGGAAACCCATGGGGCATGGAAATACCTTGAAATGATGATTTATGAGTTATAAAATGGTAAATAATAGGTTAATGGAATTGAAATAAATACTTATTTCATGTTGATAATGGGATTTAATGGGATGATTTTCTTATCTTTGATGAGTTAATTAATTATTTGATTAAATGTGGGTAATTGGATCAATATTATGAGAGGGGATTCCCTCGACTTACATTATTTTTGGCCCCCCTATTCCCTCTTCTTGGTAAATCTCATCCTTTTACTCCCCCTCTTATTTTATAAATAAATGTGATGATGATTGATGGATATAGATATGAATGTAAAATTTGAGATAATTGTGATTGATTGATAAATGAGGTGTGGGCCAGGGACTAATTTTCCAAATACCCATGGTGTACCGGACTGATTCTCCATGTCCTTGATGTGTGCATGTGACCAATAAAGTATGGTACATAGACTAATTACCCAAACACCAATGAGGTGTGGGATATGGACTAATCCTCAAAATACCCTTGGGGTACCATACTGATGGTTTAGGCCTCGAAGATACTGGCAATGGGCTAATGTTCCAAGTGCCTAAGATATTGGCACTTGGATTTATACTCCAAGGTACCAGAAATTAAATTTGAATTTAAATATTAGTGAAAGACCATAAAATAAATAATCGTGATGTTCTTATGGTATCTGTTTCAGACTCCAACACATCCCGAAGAAAGTATGATGTGGTTGATTAAATAATAATAAATGTGTAACATGTTTACATTATATTTTGATATTTATTATTTATACAACTTCATACACTATTATATACTGGATATTTATTTCGATGCCACTTGTGGTGGCCTAATAAGTTTTACTGACACCATACATGGGCTGTTTGATCGGTACCCAAATAGAATTCATGTTTGTAGGATAGGATAAGGGAAATATCCCTAGGTTTGATGGATGAGTTAGGATTAGGGATGTATAAATGAATAAGGGAACAATACATGTTGTTGGGACCCACTTGGGAGATGTTAGTGTTCCATTATTTTGGGTTTTCATTAGATACTTGACACTGATATGGTATAAGATATTTTTTTATTTGGTTTATATTCATCTTCCTTATTTTTGATTCATCTTGAGATATTGGTATTTATTTGTTGATTATTGGTTATTGTTTATTATCATTTTTCTATTGTTTATTGATTTCCACTATTGTATTTCTTTGATAAAGAGTGTATAGTCTCCCCATGTTACAATTATACACTCTCCACTAGTCAGTAGCCTCTGGTGAATAGGGAGGTGTTCCTAAGGTCGCACGATAAACTGACTCAAGGAACCAACATGTGACACCTGGGTTGGGACATTACATTAAGTCTAAGAAAATATATGTATTAGATAAATAATTTCTTGAATAAATGAATTGTTGAAGTTTTTCAACAAGTGAATCTAGATTCTTATAAGAAGTATAAAATGACTCACCTAAGGTTTCAATGGCATCATATGAAAGATGGAAAAAGGAATTACAGTCCTTACTCATATACTCAATATGATTCGGTATAATGACATGGTGAGGCAAGAGGTTTTCTTAATTCTTGATCTAGTTATAGATTTTATTCTATTATAATTTAAGGAAATTCTCCAATAATGCGAATGAGTTCAAGAAAATTTTACTCAATATTCTCAAAGTGTTGAGGATAGTTGAACTGAGCATGTGATGCCTAGGTTCCTGTGTTATATCAATCATAATATTGGGTAAAAGTTGAAAATAGAAGAAGAAATGTTAGTTATAAAGTCCAATAATGTTTATTTTATTATCCAGACAACATTATTGAAACCATGAGTTATCAATATTAAGGAGTAATGAATCCATAGGATGGAATTTTTTGAGACATTTGAAGGAGTTTTTGAAACTCTATGGAATGTCCAGGTCAGGTATTAAAGTTATAGAAATCAATTATTTTTTTCTAAAAGGTATATGATACCAAACATCTAATTTACAAGTGTTGTAAATATAGAGGAATTCAAAATCAAGGGAATAATTGATAGAGCTTATAATTTTCATTCTAGTGATGAAGCAAAGAGTTGCTATATAAATGATTAGAATATATGGAATATTTCAAGTATAAATGAATCTAAATAAAGTATGTGTATAGTTATATCATTTCTATTATTTGATAAATGAATTTAATTATAAAAAAAAGTGTTTTTATGAACAATATTATATAATTAATTTGATACATATGATTTATGATTCATTATATTATATAAAATGTTTTGAGAAGAATAAAATTAAAATAATTCTTTGTACAAGATAATTTTTTTATCTATATGTTTTTTAAAATATAAGGGAAGATGTTCCCACCACCCATTAGTGGTATATTTTAAGGAATAAAGTTTTAATTTCAAATAAAATATTCAAAACACATAGAATACCATATATGATATAGAAATAATATTTTATTTGTTAAATAATTATTCTAAAAATAAATAAATGTTATTTACTAAAAAAGGAGTTTTTAAATTTTAGAATCAAATTATAAAGATAATATATTGTCTAAGAGGATACTTGGAGTATGTTTGAACTTATAAAAGTTCAAAATTAATAAATAAAGGATTATACCAGTTAAAAATTAAATTGATTTTAACTTAATATCATAAAGAATCTAGGATATGTGATGGTAAAGAGAAATATAAAGATTTAAATTTAGTTTCCATGAGAAAGTGAATATTACTATTTTTAAAGGATTATGCTAGTCTACATTCAAATTGAATGTCAATTTATCCTAAAGGGGTTTAATATGTACTGAAAGTAAAAAATATAAATTTTTTACATCAGTTACCAAAGGATTTCATGAAAAATTGTTGATGGAATGAGTTCCAAAAATATTTATGATGTACTTACAAAGAGTTATAAAAAGAAAAACTAATTTATTAACATCGCAACATTGAATGTTGTTGATTTAAAGAGTTTGTATATGTTCAAGGATTTGAACATTATGAATTTGATTCTTAAATATCACCATTATTCAAAATTTATTTATTTAAATATTTTACTCATGAAAGAGTTTAATGGGTGTGTTTTATTATATGGTCACATAATGAGGTGTTAGGAATTATATAGAGATGTAATGATTGTAAAAAAAATCACAAAAGTGCAACAAACAAATGGATGATCTGACAGTCTATCATATATGATATGTTAGACATGAGCTTATGTATGGTTTTGTTAATATCCTCAAAAGAGTTTAATAATATAATATTTATCATATAAAAGGAAATATAAATTTATCATTCTTTCACATTGGCTGTATATATGTATATATTGATATATATTTCATGAAGTGTAATGATAATTGACCTCTCAAATTATGACTTTGATTTATCACGAAGTAACGTTATTTATATATATTTATATATTATGATGAAATGTTAAGTTGAACATGATAAAATAAATTTTATAGACATTAAAAACATACTTATAAGTCCTAAAACTGGGTTTATACACTATATGACCAATGAAGTATACCACATGGAGATTCATATACTATACTGTGGGTACATGGATCATATTTTGAGTCCCCACTATCTATATTCAGTGATATAACTAACATTAAAACCTTTATACTTAGAAATATTTCTTTCTCAAGCCTAGAATATAAGAAAATAGGGTAGTGGTTGGGTATTTTTCTGATAATGTAATCAGTTAGAACTCAACTAGGATGTGATTTTTCCTCCTATATGATGAGTATGACATCTAGGCCCTTGATTTTGATAGAATTTGGAGTGTGAAATCACAACTATATAGTATATATGTTGTCATTATCTATTTTGGAGAGGGATATTTGATGTGCTTAACCATAAAGGTGAATGACATGTGATGTATTCATCGATCTGGTCAGTCTATACTTGGAGAATCAAAAACATACAAGTCAGAGATATGAGATCTTCATACTCCATGTCCCATGGTCACTAAATGTCTTAGAAAAAGGTAATGTATGAGAATGCATTCTTGTATATGACACAACTGGTGGACACAAGTATAGCGATGCATGTTTTCGTTGGATATCAAACTAGACGTCTTTCTATCTTGAGTAGTATTGATTCTTTCCTAGAGTCCACTCCTTATATTTATATATTTTGTTGTTCATATTCTTTTTTCAATGCTAAAAATTCCCAGGGGGTTACTATTTATGGTTTATTGAATACAGATTGATTTTGAATCAAAAAATTGATCGAAAAGTGTTTTAGAGTCAATAAAAAAGAGTTTTAGATAGATATTCACAAGTTATTACATATGATTAAATACATGATGAAGTTGATGATAGATTTCCAAAAGTGTTTTAGAAGTTATTATAAATAATTTTTGGATATGATTTATTAATTTATCCAATATAATATGATATAAGTTGAAATAAAATAATAAATTTCTTCATGTGATGCATTAGGATATATAGTATTATGTGATTAGGGGATATCTTAAATAATTTTATTATGATACTTACTTTAACCAATCATATGGTATGATTGGGATATATCATATGGAAATGTTATAAGGTGTATTGTATGATATGATACATGCTAAAACAATATGATTGATGGGTGACCTAATGATAATGTTTATCATTCTAGAAGATCTTCCAGGTAAGACATCATTAAACTAGACATTTCATATGAAGAAACCATCAATAATTAAATGTATACATGAAAAAGTTTCATGTCTGACTGAGTGAAATTTACTCATGTGTTATAATGAATGGGTAAGTGCATTTTCACTCAAGTATCTTCCTTGATGGTTTTATAAAAGTTCATTCACCTTGAGATGGTGTGAATTCATGCTTTCTTAATCCTTGGTCAAAGGACTCCTTCCTATATCTCTATTCTCCGACCTCATGAACACCATAAGGCACTATCATATCATGGAGGGTGGATGATCCTGCTCAAGAATTGGTAGATTCAGAAAAACCCATGAATATATCCAGAGGAGGTATGTCTTTTGGCTACCTATATTTTTGTATTCATCAAGAGTGTGAGATGAAGATTATTATTGTGCCGATCTTTGATATATGGTACACATTCATAGTTTCTTCATTTATAGTTTTCATAATTTCCTTTATATATAATGGTAGATCTTGGATATGGGTTTCTTTACTGCTTTCATTGTATTCAATGATAGTTTTTAAACCCTTTAAAACCCAACAAGTTACACCTATTTAATGGTGAGAAGTCAAAGTCTGACCTATAAATTTTTTTATAACGAGAAGTCTAATATTATGCTTGGAGTAAAACATGACACATTATGCTTATCAATGCTTATATTCTCTAATAGCTAAACTCCCATGATTATATAAAGGATCACTAAGAGATCATTTTAAAATACACATAAAATAACTAAAATAATGAAAAGATAAATATATGAGACATAAGAGATAACACCTGCATTGATTGAATGAAATTAAAAAAATAAAATAAAACTTGAATTTTTTTCAATTTATTCATATTATTAAATATATTTTAGTTATGTACATGATGTAATTTATTTTTATTCTAGAATCAAATCATGTTTAAAAATTTTTATTTATCTATATTGTTGGAACCGGGCATGCAGCGGAAGCCCCAAACAGGTGGGTTTTAAAATTTTTCCACCGACGGTCGATGTAAACATATCGACGTTGGAGAAGAGTATCCCGGTCTTAGCCGAGGACCATGTGTGGAGGATTTTAAGAACCTAAATTAAACTACAAAATACCTGGTTTAAATTTGAAGCCGCGCCCGACGCCTGCTCGTTGTTGGCAATCACTGCTTGAAGAATACGAAGTTGAATTCCTCTAGATCGTCCACACGCGCTTCAAGGAATCTACGAGAGCGCCGTTCGTCGTAATATGGGTGCTATAGCGGATTTGCGAAGATGCCTTCAATGCTCCAACAACCACTACATTACATCGCTAGTGATGCCCGAGAGAGAGATCAATCTGAGCTCTTTGGATCTAGAGCATCTCTCTATAGAATGTGGGAGAGAGGAGAGGAGAGAGAATATCCATGAATAATGTTTGGAAAATTCCCCTCTTCTTCTATTTATAGTGCTCAATTAAAATACCCGGTATCTCCTCGCTGGCCCCGAATACTTAACACACTATTAACAACATTTTATTACTACTAAACTGAGCCAAAAATATTATTATCATTTACTTGTAATATATTAAAATATATTACATGATAATAATTAAGTCATTAACCTGACTCTTCGCTCTCATAAATATTAATTGAACCTTGAATAATTTAATATTTGTCAATTAATATTTTTTCATGTATTTACTTAAAACTCGTAAATACATTTAATAAATAAATTCAATACTCATTATTATAAACTCGAATAATATGAATTTATTTATTGCATTGGTGATCATTTAAATTTAGAAAAATCCTAGACCCCTGTGGCAGGGCCCACCATGTCCAAAACTCCTATTCAACCGAATAGGGTAGATTCTTGAATATTCTATTGTGTGTGACCCTCTAGGACCTTATTTTGACAGACGTGAATAGTATTCACTAACCAAGAGTGGGATCTAGCAACCCATCATGGACCTTGAAGAAATAAGGATTTTCACAGCAGCGACAACCAACCTACGAACACGCACTGTGTAATATATTCTCTTTGTCCGTAATATCTCATAAAGTAGGACGCACTCACGTATCATTACACTTTTTCATGCTTTATAGTTTGTTGATTTAACATGACATATTTACCTCTGACTTCCATGGCCATGGTCTTAAAAAGGTATTTCCATCCATATCAACATGGCCTAAGATATATTAATTCCATAACCCGGAAGTGAAAAATACTTTCTTGATCATTCAACCAATTTCATGCCACCAACGACACACCCGAGAAAAACTACCTCGCCACGACTTCATCGCCATGGTTTTCATCTTGCATCAAAGTACGCAAACAAATGACATACATTGGTAATGATCTCAAGTCGGGATACTATTACACATGATCGTAGATAAGAATGTCCAATGACACCCAAAAACATGTGGAGTTCCTATTGGCGGGTCAGTCCTCATGATCTCACTACTAGAGATCACCAAGTGAGAACTTCATGAGAAGAATTCTCAATGCTTATGAGCCCCAACACCTGATAGCCAGACATCTACTATTTCCAATTAGTAAGATGTATCTAGACCATAGAACATATATTTAAGATTAATTTCATAGTATCTTAAGGTTCTCATTATAGCCTGGGAACTGCTATAACCTTTCGATAAGAAAATTAATCTTTGGACATTACCATTTCAATAGTAGACGCAAAAAAGTCTACACTATAATGGTAAGATAATATCATGTATACCTTACAGTATACACGATATGGTAATCAAAATCACATAATAGTTGGGTATAGGGAACCCACTATTTCAACACTCCCACTTACACTAGAGCCGACTTTCTAACTAAACTTGTTAGCTACTCACTTGATAAGCATCATGTTTCTGCTGAGTAACGACCTTAGATACTGGGTCCGCCACAGTTCTGCCGCGTGGCTATTATGCTATAGAGACCTCATCTCTTTGATTAAAACGTCTCAAGAGATGGTATCCTGAGTATATCCCTTTTGTCCACTATCATAACATGTCATCTTGGATAGTAAAAATATCATAATTTAGATTATGATAATACTTTTCTCACCAGGTGTGATTCCAAGAACTAGAATAGATTATTGTATATCTACTTCATAGCAACCTTAGAAGCTGTAACATACTCAGTCATTGTAGGTATGGCTACCACTGTCTTATATGAGCTTGAATCTCTCATCACCATTAGCCTAACTGCAATACTAGATCACTTTGATCTATAAAAGACTAGTTTATATCCTCAAAAACTAGTATCCTTTCTTCTCCACTTACCAGGAACATATCTTTTGTACTTGCTGAAGTAAAATTAGATAGTTCTGACTACATCCCTTGTAGTTCTCCTGGATATAACTGATATCTACCCAAAATTTCTTCGCAATATCAGTTACTATACATATCTTGGCATGCATGATTGATCCATTGCTACAACGTATGGATTTCAACTCACCTTATTTATCTCTTCCCATGTCACAGACAGGTCAACATGGAGAGATTATGCCTTGTGACATAGGCAATAATTCATCCCTTGAATTGTTCCAACATTTATTTTTCAATACAATGCCACTATATGTATGATTTACTAGGACCAAGAAAACTATTGATCTACCATAGTACATCCTATTCTCTAGAACTTAGGTTGCAACATTAAGTCAATCATTGGAGAGTAAATTTCATTTTGGTCTTAACTCACTGTCAGACCAATGTCTATTTTCAATATGTTACTGAACATATTTCTTATTGGAAAACCTTAACGCTCCCACTAACCTCTGGTAGAAACATGGAAAACATTTGTTTTAAATTTATATACTATGATCATGTTGCTTACTTTAATACTAAACTGGATTTCAGTAACTTGCAACATTTACTAGCATTCTATGATGTGACCATCCCTTTTTGGTTGCGTTGTATAGACACCATCCACAATTGGTGGTCATGACATCCAATGCTAAATAAATTGGTCATAGATATTATCTATGATAAGTAAAATTCTGATGGATTTAGGCATAACGACTTGGTGAAACCAATAGAGCCTTATTGGTACTACAATTGTACCATCCATGTATCAACTCACTTGAATACCCACCGCAGTATTCAAAATAATAAGCTCCTTTTTCACTTTAATACATGGAATCCATTAATTTAATTTTAGCTGGTCTTATCAATTTTAGCTAATTTCCATATACTGCTTAATTGTAGGAAATATTATTCACATTGAATAATAGAACACTGACCACAGTGAATATAAAAACCATCACCATGGTTTTATCCTTCCTATGCAGTATGTGTCTTTGGAACATACTTTTTTCTACATGCGCTTGTGGAACTAGTTCCTATGCCAACTAATTTTTCATTTTGAGCATTGACTAAACACAAGTCAATATAGCTCCCACTATCTCTAATAGAGATGTTAACCCTTATATAGAAGTGTAGTCTAGTGCTTGACTACCTACTCTTCTATATTAGGGATTTATGTAACATCCTAAACAACTGTTAGGATTATTACACTAAATGCACAATGTGTCTGTCTTGACGCTAGTTTGTTTATGTCCTAACAAAATCTTTGCATCCAAACACATGTTCTTATGACATAATGGGTTTACATCATACTATGACTCGTATGATATCCATTTTTCATTATAGTTGGGATATGGTTGTGGGATATCATTGTTATTTGCAAAGAATTTCATGAAATATAATTAAAGTTTCTGCTAGTTATGACATTGATATTACTTACATCAATACTTTGATGTATAAAATGTGCGTTTAGTAATTACTCCATGCTACATTTTTTTGATCAATGTTGATATGTAAGACTTCATCATCAATCATCCCCATTAACATCAATGTCGTGATGTCGATAAGGTAATGTTTGTTTAGGAATTTCTCCATTCTACATTATCATGATTGATGAATTCTTGGTCAAGATATTCTTCGGTATCCCAACCCAAAGCCACTCATATCTCCGGACCATGAAAATACTGCACTTTGATATTCCTTAATTACTTAAAAGAATATTATGAAGTATATATACCTCTAGCTTATACTTGGAATAGTTCACACTTTAGTGTTGAACTATTTCCAAAAGCTTTGTGACATACCTTTATTTCTAAAGGCTCCTTTTTCCAAGCTAAATACATCGATAATACCATAAGTATTTAGCAGTGTCGAGCCTAAATACCATACTGGGTAAATTCATGATGTCTATTTTTAGTATTACTTGAAAAAGAATTATCCTGTCACAACTGGGTATAAGTCTTACATTTATATTCATCACTAATTTCCTATGATTCATGTATTACTGAACTAGTGATTGAGCTTACCAAAGAAACATTCATTGCAGAAACTGAAGGAATGTCTCCTTGAATCCATGGACACATGAGATTAATGTTTGTGGTTATACTCAACAATAGTTCAACATAAATCTTTCAATTGGAAAATAAAGAAGTCATGTACTTCTCACTACTGGCCTAGGTATCACCCTTTCACAACCACTTGGAGAATACACCTGACTACTAGTAATTTTTCTATACTTACTTGGTTATTGTATTAAAATACACATATGTAAAAAGCATATAGTATTAAATACCCAAGTAGTAAAAGGAAACATTACATTGATGAATATACCTGATGTATAAGAGGCAACATGCTTATTTAAATCAGTTTATTGGTTTAAAACTTTCATAGTATTATTTTATAATATGCAATACAATAACCACTTTTAATACCTCATATATTAAAGAACGTCACAAATATGTCATTTTCATTAAATTCCTTTGACCTTTTCACATTGTCTTTCAATTTATCTGCCATAAGAATTAAATATTAATTGTATTTTATTCATATTCAGTTGGCGAATGTTACCTAAATTGGTATTGAAGTGTTTACTCAATACTTGTTCATTTTGTAACTTAAAATGCGACTTGAGTAATGTGGTGAAAATGATATTTAAATACCATGATAAATCTTTCAATTTACACATTATGGTGTAAACTTCGCCTAATTCATATCATTTTATCACTTTTTCCTTGCAAACATCTCAGAGATGAGACTTTATGTTATATCATCTATGTCCTGGTGTAGTGACCGAAACTGACACCAGACATTGATGAAAGCATAATGATATAACTATCATATTCTTAGTACATTAGTCTCCTGTAAGCATTTTCACCCTCGCTTTTTGAGGTAGTTTAACAGTGTTGGGGACATTGACACCTTGAGTTTCCTATATCATAGTACTATGCACACACACCTATACTATTCATGGATACTTGTGTTAGTGTGGACATTTACTTTGTCCAATATTTATCGTAGTTTTAATCTTGTGGTATAACTTTCCATTTTTCTACAAAAATAAATTTTAGTAGATGAGTGCCTTTTATCTGGATTACCAGTTTAGACATTTTGATTAATTACTTAAATCATTTAATGTCTCCCACTATTTAATCAGATTCTAGGAACCCTATGTGCTAGAATCAGAATACTCTGTTGCTTGAGTGTTCTAGTGGCAAGGATCCTGGAACCACCCCTCATAGTCTACAAGCTAAGGCTACGCCCCTACTTGGAGGGTTCTAGGTAGGCTTTTGGCTGGTCGACCGCTTTAACTTGCAGTTCCTTAATCTGTTGAGTGAAGTCTCAGCTTCATAAAATCAAAATTTGATTTACTCAACACTTGCCTCTAAAATGATAGAAAGTTAGCTATGGATAATCCTTACTAGAACATTAGTTAAGTTGACCCATCATTCTTATAAGGACTCCCTAGTAGTAGGAGTCACCCTCAGCTAAGGCATGACCGACACCTCAAACAGCTGGTTTTGTCCAAATTTGAATGACAGAAGGCTGTTTAGACTTAATATATCTTTGAGGGTATTATTATTTTTAGTGTGAAGAAAGAAATCCTTTTCTATTTTTATAAGCACGTACTATGTGATCGCACTCACAAATGACTATGCAAGAAATATAAATTTCATCGCGTCACATGTTCATTTTATCTTGCATGCCTGTTTATTATTATACTATGTGATCGCGCAATAAATTACACATGCACAAAAATAATAAACCATGCAGAAATAAAATGAACACTTGATCATGAGCCGGTACTATTGGTTGGTCCGTTGAGTGAATTACAGACCAACCGAAACCCTAAGGGTAAATACATTTAGTCACATGGCTTGTAACTTGAATAGTAATGTCTTCTCATCCAATGCATCCAACTCCTGTCTGGTGTGTCACCGTCACTTGGCGCGAAATGCATCACCGATCATCCTGTCATTATACAATTGTACTCACACGCAGGCAAGGGGTCTCGGGGTATAAATATACAACTCTGCGAATGGGCGCGCATGCCCTTATATATACAACGACTCTGAGACGACACACAGATCACCCTTTTATTTAAAATAATTATTAAAAAACCACATGCAATAATTAATTAAATAATTAAATAAATAAACCACCAGACATGCATTGGCTGGACACCAGCTCATGATCAGCCATATACACATTAAACTCACGTATATTAATTAAATGCAGAATAAAAATTAAACTTTCATTAAAATAAACTTGAGGGCTTTAAATTGAATTAAAAAATTCACTCTAATTTTTAATTCAATAAATATGTCGTCCAGTCCCCTTTAATTAATTTAATGATCTCCCAATTAAATTAATCACGCCGCATTAAAATTATAATAACCAAAATTAATGTTTAATTAATTTAATTATCAACTGAAATTAAATTAATTATTTTAATTAATATTGATTAAATTAAATCTCCTAGGCCCTTAAAATTTTGGGCAGGGCCTATGCGAGTCGGGGAAACCTGTGCAGGCCATGTCTGGGCTGTACTAACCACGTGCATTTGCATTCTGGGTCAGGCAGGTCTGCCCAATCCCATTCCGAGATGAGGAAACATTCTTGGAAATGGTTTGGGTTGGATTTGGTCAAATCCTATGCAGACAGGTTACCTCACGGCGATGCGCACTGTGCTATGGGTATCGGTGGGTGGTCTCTCGCCGGCAGGTCAAGAGAGGCTAGTGAGGAGGTCTGTCGGCCGAGGGCATGGAAGCGCAGGTGCAGGCAAGCGCTGCGGTGGTGTGCCGCTGTGCGGGTCTCCACGAGAGAGTTCGGAGGAGGCCAGACGGCCTAGTGTGAGCCGTGCTGGAGGAGGCAACCCGGTGCATATCAGTCATGCGGGAGGAGGCGACTGGGATTTTTCGCCTCGCACTGGACAGGGTGGTGCCTCCGTGATAGGGGACATCAGCAGGTTGCTGCTGGATGCTGGCAGCTGGGAGGTCCGACAGCCCTGGTTGGCCGGGCTGGTGCGGAGTTGCTCCACGTGAAGTAGTGGCAGGGTGTTGAGAGTAAAGTAGCGTCTTGGTTCGATTGCCATGGTTCGGTGCACCACTACAGGTTCGGAGCGGTGTGCCACATGTTTCACTTGGTAATGGAGGGAGCCGTCCCGGTTCTACAGGGAAGAATCCTTGTCGGCGCCCGGTCCTGGTGAGCCGCGTTGCTATGCGCAGTATAGGGAAGCTGGGCAGGGCTCAGTGGAGAAAGAGGCTGGCAGTGTCGCCAGCCTTGTCGACGCCTGCATGGAGAAGGCAACCCCTGTAGGGACTGACGCTTGCTGCCTCGGGAGGAGGTACCTACGCCTCGGTGCGGAAGCACGACGGGGAGAGCACAGGAGAGGAGGCCCCTGCACGGTGAGGTGGCCTGGACAACCGAAGCGGCTGGCTGTGCCCCTGCTGCTGGTGCGACGCCAGTTCCGCGGTGAGGTACTTTATTTTTCACAACTTTCTTTTCTTCTTCCCCCCCTTTTTTTACCAGTCTTGCATCCCTTTAAAAAAAATCTAAAGTCTATATTAGACTTTGGAAACATAAAATTAATATTATAATAATATTATTATTATAATAAAATTATTATTATTATTATAATAAAATAAACTAATTTTATTATTATTATAATAATAAAATTACTTTTAATAAGTTAATATAAAAAAAGATTTTCCAGTGATTATTTCGACCACAGGATTTCCGATCGAAATACGAAACATCATCGAAATTTAATCTCGAATCCGAATTCGAAACTTCAAATGGCTGCAGACTGGCCATCCGATGTCCGATTCAGATTCCGTCTGCGGCGTTGGGACCATATCAACACCCTATTTCAGAATTAATGCAAATTTATTTTTTCTTGGCTTAAAATCAATAGGAATCCCTTTGATACCACTTGTTGGAACCGGGCATGCAGTGGACGCCCCAAACAGGTGGGTTTTAAATTTTTTCCATCGACGGTCGATGTAAACATGTCGACGTCGGAGAAGAGTAGCCCGGTCTTAGATGAGGACCACATGTGGAGGATTTTAAGCACAAAAATTAAACCATAAAATACCTGGTTTAAATCTGAAGCCGCGCACGATGTCTGCTCGTCGTTGGCGATCGCTGCTCGAAGAATCCGAAGTCAAATTCCTCTAGATCATCCACGCGCGCTTCAAAGAATCTGCGGGAGCGGCATTCGTCGTAATCTAGGGGCTAGCGCTGATTGGAGACGATGCCTTCGACACTCCAACGACCACCGCATCACATCGCTAGAGATGCCCGAGAGAGAGCTCCATCCGATCTCTTTGGATGCAGAGCATCTCTCTCTAGAATGTGAGAGAGAAGAGAGGAGAGAGAAGCTCCATGAATAGTGTTTGGAAAATTCCCCTCCTCTTCTATTTATAGTTCTCAATTAAAATACCCGGTATCGCCTCGCTGGCCCCGAATACTTAATGCACTATTAACAACATTTTATGACTACAAAACTGAGCCATAAATATTATTATCATTTACTTGTAATATATTAAAATATATTACATGATAATAATTAAGTCATTAACCCGACTCGTCGCTCCCATAAATATTAATTGCACCTTGAATAATTTAATATTCGTCAATTAATATATTTTCATGTATTTACTTTAAACTCGTAAATACATTTAATAAATAAATTCAATAATCATTATTATAAACTCAAATAATATGAAGTTATTTATTGCATTGGTGATTGTTTAACTTTGGAAAAATCCCGGACCCCTATGGTGGGGCCCTCCATGTCCAAAACTCCTATTCAATTGAATATGACAGATTCTTGAATATGCTATTGTGTGTGAACCTCTAGGCCCTTATTTTGACAGCTGTGAATAGTATTCACAAACCAAGAGCGGGATATAGCAACCCATCATGGACCCTGAAGAAATATGGATTTTTACAGCAGCGACAACCAACCTACGAACACACATTGTGTAATATAATCTCTTTTTCCATAATATATCTTAAAGAAGGACGCACTCACATGTCATCACCCTTTTTCTTGCTTTATAGTTTTTTGATTTAACTGGACGGATTTACCCTTGACTGCCATGACCATGGTCTTAAAAAGGCACTTCCATCCATATCAACATGGCCTGAGATATATTACTTCCATAAACCAGAAGCAGAAATCCTGTCTTGATCATTCAACCAATGTAATTCCACCAATGATGCACCCGACACAAACTACCTCTCCACGACTTCATCGCTATGGTTTTCATCTTTCATTAAAGTACACAATCAAATGACATACATTGGTAATGATCTCAAGTTAGGAGACCATTACACATGGTCATAGATATGAACGTCCAATGACACCCAAAACATGTGGAGTTCTTATTGGCGGGTCAGTCCTCATGATCTCATTACTAGATATCACCAAGTGCGAACTTCATGAGAAGAAGTCTCAATGCTTATGAGCCCCCAACACCTGATGGTCAGACATCTACTATGTCCAATTAGTAAGATGTATCTAGACCATAGAACATATATTTAAGATTAATGTCATAATATCTAGAGGTTCTTGTTATAGTCTGGGAACTGCTATAACCTTTCGATACGAAAATTAATCTTTGGACATTACCATTTCAATTGTGGACGCAGAAAAGTCTACACTATAATGGTAAGATAACATCATGCATACCTTACTGTATGAACGATATGGTAATCAAAATCACATAATAGTTGGGTCTAGGGCACCCACTATTTCAAAATATATCACATCCTTTGATATTATAATATTCTTAATGAGCCTTTGGTTATATAAATAGGATAAAATAATCCACGATTATAAGGGATTGACTATATCCACCATCCATTGTATGGATAAATGAACAATTCTCATAATTATTGTTGAGAACATATCAAATATGGGGATAAAATTTAAATCTTTAATTTGGTTTTCAGAAGAAATATGTTCTATGGATAATAAATTTTTTATTTCTATTTTTGGGGAATATATTTTTATATGAAATTTGTGATTACTTACCCTAACCCTCTTTAACAACTCCAATATTTCTCCCCATATTTTATTATCTTTCATATGTGCTTTATTCTAATGTTTTTAATTCATAATAATATACTTACCATATTCCTTTTATATCATTAAAAATCCATAATTTATATCATTTATCATAATATATATGTTTTCTTGATACTTTTTTGTTACTTATATTCATAGTAGTTAGGACTTTACTTTATCATGGTATGAATGTTCCATATTTCAAAGCTTTATTCTTCTACTAATACATACTTTAGCTACTTACTATTTTTTCTAATTATTTCAAACACTTTAATCCTTCCCCATTAATTTTTTATACTATAATATATTTAAATACCTTTATAGGAAATATTTTTTAAAATATACTTTCACTTGATATAGTTAATCTCATGTGAATTATTTTTATAGTATTATCATCTTACTATGTTTATTACATTGAATTTTTATTTTTTGATTCACCTCCCTCTTGAGTATTACATAATAGAACTATAACTCCCCTAGTTTTAGGACACATTTTGATTCCTTAAAAAAATTTCTATCAATTATATATATATTTTATTAAAATATTTAAAATTGAGAAGGAAATAAATCATACATGATAAGAATAAAATTAAAATGGATATAAAGACATTGAATATAGTATGACCAATTCAAAAATTTTGGTATACAGTTGATATAACTAAAGTTTATTTAGACGTTAAATATATATTTTTATTATAAATTATTTATTTTAATTAACATAAATGATTTTAAAGGGGAGAAAAATACATGAATTTATTTCTGAAAATACCTTTTATTCTAAAGAAATTATTTTAATAAAATATGAATTTTAATTAAATTTATTAATTTTAAAGAATAATTTTAATAAAATGGATTCATGGGAAAACAATAATTATTATTAATGTAATTATCTAGGAAATAATAAATGAATTATAATACAAATTTAATGATTCATGGAAAAAGAAATATGTTTTATTTTAAAAAGTATTATTTTAATTATACATCAGATATTTTATTTAAAATTGAAATTTATAAATTTTAGAATTTGAATATTATAAGAAAATATTCCTTATTGGGTTTAAAATTTATGAATTCTTCTTATGGTTAATTTTTGGATTTTTTTGTACAAGTTAATCTTTTGGTGAATAATTAAAAAACACACTTTTTCAAATACCATATCATTTATGTCATCATTATGATATATTTACAGTATATTTTTTATAACTTATGAAAAGTATATTAAATTATAATACACTATATTTATCATAAAATTATTATACAATTAATATAAATAATTTTTTATGTCTAGATAAGTATAAAAACATTAATTGACGATGACATAGTGCTTGTGTAACCTAGAAAAAGTCAAGATTCATGGAATTTATATTAAATTTAGAAAAGATAAATTTAATATAATTTAATAATTATAAATTATTAATAATCAATTAAATTTAAATATATATTTTTTAGTTTTAGAAATATATAACAGAATAATTATCCAAAATTCTCAGGTAGCATCGATGCAGTGCTTCAACAAGTAGGAGAAAAATAAAAACCGGTGGATTTAAAATATTTAAATAGATAATATTTAGATGAATTAGAGTCTTGTGTGGTTATTAAGATAAATGAGATATATATGTAATTACTTAAATATTTAAATTTTAATTACATAGTCATCTAGATATTTTTAAATTCAAATACAAGAATAACTTTAAAAAAGACTTTAAAGGGTATTTAATTTTTAAAATGAATTATAAATTAATAAAAAATAATAAAATATTATAATGAGTTAATTTTGTATAGTTTATGGTTGATAATATCTTAAATTTTCCATTTATGATCCACTCTATTGTTTTAGAATTACATTATTCACCCTTAAATATTTGATATTTACAAAAACGCCCTTAAGTTTTTCCTATAAAAGGGGACCCGTTTAAACTGTTCCAAAACACATCTAATGTTTTGTTTTAACTTATTATTATAAAAAAATACCTCTCTAATAATCCCTTTAAATGTTTATAATTCTACATCATCTATAGAATTCCATTCTATGAAGGATTTAGCCTCAGTTCGAGGAGGAGATTCAAATAGCAAGGTAAGAGTTTCTTTTCTCAAAATTCCTACTTTGAGACATGTCTCATATTATGCACATAATTTAATTTATATGGTGTATATAATTCATATTTGACATATTATATCATGATTATATTTTTATTCATGGTATTTAGATTTCCATTTGAAGTTCTATTTTTAAAGGCATTTTGGATCAAATGTTACCAAAGATGTAAGGGGTTCTCTTCTCAATAACCCTTCACTGAGAATTGATTCATATTCAGCAATTATTTATTTTTCATTAAATTTATACCACCCATTTATTTCTTTTCATAATAAATTTCATGAAGTTCAAGGTATTTTAAAATCCATCAATGGTTCTCTCTATCAAGGGGTTTTGATTCAAAAGTTACAAAAGTTGTAAGAGTTTATTTTCAAATCTCACTTTTAGTTTGTGATTGTTTATGTATAAATTATTATTTTTAGGGAATTATACATGATTTATATTTATAAACACATATATTTACTTATCCTATATTTATTTCTATAGTTTACATTTCATCTTATCATTACACTACCCTTTGGTTCATAAAGAAACCAAAAATATACCTATAAGTAGAACCAAAATTATCTACTATTTTTGGTTGAGAATATTTCTCTTATATATCCACATTATATATAGTATTTCAACAATATTATTATCTATACTTTAATTTTTTAATGTTATTTTCCACTATCATTGAAATTTTTAAAAAATGTTTAAAAAGAATCTACTTAAAATTTTCCGCACATGTCATTTTTTATTTTCTTTAAAAAAATGCGAAAGGAATCTCATTTTTAATGTTTTCGGCATGAGAAACTTTTCCCAATTTTATAAAAATATTTCTTAATAAATATTACTCTAAAAGTTTTCATAGGTTTTAAAAATAAATTTTTTTCTTGTTTTCTTGGTATTTTTCATTTTAAAAATAAAATTTATCAAAATAAAAATATATTTCTTCTTTTTTATCAAATATTTTTTATAATGTTCTTATAAAAATGTTTTTTATTTATGTGAAAAATATTTAATGTTTCTTATGATTCACTGGGGATATTTTCAAATGATACCATCCACCTTATTTCTCTTAATATATTATAATTATTCTATGTTGAAGTTACCATGAAACCTGTTTATTTCTCATAGGTTTGTTAAGATATGATGTAATTATGAATGTTTTCATGTTATTGTTATGTAAATATGTATATTTTATGTTTATATTATGAGTATGATCAATTATATCACTCTAATTAATTTAGTAAAGATTTGTGTCTCATGAGATAATGATTTTATTCATGAATATTATTATTATGTTCAAAACTCATGCATGGAAATTATTGTTATTCTTACAACTCAGTTTAGAAATTACTATTATGCTAAAAACCCATGAATTTACATTATTGTTTTTCTCAAAACTCAAAAATAGAAATTATTTTTATAGTCAAAACTCATGCATAGATATTCTTGTTGTGATAACAACTCATGCATGGACATTTTTGTTATGTTTACAAATCAATGTGTGAAAATTGTTTTTTATGTTCGCAAATCTATGCTTGGATATTATTATTATGTTCAAAACTTTAGGATTGGGCTTGATTATAGTTAACAATGTTACCAATTTTATGTTCTCATATGTTTATGTTTGTATCACATGTCTTATGTTTCTTCAAAATCTTTATGCCATGAATCATGTTTTTAAAAAAAATATATATATATATATTTATGATTCTATATTGTTATGAAATTGGATTATATTCTCCTAACTATGTACTCAAATTATGATCACTTATTATTTTTGAATAAAATCTCTTATTCTTACCCTTTCGGATCATCTGAGCTCACCCATTTCTTATGGTTACATTCCCTATCTATTAAGAAGGGAATTATGTATAATGTGTCTAAAATTACATCACATGAAAAGAATAATTAATGGAAATGTTGAATAATTGTTGAAAAATAAGGAATATTAGGTATATTGGAAAAATTATCCCTTTGGTGAAAATATATATTTGTTTTATTAGTTAAAAGTTTTTCCTAATTCTCTAGAACTCTAATACTAAAAAGGTATTTGGTATGTAAGTAAGTAAATATTGTTCATTGGTATTATAATTATTGATGTTTAAGTTTGGTTTTATTTAATTCATATCAAATATAGTATGTAAAGATTATATTTTTTTCACTAGATCTGGGAGAAAAAATATGGGGCATCTCAAGAATGTTATTTCCCTACCTTCTAAGACATTTTAATCAAGACTTATATATATTAAATTTAATGCATCATAGTTAAAATTTCTTGAATTTATTATAAAATTTCACTAAAGAGGAAATATATAATATTTTTAAGGATTGATAAAAGTTTTTAGAATAATTAAAACATTATGAATCACTTTGGAAGAAGAGAGAAAATTAAGTCAAGGGACTTCAACCTGGGAGACACAAAAGATATTTTGTGGGTGTGTACCAAGAAAACATTATCTTAAAAAGTATCTAATATTATATTGAAAAGACTCATTAAGTACCCAATGTTTGTTTATTAAGAACCTAATGAAAGTTGCATCAATCATATATTCTATAGATGATCAACATTAGGTATCCTGTGGAGACGTAAGGTGTATTTGGTAAGTTTGAAAATTCCCCCATTAGAAAAGGGCCAAATTTGACACATTTAAACATATTAAATCACCTATGATATAAATATATGTTGAATAAGTTTTAATTACATTAAAATTAATTTATATCACATTGTTATTGGATGGATTTAATATTAATTAATTATAAATAAATCATGATCCTAAAATTCTGGATCTTTATTGAATCATTTGAATAAGTCAATGTAAATGTATTGAAATGGTAAAATAAGTTACACTTATTGGTAAGATGAATTTTATGAGTTATAAAACTTATAATTTTTAGTTTTTAAGAGTAATTATTATATATTATAGGTTATTAATTATATTATCATATTTTAATAAACTTATCATAAAAATTCACAATTATTTTGAATTTGGAGCAAAGGAATTTTCTTTACAATCCTTAAAGGATTTCACTGTCCAACCAAAGAAAGATTCATATTTGATTATATAAAATCATGTTTTTTAGGAATATATTATTCATACATTAAATATTCACTAAATTTTAATTATAATAGACCATGCTAATCTTTTTTAGAATACAATAACTTATAAAAGGGTTTAAAGTAAAATTAATTCCCTTATTACATTTAGTAAAAAGAGTAAAATCTTGTGACCTGGATACTTCTAGTCCAACAAAGACTAACCACCTTCATTTGGAGATGAACCTTATAAAAAACCGTGTCACTTGTTTTTTTATTTTCATTTTCAGTACGTGAAATAGATATTGAACCTGGTGTGGTGACACGTGATATTCAAATGGTTGTGATGAAGAAAAAAATTACCTTAACTTCACCAATATCGATGCTTATCTATAATATATCAAAAAATATAATAAAATCACTATAAATTCCAAAATTAAGTATAAAAATGTACATTAAATGGATCTCTATAAATCCTTAGGTTCACTCCCATATCACCATATTTTGGTGAATAAATTTGAGGGTTAGTTTATAATCATTAGGGATAGATTTTCTCCTTAAAATAATATAATTAAATCCAATTAAATAAATAGATAATAAATAACTTAATGATTAATTAATTAATTAATTAATGTGATTAATTGAGAAATTAAATACTTTATAAAAAATATTTTGAATATCAGGACCATTCCTCATGGGGAGCCACACCATCAAGTCTTTTTAATCATGGTACAATCATGATATAAGATATACTATCTCTTTACCTTCAATATTAGTGTGGATGTGACACTCAAATAAGATTATACCATTACTACCTACTCAATAACCTAAAGATATAAATTGAAAACAAAATCACATCATCTTCCTTTCCTCTTTTTCTTCTTATTGGGCCTAAGCCTTTATTTTCATATTGAGTGCATCGACCACTGTGTCACCTTTCCTTTGAGTATAAGCCAACTTAAAGTCAAATGGATGTATAAAATCAACCCATATACTCTATTATAGGTTCATATTCCTGTACAATAATATGTATTTAAGGAGTTTTTGGTTAATGGGTACTTTAAATATATCCTTTAATAAATAATTATGCTAACAATTTAATTCATGTACCATAACTACCAACTCTAGAAAACATGTTAGATAGTTCTTCTTATGAGATTTAATATATTGATACTCATATACCAATAGTCAGTCCTTCTACATGAGTATACATCCATACCCATTCTTGATATATCTCAAAAAACCATATATCAATTTCATAACTTAAACATGATCAATATTGGTGATATAACATGAATTCACTTTAGCTCATGAAATTCCATATTGAATAGATCATCTAATATGAATTGCATAAATTTCCCTATCAAGTCTATTATAAGTGTAACCAAGAATGAAAATTCTATAAAGAATATATCATAATATAAATCAAGGACAAAGAAACTCCGAATCTTGGATTCGTTATTGGGTGTCACCCAAGATAACACTACCTCAATCTTCACATAACTCACTTATATCCCAGATTTACAATTAAAACGAATAAGAAAATTTAATTATTATATTTATAAATGGAACTTTGAGAGTATGGAATGAAGTTATTTCTCTCTTGGTGCATAAATAATAATCTCCAAATGATTTACATGATGGATATTTAGGGAGATACTGATACTTATAATTTATTCATAGGAAAACAAAAAACTAATACCATATCACTATGAATAATTTTTTTTTTGAAAAATAAAATAAGAAAATAAATCAAAATTTATTTTCTTTTTAAAAATTTTAAAAATATTTAATCAGAATTGAATTATAAAATATTATCTTGCTTAAATATCCATTGATAATACTAATAACTAGTTTCTTAGTGGGACCCTAGTTTTATCCAATTTATACTAGTCAGTACAATTTAAAAGTAGGAAATAAGGATGAAGAAAAAATTGCGAAATTTAAGAGGATGAGGTAATAGTTGATAAAATTTAAAATACTGTGTTTTATTTCCCAATGCATAATAATTTTCTATATATATCCCTACTATTTATAGTAAGAGAGGAGTCTCATGTTTTATTTAATATCCTCAAAAGTTGTTAAACTTATAACACACTTTATGATGTGTAATAATAAGTCCCAAAGTCCCATATGTGAATTTAATTTCCTCTAAAAGTTGATATAGTGGTGAAACACCTTGGAAGGTGCATTAATAATCCTATAAATATACTTAAACTGCAAAATGAGGCGCTTTAATGACATACTAACATGATTGGACGAAATATAATCACGTGTTGGGGATTATAAGTCCATTACACTAATTCAAATAAAAAATATATTTTTAGATAAATTATTTAATCATGTTTATATATTAATAATATAAACAAATAATTATTTATAATAAATTATATATTAATTGTGGTTAATTAAATATTTTTTAATTAATAATGTTTAATATTATAATCACAAATACCATTTGTATTTGTGATATATATAAATATTCTAAAACATCGACCAATCACATTGGACTAAATAATCCAAATTATAATTATCTTGTGTAAAACCCCAATGATACCTTTTGAAGTTAGAGATGATTATTGATCAATTACATAATCATAATATAAGAGTGATATATAAAAAATTCCATAGATAATATAAGGATCGAGCCTTAAACATTACATATTATAGTAAATTCATTTATAATTCACAATTATTACATTCCCAAAGATCTTTTTGGTTTAGTGTTTTATAGAATTGGGTCTTAAATCATACCAAACCAACCAAAAGCACAAAAATTAGATACCACTAAAAAATTATCCATTTTTTCCAAAATATAAATGTTTTTAATAAAATAAGAAATCTTTTCATGAGAAATCTTCACAACATTCATCATGTATTCTTATTTTCACTTACCCATCCTAAAACCATGTGATTTTTTTAAATCTTGGAATTATCACAAAAGTCTTTGTAAGGGACATATAAAAAAAGAATGAAATTGTTAGTCTATGTATGAAAACTTGTTCACAATGTAAAATATATGTTCTTTAGATCACCTAATGAAATCATAAGTTTCCTATAAAACCATCGAAAAAGTAAATAGATCATAAAAGAAAACTTGTGGAATCATTTTTATATCACTATTACAAATATTTTTTCTCTCATGGCTACAGAAGTAGTAACCATCACAATTACTATTAGAATAACCATTTAAGCATATTCTCATAATCTCTTAGGAGAAACCTGATCGGTTAACTCTGCCTCTTTAACCGATGCATTAGAGAGATATAAGGAGATCACATGACCATGGTTTATCATGGAACCACCCATCATCATAATAGTTTCCAACAACCATAATATGATTAAAAAATATAAATCATTAATAAAAGAATCATTCTTGAAGAAAATAAATTTTCCATTTTTAAAATAATTTTTAAGAAGTTACACACTTATAAATGAAAACATTTTATTTGAAAATAAACTTGTAAACTTTTAATGGAAACATAAAATCAATAATTCATCATGAAATATGAAAAAATACACTTGTATCATATAATAAAAAACATTTCTTTGATAAAAAGTGTTGTAACTTGAACAGATAATTTTTAAAAAGAAATTCCCTTACCTTGGTTTTGACATCCTTCAAATGTGTTCAAACCTCTTTTATAATGGTTTAAAGAGTGTTATTGATTTATTGAAGAATAATATTCATTTTTATAATACCTTTCATGATCTTCTTATAACATCTTTCCACCCATTTATTAATAATATTTTGTTATTTCAATTGCTTCAGGTGCATTCATTTCCTGGTTTCCATGGTCAGTTTGTTACCTATTTTCTGGTCAAAAGGAAAATAATAATACAGAAGTGAAAATATATAATTATTTGGGTCATTTTAAAAAATTATAAGTGAATTTTATCTTTCTATGAATGAGGTGAAGGGAAATAAAAACTCAACGTCCAATAACATGGTGAATTGACACACCATGGATGACGACCTCATTTTTAAGTATAAAAGAAGAAAATAAGAGATTTTGTGGTATATATACCATTAAAATAATAAATTTTTAGTATATGTATTATAATAAAGTTATCATGAAGAATTGGATAGGGTGTGAGGCTAAGGTATAAGTGACATAGAATTTAAATGAGAAAAAGAAGAAATTTACCTCTTGAAAATTTATCCTTGAGAACCGCATTTGGAATATGAAAGAGGTCTTTATGTGAGACAAGAAACAAAAAAATGTAGAAAGGGATGAGGAGAAGGGAATTTGGAAGTTTATAGTTGGGAAATATGGCTTATGTTGATGAAATTAAATAAATAAATGAGTCTCCTTAAATAATTGAGGTAAGAGGAAATTTTGGAATTATATAAAATATTAAAATATAATAAGTCTAATATAGGGTTAAAGACTTTAAAAAGGTATAAAAATCACAGGAGATCACATTTTCAATATAATATTATCATTTTTTCCAATTTTCAATATTTTTTTTATTTTAAAAAAATTTAATAAAATATACTATTCATGTTTTTTTTATCAAAATAAATATTATTCATAACTATGACTTTTAAATCATCACGAAAATGATTAAAATTTAAAAAAAATATTTTTTATATCCTAGAAACATCATATTAATCTATACAATTAGTGAATTACCTTAAAAATAAAAAATTATATATATATATATATTTAAAATCATTTATTTAATTTATTCATTAATTAAATATTTGTTGCATCGTTGTTGTGCAAGCCATTAAGGTAAATATTTATTCAATATAATTTAAAACTAAATTTACATAAATAAGATAAATTTATTATATTTCATATGACTAATTATGTTCCAAAAAAATTCTAGAAAACCATATATTAAAATATTATACCAATTAAAAACTATAGTGTGAACAACTTGACTTCCTATCAGAAAAAAATTATAAATGTATTAAAGTGATTAATGTGGGTTTTAAAAGGCCCCAAATTCAAACCAAGATGATATAGTTGTATAAAAGTTCTCATAGAAAAATATTTCATTATATTTTGGGTCATTTATTGGTTTTTATAATTTTAATTAAAATCATTTTAATTATTTTTCTTCGACTTACACAAGAACTGTATCAACATTTCATAATAATAAATGTTAATTAATTCATATATAAAAATTAAAAATAAATTAATATAATAAAAACAAATAAATTAGGTTCAAAATAAAATGCTAGATTCGTTCATTATGTATATTCACTCATATACATGTCAAGACAATATCTTAAATTTGTTATATTTTCTTTTCTTTCCCTACGCAGGCATTGCATAGGTATTTGGATACGATTAAAGTTATATAACTAAAAAATTCTAAAATTTCATAAAAACACATCAAATATACATAATAATTAATAAAAAATTCACTAAAATTATTTTTAACACTCAATTATTAAATCTAATGAAAACAATTGACATTGCTAAGGATGCGTAAGCACTCCATCAGTACTGATAATAATTTTTATACTTATCTCAAAATAATTTATAATTTAAATGTTTTGAATTATATTTATACAATATTTCTCTTAAAAAATCTAAATTTCGTTGTTTATTAAATTTAATAAATTTTATATCATAATTATGTCTTCATGAAGTCACAAAAAATAATATATTTTATAAAAGACCATTTTTTAAAATTCACCAAAAATTTATCTTATTCAAAAAATTATAAAAAATTCATACCAATATAATTTCAACATTATTAATTCAGAAATGAAATCATTTTTTTTAAATTACAATTCAAAAATTGAAAAAGTAATGTTTTAAATAAATAACCTTATAAGAAATTGTTTATTTTAAGAATTACTTAACATAATAAATATAACTATTTAATTCAAGAATACAAATAAATATAAAAACAATATTCTATTTTTACCTGGGTTGTTATATATTGTTCCCCTTTTGGAAAATTTTTCCTTTAAGTTTATTCACTTATTAAACAAATGGGGGTACGTTTCCCTCCTAGCATTTTCATATTCCCACATCGCTTCTTCAACCATGTGGGTTTACCACAAAACCTTAACCTGATATATTAACTTATTTCATAATACTTTGTCTCTAGGATTAAGAATATTAATAGTTTTCTCTTCATAATAAAGGTTCTCTTCTAGCTGAACTACTTAGTGGAAAACATGAGGTGAATCTAGCACATACTTTCTTAACACCAATATATGAAAAACATTGTGTAACTGGGATAAAATTAGAGTAAAATCTACTCAGTATGAAAACAATCTAAATTTTTCCTAGATTTCATAAGGTCAAATGTACCATGTAATTTTCTTTCATTTCTTACCAAAATTCATAAGAATTTTCCATGGAGGTATTTTAAGGAAAACATGAACACCTACCTTGAAAGAAAAGTCTTTCCTCCTATTATTAGTATAACTTTTCTACATACTCTGAGTTATCCTCCTATATTGCTAGATATTTTTACTTTTTTAGAAACTTACTCTACTAACTGAATTCCCATAAACTTCCCTTCCCCAAGTTCATCCAAAAATACTGATGTTTGACACGACTTTCCATATAATGCCTCAAAAGGTTCTATTTGTATATTGGAATAGGAACTTTTATTACAAGAAAACTAAACTAATGAAATATGTTGATCCCAACTTCCTTGTTAATCCATTGAACAAGCATATAGAATATCTTACAGAGTCTGAATTGTTCACTCAGTCTGTCCATCAAATTTAGGTTGATAAGTAGTTCTAAGATTTAATTCAGTGGCCAACAACTTCTGAAGGCCTTTCCAAAAGTTATAAGTGAACCTAGTATCATGGTCAAACATGATGGAAAGTGGAACTCCCTGAAACCAAAAAATATCTTTGAGTTATTGTCAAGAAATGGGATCTAATGAAATAATATCTCTAATAGTAAAAAAATATATAGATTATTTTTAGTCGATCAACAATAACCCAAAGCGAATTGTTACCTCGAGAATCCTTTGGTAAACCTACTACAAAATCTAGGGATATATTTTCCCATTTACACTCTAGAACTAGAAAATGATAAATCACCCCCTTCAGTAATTTTCACTATGATTTAAACTATTGACAAGTCAAACATTTCACTATAAAATCAGCAATATCTATTTTCATTCTATCCCACCAGTAATAATCCTGAAGTTCTCTGTGCATCTTAGTGCTATCAGGATGAACTGAAAATGGAGAACTTTGACCTTCACTTAACAATTCATTCTTCATCTAGGAATTTCAAGGAACACATAATCTCTTTCTAAATATCAAGAAATTATATCTATCAACATTAAATTTAGGAAACATACCTTTATTAACCAATTATAACTTTTTTCTATAACTTGCACTCTTCTTTTTGAGCATGCTTAATTCTATCTAACCGTGACGATTACACTAACACATGAAAAAAACAAAAGAATATCCTACACCAAAAAATTATAGGCCAAAATTAATCAAACTACTAATAAAAGGGTCATTTTCTACACATAACATGGTTATTATAGAATTATTTTTCTAAATCAAAGAATCATCCACTTTATTTGCTTTTCCAGGATGGTAATTGATCATGAAATCATAATCCTTTATCAAATCCAACCATCTTATCTACCTTATGTTTAATTCTTTCTGGGTAAATATATAATTTAAATTTTTCTGATTAGTATATATTTCACACTTGGCTTCATATAAATTATGCCTCTAAATTTTTAAATAAAAAACAATAGTATCTAATTCCAAATCATGTGTGGGAAAATTTATCTCATGAGTTTTTAATTGCCACGATGCATAATAAATTACATGATGATTTTACATCAAAATAAAACCAAGTCCCTTCAAATTGGAATCACTATAGATGACCAAATAACCATTTCTAGAGGGTAAGGAAAATATAGGAGCATTCAAAAATATTCATTTTAATTCATGAAAACAATCTTCCCAAATTTTTTCCAAATTAATTTAACTCCTTTTCGAGTTAACTTAGTTAGAGGGCTAGATAACTATGCAGGGTTTTTAACAAACCACAAGTAATAGCCTTCTAATCAAAGAAAAATTTGAATCTTAGTAACATTTTTAGGTATTATCCATTCATAAATCACTTTTCTTTTAACTTGTTCCATAATTTTCATATCACTCTTATAAATAATTTATCTATTCTGGCTACATAGGGAGTGACCATCACTGTTACACTTGGAATAATCATCACAATATATTCCTATATTATCTTAGTAAAAACCTAACCAGTTAACTATGTACCTTTACCCAATGAATTGGAGAGCTATAATGGGATCACCCACCCTTTATTTATCATGTAAATACCAATCATCCAAAAAATTTCCATGAACCATAACATGATCATAAAACAAAAATATTTTATAAAATAAACATTCTTGGAGAAAATAAAATTTTAACTTTTAAAATCATTTTTAAGAAGTTTCAAAATTATAAATAAAGAAAATTATTTTTAAATAAACGTGTAAACATGTAAATGAAACATAAAATCAATAAGTTATCATGAAATAAGAAAAATACTCTTGTGTCGTATAATAAAAAAGCACTTCTTTAATCAAAATAGTTGTAACTTGAAAAGAGATTTTTTAAAAATAAATTCCCTTACCTTAGGTTTGACTTCCTTAAAATGTTTTCAAATCTATGGTATAATGATTTAAGGAGTGTTATTTATTTATTAAATAAATATATTCATATTTATAATACCTTACATGATCTTCTTATAAAATATTTCCTCCCATTTAATAACAATATTTTGTTATTTCCATTGTTTTAGGTGCATCCATTTCATGGTTTCGATGTTTGGTCCATTACAGATATTATTGTCAAATAGAAAATAATACTCTATAAGTGAGAAAATATATTTATTTGGGTAATTTTAAATAGTTATAAGTGAATTTAAACTTTGCATTAAATTTTTAAAGGGAAATAAAAACTCATCATCCAGGAACATAGTGAATTGACACATCATGGATGACGACTTCGTTTTTACGGATAAAAGAAGAAAATAAGAGATTTGATGGTTTATATAATATTAAAAAAATAGAGTGTATATATGATACTAGATTTATCATGAGACATTGGATAGGGTGTAAGGTTAAGGTATAAGTGAGAAATAATTTAAAATAGAAAAAGAAGAAATTTACCTCTTGAAAATTTCTCCCTCAAAACCTCCTTATGCACTTAGAAGTGGTTTTTTGTGAGGCCAAAAACACAATAATTTATCTAGGGAGGAGGATAATGAAATTTTTCAGAGGATAGTCGAGCAATATGCCTTATGGTAATGAAATTTAATAAATAAATGAGTCTCCTTTTATAATTGATGTGAGTAACAATTTAGGAATTACTTACAATATTAAAATATAATAAGTCTAATATAGAGTTAAAGACTTTAAAAAGTACTCAAAATCATATAATATCACATTTTATATATAAAATTATCATTTTTTACTTGTTCAATAATTTTTTTATTTTTAAAAAATTTAATAAAATATATTATACAAATTTTGTTTTCAAAATAAACACTATTCCAAACTATGAATTTTAAAACATCAAGACAATGATTAAAATTAAAAAATATATTTTATTATAAACTATAAATATCATATTAATCTATATAATTATTTAATTACCTTAAAAATCTAAAATTATATTTATATTTTATTTTTAACATCACTTATTTGATTCATTCATTAATTAAATATTTTTTGCATCGTCATTGTGCAATCCATTAAGGTAAATATTTATCTCCTATAAATTAAAAATAAATTTAAATGAATAAGATAAATTTATTATATTTCAAATTAATAATTATTTTTGAAAATACTTATGTAAAACCATATATTAAAATATTATACAAATTAAAAACTATAGTGTGAACAACTTGAATTCCATTTAAAAAAATATTATAAAGAGATTAAAGTGATTAAAGTGGGTCTAAAAAGGCCCTATATTCAAAAAAATATAATATAATGGTTGAAAATTTCTCATAGAAAAATATTTAGTCAAATTTTGTGTCATTTAATGGTTCTAATAATTTTAATTAAAATCATTTTATATATTTTTCTTCAACCTACACAAGCACTGCATCAGTGTTTCATAAGAATTAATGTTAAATATTTCTTATATAAAATTTTAAAAAATAAATTACTATCATAAAAATATATTAATTAGGTTCAAAATAAAATTCTTGATTCGTTCATTATGTATATTCACTAATATACATGTCAAGAAAACTTCTTAAATTTGATATTTTGTCTTTTCTTTCCCTACGCAAGCATTGTACAGGTATTTAGATAAGATTAGTGTTATATAACTCTAAAATTACAAAATATCATCCAAAAATAACAATTATACATAATAATTAATAAAAAGGTTTTGAAAATGATTTTTAACACTCAATTATTGACTCTAATGAACCAAATTTGACATTTCCAAAGCTAGATAGGTACTGCGTCAACACCGACAATAATTTTTATACTTATCATTAAATAATTAATAATTTAAATGCTTTGAATTATTTATGTGACATAATTATCTTATAAAATCATAATTGAGTTATTCAATAAATTTAATAAATTTTATATCATAGTTATGGCTTCATGAAGTCACAAAAATACCGTATTATATAAAAAGACTGTATTTTTTACTATTCACCAAAAAATTGCTTTTTTAGAAAATTCTTAAAAATTCAAAGTATGATACTTCTCAAATTCTGAATTAAAATTTTAAATTATCTTTTTCAAATTATAATTCTATAATTGAAAATTTAATGTTTTAAATAAATAACATATAAGAAATTATTTATTTTAAGAATTACTTAACATAATAAATATAACTATTTAATTCAAGAATTATAATAAATATAAAAAAATATATTCTATTTTTACCTTTTATGTTATAGATAACCAATTTATAGAGTTTTTGTGTGATTAAATCAACCACGTTTTCATTGTAAATGTTCCTTTGCCCTTGAGATTAAGATAATTCACAAGAAATGGATAACATCAACATCATATAAATTATCTTTTTTTTATAAATACTAAATTGACTAAAAAATATATAATGAAAAAATGTAATTTTACAAGATTTTATATTAACTTACTTGGAAAAAACCCAACTCAGGTCTATAATGACTTAAATCCATCATATGGGTAGACACATCCAATCTTGGTTAATGAAATATCTCCACATGATTAGTAACATAACCAATAATGTTTTTTTAATCCAAATTATAAAATAAATTTTAGATATAAATCAAGGAAACTATAACACCCTAAGATTTTATGATTTTTTTCCAAATAAATTTAATTTCTCCAAAAGATTGTGTTACATGCAACACCGAGTTTAAAGAAACTGAATTATACTATTATTTTTTAATGAGATAGTTATAACCTAGATGTTAAATTGGTGGGTATGAATACTAATAACTATATTACAAAAATTATATGATTTATACATGTATAAAATAAATTCATTGATTATCAATTGATTATAAATGGAAATAAAAATCATTTTAAAGTAAAAGAAAATGTTTTTATACACACAATATGTTTTTATCCTAAAAAATTAAATTGATTAATATTTTTGAATTATTTTAATGTAATTTATATATTATATATTCAATAAAAAGTTTTTATGATACATATAATATTTTTTCTAGGCATGGGAGAAGAATAAACTTAATTTTATGCATAAAAATGTATTTTTCTAAAGAGCAGTTTTGTCACGTTTCCCAGGCTTATTTTAAAATTATTATTTTTCCAACCTTAAGAAAATTTATTTGAAAAAATGAATTTAATTTTTTAAATTAAAATTCCAAAATTTATTTAAAGTTAAATTTTTAGAATTTTTTTGAAAAGATTAAATTTTTGATAAGTGGCGAAAAATATTGATTTTTATTAAAAATTGTTTTTCTTTTAAAGAATTCACAAAGGTAAATTTTGATCTAATATGTGTCTAAAAGAAAACTTTAGTTTAATTATATTATTATTAATACAATTTATTTCATTTTAAATAATTTTAGTTTTAATTTTTATATTCAATTTTTTATACCTATGAAAACATTTTCTTTGGAAACCATTTTTTCTTCATTTTTGCAGGTTTAATTTTAGATTAAATTATACCACTTATATAAATTTAATTTCGTAAAATGAATTCCATATTTGAAATAAAAATAAATAATATTATATATTAATGGAAACTTGATTTTTATCAGAATGAATTGTAAAATAGTAAAAATTAATTGCCACGGTTAAGGTTAAAACAAGTTTATATGGGGGGGGGGGGTTTAAACCAAAGTATAAGGGTATGTTTTCAAATTAAACTTTTCTAAATCCTATTTTATGGCCATATTTCGATCTTATATTATCCAAAATTCGATTCTATGGCCATTTGGATAAAAATTTCTTTATAATGACTTTATCATTTTGTTTTCTTTTAAGAAATTTTCAAGTAGGTTCCCACCCCCACTTTTAAAAGGGAACCTCTTATTCTCATTTTTTCAAACATACAACGAATTTATATTTAGAAAATATCTATAAAAATACGTTTCTTACTTCCCTTTCCATGTCCTATATGTATTGTTTTGATTATGAAACCATCCAATGAAATATTTTGGTGCTAACCAAAAGAGGTTGTTTGAAGAAGAGGTATCGTTCTTAACTAAAAATTTTATTTTATTTATTCTTCCACCTCCTACAAATATTCTAAAACCATTATTAAATAATAAAATTAGTAAATAATATACAATTAGATGTTATTTTTTAAATTTAAAAACCTATATCCATCTCCACTTTCAAAAAATAGGACATGAAATTATCAATCCCATGTATGGTGGATTACCACCTTGCGAACCATTGTAATTAATTTTACATCACTACCTATCAAGACTGGATATAATATTGGATTTAGAATATATATATATATATATATTATATTTATAATACAATTATATATTTTTATTTAAATTATCACATCTACCTTCTTACCTTCTAATCCATCAAAAATGATAATATTGCTCGTTCATACTTGTGGACTACCGCCACCACGAAGCGATGTGATAATTTTTCATTTTATTTTGAAATATATTGTAATAATTATATAATTAATGAAAATATGTGATATATATGATATAAAAATTAATCTATATTATTTAACTCAATTTTAACTTTCTTTCATCCTATTCGTCGAAAAATGAAAACAATGTTCATGTGTATGTATGACCTACCATTTCCATGAATGGTGTATTTAATATATAAATATATACTTTTATAGATGACTCTAAATATTTTTATTGTGAATTAATATTATATTTATATCATAATTAACATTATAGATATTATGGAACCATAATCAATGAATAAGGGAAAAAAATACTTAACCAAAACATACATGAAAAATGAAGCAGTTATCACCTAGAATAGTAAATTTAATAAGGAATTGTTAATAAATGGGTGGTAAAAGGTTATAAGTAAATAATTTATGGTATGATATATATGATTATGGTTATATAATATATGGATAATAAACCTATATTTATTATATATGAGGTTCAAACGTGTATGAATAAATTCGATACTTGAGGTAAGAGATTTTTGTCTAACTCTTATTTTTACGAGACACATGCCATATTCCCAACTTGTTTCTCTTGTGTGGTGTATATAATTTACATGAATGAATTTTATTATTATTATCATGAAAATTATGGGATAAAAATATCTATATAAGTTTCTTTCTTATATGGGGCTTATGATACAAAAGTTACGAAAGTGGTAAGGGTTTTATGATATAATCTCATTGTTTATCAGGATTCCTTATGATTATGCCTCTGATGATGAAATATTATGATATATCTCTCAATAAAATTATTAATTTAATTATAATATGGTTATTTTTGAAAATTAAAATTTTTTAATTTAATTTTACTCTCTTTATGTACTCAATAGTCCAAAATAACGTTTTTAAGGAATACCAACTTTATTTATTTCTTCGGTTAAAAATAATTTACGTTCATATCCATGTTTTGTAAATATATTTTCAAGAATGTTTTTAATATTAATTTATGATTTTTTAAATTTATTTTTAACCATTTTTTTTATTTTTTAAAAATGTTTTAAAATGAATCTTCTTTTCATTTTCTAAATGAGGCACTCTTGACCTTTTACCAAAAATGTGAAAGGAGTCTATGTTTTAATGGGAATGGCATGAACATAATTTTCCACTAGCATAACCACTTAATTATTTAAATCTTACTATAATAGTTTTCATATTTATTTTCAAATAAAATATTTTCTATCATATTTAAGAAATTTTTATTTTTTAAATATCCTATTTCAAATATATAAGTATATTTTTTTTTCAAGAAATAATCGAAGTGATATTTTAAGATAATTTTATATCTAAGGTAATGACCTTTGATATTTCTTAATATTTACTAGGGTTATGTTTCAATTATACCATCCTTATTATTTCCTAGTATGCTTTATGATTTTGTTAAAAACATGTTTATGAAACTCTATTCTTTTCCACATGTTATTTTATGATGACAATATGAAATATTTAGGAAACCTATTTATTTTCCTTAGGTTATGATATGATGAAATAAGTTTAAAATTCATTTACTTTTCATGGTTTATCATATGATAAATGTTTTATGGTATTGTTTCACACATATTTATGATTTTAATTATGTGATGGGAGGGATTGGAATTATATTTACCTCTAATGCATTGGGAAGATGGATATCTCATAAGATAAACAAGACTGAAATAGGGAGTGAACCTAGTTCAGTAAGGGACTTCATCCACAATGATTGTCTTTGGAGTAAACCTTGACTACTATTATGGTTTGGGTAGTGAACCTATTCTACTATTATAGTCTTGGAAATAATCCTTGAATAATAAGGAAGTTATTTTCTATACTTATTTGTATGCCACAAATCTATGTCTTATACTAATGTTATGTTCTCGTGGTTTATGTTCTTTGATTCCTTTATGATTCATGTCTTATGAACTATCAGATTTAATCCATGACTTGAGATTATGATCTATTATATACAGGGTATGATTTTAAAATGTTATTATCATGTTCTCATACTTGTATTCTCATGTTATGTTTATGTTATCATTGATATCTCCCTTGCTTTCCCTTACTGAGAATTTGATCTCACCATTTTTTATGTTTCCTTTTTTTATAGGTTATAAATAAATTTATTAGGTATGATATGTCTAATAAGGGTTCTAGTTATTAATTACTTATTAGGTGATGATTTAGTTCACTTATGAACCGATTTTTTATGTATCCAAGTTTCCAAAAATACTATAATGATATAATTATGGAATGGATAATTATGTCATGATATGAATATACATATAATAAGATGTAATATCTATCTATAAAAATTACGGGACACTATATTTGGTATCATATCAAGGTTTAGTTTAACTTTAGAAACTAGGATGAGAAATATTTAGTGATAACCCTAAGAATAAATTGAAGTATATGAAAATGTCATGGAATTTTAGTAAAGGATAGAGAAAGTTGTTTCTAAGAAATTATATCCCTATCACGATAGTACAAGTAGATGTATATTTGGTATAATTTTACTTTGGGGTAATAAATTTGAAAATGACCCATTGGTATTTGACTCTATTGTCACCTGGGGCATGACAACGAGCCTTGATACACACTTGGTTTGACAATATCGAGGGATATGTTTTGGAATTTCATAAAATATTTATGATCCATCATGAAGGGTTTAAATATATTATGACAATGAATGACCAAGGTTAAAACTAAGGTTTAATATATTTAAAGGAATATGTTATGATACATATTATAAATTAATTTCCCTAATTATGTAGTTTCCCACATGATTTTTGTTGATCACACTATTCTTTTGGTTTTAGTCAATGGATGGAACCTGAATCAAACTTGTTAATGATGAATGTGATGTTCAATGTAATTATTCCACCCCCAAGAAACCAAATGTTTTTTGAATGGGAAAAAAATATCATTATTATGCTCACACAACTTTCTCATCTATGAATCATGCTGAACTTATAAAAAAGTAAAGGTGGGAACAAAGTTCTGTTGAGTCCTTTATCAGGAAACATCCACCTTTTTTTGGGTCCACTGATCCAATTATTATTTAGAAATATATTAGTAACATTGAATATATATTTTACATTCTAAATTGTGTGGATAATGAAAAATTCATTTTGGTTGTCTAATATTTGGAAGGTGAAGCATATCAATGGCAGAATCTTATCAATAATATAAGAAAATAAGATGAAATTGACTCCATAGAGTGGAGTGATTTTAAGAGATTAATTTCCAATAAATACTTTAATTTTATTATTTATATGGAAATGGAGAAGGAATTCCTTGATCTAAAGTATAGGGATGATGAATCCATTGGTACATATAAGGAAATATTATTTGACTTTCATGGAATGCTACTATTATTATCATCCAACCTGAATGTAAGGATGAATAATTATTTAGTGTCTAAAAACCAAGTCTCTAAAGGTTGTTATCCATAAGGTATTTCAATAGCTATGAAGAAATTGTTCGATGAGCTATAAAGGAGGAAATAGATATTGGAGTCTCTCATCAATCTCATGGTTGTTATAAGAAAATAAATATGTAATTCAAAAGAAATTCAAATAATCATGGAGAAAATAAGATAATCTATCCTTTATGATCAAATAATGGAAGGAAACATGGAGGAAATTGTCTTAAGGGTATTGGTAAATGGTTTAAGTGTGGAAAGATTGGTCATTAGGAAATTAAATACCAAAGTGATGATAAGAACTTTGATAATGATTCAAATAGAGAGAAATCTCCATAAAATGAACCAACCACGCTACAATGTTTCAAATGAATGGAGTATGGTCCTTATGATATCCAGTACTCAAATCCAAAGGTTAATGATTATCAATATGAGAAATCTTTTTAGAAGAGATACAAAAGAAAATTTCATACAATCACTATTTCTGATGAGTGGTATGATGTCGACATGGTGAAAGGTATGCTTACCCTTATAATAAAACTGATAATGTGTCATTTGAATCTAGATCTACCCACTCTTTTATATCTGAAGAATTTTAAAATGGTATAAAAATTACACCTCAACAATTAGATATTAAAATTTCAATGAAAACCCCAAAGGGTATGATGATCACAAATCAATTTTAAGATTCTTATATAGCTAATATTTTTGGGAATATACCTCATAAAAATCATGTTATTCTCAATCTGGTTAAATTTGATGTCATCTTAGGCATGTATTTCCTTTCTCTATATATATCCTACATCATTTTTTCAAGGAAAGGAAATCAAGTTTGATATTCCCAAAAAACCAATTATTTCATATCAGTGTAATGATAAATAAAAACATCTGATGGAAACCACATCCATTTTATGCATCTTAATTAAGAATAAAATGGGGTGATTATCTCAGGTGGTTGTGGAGAAACTCAATATCAAGGATATTCCAATCGTGCAGGAGTTTTTTGATGTTTTTCTAGAATAATTTCTTATTATTCCACCAAATAATGAAGTGGAGTTTTCTATAGAACTAAAACATGGTGATAAACATATTTCAAAAACTACATATAGAATGGCCTTGATTGAGTTCCAAGAATTAAAGAAGATAATCCAAGAGAATCTTGACAAGGTATTTATTCAGCCAAGTGTGTCACCTTTTAGTGTAACTATTATTTTTTTAAGAATAAAGATATATCAATGAGAATCATCATTGATTATTGGGAACTAAACAATATCAAAATCAATAAAGAGTACCCTTTTCCCCATATTTATGACTTGTTTGATCAAATTAATGGATATAAATACTTTTTAAAGATTTAACTTCATTATTGATATCATTAATTGAGGGCCAATAAGGAGGATATAGCTAAGACAACATTTCATACAAGGTATAGACACTTTGAATATATATATTGATTCCATTTGAGTGAAAAGTATAATGCTATATTATCTATTATGAGGGTTATAAAAGATAAAATATTTATGTATTTTCAAATTATAGATCTAGAAATTTTTAAGGAATGGGATAAATCTTATCTTTCTCAAATGATCATTCGACCATATATCCATGTGAAAATTAAAGAGGTGTAGAAGGAAGATGTTGAGCTATAGAAGAAGATAAAAAATATTCCTAAGTTTAAACTTGATTATGATGGAATGATAAGGTTTTGGAACCGTGTATGTGTTCCATCCATACTAGATTTAAATATAGAGCTATTGGATGAGGATCATAGTTTTTTATTCTCTATTCATCCTGTAAGAACAAAGAAATATAGAGATCTGAAAGAGTATTTCTGATGGGATAGATTAAAGAGAAATATTGTAGAGTTTATATATTGGTTCTTGGTATTTTATCAATTTAAGGATAAGAGAAAAAAAATTCTAGGGGGATGTTACAGCTATTACCCATACTAGAAAGGAAATGAGAAAACATCACCATGTATTTATTCTTTGGTCTTCAAAAAACATCTAAAGGATATAAGGATATTTTGGTTATAGTCAATCACCATAAAAATTCAGCACACTTCATTACTATTAGAGAAAATTGATATCTGGATCATCTTTCCTAGATATACATTAAGGAAGTGGTAAGGTGGCATGTAGTACCACCGATTGTATCTGATCAAGATTTAGGGTTTACCTTGAAGTTATAGTGAATTCCTCAGCAGGCTCTGGATATAGATTTGAGTTTCAACACTTTGTATCATACTTGGATATATTTTTAGTATAAGAGAACTATTAAATCCCAACAGTATATTCTTAGATCTTTTTCTATGAATTTTATAGGTTGTTGGGATCAATACCTTCCTCTAGTTGAGTTTTATTACAATAATATCTTTCACTTGAGCATTCATATGGATCCTTATGAATCCCTCTATTGAAACAAGTATATAAATCTAATGTACTAGGATTAATATAGAGAAGTAAAGCTATTGGGACTTTATCTAGGTAAGGAAATGATATATAAAATTATATCAATTCAACAACACATCAAGGAAGCTTAGAGTCAAAAGAAAAGTTATGATGAAAATTGAAGGTGTGATTTGAAATTTGAAGTTGATGAGAAGGTTTTTCTATGAATTTTCCCATGGAAGAAGGTTATGAGATTCATAAATAAGGAAAATTTTAGTTTTAGGTATATTATCCCTTTTTATATTCTTGATTGAGTAGGGATGGTAGCTTATTTCTTAGCTCTCCCACTGAATGTCTCTCAAGTTCATGATGTGTTCCATGTATCTATCATGAGGAAGTGCATATTAGATCCTTCACATGTATTGAATTTAGAGGTCAAACCACTGGTTAAATATCTATATTATGAGGAATAATTAATTGAGATTTTAGAGAGTATAGAGATATTTATATAAAATAATATCACTCACCTAGTCAAAGTTTTGTTGTGAAAGTACCAATTTGAGGAAGCTACATGGGATCTTGAGGATATTATGAGGCAGAGGTATCCTCAGTTTGTATGAGAGTAATATAATTTCTAGGGTGAAATTAATTTTAAGGGGGGGGGGGGGGGGGCGGATAATGTAACACACTAATATTTTATGATTTTTTCCAAATAAATTTAATTTATTTGATAGATTTCAATACACGAATCCCCGAGTTTCAACGAACCAAATTATACTATTAAAATATTATTATTTAATGTAGAAGTTATAACCTAGCAATAAAATTAGAGTGTATTAATATTAATAACTAAATTATTTAAATTATATGTTTTATACATGTATAAAATAAATCCACTTTTTATTAATTTATTATAAATGAAAATAAAAATCATTTGAAAGTAAAATAAATGTTTTTATGAAAAACTATATTTATACATATAATGTGTTATTATATTAATAAATTAAATTAATCACTATTTTTCAATTATTTTAATAAAATTTATACATTATATTTTCAATAAAATGTTTTAGCATTCATCTAATATTTCTTCTAGGCATAAGATAAGAATAAATCAACTTTTATGCACAAAATCTCTATTGTTATAAAAACCGGTTTCATCAAGTTTTCAACACTTATTATAAAATTAATTTGTGAAACTTTTGTAAAATTTATTTAACAAAATTAAAATCATTTTTAACTCAATATTCTAAAATTAATTCAGAGTGAAATATTTATAACTTTTTGAAAAGACAAATTTATCAATGAATAATGAAAAATACCATTTTTATTAAAAAGTGTATTTTATTTTATAGAATTTACAAAGATAAATTTTGTTTGAATATTTTTTTTAAATGAATAATTTGTTCAATTATATTATTATTAATCCAATTTAGTTGATTTTAATCAATTATATGTTTAATTTTGATATGAAATATTTTTATATTTATGAAAAAAAATCTTTGGAAACCCATTTTTTCATCGTATCTATAGGTTTAATTTTAAATTAAATCTTGCCACTTATATGAATTTAATTTGGTAAAATTAATTATATATTTAGAATCAGAATAGTTAATATTATATAAAATCTTTTACTTAATTTTTTTTATAAGTAATAGTAACAATAGTAAAAATTAATTGATGTGGATATGGTTAAAATAAGTTTTCCCGAGGGGTTAAACCAAAATATAAGGAAACGTTTACCAATTAAACTTGTATAAATCATATTTTATAGACATATTTAAACATTATATTATAACACTATATAATATATTGAAAATTATGAATAATGTTTCTTTATAATGACTATAACTTTATTTTATTTTAGGAAATTTCCAAGTAGGTTCCCTCCCCCACTTATAAAAGGGAATACTTTCTCCTATTTTCTTTACACTTCAAAATACATTTGTTTCAGAATAAAACAACCCAAATACCATATTTAATTATCTTATAATTTACTATATTCCTTTTTTATTATTAAACCCTCCTAATAAGGACTTTGGTGTTAACCTAAGAAGGCTGTGAAAAGAATAGGTATTGTTCTTAACTGAGCGTTTTATATTATTTCTTGTTCCACATCCCTAAAATATAATAAAATCATTATGATATAATAAAATCACTATCTATAATATAATAATATTTTATTATGTTAATTTAATAACATATATCTATCTTCTATTCTAACAAAAGGGAAACAAAACCTTCAATTGTGTGTATGGCAGACTACCACCTCACGAACCAATGTAAATTATTTTCCATCAACACCTCTCATGACTAGATATAATTATGAATATAATTTATATATATGATATTTATGAAATAATTATAATTTCTTAATTATATTATCACATCTACCTTCTTACCTTACAATCCCTTCAAAAATGATAATATTGCTCTTGCGTATGTGTGGACTACCGCCTCCACGAAGTGATGTGATACATTTTTAATTTTATATTGACATGGATTGTAATAATGATATATTTAATGAATATATATGATATATATGATATAAAAATTATTTTCAAAGTTCAATACATATTTAACTTTCTTTCATTCCATCCGTCGAAAAATGAAAACGACATTCATACATACGTACGACCTACCATCTCCATAAACGGTGTAATTCATTTTTATATTTCTAATTTTATGGATAAATATAAATATGTATATAATTAATTAATATTATATTTATATAATTATTAAAATTACAGATATTATGAAACTATAATTAAATTACAAGGACCAAAACTACTGAACTAAAACATACATGAAAAATGAAGCACTTGTCACCAAGAACATTGATTTTAATAATGAATTGTTAATAAATAGGTGTTAAAAGTTTATAATTAAATCATATATTGTATGATATGTATGATTATGGTTATATAATAGATTTATAATAAACCTATATTTATTATACATAAGGTTTTAATGTGTACTATGAAATTTGATACTACAGGTAAGAGATTTTAAATTTACTTTTATTTTTATGAGACTCACGACATATTCACCAGTTATTACTTTTTTATGGTGTATATACTACCCAGGAATGTATTTTATAATTCATATAATGAAAATATTGGGATATAAATATCCATATAATTTTTATTCTTTCATGGGGCTTACAATTCAAAAGTTAAAAATGTGGTATGGGTTTTATAATACAATCTTATTGTTTATTGGGATTATATATGATTATAATTTTTATGATGAAATATTCTGATATATCTATCAAGAAACTAATTAATTTTATTATAATATAGTTATTTTTGTAAATTATTTGTTTTTATTTCATTTTCATCTCTTTATGTACTCAATATTCCAAAAGAATATTTTTAAGAAATACTGACATTATTTCACTCTTTGTTCGAAAATCCATTTCTTCCATATCTACGTTTTTAAAAATGTTTTCAAGAATGTATTTAATATTAATTTATTATTTTTTAAAGTCATTTTAACCCAAATTTTACTTTTAAAAAATAAAAAGGGTTCTTGTTTTCATTTTATGGATGAGGTACTTTTGATTTTTTATCAAAAATGTGAAAGGAATATTTATTTTAAAACACATGACATGAATATAATTTCCCACTGTCATTATTAATCAATTATTTGAAGATTCATTTAAAAATTTTGAAGGTTATTTTCAATGAAATTTTTTCCTTAATATATTGGAAATTTATATATTTTAAATAAGTTATTTATAAGAGAAAGGGATGTTTTTGTTAAGAAATACCCCAAGTGATATTTTAAAAGAATTTTCCATCTAAGATGACATCCTTTGATGTTTTATAATAATTAATTAGGATTTTATTCAATGAAAATATCCTTATTATTTCTATAGATGGTTTAAAATTATGTTAAAAATATTTTTATGAACCCCACTTATTTTAATTGGGTTATTCTCTGATGAAAATATGAAATTTTTATGAAACCCATTTCTTTTCCTCTGGTTATTCCATGATAAAATGATTATGAAACTCATTTACTTTTCATGGGTTATGATATTCTGAATTTATTATGATATTATAGAACACAAATATATTATTTTCATTATGTGACTAGTGGGCCTGGAATTATATGTCCCTATAATGCATTGTGTAAAGAAGGATATCTCATGAGATAAACTGGATTGGAATGGAGAGTTAACTTAGTTATATAAGGAAATTTTTCCACTATGATAGTCTTGGGAGTGAATCTTGACTACTTAAATGGTTGTTGGATTAAACACATTCAATTATTATAGTCTTGGATGTTATCATTGACTACTAAGGATATGATTTTCTACGCTTATGTGTATGCCAAAACTTTATGTCAAATGCCAATGTTATGATCTCATGACTTATGTTATTTGATTACTTTATGACTCATGTCTTATAAACTGACATGATTTTTGAAATGAATCAATATTATGAAATATGATATACATTGTATTATTGTAAAATTTTATGATCATGTTCTCATACCCTTGTTCTAATGTTATGTTTAAGTGATCATTGATATATCTCTTTCTTAACCTTACAGGGAATTTGAGCTCACCCTTTCTTATGTTTCCTTTTCCTTAGGTTATGAAGAAAGGTATTATGTATGATATTTATAAGAAGGGTGATATTTATGAAGAAATTATTGGGGTATGATGTATTTAACTTATGAACTAGTTTTTTATGTATCCAAGTTTCCCAAGATACTAGAACTATATGATTCTGGAATAGATCATTATGTTATGAAATAAATATTAATATAATAAAATGTAATATCTATGTATTAAATGTATGGGTCACTATAAAACCCAACCTCAGAAGTAGGGAACCATTAAAAATGAAAAGTTGAAGGATCTATAGACAATGTTCACTTGGTCTACACTGATAACACATACAAAGACATATTTAGTTTACTTTAAGTAGGTTAATCCAAATATAAGTAAACCAACTTTTATCTCATAAGTAAATTTTTTTATCTCTATAAAAATGTTCTTACTGATGTAAATCTTAACATATCATCCTATCCTGAATGATGATCATTTTATTGGGATAACCTAGTGATATACATATTATAAGGGATTATTATCATATCATACCCCATGTTTTATGAAACAAACAAAAATAAATGAAAATATATTTCCATTAATAGAAATTCCTTTAAACAAATTATTGATCCAAAAAAACTTGACTATATTTTGGATAGAAATACTAATAATCTCCCACTTACTCTATATCCAATAACCCATGTATCTGATATATTGGGAGCTATTATAGCTTCCATACATCTATTGTGTAAGGTTATTTGTTATGGGATCCATAGTATTATCCTTTATAGGGACTTGATACAAATAAATATCACCATTTTTGAAAATAACTTATATGATAAGAAATATATAAAGAATATAGTTGGATATTTTCTGAGTCTTGGGATCCTTATCTTATACAACCATTCCACTATTATCATATTATATTTTAATTGGATGCACAAATCTAGAAGCCACCTAATTTTATTAATAAAAATATTTATCAAAACATATTCCTCAGTTGAATTTTAGGTTGTAATATACTCATATTCTATTATAGAATTAATAAAATACATTTTTTTGGAACTTTTCCAACTTTCTAATCCATAATTTTCACAAAATATAAATCTTAGCTAATATCTAAAATTTTCTTTGTGGGTTTGGAAACTAGAAATGGTGTAACCCTTTTCAATGAGATCTTCCTCACCTCTAAAGATTAAGAAAACATCCTTATTTATTATTTTATATTTAAGGATATTCTTGAAATATACCCAATAACTATTACTAGGATTTTAATGGTATCTAATCATCATACTTAATACATAAGATACATAAAAAAGTAAAAAATGCAACATAATTTATTATAATAATATCCAAAGTGTATATAATCTTACTTATGAGTTTTTCCTATTAAACTATTGATAAAAAATTTAATATTTGAATGAATTTTCTATGAAACATTAGTAAAAAATCTTTCTTTGGATTTCGATATGCTAAAACAATTTAAAAATTTACTAATGTATATGTTTTAATCAAGGATAATAAATCATTTATATTTATATCTATAGATATTCATACCCAATATTTAAATTTCTCAAATAAGGTCCTTTATTTAGATTAAATTTCTTAACCAAAGTTTCATTGATCAAAAGTTAGTTATTTTTATGAGAAATTTTCAATTAACATTTAATACAATAAATAAAACTATTCTCTCACTAACATGTTTATATAAAAGGTGATATCCACATATTTTATGAATCCAAAATCTTTTAAAAGTTCATCAAAAATAATATTAGAATAAAAATAATCTCTTTTCGTCCTATAAAAAGGCTGTTGAAACTTAAAAATATAAGAACTATTTTAGGGATATTTAAAATATTCATGTTGTACCATATATACAACCTTTAATAAATTACCATAAAGGAATGCAATTTTGGAATCAATTTGATATATTTCAAACTATAATATTATGTAAGGAATAAAAGGATTCAAATAGATTTTATCATATCCACAAGGGAAATGGTTTCTTCATAGTCAATACCATGAATTAGTTTAAAACCTTTAAAAACCAAGTGATATTTATATGTAGATTCTTTACCATCCACATTGGTCTTTTTTTAAAGATATACTTGCACCCAATGGGATTCACCCTATTATATTGGTCTTCTAGGATCTAAAGATAATTAGTATACATGGATTACATTTATTTTAAGAATTTTTTAAATTTAGAAATAACAATGGCCTCTTGGTATGCGTTTAGTTCATATTCTATGATCATTATATGTCCTTTATCAGAATTTAGAAATCCAAATATCTTAGTTTCATGAAAAAATGTAACAAAAATTCATATTTCTTGAGAATACCTAGTTTGTTATTTTTCTATAAATATTTATCTATCCAAATCAACCATATTAGATATTATTATTTTTCTTATTGATATTGAACTTAAAAAGATTCAAAAAATTTCTAACTAATTATCTTAGAAATAAATTTACTTTCTATAAAAATTACATTTTGAGAAACAAATACATTTTTTTCTAATGATTTTTTTAAATAATAAATCAATTTCACTTCAGTATAACCAATAAATAGACATTTATCTAATTTAGTTTCAAGTTTAATTGAGGTAATAAGTAATATATATGCCTCACTAACCCAAATATTTATAAAATAAAATTGTGATGCTTCCTAGATCTCATTTAATATGGTATATTTTGAATAATTTTTAATGAAAAAAATAGTTTAAATAAATTATTCTATAGAGCATAATCCTAGAAGTAAATAAGAAGGTATTCATGACCCATCATAGGTTAAATCATGTCCATTAGAGTTTCACTCCTCCTTTTAGAAACACCATTCAACTATAGTGTACTAAGTAGAGTGATTTGTGAAGCTATACCACAATAATTTAGATATTATTGAAAATATAATCTCAATTATTTCCCACCCCAATAATATCAAAATATTTTAATAAATTTAAAAAGTTAATTTTATAGTTAATTTTTAATTACTTTGAACATTTAAAGGGATTTTGTAGTTGTGTTTTATAAGATATAAATACTTATACTGAATAAATCTATCGTTAACGGTAATAAAGTATTGAAATACACCTTGAGTAACTTTAATTATCATACTAAATGTATTAGTATGTATGATTTTTGGATTAATAATTTTCTCTTTCCCCATTACTCTTAAAAATATTTTTATTCATTTTTCCTGATAAAAAATATTTAATTACATTGAATGATTCATAATCCAATGAATCCAATAATTCTTCATTATGGAGTCATTTGATATGATTATTATTTATATGGAATAGGTGGTCATTCTATAGATAATTGGAATTGAAATAATTAATTTAAAAATTATTATTATATAAATTATAGATAGTATTTTTCAAGATCCAATACGTACAATCCATTAAAATTTTTAGCACAACCATAAAAAATTTTATTCATATAAATGGAACAAATATTATTCTTTACTACAAATGAAAAATATTACCTATTTATAAAATATATATAAATAAAATTTCCATTTATTTATGGAACATGTTATATTTTTTCTTAAAATAGTGAAAATATACTCGGAAGAATCACATTCACCATCCTGGTGAATAGTGAAATAATTATTTCTCTATTATTGGCTTGTATATCCCCCTATGACTTAAAATTTTTATCCATTCTCTAAGAAGGTGAACAATTCCAAAAAATATGTGATGAAAATCCAGTATCTAATACTCATGACATATAGTTATAGAAATTTATTTATATAACATAAATAACATATATGGTTAAACCATCGCAATTTTTATTCATAATCATCTCCACATACTGAGTATAATTTTTATTCTAATGCCCAAAATGTTTATAAAATATTAATTATTCTTCTTTTCTATACTTACTTTATGCTTTAGTAAATATGTAAAAAACTTATACTTTCCAACCTTATTTTTATTATAGTCTTTGAATTATCTCGAAAAATTATCCATCATAATGATAGGAAATGTTTTTTCGGTTATGATATGTATTTAAAAACATATTTATAAACTCAATAAGGGTATTATAAAACTTTTTAATGTTAAAATTAATAATAAACTGATTAAAGGATCAATGAAATAATTATAGGACCGTTTTAATGGATATCTCTTTCTTAATAGGCAACCCTAACCTCTCTTTTTTTATCTGACCAAACATTTTGAGAATGTGAATAAAAATTGGGGTCCTTTATGACCTATTGTATTAGAATAATGATTTATTTGAATCATAAATTTTAATTCTAGCCTGATCATCCTTTAACCATTTAAGTTATTTAGTTATATTGAATACCACAATGAATTCATGTTTCTTCTAATGAACAACAATCATCATAGCCGGCATCAAATATGATATATATATAAAAATCATTCATATAATTCTTAATAATCCCTCTCATCATTAGTTTTGATGAAAATTAGTTCTTCTAGGATAAATTTGTCTATCACATATAATATATCCTAATAATTAAGAGAAATTATCAAATTAAAATAAAGGATAATAAAATCATCATTGTTAAATTTTTCCTTCTCAAGGATTAGTCTCAATGATATTTTTGAGTATGTGATTAATTATATGAATATATACAATAAAATAATGATGACCTAAGAATCATTTATATTATTATACAATATGGTATTTTATTTAATATGTTACTGTAACATCCCAGGTGAATAAATAATATAACATTTTCATATTTATTAATATTTTTTAATTAAATATTAATTTTTTTAAAGTGGATTCTAGGTTCTTTGGAGTACCTGATACGCAAAAACGAGTTTCTTTGAAATCATATGTTGCACACAACATTGAGTTACACTGAAAAATAATAATATAATATTATTATTTTAAATGGTAGTTAACTCATAGAAGTTTTATTGATGGGAATGAACAGAACTAACTACATTATTATTTCACATGTTTCTTAAAAGTTTTTAAATTTATCCAATAAAATTTAGAGGCATAAAATGCGAATGAATCTAATTTTAAGTACAAATACTCTAATATTCTTTAAAAGGTGGATTTACTAACTTTTGATGGAGAACTTTTTTTAAATATAGTTTTTGTAACTTTTATATGTTATATTTGAAAAAAATAAAATTTTTATTTAGAATCTGGACATCAAAATTTACTTTGGGTAAATTTTTGGTATTTTTCTGATAAAATTCATTTTTAATGAATAGTGAAAAATACTGTATTTTAATTAAAAACTGCCATTTAATCTAAATTATTTCTTTGGTTAGATTATATTTTTAATTGGTTTTAAAGTGTAATTAGATTATATATGTACCATTTAATCCAATGATGGTAATTGGAAGTAATTTCACTTTGAAATTGGATATAAACAAGTGTCAATATTTTGATAGTTATTATTTCTTAAAAATACGTTTTTTGTTTTGATAAATGGAATTAATTTTAAATTAATTAATGAAACATATATGTTTTGAATTTGGAAAAATAGAAAACATTCTTGAATTCATAATATCAAATATAGCTTAGGTTGATTTTTTTGGTATTTTTTTGAAAAACTTCAATTTTTTGATGAATAGTGAAAACACTCAGTAGTAGTTAAAAAACTGATTTCTTCATTTAAATGAAATTTTACCGCTTCTGTGCATTTAATTTCGAAAATATGACATACAAGGATGTTATGAGTAACTAAAATGTGGTTTGATCAGATGAATTTTTTTGGTGGATAGTAACTTGTGACTTTTATTTACCGCGGTTAAAGGTAAATAGGGTAATTCATGGTAAAAATAATATTATAAAAATATAAAATTACCCTTAACACTTTTCCTAACCTTATTGTATGAGTCATGGACGACCAATAAAATCCTTAGGTCAGATTTTTGTCCTTTTAAAACCATTTGGGTAAGATAATAAAATTAATAACTTTTTGTTAAATGTAAAAATAAAAATATCATAAACATGTATTATTTTGCTAAAAAAATTTAATGTGGGGTTATATAATTGATATATTTGAATATAAATATTCATTAGAAATTTCAAAATATTTTCTACATCATGGTATTTTATTTAAAATTTTTAGACATTAAATAAATAAAATTATCTATGACACAATATTGATGTAGTGTTTATCTCATTAATGAATGATTTAAATAAATAAGATTATAAAGATTAAAACAATATCCAAAACCTATCCAATTCTTATTGGATGATTTTATTTCGAACAATAGTCCTCTTATCTTTGACTTTAAAAAGGTTTGGGCCTCTATAAACTGAAAATAATTATATAATAAAATAATATTTTCAAACTTTCCAAAAGAGCCCCTCCCCCCTTATAAAAAGACCTCACCTCTAACCCATTAATCACACCTCTGAATACACTTGGCTCATCCAAACTCTACCCAAATAAGCTCTTAAGATCCCTATATTCCACTTAGAAGCCTTACCTTGGGTAGAAGGTACTTCAATAAATTATATTGGTTCAAACCAAAGGGAGTTACCCGATTTAAAGGTAACGTCTTCTCTTAAGTTATTTTCTTTTCTTTTACTTCTCCAACCCCCTAAACTCTTTTTATTTATTTATTTTATAAAAAAATCAATATACTCAATAGAATAGGTTTTTTATACGATAAGTATTCGAAATAAACATACACAAACCTCAGTCTAATTGGTAAAGAACATATTGTTTCTGTGGACGGTGAACTACTACCTCACGAAATGATGATTGCTCAATATTCTCCTAACACCTATTATGGTGGCCATTAAGATGGAACTATATTTAAATGTGATATATATTATATTTATGTTGTCTCTATACTACTTTATTTTTCATTTATATCATACATTTATGGTTTCTATAATGGGTAGATACGATAATTTCATTTGAGGAAGTGCAGACTACTGCCACCTCAAAGTGATATGTCTCGTTCATGTGATATGTGGAAGATATAAAGGATGGAATTAATGAACTTATATATGATATTATATTGGAATTATAATATATCTATGTATCATTAAGTTTTCATTCCATTAAATATAAAATATAAATGAAAGTAGTGTTCATGCGTACGTGCGACTTACAATCTCCATGAACAGTGCATTTAATTTCTTACCTCAAAATGTTTTGTACTATTATAAATACATATATATAGTGGATATATATATATGATATCTAAATAATGAATATCATTATAGAGATAATGGAATTTAGACCACATGAACATCTTGTAATTATAAGAAGTTCATTTTTGACTCAAGTACCAAATATCGACAAAACGACCATTATTAACATAAATGATTACAAAATGTTTATAACATCATAATAAGTGATATAAAAGGAATAATAAACTTGAAAAATGTTCTTAAGAAATTATAAATTAACTTTAGTTTATTATTCATAAGATTAAAGAACGAACTGGTTAGGTCAGTCACGTGGTAAGGGACTTCGTCTCAATCTCCTTTCATTGAGCCATATTTTGTTTTATACACAATTTTATTTTATATGGTGTATAAACACCTTTGAATTTTCATTTCATTTAAAGGAAATTTTTTTCTACGAGGCGTTTTACTAAACGAAAAAAAATTTTTCTTTTAACATAAGACGTGACAACAACCTTTTCCGCTACCATGATTATTATTTGATCTTTGGTTTCTGTCATGACCCCATCCCACCAAAGATGCCCCTCCTGAGCTGGTAATGGTGAAAGGGAGATAATGACCCCTTGAGTCCCGCCTCCAGTAGGCCCCAGAGTGGCGACTAGCACCAAGGGTATGAGTTTTCACAAATATGGGAGGCATTACCCTTTTTATTATTTAAGATCAGGAAATAGGTTGAGTCAAACACCAAAAGAAAAAGGATCATGTAAATGAAAATAAACCCAAACCAATCCCACATGCATGTTTAAACAATTATGAAACAATGTAAAAGTACAAGAAAGCTCAAAAGTACAATACCAAAAGAAACAAGAGTACATGAAACTGCAACAACTCCAACTGTCCCAACTAGTAGGGTCCCGCACAGCCCTAGTAGTCCTCCAGGAAACCTGAAAGTAAACATAGGGTGAGCATACAAGTATACTCAGTAGGGAAACCTAAAGCTCTCATGCACAGGTGGGGAGACATCCTAATGTCCCGTGAGAACAACAGAAGAAACCAAAGCCTAGCAAGAAAATCTATCCACCCAACCTCACCATCCACACTCACCAAAACACAAAACAACAGGTAGTAGTATATAAGAACAAGAGTATTGGGTACCCCACACCATTTACCACTAGTTAGCTACTCTTCCTAACAGCGAACGTCCTGACTCTATCACACTCTTCCTGCCCGCACACACCTGGGCCTCACAACCACATATCCCGCCCGCACACACCTGAGCCTCACAACCACATATCCCGCCCGCACACACCTGGGCCTCAGAACCACATATCCCGCCCGCAAACACCTGGGCCTCCCAACCACATATCCCTCCCCCACACACCTAGGACTCACAACCACATATCCTACCCGCACACTCCTGGGCCTCACAAACACATATCCCATCCCTGCCCGAACACACCTGGGCCTCATACCAAAGATTCTTGGGAACAGTAAACCCACCTGAAGAGTCTTGGGCTAAAACCACCCCAATCGAAACCTAACCTAAGAGTCTTGAGTGTAAGGTCGCCTCAAGCCATCACAACCTATGGAAGAAGAAGCAGGAAGGAGTTAGTAACTAAGAGGAAAACACCCTCTCCCATGAAATGGGAGTGTCCGACACTAGGTGCTCAACATGGGTGGGGTTCGACAAAACACAAAGATACAAATACATATATGTATACCAAACACACAGCCCAACCTATGGCTTCTAAACAGAGAAACTGAACACGTGCCTCGGCACTGCTACTATGAAGCATGCATAAAACAAACAATCCCAACCCCATTTAGGTTTTCATGTTCAAAAGTATTAGTTTATTAGTTCCTTAACTACTGGGAAAAATATCAAACCAGATAAAGCATTTCACAGAAAAACCCTTCCAACCACAAATCAAGTTAGATAAAACACAAGCAACACAAAACCAACCTTTTTATCATCAATAAATCTCCATTGATTTTTCCCGTGTTTAATTCATTATCATTCCCCATAGTTCATTTATCAACTTTCCACTTTCTTTTAATATCACAACCCATTACTGCAGCCCTGCTGCCACTATAACCGTATCTCCACAACTATAACACCAAAAAAGGCTCATTCCACATCATTGACCCTTTAATATCATTTACCACAGCCCCGATTCCCATCCTATTCGTAACAACCCATGATTCACACCCCTTTCACACACCATGTAACCAAGCCAACACCCACATGTTCGTTATTCCATTTTGTTCAACTAGGGTGATCACACAAGGGTTCCGGATTTTAATCACCCCACATTACATGATTAACCAATTTCCACATTCCACAAAGTTTCCATCCACAAAACGGTCTAGAAATATAGGGATACATTTAATTGTGCAAGAAAATGCCCCCAACAACTATGATTTTCAGTAGGAATAAGCCTATTCAATTCAAAACAAAAAATAGGATAAACAAAGATAAACATAACAACATCCCCATCCCCATTCTTTAAGCTAGTTATTATCTTCATTAAACTGGTTCAACTATGTCTCGTGAAAGAAAGAGGACACCCATACCGCATGATGCACAAATTAGAGAGACGAAGGTAAAAATGCTACCTCAATAGGTTCTGATCACAACGCTCCCCGGGATCAACTTTAGAAGACATCCGTCAGTGTCCGTCACTTCTGAACAAACCTGAAAAAAAATCATCGGGTAGAAGCTAGGAAGGATTGGCTGAAGGGAAGCAACATATCCAAGCTCAGAAGTTCCGGCTCATTGCCACGATCTCGTGGCCGCTGACGGATCGTAAATCTGAGCTCAGACGAAGATGTTATGGAAGAAAGGAGCTTTGGAGCCTCTCAGGAGAGATCTGCTTGAAGGAATGGGGAGGAGAGGAATGATTTGAAAAGGAGGAGAGCCCCCCCTCCATTTATAGGTGAGAAAAAAAAGTACACGGCGTGTAATTACTAGTACACGGCGTATACTAGGCCATTTCACACGGTCGCCATGCGGCTTCCAACACGACATTCAATGCGGCACATGGTCGTTGAGTGGTCAACACACGGTTTGAGGGTAACACGTATGCAGGGAGGAACTACACAACGTGTAGTATGGGATACACGGAGTGTACTCATTTATTTCACGCGGCAAGGACATGGCTTCAACATGGCACATGACCATTGACTGGTCAACACACAGTTTGAGGGTAACACGTACGCGGGGAGGAACTACACGACGTGTAGTATGGGCTACATGGAATATACTCATTTATTTCACGCGGAAAGGAAATGGATTCAAAACGGGGTATACCTGGAAAGGTGGTACACGACGTGTACTCACACTACATGGCGTGTACTTACAAAATTCTAAAAAGTGTGGGAAAAGTCCATTCTACCCTCCCGAACACTTCAGGACCTTCTTTTCGACAAAGAAATGGGCCAGAGTGGTCCGGGCCATGACACTAGATACCTATTAAAACATTCTCGTCCCCGAGAATTCAAAAACCAAACCAGAGGAACCCAACAAGATACCTCTTAGGGCTCTCTTTATAACAAGAACCCAACCAACAACCTTAATCATATGTGTTAGGAATTTCTTCTCCTATGTCGAGATATTATCCACTTTAGGCGGAACTGACTCGCCTGCATGGGTTTAATTGCATCCACATTAATGCGTATCGATTTAAGAATTGGGTCTTCCCACTCCCATATATTAGGATTTTTCAACTTACACTACCCCCAACACCGTACAACCAACACACTGTCCGGACACATGGATTGGGGAATTCCTTATCCTTTGTCAAGATATTATCAGCTTTAGGCGGCACTGACTCACCTACACAGGTTCAATCGCATCCTCATTAATGCGTCTCGATTAAGGATCATGTTTTTCCCTTTCCCCACATATCCAGACACGTTCCAAATTTCCAAAGAACAAGGAAACAAAACGTCTTACAACCAACAAGCCTGGCATTCCATATATCAAAGGTACAAAGCATAACATCAAAACAAAGATCAGAAGAACAAAGCAAAACACAAGTCAAAACAACTCCAGGTACTAAGCATGAATCTGGGCCTCCTGCTCCCATGTTCTCTCCTCGAGGCCGCCATGCCTCCACAACACATGAACCAAGAAGATTGTTCGTCCATGGAGAACCTTCTCTTAACGATCATCAATTCTGACTGGTCGTTCCTTGAAGGTCGCGCCTTCTCCCATATCTAACTCTCCCCAGTCGATAACGTGAGAGTCGTCATGTAAGTACCGACGAAGCTGGGAGACGTGGAAGATGTCATGAACCTTCTCCAACTAAGGTGGCAGGGCCAGCTGATATTCCACCTTGCCGACTCGCCTCAGCACCTTGAAAGGATCGATGAACCTAGGGAAGAGATTACTCCCCTTCCCAAACCTCCGCTTCCCCCATCGAGGGGAAACCTTCAAGAACACATTATCTCCCACCTCGAACTCCAAGGGCCTCCTCTGACGATCATCATAAGACTTCTGTCGGTCCTGATCCAATTTCATCCTCTCATATACAAGCTAAACATTCTTTGTGGTGCTCTGTACTACCTCTGGCCCAAGAGCACCTGTCTCACCAAACCCTTCCCAGCAAATGGGTGAACGACATGGTCTTCCATACAGAGCCTCAGACGATTCCATGCCAATAGTAGAGTGGAAGCTGTTGTTGTTGGCAAACTCTACTAAAGGCAAGTGTCGCACCCATGATCCTCTGAAATCCAGAATGCATGCTCGTAGCATGTCCTACAACGTCTGGATAGTCTGCTCTGTCTACCCATTGTTCTGGGGGTGGAAAGTAATGATAAGGTGTAGCTGGGTGCCAAAAGCATGCTGTAACCCCATCCAGACTCGTAAGGTAAACTGAGTATCCCGATCTGAGATGATATTCTTCGGAACTGCATGAAAATGCACCACATCGTCTACGTACCTCTGTGCTAAGGTACTCACTGAGCCCGATTCCTTAATTGCTAAGAAGTGAGCTGATTTCATCAGCCGATCCACCACTACCCAGATGCATCATAACCAACCTGAGCTCTGGGTAGTCCTGTGACGAAGTCCATTGATATTTCATCCCATTTCCACTCGGGGACATCTAAAGGATGCAACAAACCACTGGGGACACGGTGTTCAGCCTTTACTTGCTGACACACTAGGCACCTAGCCACAAACTCTGCCACTTCCCATTTCACCCAGGGCCACCAAAACTATTCCCTCAGGCCTCGGTACATTTTTGAATCTCTCGGATGCACCGCCAAGGCTGAGCTATGGAACTCACGGGGAATTCCCTCACCCATCACCTTTGGAACAAACAACCTTCCATGAAAAAGCATCCGATGTCAGATGTCCTCTGACCATTCTTCTAGAGCATTCCCCTGAATGATACGATCCCACATTACTTCCACCTCGGAGTCTCCCCACTGAGACTCTTCCACCTACTGCAACAAGGAGGACTGCACCGTCATCTGAAACAAACAGCCTCTAACACCCTCTACCCTTGCATCCAAGTGCAAGGCAGCCAACTCCCCCATCACTTTCCAAGCATCAGTGGATTCCCGAACCACTTTCTTATGTGACTTCCTGCTCAGGGCATCAGCCACAATGTTTCCCTTACCTTCAGTGTAAGATATCCCGAAGTCATAGTCTTGGAGAAACTCGACCCATCTCCTCTACCGTAAGTTCAGGTCATGCTGGGAGAAGATATAACGCAAGCTCTTGTGATCTGAGAAGACCACAAAGTGCTCCCAAAAGAGTTAATGTTGCCACAAATTTAGTGCGAACACTACTGCTACAAGATCTAGGTCATGGGTGGCATAGTTACGCTCATGAGGTCTCAACTGCATAGACCCATAACAGATCACACCCTTCTTCTGCATCAGTTTGCACAGAAAACCAAGCCCAGAAGCATCAAAAAACACATCATACAACAACCCGTCCTCTGGAAACCTGAGTACTGGAGCACTGACCAACTTCTCCTTCAGGTAGTCGAAATCTTTCTAGCACTTCTCGCTCCATAGGAAGACTTGGTTCTTCCTAGTCAAAGCTTTCAATGGTGCAGTAACTCGAGAGAAGTCCGAAATGAACCTCCGATAATAGCCTGCCAACCCCAGGAAACTACGAACATCTGCCACACTCTTGGGTACCTCCCAAGAAACAACTGCCTCCACCTTCGACGGGTCCACTGGCACTACATGCTGAGACACCACGTTCCCAAGGAAGTTTACTTCTTGCATCAAGAACTTACACTTCAACAATTTCCCATAAAGATGGTGGTGTTAAAGGACTTCCAAGACTACCCTGAGATGCTCAACGTGCTCCTCCTCTAATCTTGAGTAGATCAGGATGTCATCGATAAACACAATGACGAACCGGTCCAGAAACTCTCGGAAGACAATGTTTATAAGTCCCATGAACACAACTGGTGAATTCGTAACTCCAAATGGAATCACTAAAAACTTGAAGTGCCCATACCTGCACCTAAAAGTCGTCTTCGATATGTCACTGTCCTTTAACCTCAGCTGATGATATCTAGATTGTAGATCAATCTTAGAAAACAAACCAGATCCACTCAGTTGGTCGAAGAGATCATCTATCATCGGAAGGGGGTAACAGTTCTGGAGCGTTACCAGATTCAACCTTCGGTAGTCTATGCATAGCCTAAGACCACCATCTGCCTTCTTCATGAACAAAACTGGAGCAGCCCATGGTGACATGCTGGGTCGAACAAAAACCTTCTCCATTAGATCGTCAATCTGAATCCACAACTCCCGCAACTCTTAAGGTGCCATCTGATAAGGGGCCATCGGAATCGGACGTGCACCAAGCTTTAAGTTTATCTTGAACTCAACGTCACGTCAGGGGGGTAGAGTCACAAACTCCTCAGAAAAAACATCGAGGAACTCCCCAACAACCTCTGGAACATCCATCATCTCTGTATCAGCTGAAACCACTAATAACCCGCCTAACAAGGAAAGGAGAGGCTTCCCATGGAGGCTTCCCACCTAATAGCTCCTCTCTCCAACAAAAGCTACACGCTGCCCATCCACGTCGGAGAACATGACTCTTCTTCAGAAGCTATCGATAACGACACTAATAGAAAATATCCAGTCGATGCCTATGATGACATCGTATGGTTGCATCTGTAGAAAAAGAAGATCCCCACTAGATCGATGTGGTCCCAACGTCAGATCACATCCCCGAAAAACACAAGATACGCTGGTCTGACCTCTAACTGGTGTACTCAGCACCAGGGGTACGGAAAGTCTCTCTACATCTAGACCCAAAACATGGGCTAGACCGGGTGCAACAAAGGAGTGAAAAGCTCCCAAATCAAACAAAGCAGAAATGAGAGTGCTGAACAAACAAATAGTACCTTGCACCACCTCTGGTCCTGCCGGAGCTGCCAACTCTGCTGCGTGAAACTATCCACGCCTAGCTCCTCTGCCTCTCTGATGCCGACCACCTCCCCAACCACGCCCTGGTTGAGATAACTAAGGAGCACCCTAAAGTCAGCCTCCTCCTGCAAAGTCTGCCCTCGGAGGAGCAGAGTCCTGCTGCTACTGGAAGGGCCCCACCGGCAACTAGTGCTGTTGAGGCAGGCGCTAAACATGCCCATCTCCACCGTACTGAGCTCGAGTCAGGCACCGACTCTAAACATGCCTGAAAACTCCATAAGAGAAGCACTTCGGTCCTGGGATCATGAAAAAGGGACGAGGACCTAAAGATCTAAACTGGAACTGCTGGGGCCTGCTCCCTACTGGCCTGAATCTGGAAGGTCCTGTCGCAGGAGACCTGCTGCTGACTGCCTTCCCCTTCGACGAACCCGGCTAGATCCCCTATCGTGGTGCACCTCCCTGTGAGTCCATCATCTCTATAACCTCTTCCTTCTTCTGTACTACTAAGTACGTCGGAAGGGTGAAGGGGGTGACATCATACTGGAGCGAAGGACGAAGCACCTCCTCCAAACATCTCGCATGAGACTCCTCATCCGGAAAGAGATCCGAAGCTAAGTGTAGGAGACCCTTGAACTTGATCCCCAATTCTCGTACTGACATACTCCCCTGCTGGAGGGAGATTAACTCCTTCCGCTTCTCCGCCTTGATCATGGAATAAAGGAATTCCTCTTGAAACTCCATCTCAAAGTTATCCCACGGAACCTCTGCCTCTGACCTCTCCCTGAGGTAGAGCATCCACCTCTGACGTGCCGCACCTCTTAGCTGACTGACTGCTAAGGGAACCCAGTACTCCCTCGGAGCACAGATCAAAGTAAAAGTGATCCCTAGATCCTCAAAGAATCCCTCTGTCTCTATATCTGAAGTACTACTCCCGTAATTCTTGAGGGTTTGTCACTAGAAAGAACAGAGAGTCTTCTGCCACTGATCATCTTCCTCCTCTCGGTCAATCCTCAACTGATCGACTGCCTGAATCAACTAGGCCTCACCTGTCTGAGTCACCCGGGGACAACGTCCAGGTGCCATAGATGTACGGTAAACAAGATCGCCTAAGCCCAAGTAGTAAGGAAATTTCTCAAGGTTTCATCTTATCATTTTATTTCAGTTTCTTTCCCAAAACACCCAAATCAAGTAAAACAAAAACATGATGATGCAAGTACTTTCCCTAGGGTCTCTACCTTGCAATCAATGTAGTCTCACTTGGCCGTTCGGTAGGCTCAGAGTCCTTGCATCAGATCACAGGGGGCCCTAATATCCAGTGTCCTAGCCGGTCTTCCCTGGCCAATGTCATGCACCAAGATCACCTAACACTTTTTCCCTACCATCCCATGAAATCCTCACTGTGTCTAACTCCAGAATCCATCCTATCTCTCAACCATCATCTTTGATACCATTCTATCATGACCCCATCTCACCAAAGATGCCCCTCCTAAGCTGGAAATGGTGAAAGGGAGATAATGACCCCCCGAGTCCCACCTCCAGTAGGCCCCAGAGTGGTGACTAGCACCTAGGGTATGAGTTTTCACAAATATGAGAGCCATTACCCTTTTTATTATTTAAGATCAAGAAATAGGATGATTCAAACACCAAAAGAAAAAGGAACAAGTAAATGAAAATAAACCCAAAACAATCCCACGTGCATGTTTAAACAATTATGAAACAAAGTACAAGTACAAGAAAGCTCAAAAGTACAATACCAAAAGAAACAAGAGTACAAGAAACTGCAACAACTCCAACTGTCTCGACTAGTAGGGTCCTGTACGACCCTGGTAGTCCTCCTGGAAACCTAAAAGTAAACGTAGGGTGGGAAGAAAAGTATACTCAGTAGGGAAACCTAAAGCTCTCGTGCACAGGTGGGGAGACATCCTAATGTCCCGTGAGAACAACAGAAGAAACCAAAACCGAGAAAGGAAATCTATCCACCCAACCTCACTAGCCACACTCACCAAAACACAAAACAATAGGTAGTAGTATATAAGAAAAAGAGTATTGGGTACCCCGCACCATTTCCCACTAGTTAGCTGCTCTTCCTAACAGCGAACGTCCTGACGCTACCACACTCTTCCCGCCCGCACACACTTGGGCCTCACAACCACAAATCCCACCCACACAAACATGTGCCTCACAACCACATATCCCGCCCGAACACACCTGGGCCTCACAACCACATATCCTGCCCTCACACACCTGGTCCTCACAACCACATATCCCATCCATGCCCGAACACACCCGGGCCTCATCCCGAAGATTCTTGGGAATAGTAAACCTGCCCGAAGAGTCTTGGGATAAAACCACCCCAATCGAAACCTACCTAAAGAGTATTGGGTGTAAGGTCGCCTCAAGACATCACATCCTATGGAATAATGAGCAGGAAGGAGCTTTTAAGTAAGGGGAAAACACCCTCTCCCATGAAATGGGAGTGTTCGGCACTAGGTGATCAACATGGGTGGGGTGTGACAAAACACAAAGATACAGATACATATATGTATACCAAAAACACATCCCAACCTAGGGCTTCTAAACAGAGAAACCGAACAAGTGCCTCTGCACTGTTACTACGAAGCATGCATACAACAAACAATCCCAATCCCATTTAGGTTTTCATGTTCAACAATATTATTTTACTAGTTTCTTAACTACTGGGCAAAATATCAATCCCGATCATGCATTTCATAGAAAAACCCTACGAACCACAAATCAAGTTAGATAAAACAAAAGAAACACAAAACCAACCTTTTTATCATCAATCAATCTCTATTGATTGTTCCCGTGTTTAATTCATTATCATTCCCCATAGTTCATTTATCAACTTTCCACTTTCTTTTAATATCACAACCCATTACTACAGCCCTGCTGCCACTATAACGAAATCTCCATAACCGTAACACCAAAAAAGGCTCATGCCATATCATTGCCCCTTTAATATCATTTATCATAGCCCCGCTGCCCATTCTATTCGTAACAACCCATGATTAACCCCCCTTTCACACACCACGTAACTAAGACAACACCCACATGTTCATTATTTCATTTTGTTCAACCGGGGTGATCACACAAGGGTTCCGGATTTTAATCATCCAACTTTACATGATTAAACAATTTCCAAATTCCACAAAGTTTCCATCCAAAAAAGGTCTAGAAAGATAGGGAAACATTTAATTGTGCAAGAAAAGGCCTCCAAAGACCGTGATTTTCAGTAGGCATAAGTCTATTCAATTCACAACATAACAATAGGAGAAACAAAGATAAACATAACAACTTCTCCATCCCCATTCTTAAAGCTAGTTAGTATCTTAATTAAACTGATTCAACTATGTCTCATGAAAGCAAGAAGACACCCATCCTGCATGATGCAAAAATTAGAGTGACGAAGGTAAAAACACTAACTCAACAGGTTCTGATCACAATGCTCCCTCAGATCAACTTTAGAGGACGTCTGTCAGCATCCGTCGCTTCTGAAAAAACCCGAAAAAACATCCTCAAGTGGAATCTAAGAAGGAAAGGTTGAAGGGAAGCAAAATATACTAGGTTGGAAGTTCCGGTTCGTCATCATGATCTCATGGATGCTGACAGATCGTAAATCGGAGCTCGGACGAAAAGTTATGGAAGAAATGAGCTTTGGAGTCTCTCGGGAGAGCTCTGCTTGAAGTAATGGAGAGGAGAGGAATGATTTGAAAAGAAGGAGGGGCCCCCTCCTTTTATAGGTGAGAAAAACTAAATTAAATGACGTGTACTTTCTAGTACATGGCGTGTACTAGGCCATTTCACATGGTCACCATGTGGCTTCGAACACGACATTCAATGCGGCACACGGTCGTTGATTTGTTTGATCAGCTCCAGGGATCTCAGTATATTTCAAAGACTGATTTGAGGTCAGGGTACCATCGGTTAAAGGTAAAGGAATCAGAAATTCTGAAGACCACGTTTCATACTAGATATGGCCATTATGAATTTGTAGTTATGCCTTTTTGGGTTAACCAATGCATCTGTTGTATTCATGGATCTTATGAATATAATTTTTTGTGAGTTTTTGGATAAGTTTTAGGTTGTGTTTATTAATGATATTTTTGTTTATTCTAAAAGAAAATAGGAGCATGAAAGTAATTTAAGGGTTGTCTTACAAACCTTAAAAGAAAAGAAACTATTTGGGAAATTCAGCAAGTGTGAGTTTTTCTTACCACAAATTTCATTCCTTGGTCACAATGTTTAAAAAAATTGAATAACTGTTGATCCTACTAAAATGAAAGTTTTTGAATAATGGCCAAGACCCACAAATATAACTGAGATCCATAGTTTTCTTAGTTTAGAAGGTTATTACTAGAGGTTTCTTGAGAATTTTTCATGGTTTTCTAGTCCAATGACTAAGTTAACTAAAAAAGGTGTTAAGTTCATATGGACAAAAGAATGCAATGATTGTTTTCAAGAATTGAATATAAGATTGGTGAATGCTCCAGTTTTGGCACGAACTACCAGAAATGGTGAGTTTTTTTACCTATAGTGATGATCCATTGAAAGGACTTGGCTATGTCCTTATGCAGAATGATCAGGTAATTTCTTAGGCTTCATGTCAGTTGAATCCTCATTAGTTAAATTCACCTACACATGATTTGGAATTATTTGTTGTTGTTTTTTCCTTTAAAAATTTAGAGGCATCATTTTTATAGTGTAAAATGTGAAATATATACTTACCAAAAAAGTTTAATGTATATATTCACTCAGAAATAAATAAACATGAGACATAGGAGATGGATGGAATTAATCAAGGACTATGATTGCACGATTCATTACCATCAAGGAAAGGGAAATAAAGTGGATGATGCTTTGAGTCGAAAAATTAATGCTACATTAACCTCATTACGTTTAGAAAAAGATCATTTGATTAAAGATTAAATGAACTTTGGCATAGAAGTTGTTGGTGTAGGAAATTACTGTAATTAGTTTTAGGTGTCAATGAAAACATCTCTATCAGACAGAATTAAGAAAGTGCAGAAGGAAGACAGTGAGTTCCAAAAACAGATAGAGTTGTTTCAGAAAGGTAAGTTTCCTGATTTTAACACTGACAATGATTGTGTTTTGAAGTTTGGGACGATATTATGTGTTCCTAGTGATTCACAGTTTAAGAAAGAGTTATTATTTGAAGATCATAGTTCTATGTTTTCAGTTAATACTAGAAGTACTAATATGTACATAGATCATAGGGAGTATTACTAGTGGGATGGAATGAAAAAAGGTATTGATGATTTTACTGTGAAGTTTTTGACTTGTATGTAGGTTAAAGCAGAGATACGATTACAAAAAGAGATGTTTCAGCCTTTACTAGTGCACGAGTAGAAATGAGAAAATATATCCATGGAATTCGTTGTGGGATTACCAAATCTATCTCGAGGTAATAATGAAATTTGGGTAATTGTTGATCGATTGACTAAATATGCTCATTTCCATCATATTCGAGATACTTTGTCTGTAGATCAACTTTCTTAGTTGTATATTAATGAGATAATAAGGTTTCATGGAGTTCCCATATCCATTTTATCTAATCAGGATGCCAGGTTTACTTCTAAATTTTGGAAAGGCCTTTAGAAGTTTTTTGGTACTGGATTAAATTTTAGCACAACTTTTCATACTCAATAAGATGGGAAGTCAGAATGAACAATTCAGACCTTGGAGGATATGTTCGGTTATTGCTCAATGGATTACCAGGGAAGCTGGGACCAACATCTTTCTTTTGTTGAATTTTTTTATAATAACAGTTTTCATTCTAGTATACTGAGGGTTCCATTTTAGGAATTATATGGGAAGCAGTGTCGAACTCCAACTTTTTGGGATGAATTAGTTGAAATGAAGTTGATGGGACCATAATTAGTAGAAGAGATGGTAGAAAAAGTTTATTTTATTCAGAAGCACATGAGAACAGCTTAGAGCAGGTAGAAAATTTATATGGATAACCGGAGGAAGGATCTTTCGTTTGAGGTAGGTGATCATGTATTTCTCAAAGTTTCTCCATGGAAAAGTGTGATGCATTTTGTTAATAAGGGAAAGTTGAGTCTGAGGTTCATTAGACCTTATGAAATCCTTGAGAAAGTTGGATCAGTTGCGTACAGAGTGGCTTTACCTCCAAGTTTATACCAGCTAGACAATGTTTTTCATGTTTCAATGTTGAGAAAGTATATACCAGATCCATCTCATGTTTTGAACCCAGAGGTAGTTTAGTTGGAAGAGAATCTCTCTTATGAGGAACAACCAGTCCAGATTTTTGACTGAAGAGAGCAAGTGTCGCAGAATAAGATAATTCATCAGGTAAAGGTTTTTCGGAAAAACCATAAGGTTGAAGAGGCAATGTGGGAATATGAAAATGATATGAGGGATAAATACCCCCATTTATTTGATAAGTGAATAAAATTTTGGGGACACAATTCCCAAAAGGGGGGAAGGATGTAACATCCCAAATAAATAAAGAATATAACATTTTCATATTTATTAATATTTGTGAATTAAATATTAATTTTTCATTAAAGGGGATGTTATATTCTATGGACTACCTGATACACAACAACATATTTCTTTGAAATATTACGTTGCACACAACGTTGAGTTATACTGAAAAATAATAATATAATATAATTATTTTAAATGGTAGTTAACTCATAGCCGCTGTATTTGCGGGAATGAACAGAACTAACTACAATATGATTACACATGTTTATTAAATTTTTTTACATTTATACAATAAAATTTATTGGCTTTGAATGTGAATGAATCCAATTTTAAGTATAAATACTCAAATATTCTTTAAAAGGACGATTTACCGCTTTTTGATGACGAACCATTTTTAAATCTAGTTTTTTCACTTTTATAAGTTTTATTTGATAGAATAATATTCTTTTCTAGAATCGGGACATCAGAATTTACTATGGATAATTTTTTGGTATTTTTCTGATAAAATTAATTTTTTAATGAATAGTGAAAATACTGTATTTTAATTTAAAACAGCCTTTTAATCTAAATTATTTATATAGTTAGATTATATTTTTAATTGGTTTTAACATGTAATTAGATTATATTTTTACAATTTAAACCAATGATGGTCATTGGAAGTAATTTCACCTTGAAATTGGACATAAACAAATATCAATCTTTTGATAGTTATTATTTCTTAAAAACACGCTTTTTGTTTTGATAACGAGAACTGATTTTAAATCAATTAATGAAACTTATATGTTTTGAATTTGGTAAAATAGACATAATTTTTGAATTCGGAATATCAAATATATCTTACAATGATTTTTGGGTATTTTTTCTGAAAAAATTCAAAATTTGATGAATAGTGAAAACACTAAGTAGTAGTTAAAAACCTGACTTCTTCATTTAAATGAAATTTACCGCTTATGTGAATTGAATTTTGAAAATATGACATACATGGTTTTTATCAGTAAGTAAAATTTGGTTCAATAAGATGAAAATAATTTTTGGTGAATAGGAACTTTTGACTTTTATTTACCGCGGTTAAAGGAAAATAGGGCAATTCAAGATAAAAATAATAATATAATAATATAAAATTACCTTAACACTTGTCATAACCTTATTGGATGAGTCATGGACGACCAATAAAATCCTTGGGTTATATTTTTTTCTTTCAAATCCATTTGGGTAAGATAATGTCATTAATAACCTTTTATTTAATGTAAAAATAAAAATATCATAAACATGTATTGTTTTTCTAAAACAATTTTAATGTGGGGTAATATAATTGATATATTTGACTATAAATATTTATTAGAAAGATAAAAATATTTCATACATCATGGTATTTTATTTATAATTTTTAGACATCAAATAAATAAAATTATTTATGACACAATAATGATGCAGTATTTACCTCATCAATGAATGATTTAAATAAATAAGATTATAAAGTTTCATACAATATAAAAAACATGACCAATTCTTATTAGATGATTTTATTTCTAATAAGATTCATCTTATATTCTAGTTTAATAAGTTTTGGACCTTTGGAAACCGAAAATCATTATATAATAAAATAATATTTTCAAACTTTCCTAAAGAGCCCCTCCTCCCACTTATAAAAATCCCTCATCTCTAAATCATTACTCACACCTCTCAAGCCCCTTGGCTCATCCAAACTCTACCCAAATAATCTCTCATGATCCCTCTATTCCACTAAGAAGCCTTACCTTAGGCATAAGGAACTTCAAGAAATCATTTTGTTTCAAACTAAAGGGAGTTACCTGATTTAAAGGCAACGTCTTCTCTTAAGTTATTTTCTTTTATTTTACTTATAAAACCCCATAAAATATTTTTATTAATTTATTTTATAATAAAAAATTATCCTAGATATACTAGGTTATTGATATTATAATTATTCAAACTAAACTTACACACACCTCAATTTAATGGGTAAATAACATACTGTTTCTGTGGATGGTGAACTACTACCTCACGAAATGATGATTGTTCAATCTTCACCTACAACCTCTTATGGTGGACATTAATATGGAACTGTATTGACATGTGATATATATTATATTTATATTGTCTCTATACTTCTTTATTTTTCATTTATATCATACCTTTATGGTTTCCATAATGGGTAAATACAATAATTTCATTTGAGGAAGTGCAGACTACCTCCCCCTAAAAGTGATATGACTCGTTCGTGACATATGTGGAACATATAAAGAATGGAATTAATGAAATTATATATGATATTATACTGGAATTATAATATACATCTGTATCATTATGTTTTTATTCAATTAAATATGTAATAGAAATGAAAGTAGCGTTCATGTGTACGTACGGCTTACCGTCTCAATGAACGATGCAATTCATATCTTACCTATAAATATTATGTACTATTATAAATACATATATATACTGGATATATATATGATATCTAAATCATGAATATCATTATGGAGATAATTGAATTTTTACCACATTAATAACTTGTAATTATAAAAAGTTCATTTTTGACTCAAGTACTGAATATCGACAAAATGACCATTATTAAGTTAAATGATTACATAATGTTTATAACATATTAATAAGTGATATAAAAGGAATAATAAACTTGAACAAGGTTCTTAAGAAAGTAGAAATTAACTTTAGTTTATTATTCGGGAGATTAAAGAATGAACGGGTCAAGTCGGACACGAGGTAAGGGACTTCATCTCAATCTCCTTTCATTGAGGCATATTTGGTTTTATACACGACTTTTGTTTATATATTGTATAAAAACCTTTGAAATTTCATTTCATTCAAAGGGAATATTATTCTAAAAGGCATTTTACTAAATTACAAAAAAGAATGTTTCTTTTAATGTAAGCGGTGAAAACACCCCTTTCCACCGCTGCGAGTATTATTTGATCTTTGGTTTGCATAACAAGTCGTAATGTTATAAAAACGAAAATAAATACCATATACTATTTTAAATATATTGGTATTGAAAATGGTTTTGATAATGGATTTTTTATGTCAATATATTTATAAAATATATTGTGATTGAAATGTGGAAATGTTATCTTTCCTTTATGTTTGTTTTATATGTTATAAATATGTTATGGTTATTGGGAATTGTTTACATATATAGGTAATTTCGTGATAAACCTAGGGCGGGTGAGACCGAGATAACTCTATAATGAATTTGGTAATGTGACAGAGGTAAACGATAATGTTTCTCCTAATATATTTAGGGAATATACTATGATGGGTATTCCAAATGTAAGTCCCTATGTAGCTGTGAAAGCTAAAACATAATTATGTTATGGATGCCACAAGTTACCTTTATGATTTATGATTTCTATGTGTTGTTCATAAATATGAAGAATTCATGAGGTATGAGCTTATTCTTGGTATTTATTGATGGAATAATGTTTTATTTATTTACTTTATAATCCTTACAGAGCTTTTTTATGCTCATCCCATGTTTTGAATTATTTTTCATAGGACTTAAAAATGAATAGGGTCAAGGATGGGATCAATGAAAAGTCATGCTGTCTAAAACATGGAACTATACATGACTCTTTTTTAAAGAGTTTCTATTTTATGAAAAAAATGGAAAGTGAGTAAAAGTGTCTACTTAGTATTTTTTGAGATGTAATGTAATAGTTATGGCCTAATTCTCAAAAACTCTAAACCTGAAAATAATCTCAATGTGAATTACCCATTTGATTCAAGATTATGTAATGTTGTAAGGCTGGGTCCTTATAGTTACCATTAAAGAAATATCCCTCATTATTGTACAGTGGAAATATTGTAATATTCTATTAATATTTTCAATTAATCCCTAACCCCTATTTTGATAATTCTTTGGTTTGGTATTGTTTAATAGTTCTTTAGGAGAGATTTTGAAAATTTTGGAAGACTATCGAGTTGTTCATGGTAGGTGCACATTTTTTCCAAACTACGTGCCATACTAGTGAAAACTGTGATAATACAAGAAGTGAGGGCTTTAATGGTTGGTTCACAATTTGAAAAACTAAATTCCTACCTAGTAGAAACTATGCACCCCTTTATATGGGTGTATGGTTAGCGTGAACAATTTGAAAAATTTTGCAACCTTGCCTAGCTAACCATGTGAATGAAAAAAAATTAATTATAAAAATTGTTAAAAAAATTCTTGAACCCTCTTTTACCTGCTTCTTAGTGGTAACACCCCATATCATATTTTCTAATGTTTAAAAGGCTCTCAAGGACCCTTTTTGGATCCACCAAACCCCTTTTTAGGAAGATCAAAGTGTGGAAAATCACATTCAATCTCATCTGTGTATGTGAATCTTCTCTTCTTGGTCTCTTCGACACTCTTCTTATCTCCTTCTTCTGGTTTTCTAGATATTCCTATTGTGGAAATATGTAAAAGATTTTGTTTGGGATATTGAATCTAGGATTGATTCATCAATCTCTATTGATGATGTTCTTCATTGGATTTTCACATTGCGGGTGTTGTGTTACATGATCCCATGATATATGGTAGGTGGTTATGTTTAAGATCAACCAATTAATTTTACCTTAAATCGCCTAATTGTTTTAGATTATTTTCAATAAAATTTGGAAAACATGATTCAGTGTGGATTGGTATTTGAAATTTATTTGGCTAGAGAAATTGGGGAATCCACCAATTCCAGTTAATTGGGGTGTGCTTTGGATTGGAGGGAATTGTGAAATTGATTTGGAAAAAATGATTTGAAATTGTTTTTGAGAAAATAAATAAAACTATATTGATAAGAACCCAGGATTGGTTTTATCCTATAAAAGGAATGGATTGATTAAAAAACTATGTTTTGGTTTTTAAAGATAAATTAGAATATTGAAATTATAACTGAGGAAATTGTATTTTAAACGTTTTTAAATTAATTTTTCCATAATTGATTGTTGTTTGGGAACATGAAATCCTAGATAGTTAGTGATTTATTAGGTATAAAAATGCTAGTTTATAATTTCCCTAGCAACAGATTGATTCTTTAAACTCTAACATAAATTTATTGGAAAATCTTATCCTCAGTAAGATGTAGGTTAGTCCAGTTTGACAAGTGTTGAAGGGACGTGTGTTCACATTGTCATTAAAACAATATGAGTGTGAGAGGATCCCATAACCTAGAATTATTTTACATATCAGAATATGAACATTTTTCTCATTTGTGACCATTTTGATATATTCCATTTTTTGTAAAAATTCTTTACATATTCCTTGTGAATTTATATAAACTATTTTATATAAATGATGAAATTGTTTAGGATTTTTTTCATAAATGAAAATGAAAATAATGATTTGTCTTAAAAATTATTTTTATTTCCATTCCTATTTTATTGCATTTAAAATCCTTATTTGGTTAATTATTTTGGAATATTATTATGGAACAGTTCGTGATACCCTACAAGGATTTTAGCTCATACCCTACCTTTTCCTTCAGAAATTTGTAGATTTCCTTTTTCCTGGTTTGAGTAAGGGGAAAGTGACACTTGGAGGTGGTTGTTGTTATTGAATCCTCTAAGCTTGGAGTGTTGTGTTCATTGGGACTTGGGTTGTTTATATTTTAGTTTATGGTACTTTTTTGTTATACTTTGGGTTTATATACATGTTTGACTTATGGTACTATTGTCCCCAAGGATTTTTCATTGAGTATACTGACTTGTATATGTTTCTTATACTATTCTACTGGAATGATATTTCCCAATCTATATTCTACAATCTCATCTGTGTACATTTTTATTGTACTTTGGATTTATAGGTAAATTAAAAACTATCATTATTTTCACTAATAACTCACTAACTACCTAGGATTTCATGTTCTCAAAAAACAATCAACAATGGGAAAATTATTTTAATACTTATTAAAATACAATTTCCTCATTTTCAATTTCAATATGCCAATTCCTATTTAGAAAACAAAACTTATGTTTTTAATCAATTCATTCCTTTTTCAGGTTAAACCCAATCCAATCGTATTATTAAAATAGTTTAATTCATTTTATCAAAGAAAATCAAATCATTTTTTCCAAATCAATTTCACAATTCCATAAAATCCAAATCACACTTAAATTCATGAAAATTTGGGGTTTCCAACAATTTATCATGCCAAATAAATTTCAAATCCTAATCCATACTAAATAGGGTTTTCAAAATTTAATTGAAACTAATCTAAATTAATCAATACATTCAAGGTTAAATTAATTGGCCAATATTAAATGGAACCACCTACTGTAGATTAGAGGATCAGGTAACACAACACCTATAATGGGAAACTCCATCAAAGAAAGCCGACAGTAGAGATCCAAGAATCATAAATAGATTCAATATCCCAAAAAAAGGATTTTATATCTTTCAAAAATATGAAGATTTAATAAACCCTAAGGAGGAGATAAGAAGGGAGAGGTAGAGATCGAGAAGAGAAGATTAATATACCCAGAGGATATCAAACCTAATTCTATGCATTTTGATATGCCTAGAAAGGGGTTTGGAGGATGAAAAAAGGGTTCTAGAATGAATTATAATCCTTTTAAAACTTTATATAGGGATTTAGGGTGGATTTATAGGTTTAAATATGGTTCAATATTTTTTTAAATCAATTTTGAGAATTATTTTTCCCATTATCATGGTTAACTAGGTAGGGTCATACGATTTGTAAAAATATAAACCCTAATTGTGCACCCCTTTAAAGGGGTGAACAATTTATACTAGGCGGGTGCACAATTTTTCAAACCATGTACAAACTGTGAAAACCCTCACTACTTATGTTTTTTTGGTTTTCAGTAACAAGGAGTAAAATTTGGGAAAACTATGTGCCAACCATGAATAGCATAAGAGTTTTCCAAAATATTAAAAAATATATCCTGAAGAACCCCTATATGATCCCCAACCAAAGAAATATCAAAATAGGGGTCTAGAAGTAACTGAAAAATAGTAATAAGATGTTACAACCTCTCCACCATAGAAACATTATGTCCCCAGAAATCCTATCAAGAAGCTTCCTTGTCAAAAATACGAGGCCACTAATCTCTCATCAGAGCATCTCTATCCCAATTATCATGCATACTATAACAATGATACCATATCACTCAAACAAAAGGTATCATCATCCCATGAAGTACCTTAGTTTTAAAATCAAGTACCCTGATTGGATTCTCAGTCACAAATAAATCAGACTCGGCCTTAAGGTCAATCTAACTTAGAACATGAGATGGATCAAAAATATACTCTTGTAGCTACAACACATGAAACATGTTATGTATCGACATCAACTATGGAATTTTTTATAAATCGTAACACACTTTCCCCACATTCTAAACAAACACAAAAGTACCCAAACCACGGGGAGAGAGTTTCCCTTGCCTCCCAAGCTGTCGATGACCCAAACGAGGTGAAACATTCAAGGACACATTATAACCAATTGAAAATTCCAATGACCAGTGATGAAAATAATTATAACATTTATACCATATTTGTGCTTTCATCATTCTATGACAAATAAAATAAATCTTATCAATATTCTCTTAAACCAAGATTAGTCCAAAAAAGTAAATTTTACCAATATTTGATTAACAGAATGTATATTTACAAGGACATATATACAAGGCCTAAAAATGAGCCATTATGATTATGGGATGGTAACTATTTCTATAAGTAAACTCAACGAGCTAAAAATTATCATCCCAATCTCCACAAAAATCTAGGACACTAGCATGAAGAATCTCCTAACGAATCTATATATTCATCTCTATCTAGCCATCTGACTACGAATGGTATGTTGTACTCAAATGAAAATAAGATCCCAATGGATTTTGAAAGCCTCTCCAATTGAGAGATGTAAACTGGGTATCTCAATCAGAGATGATAGCAGATGGGACTCTGTGAAAATGAATAATCTCCCTCACATAGAGATTTCCTAGTTCCATAACTTTGGTTGCAACACAAATGGGTAAGGAGTGATCCGATTTAGTCATTTGATCAGTCACAACCCATATCGAATTCTTCTTTCTATGGGTACATGGAAACCCCACCACAAAGTGCATAGAAATCTCATCCCACTTTCACGTTGGAATTGGAAGTGGCTAAAGAAAACTTGAAGGTCTATGGTGCTTGGAATTGTCCTTTTGTAATTTATATCAATGAGAGACAAATCCAATTATATCCTATCTCATAACTTGCCACCAGAATCATTGTCATATGTCATAGAACATCTTTATGGTTCCTGGGTGCATTTTCCACTTATAATTATGAAAATCCCTCATTACATATTTTTATTATCACTAACATCACAACAAAATGGTTCTAAAAGAATAAAATACCTTCTCTGAAGAATGACCACTTAGCAATGGTAACCTCACTATAAATAAATTCTCTAATTATATAGAACTCATCATAAATCTGTTGTTCCTAATGAATCATATCAATAAGAGTGTAGGTCAACTAAACACTAGAAAAAGATACCTCGACCCCTATTTACCAAACTCCAATATAAAACAACGAAAAAGAGCCATCAATTTACACTCTTTCAATGATTCTTTCATGTACTGGGTCATATGTTTTCTAATCAAATCATCCATTATGAAATTCTCTTTCCTAGGGGCATAGGCAAAGTCAATGTCAAAAGACTATAGATATTCAACCCAATGTCTATGGTGGAGATTCAAATATTTTAAAGAGAATATATAACTCAAGATATTATGGTCAAAATATATAGTAAATATTTCTATAAAAAGGTAATACCACCAAATCATAAGTGCATGCATCAAATTTGTATGTTCAAAGTCATGGGTCAGATAATTCTTCTCATGTGGCCTAATCTGTTGAGATCCATGAGCAACAACATGATCACCATGTATAAGAATGCATCCCAAACCTAAGCCTAATGCATCATAAAATTCCAAACAGCCCTACCCGACCTTTGGAAGATTCAACATTGGCATAATATTCAGAATTTGTTTCAACTCCACAAAAGAACTCTGAAATTTTTCATCCCAAGAAGAATTTACTCTCATCCAAGTTAGAGAAATCATTGGGGAAGCCAACATTGAGGATTACTTTACAAACCACAAATAATATCTAGCTAAACCCAATAATCTATGAATCTCAAAAATATTTCATGGTTTCTCCCATTCCATAACAGCCTCCACCTTATCATGATAAACTGATATGCCATGTTCTAACACCACCAGTCCCAAGAACTTCACTTTCGAAATCTAGAAACCATATTTCGATAGCTTGGTAAAAATTCAGTGTTTTCTCAACAATTCTACAACTACTCTCAGATGGTGAACATGATCCTCCTTAGACATAGAGTAAACAAGGATGTCATCTAAAAATAACTCCAAAAATGAATCAATATAATCATGTAAAATAATGTTTATCCAATTCATAAATATTTTAGGATAATTGGTTAGACAAAATGGAATGAAAAGGTACTCATAATGTCTATACATAAACCTAAAGTCAGTTTTCTAAATGTCATATTCTATTATTATCAATTAGTGATAACCAGATAAAAGTTTCATCTTTGAAAACCACATCAATCCTTTTAACTAGTCAAACAAATCATCAATCCATGGAATCATATACTTGTTCCTTATCGTGACTCAATTGATTTTTCATTAATTGACATAAAGGTGAATTGACCCATAATATTTCTTGGAAAAGAGAACAGGCACCGCCCAAGGTTACACACTTGGGCATATAAATAATTTCTATAAAAGATTAGAAAGATGAGACTTCAAATATGTCATTTTAGATGGGGCCATGTAGTAAGAAGGAATAGATACCAGCTGAGTACCCATCACTAAATCAATAGAAAACTCTACCTCCCTTACTGGTGGAAAACTAGAGAAGTCAGAAGGATAAACGTTGGGAAACTTGATGAAAACTGGTGGGAGATCATAGATCAAGTATTCCCACTCTATTTAAAAATAAAACATAGATATTACTTTTCCTAACTGTAGATAAGAAGGTTCGGCTATACTTGACCTTAGGTCCCATTTTCCTAAGAAGACATGACTCACACTATCGGGCCCCATAAAGGAGACCCATTGAAGATAACCATCAATTCTGGATTTATCATCAATAAGATAATCCATCCTAAATATGAAATCAAGTGTTTTGATGTCAAGAACCAAAAAATACCAGGTAAGTTCAACATCTGATAAACAGATAACATACACAAGATAATAAAGACTCCACTTTTTGTTTATTCTAATGGGTGTAGTAATATCTATCAAATAAGATAAAAGATCTATAGGCAGATTAATAAGATTCAAAATACGTGTTGAAATCAATGAATAATATGAACTAGTATCAAATAAAGTAGTTAGTAATGATGAATATAGAGTGTTGGTACCTCTCATAATCACTGGACGCATATCTTCTTCCTCTATAGACTAGTCTACTATGTAAATAAGCTTCGTTCTGGATTCCTATGGATGGAATCCCTTAGTTCACAAAGCATCTGATTGAACCACTATAATTTTAGGTGTTGATGATCTCATGGAACTATGTGGAGAAGAATAGACATGACAACACTTCTGTAAGTGACCTGAGCATCTATAGGAACTACATACCTTGGGTGCCTTAATGCGAACATGTTTAGAGTGCCCAAGATTTCCACACTAGGAGAAAACTAAAGGTCCTCTTCCATGCACTTTTAGAGGTCTAGAAGAACCATTTTGTTGATAAACACCATAAGAATCATCATTTTTCCTATTTCTATTAAAGGAACTCACAGAACTACCACATAGAGAAAAATGAACTCTCATCAACCCTGATTTACCAAACAAGTATAACTCAACAATAAATGCTCTATCTAGAACATCATTATAAGAATGAATCTTTATAAAAAAACATAAGAAATAATATCATATAAAAGGACCATATTGAACCATCAATTCTTCATCTTCTCATTCGATATAGTCTCAGGTGAAAACTTCACAATATCATCAATGTAATTTTAATATTCTATCATGGTCCTATCAGCCTGATCGACTTTGGAAAACTCGACAGCCTTGGTCAATATCTTATAATCTGGATAGAATTGGCTGATGAAAATAACTTTAAATTATTTCCAATCTAATCAATTGTGCTTCTTTTTCAACACCATCATATCTCTCCTTTTCCTTCTTGGTGACTCTTTACTGAATGTGGCACATTTTACCTTGTTCAAATCAGGTGTTTCCTAGAACTCAAATAAAAGTTCAACCATCCTTAACAAATCCTCAGCCTCTTGAGGATTTTTTGAGACTTGTAATAATTGTGTCTTCTAGAGAATGAATTTCCTAGAATGAATCCTGAATTCATCCTTTTGAGGTTCCACAACTAGAGCCTAAATGGGAATAGGTTTTGGTGGCTATTCTAGATCCCGGATTGAATTCACAATATCCTCGACTAGATTCTGGGCCATGGGAGGATTGGATTACCATGGTTCATCAATAGCTTCCTCCTAGATCTAATTCACACATCTTCTCAAAGTAATGATTCCATAAAAAATTGGAAGACAATATTGAAGACACCATTAATGATACTCAGAACAATACTTCTGTAAGAACCCGGTTTTTAGCTACACAAGACTTTGGAATATTCTTTATGTTATTCTAGAGCAGCACCTTCAGACGGCGTGCGATTCCAAGCCCCGGTGTGGCCAAAATTAAATTTTCAATGCGTTCACACTGGGCACGCCAAATAAATGGGATAAATCCTAAACAGTGATCCAGATTAGAAATATAAGTGTACGGATGGTTCCGGAATGGGGTTTTTACCCTAGGAACGACATAAAGCATGTCGGCACGGGACGTTTGGACCCCTCACCCACTACCGGAATGTTAAACAGATTAATTAATTAATTAATTTATTCATTTAATGGTTATACTAAAGTATCTCTTAAACGGTGGCTTGGATTGGAAAACTGAGGGCACCATTGAGTTCGTAATGTGCCATTTACCCTAGTAGGGGTGTAATATTCGCGGGCACGTGCCGTTTGTGAAAAATGGCCCTAGGGGCGTTTTCGTAATTTAGAGGCCTCAGGCGTTGGGGTAAGTAACTTTCAAACGGAAGCTCAGAATCAAATTCTGAGATAGCTGATGTTCTTGGGAGGTGGGTTTTACCCTATAAGAGGTTTAATATTGACCTCGTCAAAAGTTTAGGATGTGGGTTAATTGGGAGTTTTAAATTAATTATGTTTTTAATTAATTTCTCTACTTAAACCTAACCCACCCCTCTCCCTCACTTCCCCTTGGTTATATGGAGAAGAAGCTCTCAACATAGAATCCTCCCCTATCCTCCTCTCCTCCTCTCCTCCACCACTCCGGCAAGGCTCGGCAACTCCGACGGTCCGTCGGTGAAGCTCCGGGCTACGCCCAAGAGGTAGGCTGTTGCAGTTTCAATTTTATTTCCCACATCTCTTCGGAGCTCTCTTTATAACATTGAATTTCTATCTAATCTTCAAAATAAGACCATAATCGTGCAGTATAATTTATGAGCTTTCCAACTCATCTTTCAGTTTTGAATTTGGAGTCTCGAGGCCTCCGCAATCGCCCTGTGAATATTACAGGGTTTTTTGAGTTTTTCCGGCCAGTTTGGGGGTTCGAGAGGCGGCGACGCGGGCTCTGGCTTCAGGCGGACGACGGAGGTCGAGGGCTTCAGCGCGATGGCCGGGTGAGCAGAAGGTGGCGGCAGGGAGTTTGGCTTCGGTGGATGGGTGAGCGGGCTTCAGCCGAGGCCGGCGCTGGGTCAGCTGGGGATGCCGCGGAGGAGGCCGGCGGAGGCACTGGTGCTCGAGTGGAGGCACTGGCTGGCCACGATGGCTGGGCGAGATAGGGCGTTGGGCGATGGCGTGCGACACGGGGGGACCGAGACCCGCGCTCGGCGGGTCTCCGCAAGGACCAAGTGACCGGCCACACGTGCCGGTCGGTGCATGGACCGTGGGTCAACGGCTGGGCCGTGCGGTTGAACCGCGACCCGACCCAGAACGGTCGGACCGACCGGTCCAGTCCAAGGGGCTCGCCCCCTTCAATTTCGGACGCCCGTAATTTTCATTACGGGTGTCTGTTTTGTGTACCATCTGCAGAAGTACCTTCCTTGCATCGAGAAGGACTTTTTGAGATGGTTTCGAATAATTTTTATTTCGGAAACGGGGGCTCATGGGCGCGACACGACCGTTAAGTGGATGGGTGTTTTTCTCGAGGGTTCTTGTTTTGGATGACGCAGGCACATCCGATGTCCGAATTGAGTGTCGTCAGTGGCGTTGTGACCCTGGCGTTGAGCCGGTGTTTTATAGTGTGGTTTCGAGCATTGAAACTAGAAATGAGGCATGGGCCCCACAACCAGTCTTTTGAGCTGCGAGCAGCATTCTGTAACTTTTTCACCTGATATCCGTTTGGGGCGTGCGAGCAGTCAATTCGGGGTGTTTTTATAAGGGCGTTGCAGTGGAGCAATCCGCCCACTTTAATTCAGCACACTGGTGTGGACCCCACGGGGGTCATTTTGGGAGTTGACAGTGATTTTCCATCTTTATCACCGGGTGTCCGTTTTGGACAAGTGATTAGTCAAACTTGTGTACCTTTTCGAGAGGAACACAACGGTGCGATCCGTTCGTTGTGCTTCAAGATCGGGATACGGGTCCCACGTAGCACCGCTTGTGTGTAGTGCGCCGGAATGCATCTTTTTCTCTGGATACCTGTTGCACTCAAGTGAGCAGTCAATTTGACGTGTCTTTCTGAGGAGATTGCAATGGTGCAATGTGCCCAACTATTTTTGGGGCCGAGGCTCGGGAGCACGGGACGCCCTTCGGGCGTAAAGCGGTGTTGGTGACTTTTCCGTCCGATATCTATTTGAGGTGATTAAGTAGTCTATCTGGCGTGTTTTTTCATGAGGATTACAACGGTGTAATATGTTTAGGCGAGCAGAGACTCTTACACAATCTTATTAAATGTGGGAATATGAAAGGTGGACCGGTGGTGGTTCTTCCTGCGATGTTTGTAGGAAACCCTTGGCGTGTGATCGCGTTCACTCCTGGGAGAGTGAATTTGGTGTTTAAAGATATGTGGTTGGCCGTGCCTCAGCTGTTGAGGTGGCAAGTTGGAGTTGTTACGTTTACGCCTTCACATTGACGATGGGTTCCGTGTGCATGTTAGCCTTTGGGATGGATACGTGGCATACTCTGGGAGTATGTAAGAACACAGAGAGGTACATGTGGATAGTTGTACCTGAGAACGTTTCTGTGCTTGGTTGGGGTTGACTAGGGGCCACACGTCGTGTGAGCCCCATGTGCAAGCCGTGTTTTGGATTGCATACTTTTGACCTCTCATGACATAGAGGGTCCCTCTGTTCTAGTTTATTGACCCGCAGGGTTGAGTTTTCCCCTGGTGCTGTTCTCGTTTGGCCGACAGAGATGGTTTGGTTCCTCTGTTTCTTTATCTGTGAGGGGTTTCAGTATGATGCCCTTTCACCGGACTGCGACACCATTTACGACTACGTTTTCTCGTATAGCGTGGGTGTTTTCCCACTTTCTGGGATGAATTGTCTCGGTCCGCTTCGACAGTGACTTAGCGGATTGGAGTGTGATCGCCCTGAGAGGCCAGGGATTTGCTCGTGTCCCTTCATGTTCCTTGGTAGAGTTCTTGTGGATTCGGTGTGACCAACACTTTACGCAGGCACCGATCCACTACCCAGGAGGTTGTTTCCAGCAGGGCTGGCCAGTGGGGTACCATCCAGCAGGGATGGCCAGAGCAGTACCATCTAGCAGGGATGGCCAGTGGGTTACCATCTAGTAGGGATGGCCAGTACTGCGGTGTTCACTGAGCAGTACCATCCAGTAGGGATGGCCAGAGAGGTTCCAGGTTTACCTCTAGCGGGGCTGAGAAGTGGTCCCCAATGCCGGGTTTACCTCCATCTGGGCTGGGAAGTGGTCCCTGATGCTGAGTTTACCTCCAGCTGGGCTGGGAAGTGGTCCCCAATGATTGTTTCGAGCCTCCCTCTAGTAGAGTACGCTTTTACGGGACTAGGAATTGGGACTCATCGACGACTTTATCCGGGTCTCCCTCCAGTGGATTACCCTTTTGCGGGACTGGGCAGTGTGGAACCCATTGACCCTTGCCGGGTCTCCCTCCAGTGGGAACCCGTCGACTTCCATGGATTACCCTCTAGTAGGGCTGGGCAGGGGGGGTCGCCCGTTGATGTTGAAGAGACCTCTCGACTGCGGGGCAGTGATGAGGTGTGGTTTGACGTTCCCCCAGAACTCTCAAGTACGAGGGGTACTTTCCCCACCGAGATGCATCCTTACAATGCGACCTAAAATTGTGTGGGGGAGTCAGTGCCGTCTAAAGAGGATAATTTCGAGGTGCGGTTATTTGAGCCCCTTGCCTTTCAGTTCGAGGCAGACGTGTATGATACTGGGAAACAATGGTGTTTACTTCTGGGACTGTTGGCTACTCACATTCTTGGGATGAGCTACGGGATGGAGATCCCCTTACGATCTTGTTTGGGCGTCTTGAATGAGAATATCAATATGTATATACCTTGTTCCAGTACCCTCTTATTGGCCTTGGTTACTCTACCTCCAGGAGAGGCGAAGACGCACGAGGTATGCCACGCGCTTTCTATGTCTAGATTCTCGTGGTTGGATGAGTGTACTCTCCTGCTATAGGTAGCGAAGACTCGATGATAAGTTTATCTTCTCACCGTTTCCATCTCCTTGTGTCTGGACGAGTCTACCACCTTTCTTTTGCGGGGTTGAGCTGGACTCTCTACTGTACTCTTTACTACACCCCTTGTTGTACTCTTACTGCTCTATCTGTGATATTCCTTTACTATTCCCTGTTCGATCTACTGCTCACCCTTTGGTACCTCTTTTGTTGCTCCCTTAAGCCTTCGGGTTATCCTACTGAGTATTTTTATACTCACCCCTGCTTGTGCTTTTCCTGCACTTGGTGTGACCTTGCAGACGACATACAGGTTGATTGTGACTACAGTGGAGCTTGGGATTTCGGGAGCTTGGACCACGTGTGGTGGTCTTAGTCGGGTTCCAGGTGTGGGACTCTCCCAGGAGTTTGTTTTTGTTTACATGTTTCCAGGTTGTGGTTCTTTTCTGGTTGGGCCTATGTTTTTCCCCTTTACTTTTTAGTTTACCTTCAGCTCTTGCTTTGTATTGTTAGAGGTTGATTCACTTTGTGGTTTATTTATAGCATTTGGTACTTTTATTTTCTTTTAACTCTGCACTTTTTTATTGAGTGTGCTGCGTGTGTGTGTACAGGTACGTAGGCAAAGGCCTCCCCGAGTTGTTGTGCCTTCGGAGCTGGTCGCTAACCCCTGGCCTATGGAGGCGGGCTTGGGGTAGTTACGGCTCGAGCTCGGGTAGGGTCGGGTCATGGAAAAGTGGTATCAGAGGTGGTTAATTCATTGGGACATTTTGCAGACGTCCCTAAAATGGAATTGTTTGGGATCTAGGGCAACATTGTTAACATGTCTCGAGAGCGGCTCTTAGGCCAGGGAGTCCAGTGAGGGTGCTACGACCAATGTATACATTCACCGAGATCTTGATAACCCGCTTGTCGACTCGGCATGTTGAGACACTCGTTGCAGGGAAAATTGGTTTGTGAATCACATAGGATTGAGTCTTTGACTATCCTTCTTGAGTCAGCTCCCCATCATTGTTGTTGTTGTGATATACATATATGCTTATCTGATCGTGGCACTCCTTGATAATATTCAGGATGTCTCAGCAAAGACAGCCAGCCAGGATACCGACTTTGGTTCATGACGACGACCCTGTGAGCTACGAGGCCACAATCCAGGACCCATCATGCGAGCCCCTTTCTCCGGTTGGCTGGTAGCAGCACCCCCACCTGGTGAGCAGCAGACAGATTCAGCAGAGTAGACGGGGCTTGAGCGCAGGTTGAGCGTGCTCCGCAAGTTCCAGCGGCAAAGACCGTTGAGGTTCAATGGTGATCCAAACCCTCAGGAATCAGAGGTTTGTTTGAGATAGTGGTTCGCCTTTTCAGGCTTGTGCAAACACTGACAGATCTTATAGTGGCTTTAGCCGACAAACTTTTCCGTGGAGAATCTTGGTGTTAGTGGAGTCTGGTGACTCAGTTTCTTGATGAGTCGTCACTTTCGTGGGGTGACTTTCAGTTGTTGTTTCATGAGGAGTTTTCCCCTCCTTCTTATACTCCATCCAGATTCAGGAGATCCTGTAGTTTCAGAAGGGAGGGATGACGGTGGCCGAGTACACGACTAGTTTCGCAGACCATGCACGCTTTTACCCGGACATGGTCCATGACGACAACATTTGAGCACGGAAGTTTGGGCAGGGTCTCCACCGATAGATTTGTGTTTTCATAGTACCCTTGGTCATTTACACATATGCTGGGGTACTAGAGCAGGCGCTAGTGATAGAGAGTTTCCTGTCACGTTCTACAGTTGGTGGTGGCAGCAGGCACGATAGAGCTGAAACTTCTGCCGAAGCTAGCAGGAGTCAGCAAGAAGAACCTCGACGTAGGTGGCTTTCTGACAACCAGACTCAGGGGAATGGTCGTACACCACAGTGGCGCCGGAGGGCACCAGTGCAACCCGGAGAGAGTCAGTGTTATGCTTGCGATGGGCGAGGTCACCTGGCGTGAGACTGCCTGACCAGGCATGCTGAGAATGCCGGGCAGGTAGCAGGTGCACCACCACGATGGAGGCAGCACTGTGATTGGAGTAGTTCCCAGAGAGATGGTGCTAGCAGTGGAGCGGGAGGAGCTGGTAGTGGGGGACGACTTTACGAGGTCTTCCCATCACCACTAGGCGGTCCACGTCAGGCTCCAGGAGCTGACAGTTGGGACCATGGATATCCACGAGCTTTGGATGTCTACGATCCTGCGGAGCATGAGATGATAAGAGGTACGCTTTTCAACTCTTATACTTTTTTACAGTAGAATTTTTAGACTCTGTGTGTGAAATAATTTTCTCCCTGCTCCTTTCTTGAGGTGTTACCAGGGTGACGCAGGGCGTCGGTGTAACCCTGTGTTAGTAGAGTAGAAGGCATGGAACCTTTCTATTCAGTCGATGGTAGCGACTCCTTCGCCTTTCGAGTGTATACGAGAGTTTTGGTTGCGATACATCGATTATGAAACCTTGCGTGACCAGATATCCTTGGTTATTTCACTATATGGATATTCTGAAAGAAGGGAATCACCAGGATTTGTTCCAGGTGCGGGTGGTGATTCCAGTCACGACGTGTGACGTAGGGGTTTGGTTGGGGAGGTTAGCTACCCCTGAGAGCCTTCGGGCCGTTTGAGACCGTGCGGAGGGATGGCGAGGTTCCCTACCGCCTTGCCCTAACCCCAAAGTCTGGAGTGGGTGCACAACATCTCCCACATGGTTTACCTGAAGAGATGTGTGCATGATTTTATGCACGTCAACGGAAAGGGAAGACCTCACATGAAAGGATCAATTCCTTTGGTCTTTGTGCGGTGGGACAGAGCTGTGCATGAGTTCTTCTGGGTACGGAGAAGCTAGGTGCGTGCAGAGTACCCTATGTTATTCCCTAGTTTTTCTTTTCAAGGATGAAAATCTTGAATGAGGTAATGATGTAAGAACCCAGTTTTCAGCTAAAAACGACTTTTTAATATTCTTGATGTTATTCCAGAGCATCGCCTTCAGACGACGTGCGATTCCGAGCCCCGGTGTGGCCGGAATTAAATTTTCAATGCGTTCACACTAGGCACACCAAATAAATGGGATAACTCATAAATAGTGATCCGGATCAGAAATCTGAGTGTATGGATGGTTCTGGAATGGGGTGTTTACCCTAGGAATGACATAAATCATGTCATCACGGGACGTTTAAACCCCTCGCCCACTAACAGAACGTTAAAAGGATAAATTAATTAATTAATTTCTTCATTTAATGGTTAAACTCAAGTATCTCTTAAAAAGTGGCTCGGATTGGAAAACCGATGGCACCGTTGAGTCAGGAACGTTCCATTTACCCTAGGAGGGGTTTAACCTTCACGGGCGCGGGCCGTTTGTGAAAAATGGCTCCAGGGGCGTTTTCGTAATTTGGAGACCTCAGGCGTTGAGGTTAATAACATTCAAAAGGAAGCTTGGAATCAAATTCCGAGACCTCCATTGTTATCAGGAGGTGGTGTTTACCCTAGAACAGGTTTAATCTTGACCTCGCTAAAAGTTTCTGATGTGGGTTAATTGGGAGTTTTAAATTAATCATGTTTTAATTAATTTCTCTACTTAAACCTAACCCACCCCCTCTCACTCACTTCCCCTTGGTTCTCTGGTGAAGAAGATCTCAAAAAAGAATCCTCCCCTCTCCTCCTATCCTCCACCACTCCGGAGAGGCGCGAAAACTCCTGCGGTCCGTCGGTGAAGCTCCGGGCTACACCCAAGAGGTAGGTAGTTGCAGTTTTAATTTTAATTCCCACATCTCCTTTGAGCTCGATTTATAAACTTGAATTAATATATAATTTGAAAATGAATCCCATAATCATGTAGTATAATTTATGAGCTTTACAACTCATCTTTTGGTTTCGAATTTGGAGTCCCGAGTCCTCCGCAATCACCCGCCGAATATTGCAAGTTTCTGAGTTTTTTCGGCCGGTTTGGGGGTTCGAGAGGCGGTGGCGCGGGCTCTGGCTTCAGGCAGACGATGGGGGTCGAGGGATTCAATGCGGTGGATGGGTGAGAAGCAGGCGGCGGCGGGGCGTTTGGCTTCGGCGGCTGGGTGAGCGGGCTTCAGCAGAGGCCGGCGCTGGGTCAGCAGGGGACGCCGCGAAGGAGGCCGACGGAGGCCCTGGTGCTCGAGCGGAGGCGCTGGCCGGCCACGATGGCTGGGTGAGACTGGGCGTCGGGCGACAGCGCGCAACACGGGGGGGGGGGGGGGGGACCAAGAACCACACTTGGTGGGTCTCCACGTGGATCAAGCGACCAGCCACGTGGGCCGGTTGGTGCGTGGACCGCGGCCCGGCCCGGAACGGCCGGTCCGGGCCGGTCCAATCCAAGGGGCTCGCCCCCTTCAATTTCGGACGCCCGTAATTTTCATTACGGGTGTCCGTTTTGTGTGCCGTCTACGGTAGTGCCTTCCTGGGGTCGAGATGGACTTTTTGACATGGTTTTGGATAATTTTTATTTTCAAAACGGGGGCTCGGGGGCATGGCACGACCGTTAAGTGGACGAGCGTTTTTCTCAGGGGTTCTTGTTTTGGACGGCGTGGGCACATACGATGTCCGAATTGAGTGCTGTCAGTGGCGTTGTGACCCTGGTGTTGACCCGGAGGTTTCTAGTGTGGTTTTGGGAATTGAAACTAGAAATTAGGCGTGGGCCCCACGACCTGTCTTTCGAGCTGCAAGCAGCGTTCTGTAACCTTTTCACCCGACATCCGTTTAGGGCATGCGATCAGTCAATTAGGGGTGTTTTTCTGAGGGTGTTGCAGTGGCGCTATCCACCCGCTTCAATTCAGCACACTGGTATGGGCCCCACGAGGGCCGTTTTGGGAGTTGATGGTGATTTTCCAGCTTTAACACCGGGTGCCCGTTTTGGACTAGTGATTAGTCAAACTTGTGTATTTTTTTGAGAGGATTGCAACAGTGTGATCCGTTTGTTGTGCTTTAGGATTGGGATGCGGGTCCCACGTAGCACCGCTCATGTGCGGTGCGCCAGAATGCATCTTTTTCTCTGGATATCTGTTGCACTCAAGTGAGCAGTAAATTGGACGTGTCTTTCCAAGGAGATCGCAATGCTGCGATGCGCCCGACTGTTTTTGGGGCTGAGGCTCGGGACCACGGGACGCCGTTCAGGCGTAAAGCGGTGTTGGAGACTTTTCTGTCGGATATTCTTTTGAGGCGAGTAAGTAGTCTATCTTGCGTGTTTTTCCATGAGGATTACAATCATGTAATCTATTCAGGTGAGCGGAGCCTCTTACGTGATCTTATTAAATGTGGAAATATGAAAGGTGTACTGGTGGTGGTTCTTCCTGCGGAATTTGTAGGGAACCCTTGGCGTGTGATCACATTCACTCATGGGAGAGTGAATTTGGTGTTTAAAGATATGTGTTTGGCCATGCCTCAGCCGTTGAGGTGGCAAGTTGGAGTTGTTATGTTTACGCCTTCGCGTTGACGATGGGTGCCGTGTGCATGTTAGGCTTTGGGCTAGAGACATGGAATACTCTAGGATTATGCGAGAATGCTGGGGGGTACATGTGGATTGTTTTCCCTGAGATCGTTTGTGTGCTTGGTTGGGGTTGACTTGGGGCCACACGTCATGTCAACCCCATGTTCATGCCATGTTCTGGTTTGCGTAATTTTTACCTCTCGCGACATAGAGGGTCCCTCTGTTCTCATTTTTTGACCTGCAGGTTTGAGTTTTTCCCTGGTTCCATTCTCGTTTGTTGTCCAACAGGGTTGAGTTTTCCCCTGGTGCTGTTCTCGTTTGGATGACAGAGATGGTTTGGTTCCTCTTTTTCTTTAGCTGTGAGGGGTTTCAGTATCATTCCCTTTCACCGTACGACTGCGTTTACGAATACGTGTGCTCGTACAACATGGGTGTTTTCCCACTTTATGGGATTAGTTGTCTCAGTCCGCCTCAATAGTGACTCAGTGGATTGGAGTGTGATAGCCCTGAGAGGCCGGGGAGTTTCTCCCGTCCCTTCGTGTTCCTTGGTAGAGTTCTTGAGGATTCGGTGTGACCAAAACTTTACGCGGGCACCGATCCTCTACCCAGGAGGTTGTTTTTAGGAGGGATGACCAGTGGGGTACCATCCAGCAGGGATGACCAGAGTAGTACCATCCAGCAGGGATGACCAGTGGGTTACCATCCAGCAGGGATGGCCAGTACAACGGTGTTCACTGAGCAGTACCATCCAGTAGGGATGGCCAGAGCAGTTCTGGGTTTACCTTGAGAGGGGATGGGAAGTGGTCCCTGATGCCAGGTTATCCTCCAACTGGGCTGGAAAGTGGTCCCCGATGCCGAGTTTACCTCCTACTGGGCTGGGAAGTGGTCCCCGATGACAGTTTTGAGCCTCCCTCCAGTGGAGTACCCTTTTACTGGACTGGGGATTGGGACTCGTCGATGACTTTAGCCGGGTCTCCCTCCAGTGGATTCCACTTTTGCGGGATTGGGCAGTGTGGCACCCATAGACTCTTGCCGGGTCTCCCTCCAGTGGGAACCCATCGACTTCAAGGGATTACCCTCCAGTGGGGCTGGGCAGGGGGGGTTAACTGTTGACTTTGAGAAGACCTCTCGACTGTGGTGTAGTGACGAGGTGTGGTTTGACGTTCCCCCAAAACTCTCAAGTATGAGGGGCGCTTTCCCTACCGAGACGCATCCTTGTGACGCGACCTAAAACCGTGCGGGCGAGTCAGTGCCACCCAAAGCGGATAGTTTCGAGGTGCGGTGATTTGAGCCCCTTGACATGAAGTTCGGGGCAGACGTGTGGGATGCTGGGCATCGATGGTGTTTACTTGTGGGACTGTTGGCTACTCACTTTCTTGGGTTGAGCTACGGGATGGAGATCCCCTTATGATCTTGTTCAGGCTTCTTGATTGAGAATATGAATATGTATATACCTTGTTCGAGTACCCACTTCTTGGGCTTGGTTACTCTCCCTCCAGGAGAGGCGATGACACACGGGTTATGCCACGTGCTTTCTGTATCTAGCTTGTCATGGTTGGATGAGTCTACTCTCCTGCTATAGGTAGCGAAGACTCGATGAGAAGTTCATATTCTCACCGATTCCAGCTCCTTGTGTTTGGACGAGTCTACCTTCTTTCATTTTTTGGGTTGAGCTGAACTCTCTACTGTACTCTTTACTGCTCCCCTTGTTGTACTCTTATTTCTCTCTTTGTGATATTCCTTTACAATTCCCTTTTTGATCTACTTCTCACCCTTCAGTACCTCTTTTGTTTCTACCTCGAGCCTTTGAGGTATCCTACTGAGTATTTTTATACTCACCCCTGCTTGGGTTTTTCCCGCACTTGGTGTGCCCTTACAGATGACAAATATGGTGGTCATGACTTCATCGGAGCTCAAGAGTTCGTGAACTTGGACCGCGTGTGGTGGTCATAGTTGGGTTCTAGGTGTGGGACTCTCCCAGGTGTTTGTTTTTGTTTAACTGTTGCTTGGTTGTGGCTCTTTTCTGGTTGGGTGCGTGTTTTTCCCCTTTACTTTTTAGTTTACCTTCAGCTTCTGCTTTATACTGTTAGATGTTGATGCACTTTGTGGTTTATTTATAGTAGTTGGTACTTTTCTTTTCTTTTTACTCTGCACTTTTGCATTGAGTGTGCTGCGTGTGTGTGTACAGGTACGTAGGCAAAGGCCTCCCCGAGTTGTTGTGCCTTCGGCGCTGGTCGCCAGCCCCCGACCTATGGAGGCGGGCTTGGGGTAGTTGCGGATCGAGCCTGGGTAGGGTCAGGTCATGACAACTTCAACAAGAGAAATAGGGAAATTAACCCCATCAGATAGAAAACAATATTTGAATTTCAACTACCCAAGTCAAAAGTTGGGATAAGACTAGGAACTAATACTCAAGATTTCTTTACTAAACCACCCATGGTGACTTAAGGATCATTACAATTATAGATGGCTAGGAACTCACTCATAACTACCTATTAAGTCCTAGAAATATTTGAAACTACACACTGACATCAAGGTAAGATTATTAACTTTCACCTTCAATACCACTTTGTTAGGAAGAATCTCAAATAACCTGGTACCATGATAATTGGTCTTTTTCACAAAAAAATATAGTGGGACAATATTCATATATCAATATATATTAACTCAATTAATCTATCCTCTTATGCCACATACATTAAGGTAGACAACTATTACCTAATATATCAAATAAAAATCTTGGATTATTGAGTGTACAACATGTAATCCAATTCATCTCATGAATTTACTCAACATGATGCCACAAGTGCTAATACGATTGGGATAATGAGTTTAGTGTCTTAAAATATTCATAACAAGATAAATTTTACCCTTATTGGTATGAAACATAGTATTATACATTCTGCCAATTTTTCATGAGAGTATTAAATAAATTTTACATTACTATAATACATCATGAAATATAAACTTAATTAATGCATAATAGTTCTTTAAATAATATTAAAATAAAAATATTATTTTATTTTCATTAATTTATCATGGGTATAATACTAAAGATACATTTTTGGAGGTGACATTAATACTTAAAAAATTATAGAAGAAAAATAAAAACTCATCCAAGATCATTATAAATAAATAAAAATATAAAAAATGGATAAAAAACATTTAATTTATATTATATTTGAAAAGATCAAAAATATTATAACAAAATAAAATTTTAAAATATGACCCTCCTTTAATATAAACTGATAATACCAATAAAAAAAATCCTTGGTGAGACCCCCCTTATATCCAAGTGATTCTAGTCACTTCAATGAAAAAAGAAGGAAGCAAGGATGATGAAACACTAAAGAACCCAGTGAGGATAAGGAAACATCAGAGAACCTATCTGTAACTTCTTGGGATTTTGTGAATTATTTTTTTGAATTAATTAAATCTTTTTTATATTTTTATTTCACACCAAACTGAATATATCTTTTGTTATATGAAATAACTAAGTGTGGCTTACATTATACACAACACCAAGTCAATATTTTGGTACACAAAACACTTAGATTAGATTGAGGTACCTGAAACACTATGTTTGAATTATATTAGGCACAATACTGAGTCCCTTTTATAGCTTGTGTTACCTGCAATGTCAAGTTTTACCAAACTATAAGATACAATTAATATTATTATTTAAATATTATTATTAAAATATTATTATAACTTCCACCTAGCTGTTGGAATGGAAGTTACAAATAAGATTAACTAAATTGTTAAAATATTATTTATGAAGGTATATAAAATGAATCCTTTTTTATAAATTAATATAAGTGAATGTAATAACTATTTGAATGTAAAGAAATTATTTTTCAAAGGAAACCTTTTTCCTGTGTACAAACACAATTTTATCTCCATAAACTATATAAAACAATTTTGGTTAATGTTTTCAATAGATTTATATATTATATATTCAATAAATATTTTTTATACTCATCTAATAGATTTGATAGGTATAAGATAAGAATAAATCTAATTTATGAATAAAAAGATGTATTTTTCTAAAAGGTAATTTTACCACCTTTTAATGGAGAACCCATTTTAAATATAATTTTTGACACATTTAAACATTTTTATTTTCCAAAATAAACTTCATTTTTGGAATCAAAATATCAAAATATACTTTGGGTGTATTTTTGGTATTTTTATGAGAAGTCTCATTTTTTGATGAAGAGTGAAAACACTGAATTTTAGTTCTAAACTTATTTTTCACATAATTTATTTATATAGTTAAATTATGTTTTATTTAGGTTTTAAAGTATAATTTGATAAATTATAAATTTATTAATCAAATTTACGTCATTTGACCTAATTTCACAATGAAATTGGATATAAAAACATTTCAATATTTTGGGAATTTTCGCTTTAAAAACCCACATTATCGTCCCTTATATGAGATTAATTTTAAATTAATTTCTTATACATATGTTATTTTAATTTTTAAAAATGGATTACATATTTTGATTCATCATAATTTATAATTTAGAATAATTTTGACTTAGTTTTTGACCAAAAATATTAGCTAAAGTGATTAAAATTAATTATTGTGATTAAGAAAAAAATTAGATTAACAAAGGTCTAAAACTTTAACATAAGTGCCAAAATGACCTAGAAATTTTAAAACATATATTTTATGGACATATTTTGACCCTATCATACCATTTATCTAATTTTCACCATTATTTTATCCACTTGGCATGGGGAAAATGTGGGTGGAATTCCATTTTCAAAAACTACAAGAATGAAACTCCCCCTCCACTATAAAAAGGAACTCACCCCCCACTTATTCACACCTATAAATAAATTTGAGTGACCCAAAAACTGATAAAATAATCTCCCAAAATCCCTACCTTCATCCTAGAATCCTTCATGTTTTCATAAAGTCGATCAAGGAAGCCTTTCAGTGTAAACCAAGAGGAGTTAGCCAAAGAATAGGTAACATCCGCCCTCAAGATCCTTTGTTTTATTTTTATTCTACAAACCCTTAAATATTCTTATTATATGGTTAAATAATAACATCAGTATCATAAATATACCAATATTTTTTTATTATACTTTTTCAACTTACACTTACACACACTTCTATCTAATGGGTAACGAACTTACCATTCATGTGTACGAAGAACTACCACCTCACAAAATGATGTTGTTAATTTTTCCTTTAATACCTCTCATGGATGTGAATTATGATGAAAAATATGTTTTTATATGATATATATTATAATTATGATGTATTTAATCTTCTTTAATTATTATATGAAACATAAATGTATGCTTTCCAATTTGTGTAAAAACAATAACTACGTTTGTGGATGTGTGAACTACCACCTCCTCAAAGAGATGTGATTTGTTCACACTTTACATGGAACATATGAATAATGTGTTTAGTAAATTTATATGATATATATCAAATAATAATTCTACTATAATTGTAATATATATATACATCCTTCATATGTTCCATGCATACGTACGACCTACCGTCTCTTTGAACAATGTATTCCATTTCATATTAATATAATTTATAGATTATTATAAATATTTATATAATGAATATATATGACATTTATATCATGTTTTAAATTCTAGAAATATGTAAATCATGATCTAAGTAACATAATTAAGAACAATAAATCAAAACATGTACAAAAAACAAAGCAGATATTACCCAAAGGGTAACATTAGAAATGAATTGTTAGTAAGCAGATAATATAAATCCATATATGGTAATATAAAAAATAATATGGTTCTTTTTTAGATTTAAAATAAATTTATTTTTATTATATTGGAGTTTTGAATGTGTATGTATAAATTCAATACTTAAGGTAATGGTTTTCTCATCTCACTATTATTTTTCACGGGACACAAGCCATGTTCACCTCTAATTTTCATATATGTGCTATATAATACCAATGAATGTATTATATTATTATTATAATTAAATTAATTGGTATTTAAATATCCATTTTATGATATTTCTTTTATGGGGTTTGTGGATCAAAATGAACCAAATCGGTAAAGTAATTTTGTATCAATTTTCCTTCTTTGAGAGAAATGACAGGTTATACACCTATATTTTTTATGGGGTGTATATATAGGAAATTAACATGTAATATAATTAATATCATTCATTTAATTATATTTTAAGCTTCATTTAATTTTATTATTTTGTGGGGATTATGATTCAAATTTACCAAAGTGGTAACAACTTATTGCTATAATCTCTTCATTTATCAGTATTATTTATTATTATGATTCTATCGATGAAATAATATGATACACATATCAAGAACTCTAATGATTTTTTTAACCTATGGTTATTAATGTTATATACATGTAATGGTACCAATTTTCCACTCTTTGGTACTTAGGATAATAAAGAAAATGTTTTTATGAAAATCCAACTTTATTTCTCCTTTCGTTTGAAAATATATGTTCTTTCACAACCATGTTTTCTAATAATATTTTTAAAAATGTTTTACTATTATCATATGTTGTTTAAAGGTCGTTTTTACCCATGTATTACCTTTTTAAAAAAAAGTTTTAAAAGGAATATTCTTTTCATTTTCCGATGAAGGAACTTTTCTAATCTTTTAAGGTACAAAAGGAATATTTGGCATCTACGGACTTACCTTCCATCATGACCATAAATTTATTGGTACTTACATTGGAAGTTTACATGTTTATTTTTCTTAAAGAAACTTTATTTCATAATATTCTGGAATTTTTTTTTATTTTAAAATGGTTTTCAAAGGAAAAGTGTTTTCAAAAAAATTATTCTTAAAAAATGTTTTAAATTATTTTCAAAGATCCATTTATATGTTTTAAAAAGGTTGTCCTTAATTAAAATTATTGTAATGATATAAAAGATTATTTTATATGTTTTAAATTCCATTTTCAAAGAAAATGGTTTTCAAAATGTTTTCAAGCTTCTTTTATAAGATTTCAAGGGAAAAGGTTTTCAAAAAAATTTCAAGATTCTTTATAAGTTTTAAAGGTTATTATCAAGGAAAATTGTCTTCAAAATGTTTTATGCCTTAAAAAGAGTTTTGTAAAATTGTAAAGGATATTTTCTTCAATAAATGTTTTTAAAAGATATTTAAAAATTATTTTCCATCTAAGATGACATCTATTTGTGTTACTCATTCATATCTGGGGAAATGATCCAGTGGTTCCATTTATATTCTTTCTCTAAATAATTTATGTTTTGATGCCATTATTTTCATAAAACCCATTTATATATCATGTGTTATATGTTTGTGAAACCCACTTTTTTTATGGGTTATTATTTGATGAAATAATTATGAAACCTGTCTATTTTCCATGGGTAATGATATGATTACATGTTTATGATATCCATTTCATTTCAAGGGTTATGATATTATTGATTATAATATTATATCACTCGTATGTATTATTTTAATTATGAGATGGGTGAGACCAATATCTCCTTCCAATTCATTAGGTAAATATTTATATCTCATGAGATAGACATGGATGAAATGAGGAGTTAACTCAATTCAGTAAAGGAATTTGTCTACTAAGATGGTCTTGGGAGTGAACCTTGACGACTAAGATAGTCATGGGAGTGAACCATGACTACCAAGATGGTATGAGGAGTGAACCCATACTACTAACATGTATTTGGTATTGATTCCTTGATTACTATATAAATAATTTTATATGATTATGTGTCTGCTACAAATTCTATGTTTCATTCCTATGTTATAGTCTCATAGATTATTCTCTTGATTCCCTTATGATTCATGTCTTATTAATGGCCAATATTTACATCATGACTCATGTATATGATATTTTATATGTATGATATGATCTTAAAATTATATTCTCATGTTCTCAAACATTTATTCTCATGTTAGGCTTATGTATCTCTTTTTTTACACTTATAGATCATCTAAGCTCACCCCTTTATTATGTTTTCTTTCCCATGGTTACAAAGAAATTTTTTAAGTATAAGTACCCAATGGGAGGATCTTTGTGATAAACATTGAAGATCTTTCACCAAGTTAGAATATTTTTTTCCAGGTTTCCAAAGACACTAAACTATTATGGTCCTCTGGAATATATTTTTGTAATGTGATGAATATTTATCTAAAATGATGTAATCTCTATGTATTTTAAGGCTTGTTCACTACAACTGGTATCAAATGAATGCTTTAGTCAAACATTGGAAACTAAGATGAGAAAAATTTAGTGATATCCCATTGTATATTTCTATGTATATGTAGAGGGATGTCTTTAAGTATAAGTATAAGGATGAGTTAATGTTTAGGAAAATGTACAGAAGTTTTGGTAAAGGATAGAGTGAATGGTTTCTTAGAAATACATCCTTATTTGGATACTGAAAGTGGATGGATCTAGAACATATGTGGATAGGGGTAACTCGAAAACACCTTATTGATCTAGACTCGATCAGGAATTGGTGCATGACATCGAGCCTTGATACACACCTGTTTTGACACTCTCAGGGGATATTTTTTATATATTCAAAACCTCTTTATGAACTATCATGAAGGATTTAATTAGAATTCAAGAAACAATTACATAGGACAAACCTAAAGTGTCATAGGAAGGTTTCATAATTTTGACATCCTAGGAATGAATTTTTATGATTATGTTTTTTTTAACTATGATAAGTGATGCTCACACTATGCTTTTTTGTTTTATTCAATGGTGGGAACCCAAAAGAACTGGGTTAACATTGAATTTTTTGGAATTTGTTTTGATTATCTGTCAAATGGGATGATAACTATAGTGAAGTAGAATATGATCATGCCTAAAAAAATTTCATAGAACATGATTAATAGTATATACCTTAACCAATACTCAAACTCACCAAGGAAGAGAATAAAGGAGTTCACTGAGATTTCAGGTAATGGATACCATGGAGGAAAGAAAATTAATTTTTTTTATATCAATAATGTGGAAATAATCACCTAAGTGAATGTATTAGAGGAATAATAATATGTTTTTACAGTGGAAAAGATAAACACAAATGATGTAACTATGAAGGAAAAATGAAGGGTTTAGTTAATGTAATGGATGGGAATATTGGCCTCCCTAATACATCATCGAAGGTTAAATTATTTAAGTGTGGAATGAATGGTCATTATGAAAATCTATGTCCCAAGTGGAAAGATCACGATGAAAATCAGAAAGGTGGTGCGAGTAATGGTTATATTACTGATGATGATGAGACTATATATGAAATGTGAAAGTAAAGAGGTATTAAGAAATATGATGAGGTATCCTTTATATATATTAAGGATGAAGTGGAATAATTGAAGTTTTAATGTATTTGGATTAAAGAATTATGTTACATTAATGATGAAATATTTAAGGATTGTTTAGTTTATATTTTTTTTTCTAAGGATTTAAAAGAATACATTGAATGGTTCTAATGGACTAGAAAATTGATTTAATGACCAGGTGATGTTCATGTAAAACACATGATTAAGTGAAATATTTCCCTAAATATGTTCCTTATTTAAATATAATGTTTTTTGGATAAATATATGTTGGATATAAATAAGTAAATTAGACGGTACTGATTACCTTGTAATGAATTATGGACTTTTTGAAAAGTGGTTTATGCTACCATTGATGAAGTTTACAACATTTTTGGATTTGAGGAATACATTCTATAAACTTTGGAATAATAAAATATGTATGTTTTCAACAAGTATTTTTGGTAATTAAGGTTATTAAAATGTTTCAAGAGAATACATGATGAAGGTATTCACATGTTTGGTATGTGACAACCAAGTGCTAATGATATATAGGGGATCAAGGCTAAGGTATTTTTGGGAAATTTAGTGACTTTATTTCTAAAGTTTTGTACTTCCATATTTCTGAAGGGTTATAAGGTTAACCATTTATGGAATGGTTTATGTTAAATATTATCTCTCCATATAATGATTTATGCATATTTGATAACTTGTGATAACTTTTTTGTTGTGATAAAGATAGATGGAATGTCCTATCATTCTATTTATGGATCTCATGATCTATTAATTCTTCTGGAATGAAAAATTCACCATATTTTCTTGGAATAAGAGATGAAGTGGAAGTTGATCAAGGAACAACCAAGGGTATGTTTGTACTAAAAGTAGGTAAGTATACTTTTCTTGAAAACCCTTTAACATTAGGAAAAATTATCTTGAAACCAAAAATTTTATCCTAGTACCTTCGTTTCCGATGAATCAAATATCCCCTTAGATCAATAAATATGTATGGATATGTTATTGTTAACTTTATTCTAACCATGTTCTATATCACTCTCCATCAGAACTTGATATTTATATTTCTCTTTCATGTCCATGTTTTCACTTCCCACCTATGTTATCCTATGTGTGTTACTTTGGGTAACCATAATGTTTTTAACATTCCCTTTCTTAAGGAAGTTTTAGTATTTTTTTAAGGACATGGGTTTTTATGGAAGGAAATTTCAAGTATCAAACTTTTAATAACCTAGATAAATTTTGAGGGAAAAAATAATTTTCAAGGGGGTAGAATATAACACTCTGATATTTTTTGAATTATTTTTTTCTCAAATTAATTTAATCTTTTTGATATTTTTCATTTCACGAAACACTGAATATAGATTTTGTTATATGAAAGAACTAAGTGTGGCTTGAATTATATGCCACAGTAAGTCAATATTTCACTACATGAAATAATTATATTAGTTTTCAGTACATGAACCACTTTGTTTGTATTGTATTACACACAATACTGAGTCTATTTGATAGCTTGTGTTACACACAAGGTTGAGTTTTACAGAACTACAAGATACTATTAATATTATTATAAGAATATTATTATAGCTACCACATAGCCATTGGAATGAAAGTAATGAATACAATTAACAAAATTTTGAAAATAATATTTACGCATGTATATAAAATTAATCTTTTGGTTATCAATAAGTTTAAGTGAATGTAATAACTCTTTGAAAAAAATAAATTTCTTTTCAAAGAAAGTTAATTTTCTATGTAAAAAAACAATTTTTTATAAATAAATTAAATAAAGAACTTTTGATTAATATTTTAAATAAAATTTATATATTATATATTAAATTAATATTTTTTATACGCATCCAATATATGTTTAGGTATAATATAAGAATAAATCCAATTTTATGCGTAAAAAGATATATTTTTCTAAAAGGTAATTTTATCACCTTTTAATGGAGAACCCATTTTGAATATGTTTTTGGACACTTTTAAAATCTTTTTTTAAAAAATAAGATTCATTTTTTTAATCGTATAATCAAAATTTACTTTGGGTGAATTTTCGGTATTTTTCTAAGATGTTTTAATTTATGATGAATAGTTAAAAACACTGAATTTTAATTCAAAGATGATTTTTAGTCTAATTGATTTATAATATTAAATTATATTTAAGTTTGTTTTTAAAGTATAATTATATCAATTATACATCACTTAATACAATTTAGTTCATTTGAACCAATTTCACTTTGAAATTGGATATAGAAGCATTTCAAACTTTTGGGCCTTTTCGCTTTAAAAACATGCATTATCATACTTTATATGGTATTAATTTTAAATTAATTTATGCCAATTATATTATTAGAATTTATAAAAATGGATTCCATATTTTAAATCAGAATAATTTTTAAATTTTAATAATTTATTCTTATTTTTTACAAAAAATATTTGTGAAAGTGATTAAAATTAATTAGAGTGATTAAGAAAAAAATTGTCTTAACAAAGGACTAACCCTAAAACATAAGAGAAAAAATGACCTGTAAATTTTTCCAAATGATATTTATGGAAATATGTATAACCAATCATCACTTTTATATAATTTGGGCCATTATTAGATCCAATTTACATTGAAAAAACGTGGGTGGAATCCCCTTTTCAAAAATTTACATGAATTGCACTCCTCCTCCAATATAAAAAGGCTCTCACCCCTAAAAATTATTAAAACCTATAATTCCATTTGTATTACCCAAAATATTATATATAAATCTCCCAAAATCCCTAAATTCATTTGAGAACACTCCCTTTTAGGATAAATCTAACCAATAAATCCTTTTGATGCAAACCAGGAGGAGTCACACAAAAAGAGGTAGCATCCTTCCTCAAGATCCTCTGTTTTATTTTCATTTTCAACCCCCTAAAATATTATTATTACATGATTAAATAATAAATTATTATCCTAAATATACTGATAATTTTTTATTCTAATTGGTAGAACTACACTTACAAACACATCCATCTAATGGGTAACTAACATATCGTTCTTGTGTACATCGAACTATTGCCTCACGAAATGATTTTGTTTGTTTTTCGTTTAACACCTATAATGGTTGGTAATTGTGATGTAAAATATGTTTTATATGATATATATGATATTTTATATGTATTTAATCTTCTATAATTATTATATAAAATATAACTTAATGCCTTCTATTTTGTGTAAAAATGATAACTTCATTTGTGGACATGTGGGCTACAACCTCCTCAAAGAAACGTGATTTGTTAAAACTTTACGTGGAACAAATTAAGTATTGGTTTAGGAAATTTATATGATATATATCAAATAATAATTCTACTTTAATTATAATATATATTTCATTTACATTCTTTCCTTCAAAACAATAATTAAACAAAAACAACATTCATGCGTACATACAACCTATCGTCTCCATGAACGATGTATTCCATTTCATATTTCAATAATTTATAGATTATAATAAGTATTTATATAGGGAATATATATGATATTTATATCATTTTTACATTATTTTAATAATTTAATCATGATCTAAGTAACAAAATTAGGAATAATAAGTCAAAACATGTACAAAAAACAAAGTGGATATTACCCTAAGCGTAACATTAACTTGGAATTGTTAATAAGAAGGTAATATAAAGACATATATGGTATTATATATAATATTATGGTTATTTGTTTATATTTATAATAAACTTATATTTATTATAAACTATTTTTTAACATGTACGGAGAAAGAAAAGTCTTATGGTATGAGTTTTCTCATCTCACTTTTATTTTCCTAGAGACACAAGCCATGTCCACCTCCTATTTTATTGTATGTGGTATATACTTATAATTAATGTATTATAGGATTAATAAAACTAAATTTATGGGAAATTAAATCTCCATTTTATGTTCTTTCTTCCAGGGATTTTATGTATTAAAAGTTACCAAATTAGTAAAGTAATTTTGTCTCAATTTTCCTTCTTTGAGATATATGCCATGTCAAGCACCCATATTTTTCTATGGGGTGTATATACTACCCATGGACAAGTTATATCATGAATATATTTATTTTCATGATAATTTATGTTTCATGTAATTTTATTCATTCATGGGTATTATGATTGAAAGTCACCAAAGTGGTAATAGCTTATTACAACAATTTCATTATTTATCAAGATTGTTTTTGATTATGCTTCCATTAATGAAATATTTGGATCCATCTCTCCATAAATATCATGAGTTTTATTACCCTATAATTATTAATGTTATATCAAATTAAAGCTACCATTTTCCCACTCTTTTATACTTAATATAATTAATAAAATGTTTTTATGAAAATTTGACTTTAGTTCTCCTTTCGATTGGAAATTTGTGTTCTTTCAAAAAATTGTTTTCTAAAAATATTTTAAAAAATGTTTTAAGATTATCCTATGTCGTTTAAAGGAAAATTTTACCCATTTATTACCATTTTAGAAAATGTTTTTAAAATCAATCTTCTTCTCTTTTTCCTATCGGGAAACTTTTCTAAACTTTTAAGGTGCAAAAGAAATGTTCGGCATGTACGGACTTACCCAATATCATAACCATAAATTCCTTGATGCTTCCTTTGTATGTTTACAAATTTATTTTCTAAAATAAATCTTAATATTCTAGGAATTTTTTTTATTTTAAAATGTTTTTCAAAGAAAAAGGGTTTTAATTTTTTTTTATGTTTAAAAAGTTTTTTAAAAGTTTTTTAAATCTCCGACTATATATTTTCAAAAGGTTTTTCTTCAAAGAAAGTTATTTAAATGTTATAAAAGGTTCTTTTATAAGTTTTATATGTATTTTAAAAGAAAAAGTTTTTCAATTTTTTTTCAAGATTTCTTTATAAGTTTTCAAGGGAAAATGTTTTAAACATGTTTTCAATATTCTTTATAAGTTTTCAAGGTTATTATCTAGGAAAATAGTATTCAGAATGTTTTATGTTTTAAAATTTTTTATTTAATGTGTGAAGGATATTTTCCTCAAGAAATGTTTCTAAAATATATAGAAAAATTATTTTCCATCTAATATGACATCCGTTGGTGTTACTCATGAAAATATAGGGAAACGATCCAAAGGTTGCATTCATATTATTTCTCTGAATGGTTTATGTTTTGATGACACGTTTTTTATGAAACCCATTTTTATTTCATGGGTTATATGTTTATGAAACCCACTTATTTTAACAGTTTATGGTTTCTTAAAATGATGATGAAACATATCAATTTTCTATGGGTTATGATATGATTATATGTTTATGATACTAATTTCATTTCATGGGTTATGATATTATTGCTTATGATCTCGCAGCACATGTATGTTTGATTTCATTATGAGATGAGTATGACCTATATCTTCCTCCAATGAATTGGTTAAAGATTTATATCTCATGAGATATATATGGATGAAATGAGGACTGAACACTATTCTGTAAAGGAATTTTTCCTCTAATATTATCTTGGGAGTGAACCAAGACTACTAAGATGGTCATGGGAGTAAACCATGACTACCAAGATGATATAGGGAGGCAAACCATACTACTAAGATAGCCTTAGTAGCAATTCCTTGAATACTATGAAAATAATTTCATATCCTAATATGTATTCCACAAATTATTTGTCTTATTACTATGTTAGGGTCTCATGGATTATTCTCTTGATTCCATTAGGATTCATGTCTTATGAAATTCAAATATTTATTCCATGACTCATGTATATGATATTAGATACGCAGGGTATGATCTTCAAATGTTATTATCATGTTCTTATACCCTTATTCTAATATTATGCTTATGTATCTCTTTATTTTATCCTTAATGAGAATCTGAGATAAACCCTTTCATATGATTCCTTTCCATAGGTTATGGAGAATGGTTTTATATAGATGTACTAAAGGGGAAGTTATTTGTGAGAAAAATTAAAGATCTTTTACCAAGTTGGAATATTTTGTTCTAAGTTTCCAAAGAAACTAAATTATTTCGGTCCTCAGGCATGTATTTTTGTAGTGTGATGAATATTCAAAAATTATTTAATATCCATGTACGTTAAGACTAGGACTCTATACTCTCAAACACCACTAATAGTGGAAAATGTCTTTTACGATCACCAAAAGTAGTCAACAAAGGATTTTTTCATCATGAGAAACTGATTTTTGAGATTGTAGCATGATTATATTAATTTGATTAGTTGGTGGGGTATTTTTAACCATCATAAGTGAGTACTAGTTTTTTTAGACCACTTGTAGAGGCCATGAGTTAAAAAATATCATTTGTGATTTCCATTGGAAATCTCCAATGCTGCAACTAAAAAAAATTATTATATATATTGATATAATTTTATAATAAAAACTATAACCTGTATCATTATCTATTAATATCTAAACCTACTATAAAAAAATAGAAAAAAGTAATTTTTTCAAAATAAATTTAGTAATAAATAAAAAAATAAATAAACTCTCAAAAAAATTATGAATGTTTGAAAGAGCCTACCCTATACATAAGACATGAAAAACCTTTACACTCACGATCAAAAACCCCATATACAATAAAAATATAGCCATATACCCAAATAAAGAAGAAAATTATTATTTTAAATACTATTGTGTTTATTTTTTATAAAATTTATATTGTTTTATAATTTCAATCCATTACAAAGAATTCTATAAACGAAAAAATCCCTTAAAGAAGAAAACTATATGTTCCTAACCAAACTAAAGATTATTGGAAACAATATTCCATGTCAGACCTTCCACTTCCCTTAGATCCAAAATTAGAGAAGTAATAGTGTGTTACAAGCTTATTTTTTCATTACATGCTCAAATTGTGTAATTCAATTTAGGTTTTTAGTATTTTTAAATACACCAAAGAAAAGTCGGTAAGAAATATATTCCTATCAGAATACATGAAAACATTTTAAGTTTCCCCAGTATAATTACACATTTTGTTGGAATAAAATAGAGAATTTAAATTAAAGATTACTATTTCCACCAAATGGGTTCTTCAGTTACATTTCATGTAGAAAAGGTAAAATGCAGTTTCCATCATATGTAGTAAATTAATTTCATATAGTGGGGGACTATAAATGGAGGTAAAGAACAAAAAACCCACCCATATAACACATTGAAGTCAAATATCCATTAAAATATCATCCGTCATGTAATACCCAAGTTGGTTGTAAAAACTAATGGGGTGGGGTTGAATCAGTTGTATAATTTCATAAAATATTTATTTTAGAATTAACCTTAATTACCTATTAAATTCTTGATCTGATCAACTTTAATTTAATTAGTCTCACATTACATGAATAAAATAAGAAAGAACTAAACATAAGGATTTACAATTTTTGGCCTTAAAATTATACTCCTTTTCATTATTGGTTATTCCCTACAATCATGTTTTCTTCACTATAAACCCAAGTGAAAAAATTTAGGACCTTTTGATTCCTATCGGTATAGAGTCCCACTACGCTCCTTCACAAAAGTTTCATTAGATAATGAAGCTTCTCACTACCCACTATAAATGTATGATCCAAATCAATAAACACCTCCTTCTGTGTTTGGTTGCATTTTTCCCTCTAGATATAAATTTTCATTTATGATCAAACTGGATAAACATGTTTCCTCATGTATAATATCTTAAATAAAATCAACAACCAAAATTCACTTCCAAATATTCCAGTCTAAAATACTCCCATTAAATATTCACCTATAAAATTCTTTTTAGCTTCACGAATTCTTGGGAACATAGGTATATTTCCTTTTGAAAAGATCTTGGATTTATTCTATCACTTCTCTCTTTGATACAATACTATATTAAGTTCTCAATTCTTAATTTTCTCCCACTCATATTATTACTTTTAGGTACTTTTATATTAATAGATAAAATCTTGAACATGTTTCTCAGTATTTTTCTATGGAAATTCCCTAAATATCAATAGTCAAATTCTCATCCCTTCTGAATAGATCAATAGAATCCCAATTTTATTATTTCATTCAAAATCATTTAAATTCATAATCAATCTTTCCTTTTGAATATCTAAAATATTGGGGTTGTTTCTCCTTTTTAAATCTTTATGAGATATAGATATTAAAATCCAATTTTAATTTTATCCATGTGATAATGGAAACATGCATCATTTACATGTAGTTATCTTCATTATAACATGGAACTGCTGTCATCAAAATAGATTGGATCATGGTCCATTTTATTAATCATGATGCATAAATTTACAACTAACAGGACTTTAGAATCATCTAAATTAATATTACTTCATAATTACAATTATAAATTTCTAAATTTTTAGTTTTTACCTTATCTTAAAATAATTTTATAATTATTAAAAATTCTCTATTAATCCAATGGATTTATTTATATTTTTATTCAGTACTAACATTTTATTAGAATTTATAACTGTTACGAACTCCCTATAGAGTATTATAGTGCATCGAAATATTACTATCAAATCCAAATGCACATTCAAAGTGATACATGCACTCAAAAATTTTATTTAATTTATATCAATTACATATAATTTATTATAAGTTTTAGTTTTTTAGACTTCATACATTTTTTGTAAACTATGAAGTTTTATGAACTCACTCATGGAGTCTTATAAGGCCACTGAATTATTATGACCCATAGATATTGTACAGAGATGTGAAGTATTACATGATAATTGAAAGTATTATAGGATCACCATAGAAATACTAACACCCAATACTTAACTATTTTTCTATCTTGGTGGGTGGATTCAAGATTTCAATGAACTAGTTATAGAACCTCTTCAAATCACTCTTAGGCCTTCTCAATCATTCAAAAATCATCTCAAAACATTATAAAATCCAATTTATACTTCTTCTTTTAAATTAAGGTCTTTAATCTCCAAATCTGACTAATTTAATCATCTATATTATAATATTATGTGTAAAATACTGTCAAATATTTAGAACATATATATATCTTGATGATTTTTTCAACAATCATCATATTTATAAGGGATTATATATTGATGCTATCCAATTAAGTTCCTCGAGAAAAAATTCCATTATCTTATAAGCATACAATTACTTTTCTTTGGATAGACTTATTGAAAAAATGGAACTTACCTCCATGAATCTATTTTTTCACATAAATATAATTCTAATATTAATACCAAAAATTTATCCATAATATAATAATTCCACAATTTTCAACATTAACCATATATAAGAGGTTATACTAGGAGGTTAATATCATATTCTCCTTAGGCATCACAAAATATTCATCAAATAAATATTGTACCTATCTTGTTTTTTTAGAACATTAATTTTTCATTGGGGTAGTAATTTCTTGTTATTTTATATTAATTACCAATAGAAACACAATTTTTTTAAAAGGAATGGTGTTTCAAATCATAAAAAATGATGAAAATGTGTTAAGGAACTATTTTTTATGAAATTATCAAAACAATGCCCTATAATTTTAGATAGGTGTTTTTTATTAAAATATAAATAAATTCTTATCTTAAAATAAATGGGGATTTTTATATAAAAACATTATTGTAATAATATTATTATTTTATCCTAAAATAACCAACCCTAATAATTTTTTACTTATTAACACTATAACTAACTAATAAAAATGTTTTCTTTTAAAATATAAATAGGTGTATTTGGATACTTTTATAATTATAAATTGAAATGTTCTTATTTTGATAAAATATTTGAAAGGGTTTTTTTGAAAATAATTATTATGAATCACTTATAACATTTAACACTTTTTAAAAGTATTTAAATATAATTTTTGTTTGTTGTATTTAGGAAAAAAATTACAATTTAATTCAATAAGTGAAATGAAACATTTTCAATAATCAATCTAGGGACACTTATATAAAATAAAGCTTCATATTTGGTAAGTTTTATAAGTATTTTTAAATAATAATTATTGAATATAATTTGGTATTCATTTTATTACTAAAAAATACTCATTCTTAATTTTCAAAATAAAAAAACTTAAATAAGTTATAAAAACACATGTATTAAATAATAAATTTCAAAGAAATTATTATATGTGTTAAGTACTTTAAACACTTTTTACATCATCAATTGAAATGTACTTAAAAAACATTCCACTTATGATAACCAATTTGAAGAAATAAGTGGTGTTCATATTGTTTCTAAAAAAACTCACACATAGATTCTAGAAGAAAATAAATTTTTGATAAAAAATATAAAAGAACCCTTATGAATAAGAACGTATTATAATGGATAAGTATTATAAATACTCTTCAATATGTGTGGTCAAAAATACTCTAGGGTGATGTACCATAAATGGTGGAACCTCTAGCTCATTTTATTATGTTTTACAACCATGTGGATAATAAGAGCATTTTTAACAAAATATACATAAGTTAAACCCTTTATCATAATATCCTATGAATAATTTATGAGAAATTCATAATTTGAATATGATATTATGTGGGAAAAAGGAATAATATAAAACATCATGATAGTGTATATTGTATGAAATATCTACCCTTGAAAATTATCCCCCCTATAAAGATTCTTTGAAAAATACCACATGGAATTATCTGGGGTGTTAAATGTTTTACCATACACAATTAGAAAAATATTTCTATCTATAATATTTTTTAGTGACCTTAACAAAAAAGAAATGGAATATTATCATTTTCTATATATATATATATATGTCCACCAGGGATTAAAAAATTAAAAGGGGTCAAAATAAACTATTCATTACCTTCAATCAATCGGTTTATTAGTTTCCATGAATTATTGAGTTTAAATAAAATCCTTGGCCATGAACTCACCTTTACTCATAAGAAAAAAGTATTCTTTAATGAGAGATTAATGCGTAATACTAAGATATGATTATAGAATCATATTAGTAAACCATGGAATACATTATTTGTGTTACCCCTTAACCTAGTTCACTATGTCTGAGCTAGAGTGGTACATGACCCAATTCATGGATCCTCGTACAGAAGATGCTATTGACTACCAGTGAGGGATTGTATGATATAGTGGGGAGACTATTCCCTCCATACCAATTCATCAAAAAAATATGGAATAAATAATAATCAATAAAATAAAAGTATACAATAATAAATGCATTCCAACCATATAAATCACATCACATGTAACAATAAAAATGAACCTATGTATTTCATACATCGATAGTAAAATAATTATCCCCATATGGGATAGATCAATTTTTATTTTTTATTTTAAAGGTTGGGGCCGAAGATTCATTTATTATTAAAGCAAAGAAAATTCATCTTTAACTGGGTAGAGGGAGACCCATTATATAGCCCGAAGGCCTAGTGGGCATTTAGCCCAATACATGACCCGTAGGCCCATTTTTTTTGGCCCAAAGCCCATTCTATGAATAGTACTGCCATAGTACCCGCATTGCTATAGTACTGCACAGTACCCGCCATTGCTACAGTACTCTGCCGCCACTACAGTGACCTGCTGCTGCTATAGTGCCCGCTGCTGCTACAGTACGCTATAGTGCTGCTATAGTACTGCTACAGTACCTGCGCCCAATGGGATAGATCAATATATGATATATATATATATAAGAAAAAAATAAAAAAATGAATTTATGCTATGAAATGATCCCAGTATATGACCTGGATCGTATTTGTGTAATAATTAGCCCCACTTTATCAATAACATGACATAGGTTCCTTTCACTTACATGGATCCCTGAAAATAGAATTTACATGTGCACCAAGATGACCGTGTCATTTGTGAGTATAAAAACATTATTTGGCACCACCCAAAAGTATTTAGGATTAGTTTAAAAATATATGTGACTGCATGAATAGGAAATAATAAATAAATATCAAACAATAATGAACCCTCATTTGGTTATCATGGGCTAACTAGGAATATACTGATCTTGACCAAACCTACTACAATAATCACTAAAATAAAAGTATAAACCCATACCAAGAACCTAATACTAATGACATAAGAAGTGGAGATGATGAGTTCATAACATGGAAAACCTCCCACACAAGCCAAAATATATAACAAACAAAGCTTTTTCCCATGGATATACCTTATCTACACCAATTAACATTGGAAGAATAACTAAGGGAGTAACATATCCATCCTTCTATATTAGCTAAACCAACACCCTTATCAAGGTAATTTTCAAGGACAACGTAGTGTATCCAACCTCCCAAATGAGATGAATTAATTCCCTATATCTAGGTAAGGACCCATGGATAACTCTATCTCAATTAAACATACAACTAAGTATAAATAACCAAATAATACTCAATCCACCCATGCTTTATCCATTCACACTAACACTCATTATCTTGGTTAAAAACCATTAGGTGTTTTCCCATTTCCCACTCCCTTATTCAATCTCATACAAAATATCTAATTCAATACATATCAATCTATAACCCCCTTCCAAATTAATAAGGTCATAAGAGATTCCCATAAACCAAACCACATGTCTACATGAATTAATAAAGAACCTAGGTAGTTCACTTTATGTTGAATTATAAAAGGAAAAACACCCAACACAATTATTCCATAACCCTGATGGATTGGTCATTTTCACACTAGAACACCCAAAAAACAACTTTCACAAGGCCCGTTATATCATTTAGAACCCACCCATCCATTTTAATAACTTATGTGGAAGGAATATATTAATACACATGCACCTAAATCAAAAATTGGTTATGCAGTCCTGTATCAATGTTGAAAAATTATAAGGTATTCCTACCTCAGTATATAAGGATCTAACTCTCCAAGCAACATTTCCCAATTCAAGTCCCATCAAACGCTATGTGAAAACCTAAAAAATCTTTTAAATTTTTATTTGATGTGTAGGAAGAAGAAATAGTACACACTCACCCAAAAAGAAGTCTAGATAGAGTTAGACATATCTGATGAGGATAATAAAACTGATGACGCTTAAAATGGAAAATATATGAGGCTCAGAGGAGCATTGTAATCAAAGAGGGTGGTTAATAGATGAATCTAGTCACGGATAGGTCATATAAAGAGATTAAAATATTTTTTTTTAAATTTTAATGAATTTAATTAAATTATAAAAAATACATGTGGATATTATGGTGTGATCACATGGGAAACAACAGAAAAATCCACTCTAGGTTCATGTTGTGGCAAGTCCCTTCCCTTACCAACACAATTACCCTCTATATAGATTTACTAAGAAATAATAGCCACACATTTCATCATAATTAGGGGCTTAAAAACATATCCCCTCTTGTTATTGTTGAATTAGGCCAATTCTAAACTCAATCTTATACAGCCTCTATTCCACGATACAATGAATCCTTTTATGGTTTTATATTCCACATATAGGAGAAATTCCTTTTGCAATGAGGCCAATTCCATAAACAAAAACCCCCCAAAAATATTCAAATTATCATGAACAAACCCAATGGGGCCCTCATGGTTGGTCATAAGCCGATCTTGATAACCCAAAATGTACCTCCAATTGGCTATAGGTTGGTGACTAACACTGAGTAGGCATATAAAATATATCAAATGCAATAGACTAATTTACCTATATGCACACACACATCTCCAAGACCATACAATGCTGAAATTAGTGTACAAATGATGCCAAATTCATGCATAAATTTTTATCCCACAATTAGAGTATGAAAAGTAATAAAAAGAATAAGGTATAAATACAAGTCCATCAAAAAATATAAATAATTTCCAACCTACTCAAAATAAGGGGACTGGTATCAAATTAAACATTGGTAGGAACATCGGTCTATCTAGCCCAAAGATTTTCTCCTCTTACTTCTGATCCTTATAAGGTTCTCTCAAAAGGCCTTTAATCTACATAAGACACAATATGTGTGGGTAGATCCCATATAGGGGTTAGTAAAACAATACGTAGTAGGAAAACCTAAAATCACTAAACATAAAGCATCAAGAGTTGTCAAATCATCAACACACATTTATTTCAATCAATTTTTGAGTCATAAAAATAACAAAAAAAAACCTAGATATACTCATCGTAGACTCCGAGTCTCAAAGAGGCCTCAACCACTACCAACCATAGGGTTTTTCTCAAGTCTTTAAGGTAACGATCATTTTATAGAATCCACTCCATAATCCATGTTATCACAAATTATACTCATCCAAGAGGTCATGGTCATTGGTTCATTCCAAAGAGGTACTCACATGAACATAAAATTTCTCCACCAATAGATAGGGGGTCACTCCCATGACTATTGAGGGATTCCACAAACCCTACTTAGTCAACTTACAAAATAGGGGATCAGTTATATGAAAAAATTGGTCACAATGATATCACAAACCCTACATAGGATGAAGAAGTAATGAAATAGGATCCCACCCCATTAATACATGGAGATACACTTAACTCCATCCGTGAAAAAACCCATAATGGATATCACAATCCATTTCTCTGGATGTAATGTCACACTATAACATTATTGAGATAGACCAATGAATCACACCAAAATAAAATTAGTTTATACTAAAGAGATAGAGGTCATCACACTGCCATAAAAAATTGAATGGAATGTACTGATAGTACACTACATGTCTCGACTTCCCCAAGTCTCCCCGTGTAACACGTCATGTGCTTGTGTACCTCTAGTCGTGCCCATGTGCTCTGGTTATGTCTGATTAGATGACCATGACCGTGTATTCTACATATTCCCATGTTCCTGGAGATGTTTTTTCCCATGCACCCTTCAGATTACATGTCCAGGTTCTAGTTTTGGGTCACATGGACTGTGACATGTGTCACACGACGTGAGATATTTTTCTTCATGCGTAAACCCTAGTTTTGCTTCCAGGGCCCTACATGGATTGTGTTTTTCAAGGTACACACAATGAAATGTGATATTTTCTAAAATATCTTGGTTCTTTAATGCATAATTTTATTTCAACATTGTCTTCGTCTCTCTTTCCATCAATCATGCCCACGAATCTTGGACCATACCTCGATCAAGACTCTTCGTCACTGGTGGTCAAATTCCAACCACTAAATCTAATTTGGAACACATATGATGAATTGAGTCATCACCAAATGAAAGAAATGAATTTTATCCTATAACATAATCACATATCCACTAGTTTCACCGCACACTACTACTATGTCATTGATCCCAGATCTGAACCCATAGTATTGATCTGTAGTGCCAAAATAAAATTGTGAAATGATCATCTACTAGGTATTTTCTGAATCATCTATGCAAGAAACACCGATAAAGAACAAGTGAATAATGGGTAAGAAATGAGAAAACAAAAAAGGATGAATGGACCTCAACTATTATTTGGTCTATCCTCTATTTGGTGCCCTTAGAATGACGAATGAAGTGAAACAATAAACAATAATAATAATTCCCAAAATCCTAGGAATGTAAACTCGCACCCGCAACACTATCATCCCTTAAATAAATATTTTGGTTGATTTGATTCATGATCATCATGGTATAATCAAACAGGTAAACAAATTATGGAAAATAATTCCCCACCTCAGGTTTGGATTGATTACTAATGAAGAATGAATTTTCACCACCATTATTGGAGAGATCCTCAAACCACATTGATGAAAATTATCCTCAATCCATTTTTGTTCTCCAATATCCTCCATGAACTCATCTAAATTCTCCGATTTATATGGATAACCCTGTGAATTATACATAAACATGATTATATAGGAGAGGGTTAGGTCATTTCATCAAAATAACAAATAAATTAAACAAAATAAATTATTTTTTTCCTTGTGCCTATACTTTAACAAAATTCCCAATATCAAAAATGTTTTTGTCTCACCTAGGGTATAAAACACATTTTGAACTCAAAGGTAGTCCTAGGTTTCTAATACAAGACTCTATTCAAGATTTATTACATTATTCCACAAAACTATTTATGCATGATATTAATATATTTAATATTTATATATTATCAATACTAATCCTCTTTAGGCCTAAGAATCTCACATCGTCTTAAGATTATAAAATATTATTAGATATATGTTCAATATTCACATGAAAAAAATAAATGTTTCATTCTCCATACCTTATGGATTTTCATACCGAGAATTGAAAAAGGATACACAAAAAGATATGGGTACTAAGCTAATATCTAGGTCTCCCACTTCGAGGTGTTCTCCTGAAGACTGTCATGCTACTAGAGAACATGTACCAAGGGTATCAATAAACCATGGAGGATCTTATCCTACCAATACTCAATCTCCATTGTGTACTCTACAACGACATATCCATCCACGATGTTCATATCACCCCATTTCATAACATGTGATAGGTTGTGCACATACCTCTTCAACTATGACATATGGAAGACGTCGTGTACTCAATCAGACTATGGAGGAAGGTCCAATTGGTATGACACCTCATCAACCCTACATAATATCTAGAAAAGAATAATGAATCTCAAAGATATATTTCCATGCTGTCCAAATCTCCATAATCTATGTCAAGGTGAGACACTCAGCAACACATGGCCACCCACCTCAAAATCCAAAGGCCTATATTGTCAGTCATTATAAGAATTATGATGTCTCTTTTCAGTCCTCATACACTACAAGATGATCTTAACCTTATTAGTCATAGATCACACCAAATCTATTCCCATGAGTGAAGACTCTCATAGATCAGTCTTTTATAGTGGTGGCTTGCAGGGTCTCCCATACAAGGCCTCAAATAGTACCATAATGATGGTGGAATGATAGATATTTTTTATGAAAATTACACCAAGGGTAGGTGATCCTAAAAAATACAACAAAATTATAATACAAAATCCCATAAAATATCCTCTATAACATTAAAGGACCACTCAGTTTGGTCATTAGTTTTGGGGTGAAATGGCATGCTCAAACGTAAATGAGTCCCAAATCCCTAATGAAATACTCTCTATATTCATGACATAAAGAAAGGATCATGGTTATAAATGATCCTTGAGAAAACTCTCCAAATAAAGAATATCTCTTGCATGTAAAGGTTCCCTAGTCTCTCTTCTAAACTCTTCTCTTAGATAGCTAGGAACTAGGATGACTTATTGCATCGGTATATGATCACCCAGATGACACCATGTCCTCTATATTTCCAAGTAAACCCCATCAATAATTCCATAGATTTAATGGCCCACTTTCATATTGGAACCATAAGGGGTTGAGATAAACCCACTGGAACTGGTGCTCGGCCTTCACCTGTTAAAAAGTGAGGCATTGAGTGGAAAACTATGTTGCACACTTCTTCATCCCTATCCACAAAAACTGATATCGAAGGTCCCAATACATATTTACCACCCCTAGATGTACCTCTAAGGGGGATGTGAAACTACCTCATATCCTCCTCACACAAAATCACTAGAACCATTATTCATCCTTTGAAAATGAAAACATGTTACCCACCTTAAAAAATAAATTTGTGGCACACCTAGTGGATATATGAGTTCACAAGGTCTCATAGTTTGTATCTCCATTCTGATCCTTCCTAACATGTTATAGAAGTATTAGGGTAACAACAATTTATTGGAGGTAATCTCCACCATCCAAATATACTGGGGAAAACTACAATGATGGTAGTTGCTCTAAAGCATCAATCAACAACCACTAGCAAGATCTTCTTATGGGAGAATGTTCCACTAAGTTCAACTTCTTAGGAGTATAGACTTTCTCAATGTTATAATCATAAGGGAATAATATCCATCGTTTTTGTATCAAGTAAGAATCATTATGAGAGAAGATATACTTGAGACTCTTTTGGTTAGGATAGATGATAAACCAATAACCCATAATGTAGTGTCACCAAATATTTATGGTGATAACTACCAATTACATCTCTAGAACATGAGTCACAAATTTTTTTCATGTGGTCTAAACATTTAAGACCTATAGGAAATTACTTCCTACATCTACATCAGTACAAAACCAAGCCCGGTCCCAGAGGAATTTTAGAACACTACATACTCAACACCCTCCTCTAGTAATATCAATATGGTAGTGCTCGTCAACCTCTGCCACAACTCCTAAAAATCTTGCTGGTTCCTCTTTATCGAAATTAAATGCTACCCATTTTGGGTCAAAGTAGTCAAATGTATTTAAATCTTGGATAAATTAGGAACAAACCTCTTGTAGTATCCTACAAACCCAAGGAAGATCCACACCTACATCATGCTATTAGGTGGATCCCATGATATAAACACCTTGACCATTTCTAGGTCCACTAATACACCCTCTACTAAGATTACATGTCACTAAAAGTGGACATCTCAAATAAAAAACTAACACTTCATGATAATCTCAGAAATTTGGTGCTCTCGAAGTATGTACATGACCATCCTCTTGTTTCGTGTGTTCTCCTCCTTATATTCGAAGTGCACTAGAATGCGATCGATGAAGACCAACAAGAAATGGTATAATAAAGGTTGAAAGATTTATTTCATGAGTCTGATGAACACTCCTAGAGAATTAATCGCACTAAAAGGCATAACCAAGTACTCATAATGATCGTAGTGATATCTCACTTCCATCTTCACTATATCCATGTATCTTGAATTCGTTGATAGATTGATCTAATTTCAATCTCCAATAACCATCTTACCCCTTTAAGATGATTAAATAGGTTATTAATCCTTTCTTGTGGATACTTATTCTTCATGTTCACCTAGTTCAGGCATTAAAAATCCACACAAAACCTCAAGCTCCCACCCACATTCTTAGTGAAAAAACTAGAGATACCTAGGGTGAAACACTAGGTCTGACAAATCCCTTCCATTACAAGTCCTACAATGGAAAATTTTCTCTCAAAGATCTATGGGATACATATGATATAATATCATAAATATTAGGGTTGTACCTAGGTGATTGACTATGAAAAATTCTAATTCTTGACAGGGAGGTAAGGCCGACACATCCTTAGGAAATACATCCACATACTCAACCACCACTATAGGAAACTAAAATCCCATAGAATCCACTTTTCCAAGGGTAGTACAAGACAAATGGTGAGTAATAGGTTGTATCCTCTTATGTATGAGCCCATCCTACTCTTCTTGGGTTTCGTTCTCACCCACAAATGAAAACCTCATTCTATCACTATGGCCAGAATGCATCCTCCACCCATAAAAATCAATATAGTGATGAACTGTGAATAGTTATTCCATACCTAAGATGATTTTGTAAGTCCTCATCACTTATATAAAGAGTTACCATAATAAAATATACGCTAAAAGATTCATATCACACTATTGGAAGAAGGTTTGGATCACAGAATCCCCTCTGATGGGATTCTCCCAGTACAAGGGTCAAGCCAAGGGATCAACCAGGATCTCTAAGTCTTAAACTAGAGAAGTATGAAGAAAGGAGTGGGTCTAAAATGTGTATATAAGTACTAAAACTAAATTATATAAGTCAAAAATCATACCTTTAATCATCCCTAGAGACTCTAGGTCATAGGTCTCTACTTCCTACAACTATCATCATCCCTAAAAACCAGCTCCCTATGCTTGAAGCGGATGATCTGAGGGTGGTGGTGGAAATAGGTCAAAATGTCTACCACATTTTGTTGTTATACCCACTACTTTTCCACATCCTCAACCCTATAAACATATCTAATCCTAATTATGTCTCTATCTAGGTAGTCTGTTGATCATCTCTCTTTCATCTATATGTGGGTCGAACAATCCCTAGTGAGATATACCCAGCTATCATAAGAGTAACACCACCTATCTCTAGGTTGACTATAACTATCCTGAGATTTTTGAACTATAGAACCTCTATCCGGGGATTTCCCCTTAAAGAATATCACACACCAAGATACCTATTTCTATCACAATCTACTAGCTTATGAGGTCACATCTCTTGCATGCCCACTACAAACACCAGGTTTCAGTGTCTTCTCTCCCCAAAATCTCTCTACTACCAAGGCTCAGTCTATAATTCCATCATAGGTGAGAATGAAAATAAATATAACCAAAGCCCTAATATCCCAATTTAGGACCTTCTATAATGTCTATACTTAGAAAAATAGAAATTGAAACATATCCAAAGAGTATCATGAGAGTTTATTGATCCTTTCCAAATACTCTTCAGTGGTCATGATAACCTGCTACAAATGAAAATTTTCCTAAATATACATCAATCAAAACATGGATATATAAAACTCCTCTATGAAGAGATGCTTGAAATATGAACCAGAGAGAGATATCTAGTCATGTGACTAAGTTATCAGACTCCACCATCTCCAAGAAGATCCTTACCAATGATTCAATGTTAAGACCACCATATGATTTTTAGGTGTCCTCATAAGGTGGAAGAAAAATGGAACCAATTGGAGTTAATCCTCAGTTGTATTTGGGTGTATATTTCACTAAAACCTAGCGAGTCACTACCTTTAAAAATCATGGAGTGTACTCAGACTATGAACATCCTCAACAAGTACTACTGGCACCAACTACTACTCAATAGGTGGTGAAAAGACTGGAAAACCATCTGGAGGTTCCATCAGTCATACAAGACCCTATACAGAAGCCTCATCACTTGGTGGATCATCCTCATGATCACACTATGGAATCCTATTTGTAAAACATCATAGAGGCATCCTGAAATAAATAAGACACACCAAGGTCATTGAGTATATCTAGAGAGCTAATTGAAAAAAGACATAAAAACCATAACCCATTCTTATATGATTAATGTACCAATTTTTTCCCAAAAACTAGTGCCTACATAAACCATGTCAACAAGAAGGTTATCAGAGTCCTAGTGAATAGTTAAGTCAGCCACCACACCAACAATGAAGTCCCTAGCTTGAAAGACGAACTCGAAACACTTGAACATTATTTCCATAAATCCCAAACCAAACCTCATAGCTAGAAAATCGTGGAAATCTAGTCTTAAGGTAGAACCGATTGGATTTGATACCACTCTATCATGACCCAACCCACTATTCCATGCTTATCGAGTGATAAACTGAGCGCGAAAACCCCAATCCTACCTTTAATTAGCTAGAGGATGGTGACTAGTTCCTAGTAGGCATATTACACCGATATGAGGCATTATATTAATGTACCTGTATGAATGAAAACATCTCAAAGACTATAAAATATTTAAAGTAATGTACAAATGATACCAAATACATGCATAAATCTATATCCCACAATCCGAGTACGATAAGTACTGGAAAGAATAAGGGACAAATACAAGCCCACCAAAAACTAGAAAAAAAGTTAAATCTTCTTAGAAGGAGGGGAATGTTGTCAAATGAAACACTAATAAGAACCTTAGCCTTTATAGCCCAAAAATATTCTCTACATACTCCTAGTCCTCCAAGGAAAACCATTAAATGTCCATTCATCTATATATGACATGACATGTGCAATTAGAGCCCATGCATAGGTGAGTATAACAATACCTAGTAAGATATCCCAAAATCACTAAACATAAATAATAAAGAGTAGTCATCTCATTGACACATTGGTATGTAAATCAAGAAATTATATGTAATGATAATAAAAAACCTAGATATACTCATAATAGGATCCAAGTCTCAAAGAGGCCCCAACCATTGCCAGAAATATGATTCGTTTCGAGGATTCAACAGAACATTCATATGGCAGAATCCAATCTATGAGTCATGGTATCACAAATAAAACTCATATGAGAGGTTGTTCTTGTTTGGTCTCTCTAAATATGTACTCACTAAATCTATGAATTTCTCAACACACAGATAGGCTATCACTCATATGACCACTGGGGGGTGCCACAAACCCTACTAGACTGAACATATAAATAGGGGATCAATTCCCTATGCATGGTGATAATTTAGATACCATTAACCCTACCTAGGATGAATAAGTAATGATATAGGATCCCACCCTGGTCACATAGGGGGGTACACCAAACTCTATCCGTGACAAAACCTGTAGAGGATAGCACGATCCTATGCTTTAGAAATAATGAAACATTGTGTCCTAATTGGGATGGACCAAGGAATCACAATCAACTAAACCTGGTCTATACTATAGATAAATAGGTCCTCTAAATCCCCTTGTAAAAATTAAACAACATGTACTGATAGTGCACAACGTGTCTCGACTACCCTGGGTCTGTCCATGTACCAGGACCTGTGTCTGTGTACCTATGGTCATTCCTATGTGCCCTGGACTTATCTAAGTAAATGTTCGTGCCTTTTTATTATACATGTGTCCATGTTCATGGATTTTTCCCGGTCCATGTAACCTATGGGGTACACACCTAGCCTCCAACATGGGGTCACATAGCATGTGACCCATGTCAAATGTCTTCTGATATTTTTTTCACACGTAAATCCTATCACCATTTCCAATTACCCACAAAACATGTGTTCTTGGGGTACACATTTTGTAGTGAGGGATTTTATATAATCCCAATATTATTTCACATGTCTTTGAATTCCACCATCATTCCTATCGTAGATCATGACCATGAATTTAGGATCAGACCTCGATCAAGCCTCGCCATTTCCAATGGTCGGATTCTAACCACAAAATCTACTCTAGAAAAAACTGATAATTAAATACTCTATAGTCTCATGCCAAACCAAGAATTGAGAACTTCTAATATCATTAAATATCCATTTCCATTGCCAATCACCACTTCTATGTCATAAATACTAGATCTGAACTTGTGGTATCGATCCTTTGCACTGAAAATCGATTGTGCAGTGATCGCATACCTAGTAGTTGTAGAATCACCAATAAAAGATAAAATCAATGATGAATTTATGAATAATGATAGAGAAAACCATGAACCCAAAATAGGGAATGAACCTTGGATTTTTTTTGGTTTTCCCCTGATGCATTTCCATTAGAATGACTATAATGAACAATAATAATTTCATAAACCCCATGTAAATAAACCCAAACACACAACATGATCGACCCATGAATCAATATGTTGGTTGATTTGATTCATGTTAATCATGGAATAATAAAACTGGGAAATAAACCATGGAATAAAATTCCCTACCTTGGGTTTGGATTTATTGTTGAAAAATAATGAATCTCCAACATCTTAATTAGGGAGATACTCAAACTGTATTCGTGAAAATCATCCTTGATTTGTTGTTGTTTAACAAGATCCCCCACAATGTCATATAAATTATCAGGGTTATGTGGATAACCCTTATAATTGGATGAGAACATCGTTATCCAATATTGGGTTAGGTCACTGTATCAAAATAACATATAAATTAATTTTATTTTTTCTTTTATTACTTTCACCTATGAGTTCACTTTAACAAAACACCTGATGCCAAAAAAGTTAATGTTTCACCTAGGGTAAAACCCATTTTTCAAACTCAAGTATGGTATCATATTTTCAATACAATACTCATTTTCTAGATTTATTCCATTATTCCACAAAAAACAGTGTTTGTGTGTGTGATATTAATATTATTAATATTTATATAATATAAAAATTAAGCCTCTCTTAGACTCGAAGTACTATAGCGTCTTAGTGCTTGGCTCTGAAAATATTATTATTTATATTTAAAATCTTTACATTGAAAAATAGATATATTAAAAAAAATCCTCTAATAGTCATTAACCACCAAAATATACATTTTTGATAAAAAATTTAATAAAAACACACATTAAATTCTGAGGGTCGTTAAACCCCCCTAAGGTCTTATCATCCTCAATAATAGTTTCTAATGATCCTATATGAAAAAATCCAACCCCTAGAATTTCATATTTGAATCCCACTTCTAGAAATCCTCCAAGATATCCCCATGCTACCACTGGACATGCACAAGAGTTACTATCATCCCTCATTACACCTTCTCACTATGATCAATAAGGCACATCAATCTCTCCTCAAAAGACTCATTAGCCTCCAACTCAATATCCTCACTATAACTCATGTATGTGTGGTTCACCTCATTCTTTTATAGCTATGATGCATGAAATATGTCATGCATAGCCTGATGTCTCAAGGGGAAGAGATGAACCGTAATCTATAGTACCAATCTTCTCTATAATCTCAAATGGCCTAACAAAACATGATGCAGGATTCCCCTACTTTCTCAATAAATGATGAACCAACTGATATAACACCCAAAAGAACACCCAATTTCCCATGATGAACTCAATGGGTGATAATATTTTCAACATGATATTGTATACATTGTTTTAGGAATAAATCAATATTTTTATTTGTATAAATTTGACCCAAATCCCTTGGTTTTTCATTATTACATTTATATTGTTAGTTCATTATTATGTGTGTGTTGTTTTCCTGTAGTTTTTTATTTTAAAAAGTTAATTTAAAATGGTATTTATAATATAAATTGAATTATATATTTTTAAGTGGTATTAATGTCAATGATCTTATTTGGAAATTTTTTAATGGATACATTATTTATAATCTACCTTTGTTTGGAACCATAGTTCTGTAAATGAGATTTTGACATCTATTGTTTGTATATTTTTTAAAGATGGTATTTTTACTAATGAGGTAAAATAAAATAGGATTGTTTCTTGATTTTTTAAAAGTTTCAAAATGTTGGTACACTTTTTATTCTAATTACATTATAGGACATTAATTTGGTATTATTGAATGTTTACTATATAAGATGAAATTTGTTATAATTTTTCCTTATTGGTTTAAATTAACATCTTAACATACTAATTTTTTTTTGTTTAGTAATGGTTATTTTGAGAGTATTTGGAAATTGAAAATATTTATTTTATTTTTTAATCTACATGGTGTTTCCTTATTCTTTTGGAATAGGGCTTGGAGAAATATTGATGTAGTGTGATCTATTTGTGACATACAAGTCCCGGTACATGAGGACACATGAATGGAACAACCATATGCATGGACTTGAGTTAGTTGTAGTGGTTTATGCTTTGATGTGTTGTTATTATCTAATGGGGAAATAGTTTATTATGTATATGCATCATAGGATCATGAACTCTATCTTTTTTCAATGGTAATTGAATATCCGACAGTAGTGGTGGGTAGAGTATATGTAGTCATTTGATTTTGAGATAGCCTATATGCCTATAAAGTGAAACAGTTTTGATGATGCTTTATGAAGGAAAACTAAGACTTAGTATGTAAAGGGGTCTAGTGTTTAGTAGAAGATGATGACCTTGTTGGATAAGATTCATGTTATGGTTCAGAAGAGTTAGAAGCATATGACTCTTGTACCAGTATTAGTGGAGCCTACACTCTTGAGGTAGATCAAAGACAGGAAGTATGATGATATATAATTTTTATTCGTGAGGGAAATCCTTGAAGGAGTGGATTCACCTTTCGATTGGAGTACAATAGAGGATGAGATCATCTATGTGAGGAATCATGTAGTTGTGCCTATGAGTATGCATGAGGAGTTGATGTGTGAGTTTCATGCCACAAAGAGGGTGGTGCATCCTAGTGTGACCAAAATGTACTATGACCCACATCAATTGTTTTGGTTTATGGGAATGAAAAAGGAGATAGGAGGGTTCATGACACGATGCTACACTTATAAATAGGTGAAGGATGAGCATCAACAATTTGGAAGTTTTCTACACACATTGATCATTCCGGAATGGAAGTGGGACAATATGACTATGGACTTTGTGGTGGATATCTTGAGGAATCCTCAAAAGAATGACACTATTTGGGTTATTGTGGACTATTTAACAAAGGTAGAACATTTCTTTCCATTGTAGTAAATTTTCACAGTAGACTAGTTGAGAGACTTTTATATCCGAGAGATAGTCTCTCTACACAGGGTTCTATGGACTATAGTTTCAAAAAACAGCTCATGTTTTACTTTTCTCTTCTTCCAGGGCTTATAGAAGGTTCTTGGTACATAGTTTTTATTGAGTACGAATTTCCACCCATAGACAGATGGGAAATCAGAGCGTACTATACAAGTTCTTGATGATATGCTTCAAGAATATGTTTTACACTTTGGTGGGTCTTGGGAGAAGCACCTATATTTTTTGGAGTTTACCAATAATAATAGTTATCATGAAACTATATAGATGGATCCATATGATATTCTTTATGGGAGGCCATGCAGATCACCGCTATGATGGATGAAGGCTGGTGAGTTAGAGTTTTTGGGACCGAGTCTCAAGAAGGAGATATTAGAGTAGGATAATTTGATATATAAGTATATGGATACAAATTAAAGTAGACAGAAGTCATATGATAATAGACATTGATGAACCCTAGAGTTTATAGAGGGTGATCATGTATTACTTTAGTTGTCACCTAGATTGGGTCACTGTAGGATTCACAGACAATGCATGATGGAACCCAGGTTCGTTGGACCGTTTTGAGGTTGTGAAGATAATCAGGATGGTGGTGTATCAATTGGATCTTCCATATAGATACAGTGCTATGCATGATTTCTTCCATGTGTCAAAACTTTGCTGGTATCACCCCAACCCTTCTCATGTAATCAATTTGGATGATGTTGTGCTCAGGATAAATGCCACCTTTGAGGAGAAAACAATATGTGTGTTGGATCATAGGAAGAAAGTGTTGTAGGGAAATACCATGCTGATAGTTCATGTATTGTGGAGACATGGATGTGTTCAGGAGGAAACTTGGGAGAGAGAAGCAGATATGAAGTCTCAATGTCCTGATCTTCTTGAATCAGAATCTTAGAGATGTTTGAGGGTGCATCTCGGGGATGAGCTGTTATAATATTGGGAGATTGTAAGATACCAACATTTATAGAGACGTATCGAGCTAATTTATAGGTACTATTTTCCCTTTTTTTGAGTACATTTCATTTGGGTTTTACCTTGGGGTCCTTTTGGGTGAAAATTGAGAATTTCTAAACAAAGTAGGTAAGTGCATAGTGTCCATACGGTTTACCCAAACTGTGCGCTCTAGCCCAAAAAACCATGCAACCCTAGATAGAGAGGGTTTTCATGGATGGTGAATGGTTTGTCAAACAGTTAACCCTAAATGGAGAAATCATTCCCCCCCAGAATAGGAACATGGTTAAGGATCACTATTTGGCTAACCATGCGCCCCTTCCTAGAAAACCATGTGCAAGATTTCAATTAATCCAAAATTTAGTTTTTAAAAGTACTAGAGCATAATTCTAACCCAAAATTGGCCAAAACTCAGACCTAATAAAATTATATCAATTTTGGAGCCTCCTTGATGATTTACTAAGGCTTACAACCCCCTTTCATGGAGTTTCGAAGCTCAGATTGTAGATCTTCACCTCTCTCAGTAAGTGAATCTCAACCCGGTTGGTTTCCCATTATTCTTATATTTTTCTATCTTTATTCAATGGAAGTTATCATATGTATTTTCAGATCTAAATCTAGTATTGTTAGATCTATATCTATGTTTGATGGATCTGGATTCATTTGACTCTAGTTTTATGTTTCCGTTCTAGAACTCATTCTTCATCGTTGTTCCTCTCAAATTGAGGTTTTCTATTGGTGAGCATTATTCATCAATCTTGAGGTAGGTGGTCTATTATTCAAATACTAACTTCATGATTTCAATTATATTTTTGTAATTGTATAATTTAAAGATTTGTTTAAAAATTGAATTTTCTAATTAAATTAATTAATTTGGTAAATTAATTAACTAATGGAATTGGGGGATTGGGGATAATTAATTATTGACTTAATTATCACAATATTGAAATATTGGGATTTGGGGAATAATTAATTGTTGAGTTAATTATTAGAATATTGAGATTATGGAAAATTATTAATTAATTTTTGAATAAATTAATTGTATTTTTATAGCATGAAATTTTGAATTGGAATAAATAATTTTATATTAATTATGGGATATTGACATTGTCAAATTTTTTTAATTAATTATTGAATTAATTAATGGGAATTACTGAGGTTAATAATTTTATTGAAGTGGGTTAATTAATTGTTGAATTAATTAATTGGTCATCTTTTTGATATAGAAATTGATTGAATTAGAATAATTAATTATTCAGTTAATTAATGGAGGTTTTCATGATTATAAAACCATTTATGTGATTAATTAATTATTGGAATAATTAATGGAATTGAGTAGATAAATTAATTGTTTAATTAATTAATGGAATGATATGCATATTGAATTTTTGAGTTGGATTAATTAATTATTGAATTAATTAACATGATATTGTGGTAAATGTGATATATGTGATTGTTTGGTATACATGTTTGGGACATGAACTAAAGTAGATATTGAGGTTGGGGTGTCCTCAGGAACCCAGGGGTTTATATGGTTAAATAAAGAATAATTGATAATGTGATAACTGTTTACTTATGCATTTTACTTATTTCATTATTCAACTACATAAACTATTATTTACTGGATATTAAATCAAACGTCATTGGTTGTCACCTAATTAGTTGTACTCACACCCAACTTGATCTGGCTGATCGGTACCCAAATAGAATTCATGTTTATAATACAGGATAAAGGAATAAGTCCTTTATTAGATGGCTGGTTTGGGATGGAGCATATATGAAGGAACGTGAAGTGGTTTGGGACCTGCTTTGTAGTTTTCAATGTATTTTTTTTATTTTGGGTTTTTCGTATTGATACTTGACACAAACATGGGCATGGAATATCTGCTATTCAATTTTGATACTGTATTTTCCTATTTTGGTCATCTTGTGATATTGGTATTGTTCGGGTTATAGTTATATTATTGGATATTGTTTATTTATTTTCACTATTGTGCTTCTTTGATAAAGATGGTATAGTATCCCCATAATCAATATTAGGCCCTAAATTCTAGTCATAAGCATATGGCATATGGGGGGATACACTTGAGATCATGTGGTGAACCAGCTCGGGGTACCCGTGTGTGGAACCTCGGTTGGGATGTTACAGTACCGCAACTACCAACTCTAGAACATTTTTCAGGTAGTTATTCTTATGATATATAGTTTATCAATACTCATATGTCAATACTAAATTTGTATACATGAGTATACATGAATATTAAGGTATTCATGACTCATCATAGGTCAAATAATGTCCAATAAGCTTCAGTTATTCCTTTTAGAAACATCATTCAACTATGGTGTTCTAAGTGGAGTGAGCAGCAAGACTATGCCACAATCTTCATGATATTTATGAAATTATTAGCTCAAGTATTCCCCACCTCAGTGTTGATACAGAGAGATTGAGTTATGTCATATGGGTCCCAAAATTTGAGGCCGCATGAACAGAAATACCCTATTCATGACCTAGAGTTAACTATAGTGTTTTATGCATTAATGTTTTGGTGGAATTATTTGTTGGGAGTAAATATTACTATGTATAAGGATCAAAAGAGCTTGAAGTATATATTTTAATAGTGAGACTTGAATCTACTGTAGTGGAGGTGGGTAGAGTATATGAATTCATTTGATTTTGATCTAGACTATACACCCAAAAAGGGAAACAGTGTTGCTAACACTTTATTTAGGAAAACTCAAACTCAAGAAGTGAAAGAGTTTAGTATTGAGTGGATGATAATGACCTTTCTTGATGAGATGCATATTGTGGTTTGGGATATTTAGGATAAGAAGACACATATATCAGTTTCAGGAGAGTCTACACTCTTGAAGAGGATCATATGAAAACATTATGAGGATATGGAATTTTTATCCTTGAGGGAAATACTTGAAGATGGGGAGTCACCTTTAAATTAGAGTATAGATGAGGATGAGATCATCTATTTCAATAATCATGTATTTGTGACTATGATTATTTAGAGAGAGATGATGTGTGAGTTTCATGATTCACTGTGGGTGGTTTATCCAGGTGTGAATAAAATATACCATGGCATACATCAACAATTTTGGTGGCCGAGCATGAAAAAGAAGATAACATGGTTCTTAAAAAAATGCTACAGATTTCAGCAGATGGGGGCTAAGAATTAAATAATTGGTGGTTTTTTAGATTCATTTCCCATTATATAATGGACTAGGGAAAAGTGACTATAATTTTTGTGGGGTCTCCCATGGATTCCACATAGGAATGATGTTGTTTGGGTTATTGGGGTTCATTTAACAAAGGTAGTGCATTTATTTCCAGTGTAGGAAAATTTCTCAGTGGACCCGTTGGGAGGCCTGTATATCTGAGAGATAGTCTATCTAGATGGGTTTCTATGTTTTATAGTTTTAGATTATGACTCTCATTTAACTTCAATCTTCTGGAAGGGATTACAGAAGTCACTTGGTACACATGTTTTAATTAGTACGTCTTTCCACGCACAGAAAGACAAGTAGTCAGAGCGTAATATACAAGTGCTTGAGAATATGATCCAAGAATATTTCCTATACTTTGGTGGGTCGTGGGAGAATCATGTATATTTTTTGGAGTTATCCTATTACAATATATATTAGGAAACTATACAGATGGTTCCATACGTAGATTTTTATGGTAGGCCATGCAGATCACCGCTATGCTGGATGGAGGTTGGTGAGTCAAAGTTGTTGGGACTGAGTCTCGGGTAGGAGACGTCTGACCAATTTTAGCTGATAAAGAAGCGTATGGATACATCTTATAGTAGATATTAATCATATTATAATAGACATAGACAACCCCTAGATTATATATAGGGTGATTGTGTATTCCTTCGGGTGTCACATAGATTGGGTCACTATAGGATATAGAGACAGGGAAATTTGGTGCCCAAGTTCGTTGGACCATTTGTGGTTGTGGAAAAAATTGGGCTAGTGGTGTACTGATTGGATCTCAGAAAGATATATTGTGTTATACATTATGTTTTCCTTGTGTCACAACTTTGGCGCTATCACCCCGACTGTTCTAATATGATTGATGTGGATGATTTTCATCTTGAGAAAGATGCATCCTTTTAGGAGCATCTGATACGTGTGTTGGATCGCAGTGAGAATGTGTTCCAGGGAGAGACCACGCTGATAGTTCACATACTATCGAGACATGGTTACTGTCAAGAGAAAACTTGGGAGAGAGAAGAAGATATGAGATCTCAATGGCCTGATCTTTTTGACTCATAATCTTAGTGATGCTTGGAAGTATTGCTCAAGGATGAGCTACTATAAGGTGGTGATATTGTAAGATCCTGACCACTCTAGAGATGTATATGGTGCATTTATAGGTACTCTTTTTTCCTTATGTTTATTAGTTTTCATTAGGGTTTTACCTTGGGGTGTATTTAGATGAAAATTGGGAATCTGAGAAGGAAGTGGATAAGTGAATGGTTGGTGCACGGTTTTCCTAAACCATGTACCCAAACCCAAAAAACCGTGAAACCCTAGGCAGAGATAATTGCATAGATGGTACATGGTTTTTCAAACTATGTTTCCAAAAAGGATAAATCATCCCCCCAAGATGAGACACATGGTTATGATGCTCGGTTTTTCAAACTGTGCGCCCCTGCTCAACAAATTGTGCGTGCAGTTTTAATTAATCCAAAATTTAGTTTTAAAAAATATCTGAACCTCCATTTTAACCTCAAATCGACCCCAACTCGGCATTGACCAAATTCACATGATTTTGGAGGATCCATGAGGATTTCATAACGCTTTCTTCCTCCATTATTTTCAATTCAAATCCCAAATTGTAGATATGCACCTCTTCCAGTAAGTAAATCTCATCCCGATTATTTTCCCATTCATATTCCATTATTATCTATTTATTCAAGGTAGGTTATCCACTATTTTGTAGGACCTAGATATATGCTTATTAGATCTATATCTAGGTTTGATGGATCTTGATTGGTTTGATTCTAGATTTAGGTTTCTATTCTAGATCTCATTCTTCAACATTTTTCTGCTCAAATTGGGGGTTTTTGTTGGTGAGAATTCTACATGAATCTTGAGAAAGCTAGTATACTATTGAAATCACATAGTCATGATTTCATTTTTGTGTATATAATTGTATAATTTATATAGTTTTTCAGTAATTTAATTTACAAACTGAATTAATTAATTTGGTAAATTAATTAGTCAAAGGAATTGTGGAATTAAGGATAATTAATTGATGGATTAATTATTGAAATATAGAAATTTTGGGACTCGGGGAATAATTAATTATTGATTTAATTATTAGAATATTGATATTGGGAGATATTTTTAATTAATTTTTTAATAAATTAATGTGTCTTTTTGTGAATATGAAATTGTAAATTAGAATAATTAATTATTGAATTAATTATGGGATATTGATATTGGTAAATTATATTAATTGATTGTTGAATTAATTAATGGGAATTTTTGAGATTAAGAAATTGATTGAAGTGGGTTAATTAATTGTTGAAATAATTAATTGTTCAATTATTACGATATGGAAATTTATTGAATTAAATTAATTAATTATTGAATTAATTAATGGTGGTTGTTTTGATTGTACAACCATTGTTGTGGGTAATTAATTATTAGATTAATTAATGGAATTGAGGTGATTAATAAATTGTTTAATCAATTAATGGAATGATATTAATATAGAATTATTGAGTTGGATTAAATAATTTTTGAATTAATTAATGTGATATTGTGGTACATGTGATATATGTGATCATTTTATATAAAATTACAGGACACAAACTGGTTCTCCAAATACCCATATGTGATTGAATGAGAAAAGAGTGTGGTATATAGACCGATGCTCAAAATATCCATGAGGTCCTATCTGTGAAATTATAGGACCCAAGGAATGCATGAAAATTGTATGTGACATGGACTGATGCTCAAATACCAATAGGGTGTTGGACATTGACTCATGCTCCAAATACCCACAGGGTGCTAGACATTATGTTCTATTCCCATTAGAATGGAATTGGACTGTGGTTCCAATTAGTTGTGGTAATGAATTGAAATGAATGGATAATGAAATACCATTTAATTTAAGGAATTATGAATTAAATGTGTTAAATAGATCATACTTCAGCATAGGGAAAAACAGATACAGAGGTTTGGGTGTCCTTAGAAACCGGAGGGTTTATGTGGTTAAATAAAGAATAATAGATAATGTGGTAACTGTTTACTTATTCATTATACTTGTTTATTTATACAACTGCATACACTGTTATTGACTAGATATTTTTTTAGGCATCGTTGGTGGTGGCCTACTGATTTGTACTCACACCCTACTCGGGATGCCTGATCGGTACCTGAATAGACTTCATGTTTGTTGGGTATGATAAGGGAAAAGGACCCATGTTAGATGATTGATTTGGAATGGAGCATGGATGAGGTAACCAGATGTGTTTCGGTACCCACTTGGGATTTTCAATGTATTTTTTTTTATTTTGGGATTTTCATTTTGACACATGACATGTACATTGGCATGACATATCTATTATTCAGTTTTTATATTTTATTTTCCTTTTTTGGTCATCTTTGGATACTAGTATTATTATTGGTATAGTTATATTATTGGCAATTTTTTTATTTATTTCCATTATTGTGCTACTTTAATAAAGAGGGTATAGTCTCCCCATGATCGATATTAGACCCTAATTTCTATTCAGTAGCCTCTAACATACATGGAGGTACACTTGAAGTCATATGGTGAACCAAATCAGGGCACTGGCGCGTGGCACTTGGGTCGGGACATTACAGTTCCGCAACTACCAACTCAAGAAAATGTGTTAGGTAGTTATTCTTATGAGATCTAATTTATCGATACTCATACACCAATACTCAATCTTTATTCATTAGTATACACCCATGACTATTATTTATGTATCTCATTAAACCATATATCAATTTCGTAGCTAAACAACATCAATATTGGTGACATTGAAAGCTTCCACTTTAGCTGTAAAGACCTGGGAATTTCAAGTAAATTTTTTTCTTATTTTTCATTGGGATTTTACAAGAACACAGTTTCTGACGGCGCCTGATTCTGAGGCCCGGAGTGACCAGAATCATTTTCCAAAGTTTGGCTCAGGTACATTCAATGAACGAACGAGCGGGTTTTCCTAACTTTTTATCCGGTGCTCGGAATTGAAATATGGGGGCACCGATGAAAGCGCGTCGCTGGCAATTGCTTAAGAACACCTTTTCTGGGGTTGTGTTTTCTCAAGAGGAGATGTTAAAAATTGTAGAAAGTAAAAATAAAATTGAGCTACAATTTTATTTCTTTTTAAGTGGTTATATCCTTTGAGTGGAAGTTGGGGAACTACCCATGAGAGGTTAAGAGGGTGGTGGGGCCCACACGAACTCCACCCCTTCAAATTCTATAACCCCCCATAACTCTTACCCTTTAAACTCCACCTTTAAACTTCTTAACTCCCTTTTATTAAGTAACTCTTCCACTTAATTTTTAATTTGTCAACCTACCTCTTAATTAATTAAACAACTCATGGTTTAATTAATTAAGTGAATTGGATTTGAATTTTGTAAATTTGAATGCATGGCATGGATAAATAAAATAATGTGGAGCCTTATTTTATTTTGGTTGGAATTGTTGTGTCAACAGAAAGGGAAGAGAGCTCTTGAGTTTTTAAGAACTTCTTCCTTCGAAGAAGAACACTTCATCTCCTTCGTTAAAGAACATGAAGAACACCGAAGCTTCGATGAAGAACGTCATCTCATCTTGCATCTTCTCTCCACGTCAAAGGAAGCGAGACACCACATTCTTCATCGGGCGAACACCGACGATGTGCCCTCTCCTCTTCTTACTCCGCGTCAAGGGAGGATACACCACCGCGGGGAACATCTCCATTAACGACGACTCACCCTCTAATGTCAACGGAATCAGCACCAATCTTCCGCGATGTCCGATCATCGTGATGCTTGCCTCTTTCCGTGGCTCGACGACGTGTGGCGTCTTTGCAAGGCAGGGGAATTATATTTTATTTTCTATTTTAAATTTTGAGAAAAGGATGATGAGTGCAGATCAATCTCTTCCCGGTTGATCCGCGGATCGCTCGTTCATGCGGGTTGGTTGCGGGGTGAATAATCAGGTTTGGTTTGAGTTTTATATTCATTGAAAACCACTAACGCGGAGGGAATATGCTAACGAACAAAGCCCGGACTCTCCGAAGATTTTTGTTGATGCGCGGATTGATGGAGATGATGAAACGGGGCCGCAAAGTCAAATTGAAGCCTCCGTAGTGAAGGTCGGGTCCCGGGAGGACCGTTGGCGAAGACAGAAAGCAAAACGGGCCATCGGAGCGCGTCCGATGGTCCGCGGAAGAGTCTGCCGGCGCGCCGCCAGGAGAGGCCGCCGCGACTGAAGCTGCGGAGGAAGGCAGTGGTCCCGTGGCCGCGCGGGACCAGGGGAGACCGGGGGTCGTAACCCCTGGCGGTCAAGGGAGCGTCCCCCACGTGGGGAGGCCGTAGCTTCAATTAGGTGGAGCGCACCTCCCCCCCTGTCTGCTCAGCTCGGCACCGGCCGAGCTGGCCACGCGGGCACCGCGCCAGCGCCAGGTTGGGTCGGGCCGCGCCCAGGCCGGGCCGGGCCGCACCCAGGCTGGGCTGGGCTGCGCCAGCTGGGTTGGGCCGCGCCCAAGTGGGCCGGACTCGAACCCAGTTCAGTTCGACCCAGTTCGAGCCGACCTAGGGGGTCTTGGGCCGGGTTGGTCCGAGGCCGAACCCCCTATTCTCGGGAAGATTTCGTTCAAATACCCATATCTTGGGCTACAGACCTCTGATCGATGCACCGTTAGTTGTGATGCGATCCTTAGATCGATACGGTCATTTCAGTATATTACACTCAAGTTTTCAGAGAACTTTGGGTACAACCGGGTTGGTTCGAACCCGAAACCAACCTGGCCCTCGGAGCGGAAATGCTTATATCTCGAGCTCCGGACGTCCGAGTGACATGCCGTCGACTTTGTTGGATTCCTTTTGATGAGAAAAAACTTTTTAAATGATTTACCTAAGTTTTGAATGCAGTTGGTTAGTGGCCGGGTTGGATTGTACCCGAAATCCAACCCGGCCCCTGGAATGGAAAAACTGATAACTTTCAGACCAGACGTCCGTTTGATGAACTTTCAGCGGCATCAGTGATCACATTGAGAAACAGTCCCTATGAGTATACCCTATGAGAGTTTTGGGTAATGTTGAGATATGGTCAGGTTGGTTCGTACACGAAACCAACCGGACCCCTGTGACAAAAAGGCTAATAACTCACAGACCGGGCGTCCGATTGGCGCGCCGTCTGTTGTGTTGAGACCCCTATGACGAGGCGGTCCTTTGAGATACTTTTTGAAGGGACTTTGAAATACTTGGAGTATAGACCTGTAGCTCGTGGAGAGGACCCTCCCGGAGACGAGCGTATGGAGTATGAAGACCGTGTAGCTGGCTGAGACCTGATGACTGCTTGTCCGATTCGATTCGGAGTGACCTGTGTAGCCTAGTGGAGAGAACTACTTTGTGAGGTGGCAGACCCATGGCGGAGGAGCACTAATTTCTGAGGTGGCAGACCCGCGGTACTCAACAGGTGGAGTACCTCTGTAGGCTATGAGGGGGAGCACTACTGTGTGAGGTGGCAGACCCATAGCGGAGGAGCACTACTTTGTGAGGTGGCAGAACTGCGGTACTCGACAGAAGGAGTACCTCAGCAGTATTAGGTTAGTGAGAAATACCTCGGAGTCATGATATGATCACTGTACTCTCTAGAGACGGGGCTCTTTAGCAGTTACGGTATCGATAATGAAATTCCTGGTTTGAGCTGAGTCAGTGACCTTTGTGTTTCCTCATGATTGAGATGGGTTACTTGATAACTTAGGTATAAGTATGGGCTTATACCTAAGTAAGGGTTATCTGTTGAGATCCTTATTTGTGGTTATACTTTTTGGATTTAGTGAGACCTCAAGGGTCTCGGGGTCCCTACTAAGTATCGTATACTCACCCCTACACTGGATATGCCCGCACCTCGTTGTGTTGGTTGCAGATGACGGGCAGCGCTGACGGAGGCCGAGTGTTCGAGGACGGGATGGTACCCGGTGGTGGACTTCACATTGAGATGATAATCGGAGGAGGTTTATGAGAGAGAGCATTGAGGAGGCTATCTGTACCTACCCTTATGGTAGGATCCATGGTGGACGATCTAGGAGCTACGCTATCTATACCTACCCTTCATGTAGGATCCGAGGTGGGCGACCCAGGAGCTGTTACTTTTATTCCAGCTATTTGTCTTTTCTGTTGTACTTCCTTTCAGTTGTAGCTGCACTTTTCGGATGGGTTTTTATTATGGCCCCCTTATTTTCAGTACTTCCTTTTTGTACTTAGTGTTTTACTTCCGCTTGTACTCTGTGGTGTTTTTCTACCTTTATAAAGGAAATGCCTTCCCAGTTTATCGGGATTTATGCCTTTGGTGCTAGTCGCCACCCCTGACCTATGGAAGGTGGGCTTGGGGTAGTCACAACACGGGCCCCGAGGACGGGTCGTGAAATTAGCTCCAGAAATTCGACATCACGTTGATCATCCAATATGAATTTCATCCCTTTCCCCATCAGTGATATTATAAGTGAAACTAAAAATGAATATTACCTAATAAATATACAATAATATATATCAATGCCAAAGAAACTCTAAATGTTGAATTCATTCTTTGGTATCACCTAATATATCACTACCTACACCTTCACCAAATCCACTTATATCCTATATTTACATATAAAATGAATAATAAAATTTACTTATAAGATTTACGAATGGAACTTTGAGAGCATGGAATGAATCTAGTTATATCTTAGTATATAAAGAATAATCTCTAAATTTTTTGTATGTTGGATTTTTAGGGATATAATGATTCTCAAAATGCAGTAGTCAAAAAACAAAAAAATAATAGTCCAAGATCATTATGAATAAATAAACATAAAAAAATATAATAATAAAATAAATCATACTTTTTTTTCTTTTTTGAATCTTTAAAAATATTTAATCAAACTCAAATTATAAAATATGATCCTTCTTAAGTATCCATTAATAATAACAATCACTGCTACCTTATGGGGGCCCACTTTTTATCCAAATAAAACTAGTATTGTTCACTATTTATAGAAAGAGGGTAATCTCTTGCAGCATTTTATATTATAAAAAGATTTTGAACTTATAATACTCCTTGGTATATGTAATAACTAGCCACCAAAGTCCCCTTGGAGTATTTAATTAAATAAAAAAGTGGATAAAGAAGTGAATCACCTTGAAAGATACATTATTAAGCCTATAAATATACTTAAACTTTCAAATGAGGTTATTTAATGACCTCCTAACATGATTGGATGAAATTTACTCATGTGTTGGGACATACAAGTATATTACATCAAGGCCAATTCCAAATCTCATTTGAGATTAATTATTTCTTCATGATTAGATATTAATAACACAAATAACTCTTTATTTATATTAAAATGATAGAATAATTTTATTTAATTACATAAAAATTATTTAATTAAAAAAATTAATATTATAAAGATAAAAATCAATTTTATTTTTGATAAACATAATAAGTTATAAACATGGACCAATCACCTTGGACCAAACAATCCCAAGTAGTGTTATCTTTTTAATAACCCTGACGACACTATTTGAAGTTATAAATGATTATGAATCACATCGATAATAATAATCTAAGAGATATATCTAGAAACACACCATAACTACCAAAATTATAAAGTGGTTTGGTGTAATTAAATCCACTATGTGTTCATTGTCAATGTTCCTTTTCCACGATATTAAGATTAATCAATAGACATGGATAACATAAAAATTATATAAATTATCTCCTTTTCAAATTCTTTAATTTACATGAACATATATAAGGGAATAACATGTAATTTTATTGTCATGTCTCTGCACTTACTTAGAAAAAACCCAAATGAGGTCCATAATGTCATAAATACATCAAATGGGTGGACATATCCAATCTTGGTTAATCATATATCTCCACTTAATTATTACATAACCAATCATGTTTTGTTAATGCAAATTATCAAATAAATTTATATAGGAATCAAGTAACTAAACCTTAGAAGTAGGGAACCTTTAATAACCTCAAGTCGAAGGATCAATATAAAATGTTCACTTAAGTATCAATGATAACACATACAAATATATATTTTGTTTATTTTAATCAGGTCAATCTAGATACATGTTATATAACTTTTATCCCATAAGTAAATATTTTTGTCTCTATAAAAATGTTCCTACTCATGTAGATCTTAACATATAATCACAACCTAACATGATGATAATTGATTAGGGATAACCTAGTAATAAATAGATTATAAGGTATTATTATTATATCATCTACCATGTATTATATAATAAAAATAAATAATTTAAAATATATTTCCATTCATATAAATAATATAATATAAAATTTTTATTGAGATAACAATACTTGACTGAATTTTGGAATAAAATATTAACAATCTCCCACTTACACTAAATCCAATCACCCATGTATCCGATACCTAGGTATATATTGTTTATTTTAGGATTTTTTTGTGTAAGGGTATTTGTTAGGGTATCCATAATATTAACCTTTAAAGGTACTTGATACATATTTACATCACAACTTTTGAAAATATTTTAGATGAGATTAAATATATGAAGAGTATATTCAGATATTTTTTGAGTCCTCATATTCTTATCTTGTGAAACCATTCTACTATTATCACAATATAGTAATATTGGATTCCTTATTCTAGAATCCACTCATAT